>JAQPPZ010001376.1:0-1354096 GCA_028583015.1 Wollemia nobilis
ATTAGTGTTTGGGGGCTTGCTTAGGCCATTGTAAGACTAAGCTTGGAGGTGCAACAATCAAGCCCCCTAGGTCCTTTTAGCTGATCTAGATAGCATAGAACAACAAATGAAGATGCAAACATAATGGATACAAAGTTTGAACAAGAATGTAATTTTGAAAACTAGGGTCTGGGAACAAATAATTGCCCCCAAGCTAATATAAAATGCAAGCAAAACAAAATGATTACAGTCAAAATAGAATGCAAAACAAAGATGAAATAGAATGTAGAGGGCACGCAAAATGAAACCCTAGGGTTTTGGGATGAACAATCACCCCAAAACTTGACTAGATCGAATATGTGCCTTATAGGATATCAAGTGTGAATTAGGTTACAAAGACAAAATGGACATAGAACACCCGACATGTGAAAGAAGGGGTTTTTCCAAATCCACACCCTATTGCAAACGAGGCACGAATTCACACAAGAGGGTTTAAAACCCTAAAACAAAGACCAAAATACAACAGAACATAAACTAGGATGAATGTGCGAACTAATGGATGCAAAGAAACAACCTGGTGATCTCGTGGAAGAAGCAAGAGCAAAGGTGGAAGACCTCTCCTCCCTCAAGAAGATAAATTGTTGCTAAGGTTTTCTCCACTTGCAAAATCACAAGGAACACACCAACAACAGAACACCAAAGCACCAAGAGCACCAGAAGACAAGAGAACTCTAATTTCACATGAACTTTCTCAGATTGCTAGCTTGTAATCTCAAGAACATAACTGGATTTCACTAGGTAACTTCTAGAAAAAAGGGATCCAATACCTTTATTTATAAAGGGTTTGGAGGGCTAAAAGATGGGAAAAATGAAACTTAACCTTGATTAGGTTGACGTCCCAAAAGGGTCAACTTAAAATTTAGGTTTTTGAAGAAAAACCATAAATTTGTCAAATCCACGTCTCATAAATTAGTGGTCATAGATTCGGTCAAGGTCAAGAAAAGCAAGGCAAAACACAAGAAAAATGGGCCAAACTTGCTCCTAGTTTGAGAACCTCACAAAGAAACCCAAGGAAAAATGACTCATCTGGGTGGGTCAATTTTTTGTGTCTACATTTTACCCCCTATTTGATGCATTTATGGCCTAATAAATGCGTCAAAGAAAGATGTAGACACCTATGGGTGAAAAGGATGACAAACACAAGGGAAAAATGGGTGGTCAGTTTAGAAGAAAGGGGTGGTGCACAAATAGTGTCATTTCAGACACTTTGAACATTTGACATGTAAATCAAGGTATTAGGGACATTAATACCTCTCAAGCTAGGGTGCCCCCTCGAGTTTCGAGAGGAATGCAAAATTTCTAAGGAAACTCGAAAAGGTGGACTCAAAAGAAAAGAGGGTGGCAAACAACAAAAAAAGTGCCAGAAGGAAGAAAGAGGAGAGAGAAAAATATAGAAAGGAGAAACAAAAGCAAAAAGGGAGGCAAAACCTAACTCATTTTCATCGCACGAGAAAATGAGAAAGGGGCTTTGGAGAAAACAAGAGAATGACACTTCCCACACATTGAGCGATAGTTGCGAGGGGTGAGGTCAATGTAGCAGCAGACTGGGCATAGGTAAGAACCAAAATCCAAGCTAGCAATTAGATTTAGGTTGATTTTTAGCAATTTTTATGAATTTTATTTATTTTTTGACATTTTCATGCAAAAGTTTTTGCGCAAGACCCGAGCATGGATCCGATGATTGCCCACGAATTCGGCTAGCCCTAGTTGCAACTGAATTCACACCCTATGCCATACAAGGTGTAGATTCATGAATATGTGCCCTTGAGGACATAGGGCATGGATTCAACGAAAACAAAAAAAGGTTGCTCTTAGTGTGTTTATTAATGAAAAACTTTTGTTCTTTTTATTGCAACATGATGTCCTTGAGAGCAAGGAATGGTGATCGAGTACCCTTGAGGAGGCACTATGGGAGCTCATGCTAGTAGAGAGATGCACACTGGGTGTAGTGGGGCTTCTATACTTGGTAGAGATGCCTTGGGTGGAGGCTGACAGAGTGCTACTAACAATGCAGGCAGAGCGGTGGTACCCGAAATCGTTCACATTCTGGTTATCAATAGGAGAGATGACCATCACACTGGAGGATGTGTGGCACATCTTGAGGATAGCCATCAAGGGGAAGATGGTTTGTAGAGAACATGCACCATAGGTAGCAACAAAGAGATTGACAAGTGACCCATCACATGAGATTCACAAGAGCAGATTTCATGTTGATGACATACCATGATAACACAGGATTGGGGCATTAATGACTATGCTTTGTGGAGTGGTGGTAGGATTGCTAGTGTGCCACATGAATCAACAACACCTACCATGGTAACTAGTAGAAGTGGTGACAAACATGCGAGACCATTATGTGTAGTTTGCATGGGGGTCTTATATGTTGACTTGTTTGTACAGGACGTTGTACAATGTCGTGTACAAACAACATATAGGATTAGTCTGTATAGCATTGATCTAGGTGTGGTGTTGGTAGCACATAGCCATTAGGAGGCCAAATGCACTACAAGTGCCACTGCTCGACCCAGAGCAACCAACAAGATATTGGTGGTCCCGAGACCTAGAGCATACATAAAGGTCATATGTAGGTATTCTACCGTTGGAGAGATGGGTCATAGATGAGCTACGAGACCATCAGATCGTATGTCGATCGTGGCATCTACACCCTAGGTGGGATGAGGATGTAGAGGAGCTAGCTCAGGTTAGGAGGGTTCGATGGGTCACCACAGAGAAGGGCAAGTTGGAGCTCTATCGGTTTGATCGAGTACAATGATAGTTCAAGATTCTCTAGGAGATATTGGACCTAGGGGATTACTAGTACTGAAGGGTGAGGGATCCATTAGGATTTGGAGGGGACCCTGATGTGGCTAGGTTCATGGAGGACCTAGACAATCCCCTCTACATTGATCCTAGAGTAGATGATGTTGGGGTAGCCCTTAGATATAAGATATGGTATAGGAGTATTATGCCCCAAAGGATCTCCCCACCGGTGCTAGTGTAGAGGCACCAAGTCATGGGTCAATCGATGCAGTTGGTGCTCTGAGAGGCTAATCGATGCACAATGAAGCAACGAGAGTAGATGCCACAACCTCCTAGGTAGGCTAGGGTACAAGTCAGGGTAGAGGTGGTGACCGCCATGAGGACCACCATCACTCTCTTTAGGTCAGAGGTGGGGAGGACAATCAGAGGCATCTCCATGGTGGCACAAGTAGGATTGAGCAGGACTGCAAGTCAGGGAGACCTAGCAAGGGTAGTGAAGGGACCTATGGATAGGGTGATTTCCATGCAAGGGGATATAGACCCTCTTTGAGCATAGCTAGGCCAAGTCATGATAGATCGAGATGCAACAAGGGTCGAGGTGAGCCACCTTAGAGGGGAGATGGGCTAGCTAGAGTAGGAGTGTTAGTGGGCCCAAGCTAAGGGGATGGCTATTGTGATGAGTAGCTAGCTAGGCAAGGGGATCTACCTTCTACAAGAGCAGCTACAAAGGGTAGAGGAGAGGTGAGACATAGCAATATGGAGGGGATCTTCTACTAGGATTTGTACTTCTAGGAAGTCTCGATGGACCAGAGGGTGCAGCCACCAGTGCCCCTTTAGTCATAGAGTCGCTTGAGGTCTCGATCATGGATAACTACGGGGTTCATGAACATGCCTCCACTAGGACCACCATCAACAGACAGAGTGAAGGAGACAAGTTCATGGAGCTAGGGTTGGGATTAGGGTGATATGCCAATTTTGGATTGTGGTATGCATCCTTGGGGAGGGTTGAGTGCATCGGGCTTGGACTGTGGTGCACCGACCCAGCTGACATGTATTCACTGCTTATCAATTAATATCATGTTGTGGTTTTTATTATGTTATGGTGTGAAAATGTGTGTGCATTAGTGTTAATTTTTGTTTTATGCATGGTGATGAAAAACATAATGAATGCAATGAATGCAACTAAATGAATGAAATGGAATGAATCTAACTAAATGCAAGCATCTAAATGCAAATTTAAAATGATATGCAACATGAAATGCATTGATGGATAGATGGAAAGAAGAAGAGGGAAAAAATGAAGAAAAATAGATGGCGAAGGAGATGAAAACAAAGCTCTAAAAGGTTAAGCAAAAAAATAGAAAAAGGAGTGAAACACTATAAGGATGCATGCTCGCAAATGGTCGATATGGAGGTTGCCTCTCACATGTGGCCATGAAGCTATCCTGTAAGGGTGCTATGCTTGCAAAAGTATGGATAATTGTGGAGCGATTACCCACTAGGGGTGTAATGCTCGCTAAGATGACTAGAGAGAAAGAGATATACCCACTAGGATGTATGCTCGCAAATGGTCGAATGGAGGTTACCCCTTGCTCTTGACCATGAAGTTGATCCCATATGGGGTGTGTTGTGTGTGAATGATGTGCCAAAGCGAGTACTACCCAATAGGGGTGTGGTGTGTGCAAGAAGGTGTATGGACAAAGCCAATGGAGTAGAACAAGAGGTGAGTGTGTGTATCCATATTGAAGTTTCAATGGTTAAGATGTGTGTGTAAGATAGTGGGTGTATGAACATCACGAGTGATGTTCATGCAGTGTCTATCCTATCCCACGAGGATCGCTTAACCATCGAAAAATCAAGAAGAAAAAAGTGTGAAAGTGCAGACGATCAGATAGAAAAAAGTATATCCTTGTCTTGACGAAAGAAAAAAATGAAAACATGCAAATGAAAAGGATGTACAAGAGAAGAACTATATCCCTTGACTTGGAGAGATATAAGTAATGAAAAAATTCAAGGTCAAGGAATATAAAGAAAGAAGAAAGAAGAAGAAGAGAATATGGGATGGGTGAGTGTAGTGATGAAAATGCACAAAAATCTTCCTAGGTTGGGGATTTGTTAGGCATTAGAACCATAGTGTGAGTGCAATGCATGTGAGCTACGACCTAACTAGGTGTCATCACTTGCCATTATTATAAAATACTCAAGAATCTATATGCTCAAGTAGTCATGCAAGGATGAAAAAACAACAATGCAATCATATGACAAGCAAAATGCAAGGTTGAACAAAATGTCAGTCAAAATATGCGAAATATGATAGGCAGTCATGCAATATGAATCAAGAAAACCAGATGCACACTAGATAAAATGTAGTGCCATGCATAGTATTTTATTAATTTTTATTGTTTTTAAGGGGGTTCTCATTTTCTTTGAAGATGGTTAGATTCATTGATTCTTTAAGTTCTTAAATTTGGCACAAATTTTGATTGTGTCGCCTATCTTAACAAAAAATATGGTAGTGCAAGGAATGAACCTATCAAAGAAAGGACTATAGTGGAGGATACCTTCATAATTCACATCACGAAGGGAATCATCCACAACACATTCTCTAGGATATGTTGCACGAAAGTCATTGCAAACTCTGACTGTGCTATTCTTTTTTATAAAAGGAGGAGAGAGTCCCAAATTCACAAGGTCCCTATGAGACAGAGGAATAGGGTCCCCTTGAGAATGAGGAGATGCAACATGCACAACACAAGGAATAGACCCATCAAAGGAGAATCTATTCTTAGGGATATTCTCATGAGTTGTCCTAAGAGGTATTCCTTTTAGCATACTCCTTTGGGGTCACACCTTGCTTCGGATGCACCAAGGTTACCATATTGCAAAAAATAATGTCTAAGGGATAAGGGGGACCCTCATCCTCATCACTTCACTCCAAGCTTTGACGACCTAAATAATCAACATAAGTAACAAGATGATCATCATTAGCAATGGGTAAAGGTTGGTTTTTATTAGGGATGTAGCCTATGCTACATCTCCCAGGCCAAATCTCCACTTCCAAAGGCTCTTGAATGCCTTTATGTTGTGGCCCCAAACCTTTACCTATATATCCCACACCAGATAGGATTTACTTGGGAAGTGGTAAATCATTGGATAGGTAACAATGGGCAAAAGAACACTTTATGAGAAGAGGATTGCTATCAAAAATATTTCTTTGAGGGAGACTCCTATGAAGATAAAGGTACACATGCCAATATGTACAACTTCACCCTTCTTATAGGGTAAACCCATAGTCCTTGGTGAAGGTGGTAGCTTGGCAAGATCCAGAAGAGGCTTTGAAAGAAAATTATTAACTTGATCCTATGATGAAACATTAATGAGCGGTTCCTTACTCACGATTATATTTTCAAGTTATTTAGTTATGTGAGATGAGAAAACTGATGGACATAAATTGAGATCAATTTGAGCTTGATCCACCATCAAAAAATATTTGAATGGATGAGAATCGCCCGAAATGGTGACTAGTTGATTCTTAGATTTGAAATTCAAACATTGATGAAAAGTAGGAGGGACCACCCTCATCGCATGAATCCAAGGATGCCCAAGAAGAAGATTGAAAGATGCAGGGCAAGACACCACATAAAACAAGGTATCTAGGATCTTAGATCCAACCCTAAGAGAGAGGGATATAATGTCGCAAGCCTCTTGGTACTCATTGTTGAAAGCTTTGATGATGATATCAGATTTAGTTAAATCTTCCTCTTTTAATCCAAAACTTTTGGAAGAACTGATAAGTACACAAATTGAGAGAACCATTATCAATCAGAATCTATTTGATAAACATTTCCCTAATAAATACAGTGATATAGAGGGAAGAATCCCCTTGTAATTCAGAGGAAGGAATATCTATATCCAAAAATGTGATATGATGTATCCTAAGAGAACTTACAATATTAGCTATAGCACTAGGTAAAATATCTTAAGGAACATATTGTTGTCTTAGGAGCTTCAACAAGGCTTCCCTATGAATAAGAGAAGTTTGAAAAAGTTCTAAGAGAGAGATCTTGGATGGGGTACTAGATAATTGTTGTTGAATGTCAAAGGAGACTTTAGGTTGTGGCTTCAACACTAAAGGTGGATTTTCTAACCTTGTGCTCCTTTTTTGGATATTCTTCAAAACTAAGGTGGGTTTTGAAGGTGGGTTGTATGAAGAACTTATCTCTTGTTGAGAATGTTGACTCAGTTGAATCTGTGTTTGTTGCCTTGTAGTTATTGCTATCATACCAACCATATTATCATAGGGAGGTGGTACATTACGATATGACACTTGATTAGCTGCTTTCTAACCATGCTTAGGTAGGGTATCTTGGAAAATCCCCATGTCTTGATTAGTTGTGGGTGCTTGTTGAGTAGGAGGTTGATTGTTTGTTGGAGGATTGGATTGAGAACCTTCTATGACAAGGTGACCTTCATCAATTAAGTTTTGAACCACATGTTTCAATATCTTACATCCATTTGTCATGTGCTCCTCTACTCTATGATATTCACAATGTTGACCAGACTTATACCAATCAGTTGTGGTATCAGGTTGTCTTATGGGAGGTAACTCAATCATATTAGCTTCCAAGAGCTATTGTAGGATCACATTCATAGGCATGTTGAGTCTTGTAAAATTTTGTGATGGGGGTTTTTGAGGTTGGTGAAGAACCATATTTTGTAGGGTGTTAACAACACTGTTAACAAACCTACTATCTATTACCCCATCACCAACTATATGCTTGTTCTTATATTGTGTTTTAATGGTACTATCTTCTTTTACTTTAAGTTGATCTCTTCTAATAAGGGCTTGCTCTACCCTTCTTTCCAGATCTATTGGTTGTTCCAAAGAGGTGATAGTTGTAGTTTCCAATTTGTAAGATATTTGTTCTTGTAAATTTCCAATAAATATCTCAAGCATGTCTCGAGGAGGTAAGGTATATCTCAAACATTCAACTAGACTCCTCCAACGTGATAGAAATTCTGAAAAAACTTTCATCCTTAGCTTGTTTTAACATGTAGATGTCTTTCATAGTCACATTCTTTTCAACATAGGCACTGAATTGTTGAACAAACATTTCAGTTGTCTCTTCAAAGTTTTTCAAAGAATGATTAGGCAGTTGATAATACCACTCTAATGCCATACCACTAAGGCTCTTAGGAAATATCTTTAGCAAGAACATGTCATCATATATGATATCATGAAATGTCCTAAATATTCTTAAATGCTCAATTGGGTCTTTTGTTCCCTTATAGATAGGCAAAACTAGTATTAGAAAATACTTAGGGTAGGACTTAGAGGTAATGATAGGTTATAAGGGTTGATGGCACATTTCTCTATAGTTGTAGGTGAAACTAGGAGGCTGAATCATGTCCACTCTTGAACATAGTTGTTTCACCACATTATTTAAAATTTCCATCTTAGGATTGTCGTTGTGCAAAGCCCTTAGGTTCCCTAAGGAAGGGGTATAGGTAGGTTGTTGAAAGGGAACTTGGTCTATGTTGGAGGTATTGAAATTGTTATGGTATGGGTTGTGATATGTAGTATATTGTTGTGGAGGACAACTAATAATTTGTGGAACAGAAGCACGAATGTTGAGATTAGCAGATTGAGGAAGAAATTGAACATAATCTTGATATGTTCTACTAGTTGTAGGGACTTGTAGAACCCTTCCAAAATTGATGGTCATAGTAGTAGCATATGTTGATTGATGTAATGGATGATATGAATATTCAAACAAAGGGTTATCATGAACGTTTCTAGGGGAAATGGCTAGAGGAGGAGTCTCACCCCTTTCAAGCTGAGTTTACCACTCTATAGCTTTGAACAATGCCACCCTATGGCATTTCATAAAACCCCAAACATGATCAAGTGATGTAAAAGTGAAGCCACCATTAGGTCCCTCATAGGGATCATAGTTTGTATTGGTTTCAACATGTTCTTGCTCTTCTACATCAAGATTAGGATTCTCTCTATCAACCTGATCATCTTCTTGAGGAATTTGATCAAATTCCAAATGCCTTCACTGACTCCTAAGGAATGGAGCCATTAGGAGAAACAAAAGGGTAGAGGAAAAAACCAAAGAAACACAAGAAGGTTCTTAAGATGCTTTTAAATATTTTCCAATTTCTAAGCAAACAAAATTAGTAGTCTTATTTAAAGTTTTAAAGAAAAACAAAGGAAGAGGCTTCCTATCTTGGTCACTAAGATGTGTTTTCACATTGGGTTCACCAAATATGTAGAGGAGGAAAACTATGCATCGTGTACAATTCTCGATTGGATCCATTGGGAGCCGAGGTGACTGTAGTGGCTGTTATATTCTCTACACTTAGGATCAAGCCTCCGTTGATTTTGCATTTTCAAATACAGGAGTAATTTTATTAAACCAAACTAACACAAGTTTTCTATTGAATAGTGTATTGGTTTAATTTCTTTCTTTTGTTACTCTCTATCTAAGGCCCTCAATTTGCTGTTAAGAGTTTTATGGTGTTTATAGTTTAGTCAGTGGCTTGGTCAACTTATAGGCCTATGTCAAGGTCATCATTTATGAATCAAACCATTTCATGTACTCAACAAGGTTTTTGGGAGGTTTTATTATTTGTAGTGATGATAATAGACACAACATAAAACTAGCATAAACCAATCACACCATGCAGGGAAGTAGTTAACTTTGAATAGTTTCTAAATATGTTAACTTCATCCATTCATCTCTTACATGTTATTGGATGATATTTTGAATAGTTTTTAAATAGCCTTTCTTAACATATTAGAATCTTGATTGTTCATTTGATTCTAATTTGTAACTTTGACAATTTTACCAGGTCAAAGATGTTTGTTACATGGATGTCTCATATTTATCTTACAACAAACTAAATCATATTTTCAATTTTATTTAGCTTCTTGCAGTAGAAAGATAAAAAACGACAAGTCTTATCAAGAAAGCAAAATTGTTATGACTAGATAACCACCAATACGACTGATCATTGATAAATGATTATGCGAGTATCTAACGTGAGAAAGGAATCTTACAACATACTTGTCCGCAAAACTAAAAGTTTAGGTAATTGCTACTATTGGGCTCAGAACTATTTGAATCTCAAGAAAAGATTGAGCTATTGTATCCTTTAATATCTTTAAAAAATTCCACACTTGCACTATATTTTTCAAATATTTTATACTGTGCATTCCAAATGCCAAGTAACATATGCATTGCACCACTAGCCATGGTCTGAGGTGAGGTATTTGTGTACCCAATAGTAATGTGAACTTTTAGGGGTACTTTTAAATTTAGATTTGAACCTTTGATATTACCAAGGCCAAATACTCATCCTAGTTCAACTCAAGTTATAGTGGATCCTACAAAGGCTAGTCAAAATTGATGTCTAAATACGATAAACTACGCTTAATGATTATTGAACTTCATCTATACTGCCTTGACTAAGGATGATATTTGAAATCATCCATGTGGTTACATGTATCAAGGATGGCCTGTGGGTTGGTGATTGTTATGGCATTTTGGCCTTGCAAGTGGTTGATGGAAATGTAACAGTTTTTGGTTCTATGCATGACAGTGGTAAACATCCTAATGTCAAGAATAGAGTTACAAAATTGACTAATTTTAATGGTGTGCTTATGTGGAAATTGTTACTTTTTTTGCTGTTAAAGTTGTTTCATATTTGAGAGTAGTAATGAATACATTTATACATATGAAAAAGATAATTAGATGATTAATGTAATGTTGGAAATATTGAGTTGTCATTGATGCCAAAGGTGTAATCTTCAAGGATAAAATGTTGATGTCAAAGGCAGAAATATCTTCAAGGTTGAAATGATGAGTTATCATTGAAGTGCAAGGTAGATATCTTAAAAGGTGATTTAAAGTTGCCAAAGCAAAAGTGATCTTATATGCTTTAATATTTAAATAAATATTTAAATATTAAAGGAGGTTTATATTTAAATCAAAGGATTTAAATATAATGTAAAATTTTAAATATTTAAATGTTTTAAAATTCAAATGATGGGCGACCTCCTTAAAAACACCATGCAAAAATATTATGGGTTGACCATGCAAAAGGTTGAAAATTCAAATATTCAAAAGTTTGGTCCGACTTCATTGGGCATGCATAAAGGAGCATATAAATATGAGCTCCTAAGTTCACCTTGAGGTATGCAATGAAATTCGAATAAATCGATTGAGCGGAGAGCGGCAACGAGGAGGGAGGAGTGGAGCGCAGGTTTTGGCAGCATCATAATAGAAAGAAAACCTTAAATATTGGGTCATGCCACATCTATCCCAACCGACCAATTATATCATTCAATAGCCTAGCTTGTGTTAAGGCACTGTGTTGTAAGAGGTTAAGGGATTGAATCCCTTCGATGCCATTTTTCTAAAGAATTGAAGGTAAAGTTACGAAGGATTTAAATATCATTTTTGCACTTTTGATTCCATCTACTGGGATAGCCCAAACGGTCACCTAGCTTGTGTGGAGCACCGTTGTGCAGGAGGTTAAGAGGTCGAATCTCTTTGACGTCGTTTTGCTGAAGGATAAAAAACAAAGTGCTGAAGGAAATAAATATTAATTTGCACCCTCTTGGTTTTATGTGCTGTGTTAGCATAGTTGGTCACTAGCCCAAGTTATGGCACTGTGATTCTAGAGGCCAAGGGATCAAATCCTATCCATGGTTGTGCAAGGTATTTATAAAATTTGTTTTATTAAATTTGATAAATGGAGATATAAGACATAGTATTGGGATTTGATTTTATCAAATGATAAAAAGGTTAAATATAAGGTGTTATAGTGATTTGATTTTTGCAAATTATAAAAGGGGAGATATAAGGTATAATGTTGTGATTTGATTTTTGTAAATTATAAAAGGGGAAATATAAAGTGTAATGTTGTGATTTAATTTTTGGGAGATATAAGGTGTAATGTTGTGATTTTATTTTTGCAATTCAATATAAAGGAGATGTTGTTAGAATGAAGCTTTATATTGTAAGTTTCAAAAGGGAGATATAAGGAGTTATTTTTAAGCTTCATTGTGTATGTTTTGAAAGAAGTGATAAAGGTTAAAATGGTTGATTTGATATTTAAATCAAGAAGAGAAAAGATAATTATTGACCAAATTAGAAAAGCACATGCAAGAGGAAGATCATCATTTTTTTGTGTAAGTTTTTGGAGCTGATTTGAGCAGGTTATGTGAGCAGGTTTTGGAGCAGATTTGAGTAGGTTTTATGAGTAGGTTTTGAGCAGATTTGAGCAGGTTTTGTAAGCAAGTTTTGGAGCAGATTTAAGTAGGTTATTGATAGGGGATTGGTGTCTCCTGTGGATTGGTGTCCACAAACTTGAGAGGGGATTGGTGTCTCCTGTGGATTGGTGTCCACGAACTTGTATAGGGGATTGGTGTCCATGAACTTGTAAAGGGGATTGGTGTCTCCTATGGGTTGGTGCTCATGAAATTTATTGAAGAAATATATAAGTAATATTTCATCATGGTTTTCTCCTGAGAGGGTGTTTTCACATAAAAGTTATCTCTCATATGTGTGATGATTTGTGCATTATTGGATTAATATTATCACGGTTATAGTTTGGATTGAGAAGTGAAAAGTTGTATCTTATACTGTTCATCCCCCCTCTTAGTATAAGCTTGTGTTCTTCAATTGGTATCAGAGCAGGTTCCTTCATAAAAGCCTAAACAACTTGAAGGAAGGTCTTACAAGAACACACATGGCCATGGAGGTGAAAGAAAATAATCCTATTGTTGAAATCCAAGAAAAGGAGAAAAATATAGAAAATGAAAAAGAAGCCATAATAAGCATAGAAGAGAAAGAAGATGCTCCTATTGTCAAAGACCAAGAAGAAGAGAAAGATTCAAAAAGTGAAGAAGAAGCCATGGTTGAAATTGAAGAGGAAATTCTTGTTGCTCTTGAAGAGTTGAAGAGAGTTAGAAAGAACTCAATATTGAAGGCTCAAGTATAAGAGGATGAGAAGACAAAGGTAAAGTTGACACAAGAGCTCATTGACTTGAAAGTTAAAATTGAAGAGGCAAGGAAAATTGAGGAAGGTATGGCTGAGAAATTAAAGGCAAAAGAGTTGGAATGTGAAGAACTAGAACATGAGATTGTCTCTCTAAGGAAGGGAGTTGAAAAATCTAATGATAAACTACATGAGTTTGAGAAAAACTCAAAATTCATGTTTATTATTATCAAAAGACAAAGATCTTCAATTGTAAATATTGGACTTGGGTTTGAAGAAGCTCAAAAGAAAAAACAAGGGGAATCAAGCTCAAAAGAAATAGAAGGATTAAAGAAAGTAATTGAAGAAGAGCCTAAAACCTATGCTAATGCATTGAGAAGTGGAAGCATCAAGAAGGAGGAAAACAAAGATTCATCATGGACCAAAGTCAATCATAGAAATAGTAATGAGAGAACAATGTGATCATATCCTCCAAGGAAATCAAACAAGTTTCAATATTTCTTCCATGGTTATTGTTTTCATGCAATCAATTTGGTCATAAAGCTATAAATTATAGGGTTTGTGCTAAGAATGATTATGGTTTCACCAAAAAAATTCAATTCATTTGCACCTCTCATGGATTACAATATCATTTGTTATAAATGTGATAATTTTGGGCACAAATCTAAATGGTGTAGAATAGTGTTTCCTAAAATTCCTAAATCAAGCAAGGAGGAAGGTCAAACAGTTCAGAAAGAGATGTCCTCAAAAGTTTGGAAAAAGAAAAAGGAACAAGAAAAGGAAAAATACATATTAGTACAAATGACCCTTCATGTGCAAAATGAAGGAAATCAGTGGTACATTGATAGTGGTTGTTCAAGCCATATGACAGGTGATAAAAGCAAATTTCTCTCTCAAGGAAATAAATGGAGGAACAATGAAATTGGTGATAATGCTTCTGCCAAAATTGTTGGAAAAGGGACTTTGAGTTTGGATAATGGAATATCAAGTACAAAAAATGTATTATATGTTGAAGGATTGAAGCACAATCTACTAAGTGTAAGTCAACTATGTGATCAAGGGCACATACTCACATTTCACACAAATGGATGTGAGATCAAGAAATCCAAGAAAAGAAAGCTTATTGCAGATGCCAATAGAACTGCAAACAATCTCTACATGTTGAGAAAAATTAAGGGAGAAAAATACTTTTAATCACAAGAGGATGAGGGTTGGTTATGGCATAGAAGAATGGGTTACTTGAACTTTGACAACATAGTGAAAATAAGCAACAAACAGGTAGTCAAAGATTTTCCCAAAATAGCAAAACCCCCAAGCATGATTTGTGCATAATGCCAACATGGTAAGCAAACAAGATCAAGTTTCAAATCAAAGGAGTTTTCTTCATCCAAGCCTTTGGAGCTAGTTCACACTGATCTATGTGGATCTACAAGGACAAAGAGTTTACAAGGTGAGAATTATTTCATGTTGTTTATTGATGATTATTCTAGAATAACTTGGGTAACATTCTTGAGAGAAAAATTAGAAGCATTTGAAAGATTCAAGGCATTCAAGGTATTTGTAGAAAATGAAACAAGAAAAAAAGTTCAAGTGTCTAAGATTAGATAGAGGAGGTGAATACACCTCAAATGAATTTGTAGAATTTTGTGAACAACATGGAATCAAGAGATAATACTCAACAGCAAGAACTCGAAAACAAAATGGTATAGTTGAAAGAAAGAACACGACTGTTCAAGGTATGGCCAGTGCTATGCTAAATGAGTCTAATATTTTTGATGCTTTTTGAAGAGAGGAAATTCATATAGCTATTTATATCATCAATAGAGCTCAAGTAAGAGTAAATCACCACAAAACCCCATATGAGCTTTGGAAGGGAAGACCAACTATTGTGAAGTACTTCAAAAATTTTGGAAGCAAATGCTACATTAGACGAGAAGAGAAAAATTTGGGTAAATTTTATTCTAGGTGTGATGAGGGTATCTTCCTTGGATACTCCACTAAGAGCACAACTTATATATGCTACAATAAAAGATCACATAAAATTGTGGAAAGTGTAAATGTAAGAGTTGATGAAGAAATAGATCTAAGAGAACCAGCTCAAGAGATTGTGTATCAAGAAGGAGAAAGTTGCAAAGAAGAAGAAGGTGAAGAAACTAAAGAAGATGAGACAATATTAAGAAAGGCACCACCCAAGACACCATCTAGGAATGTGCAAAAGAACCATCCTGAAAATCTGATTATTGGGAATCTAGATGAGAGACAAATAAGAAGGAAAATAATAGGAACAGGTGAACATGCCAACTTCTATTTGCTATATAAAGTTGATCCAAAGAATTTCAATGAAGCAAGTGAAGATAAATATTGGATTGAGGCAATGGAAGAAGAGTTAGATCAAATAGAGAAAAGTGATACTTGGGAACTTGTACCGCATCCAAAAGACAAGAATGTAATTGGCACCAAATGGGTCTACAGAAATAAGTTGAATGAAGATGGTCAGGTTTTCAGAAACAAAGCAAGACTTGTGTGCAAAGGCTATGCACAAGTAGAGAGAATTGATTTTGAAGAGACATTTGCTCCTATTGCTCATATTGAGGCCATAAGAATGTTCTTGGCCATCTCAAGCTTCAAAAATTTCAAAGTGTACCAAATGGATGTAAAATCAACATTTCTTAATGGTTACCTAGAAGAAGAAGTCTACATAGAGCAACCAAATGGTTTTAGCATAACAAATAAGCAAGATTATGTATGCAAACTAAAGCAAAACCCTAGGGCTTGGCACTCAAGGTTGGATAAATATATCCAAGAACAAGGTTTCAAAAAAGGTATAGTTGATAGCAATATTTACATAAAAAATAAAGGAAATGATTAGTTAATTATAGTAGTCTATGTGGACAACATCATTTTTGGAGGCAGTAACAACAAGATGTATCAAAAATTTGCAAAATGTATGCAAAGCAAATTTGATATGTAAATGCTTGGTGAGCTATCCTTCTTTCTTGGTTTACAAATCTCACAACCAGATAAAGGTATATTTCTCTCTCAAACCAAGTATGTAAAAGAAATGTTAAAAAATTTAGGATGGGGGATTGCAATCCTATGAGTACCCCCATGGTTATAGGATCTAAGTTAAGTAAATATGATGAGTCTCTTGAGGCTAATCAAACCTTGTATAGATCCATGATTGGAATTTTACTATATGTCACAACTACAAGGCCTAATATAATGCAGGCAATTAGATTTGTGGCAAGATTTCAAGCTGCTCCAAAGGAAACACATATACAAATAGTAAAAATAATTCTCAAGTATCTGAAAGGAACTATGGATTTTGGACTATGGTATCCTAGATGTGATAATTTCACTCTCATTGCATATACAGATGCGGATTGGATAGGCAATGTGGATGATAGGAAAAGTACAAGTAGAGGAGCATTTTTTCTTGGAGACTATTTGGTCTCTTGGCTAAGTAAAAAACAAGCATCAGTGTCCTTATCTACTATAGAGGTAGAGTACATTGCAACAACTGCTTGTTGCACTTAGGTTTTATGGATGAAACAAACCTTAAGTAATTTCAAAGTAGAGCATGATCATCATATCTCCATACTTTGTGATAATACAAGTGCGATCAATATTTCAAAGAATCTAGTGATGCATTCAAGGACCAAACACATTTTAATCAAGTATCACTTTTTGAGAGATCAAGTGACTGATCAACAAGTCAAGTTAGAATACATTGCTACAAAGGAACAAATTGCTAACATCTTTACCAAGCCACTTCCAAAGGAGACCTTTGAGTATCTCAAAAGTAAGTTGAGAGTTTTACTCCCATCTCACCATTGATTGTCTCAGTAAGAGCAGGGAGTGGGGGCATTGTCAAGTATCTTATATTACAATCCCCAAGGACCCTTTGCCATTGATGTCAAAGGGGGAGAGTTTTTAGTGGGGAGCAACTAGTTAGGGGGAGCAGCTTGTGATCCTATTCAGTAAAGGCTAGTTTCATTATAGGGTTGCCATAAATGACAAAGGGGGAGATTGTTAGAAATATTGAGTTGTCATTGATGTCAAAGGCAGAAATATCTTCAAGGATAAAATGTTGATGTCAAAGGCAAAAATATCTTCAAGGTTGAAATGATGAGTTATCATTGAAGTGCAAGGCAAATATCTTAAAAGGTGATTTAAAGTTGCCAAAGCAAAAGTGATCTTACATGCTTTAATATTTAAATAAATATTTAAATATTAAAGGAGGTTTATATTTAAATCAAAGGATTTAAATATAGTGTAAAAGTTTAAATATTTAAAATTTAAATATTTAAATGTTTTAAAATTCAAATGATGGGCAACCTCCTTAAAAACACCATGCAAAAATATTATGGGCCAACCATGCAAAAGGTTGAAAATTCAAATATTCAAAATTTTGGGCCAACTTCGTTGGGCGTGCATAAAGGAGCATATAAATATGAGCTCCTAAGTTCACCTTGAGGTATACACTGAAATTCGATTAAATCGATTGAGTGTAGAGCGATAACAAGGAGGGAGGAGTGGAGTGCAGGTTTTGGCAGCATCGCAGTAGAAAGAAAACCTTAAATATTGGGTCATGCCACATCTATCTCAACCGACCAGTTAGACCTATTGGTAGCTTGGCTCGCGCTAAGGTGCTGTGTTGCAAGAGGTTAAGGGATCGAATCCCTTCGATGTTGTTTTGCTGAAGAATTGAAGGTAGAGTTACGAAGGATTTAAATATTATTTTTACACTTTTGATTCCATCCATTGGGGTAGCCTAGATGGTCCCCTAGCTTGCATGGAGTGCTACTGTGTAGGAGTTTAAGAGGTCAAATCTCTTAGAAGTTATTTTGCTGAAGGATAGAAAACAAAGTGCCGAAGGAAATAAATATTATTTTGCGCCCTCTTGGTTTCATGTGTTGCATTAGCACAACTGGTCACTAGCCCAAGTTAGGGCACTATGCTTCTAGAGGTCAAGGGATCAAATCCCATCCATGACTATGCAAGGTATTTATAAATTTTGTTTTATTAAATTTGATAAAGGGAGATATAAGGCATAGTATTGGGATTTGATTTTAGAAAATGATAAAAAGGGTAAATATAAGGTGTTATGCTGTGATTTGATTTTTTCAAATTATAAAAGGGAAGATATAAGGTATAATGTTGTGATTTGATTTTTACAAATTATAAAATGGGAAATATAAAGTGTAATGTTGTAATTTTATTTTTTGGGAGATATAAGGTGTAATGTTGTGATTATATTTTTGCAATTCAATATAAGGGAGACATTGTTAGAATGAAACTTTATATTGTAAGTTTCAAAAGGGAGATATAAGGAGTTATTTTTAAGCTTCATTGTGTATGTTTTGAAAGAAGTGATAAAGGTTAAAGTGGTTGATTTGATATTTAAATCAAGAAGATAAAAAGATAATTATTGACAAAATTAGAAAAGCACGTGCAAGAGGAAGATCATCATTTTTCTGTGTAAGGTTTTGGAGCAGATTTGAGCACGTTTTGTGAGCAGGTTTTGGAGCAGATTTGTGAAGGTTTTGTGAGCAGGTTTTGGAGCATATTTGAGCAGGTTTTATGAGTGGGTTTTGGAGTAGATTTGAGCAGGTTTTGGAGTATATTTAAGCAGGTTCTTGAGAGGGTATTGGTGTCTCCTATGGATTGGTGTCTCCTATGGATTGATGTCCATAAACTTGTATAGGGGATTGGTGTCTCCTATGGTTGGTGTCCATGAACTTGTAAAGGGGATTGGTGTCTCCTATGAGTTTGTTCCCACAAAATTTATTGAAGAAATATATAAGCAATATTTTTTCATGGTTTTCTCTCGAGAGGGTGTTTCCACGTAAAATTTGTGTCTCTCATATGTGTGATGATTTGTGCATTATTGGATATATATTATTGTTGTTATCATTTGGATTGAAAAGTGAAAAGTTTTATCTTATACTGTTCACCCTCCCTCTCAATATAAGTTTGCGTTCTTCATGTAAATAATTATTTTGTTGAATATTCTAATACAAATGTGATAAATTATTTTATTTTATTTTTGGAATAAATACATCTTATATCACACCAAAAAGCATCAAAATTACATGAAAGCCTTTTTATGAAGTCTAGAAAAGATAATGGATGGTGAGGGGGGAAGTGAGGTGGTCTCCCGCTCTGGGTAGGAGACCCCCATTTTAGTTTTCCTGCTTTCCCCTCCTCCAGTATTACAAATCCCCTAATGGGATGATCTTCCTGGGATCTCCCTACTACTTTCCAAGACCTGCACAGGATTATTCTAGGGTTTCTCAAGATTTTATTTCCAATTTTTGATGTGTTTGTTATGGCTTGGCGGTTCCTAAAGTATATTTCCTTGGCTATATATGGTGGTGGTTTATTTTTATTTGTCTTGGTTCATGAGCGGGATCTTCAAAGTCTTTCGCGATAGACCTTTTGGGTCTTTGGGAGGATCCTATGATTTTTTTCTTTCTACTGGGAAGGTTTCCTTCATTCTGCTCTAGTGCTAGGCTCACAAAAGAGGTCTCCCATTGTTCCATATTCCTATCTTAGTTACAACCTAGGGTCTTATTTTGTATCCTTTCTGGTCTTGGGATGGGGCCATAGATTTATCGTCTATAGATTGGAAGATCTTGCACTTGTTTCAAGATGGTATTTTGGAGCAGGTTTGAGGTTTTATAATCATCCTTTTTAGGGATCAACATTAGAATTGTTCTCTATAGCTTATTTTTGGTCTAGGGTGGACATGAGATTTCTCGTGCAATTGTAGTTGAATGGTGTATTCTGTTTTCTCCCTAGTTGGACAATCAGTGGGACTGGTGGTAATATATTATGGGTGACTTCCTAATGGGATTTTTGTAGTCTCTTGGTCTTGGAGGGGGTCCTTGTGCATGCTTGCCTACTATAGAATTTTATCTCTCATGGTTGTCCCTATATGTGATTGTCCCTTCTAGTCCTGAGGTGCCTTGGTGGTTAAATACTTCTTTGGGATTTCCTATCTGTTGGCTATGCAACACATCTCCTTTGCAGTGCAATCTCTTTGTCTATGGTGATCTCTTCTTGATGTTGATCCATATCACAAGTAGGAAACTACATTCATATTCCTCATTCTGGGTGGATTTTTGGGTTGTTATACATCCTTGTTCCTCATTTTGGGTGGGATTCTAGGTTGTTTAGCATTCCTATTTCTTCGAGGTGGAAAACAATATTTTGATTTTGATCCTGCTAGTTTACTCTACAAGAATGGTTTTCTTACTGAGTGGTTTTAGTTGTGAAGGGTTTTTGGGTTCCCATGCCCCTTTGGGTGAGATCCCATAATTCAATTTTTCTACCAGCTTTCCCATCATAGGTCTCCTAGGTGAGATTCTCCATTTTGAATATTTGTCGCATGTCTTTGATTTCTTGGGCCTCTTTGTGTGAATTTTACCTTTTAAATTATATTTTTGTTTATCCTATTCCACTCGAGATGATCTTGCATCCCAGTTCTGTTGGGTCTAAATATAGTCCCATCAAGACTGTCTTCTTCTACACTTTTTTCTTCTCGGAGGTTTCCTCCCTATTGTAAAAGGTTTGGGGTCCCTTTCAAAATCCCACTGTAAATAAGGTTTTGGGACTCTTTCAAAACCCTACCACCAATTAAAAAAAATCTAGAAAAGATAAGCATTTGAGTCTTAAAAATCTACATCCTTGTGGAAATATATGACTATATTTTTAGGTATAATGTATTTTCTACAACTCTTTGATTATCTAGGTACATCTTATGATAGCCTCTTAGGAGACAGATGATAAATAAATAACTCAATTTTACCTGTAATCATGTTTGAAAGCCCCTTATAGATGAATATTATCAAAATGCATGACCTATTGATTCTTGTATTGTTGGCTTATTTAGCCTTTTTGCCTACCAAACTTTGGTGAAGCACTAGTGATCCCAAAACTGTGTTTGAAAGAATGACTTGATTTTTAAAGTCTTAATGTCTTTTTTATCATCTTTCTTCAGGTTTGTGAACTCCCTATACTTTATTCAAACATGATGCAATAAGGAATTTATAATTTACTTTATCATACAAATTGTTTGGACCAGAGATTAAAAAAAGACAATAGTCTTTCTCCACTTCTAGTCTCTCCAGTAAAGGTGGGAGCCATGGATTTGTTAGCTTTCAAGAGTCATTTTTTGAAGTGTCATAAGCCTGGATTAGCATGTACCAATGAAATATTTGAGCATGATTTAATTGTCTATCTACAATTATTGTTGTTCATTTAGAAGATCCCTTCAATATATAAGAGCCTTCTGTTGCATTATTTTTTAAGAAAAATAGAGTTAAAGGACTAGTTGACATAGGGAAAGTCCAATAAGATCTTGAACATTATGACACGTTACCATTTACTAGGTGGTCTAGATTCTTTTTTGGTTGCTGAACCTATGAGTTTGAAGGCCTTTGTATTCCAGTGATATCACATAATTTGAACGGGCTGCCATTTCTTGGATGTGTTGGATTATTATTACTTGATGTTGAATTCAACTTTTGCCATGAAATTTGTGTAACCATTGTCCCATCTATCCAATTTTATACTGTAATTGATCCTTAGTTTCAAATGTTTGTTATTCCTAAACCTGCTTTAACCTTTGGAAGTGCAAACCTTCCAAGCCACCAGATGCAACCCAGAGGAACCCTTTTACCTTTCATATCTTGTACAATAACATATAGATAGATAGATATGGTGTTTTGCTACTAGGATTTCATTCTAATTGTAGATTTATCAACTAAGAGGAGATCATCATTTTTTCAAGATTGGATTTTCTATTCAAATTTTATTTTATTACCCGATGATATCACATAATTCTACCTCTTGCAGACACAAATACTTAAACAAAATATCCAGACAATATGCATTGCTTCTATAGGCATTCTAAGAACCCACGAGGTCAAGACTCTGCAAATTGCATATTAAGTAATTGATTGTAACTGGTTAAATTTTTCATTTACCTTAACACTTCAACCCTCTAATGTGTATCTAAGAGTAAAATATGCAAGAGGGCAGCCATGTTTGGTGTACAGGATTTTGTGAGCATGTGAAAGAGGTAAAAGGAACTAAATCCATGCTAATCCAATATGTTCAAGATGAAATCTTGATCAACCTTCTTGCAAGCCCCGCTAAAGTCTAATGTTTGAAGAGAATTTTAACTAAATTCATGAGTCCATTTAATATACTATTGAAGTGCTGACAAGGTTTTTAAGAATAAAATTTCCTTAAATAAGTTTGATTATCTTTGTCCTTCTATCTAATGGCTTTGCTAGAATTTTGTAAGAAGCATTGAGGAGAATGATATGTTGTCAATCATTGGAGCTAAGATTTGATTAGACACACATCATCTAGTTCTATACTTTGAGTTTTATAAGAAATATTTATCAACAAGTTAGTTCAATATTGTTATAAATCTCTTGTAGGGTTCCATCATGAGCTCATGCAACCAAAGTTACGCGATGATTTCATTTATTATTATTTCCAGTTCAGCCAACTCTTTATTTCCATATATTTACACTATTGAAAATTAATTTGTAATGTATCCTCTCCCATTATGGCAAAGATATTTAAAAAATGATCTTGAACTTGATATTTATTTCTCACATGTTGGGAGGATTTTGTAAGGATATTTAAGAGTTGGAATTCTTTTCCACACATTGCTTCTCTTTGAATATTGGAAATAAAATTTTGCAACCCCTAATTTTAGTCCTTTGGCTTCATATTCCCTATTTCTAGTTCTCTTGTCTTCTTTTTTCTCTTTAGTGAAGAGGTCTAATACTAGCGACTATGGAGCCTTTTAAAGTTGAGAGTAGGTCTAACTAATTTATTTTCCTCTATAGAAATTGTGAACCACCAAAATATCCGACCTTTATTCCTTGTAGTTGTGAGCACCAACTTCAAGACTTGTATTTGACCTTTAAGCACTTTTCCAATTAATTTATAGTTCTTATTTATCATTCATCAACTTAACTAGTCATGATAATTTTTTTTCAAACACAAACATCCCATTGTAGATTGAACTTGGGTTTCTTGGATGAGAGCCCAAGGCCATGTCATTGACTATCCCACAAGGACAGTTGTGATAAACTATAAGTAAACCATTTGAGATTATTATAATAGTTTCTACCATGTGTTAAATTTCTTAATAAAAGAGGAGGATTATATATAACTTTAGAAGGATGTAAGCTTTTATGAATATTTTGGGAATATAAAAAAATTGTACCAAATAGTGGTATTGCAACAACTTGGTAATTATGTATATATCGTTAGGTTAGATACAATCCTTGGTGTCCTTGAAATTTGAGGAATTTAACTAGTTGAGCTTATATAATTTGATTTATTTTGAACTTTATTATGTTACAATATCTTTATTATTTATTGTATAATATATTTTGTAGAGCATTTTTACATTCAAAATACATTGTGCTTATACAAATTCTATAGAAGTGTTCAAATTTTTGTTGGTACAAATATTTTAGCTAGAGTTAATGGACTAAAATATCAAATTCATAAATGTATACATACAAATTTTAAAATTGTAGTACTAGGCTACTACTATTGCACTTCAATATAAAACTATTTAGGTAGGCAAGTTGATCAATGAATAAGTCTTGTCATTTTGTAGCTCTTACACAAACTATGACAAATGCATACAAATAATTAATAAAGTTATAAAGGGAGTCATGAAATGAAATGTAAACATAAGTCAAATGAATATCAATAATAAAGTCAAAGTGAGTCATGAAATGAAATGTAAATTAAGAAAAGGATGATGTTCTAGGTAGGTAATTAGTTGGAGGACACAACTACCACCTTATTTGTATAAATAAGATCCTTTGTTCATTCATTCAAAAGTTGATAAGAGGTTGGTGGGAACATTGGCATGGTATTGAGGTTTGGTATTAAGGTTGGTGTTGTAAGTTGACATTGCATGTGGTAGTAGAAATTGGTTTATTAGTCATGTATTCATGATATTCTTTTGTTAGGCCATTTGAATATTGTTGCAGGTAATCTAAGTGTTGTTCCAGGTAGTCTAGTGTTGTATTGAGCAGTTTGACATACGTTGTGTGCACAACGTATGCAATATAATTGTAAGTTATTTGCATTGTATATTATGTTCATTTAAGTGGTAATGGAATTGTGTTGTAGTATGTTGGATCCAATTTCTACTAACTCAATTTTATGCAAAAGGAAGGGCACAATAGATTGGAATAATTTTAGACAAGAAGCAGTCAAAGATAACAAAATGAAGGTTGAAAACTAGAGATTTGTACAAAGATTTAAACAAATCAAGGATTATATATAACTTTACAAGGATGTAAGCTTTTATGAATATTATTGGAATAAAGGAAATTAACATAGTGATATTATAACAACTTGGTCATTATGCATGTAGCATTGGAATAGATTCAAACTTGGGTGTCCTACATTTGAGAAATTTAACTAATTGAGCTTATACCAATTGATAAGTTTCTAGCTTTATCATGTTACAATATCTTTATTATTCATTGTATAATATATTTTTAGAGCATTTTTATAGACAAAATATGTTGTACTTATACAAATTCTAAAGAAGTGTTTATAATTTTCCTTGGTACAAATATTTTAGCTAGAATTTATGAAGGACTAAAATCACCAAATACACAAAAACAAACAAGGAAAAAAAAAAAAAAAAAAAAAAACCACCCAAAACAAGGACACAACTAAGAAAAGGAGAGAAAAACAAAAAAAAAAAAAGACTAAAAAAAATTTCAAAGGACATTGTCATGACCCTCCCTTGGCAAACTTTTCATTGGATGGATTCATGATTTGTTATGTTATCTTGTTGATGGAATGACTAACTATTTCACAATTAGTTTTTGAAAGATATATATATATATATATATATATATATATATATATATATATATATATATATATATATATATATATATATTATAAAATAAAATGATGTTGCTAATGGATTTACACTTTTGCAGGAATAGGTATTCTCGTGGGTGGAAGAAAGAATTACCATTGAGAACGGGAAGTCATAAGATAAATAAATGATGTGGTGGTTTATTTATAAAATAGCTCGAGGTTAATATGGATGAATATTCATTTCATGTAGTTACATATCATGAATTTGCATGAGTGAAGTAATCTAAGATAGATAAAACCCATTTGCTGCATGATAATATTTTTTTAGATGAAGTTATATCTATTAGATTCATTGCAAGAATAAATGATAGAGTTATTGTTCTTCCTTTTAAAAGAGGATATAGGAGAATTTATCTTGTGTTAGACATTATTGTTTAGCATAAATAAGGTAAGGATATGATGTTATTTGTTTGAATTTGATAATGAATAAGGTTTTTGTTTTGTTCATTCAAAATTTCTAGTGAGAATTATTGTTTCCATTTATCATGGAAAAAGGAAAAATATTTTTTTTAAAGAAAAAAAGACTCATTAAGTAGAGGCTTAATGATTTTGTGTGGTGGGCACGTAGCTTAGCTAGCAATCAACAATAAGTAATATTAAAACACCCATTTGTGGTTTTGGTGTAAAAATTTGGTATAGATTTATGCAAAATGAATATATGTTTGTTGCTAGTAGATTTTCTCTACTCCATCGTGCCTAAACCAAAGGAGGAATATGTGCATAGTGGAGCACACCCTCAATGTTGTGTTAGCAAAACTAGAAAATGGGGGAAAAGATTTGTTATGTTTATTTTGAGTGGGAGAAAAGTAGAAAAAAGGATGGTGATATGATAAGAAGATGCCAGAGGAAAGGAGAGCGAACGGAGTCGCTAAAAACATAGGCTTATCATTTGAAAAATGCTTGCGGTATCTATCTAGTGTAATCAAGGTAAGCTTCGAAGAGCATATCTTGATGTGTCCTAGAACTTTAATAAATGTTTCTTTAAGCACCAACTTATACTGAAGCGTGTTTTGGTAACAAGGTTTGTCAATTAAAACCATTTATTTATGATTTAAAAACCTTTATGTGCATGCAACTGTGAGTCTGTTTAATTTAATAGGAGTACTGCTAGAAGGATAAATATAGCATAGAAGACCTTTATCATAGTAAAGGAGAACCATAACCATTTGAGAGATCAAGGTTTTGGTTTAGGTGATAGAGAAATACCTGCGAAGTTCTTTTAGCTTTTTAGGTGCAGTCAAATAAGATGTCAAAGCTCTAGAAAAGAATCATCTAGGAAGACTAACCTTGGACCAATCCTTTCATTGCAATCTTTATTTGGAACATAAGATTGTGTAGGATGTGGTTGTGTTCTTGTAAAGTTGTAAAGTAATAGAATCTGAATACATTACAGGAGTAAATGATGACTTAAATAACTTGTATACTGAGTGTTTCAGACTTATATTGCTTGTATACTAAGTGCTTCGATTACAAAGAAAACAAGTGAACAATGTTTGTGTATAATTTAAGGTCACCGTGGGAAGATAATAGCTTTGTGCTATTATATTAAAACCTAAGTCATACCTTGGTTATAGTGATATAGCATTCGAAATTAGGAACACATATGAGATAATAATAACATGCATGTTGCTACATCCAATAACAAAACAATAGAATTACCTTATTTTCTCCTAACAAAGTTACTTTGGTAAGGAATTTAATCTGTGTGGGGTGTAATACGAAGTTACCTTCCAGTATAGGAGGCAAAGGTAAGAATAAATACCATTATTTATAAGAAAAAGACCTCTCATTTACACAGTTTAAGATTATATTAATATATATCAACTATGGAGATTGTCGACTCCATATACTCTACACCACCCTATGTCTTTGAAGAGACTAAAATATGCTTTATAAATGGAGAAGAATACGTTTCCAGAACTCGATTAGAGCAATTTAAAATTATTAATTAATAAATTCTTGTAGGACACTGGACATAGGTTTGAGGTCCAAGAGAGTTTATATCATTGTTTTAATATAAGAACAAATTAAATGATGATTGAGTGATTGAATATTACAATGCTAAAATGTGACATATTTGATAATTGATTTTAGAAAAGATCATTGTAGTTGATTTATAGTATTCTATTTATTATTAAAGAAGTGTTGATTCCAAAGAATGTTTACTGTATAAGGGATTACTTCAATGATAAGTGGATTGAACACCAAATGATATTATAGTGTATGATATTATTATGTGTCACCTTGGAAATAAAATATTTTTGGGAGAAAATCAATTTCATATATCAAAGTGATTACTTAGGAAACTAAGCTATATTTGATTATAGAAACAATGTTAACTTTATGTTAGAGTGAAAGGGCATTATGTGGTGTCCTTGGCATAAATTTTTAGAACCAAACTATATGTATGAAGTAAAGAGCTTATTATTTGTAATGGTATAAGATAAAGAAAATTCTTATGTTGGAGAAATGGGCACTATGGTGTGTCTTGAATTAGTGGTTTGGACTATTTGTATTTGTGAATTAAAATATTTATTCATATTGTAATGACATAAGTATTGAGAAGTTCTTATGTTAAAGTTAAAGGGGCATTATGGAGTGCCTTTATTAAAATGTATAGAACCAAACTTCTTTTGAGATTAATAAAAGGAAAATGATATAAGGCTAGGTTTATTCCCCATGAGGGTTCCCAGGATATATGAGATGTTGTGTGACCATGTGTGGACTCTCTTTATCTATGGGTATATATTGATTTAAATGCTAGTGAAGTTTCTATGCTTTTCAAATGAATGGGTATTTTATTATGGACTCATATTTTCATTAGTGATGCATTATTTATTTGATATAAATTTCATGGGATAATGATAAAATTTGCATGATAAATATTAATAGTGAAATTGGAATAAATTGTGTCTAGGTTTAGAAGAGAACTTGTTTTGTTTCATAGTAAGATTTGGTTGCTAGTTTCAATAGGGGTGTACAATGTGCTCTTGTGAAGATAATTCACTTAAGGAAGAATTTATACTAATATATTCTACTACAGTAAAGGTAGTAGAGGGAAATATTAGGTAACGCTTGTTACACTAGTAATAAGATCTTTCATGAAAAACCCTAGTGGTGTGGAGATGAGTTTGGATGATTTATTTACCATAATTTAAGTTTTGGAAAGAAACCTAATGATAGGTAGACTAGCTCATCCCGAAGATGAGAAGGATGGTCTAAAATCTACACGCTCAATACACCCACATAGACAAACTTATGTAAGGTGTAGCAATTAGCGTGAACCTTTCGATATAATGAAAGGAATGAGCTAACTCATTTACAAAAAAATTAGAATGATAGCTTGGAAATTGATCCCATGAAGGATCAAGGTGAAGCAAAAATTAATCATTATTATCATCGGATTTTGGGTTGTTTAGCATTCTTGTTTCTTCGAGGTGGAAAACAACATTTTGATTTTGATCCTGCTAGTTTTCTATGCAATAATGGTTTTATGTCTGATTGGTTTTAGCTGTGATGGGTTTTTGGGTTCTTGTACCTCTTTGGGTGAGATCCCATAATTCAAATTTTCTTCTAGCTTTCCCATCCTAGGTATCTTAGGCAAGATTCTCCATTTCAAATATTTGTCACATGTCTTTGATTTCTTGGGCCTCTTTTGGTAGAATTTACCTTTTAAATTGTTTTTCCATTTATCCTATTCTGCTCAGGATGATCTTGCATTCTAGTTCTATTGGGTCTAAAGATAGTCCCGCTAGGACCATATTCTTCTACTCTTTTTTCTTCTCAAAGGTTTCCTCCCTGTTGTAAAAGGTTTGGGATCCCTTTCAAAACCCCACTGTAAATAAGGTTTTGGGGCTCTTTCAAAACCCTTCCACCAATCAAAAAAAAAGTCTAGAAAAGATAAGCATTTGAGTTTTAAAAAATCTACATCCTTGTGGAAATATATGACTATCTTTGTAGGTATAATGCCTTTCTACAACTCTTTGATTATCTAGGTACCTCTTACAATGGCCTCTTAGGATATGGATGATAAAAAAATAACTCAATTTTACCTGTAATCATGTTTGAAAGCCCATTAGAAATGAATATTATCAAAATGCATGCCCTATTGATTCTTGTATTGTTGGCTTATTTAGACTTTTTGCCTGCCAAACTTTGGTGAAGCACTAGTGAACCCAAAACTGTGTTTAAAAGAATGAATTGATTTTAAAAGTCTTAATATCTCTTTTATCATGTTTCTTCAAGTTTGTGAACTCCCTATACTTTATTCAAACATGATGAAATAAGGAATTTGTGATTTACTTTACCATAAAAATTGTTTGGGTCAAATATTAAAAAAGACAAGTCTTTCTTCACTTCTAGTCTCTCTAGTAAAGGTGGGAGCCATGGATTTGTTAGCTTTCGAGAGTCATTTATGAAGTGTTAGAATCCTGGGTTAGCATGTACCAATGAAATATCTGAGCATGATTTAGTTTTTTATCTACAATTTTTGCTCTTTATTTATAATATTTCTTCAATATTTAAGAGCCTTCTGTTGCATTTATTTTAAAGCAAACTAGAGAAAAATGACTAGTTGACATGGGGAAAGTCCAAGAAGGTCTTGAAAATTTTGACACATTACCATTTACCAGGTGGTTTATATTCTTGTTTGGGTGTTGAACCTATGAGTTTGAAGACCTTTGTATTTTAGTGATATCACATAATTTGAATGGGCTGCCATTTCTTGGATGTGTTGGATTACTATTACTTGATGTTGAATTCAACTTTTGCCATGAAATTTGTGTAACCATTGTCCCATCTATCCAATTTTATACTATAATTAGTCCTTGGTTTCAAATATTTGTTATTCCTAAACCTTTTTTAACCTTTGGAAGTGCAAACCTTCCAAGCCACCAGATGCAACCCAAGGAAACTTTTTTTTCCTTTCATATCTTGTACAATAATATATATATATATATATATATATATATATATATAGATAGAAAGATAGATAAATAGATAGATAGATAGAGATGATGTTTTGCTACTAGGTTTTCATTCTAATTGTAGCTTTTTCAACTAAGAGGATATTATCATTATTCTAATCTTGGATTTTCTCTTAGAATTTTTCTTTATTACCTCATGATATCACATAATTCTACCTCTTGCAGACATAAATACTTAAACAAAATGTCCAAACAAGACACATTGCTTCTATAGGAATTTTAAGCAACCACGAGGTCAATACTTTGCAAATTGCATATTAAGTAATTGATTGTAACTAGTAAAATTTGTCATTTACCTTGACACTTCAACCCTCTAATGTATATATAAGATCAAAACATGCTAGAGGGTAGCCATGTATTATGGACAAGATTTTGTGAGCATGTGAAAGAGGTAAGAGGAACTAAATCCATGCCAATCCAATATGTTCAAGATGAAATCTTGATCAACCTTCTTGCAAGCCCCGCTGAAGTCTAGAATTTGAAGAGCATTTTAACTAAATTCTTGAGTCCATTTAATATACTTTTGAAGTGTTAACAAGGTTTTTCTCAATCACTATATTTGGCAGGTGTGGTTAGAAAGGAACCATAGAGTCTTTAATGAGTCTATCCATTATCATAAAACTATCATTTCCAGGATCCTATCCTTTGCCAACAAGAATGTGAAACTTATCCCTTTTGATAGCTGTAAACCTCATCTGTAGGAGACCACGATTGCTCAATATTTAAGCTTAACCTTAGATGAGTCTGTTCCTAGGGTAGTCAACCCCAGAGCCAATGTTAAGTGGTCCCCACCTCCTACGGGTTGGTTTAAGCTTAATTTTTATGGAGTGGCTAAGGAAAATCTTGGTAGAGCAGGCACTGGCGGTATTGTACGAGATCATAATGGGAATATGATGCTTGCATTTTCTAAATATTTGGAAACAAGGATGAACAATGAAGCTGAAGCTAGAGCTATGTGGAGAGGCCTTCAAATGAATCAAGACTTAGAAGACAATTTTATCATAGAAGGAGACTCTATGCATGTTATAAATCTCCTCAATAATTGGAAAACACCTCCTTGGAGGATTAAAACAATTGTTGAAGAGGCTAGGATCCTTTTCTAGGGAAGACAAGATAGAAAAGCCCAACATGTCTTTCAGGAAGCTAACAAAGTTGTTGATAAGCTGGCCAATTTGGGTGTCGATGGTGATAGAATTTTCAAATGGGAACACGATGTCCCGAGCGAAGTAGAGGAGCTTATTCAACAATAATGCCAAGAATTATAGTCAAATTTACCAACATGGAAGGCATTGTAAGTTTGAAGGCTATGAGTATTCCTATCTATTTTTTGAAATGGAATCACAATAAAAATTATTCGAGCTATCATTCTTGGTGGATGCTGCTTGAAAATACCATAAAGAATAATGGGGACAGTCACATGTCAGATAACATGGCTCCTAGTTGTATTAGTAATTTGAGGTTGGTTGATAATCATAGGGTAGGAAAGAAACGACAATATAAGTCTTCAAACCAAAGCCACATGGACCACCAGATAGCCACCGCAATAAATCTAACTATTTCACTTCTCCAAGGCTGATTGGCCAAGACGGGATGTGGTCCCAAAGCATGTCATATACAGAAGAAAGTAATTACCAAAGAATTATTAAGAGTAATTGTCAATACAAATCTTGTGGGAGTTTCTTTTTTTGTAATTATGATGCATGTGTGTTTTCTCGGGGTATACCCAAAATGTTGTATGGGATGTTTCTTTTTTATAACAGTCTATGTGCCTTACTAGATGTAATGGCTTTGGCGACATGTAGATTTTACATATATAGGATCCTTAGTAAGGACATGTTCATCAACAGACCTGGGATGATTTTTGTAAAAGGTTTTGGGTCAACCTATAAAACCCGGTATTAATGCTATAGTATCTTATCTACAAAAAAAAAAATTATATTTCCTTAAATAAGTTATATTATCTTTGTCCTTCTATCTAATGGCTTTGCTAGAATTTTGTAAGAATCATTGAGGAGAATGATAAGTTGTCAATCATTGGAGCTAAGATTTGATTAGACACACATAATCTAGTTCTATACTTTGAGTTTTATAAGAAATAAGATCCTTTGTTCATTCATTCGAAAGTTGATAAGAGGTTGGTGGGAACATTGGCATGGTATTGAGGATTGATATTGAGGTTGGTGTTGTAAGTTGACATTGCATGTGGTAGTAGAAATTAGTTTTATCAGTCATGTATTCATGAGATACTTTTGTTAGGCCATTTGAATATTATTGTAGGTAATCTAAGTGTTGTTCTAGGTAGTCTAGTACTATGCCAAGCAGTTTGATATACGTTGTGTGCACAACGTATGCAATATAATTGTAAGTTATTCAAATTGTATATTATGTTCATTTAAGTGGTAATGGAATTGTGTTGTAGTATGTTGGATCCCATTTCTACAAAATCAATATTGTGCAAAAGGAATGGCACAATATATTGGAATAATTTTAGACAAGAAGCGGTCAAAGATAACCAAATGAAGGTTGACAACTAGAGAATTGTACAAAAATTTGAACAAATCAAGAATTATATATAACTTTACAAGGATGTAAGATTTTATGAATACTATTGGAATAAAGTAAATTAACACATAATGATATTATAAAAACTTGGTAATTATGCATATAGCATTGGAATAGATTCAAACTTGGGTGTCCTTACATTTGAGAAATTTAACTAGTTGAGCTTATACCATTTGATAAGTTTCTAAATTTATTATGTTACAATATCTTTATTATTCATTGTATAATATATTTGTAGAGCATTTTTATAGATAAAATACATTGTACTTATACAAATTCTAAATAAGTGTTTAAAATTTTCTTTGGTACAAATATTTTAGCTAGAATTTATGAAGGACTAGAATATAAAATTCATAAATGCATACATATAATGTTGACAATTATAGTACTAGGCTACTACCATTGCACTTTAGTATTAAACTCAATATTGTGAGAAAGTATGGGCACAATAGGTTGGAGTAGTTCTAGACAAGAAGTGGTTGGAGATAACCAAAGAGTCGGCTAGAATAGGAACATATTGATGTTAGGAATTCTTACATCACATCCCATGTGACAATGAGAATCTTATAACTACCCATCATAAGGACTATGCATGCACTAAAGGTTAAGTGTAGTTGCAGGATTAATTAAAAGTTTGTTATGCCAAAAATGGGCATCAAATGTATCTAAATATCCATAATTTCATAATATAAAATATCAAAGTAGTTTCTAACATGTGGTATTAGAGCATGTAGAAGGAAGAGCCATCTATCCTTAAAATCCTTCTCTTGCTTCGATCAAGAGAAGCTTAGGAAGCACTCTATTGAAAATAGGTTTCAAAGGTAAACAACCTTGTAAAAGATTGATTAGGTTAACCTTAGAACGAGAGGTAACCATATTCTTCATGAAGAAATTCCACAAAAGACTCAGAGTATAGACGTTCTTAGAAACATTTGTATTAAACCTAGACACCAAACAAGGCCTACCAGTGAATATTTTTAGGCCATATTTATAGGACATTGTCATGACCCTCCCTTAGCAGACTTTTCATTGGATGGATTCATGATTTGCTATGTTATCTATTGATGGAATGATTGAGTATTTCACAATTAGTTTTTACAATATATATATATATATATATATATATATATATGATGTGGTTAATTGATTTGCACTTTTGCAAGAATAGGTTTTCTCGTGGGTGGAAGAAAGAATTACCACCGAGAATGGGAAGTCATATCATAAAGAAATGATGTGGTGGTTTAATTATCAAATATCTCAAGGGTAATATGGATGAATATTCATTTCATGTAGTTACATATCATGAATTTGCATGAGTGAAGTATGTTAGAGTTATTGAGTTGTCATTGATGTCAATGTAGATATATTCAAGGGTGATTTAATCATATGAGTTGTCATTGATGTCAAGACAAATATATTCAAGGGTGATTTAATATTTAAATAAATTTTTTAAATATTAAAGTGGAAGGTTTATATTTAAATCAAAATATTTATATAGATAATCAAATATTATAATATTTAAATCATAGATTTAATATTATAATAAAAAGGTAAAAAGAGTGGGTCGAATTGAAGTGAGTTTGAAATTAAAAAATGTTTTTTTGATGGAATGACCTCCTTGGGCATGAATGACAAAGGAAAAGCATAATATGAGGTAATAATTCATTTTGCAAGGGAGCAAGAAAAATCAAATATCCTTCGAGAGGAGAGCGAGCAACTTGAGCAACAAGTAGAAGACAAGGGATGAAAGGAGTGCAAGTTTGGTGGCGTAGCAGCAATCCAAAGGATGATCCATATATTTTATCATACCCCTTTGATTTCATCTATTGGGGTAGCCCAGTCGGTTGACTAGCCCATGTTAGGGCACTACGGTGCAAAATTTTTGAGGGTTGAATCTCCTTGATGCCTATTTTATTGAAGTGTTTGGTGCTCGAGATAGCATAGCAAAGGAGTTAAGTATTTTATCGTGCCTCTTTAATATCATCCACTAGGGTAGGCCAATCGATTGCCTAGCCTGTGTTAGGGCACTATGGTCCAGAAGGTTCGAGGGTCGAATCTACTCGATGCCTAAATTTATTGAAGCATTTGGTGTTCGAGATAGCATAATGAAGGAGTTAAGTATTCTATTGTACCTTTTGGTTTCATCCACTATGTTAGCTTAGTTGATCACAAGCCCGTGTTAGGGCACTATGCTACTAGAGGTCAAAAGGTCGAATCTCATTCGTGACTTGCTAAGTTTTGTTGTGCAAGGTAAGGGTAAAATTTTTAATTAAATTTGATAAAAGGGAGATATAAGGAGTCATGTTGTTATTATAAAGTTTTATTTTACAAGTTATTAAAAGGAGATATAAGGAGTCAGTTTGCTATTTATAAAGTTTTATTTTGCAAGTTATAAAAGAGAGATATAAGGATTCATGTTGTTATTATAAAATTTTATTTTTTAAGTTATTAAAAGGAGATATAAGGAGTCAGTTTGTTGTTTATAAAGTTTTATTTTATAAGTTTCAAAATAAAATCATTATTATTAAGGCATATACAAAAGGAAAGTTATTTTGTCAAGGCAAATTTGGAAAGCACATACAAAAGGAAGATCATCATTGTTGAGGTATATTTGGAGGGCACAGATTCAAAACAAGTCAAGACTTTAAAGAATAGAGTAAGAGGATTAAGGTCACATATTCACCCAAAAATTCAATTAACAAGGAAGGACAATTCAACCATTTCAAGAAGAAGAAAAGATGCACATGATAGTGGAAGAAGATCAAGGTATTAGCATCTCCAATTCAACACATAAATTTGAGAAGTATTTGTGAGCATATTTTGGATTATATTTGAGCAATATTTGTGAGTAGGTTTTGGAGCAGATTTGAGTAGTATTTGTGAACAAGTTTTGGAGTAGATTTAAACAGTGTTTGTGAGCAAATTTTAGAGCAAATTTGAGCAGGTTTTTGTGAGTAAGGGTATTGGTGTCTCCCATGGATTAGTGTCCATAAATTTGAGCAAGGGAATTTGTGTCTCCTATGGATTGGTGTCCATGAACCTGAGAAAGAGGATTAGCGTATCTTTTAGAATGGTGTCCATAAAATTGAGCAAGGGAATTGGTGTCCACAAAATTGAGCAAGGGGATTTATGTCTCCTATGGATTGGTGTCCATGAACTTGAGCAAGGGGATTGGTGTATCCTATGGATTGATGTCCATAAAATTGTATAGGGGATTTGTGTCTCCTATGGATTGGTATCCACAAACTTGTATAGGGGATTGGTGTCTCCTATGGATTGGTATCCATAAACTTGTATAGGGGATAGGTGTCTTCTGTGGGTTGGTACCCACAAACTTGTATAGGGGATTGGTGTCTCCTATGGATTAGTGTCCATGAACTTGAGCAAGGGGATTGGTGTCTCATGTGGATTGGTTTCCACACAATTATATAGGGTATTGGTGTCTCCTATGGATTCGTATCCAAAAACTTGTATAGAGGATTGGTGTCTCATGTGGACTGGTATCCATAAAATTGTATAGGGGATTGATGTCTCCTATGGATTGGTACCCACAAAATTGTATAGGGGATTGGTGTATCCTGTGGATTGGTGTCCATGAAATTTGTTGAAGAAAATTTTATAAGCAATATTTTATTGTGGTTTTCTCCTGAGAGAGTGTTTCCACGTAAAAGCATTATATCTTATGTGTATGGAAATTATGCATTAATTTATTATTGCTTTCATATTATTGCTATTATCATTTGAAAGGAAAAGTTTTATCTTATACTGTTCATCCCACCCTTCTCAGTATAAGATTTTATTCTTCAATTGGTATCAGAGTGAGTTCCTTCATGAAAGCCTAATAGCTTGAAGGAAGATCTTACAAGAACACACATGGACTTTCCAAGAAGGTTTTTCATTAAATAGGGCTCCATTGTTTGATGGGACTAACTATGCTTTTTGGAGCATAAGGATGTGAACTTATTTGATGGCACATGGATATGATATATGGTAATCTATTGAGGATGGGTTCACACCACCTACAACTCCTCCCACGGATCAAGATGGCAAGAAACCATTTGAAAATAATGTCAGGGTAATGAATGCAATATTAAGTGGGTTATGTGAATTAGAGTTTGTGAAAGTCATGCAATGCACCTCAACAAAAAAATATGGGACAAGTTACAAAGAACATATGAAAGATACGACAAGGTTAAAATGGCAAAAATTCAAACCCATAGGAGGAAGTTTGAATATTTGAAGATGAAATATGAGGAAGATATTACAAAATATCTACTCTACGTTGATGAAGTTGTCAACACCATTCGTGGACTTGGAGAAAATATTGAAGACTCTAAGATTGTTCAAAAAATATTAAGGTCACTTCCTATGATATTTGATGCAAAGGTTTAGGCGATTGAAGAAATGAAGGATCTTAAAACCTTAAGCATGGATGAGCTACATGGAATTCTTATAGTCTATGAGATGAGGGCTAAAAAAGATCAAACATCCAAATGATAGGCTACATTTAAAGCTTCAAAGAAGACAAATAATAAAGAACCAGAGTCAAGTGAAGAATCAAGCAGCAAAGAAGAAGCTAACTTTGTGCGAAGAAATAATAAGGGTCCAAGAAAACACAAAGGTATATATTCTATAAAATGTGTTAATTGTGGTAACATTGGTCACTATGCATATAATTGCCCATAATCTAGAATTAGTAGCAGTGAAGAAGAAAAGGAATACAAGAAAAAGAAAGAGAATTTTTTTTCATGCAAAGAAAAATAGGCACGATCAAAACAAGCATGAGAAGAAGATCTTTCAAAGGTATAAAAAATTTCTTTATGTTGAGGAAGCAAGTAGTTCTTCCAATAGTGATGAAAGTCTCTCTAATAGAGAAAGAGAAGAAATCCTATTTTTGGCCATAGAGGAGAAATAAGAAGCTCTTGATGTCTAAAACCAATAAAAAGAGAAATATCTAGGAAATGAAGAGGAAGCCATAGTTGACATAGAAGAGGAACTTGTTCTTGCTCTTGAAGAGTTAAAAATGCTTAGAAAGAAGAACTCAAGATTGAAGACTCAAGTACAAGAGGATGGGAAGACAAAGGTAAAGTTGTCACAAGAACTCATTAACTTGAAAGTAAAGTTAGAGAGGTAAAGCAAATTAAAGAAGGTATGGCCGAGCAGTTAAAGGCAAAAGAGTTGGAATGTGAAAAATTGGAGCATGAGGTTGTCTCTCTAAGAAAGAAAGTGAATGAATATAATAATAAGATACATCAGTTTGAGAGAAGCACAAAAATGGTGGATTATATTATCAAAGCACAAAGATCTTCAGTTATAAATATTAGACTTAGTTTTGAAGAAAGTCAAAAGAAATAAAATGTGGAGTCAAGCTCAAAAGGAATAGAGGCATCAAAGAAAATGATTAAATAAGAGCCTAAGACCTATGCTAATGTGTTGAGAAGTAGAAGCATCAAGGAGGATGAAAACAAAGCATCATCAAGTAACAAAGTCCATCACATAAACAACAATGAGAGAACCATGCGATAATATCCTCCAAGGTAACCAAACATATTTCAATATTTCTTCCATGGTTATTATTTCTCATGTAACCAATTTGGTCATAAAGCTATAAATTGCAGGGTCTATGCTAAGAATGATTTTGGTTTCACCAAGAGAAATTTCAATTCATTTGCACCTCTCATGGACTACAACATCATATGTTACAAATGTAATAATTTTGGGCATACAACTAGATGGTGTAGAATAGTGTTCCCTAAACTTTTGAAGTCAAGCAAGAAGAAGAATAGTCAATCTGTTCAAAATAATATGACCTCCAAAGTTTGGAGAAAGAAAATGGAATAAGAAAAGGAGCATAGTAATTTGATAGTTTCACTCCGGTCTCATAATTGAAGTCTCAATAAAAGCAATAAGAAAGGGAGTGTTGTCAAGTGTCTTATCTTTCAGCCCCAAGGAGCCTTTGCCATTGATGTCAAAGGGAGAGAGTTTTAGTAAGGGGGAGAAACTTCTCAAGGGGAGCAGCTTGTGATCCTATTTTAGTAAAGGACAATTTCTTTTCAGGGTTGCCATCAATGACAAAGGGGGATATTGTTAGAATTATTGAGTTGTCATTGATTTCAAGGCAGATATCTTCAAGGGTGATTTAATCATATGAGTTTTCATTGATGTCAAGACAAATATCTTCAAGGGTGATTTAATATTTAAATGAAATATTTAAATATTAAAGTGGAAGATTTATATTTAAATTAAAATATTTAAATAGATATTAAAATATTATAATATTTTAATCATAGATTTAATATTATAATATAAAGGCAAAAAGAGTGGGCTGACTTGAAGTGAGTTTGAAATTCAAAAATATTTAAATGATGGGCCAACCTCCTTGGGCATGAATGACAAAGGAAAATCATATTAATATGAGGTAATAATTCATTTTGCAAGGGAGCAAAAAAAATCGAATATCCTTCAAGAGGAGAGCAAGCATCAAGTAGAAGACAAGGGACAAGAGGAGCACAAGTTCAGTAGTGTAGCAGTGATTCAAAGGAGGATCCATATATTTTATTATGTCCATTTGGTTTCATCCACTGGGGTAGCCCAATCGGTTGACTAGCCCATGTTAGGGTGCTATGGTGCAAAAGGTTTGAGGGTCGAATCTCTTCAATGCCTATTTTTCTAAAGTGTTTGGTGTTCGAGATAGAACAATGAAGGACTTAAGTATTTTATTGTGTTCCTTTGGTTTCATCCATTAGGGTAGCCTAGTCGGTTGCCTAGCCTATGTTAGGGCACTACTATCCAGAAGGTTCGAGGGTTGAATCTCCTCGACGCCTATTTTGTTGAAGCATTTGGTGTTTGAGATAGTGCAATGAAGGAGTTAAGTATTCTATTGTACCTTTTGGTTTCATCCACTATGTTAGCTTAGTTGGTCACAAGCCCATGTTAGTATGCTACGCTACTAGAGATCATAAGGTCGAATCTCCTCCATGACTTGCTAAGTTTTGTTGTGCAAGGTAAGGGTAAAGTTTTTAATTAAATTTGATAAAAGGGAGATATAAGGAGTCATGTTGTTATTATAAAGTTTTTACAAGTAGAAAAAAGAAAAAAGGAGTTAGTTTGTTTATAAAGTTTTATTTTGCAAGTTATAAAAGGGAGATATAAGGAGTCATGTTGTTATTATAAAGTTTTATCTTGCAAGTTATCAAAAGGAGATATAAGGAGTCAGTTTGTTGTTTATAAAGTTTTATTTTATAAGTTTCAAAAGAAGATCATTATTATTAAGGTAAATTTGGAAGACATACAAAAGGAAAATTATTTTGTCAAGGCAGATTGGAAAGCACATGCAAAAGGAAGATTGTTGGAAATATGAGCAAGTTTTGTTGTCATTGATGTCAAGAAGTCAGGATCAGTAAGCATCAATTTTAGTGAGCAACATCAGTTTCAGGTTTCGTAATCAAGTGCAAAAGAAAGATTGCTTCCAGGTGGTCAGATGAGGTCTAAAGGGCAAAAGGAAGGCCCAAGAAAAATAATATTATAATATTTTATTATAATATTAATCTAAGGTCAAGACCTAGAGATTTAAATTTTATAAATTAATTATAATAGTTTCATTATAAATTAATTTATAAATTAATTTAATTAACTCTTAGAGTTATTAAGTTAATTATAAATTAATTATAATAAGTTAATTATAAATTAATTTATGATTTAATTTAAAACCCTAAAGGTTAGGGTTATAAAGTTTAAATTAATTCAAAATTTTGAATTATTTGAAATTGCCAACATCATGGAAGTATATCACCTAATGCATATAAAGGAGGGTAAAACACCATGGCAATAATTCATCCACGATCCCAAGAGTTATATGTGAATTTTGTGCACATGGCAAGGGAAGCGATCATTTGTGTTTTCAAAGGTTTTTGAGGGGTAGAAGATAAGACAATAAGGAGGAGTTTCAGTTTCATATTCCAAGGTGCTCTGTAGCACGATTGGCAACAAGGGAGGTACTAAGATGTTGGCAATGCGTGAGGTTGAGGGATCGAATCCTGTGGTCTTCATTTTGCTAAGTGGAGGAAGGTTTTTGTTGAAGTCTACACAGTCGATGAAAGACAAAGGGAAGGTGCTAGCCTTTCCCTTTGTGTGGAGGCACATAGCCCATGTGGTGGGTGCACGCCTTGCTAAGGTGCTCGATAGGGAGAGGTTGCATGTTCGAAACCCATCGAGGCCCTTTTTGTTGAAGTGACTAAGGTATGCACTAAATTGCTTGGTTCTAAAATTTGTGGAGGTTCCAAAATTTACAAAAATATTTTTAAAAAGGTTATAAAGTGGAAATTGCATGTTATAAGGTTTTTGTGAGGGAGATAAAAGGATATGCATTATTTTATTTTAGGGTTTGATTTTTGAGTGCTTTGAGCTTATTGAGAGGAGTAATAAGGTGTGCCAAAGGAGTTAGATATTTTTGTTGAAAACAAAGTTAATAAAATTGTATTGAAAGGAGAAATAAGGTTGAGTAAGTTTTGATATTTTGACTTGGTGAAATATTTTTGTGAGAAAATATTAAGGACAAATATTTGCTATCTAACCCTAGTATTGGCAAAAAGAGTGGTTGTGATTGAGATAGGTGTTTGAGGTCAAATCATCTTCAAACAAGAGGTAAGGGCACATTATCCTTGAGAGTGATTGTTGGATGTTATGAATGCTAAGTTGGAGTGAAAAGGTTCTTGTTTGATAAGCATTGTTGAGTAAGTCTTTACATACTTGATTGGTGAATGCTTGAGTGAGAACTTGTGAACTATCTTGAATTAGGGTTTATGCAAAGATCATGAGTATCATTGTTATGTGAATGTGAGAACATCTTGAGTTGAGTTTGAGTTCCATTGTGAGATTTGTTGAGAGCATTGGATGAAACATTGGCTTAGGGTTTTGCAAGAAAGTTGGTTTCATTGATTGAGTTGATTGAGCTATAGTGATTGGAAAGTGTTGGAGTGATAGTTCAAGTTCTATGAAACAAATTGTTCTATATTCTAAATTGATTTGAAAGAGGTTTTCTAAAAGAAATTGAATTGATATTGTGTGCAAGTTTTGTGATTGATTTGAGAAAGCTTTTGTAAAATCTTAAGGATAGATTTGTGTGAGCTTCTATGGAAGCTTACAATAAAGATTTGAGGTAAGTCTTAGTGAAGACTTGTTGAGTAGATTGGACAAGTTCTAGTGAGGACTTATTGAGCAGATTTGAGGTAAGTATTAGAGAAGACTTGAGAGAAGATTGGATAGGTTCTTGAGAGGACTTGTTGGATAGATTTGTGATAGAGCAGAGATAGATATTGAGCAGATTTGTGCTAGATCGAAGGACAATGTTTAGTATAGATTTGAGATAGATATTGAGTAGAGCTTTGGAGGTGATAGAGTAGAGGATAATAGTCTCTAGTGGATAGAGATCCATTAGCTAGGGTAGAGAGGATAAAGGTCTTCAATGGAGAGAGATCCACAACCCAGAGTAGTGGAGGCAGTAGTCTTCTAGAGGATCACCAACCAGAGCAAAGGAGATTGGTGTCTCCTATGGATAGAGATCCACAAACTTGATTAGGGGATTGGTGTCTCCTTTGGATAGAGGTCCATAAACATTGTAATAGGGAAGGATTCCCAAGATACTTGTTGAGAAAATTTTAGTAAAATATTTTCTCCATGGAGTAGCCCACATTGGGTGAACCATGTTAAATCATGTCTCTCATGTGTGTGATGCTTTATGTGATGTTTATTGCTTTAATATTACTAATGCTATCATATGTATTGAAAAGCAAAAAGTTTTATCTTATACTGTTCACCCCCCCTCTCAGTATAAGCACATGTTCTTCAATTGGTATCAGAGTGGGTCTCTCTATGAAAAGACTAACAACTTGGAGGAGGATCCATCAAAAACACACATGACTTCAAAAAATGAAGAAGAGACCATGTTTGATATAAAAGAGGAATTCTTCACTGCTCTCAAGAATTTGGAAAGGATTAGAGAGAAGAACTCAAGATTGAAGGAACAAATTCAAGAGGATGAAGAAGCAAATATGGAACTTCTACAAAGTCTCACAGAACTCAAGATAAAGGTAGAAGAGGGAAAGAAAATTGAACAGGATATGATAGATCTATTAAGAGCAAGAGAAATAAAATGTGAAATATTAGAAGCAAAAATTGTTTATCTAAGGAATGAAGTTGAAAAGACCAAGGTACTACAAGATATAAAGTTAGGGAAATAGAAAGAGGAATCCAAGTCTTCAAGAAGCAGAGACTTCAAACAAAGATAAGCAAGTGACGTATACTCCAGAAGGAAAAGACATCAGGAAGGAAGAAAGCAAAGAAGAACCATGGATGAGAGTTAATCACAGAAGGAGAAGCACTCAACCACAATCTCAAAGGCATCCAAACAGGTTACATAATTTCTTCCATGGCTATTGCTTTTCTTGTAACAAATATGGTCATAGAGCTGTACACTATACTGGTTATGTGAAAAATGATGTCAATAGAAATTTCAACTCTTTTGCACCTCTTATGAATAATGATATCATATGTTACAAATGCAATAATTTTGGGCATAAGGCTAGATGGTGCAAAATGGTACTTCCTGAGTCTAGTAAAAAGAATACAACTTCAACAACTAGGAAAGAGAAAAAGGGAAATGAAAAGGCTAGATCAATGTTAGTTCAAACAACTCTTCATGCTCAGGATAAAGAAGAACAATGGTTTCTTGATAGTGGTTGCTCTAGACACATGACAGGAGACAAAGACAAATTTATTGTACTCAAAGAAACTAATAGAGGATCAGTAAGTTTTGGTGATAATGGATCAACAAAAATTGGTGGAAGAGGAACTTTGAGTTTAGATAATGGGAAAACAAGAACATAAAATGTACTATATGTCAAAGGGTTAAGACACAATATGCTAAGTGTAAGCCAACTTTGTGATCAAGGTCATATGGTTACATTTCACCCAGATAGATGTGAGATAAGAAAGTTGGAAACTGGAAAAGTCATTGCAAATGCAAGTAGAACTCCAAACAACCTCTATATGCTTAGTGAGATCAAAGGGGAAAAGTGCTTTCTATCACAAGAAGATGAGAGTTGGTTGTGGCATAGAAGAATGGGTCATTTGAATTTTGACAACATAGTCAACATAAGCAATAAAAAGGTTGTCAGAGATTTACCCAAGCTAAAAAGGCCACAAAACACAATCTGTGCACCTTGTCAACATGGAAAGCAAACTAGAACAAGCTTTAAATCAAAGGGATATATGTCATCTGAGCCATTAAGTCTAATACATACTGATCTATGTGGTCCTACCAGAACACAGAGTATTCAAGGTGAAAGTTACTTCATATTGTTCATAGATGATTACTCCAGAATGGTTTGGGTAGCTTTCCTGAAAGATAAGTCAGAAGCATTTGAAAAATTCAAAGCATTTAAAGAACGGGTTGAAAATGAAACTGGCAAGAGGATTAAGTGTTTGAGATCTGAAAGAGGAGGAGAGTTTACCTCAAATGAATTTGTAGATTTTTGTGAACAACATGGAATCAAGAGAGAATACTCAGCTACAAGAACTCCTCAACAAAATGGAGTAGTTGAAAGGAAAAATAGGACTATTGAGAATATGGCTAGAGCTATGTTAAATGAGTCCAAGATTTCAGATGGATTTTGGAGGGAAGTAGTCAACACAAAAGTATATATAATCACTAGGGCTCAAATAAGGGTAAACCATCACAAGACTCCATATGAGCTTTGGAAAGGAAGACCGACCATTGTAAAGCACTTCAAGGTTTTTGGAAGCAAGTGTTACATAAGACGAGAAGAGCAAAACTTGGGCAAGTTTGACCCAAGATGTGATGAGGGAATTTTTCTTGGTTATTCTACTAAGAGTAAAGCTTATAGATGCTTCAAAAAAAGGACACACACTATTGTAGAAAGTATAAATGTAATAGTTGATGAGAAGATAGATTCAAGAGAACCAATTCAAAAAATTATGTATCAAGAAGATGGAAGTTGTCAAGAAGAGTTTCATGAGGAATCAGATGAAGAAGAGGAAGAAACACAAAGACTTCTTCCTAAAACTCCATCAAGGTATGTACAAAAACATCATCCAAAAGATCTAATCATTGGGAATCCAGATGAGAGACAGACAAGGAGAAGGATAATAACACCATCTCAACAAGCAAATTTTTCTTTATTATCTAAGATTGAGCCAAAAGACTTCAATGAGGCAAGTGAAGATAAGTTCTGGATTAAGGCAATGGATGAGGAATTAGATCAGATAGAGAAAAGCAAGACTTGGGAACTTGTTCCATGACCAAAGGACAAAAATGTGATTGGCACAAAATGGGTATTCAGAAACAAGTTAAATGAAGATGGACAAGTAGTCAGGAATAAAGCAAGGTTAGTGTGCAAAGGTTATGCACAGGTAGAGGGAATTGACTTTGATGAGACATTTGCTCCAGTTGCATGACTTGAAGCCATAAGAATATTCTTAGCCTTCTCAAGTTTTAAAAACTTCAAGGTATATCAGATGGATGTTAAGTCAGCATTTCTAAATGGTGTTCTAGAAGAAGTTTATATTGAACAACCAGAGGGATTCATATTAACAGATAAACCATATTATGTATGCAGATTGAAAAAGGCATTGTATGGTCTAAAATAGGCTCCTAGAGCATGGTACTCAAGATTGGATAAGTATCTTCAGGAATAGGGATTCAGAAAAGGAATAGTGGACAACAACTTATACATAAAAAATGAAGGGAATAATCTACTAATTGTGGTTGTTTATGTGGATGACATCATTTTTGGGGGAAACAATGATAAGATGTGTAAAGAATTTGCAAAGAGCATGCAGAATGAATTTGAGATGTCTATGCTTGGTGAGTTGTCCTTCTTTCTTGGACTTCAGATTTCACAATCAGAGAAAGGAGTATTTCTTTCACAAACCAAGTATATAAAAGAAATGCTAAAGAAATTCAAGTTAGAAGATTGCAAACCAGTAAGTACTCCCATGGTCACAGGATGTAAGTTAAGTAAAGATGATGAATCTCCAGAGGTAAATCAGAAATTATATAGATCTATGATTGGCAGCTTATTGTATGTCATAACTACAAGACCAGATATTGTGCAGGTAGTGGGATTAGTGGTAAGGTTTCAGGCAGCACCTAAGGAAACACATGTGGCAATAGTAAAGAGGATTCTTAGGTATCTAAAAGGGACCATGGATTTTGGGCTCTAGTATCCCAAAAGTGATAGTTTCACACTCACAGCTTATACAGATGCAGATTGGGTTGGCAACATTGATGATAGAAAAAGCACAAGTGGAGGAGCATTCTTTCTTGGAGACTGTTTAGTCTCTTGGCTAAGTAAGAAATAGGCATCAATATCCTTATCTACAATAGAAGTAGAGTATATTGCAATAGTAGCCAATTGTACATAGGTATTATGGATGAAGTGAACTCTAGAAGACTTCAAGATAAAACATGATCATCCTATTCCCATATTATGTGATAATACAAGTGCTATAAGTATCTCAAAGAATCCAGTGATGCACTCCAGGACAAAGCACATTTCGATCAAGTATCACTTTCTGAGAGAACAGGTGACAGATAAATAGGTCAGGTTGGAATATGTTACTACAAAGGAGCAGATAGAAGATATCTTCACTAAGCCACTTCTGAAAGAGACTTTTGAGTATCTTCGAAGAAAATTGGGAGTAATACTCCCACCCCAGAATTAACCACCTCAAGAGGAGGTGGGGGAGGGGCTAAGCTAAGAGACTCATTCTTAGCCCCGAGCCCCAAAGGTGACCCTTTGCCATTGATGTCAAAGGGGGAGAGATTTGAGTAAGGGGGAGAGATTTGAGTTAGGAGGAGAGCATTCAATTAGGGGGAGCAGAACAGAAAAAGGTTAAGGAAATGGTAAAAGGTAATTGGGTTGCCATCAATGACAAAGGGGGAGATTGTTGGAAATATGAGCAGGTTTTGTTGTCATTGATGTCAAGAAGTCAGGATCAGTAAGCATCAGTTTTAGTGAGCAACATCAATTTCAGGTTTCATAATCAAGTGCAAAAGAAAGATTACTTCCAGGTGGTCAGATGAGGTCTAAAGGGCAAAAGGAAGGTCCAAGAAAAATAATATTATAATATTTTATTATAATATTAAAAGGACAAGACCCAAAGATTTAAGTTAATTATAAATTAATTATAATTTAATTATAAATTAATTTATAATTTAATTTAACTAACCCTAAAGGATAGGGATATAAAGTTTAAATTAATTAATAATAATTAATAATATCGTCGACGTCATGGAATATATCACATTATGCATATAAAGGAGGGTAAAACACCATGGCATTAATTCATCCATGATCAAAGAGTTATATGTGAATTTAGTGCGCATTGCAAGGGAAGAGATCGTGTGTTTTTAAAGGTTTTTGAGAGGTAGAAGATAAGACAAGGAGGGATTTCCACTTCATATTCCAAGGCACTGTGTAGCATGACTGGCAGCTAAGGGAGGTGCTAAGACTTTGGCAAGTGTGAGGTTGAGGGATCGAATCCTCATGGTCTACATTTTGGTGAGCAAGGAAGGTCTTTTATTGGAAGCTATGTGAGAGGAAAAGGACAAAGGGAAGGTGCTAGCCTTTCCCTTTGTATGGAGGCACGTAGCCCATATGGTGGGTGTGCACCTTGCTAAGGCGCTCGATAGGGAGAGGTTGCATGTTCGAAACCCATCGAGGCACCTTTTTGTTGAAGGACTAAGGTATGCACTAAATTGCTTGGTTCCAAAAATTACGAAGGTTTCAAAATTTGCAAAAATATTTTTTTAAGGTTATAAAGTGGAAATTGCATGTTATAAGGTTTTTGTGAGGGAGATAAAAGGATATGCATTATTTTATTTTAGGGTTTGATTTTTGAGTGCTTTGAGCTTATTGAGAGGAGTAATAAGGTGTGCCAAAGGAGTTAGATATTTTTGTTGAAAACAAAGTTAATAAAATTGTATTGAAAGGAGAAATAAGGTTGAGTAAGGTTTTGATATTTTGACTTGGTGAAATATTTTTGTGAGAAAATATTAAGGACAAATATTTGCTATCTAACCCTAGTATTGGCAAAAAGAGTGGTTGTGATTGAGACAGGTGTTTGAGGTCAAATCATATTCAAACAAGAGGTAAGGGCACATTATCCTTGAGAGTGATTGTTGGATGTTATGAATGCTAAGTTGGAGTGAAAAGGTTATTGTTTGATAAGCATTGTTGAGTAAGTCTTTACATACTTGATTGGTGAATGCTTGAGTGAGAACTTGTGAACTATCTTGAATTAGGGTTTATGCAAAGATCATGAGTATCATTGTTATGTGAATGTGAGAACATATTGAGATGAGTTTGAGTTCCATTGTGAGATTTGTTGAGAGCATTGGATGAAACATTGGCTTAGGGTTTTGCAAGCAAGTTGGTTTCATTGATTGAGTTGATTGAGCTATAGTGATTGGAAAGTGTTGGAGTGATAGTTCAAGTTCTATGAAACAAATTGTTCTATATTCTGAATTGATTTGAAAGAGGTTTTCTGAAAGAAATTGAATTGAGATTATGTGCAAGTTTTGTGATTGATTTGAGCAAGCTTTTGTAAAAGCTTAAGGATATATTTGTGTGAGCTTCTATGAAAGCTTACAAGCAGAGTTGAGGTAAGTCTTAGTGAAGACTTGTTGAGAATATTGGAAAAGTTCTAGTGAGGACTTGTTGAGCAGATTTGAGGTAAGTCTTAGAGAAGACTTGAGAGCAGATTGGATAGGTTCTTGAGAGAACTTGTTGGATAGATTTGTGATAGAGCAGAGATAGATATTGAGCAGATTTGTGCTAGACCGAAGGACTATGTTTAGTGTAGATTTGAGATAGAGATTGAGTAGAGCTTTGGAGGTGATAGAGCAGAGGACAGTAGTCTCCAGTGGATAGAGATCCATTAGCCAGGGTAGAGAGGACAGAGGTCTTCAGTGGAGAGAGATCCACAACCCAGAGCAGTGGAGGTAGTAGTCTTCTAGAGGATCACCAGCTAGAGCAAAGGAGATTGGTGTCTCCTATGGATAGAGATCCACAAACTTGATTAGGGGATTTGGTCACACCTCCGATAAATATTGTAATAGGGAAGTTTTCCCAAGATAATTGTTGAGAAAATTTTAGTAAAATATTTTCTCCGTGGAGTAGCCCACATTGGGTGAACCACGTTAAATCATGTCTCTCATGTGTGTGATGCTTTATGTGATGTTTATTGCTTTAATGTTACTACTGCTATCATATGTGTTGAAAAGAAAAAGTTTTATCTTATACTATTCACCCCCCTCTCAGTATAAGCACATGTTCTTCAAAGATCATCATTATTGATGCAAATTTAGAGGGCACAAATTTGAAATAAATAAATACTTCAAAGAATAGAGTAAAAAGATTAAGGTCACATATTCACCCAAGAATTCAATTAATAAGGAAGGACAATTTAGCCATTTCAAGAAGAAGAAAAGGTGCACATGATAGTGGAAGAAGAGCAAGGTATTAGCATCTCCAATTCAACACCCAAATTTGAGTAGTATTTGTGAGTAGGTTTTGTAGCAGATTTGAGCAGTATTTGTGAGTAGGTTTTGGAGCAGATTTGAGAAGTATTTGTGAGTAGATTTTGGAGCATATTTGGGTAGTGTTTGTGAGCAAATTATGGAGTAGATTTGAGCAATTTTTGTGAGCATATTTTGGAGTAGATTTGAGCATTATTTGTGATAAAGAGGATTGGTGTCTCCTATGGATTGGTGTCTATAAACTTGAGCAAGGGGATTGGTGTCTCCTATGGATTGGTGTCCATGAACTTGAGCAAGGGGATTGGTGTATCCTATGGATTGGTGTCCATAAACTTGATCAAGGGGATTGGTGTCTCTTGTGGATTGGTGTCCATGAACTTGAGCAAGGGGATTGGTGTCTCCTATGGATTTGTATCCATAAACTTGAGCAAGGGGATTGGTGTCTCCTATAGATTGGTGTCCATAAACTTGTATAGGGGATTGTGTCTCCTATGGATTGGTGTCCATGAACTTGTATAGGAGATTGGTGTCTCCTTTGGATTGGTGTCCATGAACTTGTATAGGGTATTGGTGTCTCATGTGGGTTGGTGCCTATGAACTTGTATAGGGGATTGGTGTCTCCTATGGATTGGTGTCCACAAAATTTATTGAAGAAAATTATAAGCAATATTTTATCATGGTTTTCTCCCAAGAGGGTGTTTCCACGTAAAAGAATCATCTCTTATGTATATGGAAATTGTGCATTGATTTATTATTGCTTTCATATTATTGTTGTTATCATTTGGAAGGAAAATTTTTATCTTATATTGTTCACCCCCCTCTCAGTATAAGCTTGTAATATTCAAAGTAAACTAAGATAGATGAAACCCATTTTCTGCATGATAATATTTTTTTAGATGGAGTTATATTTTTTAGATTCATTGCAAGAAGAACAAATGATATAGTTATAATTATTCCTTTTAAAAGAGGATATTGGAGAATTTATCTTGTGTTAGACATTATTATTTAGCATAAATAAGGTAATGATATGATGTTATTTGTTTGAATTTGATAATAAATAAGGTTTTTGTTTTGTTCATTAAAAATTTCTAGTGAGAATTACTATTTCCATTTATCATGGAAAAGGGAATTATTGCTTGTAAAGAGAAAAAGACTCTTTAAGTAGAGGCTTAATGGTTTTGTGTAGTGGGCACATAGCTTAGCTAGTAATCAACAATAAGTAATATTAAAACACCCATTTGTGGTTCTAGTGTAAAAATTTGGTATAGATTTATGCAAAATGAATATATGTTTGTTTCTAGTAGATTTGCTCTACTCCGTCGTGCCTCAACTGAAGGAGTAATATGTGCATAGTGGAGCACACCATCAACATTGTGTCAACAAAACTAAATGATGGGGAAAAGGATTTGTTATATTTATTTTGAGTCATATAAAAGTAGAAAAAAATGATGGTGATCTGATAGGGAGACATCAAAGGAAAGGAGAGCAAATGAAGTTGCTAAAAACATAGGCTTATCATCTGGAAAATGCTTATGGTATCTATTTTGTGTAATCGAGGTAAGCTTCGAATATCATATCTTGATATGTCCTAAAACTTTAATAAATGTTTCTTTAAGCACCAGATTATACTGAAGTGTGTTTTGATAACAAGGTTTATCGGTTAGAACATTTTATTTATGATTTAAAAATATTTATGTGCATGCGATCGTGATTCTGTTGAATTCAATAGGAGTACTGCTAGAATGATAAATCCAGTATTGAAGACATTTATAATAGCAAATGAGAACCATAACAATTTGAGAGCTCAAGGTTTTAGTTTAGGTGATAGAAAAATCCTACAAAGTTATTTTAGCTTTTCAGGTGTAGTCAAACAAGATGTCAAAGCTTTAGAAAAAGAATCTTCTAGGAAGACTAACCTTGGACCCTTCTTTTCATTGCAGTATTTATTTGGAACATAAGAATGTGTAGGATGTGGTTGTGTTCTTGTAAAGTTGTAAAGTACTAGAACATGAAGATATTATAGGGGTAAAGGATGACTTAAATTACTTGTATACAAAGTGATTCAAACTTATATTGCTTGTATACTAAGTGCTTCAGTTACAAATAAAACAAGTGAATAGTGTTTGTGTATAATTTAAGGTCATTGTGGAAAGATAATAGTTTTGTGCTATTATATTAAAACCTAAGTCATACCTTGGTTATAGTGATCTAGCATTGGCAATTAGGAACACATATGAGATAATAATAACATGCATGCTGCTACATATAATAAAAAAACAATATAATTACCTTGTTTTATCCTAACAAAGTTACTTTGGTAAGGAATTTAATCTATGTAGGGTATAATACAAAGTTACCTTCTAGTATAGGAGGTATAGGTAAGAATAAATACCATTATTTATAAGAAAAAGGCCTCTCATTTGTACAGTTTAAGATTATATTAATATATATCAGCTATGGATATTGTCGACTCCATATACTCTATGCCACACTACGTCTTTGAAGAGACTAAAATATGTTTTATAATTGGATAAGAATACGTTTCCAAAATTCAATTAGAGCAAATTAAAATTATTAATTAATAAATTCTTGTAGGACATTGGACGTAGGTTTGAGGTCCAAGAGATTTTATATCATTCTTTTAATATAAGAACAAATTAAATGGTGATTGAGTGATTGAATATTACAATGTTAAAATGTGACAAATTTGATAATTGATTTTAGAAAATATAGTTGTAGTTCATTTAAAGTATTCTATTTATTATTAAAGCATTTTTTATTCCAAAGAATATTTACTATATAAGGGATTACTTCAATGATAAGTGGATTGAACACCAAATGATATTATAGTGTATGATATTATTATGTGTCACCTTGGAAATAAAATATTCTTGGGAGGAATCAATTTCATATATCAAAGTGATTTCTTAGAAACTTAAGCTATATTTGATTATGGAAACAATGTTAACTTTATGTTGGAGTGAAAGGGCATTATGTGGTGTCCTTGGCATAAGTGTTTAGAACCACACTATATGTATGAAATAAAGAACTTATTCTTTGTAATGGTATAAGATAAAGGAAATTCTTATGTTGGATAAAATGGGCACTATGGTGTGTCTTGAATTAGTGGTTTGGACTATTTGTATTTTTAAATTAAAATATTTATTCATATTGTAATGACATAAGTATGTAGGAGTTCTTATTTTAAAGAAAAAGAGGCATTATGAAGTGCCTTTATTTTTTTTTGATTTGTAGAAGGGGTGTTGAAAGGTCCCCGAACCTTGTACAAGAGGAATTACATGAAATTTAGAATGATCGAGGTGGTCCAAGAAGAAAAGCTTAAATAGCGGGCAAACCTCCACATGAGGAAAGGTGTCGCGAAATCGCGACCAAAATGGTGCTGTCGCGAAATTGTGACAAGATGTGTCAAAGTTGCCAAGAGAAGAGAGGAAGTTGTGAAATTGCGATAAGAAGCGCTATCGGAGTCGGAGGAGAGAAGAAGTCACGAAATCGTGACATAATGCAAGGTTGCTGCCAGAAGAGAGGAAGTGTCGCGATATCGTGACCAGTTGTTAGGTTGGAGCCGAAAGGGAAGAAGAGTAACAAAATCGTGACATGGAGGAAGACCGCACCCGAGAAAAAAAGGAGTCATGAAATTGCAACAAGAAATAAGACTGCTGTCGAAGAGAAAAGGTGTCGCGAAATCGTGACAAAACGAAAGATCGCAGTCGGAGAGAAAAGGTGTCACGATATCACGACAATTGTGGAAGCCCGCTGTCGAAGAGAAAAGGTGTCGCAAAATCGTGACAAGATGAAAGACCTCTGTCGAAGGAAAAAAGTGTCACGAAATCGCGACATTATGGAAGACTGCTGTCGAAGAGAAAAAGTGTCACAAAATCGCGACAATCTGGAAAACCACAGCCGAAGAGAAAAAGTGTCGCGATATTGTGACAATCTGGAAAACCGCTGTCGAAGAGAAAAAGTGTCATGAAATTGTGACATTATGGAAGACCGCTGCCGAAGAGAAAAAGTGTCACGAAATCACAACAATTTGGAAAACCGCAGCCGAAGAGAAAAAGTGTCACGATATCGCGACAATCTGGAAAACCGCTGTCGAAGAGAAAAAGTGTCGCAAAATCATGACAATCTGGAAGGCAGCAGCCGAAGAGAAAACGTGTCATGAAATCATGACAATCTGGAAGACCAAAGCCAAAGAAGAAAGGTGTTGCGATATCACAACAATTTGGAAGACCGTAGCCAAAAATAAAGGGTGTTACGATATCGCGACAAAAAGGAAAGCCGCCGTCGAGGAGAAAAAGTGTTGCGATATCACGACAAAATGAAAGACCTCCACCAAAGAGAAAAAATGTCACAAAATTGCGACATGATGCAAGAAAGCGCCTGAAGAAAGAAAGTGTGCGATACAAAAAAAACCACCCAGAGAGAAAAAGCGTCGCTATATCGTGACAAGTTGGAAGACCGCATCTGTAGGAGAAAAAGTGTCATGATATCATGACAAGTAACAACCTCATGGCCATAGCAAAAAGGATGTCACGATATCACGACAAGTTGAAACTTCGCGGCTGAAAAGTGTCACGAAATCATGACAAGTTGCCAAAACACAGCTAAAGGGAGAAGAAGGATGAAAGAATGCGAAGACTCGTCCAGATCCAAAAGCAAACAAACCCGAAGCCCAGTTAACTCATCACATTGTGCAGAGATTGGAGATTGAAGGAGCGTCCCTTAGGCCAATGGGAAAGGAATCTCTCCAAACATGAATGTCCGTTTCGTCAACTCCCTTGTTAGCAAGCCAGTCTGCAACTTTGTTTCCTTCTTGGTACTGATGTTTAATGATTAATTTTGGGTAAATGCCAATTAGTGCCTTGCATTCTTGGAAGATCAAAACAAGGGTCGGAGGAAAGAGGTGCCATTGAGCCTGATGAAAAGAGTCTCCTTCTATGATAAGTTTGTTGATGGTCAAGCCTTCCAAGAGAATCAAGCTTTGTAGCAAGGCCGAGCTCCATATTGTTAGATTGAATTCCGTGTGAAAAGGCCAAAATTTTTCTCTTGATTTCAGAATTCCTCCTCCACCCCGGGTTGCCCTTGTGCCATCAAAGTTAAGCTTGTGCCACCCTGTAGGAGGCAAGACCCACTTGATAATAGACCTGTCAATAGAAGTGTGTGGTGTAGCAGAGAAATTAGAAATATTGAAAAGAGTTGTTAGGTCCGATTCAAGGCCAAGAGGGGGGTTTGGAAGATGAGACAAGAGAGGCATTCTCCGTAGCAAGGGCCAAGATTTTGGCCACAACAATATTCTTATCAGTGGCATGGTTTTTGAAAATTTTGGCATTTCTCTTAAGCGAAATCTGCCACAGGAAAATGTGAAGGCAAACTTGCCACATGAATTTAAATTGACTGCTCTTGAAAGGCCGAGGCCATTGTTGAAAAAGGAGGGGAATGGAATGAGGGTGGGCTACGAAGATGGCGAAGGTGTTGAGAACCTGGTTGAGCACGGCAAGAGAGAAGGGACATTCTAGAAAAACATGTGAAGTTGATTCACAAGCGTTTTTGCATAGGATGCACCAATTGGGAATGAGTAACCCTCTGATTATCAAGTTGTCAGTGGTGAGGATTTTGTTTTGGATGGCCAACCAACAGAAGAATTTGACCTTAGGAATGATCTTGGGGACCTAGACCTGGTTAGATAAGTCCCACTCCGGGGAGCTTCTTGGTTAGTAGGCAAATTTACAAGTTCCTGAATCTTCAAGGTTCCAGACCATGGTGTCATATTTGAGAGAGCTAGGGATGATGTAGGTCCTGAGCAGGTTTTGTAGCCACCTGAGTGCCTCAATGATAATCCTAGTCCCATTAAGAGCTAGGTGTTTCCATTCAGGTCTTGGAAGATCTGAGTTAATAAAATGACACACCTTATCTCCAAAGGCGGCTTTGGTAACCATCTTGAGCATTGCCAGATGAGGGTCTTGGCTGAGAGGTTTGTCTCGGATCCATGGGTCATCCCAGAAGAAAATGGTTGTTCCATTTCCAAGACACCACCTTAAGCCTTCCATAATGATCTTCCTTGTTTTGGTGACACCATTCCAGAAATGAGATCCGCTAGGTAAATTATGCTCTCCAAGAAAGGGAACCTGATGGAGGTACTTAGCTTTGATGATGTCAATCCAAGTGACTTTTTCATTGATGGTAAGTCTCCAGATACAATGAGGGCCATGTTCATCCACTTGATGTCCCTGAACTCGAGTCCTCCATCCTTTTTCTTGGAACAAACCTTATCCCAGGAAACAAGGGAAAATTTGTTCTTTTTTTCATTTCCTACCCAGAGGAATATGCGTTGAATTTGCTCAATTATTTGGTAGATGGAAGCTGGAGCTTTGAAGATAGATAAGAAAAATAGGAATACTTTGGGAAAGCCTGGACGAGTGGTTGGTTCGATTGAGCATTGAACTTTTCCAACTCAAGTTTCTTATTGAGGCGATCTAAAAAGGTTCCACATAGGAGACCGATTTGGGAAAAAGAATCCAAGATAGGTGGTTGGAAGGCTCCCGATGGTACACCCAAGGATCTTAGCAATCCTATTTTTCCTGTGGATGGGAGTATTGAGAAAATATAGCTTGCTTTTGCGATAGCTAACTTTCTGGCCAGCTGCCTCTTCATAGGAATCAAGAATGTTCTTAATGATTTTTGCTTTGGGAACAGAAGCATGAGAGGATAAAATAGTATCATCCACAAACGTTGATGGGAAATGGCATTGGTTGTTGAGGTGGTTTGATCCCGAGATTCGAAGCAATGGTAAGGGTTCTTCCAAGAGTTTTAGCCATAATGATGAAGAGGAAGGGTGACAGAGGGTCCCCTTGATGGATGCCTTTGAAACTTTGAAAGAAACCAGCAGGTGAACCATTGATAAGAATAGAGAACCAAGCAGTAGAGACACATTCACGAACCATCTTGACCCATTCTTTGTGAAACCCAAACTTCTCTAGGACCTCGAACAAGAATTTCCAAGAAACCCGATCAAAAGCCTTGTTCATGTCAAGCTTAAGGAACATACTGGGTTTTTTATTTTTAGATGTTGAATGGGCCAATTCGTGGACGGTTATCACTCCATCAACAATGAATCGCTTTGGCCGAGCTCTCCTTTGGGTCGATGATGGAGGGAAGGATGTCTTTCAATCTATTTGCCATGACTTTGGTGATAAGTTGTATGATACGAGACTAATAGGTCTGAAGTCGAGAGAAGCACGATCATTGGATTGGGAATTAAAACAATGAAGGTGGAATTGGCTTCTCTTGGCATATTTTTTGCTCTGAAGAATTTACAGCTACAACATCGGGGCCCACAATATCCCAAAAGTGTTGAAAATTAGGGTGGGAAGCCATGGTCAGGGGCTTGTGGTTCCATTGCAAAGAGCATCTTTTATCTCCTCTCTATGAAGAATTGGAGCAATTTCCCATTATCATCGTTAGACACCAACTTTGGTATGCTCTGAAGCAGAGAACTTGCTGTGCGGGGGTTGTAATCACCACTTGGACCTAAGATTTCCTGGAAGTGCCGCACAACTTCTTGTCTGATAGCATTAATGTTAGAGGCAATGGTACCATCAGCCTTGGTCAACTCAGAGATTTTATTTGATCCTCTGTGGTGCATGGTGGAAGCATGGAAAAATTTCATGTTGGTGTCTCCTTCTTTGGGCCAGAGGCTTCTGGATTTTTGCCTCGAAGAGCCCTCTTCCCCAAGGCATTGTGAAAGTTTGATAGGAGGATTTTTTCTTCCATGAAAGTTTTGACCCTCCGTCCCTTCCCGAATCATTTTCCACCCTTTTGAGATCATCCTCGATGCTTTTTTGGTAAAGAGGTTGCCAAAAACCACCCGTCAAGATTTTAGCTTGAGCTTGACCGCTTTGAATTTGAGGAACAGATCGAGAGAGGGTTTGGACTAAGGTTTTGCCGCCACCATTGTCGAATACACCGACCTAGATCTGAATGGGTGAGCCACATCTTTTCAAACCTGAAGGGGGTTTTGAAGGTTTGCTGGGGGCGAGAACAATCCAGAATAAGAGGGTTGTGATCAGATCCAATTTTTGGGTGGCTATGAAGCTTGGCATTGCCAAAAACATGAATGAGCTCTTTGGATAAGAGAAATCTATCAAGCCGAATTTGGATGTGATGAATGCCCACCTGTCTGTTGCTCCAAGTGTAGTTGGATCCTTGGAGCGGCATGTCCATTAGCTCATTGAGGTTGACAAAATCATTGAAATCTTCAATATAGTTGCTAGTGATCGGATTGCCTCCTTGCTTGTCAAACAGGTGAAGGGGAGTATTGAAATCACCACAAAGCATCCATGGAAAGTCAAGAAAGTTATTACGCATTGTGGAAATGTTATCCCACAACAATATTCTATTGACAGGACTGTTTGGTCCATAAACATTGGTGGAAATCCATTGAAGGTTGGTGAATTTATTAGTGAACAAAATGTTGATGGTTCTGTTAGAGACTAAAAGAACTCTCCCCTCAATAGTTGACGAATCCCACAAACAAAGGAGACCCCCAGAAGCCCCTGAGGAGGGACAAAAGGCAAAATTTCTATTTTCCCAGATTAGCTTGCAAACTTGAGTGCTGCTATTCTCGTCTAGTTTGGATTCTTGAAGAAACATGATATTTGGTTTTAGGTTTCCCCTCCTAGCAATGAGGCCCACACCAGGAGACAAACTTCATCGAGTTGAATTGGGGTTAGCTTTGTGACCTCTACCTCTCCCTTGAGATAGAGTAAGTTTAGGTTTAACCTCATCCAAATCTAGGTGGGTGGGTTGTTCTGAAATAGGGCCCAAGGAGGTAGGCACAGATCCATCAGCTGTTTCAATCTCAGCTGCTTTGGCAAGCTTTTCTGCATTGGACGGTCTTCCCCTTCTCTGTTCTTTGTTGACATCAGCTTTGGGAGAAGGAATGGGAGATTTCGACGGGTTGGAAGTTTGAAGAATGTCATTGGTGTTAGTCCCAGGGACAAGTCGATGGGGGGATGGCGAGTGAGGAGATAGGCACGGGGCAACAGACTCAGGGGAGAGGGGAAGAGGATGGTTCTGAGTCAAGGGAAGGGGTGGGAAGGGAAGAGGAAGGTGAGAGGGACCAAAATTTGAGGGTGAGTTTGGGGAGGTCATTGCAGCCTTACCCTTGGACAAGGGATAATGAATCATAGTGGGTGAGGATAAAACGTTTGAATCTATGGGAATGTCATCGGAGATGTCCTCTCTAACATGAATATTATTTAAGGGAGCAAATGGATTGGAACGAGAAGGTAGAGCACTTACATGGTTGGGAGCAGAGGTTTTAGGGGGCCCTGCAGAATGGCCACGGCCCTTGCCAGAAGCCTTTTTTGGGTGTTGGGGATCTGGGAATCCTTCTTCCTACTTGAATCACTGGGGATATCTTTCTTCTGAGAAGGACATTGAGAAGCCAGGTGGCCCTGAGTGTTGCACTCCACACAAAAAGCTGGCTTGTTCTCGTATTCAACTCCTTGACGTATTCTATAGCTCCCGCAGGTAATGCTGATGCAGGTAGGCAGAGCCGAATCTAGATTAGCCATGACGCAGACACGAGCATAGGTCATTCTGGTTCTGGCTCGGGTAGCAGGGTCGATGGCGACTAAATCTCGAATCGGTTGAGTGATGCCTTTGAGTGCATCATTGTAGAATAACTATGGGGGAAGCCCATGGAGTTTGATCCAAATCGGAGTGATGTTGATAGACTGAGTTTCAGGGTCAAAATATTCCCCCCATCTCCGCAAAAATAGGCTACGACGACCAAAAAACCAAGGTCCTCCAGTAAGAATGCGGTGGGTGTCGAGGGCATTGTTTAGCCTTATCATAAAGAACCCCCTAGGAAAGGCCACTAACTCCAAGATGCTTGACAACCGCAATTTGGAAAGAGCCCACTTGCGGATAGTTTCCATATCAGGTCGAGCATCGACAAATTTCCCAACCAGAGAGAGGGACTCTTGGAAGATTAGTGGCTCCATAGCCTCACTTGGAAAAGAAACTTCAGTGCCCGAAATAGAGAAGGGCAAAGGAGTTTGGAAAGAGAAAGCTCCAGTCGAAGACCTAACTTTATCCACAAAGGATAAAGACCAAGGTCGTGCTTTGGAAGGAGATGAGGGTGAAACCCTAAATTTTTTAGGCACCGATTTCACCACGCCGTTTGGGTCTTCACCGTGACATTTGCTAAGTGGGCCTGCAGTAGGCCCGACACCAACTGAAGGGCCCGAGGACAAACCTGCCAGACCAACATCCTCCAGTGTCCCTCCAACCTCGCCATCGCCATCGCCATCATCCATAGATGCTCCCGCTCCCGCTCCCATTCCCGCCATCGTGTTCATAGAGTCATTTTTCATGAAGTGCCTTTATTACAATGTATATAACCAAAATTATTTCAAGATTAATAAAAGGAACGCAATATAAGGTTGGGTTTATTCCCCATGAGGATTCCTAGAATATATGAGATGTTGTGTAACCATGTGTAGACTCCCTTTATCTATGGGTATATATTGATTTAAATGCTAGGGAAGTTTCTATGCTTTTCAAATGAATGGGTATTTTATTATGGACTCATATTTTTATTAGTGATGCATTATTTACTTGATATAAATTTCATGGGATAATGATAAACTTTGCATGATAAATATTAATAGTGAAATTAGAACAAATTGTGTCTAGGCTTAGAAGAGAACTTGTTTTATTTCATACTAAGATTTTGTTGCTAGTTTCAATAGGGGCGTACAATGTGTTCTTGTGAAGATAATTCACTTAAGGAAGAATTTATACTAATATATTCTACTACAATAAAGGTAGTAGAGGAAAATATTAGATAACACTTATTACACTAGTAATAAGATATTTCACAAAAAACCTAAGTGGTGTGGACATGATTTTGGATGATTTATTTACCAAAGGTCAATTTTTGGAAAGAAACCTAATGACGGGTAGGCTAGCTCATCGTGGATATGATAAGGATGGTCTAAATTCTACATGCTCAATACACCTACATAGAAAAACTTATATAAGGTGTAGTGATTAGTGTGAACCTTTTGACAGAATGAAAGGAATGAGTTAACTCATTTAAAAATAAATGAGAATGATAGCTTGGAAATTGATACCACATCTAGTGCACTTACATCAACAGACTTATGTAAGATGTAGGGATGGGTGTATCCCATGAAGGATCTAGGTGAATCATGACTTAATCATTATTATGGTGGGCAAATAATTTAGTTAGGAATCCCAAGATCTTTAGCTAAAGCTTAGGAGAGTTTGTTGATAATAAGGGATAGATCAATTCCCTAACAAGCATATGAGTTATCTTATAAAATAATTGCTTATAGTGAGGATGGAAATTTTGGATTATGACATTCGGTATTAGATCTCATGGTCATAGGACTATAAGCCTCCTTGTGCAAAACCAAGGTATAAATGGACTAGGTGATTATGAATTTTTTTAAGTATACAAATATTAAAGGGTTTTTATATCATATTAGTTAGGGTAGCTAATAGTACCCAATACTATAGATTTGTTAAGTTAACTAAAAATTTAATTAGTGGTATGAGGAATAATTCTAAGATGGAATTGTGACCTAATCCCTACCTTCTCTCTTGTGTATGGTCAGGGACAATGCCACCAAAAAGAAAAAGAGAGAGTGTTTTCCCATCAATAAGGCAAACACGATATACTAATGTTGAGGTTAGGACCCCAGATGTAGGTGAAGATAATCCTAATAATGAGAGGGAAGATCTCACTACAATAATTGCTCTACTTCGTGAATAGATGGAAACATAGAAGAAACTATTAGAAACCATAGTGAATTAGGATTCATAGGTTGGGGACTCTAGAGTTGGTCAAGTTAATGAACCTCCTATGGAGGCACAATAGGCCAAAATTTGGTTAGAGGTAGAAATGGGTAAGGATTTGAAGCATGTAAAATCCTCCAAGTTTAATGGAGAGGAAGGTGGTGATGCAGTCGAAGCCTGGTTGAAGGAATTGGAAACCTTCTACAATATGAAGAATTACTCCACTAGAACCCAAACGTCCTATGCCACCTTACATTTATAGGGTGTTGGTCTGGATTGGTGGGAAAATTTAGTGAGGAATAGGGAATTGAAGCAATAGTTGATCTGAAATGGGAGGACTTTGTGGTAGCCTTTAAAGAGAGGTTCCTCATAGAGCATTTTTATACCAAGAAATTTGAAGAATTCACCAATATTCGATAGGGAAATAAGACGGTGGAGGCTTATTACCAAAAATTTGTTAAGCTTTTGAAGTATGTGCCTACGTATAATGAGAAGATGAAGATTCATAAATTCATACTAGGAGTAGATCCTAGGATAGGGCATGAAGTGAACATGCGAGAGCCTAATACTCTTTAGAAGGCCTATGACTTGGCCAGGAAAGCTGAGACTTATCTTAAGCCCTATTTTGATTATGAAGGGACATATGAGTTAGGATAAATAGGCACTCAAAAAATGAATAGTGTAGGATTCATGAAATGGGAAGGAGAGCAGGAAAATAAAAGCTTCCCTAGATGTGACAAAATAAGTGACAAGAAACAGGGAAATTTTAGGAAGAAATTTCGGGGAAAGAACAACAATCCTAACAATCGCAACAATAGTAATAATAAGCCACCATCGTAGAATCAACCTAACCCTCCATTAGCAGTGAAAGTAGAAGGATAGAAGCAGAAAACACATCCAAGGCCCAAGAGTGGATGCTTTGATTGTGGAGGTCCACATTACGCCAATAATTTCCCACTCAGAGTAGGATCAAGTTTGAAAGGAAAAGAACCCACTTACAAAGAACCTGCACACAAGGAACCTGCTCATAAGATCTATGCAATGATAGGGAGTCAAAATATGGAAGGGCAAGCCACTCCTTTGCTTATAAAGGGTAAGATTTTTGGTAGAAATGTTAAAATTTTGATAGATAGTGGAGCTATAGATAGCTTTGTTTCTACTAATTTGATTAAGGATATACCAAAAAGGCCAGGAATCTTGGCACATGGGTGGAAGGTTGAGTATGGTTCTAGATAAACCTACTCTATGGATCAATGTTATCCTATGACCAAAATTACCTTACCTAGTGGTACGACCATTGGATGTCTTTATGTAGCACCGCTACATGCTTTTGATGTAGTCTTAGGAATGGATTGGTTGCAAGCACATAAGGCTGTGATCAATTTCTAGGATAGATGGATTGAGTATTTTAAAGATGGCAAGAAAATATAGAGGGTGTATAGCCTGCAAGGGGCTTTTCAACCCCAGATCCTCTCGACAATGCAACTTAAGAAAGCCATTAAAAGGGGAGGAATAGTTTATGTAGTTAAGTTAAATGAAATTGAAAAGGAAAAGAAGGAAGAGGTGTTTGGGAAACACCTAGTACTTCAGGAATTTAGGGATGTATTTCTAGAGGATTTACCTGGATTACCTCCAAAACATGAATTTGATTTTACAATTGAGCTTAAACCCAGGATAGAGCCTATTCATAGGGCTCCTTATAGAATGAATCCCATTGATATGCAAGAGCTGAAAGTACAACTACAAGGGTTGTTGGAGAAGGGATTAATTAGATCGAGTGTGTCACCATGGGGTGCACCTGTGTTGTTTGTTAAGAAGAAGGATGGTTCCTTGCGATTGTGCATAGATTACAGAATGCTCAACAAGGCAACCATAAAAAATAGATATCCTCTACCCAGAATTGAAGATATTTTTGATCAATTAAGGGATGCTACTATCTTTTCAAAGATTGATCTGAAATCTGGATATCATCAATTGAGGATCCATGAGGAGGATACCCATAAGACAACATTTAAAACTTGGTATGGACACTATGAGTTTACAATATTACCTTTTGGACTAATGAATGCTCCAACAATATTCATGAACTTGATGAATAGTGTTTTTAAGAAGCATCTGGATCGATTCGTCCTTATATTCTTGGATGATATTTTGGTATATTCTTGGAATAAGATGGATCATGATAGACATCTTAGAATCGTGCTAGAGTTACTAAGGAAGAATCAACTATATGGAATTTATCTAAGTGTGACTTCTATGTGTCAAAAGTACAATACTTAGGACATATAATATCATCTAAAGGGATAGCAGTGGATCCCAAGAAGATTGAGGCTATACTAAATTGGCTAGCACCCACAAATGTGACTAAAGTGTAGAGCTTCATGGGTTTGACTAGATATTATAGGTGCTATGTGAAAGATTACTCCAAGATAGCAGTTGCAATAACTAACCTTCAGAGGAAGGGAAAGGAGTTCAAGTGGATAGATAAATGTGAGGTAACTTTTAACTTGCTCAAACAAAAACTCACTATGACACCCATATTAAATATTCTAGATCCTCAGGGTAATTTCTTAGTATGCACAGATGCATATTTGGAAGGTTTGGGTGGAGTGCTTTCACAGGATGGAGCAGTTGTAGCTTATGGCTCAAGAAAGCTCAAGAGGCATGAGGTCAACTATGCTACTCATGACCTAGAATTGGCAGCGATTGTATACACTCTCAAAATATGGTGATATTATCTAGTGGGAAGACCCTTCGAATTGAGAACCGACCATCAAAGTTTGAAGTATATATTTACTCAACCTTTGCTCAATGCTAGGCAAAGAAGATGGATGGAGTTCCTTGCCGAATATGATTTTGGGATCGAATACATCAAAGGAAAGGAAAATAAGGTTGTCGATGCTCTAAGTAGGAGAAGACACATTGCTTCTTTGACCTGCATCCATGTAGACTTGATGGATCAAGTCAAAGAAATGCAATATCAGGATGTGTATTGCAACCAAATTTGGGCAAATATGGAAAGAAAACCCAAGGAAAGCAAGGATTTTGGCATCAAGGATGGTTTCTTATGCTTCAAGGATAGGGTAATAATTCCTAAGGTAGGTGATCTAAGGAAAATGATCATGAATGAAGCACATAGATCCCCTTACTTCACTCACCCAGGGGGAGCCAAGATGAGGGAAAACATGAAGAAAATTTTTTACTAGCTAGGAATGAAGAGGGACATCACTAAATTTGTTGCTCAGTGCCTTGAATGCCAAAAGGTTAAAGCTGAACATAGACACCCTATAGGACTATTGTATCCACATGAAATACCCATGCAGAAATGGTAGGTGATTTCTATGGATTTCATTGTAGGTTTGCCTAAAACCAAGTTTCAACATGATGTAATCTTTGTTGTGGTCGACATATTGACCAAGGTTGCACATTTTATACCCAAAAATACCAAGGATGATATCATGGTTGTGGCTAATAGATTTTCCAAAGAAATATTTAGGCTTCATGGTTTTCCAAAGGTGATTATTTTAGATAGGGACTCTAGGTTCACATCTAAGTTTTGGCAAGCCCTACACCGTGCCATAGGTACCAGGTTAAATATTAGTTTTGCATATCATCCAAATACTGATGGGAAAATAAAAAGGGTGAACTAGGTGTTGGAGGATATGCTTCGCATGTATTGTATGGATCAAAAGTCTTGATGGGAAGACTATCTACACCTGGTAGAATTTGCTTACAACAATGGTCATCATTTGACCTTAGGCATGGCTCCATTTGAAGCTTTGTATGGTAGGAGGTGTAGGACACTATTGTCATGGGATAATCTAGAGGACCGAGTTGTGCTTGGGCTAGACATGGTTAGGGAAATGGAGAAATAGTTAAGGATGATCAGATAAAGGCTTAAGGAAGTTGTTGATCATCAAAAAAATTATGCCAATCTTAAGAGGTCACCAAGAGAGTTTTCAATGGGTGATAAAGTGTTTCTGAGGGTGAGACCAAAGAAGAGTGCCATAAAGTCCACAAAACTAGATCCTCATTTTGTTGGACCCTTCAAAATCATAGAAAATATTAGTCCTGTGGCGTATAGACTCACCTTACCACCTAGTTTGTCGAATATTCATGACACCTTTCATATATCCTTGCTTAGAAAATACATTGCTAACCTTGATCATGTATGGGATTTTTCTAAATTGCATATGGTGGACCCAGAGGCCATTGAGGTGCATCTAGTGAAGATCCTTGAGTTTTGTTCCAAATCAATGAGGAAGGGGACTCTGGAGCAATGTAAGGTCTAGTGGGACCACTATTCTAAGAGAAATGCTACTTGGGAGAAGGTGGCAGATATGTAGAAATTTTATGTTCCTATTGAAACTACCAAAAAGATGCTAAGACATTCATTCAATATCAAAGAATCTACTACATTTGTATTAAAATTATAAAAGGGGTTACAAAAGTTGATATCCTTTTACAAATTTGCCCTGAAGGCTACAATGGGGTCTTCCCTTAGGAAGCCCTTTCAGATGTGGTACAAAGACAACAAGATTCGTCCTTTTGGGTTCCTCGATGTAGGTGGGCTTCTTGCTCGTGGGCCACCGCTTGTTGGATGTTTCCTTGTGCTTTTCTGGACCTGTAAACCTGCAAAATCTTATTAGTGCATTGGGGGGTCTGCCTCAGTCAAACCCCATGGTTATGAAGACAAAAGACTCATAAAAAGTGCTCAAAACATGAAATTACTTGCTAAAAACAACATAAAACTATAAATTATGCTATTCTTACTTGTCCTAGTGATTCTGGTGCCTGTTGTAGAGGTTCGCACACTAGGGGTGCGAACCTGTCCTTTTTCAACGAATTTCTCATATGGCTTCCCTGGATGTCCTGGAGTGGTTCTTGACTTGATTTTTGTTCGGTTCAGCTTCTAAAAGTGCACTTTTGGTGGAATTATCGACCTATCTCACTCACAAAACAATGTTATGAAAGTGACAAATCGATTGTGATGTTCGTATGATGGTTGTGTGATGGATGTGTGATGGATGCAATGGTAGTAGTGATTTCAGTAGAGTTTCGGTATGTAAAAGTTGGTTCTTTCTAAAAGGTGAAAATGGCCTTCTATTTATAGAGTGGGCCAAGGTGAGAGAAAGGGGATGAGGTGTCCCCTGTGAGGTGGCAATGGTGAGGTGTCCACCAAAGAGGTGTCCCTTGAGGTGTCCTGGCTCATAAATGGGGTTGGGTGAGAGAATCCCTCACCCATCCACAAATAATGATGACTTTCTAAAAATATCAATTTGCATTAATGATCACCTTTATTGAAATATCTTAGGATTAAAAATTGCTTTTTAGGTGCAAAAGTCTCCATCTTTCATTTATGACCCAGGGGGATGTGAGGTGGAGAAATATCTAGGTGAGAGGTGGCAGGGCTAGGATAGGCTAGGCTAGGTGAGGTGGAAGGCTAGGCTAGTCAAAGTAGACTAGGTGAGGTGGAGGCTTTAATTAAATCAAGATTAGATCTAATTAAGCATGTAATTAGCCATAAAGCATGTTTTGACCAAAATATTGACTTTTTGACCATAAAGTGCTTTTTGACCATGGTGAAGGTTTCAACCTTAGTTGAGTTGGCATGAGGTTGCATGAGGACCTATGGTTAAGCGTAGGAAGGGGCTTAGCTAGCCCAAAGGGGCTAATGATGATGAATAGTGATTTTGATTAATGAATAGTGTTTTTAGCCAATTTATGCAATTTTCGAGGGTTTTGCAAATTGATTGACCACGAAAATAGGGAGAGGGACAATGTGCAACTTTTAGGTGTCTACATTTTGCCCCTTTTTGTACTGGATTGTGTGAAAACATGATTTAGTACAAAAACTGATGATGTGGATTGATGGGATGATTTGGAAGGCAAAGAATTTGTGATTGATGAATTGTGGATGATTGCGAGAGAGACGCATTGATAAAAATAGTTTGTGATTGGATACAACACTTTGTAGCATTGTAATGATTACTTTTGGGGAAGGCGTAATATTGCCTTGCATTATGATCAATTTGAGATGTTCCAATTGTGGAAGGAACAAATGCCTTTGTCCATTTTTGCTTTTGATTGATTGATGAGCTCTTTTGACAATATTTGACAAATCGTTGGAGCCATAGGGGTAGAAATTTCAGGATCTTCATTCACAAGTGGTCTTACGCCTACCACTATGAATATTGGAATCCATGAGGTGTCTATAGCCAGAGGTATTTTGAGGTTTATCAAACATTGATTTGTTTTTGGATTGGAGTTTTGATTGAGAAGAGAAATTTCACTTGTGTATGTCCTAGCATGAGGACTTGAGATAATCTTCAGCAAAAATTTTCTTAGGCATTTGTTGTATCCATGATTGGATTTTTGGTTGTTTGATCATATACAAAGTAGATTTTTGATGATTTTGGATGACTACCCCCTCAAGCAATGAATTGGCGATGGAGGAGACGAAGATCGATGATGAAACGGTTGATGAAGATTGAGAAGGAAAATGCAAAAATTTATGTGAAAATTAGCAAAAATGGATGAATTGGAGGAAATTAGAAGGAAATGGAATGCATATGAAGCAATTTTGAGTAGGAAAGATAGGTTCGCACGGGTGGAGTGTGAACCAGTTGGTTCGCACGGGTGGGGTGTGAACTTTTTCTGGTTGACCCATGTGCAGTGTTTTGGTAGTTTGGAGGACCAAACGGTGTCAGAATTGGACAAAAATTATACCGTTGGAAAGATCTTTTCGAGACTGATCCAATGGTGGTAGTTTTGGGAAATTTGGAAGTGATTTTATAGGTAAAAATTTGGGTCAAATATGACCCATATTTTGAAGGTGGTGAATGCACAATTTCAAGCCTTTTGAAAAGGGAAATTGGTAGGAATGATTAGAGGGAGTGCGTGGAATGTAGATTGATGTGGGGAAACAAATTTGAGTGAAAAATATAGGTTCACAGGGTGGGGTGTGAACCAATTTATTCACACGTGTGGGTGCAAACCAAGTGGTTCGCACGTGTGGGGTGCAAACTTTTTTTGGTTGACCCATGTGTAGTGTTTTGGTAGTTTGGAGGACCAAACGTGTCAAAATTGGACAAAACTTATACCGTTGGAAAGCTATTTTTGAGCCCGATCCAATGGTGGTAGTTTTGGGAAATTTGGAAGTGATTTGATAGGTGAAAGTGTGGGTCAAATATGAACCATATTTTGAAGGTGGTGAATGCACAATTTCAAGCCTTTTGAAAAGGGAAATTGGCAGGAATGGTTAGAGGGAGTGCATGGACTGTAGAGCAATCAAAAATCAAAGTAGAGTAGGTGAATTGATGGATGAAAGGATGGAGTGGGAGAGTTGGACCTCAGTATGGATGGTGGATTAGAGCTTCTCTACTAGAAGAGAGAGATGGAGGGAGAGCGAAGAGGCAAGGTGGGAGGAGAGGCTAGAGATAGCCTTAGAGGAAGTGAAGTGATTAGTAGATGAGAGAAATGTACTAGCATTAGATGCTAGAATAGATAAGATAGATAAGCTCATAGGGAAGGCTTCTTGTTTACATCAGGAGGTGGATGATGTGAGGGTTGTGGGGGATCAGGCCCTGATGGCTCAGAGGGGAGTGGAGAGACTCCCGATGAGCAGCATGATTGATTGATATTTTTGTTGGTGGCCAAATGACCATCATTTTATGTATGAGGAGTATATATACACACTATGTACATGTGATGAGGTACCTGAAAGGGTACTATTTTTTGTATGACATTCTGATTATGCTTTTCTATATGTGTAGGAGAATGATGTGAATGTATGAATATAGCATGGATGTGGGAATTGATAGAAGTAGATGTGTGTGATATGAATGATAACATGTATGTAGATGAATATATGAGTATGAAAGAAATATGGTATCATTTAGATTAGAATAATTAGAAATGATGTAATGAGGATGAGAGTGAATGATTGAGTAACATGTAAGGCATGCAAGACAAGCAAACATGTAGTGGATGATATGAATATGGAGTGTAAATGCCTATGCAATGTATGCATGTGTTGGGGCAGTATGCATCGGATGAGACATGACAATGTAAGTATGCAGAGGTGTAGAAGTATCGCTTGGAGAAAGCATTTGCATCATTGCAGTAATCAGATGATGTAATCCATTCCATTTTTTTGAGGAAGTTGGATATGAAGGTTGTAGTGAGGAGATTCGAACACTACAGTTTGTAAGTAATCAAACCCATTGACTAACTGAGCAAAACTTCTTGAACAGGTTCTAGGCTATCTTGGTAAACAAGACCTCAATCTTGGATTTGTGTGTGTAAAGTGATGTTCATTTCACCATTTTGGAAAAAGGGTGGTTTGTAACTGCATGGTAACTTAGCCTGTAAGCTAGCTCATCGATAAAGACCTGAGGAATGTAGGTATTCAAGTATTTTGATCGTACTCTCGAGGATTTTGCTTTTGTTTTCTACCCCTGTATTATGATTCTCTCTTTTTGTCATTCTCTTTTCTCTTTTTTTTTTTGTGGGCATTGGATTTTGTTTTTTGCCCTTTTTCTTTTTCTTTGTAGCTTGTCCTTTTGTCAATCCTTCGGTTCGAGATAAATCATGTGAATGATGTGATGAGCAGAGTGATTTTCGCTAAGCATCAATCGACATGCAACGTAGCCAATCCTATTTCCAAAATGTTATTAGTGTGTAGGACGTGTAGGTAAATCCAGGAAGGAGAGCAAGGTAACCAAGGGAAGTCTGGAAATGTTTTTGAAATATGCCAACTTTGGATGGTGGTTGATTATATAACTATTTATGGGTGAAGCATTCAAAACATTTCTCTAATCCTATCTCCTGAAAATGGGTTTGGGCATCAAACTGGTATGCTAGCATGTGCATTTTTAATTCCCCAAGCACGGTATTCACAATGAGTATGTATGGATGCAATTTGGATTCATGTGGAGGATGCAATGTGGCACTGAATGATAGTGAGTATGCAAATGCAAGGTTGCCCCAGTATTATAAACAATGGAGAGGGGTGATGGTGTAAATGAGAAAATTATGGAGAAAGAAAGAACATAAAAGAATGAGGGAAGGAAGGAGAAGAAAAAAAAGAGAAATAGAAGAAGAAGAAGCCTATCAAAGGTATGTAGCCACTCGAAGCATGACCATACAACATTGATAAGCTTCAAAAAAATAAGAGAGGAGAAGAAAAAGAGGGAAATGAAGAGAAGAGGGAAGATGAAAGGTATGTAGCCGCTCGAAGCGTGACCATACAACATTCATCATAGAAGAAGGGGGAGAAGAGAGATGAATGAAGGAAATGAAGGTAATCAAAGGTATGTAGCCGCTCAAAGTGTGACCATACAACATTGATCAAAGAGGAAGGAGATGAAGAATAGAAGGAGAAATAAGTAGGATAAATATGAAGAATGCAATGTATACATACACCACGTATGGGCAGTTTTGTTTTTGTTGTTTTTATTATTGTTGTTATTGTTTTTGAATTTTTGTATTTTCGTAATAGTCGTGATGGTATGTACAAAGAATGGTGAGCCATACTTGAAAATGCTTAGGCATAAAGTGCTCAGAGATGAATGATGGTGATGGGTTCAAGGTCAGAAAGATGTTCAAGATTGGCAAGGTGATATGCCCCAAAACCGAATGTGTGTGTAACAATGTAAGGGCCTAGCCAATTAGGTGCAAATTAATCATGAAGGTGACATGGTTGGCTAGTGATCTATTTGGTTCTCTATGAGGACTAGATCTCTGACTTAAAATTCTCATGGATGTACCATGCTATGATAGGCACATCAAAGGTAATATTGGTAAACGCATGTGTTTAATGATATAAATGTAGCATTCATCCAAGAGTGTTAACTGGTCTGATTTTGCTAGATAAGCAGTATCATCATTGATAAATTTTAGCATTGATATGCGCAATGATGATAAGCTCAATCTCTAGGGGTAGTAGATTTAAAAAATGTTATTGCCCCAGGTGTAGCTTAAGTGTGATGACTCTATAATGGTTTTGTATGAAGAATGGCGCATATGGTTTGATGGGTAAATTCGGTTGAATTGCTCACATAGTGCACAAACATTCTTGGTCTAGAAAAGCATACCGTTTATTAGAGATGACCATGGAAGAGATGTCAAAGCGATAGGTGATGTGTGAAGTAATGAATTTTTTGATTGTAAGACCTATCGTTTGAATGAGAATGGTGTCTTGAACCCAATTTGTAAAATACTCCACAGTATTGTTGGATGGGGTGGAGAGGATTTTATCAATAAAATGCAAACCCCATTGAGAAAAGGACCACATAAATTGAACCGACTGGAGTGCTTGAGATGATAAAAAGTGTAAGATTAGCATGGTGTTGCCATGTGATGTATGGTGAAATGTATTCGCAACAACCATGCTCCAGTATAGGTCAATACTAACCCATGTGTAAGATGATTCTTAATGAAGTGTTGGGTTTGTGTGTGGTTCGAGATAACGTCGAAGGATGCCATCGTGGTTGCATTGAGAAAGAATATCTCCCAGCAATGAAGAATGAATTTCCCTTTGTTTGGATGTTCGTTGAGAAGCGTGGGGCAAATCCAAAAGAAAATGCCTAATGTTATAGAATCTTTGACATGGGGAAAAAGCAAATATTGTGAGGCTCAACCATATATGCGAGCGATATGAGGATGTGGTGAAATGTGTTGTGGAAGAAGGATGAACTCTCTTAGTCAAGAATGTTATGAGACAGAAGGAGAACTCCCTTAGTCATTGAAGTGGATTGAAAAGGGAATAGAATCCCCTAATGATGAAAGGAAGTAGATGAGGGGAGGAAAACCCCCTAGTGATGAAGAATTGATGGAAGTGGATGAGTCATAAGGATGGTATTGAAGAAGTATGATGCGATATGGTCGTGTGATCATGATCAATGTAAGATGCCCCAACTTTGAAAGGGATAAATATCTTTGGAACTTTGCCTTGGATAAGCTTTGAAGCTTGGTTTGATTTGGTCAGCTAGTCAACCATAGATGGGTCCTACTCATGATAGTCGACATACATGAGCCCTCGACATCCAATGGCATGTAACTTACCACATTGTGATTAGATTGGAATTATGTGGAGAAGAGACCTTTTACTGCATGTCTGCCCCAGAAAATGAGGGCTAAAGATAGTCTTAGGCAAAGTTCTTGGACAAACGTCAGTTCTAATATTGAGTGTGTGATGATTGATCATGCGCAAGATAGCGTATATGTGTGAAATATCTATCCCTTCAAGAAAGGAATAGGTGTTAGGGAAGGTGAGAAATGAGGATGAGGTGATTTGAAAAGGGAAAAAATATCCCATGATAGGAGATGGAGTGCAAGGAGGAGAAGTCCCCCAATGTTAGAAGAAGGATGGCAAGGGGAAGAGGTCCCCCAATTGTAGCAAATGGATGGTGAGGAGGAAAGATCCTCCAGTTGGAAGAAATGAGTGGTAAGGAGGAGAAATTCCCCCAAATGTGATGCTAGGCTATGGCTATGCTAGCCTAGACTGTGTGAATTGGCATACCTTTGCGTTAGAATATTTTGGGACTTGCCTTGATCAAGCCCTATATTTATAAAAATAAAGACTTAAAAATCTAAGCTAGAATGCGTCCTCACGAAATCAAATCTATTCTAATGCATTGAAAGCAGGACTGAATAAAGGTACATTTTGAAATAAATCTAAGCTAGAATGCTTCCTCACAAAAACAAATGACAAGAATTGAAATGGTAGGAATTGAAATGACCGAAATTGCAACTAGGCGAAGAAACTTCCTCATGAAATCAAATCTAACCTAGTGTTATTTTTGGCAATTGGAAATGAATGGAATGAGTTGCAGGTTGTGGAACTAGTACTTATGGTGGTAGTACTAGAACCTACGGTGGATGAATGGAATTGTAGTGGGGTGGGCATTGGTGGTTGATGCCCCAGTATCTAATGAGTGGAATGAGTGGTAGGTTGTGGAACCAGTGTGGGTGGTGATTGTATTGGTACCTGCAGATGTTGAATGAGTGGGTGTTGGGAAACTAGCATTGGCTTTTTATGGCCCTAGTACCCACTGATTATGGAATGATTTGGTGGACCAATACTTGTTCTTGTTGTACTGGTGCATGATGAATGGAATGAGTGGTAGGTTGTGGAACTAGTACTTGTGGTGGTAGTACTAGAACCTACAAATGATGAATGGGATGTAGGTGGGGTGAGTGGTGAAGGTAAGGCAAAGGATACAACCTTGTGAAGTGCCTAGTGATGGATGTGTTGATTGAAATGTGTTGGAAGAAGGTGATTCTCTAGGAGATGTGGAGAATGATGTGGGAAGGAGTGAAAACTCCCCTAGTTTTGGAAGATGTGGTGGAAGGAGATGAACCTCCATAGATGTGGAAGATGATGGTAAAAGGAAATGAATGGTGATAGATGTAGAAGAAGTGTGGGAGGGAGATGAACTCCCTCCCAAGTGTGAAAGATGTGGTAGGAGAAAGTGAATCTCGCTATGTATGAAAGAGGTTTTATAGGAAGAGATAACTCCCTTGAAGTGTATAAGAGGAGCTGGAGGAAGAGAAAACTCCCCCAAGTGTGAAAGAGGGATTGGAGAGAGATGAAACTCCTCCAGATATGCAGATGAGGAAAAATATGAAAAATGAGAGGTGAAAAGATGTAGAAGATGTGAAATGTGAGCACAAATAGCAAGATCCATGCATAAAATGGTGAATTCCATGGGAAAATTAGGTTCACATGGGTGGGGTGCGAACCAGTTGGTTCGCACGGGTGGGGTGCAAACTTTTTCTGGTTGACCCAGGTGCAGTGTTTTAGCTATTTGGATGACCAAATGATGTCATAATTGGACAAATATTATACCGTTGGAAATATATTTTTGAGCCCGATCCAATGGTATTAGTTTTGGGAAATTTGGAGGTGATTTTATGGGTGAAAAGTTAGGTCAAAGATGACCCTTCTTCTAGAAGTGATGAATGCACAATTTCAAGCCTTTTGAAAGGGAAAAAGTGGCATTATTGATGAAAGGGATGGGATGATGATAATGGAGTAGAGTAAAATATGTTGAGGTGTTTAAAAGAAGGAAAATACCCCTAGATATAGAGGATGATTGGTAAGGATGAGAAGTCTCCCAATTGTAGGAGACAGATTGGAAGGAGAGAAACTCTCCCAAGTATGAGAGATGAGGTGGAAGGAGGAGAATCTCCTTAATTGGAGAAGCTGAGGTGGTAGGGGAGAAGCTCCTCCAAGTGTAGCATATGGTTTATGAGGAGGAAAAGTCCCCCTAGTGGAAGAATATGGGTGATGAAGAAGGAAGGAAAGAAAGAATTGAAGAAGTAAGGAAGATAGAATATGTACAAGGAAAGAAGGGGTGCTTAGTGAAACCCTAAATAAATGCTATGTTGTTGGAGGATAGCACCTCAGAGGATGGGAAATGCTAGTCACAAGATGGGGATGACTAACACTTTGGATAAGAAGTGTGGTCGTGGGCACGATGAACTTGTTGAGGTGGGGGAATAGATGTGGGAGTATGAACATGTGGTAGTGGTGGTACTGGATGGGGCAATGGATTTGGAGTTGCACCCCCATTCTTATGTGAGGAAGTAGTATGATTGGTTCATTGTGTTGTATCCTCATTCCTCATGTTATGGAGTAGACGTATGAAAATACAACAAGTGTTGATATCATGCCCTTGTTGGCGATGATAAACACAAAATTGGTGCTCATTGTACCCTCTAGGTGTTGGATGATTTGGATCAAGCAATTTGACCTCAAGTAGAATTAAGCAACCAATGTGATGTAGATGTTGGAAGGTTTGAGATAGAGTCTCAGAAGGAGTGGTGGAAGAAGGAGGAGAATGTGGAGGATGTTGTGTTTGAATGGGATTTTGACTAGGAAGTGATGGATTGAATGCTTGCCTAGGTTGTGGAGAGCCCATTTGTTGAGGATGAGGGGTTGGTGGAGGAGGAGGAATAGTGGGACCCACCATGATTGGATTATTGATAGATGTATGACATGGACAGCGGCTCATGTGCAACTCAAGTGTATCAAGATGTGCCAAGATGTGTTGCATGTCAATGGGTGGAGGATATGGAGGTATGGAAATAGGATGAGAATGAATGCCAATGGTGGAGGGTGATGATTGATATGAAGAAGAATATGGAGGTGGATGAGATGAAGAATGTGGGAATGGGGATCGATAAGGTTGGGAAATTCCAACCTGTTGGGTGATGTGAAATGGAATTTGGGGTGGAGAAAGAATAGGTGGAAGATGTGATCCTGAATGAGGAGGAGCATGGTAGGAAGAATGATGATGCACATATGGGAAAGGGGAAGGATCATCCATGGGAGTATGATGGAGGAAGAGTATGATGTCTCACATCATGATCATAGGATGAAATCCTAGAGGATGATGTGGGAGGTGGAGAGGAATTGTGTGAGGAAGTGGAAAGAGTATGAGAATGGGCAGAGGTGGCTATCTTTGAGTGCCCTGATGGAGTGGTTGGAGAAGAAGGGATAATATGATAATCCTACATGATGATGTGTGCAACTATGTGGTAACAACCAAAAGATGTGAAATATGGACTCTAGAAAGGCCTATGACTGACTGGGACACTTTTTGGTATCAAAAACATAGGTTCACATAGGTGGGGTGTGAACCAATTGGTTCACACACTAGGGGTGCGAACCACCCAAAATGAGAAATAGATGATAGATATGTGTTGTGGGATGTGTCTGTGTCCTGTGGGTGAAATTTGGAACCTAGAAAATAGGTTCACACAGGTGGGGTGTGAACCAATTGGTTCACACACTAGGGGTGCAAACCACCCAAAATAATGATAGAAGGTGAATTTTCTGTTGTGGATACCCTCTATGTGTTGTGGAGACCTGTGTAATGCAGTTTTGTAGCCTAAAAGCTAGGTTTTCACACAAAATCATGTGAAATAAATCTGAGTGTAGGAGGAGTGCACTAGGGGGTGCAAATATCCTAAAAATAGATTGTGCAGTGTAAAGCGTGGAAGTGAAACTATGGAACAACTGATAAGTGTGTTATAGCATGTTTGATATGTTGTTGTAACCACCTTTGTGAGACTCAACAATAAGCAAATGTTCTTTCTTTTTGGTTTTCATGTGTTTTGATGAAAGTATGTGTTGTAATCACAATGACACTGAGAGGGGGGGTGAATCAGTGTGTTCTTTAAAATTTCTAAAACATATGATTTTAAATCCAGCAATAGTTTAAAGCAGATAAAAGAGATACTAAACGCATCAAGAAAGCATCACACATAACACAACAATTTTAACGAGGTTCACCAATGTGGCTACTCCTCAAAAATACTGCTTGGACTACCATCCAAATCCAGTCAATGCAAAGCTACAACTTTACATAATCCTTTACCAAAACCAACTGGAAGGAGCACCAACCCCTTAGCTTTATCTGCTTCAACAGAATGGAGCACCAACTCCTATTTTTCCAAGCACCTACCGGAAAGAGGCACCAACCCCTTATACCAAGCTGCAACTTGGAGAATAATAAAGATAATCAAAATGATACAATAAAACTTTATTCCTTACGATCGCTATTTTTTTGCATTCTGCTTCTACGTAAAACTCTTCGCACTGTCATCCATGCATTCACGATCTGCAGATCCGAACTACGACTTTGCACACTACTCGACTGAACTTCATGCAATCACGATCTACAGATTCGAGTTACGACTTTGCATTCTTCTTGACCGAACTTCATGCAATCACGCTCCTCGCACTCGCACATTATCTCATTGCTACGCTCTCTTTACTGCAACTCCAAAGAACTATCACTTTGCTCACTCTCTGGATCGAAACGACTTGCTCTCTGCTTGACGCGAACTTGTTTCGCACATTTCACACTTCTCACTTCAATTAACCTCGCAACAACCCCCTTTTTATAGAAGAGAATTCAACATCAAACATATTCGGCTGTAAATCAAAGACGTCGACTGCAAACCCTAATGATGTCAACGTCAAACCCTAGAATTTTTTTGGCTGCTTAAACTTTGTGATTGTCAACTACAAACCCTAAAAATGCCCATCGTAAAACCCTAGAAAATGTCGGCTTTGAAACCCTAAAGACGTCCGCTATAAAACCCTAGCAAATGTCAGCTTTAAAACCCTAAAGATGTCCACTGTAAAACCCTAGCAAATGTCGGCTTTGAAACCCTAAAGACGTCCGCTATAAAACCCTTGACAATGTCGGCTTCAAACCCTAAAAACCGTCGGCCTCGATTCAAACTTGTCGGCCTCAAACTCCTCTGCCACCTTCTTCTCCTTCCTGTAGCTTATTTTCGTGAAATAGCAACACGTCGCGATATCGTGACACTTTTTGTGGCCGTACGCCTCCTTGACCTTGTCGTCACGAAATCATGACCCTTTTGGCCTTCGAATGCTTCACTTCCATTCTTGTCACGAAATCGCGACACTTTGATCAGTTGCTGACGTCATCCTCATTCTTGTCGCGAAATCGTGACGCTTCCGGCTTCCAGCAGCTTTTCTTGCATCCTGTCGTGAAATCGTGACACTTTCAGCTTTTGCTGATGTCATCCTCATTCTTGTCGTGAAATCGTGACGCTTCCGGCTTCTAGCGGCTTTTCTTGCAACCTGTCGTGAAATCGTGACACTTTCAGCTTTCACTGACGTCATCCTCATCTTTGTCGCGAAATCACGACGCTTTCGGCTTCCGTACATTTTGGGCTTCATGCAGTAGCGAAATCGCTACAACTTTGTGCCTTGTGCTTCCAACTTGCTTTTTCCCGTGAAATTTTGACTTGAACATAATCGTTGCATCTTTAAGTTCTGCACTTTTTCTGGTAGCGAAATCGCTACACCTTCGTGTTGTGCAACTTTTTCCCGTAGCGAAATCGCTACACCTTAGTTCTGTGCAACTTTTACCCGTAGCGAAATCGCTACACCTTTGCTTTGTGCAACTTTTACCCGTAGCGAAATCGCTACGCCTTTGTGTTGTGCCTTTGCAACTTGTAGCGAAATCGCTACAACTTTTTCACTTAACACTTTCTTCCTGCTTCGGCCAGCGAAAATTCAACATGTAGCGAAATCGCTACAGTTTCTCGACTTAGCTTCTTGGCCTCCAACATGTCATGAAATCGTGACAGTTTGCCTTGCGCCTTCTCTCTCTTTCGACTTGTCATGAAATCATGACATTTTCAACTATGCCTTCTCTCTCCTTCGACTTGTCGTGAAATCGTGACATTTTTGATTGCGCCTTCTCTCTCTTCCGACTTGTCGCGATATCGTGACATTTTCAATTGTGCCTTCTCTCTCCTCCGACTTGTCACGAAATCATGACATTTTTTATTGCGCCTTCTCTCTCCTCCGACTTGTCGTGATATCGTGACATTTTTGATTGCGCCTTCTCTCTCCTCCGACTTGTCACGATATCGCGACATTTTTGGCTGTGCTTTCTCTCTCCTCCGACTTGTCGCGAAATCGCGACAGAAAACATGTCGCGATATCGCGACAGTTTTCTAACTTGTCTTTTTCTTCAAATTTTTTCTATCTTCTGCATCTGAATGACTTCGATCTGTCTACCCACCGCATCCTTGGATCTAACTGCCTATGTTGACAACAATGACAACCTTCTTGCAACACCTTGCTCAACAATCTCCCCCTTTGGAATTGTTGGCAACACTCGTATACATTCCTCGTAACTCTTCTCCCCCTTTGTCAATAATACCAAAGGGCTGCCGTAGACTCCCCCGAGTCCATCCTCACTCTTCTCGAGCACAATTTGACTCTCCCCGAGTCCATCCTCAAATACTCAAATGCTCCCCCCGAGAAAGTGATCCCCGTAGCTAGTCACTTCTTAGGAAGTGTGACTACTCCTAATTTGCTTCGAAGATACTCAAATACTTCCTTGGGCAAAGGTTTTGTAAAAATATCTCGCTACTGCTTCGTAGTTGGGACATAGTCCAATTTAACTTCTCCTTCTGCAACTTTTTCTTTCAAGAAATGATACCTTATAGCAATGTGCTTAGTCCGTGAGTGCATTACTGGATTCTTAGAAATGTTGATTGCACTGGTGTTGTCACACTTTACTGATATTGGTTCACTAAAATTAATGCCTAGATCTTTCAAAGTTTGTTTCATCCACAAGACTTGTGTACAACATGTTGCTGCTGCAATATATTCTGCCTCAGCTGTAGATAGAGAAACCGACTCTTGCTTCTTACTGTGCCATGCAACCAATCTGTCCCCCAAATAGAATGCTCCTCCACCGGTACTCTTTCTCGTCATCAACACATCCAGCCCAATCTGCATCTGAATATGATATAAGAGTGAAATATTTGCCTTTTGGATACCACAACCCATACTCCATGGTGCCTTTGAGATACCGAAAAATCCTTTTGACTATTGTTACATGAGTCTCTTTGGGACTGGCCTGAAATCTGGCTACCATGCAAACTGCCTATGAATATCGAGTCTGGTTGTAGTTAAATATAGTAAGCTTCCTATCATTGATCTGTACATGGTTTGATCTACAGGTGGAGATTTGTCTTCTTTACTCAACTTGCAACTCGTTGTCATGGGAGTGCTCGATCGGCTTACTGATCCTCCATAGTGAACCTCTTTAGCATTTCTTTCACATATTTGATTTGGGAAATGAATATACCTTTCTCATTCTCGATTAACTTGTAGCCCCGTAAAGTAAGACAGCTTCACCAATCATTGACATTTCAAATTCATTCTGCATCTTGTTTGCTAAGTCTTTACATGATTCATCTTTGTTGTCGCCAAATATGATATCATCCACATAGACAACAAGAACAATGAGATGTCCACCTTCTGTTTTCACATATAGATTACTGTCCACTAAACCTTTCTTGAATCCCTATTGAGAGAGATAATTATCTAGCCTAGCATACCATGCCCGTGGTGCTTGTTTTAATCCGTACAGTGCTTTCTTTAATTTGCAGACAAGGTTAGGATCTTCACTGATTTGAAAACCATCTGGTTGTTCAATATAGACCTCTTCTTCAAGTTTCCCATTTAAAAACGCAGATTTTACATCCATCTCGATAAACTCGAAGTTCTTGTGAACTCGCTAGTGCCAAAAACATTCTAATAGCTTCTAGTCTGGCCACTGGTGCGAAAGTCTCTTCAAAGTCAATGCCTTCGACCTGTGCATAGCCTTTGCAAACCAGTCTTGCTTTATTTCTAATAACCTGACCGTCTTCATTTAATTTATTACGAAATATCCATTTGGTGCCGATTACATTCTTGTTTGCAGGTCTAGGTACTAACTCCCAAGTTCTGTTCTTTTCAATCTGATCTAACTCTTCATTTATTGCCTTCATCCAACTGTCATCTTTGCTTGCTTCATCTATGTTTTTGGGCTCAATGCTGGATAAAAGAGAGTAATTACTTATTACTTTCTTTCTTGTCTGAATGCCAGCTGTGGGATCTCCAATTATTTGGTCTCTAGGATGATTTTTCTGCCAGTTGCCCGTTTTGAATTTTCTGTTTTCTTGTACCTCTGAGTCATCTGATAAGTTATCTGCATCAACCGTAGATGTATTTTCTGTGCCATGTACTTCATCTCCTTCAATGACTTCTTCATAGATTGGGTAGTTTTCTTGAAAATTAACTATTTGTTTCCTCCCTTCATCGAATTTAACATCTGCACTGTCCACAATTTTCTTGAGTCTCTTGTTGTAGCATTTGTAAGCTTTGCTATGTGGAGAATAACCAACAAAAACACCTTCATCTCCTCTATCTTCAAACTTTCCAAGATTGTCATCAGCTTTTCTGATGTAGCACTTACGGCCAAATACTTTGAGATGTTTAGCTGTTGCTTTTCTACCAAACCACAACTCATACGGTGTTTTGCATTCACGAGTTCTTAACATATACCTGTTTTGAATGTATACTGCTCGTGTGAACCGCTTCTTTCCATAATCTATCTGCTATTTTGTTCTCTCGCCAACATGGTGCGTGCCATTTCCTGTATAGTTCTGTTCTTCCTCTCTACTACACCATTCTGCTGAGGAGTTTTGGCTGCTGAATATTGTCTCCCGATACCATATTTTTCACAGTATTCTGTAAATTCATTCGAAATGAATTCTCCTCCTCTGTCTGATCGCAAGCATTTAATCCTTTTCCCTCGTTTCATTCTCGACTAGTCGTTTGAAGGTTCCGAACATTTCAAAAGCTTCTGTTTTATCTTTTAGGAAGAATATCCATGTCATTCTCGGAATAATCATCGATACACAGACATAAAGTATTTGTCGCCGTTTATGCTTTGAGTCCTCATGGGTCCACATAAGTCCGTATGAATGAGTTCCAAAGGCCTCGCTAGTGTGATATTCTTTTGTTTTAAATGAAACTCGGTTTGCTTTCCCTTCGACATGAAGCACACACACTGTTTGCAGGTTTCTTAATGGTTGGAATATCTCTCACTGCTTGTTTAGAGCTGATTTTTGCCAAATTATCAAAACTTATGTGTCCAAGCCTCTTATGCCACAACCAGTTCTCTTCTTCTTGTCCAATGAAGCACATACCTTCTAAAAATTCTGAGAGTGTGTACAGGTTGCTAGACGTCCTTGAGCCGGTTGCTATCAATTTCCCACTGTTTATTTTTCTGACTTCACAACCCTGTTTCTTGAAAACCACTTCATGTCCTTTATCACAGATTTGACTCACACTTAACAAAGTTATGTTTCAAACCATCCACATGTAAAACTTCTTCTGACTTGATTTTCCCTTCACTAATTTTTACCGATCCTTTACCTATTATTTTGGCTCCATCATTATTGCCGAACTTCACAGAACCACCCTCATATTTTTTATTTTCAAATTTCTGTTTATCACCTGTCATATGACTTGAGCAACCACCGTCAAGAATCCACGGTACATATTTATTCTCGAGCTCTAAAGGTCATCGCTCGCACTATTAAAGATTCCTGTTCTTTCCTGAGCTGTTCCTTTTGTTTCCATTCTATTTTAACTGTGGTGTTGGGTTCTAGCTGGGATTTCCCCTTTTCAAAATTTTGCACATATCCTTCAGAAGAAATTCTATTATGTTTTGCCTTATATGGTTGAGTTCTTCTTTTCTGAGATTGATATGGAACAGAAATACTACGACAGTTTCTGGCAATATGTCCAAAGTTGTGACACTTAAAGCATTCTACTGCATAACTCATTAGAGGAGCAAAAGCATTTCTACTAGTGAAACTTCTTGAACCTATATTGTACTTGCAATCAACAATTTTATGCCCATAACCATTACATTTAAAATAGAAACCATAGAAATAATGATTGAACCTGAAAGATGGTCTTGGCCAAGTTGTTGCAGGAGCCTTAGATCTTCTTTTCTTCTGATGTGTGACCTTGGTGAAGCCATCAATGTCAGCTGCTATTTCAGGACTGGCATTACAGCTTTCTTTTGCCTGATTTGTTTTTCTTTCCACATAGCCTGTTTCTTGTCTTTACTCTTTTCACTTTCAACATTGCTTGCCTTTGGTCCACTTGATGATTCTCCTTCAGTAAACCCAGACCAAATTTGATACCTGTGGGTCTTTGATTGCTTAGGATTTTGTCCAACTTCATCGAACTTTCATCACGTTTTAAATGACAGCTGATTTTTCGATCCAACTTCTTGTATCTCGTATTCGAAGACTAACATTTTCTTCTTCCAATTTGCAACAAGTAATCTATCTTCATGGTTACCTCTACTTCAAGATCTTCGAACATTTTCTTGTACTCTTCCGTCTATGTTTTTAGACTGGCTATAATGTCATTTGCATCCTCAAGCTTCCTTAACAATTTTTTATTCTTTCTTTTCTCAGATTTCCATTCTATAAGAGCAGAAACCAGCTCACCTTCTAAATCAACTTCAGCCTCACCTATTTCAATAGATACTTCAGAGTTCATTCCTTCTCTCTTTTGTGTGTTTTCTCGCCTCTTCTGATTCTTCTACTTCAAACACCATAAAGAGAGCCTCACCTGTTCCTTCTTCAGAGTCTTCACTAGAACTGTCCTCATAAGATTCTGCATTTCGGGAGATAAAGCTTTTCTTTTTGAAATTGCCTTTTCTGAAGTTAGTTTTCTTCCTCCATTCACTTCTTTCTTGATGCTCGAGTTTCTTCACCTTTGTTCTTGTCATGGAGAGGACATTTGATAGCAAAGTGTCCAATGCCTCCACAATTGAAACATTTAAAAGGTAGCTTTCCTTTGTATTTTCCTTTTCCTTTTCTCAACTTTTTGACAAAATTTGCTTCCATTTCATCTCGAAGCATCCTCTTCTTCAGACTCTTGTTTTGTGCTTTTGCCTTTTAGGGCTTTGAAAGTCGCTTCTCTGTTCTGTGGGATTAGACCTTCCTATTCTCATTTCAAAAGCAGTCAAAGAACCATGCATCTCATCCATACTAAAACTATTTAGATCTTTGGCTTCTTCTATGGCAGAGACTTTAGAATCAAATCTAGGAGGGAGCGATCTTAATACCTTTTTCACGATAGCAACATCGGTTAATTCTTCGTCGAGACCTCTGATTGAATTGGTGATCCCATTGACTCTTTGCATGAAGGTCTCTATGTTCTCATCATTGTCCATCTTTAAAGATTCGTATTGAGCTCGATGTGCTTGAAGCTTGGCCTCCTTGATCCTATCATCTCCTTCATGGATGTTCTCTAGTTTATCCCATATATCTTTTGTTGATTCACAATTTATGACCTTGACTAGCTCACTGTCCACTAGTCCACACATGATGGCATTTTTTGCTTTTGAATCATATTCAAATGCCTTTTTACCAGCCGTGTCTGTTGGAGCGGTGGCAGGAGCTTTGTAACCATTAACTACTGCACCCCATATGTCAAAACCCAAAGCACCGAGATATGTCTGCATTCTAATTTTCCAGAACGCATAGTTAGTCCCATCAAACAATGGTGCTTTGTTCGAGGAGAAACCTTCACCACTTGCCATTGCGTAACTTCCAAGATCACCTTAGCTGTTTAAGCCTGTTCAGGTACTTGGCTCTGATACCAATTGTTGTAATCACAATGACACTGAGAGGGGGGGTGAATCAGTGTGTTCTTTAAAATTTCTAAAACATATGATTTTAAATCCAGTAGCAGTTTAAAGCAGATAAAAGAGATACTAAACGCATCAAGAAAGCATCACACATAACACAACAATTTTAACGAGGTTCACCAATGTGGCTACTCCTCAAAAAGACTGCTTGGACTACCATCCAAATCCAATCAATGCAAAGCTACAACTTTACATAATCCTTTACCAGCACCAACTGGAAGGAGCACCAACCCCTTAGCTTTATCTGCTTCAATAGAATGGAGCACCAACTCCTATTTTTCCAGAGACCTACCGGAAAGAGGCACCAACCCCTTATACCAAGCCGCAACTTGGAGAATAATAAAGATAATCAAAATGATACAATAAAACTTTATTCCTTACAGTCTGCTATTTTTTTGCATTCGCTTCTACGTAAAACTCTTCGCACTGTCATCCATGCATTCACGATCTGCAGATCCAAACTACGACTTTGCACACTACTCGACTGAACTTCATGCAATCACGATCTATAGATTCGAGTTACGACTTTGCATTCTTCTTGACCGAACTTCATGCAATCACGCTCCTCGCACTCGCACATTATCTCATTGCTACGCTCTCTTTACTGCAACTCCAAAGAACTATCACTTTGCTCACTCTCTGGATCGAAACGACTTGCTCTCTGCTTGACGCGAACTTGTTTCGCACATTTCACACTTCTCGCTTTTATTAACCTCGCAACAGCCCCATTTTTATAGAAGAGAATTCAACATCAAACATATTCAGTTGTAAATCAAAGACGTCGGCTGCAAACCCTAATGATGTCAACGTCAAACCCTAGAATTTTTTGGTTGCTTAAACTTTGTGATTGTCGGCTGCAAACCCTAAAAATGCCCATCGTAAAACCCTAGCAAATGTCGGCTTTGAAACCCTAAAGATGTCCACTGTAAAACCCTAGCAAATGTCGGCTTTAAAACCCTAAAGACGTCCGCTGTAAAACCCTAGCAAATGTCGGCTTTGAAACCCTAAAGACGTCCATTGTAAAACCCTTGACAATGTCGGCTTCAAACCCTAAAAACCGTCGGCCTCGATTCAAACTTGTCGGCCTCAAACTCCTCTGCCACCTTCTTCTCCTTCCTGTAGCTTATTTCTGTGAAATAGCAACACGTCGCGATATCGCGACACTTTTTGTGGCCGTACGCCTCCTTGACCTTGTCGTCACGAAATCGTGACCCTTTTGGCCTTCGAATGCTTCACTTCCATTCTTGTCACGAAATCGTGACACTTTGATCAGTTGCTGACGTCATCCTCATTCTTGTCACGAAATCGTGACGCTTCCGGCTTCCAGCAGCTTTTCTTGCATCCTGTCGCGAAATCGTGACACTTTCAGCTTTTGCTGACGTCATCCTCATTCTTGTCGCGAAATCGCGACGCTTTCGGCTTCTAGCGGCTTTTCTTGCAACCTGTCATGAAATCGCGACACTTTCAGCTTTTGCTGACGTCATCCTCATCTTTGTCACGAAATCGCGACGCTTTCGGCTTCCGTACATTTTGGGCTTCATGCAGTAGCGAAATCGCTACAACTTTGTGCCTTGTGCTTCCAACTTGCTTTTTCCCGTGAAATTTTGACTTGAACATAATCGTTGCATCTTTAAGTTCTGCACTTTTGTCTGGTAGCGAAATCGCTACACCTTCGTGTTGTGCAACTTTTGCCCGTAGCGAAATCGCTACACCTTAGTTCTATGCAACTTTTACCCGTAGCGAAATCGCTACACCTTTGCTTTGTGCAACTTTTACCCGTAGCGAAATCGCTACGCCTTTGTGTTGTGCCTTTGCAACTTGTAGCGAAATCGCTACAACTTTTTCACTTAACACTTTCTTCCTGCTTCGGCCAGCGAAAATTCAACATGTAGCGAAATCGCTATAGTTTCTCGACTTAGCTTCTTGGCCTCCAACATGTCGCGAAATCGTGACAGTTTGCCTTGCGCCTTCTCTCTCTTTCGACTTGTCACGAAATCGTGACATTTTCAACTATGCCTTCTCTCTCCTTCGACTTGTCGTGAAATCGTGACATTTTTGATTGCGCCTTCTCTCTCTTTCGACTTGTCGCGATATCGTGACATTTTCAATTGTGCCTTCTCTCTCCTCCGACTTGTCGTGAAATCGTGACATTTTTGATTGCGCCTTCTCTCTCCTCCGACTTGTCGTGATATCGCGACATTTTCGATTGCGCCTTCTCTCTCCTTCGACTTGTCGCGATATCGTGACATTTTCGGCTGTGCTTTCTCTCTCCTCCGACTTGTCGCGAAATCGCGACAGAAAACATGTCGCGATATCGCGACAGTTTTCTAACTTGTCTTTTTCTTCGAATTTTTTCTATCTTCTGCATCTGAATGACTTCTGATCTGTCTACCCACTGCATCCTTGGATCTAACTGCCTATGTTGACAACAATGACAACCTTCTTGCAACACCTTGCTCAACAAGATGTATCCACCCTAGGAACAAACCATAGGTAATGGGTGAGTGCTACTTTGAAATAGGCATGTTGTGACATAGAACCTCCTACAACACCCAAAGGTGCACAAAATAGAACTATACCAAATAGGAAAATGGCAACATAGATGTAACAGGCACAATAAAATGATATCCAAAGGGGGGAGACTCAAAATGCTCTGATGAGTCAAATAAACTCTCACAAAGAGAGGTCGTGATGTCAATGTGCTGCTACCAGCCCTAACAAAGCCTTTTGCTTAACCCTCATGTTTAAGGCATGCACAATAATGATCAGTTGCACCCACTAATTATTTGAAAAGGCCTATGGTAAAGGGACTTTCTAAAACTACCCACTCTAAAGGTATCTTCTAATAATTAATTTTGGATAACCAACACTCGAAGTGGAAAGAACCGGTCAGGTATTAATGTCAAAATGATCCACCTGGGGGGCTACTATGGTATCTAAAATCGGAGGTGATCCAGTGGAGATTAGAACCCAGACCTCACTAAACTCTGGCGATGAATTGGTGATGAAATTCAATTCAGGCTGGAGATGAAACCCAACTCTTTACATCATTTAAATAGAACATGAGTGTGTGGTCTTTGTTTGTGTGGTATTATTTTAGAAGCAAATATACTCTAAATGCCTATTCAAAATAAAACTATGCTATGATTCCTTTTCAAAGAAAATATATATACTTGGTTTTGCACAAAAATAAACTTGATCTATTGATTTTCAAAAGGGAATTCTAATTAATTGGTTTTCACAAAAATAAATTTACTCTATTTATTTTCAAAAGGGAAATCTAATTAATTGGTTTTCACAAAAACAAATTTACTCTATTTATTTTCAAAAGGGAAATCTAATTAATTGGTTTTCACAAAAATAAATTTACTCTATTGATTTTCAAAAGGGAAATCTAATTACTTGCTTTTGAAGGGAAATTACTGGAATTGAAACTAATCTAGAAAGAAGATGTAAATTTAACTACAACCAGGAAGATGCGATTTTGTGGAATTTATAGCCCAATAATATTAGCTTCAAAGTAGGGGAAAAACAAAATTTTTCATACAATACCTACATCCGGGTGAATGTAAAAGCCTTTGGTGTACCCTCTGGTCCAAAACTATGTTAATTTAGAAGGTTTGCACGATTGGTATGCGAACCTTTTTTCTACAAGTGATTTACACACCAAATGTGCGAACCAGGATCCAAAGATTGAGCTGACTGGTTTTGGGGTCTTGATGATGATTTTGAGGTTTCTAGAGTGTTTTTAGCATAGGTACCTGCATAGAAAGTTCCAAAAACTCAATTTAAGCTTAACAAGACAACCAAAAACTTGAAAAATATTTCATACATACTTGAAGAAAGCAAATAGCAGGAAAATAAGCTAACTATTGATTTTCCACACAAAAATACAAGGATGCTTTAACCTTGCATACATTGTGGCGAGAGACAATTTGTGGTCTAGGTATGGGGGCACGCAATCCCCAAGAACATGAGGCTCTTAACCTCCCCTGACTTACCTTGTCATTGTTTGTGGGTGTCTGAACCAATACCTGGTTATCAAGTATCAAGTTTGAGGCATATTGGGGAGTCCACATGCCCAAGTGTATACTCACTACTCTCTTTGGAAAGCTCATCGGTGGACCAAAAAACCTTTTGTGGTTTGGTCTGAGATGGATTTTAGGGCATTTTTGGTTTGGTTTAAGATGGATTTTAGGGCATTATTTTGGTTTAGGGTTTCTTCAAAGATGACAACTACCTATTGTTGACAATTTTGTCACATTGCCTAGAGGGGTAGTTTAATCAAAATTTTTGTAAAGTGTTTCTTTTGTAAAGTGTTTATTTTTATTGTTTTTGAAGACATTTGTAAGTATTGCAGCAATTTTGGCTTTCATTGCCACCCCCTTTGTATATAGAATGGAGATGCAAGAGCTTCGCTACTGAGCAAGCTAAGAAAAGAGCTTCGCAGGAAAAGGAAGATAGCTTCGCTGAAAAAAGGAAGTAGAGAATAAAAAGAGCTTCGCACCCGAAGCAACCCAAACAGATGCTTCGGGCGAAAGTTTTGCGAAGCGGCATTCGAAGAAGTCTAAACAAAGAAGAACAGCTTCGTCGAAGAAGGAAAGCAAAGATTAGATCGTGGCTCAATTGCTAAGGCGTGAAAAGAGCTTCGCACCCGAAGCATTTCAAGCAGTTCCTTCGGGCGAAAATCTTGCGAAGCGGAATTTGAAGGAGTGCAAACATTGAAAACTACTTCGCTAAGAAATTGGTGAAGTATCCACTTCGGGCCTCCCTATCGGCGAACCATTCTCACTTCGTCGAAAGTTTGTCATGAAGCATCTGCTTTGGCTAGCTTTCGTGCGAAGCGCTTTCACCCGAAGCGGTAGTGGCCCGTAAAGAGCAAGACATTTTTCCAAGGCAAGAATGCACTTCGGCCCAAAAACCCCGAACCATAGTTTTGAGGGAGGATCGCGGCGAAGCATTTTGACGGCCCATTAGCGAAGCATCCACTTCGGGCGGAGAACCTCAGTGAAGCAGTTTTGACATGCCTTTCCAGTGAAGCGGCAAGAAATTGAGAGCCATCTCGAGGAGGAATACTTACTTCGGCATTTCACATCCCCGAAGTTGTCTCGCAAAGCTCATTCGTGCGAAGTGCATAACCAAGAAGGAGGATCTGCTTCGGCTCAAATCCATCGTGAAGCGGAGTTGCGAACGAAAATTCAGTGAAGCGCTTCAAAGGCACGCACTCCAAGCCGGGTATTTTTTTGAGGCAATCAAGTGCCTCATAAATGAGTTTTTACGTGCCCGGTGAACTCGTTGCTCATTTTTGGCAATTGGAAAGGAAGTATCAGTCCCTGAAGGAGAGCCCGACGGACATGGTGGCCACTCGAGCTCCGCACCCGGAGGCCAAGGACGTTCAGGCGGCTCATAAATGCGAGTTTCCCCGGCTGACCCGATCACAGTTGCCAGTTATGGGAAAGGATTTGAGAGCTCAGTCACGGGAGCTGCGAGAGCCGACTTCTCAGATTTTTGAGGATGTACTCCTCCATTTTGTGCATTGATGGCTCAGAGGGTCGGGTCCTCTATAAAACCCAGGCAGTGTAATGTAAAAGGGGGGGAACTTTCTGCTAGAAAGCTGCTGTAACTTGAATCCTTGCGATTAATACTAAAGAGCTTCGGGCTTAATTTCTCTCTTGTATGTTGCCTTCTGTGATTATTTTTGTTATCTCTTTCTTCATTTGCATACTGTAATTCTACATTTTGGATTTAGGTGTGCGATTGGGGATAAGACCCTAGAATTTTCTCGAAGGATACATAGGGGAGAAAAACGCTGTAATAGTTCTCTTGTATGCTGCCTGTGGATAGTGTTTCTGTTATATTCACTCATCTCCTAGTCATCGTAATTCTGAATCCTGGATTTCGACGAAAGGGGAGGGTAATCCTGGAACTCGTCCAGAGGATACATAGGAAGACTAGTATTGTGTTCATTTTGTTTTATTCTTGGTATTTCTTGCTGCTGTTTTGAGTTGTTAGCCAGCGATCGTGCTACTGGTTCTTTCCCACTTTAATCTATTGACATTTCTTCCCTTACCCTGTTTATTTCTTTCCTGCACCCTTACTATTTTATCTCTTTCCTGCACTCTTATCTCAAAAACACCAAGTAGTTTAGTAAAGGAGTCGGCCTTTCTCTAGATATTGGCATGAGGGGCATCTCTTCCTTTTGGCCTTTCAATGTTGGTCTAGGTCTAGGGTGCGTACACTTCCCAAAATCCTTTCTTGGGCAGATTTGATGACCAACAGTTTTTGGCATGCCCGGTGGGACCCGATCAGTCTCACCTTGTGAGTGGTAGTGAGAATCGATGCTCGTCTCATTGCCGAAAGACTCTTAGCATCTGGTGACTCTGTTTAACCTGAGAATCTTAAAGTCGTAGAGACCGGTACTTAAGTCTGTGCCTTCATGCAAACAAGATGGAGAGTTAGGAATAGAGGAGAGGAAACTGAGTTCTTTGAGCTTGATATTGATGCCTTTGGGGAACGCTCTAGGTTGGTCACCCCTGAGTCATTGTTACGTGGAACATCCTCGCAAGAGGCTACTTTTGACGAACAAGGGCTAACCTCAGATAGCACAGCAGCTAGCTTCCCTCCCAATCCTCCCAACTCACCGAAGCATCATAGTGCTTCCATCCCTATTAGTCATCCTGTTAGCAACCAAGGAGGAACTTTGGGAATCCCTATTTCTCAGAATCTAGGCGCAAATATGGCACAACAACAACAACAACAACAACAACAAATGCAGTAGTAGCAATAGCAACCACCGCCCAGACTGTTCCTAGCATGGAATTCTTTTGGACCGCTAAATCTAGTGGGACAAGGGCAAGTTCCGCCTACTGCTATGAAGAAAATCCCAACGTTCGATGGAACTGGGAAGACTGCTCTAGAGCACATCCAGGACATAGTTTCTCTGGCGGTGATTCATGACATCACAGAGGAGCGAGTTATGGTAAAGCTTTTGGTTCTATCTCTTAGAGGGAAGCTCCTCTACTGGTATAGATCTTTACCACCTGGTACTATAACGGGATGGGACCAGTTAGCCGGACAGTTGATGAGAAGCTTCAATGAGTCCGTCGATCCATCCTCTCTCCTGCATCAGTTCACAATGATTCAGAGACATCCACAAGAAGAGATCACTGATTTCAATGTTAGGTTCGCTCGAACCTGGCAAAGGATACCAGTTGGACTTTGGCCAACTAGCGAAGCTACAACATACTATTTCCTTAGGGCTTTCAACCCTGATATCAGTGTCATGGTAAGGTATTCGAATATCAATACCTTCCTCGAGTTGTATGAGTTAGCCCAGAGAGTGGAGATGGATCTAATAGCTATGGGTAAGCTTCCCCAAAGGATGTCGATGCCCATACTTCTTGATTTCCCTCAATCCTAGTATGCGAATGCAGCCGCTTCATAGATCTCTACAACCCTCGTGTACCCGATCTCATCTTGGAACCCGAATCCCATTGTATCCCAGATCGCTACTCCACAAATCCATTTTCCCACATTCTCGACATCACAGCCCACTATCTCTTCGATATTCCCTATATTGCCAGCACCACCTCAACACCCCGCCCTACCTCCAATACCAACGATGGCTCCATTGCCACCTATTCCCAAAGCCGATGATATGCAAGCCAAAATACTACAAGAAGTTCAGTCCCTGAACTCCACAGTGCAAACTCTATCTAATGACATGACCATTATGAAAAAGAAGCAAGCACAACAAGAGTTTCTACCAAGAAGGTCTTATCCTACACCCACGCTTACTAAAGATCAAGTGGTCCAGCAAGGGAGAGCATCGACAAGAAATGTCATGATTGATGAAGCTCCGAGCACTTTCGATTACATACATTGGTGCTCCACGTGTAATGACCCTCATGAAGAGAATACTTGCATGCTGCACCAACATTATGTGCAAACGCTGGCAAGCAGTAGTCATGGTGGTCAGGTCAACATTATCAGGCAAATGGATCAGAACCTGGTAATTGGTGAAGAAGAGCAAGTTGCAGTCCTCACCAGAGGAGGAAAAAGGTCAATAGAGGTAGATGCTAATCAAATGGCTCCCTTAAAGGTGCATGCTCACCACGAGAAGGGACAACAACTTCCCTAGGCCCCGAGCGAAGCTTCTCAGCTTCCCCTAGTAAAAGAAAAGGCCCAACAGGCCCTTGCAAATCCACCTCAGGTGGAAACTAAAGAACAAGCTAGAGAGAAGCTCAAGCTTCCTTCACTGACCAAGCGACAAAGGGTCGAAGCCATGGAGTAGTATCGCACCAGGTATGAGGTGAAAAGGGAACCTGAGGTGCCCAACTCCCTAGCGTATAATATTGTAGATGAGCTGAAGAAGACTTCGACCAAGATCAGTCTGTATGACGCACTGCAACTACCCGGACAAGTGGATTTGCTGCAAGAATCATTGAAGATGACCAAGGCGAGAAAGTCAGCACCGCTTGCCCTAGTGCAGACCCTATCCACATCCATCACAGGGAAGAATAGGCCACCTCCATTCTACCTATCTCTACAAATGGAAGGGTATGTTGTACACAACTGTATGATTGACTTCGGGGCCGCGACGATAGTCATGCCCAAAGCAGTGTGTGAAGAGATAGGAATGGAGTACACCCGAAGTAGCCATGGCATGCTCCAGTTGGATGGTACTCCCATGAAGACTATAGGTGTGATTAAAGACATACCTATCCGACTACACAAGATGCCTCAGATCACGGTTATACAAGAGGTGGTGGTCGTCGACCTTGAGCCATATTTCAGTATGTGCTTGTCAAGGGAGTTTACGACGAAGCTAGGAGGATATCTATCTATGGATTACTCGCACTTAGAGATTCCATTCAAAGGGAAGAAGGTAAAAATCTATAATGAGAAACCTTCTACCTTCCTCGTACAGAAGATGTCCGAAGAAGAGAGCGGTGATCCCGTGCATGCGATAGTGGAAGAGATAGAGCAAGTGGACCTGATCGAAGAATCCCTTACATAGTTAAGTTGTGAAGATGAGTTTTCATTGGCAGACTTTAATGCCATGATAGAAATGGAGATGGGATGTTATGCCATCACCAAGCCTCAGAAACACACCAAGTCAGAAGATAAGATCTCTGCCCAAGGAGAATTATGGAAATTGTTCTTCGATGGCGCCCGATGCAAAAATGGCATCGAGGCAGGGATTCTTTTAGTATCACCATCTGGAGAGCAAAAGGAATATTGCTACCGGTTGGTTTGGAGCTGCACCAACAATGCAGTAGAATATGAAGCTTTATGCCTAGGACTCAAGAAAGCAAAAAAATTAGGCATAAAGCATCTCCAAGTCTTTGGAGATTCAGAATTGATATGCAATCAAGTCACAAACAAGTGTATTTCAAAGAAACACTATCTCAAGTCATACCGTAATAGGGTATGGGACTTGTTTGACCAGTTCGAATCTCTCAATCTGTAGTCCATTCCATGAGAAAAGAACCGACATGTCGATGTTCTAGCATCCATCGTAGCCAAGTACTCTCCAGCAGAAGACATGGTGCATAAGCCTAAAGCTGTGAGGATGATTTATAGGCCCTCTGTCCTAGACAGAGATCTGCATTGGCAAGTTTTTGACAATGATGAGTAGATTGTGAATTTTATGATTCAAGAAGCAGCCACAATTGAAAGAAGAAGCCCTGATGATGAGGAATATGAAGGGCTAGTTCAATTGAAGAATAATCATATTCCCAAAGGGTTAATTACTCTTGAAAGCCTCTTCGATCAAAATGATCGAGCAGTTTCTCATAGGATCAAAGTCAATGCGAAGCAATATCAGGATTTGGAGCTTGAACCTGGAAAAGCAATAAAAGTTGGAATAGATTGCACTTCGAAAGAGCTAGAACAGATCCGATCTCTATGCAGAAGGTATCCCGACATAGTGGCGTGGTCTTATCAAGACCTAAAAGGATACGATCGACAACTGATCCAACATACAATCGAATTGTAGGAGGGGATCAAACCCTTTCGATAGAAGCAAAGGCCTATAAATCCGAAGATCGAGGTCCTGATGAAAGTCGAGCTCCTGAAGATGCTCGAGGCAAAGATAATTTATCCCATAAAGCATTCCTCTTGGGTAGCGAATCTAGTCCCTATTAGAAAGAAGAATGGAGATATACGGTTATGCGTGGACTTTCGCAACCTGAACCAGGCTTCTCTCAAAGATCATTACCCTCTCCCGCAGATAGATCAGATCTTGCACTCAGTGGCTGGGGCTCAGCGCTTCTCCCTACTCGATGGCTTCTCCGGATATAATCAGATCTGGGTTAGGGATGAAGATCAGCATAAAACCGCATTCACTACCAAGTGGGGAACATTTGCTTACCAGTGAATGCCATTCGGCCTTTCGAATGCGGGGGCCACTTTTCAGAGGGCCATGGATTTAGATTTTGGTGAACTCTTGAATAAGGTCATTGTTATCTATTTGGATGACATGACCGTCTTCTCCCGAAGAAGGGAGGATCATCCTTTTCACCTACAACAGGTATTCAAAAAATGTCAAGAGTTTGGCATTTCAATCAATCCAAAGAAGTCCATATTCATAGTCAACGAAGGGAAGTTATTGGGACATGTGATATCAGAGAAGGGTCTCATTGTAGATCCTGATAGAGCTGAGGCTCTATTGAAGCTCCCACTCCCAATGAATAAGAAAGGACTTCAATATTTTTTTGGCCAGATCAACTTCGTAAGGAAGTTTGTCCCAGATTTCACCAGGTCATCAAGCCAATGTCCAAAATTTTGAAGAAGGGCACCGAATTCATCTGGACGGAGGAGAGAAAAGAGGCATTTGAAGAGATCAAGGCCCGAATTGCTCAGGCACCAGTCCTGACCAACCCTGACTACAATCGGGATTTCATCCTATATGCCATAGGAGAACCTGAGAGCTATGTTGCAGTCCTGACACAGAAGGGGGAAGATGGCGAAGAGTGCCCCATCACGTTTCTAAGCCAGGTGATACACCCCCATGAAGAAAAATACAATTTCATAGAAAGGCAGGTGCATGCAGTAATGAAATCTCTTAGGAAATTCAAGCAATTCATTTCCCAAAGTCGGGTTACAATCTTTGTCATACACCCCGATGTACGCAACTTCATTATCCAAGGAGAATTGGGTAGCAAAAGAGCCGGTTGGGTCAGCAAGATACAGGAGTTCGACATCGAGATCAGACCCACAAAATTGGTTCACGGTCATGCACTATGTCAAGAGCTTGCGAAGAGCGTAGCGGCCGAAGTGACAGCTTGTCAGTGGGATGACTCGACAGCAGAAGGGTGCTTCACAAATCAAGAAGAGGATGAGAAGGACTGGGTCGGTGAGATAGTTGAATATTTCAACATCGGTAGATGTCCTTCGCATTTAAATGCTTCATAATGAAGGCACTTCAGGATGCGGTCCCTCCGATATACGTTGCACCCCGAAGGCCTATTTTTTAGAAACATTGATGGCATTCTTCTCAGGTGCATAAAAGAAGATGATAAGAAGAGAGTCCTAGGAGAATTCCATTCAGGATTATCTGGAGGTCACTTCGTAGGAAGAACAATGACATTGAAGATAATTAAGGCTGGTTATTATTGGCCTACACTCTTCGTCGATGCTTTTGCGGTCTGTCACAAATGCGAGCAATGTCAGAAGTTCGTCGATCGAAGCAGAAGTGCTCCTATGCCTCTCCGACCGATACAGGTAGAAATGCCCTTTCAACAATGGGGGTTGGATTTCATAGGGGTTATATCACCGAACTCTTTCGTAGGGCATAAGTTCATCCTGACCGCAACCGACTACTTCACCAGATGGGCCAAAGTAGTACCCACGAAGCATGCTGATCAGGAGACCGTCATCGCCTTCCTAGAGGGATTGATCACCCGGTTCGGCATCCCAGAAGCAATCATTACGGACAATGGTCCCAGGTTTTTAGGCACCAAAATCAATGAGTTCCTCTACAAATATGGGATATATCATAAAGTCTCCTCTAATTACTATCCACAGGGTAACGGATTGGCGGAATCAACTAACAAGACTCTGTTAAGGGTGCTAAGAAAGCTCATGGAGAAAAACAAAAGAACTTGGCACCTCCTTCTAGATCGGGCCTTGTGGGCCGATCGGATTTCTATCAAGAAGTCAATCAAGACGTCACCTTACGCCCTGGTGTATGGCAAAGAGGCCATCTTACCTACCCATGTAGAGATCCCTGCGTTGCAACTGTTAGATGAGGAAGAAGAAGTTAATCCTATGGAAAATAGGTTGGCTCAGCTACTGCAGCTAGAGGAAGATCGTGAGAAGGCCTACCAAAGCTTCGCTAAGCATGCTCAGATCACCCGAGACTGGTTCAAGAAAAAATCCTTCGACCGCACGTTCAAAGTGGGAGATCTGGTATGGAAGTGGGACTCCTGGAAGGCCAAGCCTGGGAATCACGATAAGTTGGACGCTTTCTGGGATGGACCGTTCAAAATTGTAAAGGTAAACTCAGCCAATTCTTTCATCCTCAAGGATGCAGATGGCCAAGTCTTGCCAATTTCTATCAATGGTCTTCATCTGAAGACTTTCCATCGCTGAAAAAAAAAAAAAAATGTTCAAATTTTACTTTTGTATGTAATTTTTCATTTCTGTATATATACCCTGTTTCAAGATCTCCGAGAGGTTAAGTGTCATAGTGACAAACTCCAGCTTCGCTAAGCCTAGCCAGAATCTCCTTCGAGAACTTTTGATGCGAAGCGACTAATGCAAGATGCTTCGCAGTGAAGCACTTTAGCCTGGAAGGAGTCATCGAAGAACCAAACAAGAGCATGATGAAGGCATAAAAAGTACTTCGCAAAAGAAGTATGAGCGAAGCAGTTTTCAAAGAAAATCTAGCGAACCATTTCTCAAAAGGAATGAGCTTCGGAGGCAGCCTTCCATGAAGCAAAGTGGTGACGCGGCAAGGTAAAACTACTTCGGGCCCGAAGCATAGAAAATCAGTTCACATCGGAGGTTCGCTGTGAAGTATTTTTAGCATCGGTTTCAACTTCGCCAAATCAACAGCGCACGAGGTGGGAGCATTTAAAATGTGCCTTGGAGAACGTGTCGATGACAACCTAGGGAAACATTCGAGGTGGGTGAGTTTAATGCAAAGGTGGTGGAGCACATCCCGAGAGGATTCGGTTATGAGAAAAGCTCGCGCCTAGGTACGAGGTGGCAGAAGGTTAGGTTTTCGATGTCGGGCATAATCATCGAAGCGCATGGACCCATGTACAATGCCGCCGAAAGGCCAATCAAAAGGCAAAGCAACCTCCCCCATCAGACTTGTAAATTTAATTATGGCAGGAGCCATAAATAGAGGTAGTTGCCTTCTAAGGCTATAAAACTCAAGCCTCAGCAGTGAAAAGGTTGTTCGCCTACTGGTTCATGCAATATTAAGAGCCCCATTGTTACCCTGCAATTCTTCTGCCCTTCGCATCGAAATCCTTCGCGTTGAAGTCTTCTATGCCATAAACTCTATCGCCATGAATATCCACAATGGGGAAGAAGAACTCCAAGGAAAAGAGGAAGGAGCCAGAAGTAGCAGGCCCTAAAAAAATGAAGAAGGGCAAGGAGGAGAAAAAGCAGAGACCCAAGAGGGTCGACCTTAACCTCCGCCCTGAAAAGCAAGCCATGGAGGAAAGAGAAGATTCTGAAGAAGAACAGCCCGAAGAACCACCAATTGATGGGTGGGAGAAAATTAGGGACACTGAGCTTTCAAAGAGCATGGCCGAACTCCGATACACCATCGAGTTCATGAAGAGTAGGCTCTCCGTAGAGAATAAAAGAGTCATCACCTATTACTCGTAGATATATTGGTATCTGACTCCGCCCATGCACCATTGTCCCGAATTAATTTGTGCCATCGCACAAAACTACCAGCCCTCTTCCAGACAAGTGTTGGATGCCACGGGCCATAAATTGTTTTCAATCTTAAAAGAAGATGTGCAAGGAGCCTTCACACCCCAGCAAGGGCCGCCCAAGGGTTATACCATTCGCAATGTCATCTTGAGTGAGCAAATGGAGAGGTTCACCTCCTCCAGCTATATTTTGAAGTTTTTGAGTGAGAACCTCAAGGACGGGCTCCCTTCAGGCAAGCTGCCCCAAATGCCCCTACCCCTGATGGATTTCAAGAGCATGGACATCTTCTCCATCATTGCTTGGGTAGCGGGCCTGTCGACTGATGCTTCGGTGCACCCCTGGCAGGTGTCTTTGGCCGAATGTATTTCAAGAGGGGAGTTTTATGCCCCTGATGCTTCAAGGCCGAACACCAACCCAGTCTTCTTCGACTAGGCAGAATGGGTGGCCCGAACCTTGCACACGCGACTAACCAGCATGAAGAATTCTAGAATGGTCCAGTACTTCGGACCTTGCTCTTTCCTAGTTTGGTTATTTTTCTATCATGTACATAAGCATTTTCCCCACATTGCCATTTCTTCAAGTGGCAAGGATGGAACTCCTCTGCATGTGTACCAGTGGACTCCCCTCCTGGCGAGGACGGAGTCATATTATTCTTTTAATCAGCAGTTTCTAGGACCTGCTATTCATTTGTTGAAGGGTTCTTGCCCTCGGGTGCCCATCAGTCTAAGGGACAAAGTGGTGATGGAGAAGAAGGGAGACGTCTTTCAATTGATGCAAGGACTTGTGATTCGCTTGTTCGGATTCATGGGGAAGCCCTTCTTGCTACCAATTTACCCCTCGAAATACCAGTTCGCATTGGAGGTCGCTCGACAGAGCGACGCGACAAACGTTGTCTACGGCCACGGCCAAAAATGGGCGCACACATGTGACTTCCCTTTCAAAATGGGGGTAATTGAGGTGTTTGCCCTGAAGCAACATGTATTCTTGGAGGAGAAGCTGGCCGACTTCGGTCTGCTCCAGATTCCTCAATAGTGGTGCTATGACCCTTTGGGGGTGATGAGGGATCACCTTCGATTCAAGAATTTTCATGTCTGCCCTCACCCAAAAATAGTGGATCAAAGGAATAACCCCAATGGGAGGGATTTGGAATGGCATTTAGAAAGAATGAAGACCTTGCCTCCCTGGCATGAATTCTATCCTATGGAGGTCGAGTATGATCCAGTTCGGCATCCCTTTCCAAGCCCAGACTCCACATTTTGGAGAAAAGTGAAGGATGATCTGAGGGAAGAATTGAAGAGTTGGGGTGAGGAACAATTGAGGGAGTGGTGGATAATGAGGGTCCATCACCAAAAGATGAAATCATACGGACTCTTGGGGATGGATAAGGACTTCATGATTGTTTATGAAGCCAATGCTGGGACTTGGAAGCCCACCTCATTCACCGACTTTGTTCCCCCGAGTGCCCCAGGTTTGGGCGAAAGCCCAAGGAGAGCTGATGATGCTTCGCAAGAAGAAGAGGAGGAGGCAGAAGCTATACCACAAGAACTACCTCAGGAACCTATGGAAGGCCATGACACGAGTGCCATAGGGTCAATACAACAATCAGAGAAGGAGGAGAAGAAGAAAAGAAAGAGGCAGGAGCAAGCTCAAGTGCCTCCAACCCACCCAAAGCGACCACGCACAAAGCTTCCAGGTGCTTCTAGCGGACAGCCTGTGACAGGCCCAACCGAGGTGAATATTGAAGGGACGACGTCACAAAGAGCCGAGGCAGCCCCAGACGTAGACATCATCGATGTGGAGGAACTCCTCCAACAAGAGGGGGCCCTAAAGAAGAGGTCATGGAGGTCAGGAGTGCAGAAGCTGGAAAGGAGCAAGAGTCGGTCACACAAGAAGCCACCACTTCTGCTCTACCAGGAGGGCACGCAGGTACGCACTCTTCACCCTTTGCCTTGGTTTCTCACATGTCCACCATGGTCCCGATCGAAGGTCCTCATCAGTCTCCCCATCACTCTCTTTCTCCCCCACAAAGTCAATCACCCCATCGCGTGTCGCCCTTCACCGCTTCGAGTTTGTCTCATGATCCCGTTAGCCCCACATGCATGTCCACTCCATTTGAATCATCTGGCCGGGACAAGTCTATCGACACTACTTCGCTCACCCACACCACCATTCCCTTGGTCCTCAGTTAGGGCGAAGGTAGTACTCCAACGTCGAACCCCGTTCCCCACTCCCCTATTACACATGACATTGTTTCACTCGTCGAAACTCCTACCACACCCGTCATCGAACCTACTGGTGAGGCATCCCCTGTTCATTCCTTATATTTGTTTACCCCCTTGGATGGAGACCCAACCTCATTTGAAACTGAGCTATCCATGATAAAGGAATGTCCTCTAGCTGAAAAGCTACTCCGAGCCCGACAGAACATAGATAAGATGCTAAAGGAGGCGAGGAAAAAGAGAGGGCGCTCTCTAGCCCAAGTAGAAAAGTGCGCTGTGTTCGATCTGAAAGTCAAGAAATTACATAAGGTGAAAAATATTCCTAAGGTCCAAAAGCCCCTGGACAAAATGACCCCAACGGATTATGATTATCAAGATAAGTCCAAGGACCTAGAACACTTGAATGTAGATAATGAATCTGCATCCATGCATGTAAGAATTGAAACTTTCTACGCACATGCAAACATCGCCAATCAATGCAGATTTGAAGTAGAGAGCGCCAACATCAAGTTGGAAGAGGAGCTAGCCAGGACTCGCTCCAAGCTAGAGGACATAGAGAAGCAGTGTGAGCTGATGAAGAAGGAAGCAGACGCCCTGAAATAACAAATAGAACAACTGCAGGGTACAACTAAAAACCAAAGCAAGATACAGGCCAAAGCTGATCTGAAGGCCAAAGAATTTGAAAGTAAAATCTTGCAGATGCAGCAATAGTTGTACGAAAAAGAGAGCCTAGAGTTATTTGATAGAGGCAGAATAAAAGAAATCCGCTCACACCTGCTCAAGAATTTTAGATCTCGGGCCTCCAGTGCCCTATCAATTTTAACCTACATCATCGAAGCCCAGTATGCCACTGCTCAAGAAGGGCCAATAGTAGATGAGATCATCCAAAAAATTAGAAGCCGACTCAAACTAGCTTTTGAGGTCCAAAGTATCAAATATCAAGACCTGTAGGTCGCTGCGATGAGTTAGACGGCTAGGGATTGGTCTACGGCCCAAGCCATGGTCCGCGCCTTCTTCTCCAAGGTGAGGAAAGCACAGAAGGCAAAAGACCTCCTGGATGTATTTGAGCATGAGCAATGCACATCACTGGGCTACTTTCAAGATCTCTCTTCATTAGGTTTCCCAAGTTTCACGGATGATGATGGGAACCTTTTGACTAAAGAAGAACTCAAGCCGGCTTGGCTACATTTTGAAGGTGATGTCTCAGAGATAGACGAATGGGAGGAGCCAATTATAGAAGGGCAAGTCACAGATTTTATTCTGAGACATTGCAAGATCGTGGCCTGCCTGAATGATCTAAGCACAAGAGCCAAACATGCCGACATAGGGCAAATTGATCGGTTCCATGTTCTGGTAAAAGCACTACAAGACCGAGAGCCTTTTCAAAAGGGTGCCTGGGCTCATGTTCGTCGAACCATGGAACGCATCCGCGATCGTCTTCCCCAATCACCGCAACAGGAAGCCTCATCGAAAGAGGAAGAAGAGGAAGGAGAAGAAGAAGAGGAAGTTATGGAAGCACCCCCAAAAAGAGAAAAAGGAGAAGGGTCTGAAGGTAACTCTGGCCCAACGGATCAAGGCTGAGGGTTCTTGCACCGAGGTGAGCTCGTTGCCCCGTGAGCCGCCAAGAATGTTGACAATTTTGTCACATTGCCTAGAGGGGTAGTTTAATCAAAATTTTTGTAAAGTGTTTCTTTTGTAAAGTGTTTATTTTTATTGTTTTTGAAGACATTTGTAAGTATTGCAACAATTTTGGCTTTCATTGCCACCCCCCTTTGTATATAGAATGGAGATGCAAGAGCTTCGCTACTGAGCAAGCTAAGAAAAGAGCTTCGTAGGAAAAGGAAGATAGCTTCGCTGAAAAAAGGAAGTAGAGAATAAAAAGAGCTTCGCACCCGAAGCAACCCAAACAGATGCTTCGGGTGAAAGTTTTGTGAAGCGGCATTCAAAGAAGTCTAAACAAAGAAGAACAACTTCATCAAAGAAGGAAAGCAAATATTAGATCATGGCTCAATTGCTAAGGCGTGAAAAGAGCTTCGCACCCGAAGCATTTCAAGCAGTTCCTTCGGGCAAAAATCTTGCAAAGCGGAATTTGAAGGAGTGCAAACATTGAAAACTACTTCGCTAAGAAATTGGTGAAGTATCCACTTCGGGCCTCCCTACCGGTGAACCATTTTCACTTCATTGAAAGTCATCGTGAAGCATCTGCTTTGGCTAGCTTTCATGCGAAGCGCTTTCACCCGAAGCGGTAGTGGCCCGTAAAGAGCAAGACATTTTTCCAAGGCAAGAATGCACTTCGGCCCAAAAACCCCGAACCACAGTTTTGAGGGAGGATCACGGTGAAGCATTTTGATGGCCCATTAGCGAAGCATCCACTTCGGGCGGAGAACCTCAACGAAGCAGTTTTGACATGCCTTTCCAGCGAAGCGGCAAGAAATTGAGAGCCATCTCGAGGAGGAATACTTACTTCGACATTTCACATCCTCGAAGCTATCTCACGAAGCTCATTCGTGTGAAGTGCATAACCAAGAAGGAGGATCTGCTTTGGCTCAAATCCATCATGAAGCGGAGTTGCGAATGAAAATTCAATGAAGCGCTTCAAAGGCACGCACTCCAAGCCGGGTATTTTTTTGAGGCAATCAAGTGCCTCATAAATGAGTTTTTACGTGCCCGATGAACTCGCTGCTCATTTTTGGCAATTGGAAAGGAAGTATCAGTCCCTGAAGGAGAGCCCGACGGACATGGCGGCCACTCGAGCTCCGCACCCAGAGGCCAAGGACGTTCAGGTGGCTCATAAATGCGAGTTTCCCCGGTTGACCCGATCACAGTTGCTAGTTATGGGAAAGGATTTGAGAGCTCAGTCACGGGAGCTGCGAGAGCCGACTTCTCGGATTTTCGAGGATGTACTCCTCCATTTTGTGCATTGATGGCTCAGAGGGTCGGGTCCTCTATAAAACCCAGGCAGTGTAATGTAAAAGGGGGGAAATTTCTGCTAGAAAGTTACTGTAACTTGAATCCCTGCGATTAATACTAAAGAGCTTCGGGCTTAATTTCTCTCTTGTATGCTGCCTTCTGTGATTATTTCTGTTATCTTTTCTTCATTTGCATACTGTAATTCTGCATTCTGGATTTAGGTGTGCGATTGGGGATGAGACCCTAGAATTTTCTCGAAGGATACATAGGGGAGAAAAATGTTGTAATAGTTCTCTTGTATGCTGCCTATGGATAGTGTTTCTGTTATATTCACTCATCTCCTAGTAGCCATAATTTTGAATCCTGGATTTCGACGAAAGGGGGAGGGTAATCCTGGAACTCGTCCAGAGGATACATAGGAAGACTAGTATTGCGTACATTTTGTTTTATTCTTGGTATTCCTTGCTGCTGTTTTGAGTTGCTAGCCAGCGATCGTGCTACTAGTTCTTTCCCACTTTAATCTATTGACATTTCTTCCCTTACCCTATTTATTTCTTTCCTGCACTCTTGTCTCAAAACACCAAGTAGTTTAGTAAAGGAGCCGGCCTTTCTCCGGAGATTGGCACGAGGGGCATCTCTTCCCTTCGGCCTTTCAATGTTGGTCCAGGTCTAGGGTGCGTACACTTCCCAAAATCCTTTCCTGGGCAGATTTGATGACCAACACCTACCATACATAAACACACCATAATTTTTGGTTAAAAGGCAATTAAGCTAATGCTTAGTGGGGGTCCCACCGGGCATGCCAGAATGAAACTAATCTACTGCATTCATATTAAAATTATAAAAAGGGGTTACAAAAGTCAATATCTTTTTACAAATTTGCCCTAAAGGCTACAATAAGGTATTCCCTTAGGAAGCCCTTTTAGATGTGGTACAAAGGCATCAAGATCCATCCTTTTGTGTTCCTCGATATAGGTGGGCTTCTTTCTTTTGGACCACTACTTGTTGGATGTTTCCTTGTGCCTTGCTAGACCTGTAAACCTGCAAAATACTATTAGTGCATTGAGGGGTTTGCCTTAGTCAAACCCCATGATTATGAAGACAAAAGACTCATAAAAAGTGCTCAAAACATGAAATTACTTGCTAAAAATAATATAAAACTATAAATTATGCTATTCTTATATGTCCTGGTGATTTTTGTGCCTATTGCAGAGCTTAACACACTAGGGGTGTGAACCACTTGGTTCACACACTAGGGATCCTTTTTTGACCAGATTTCTCATATGGCTTCCCTAGATGTCCTAGAGTGGTTCTTGACTTAATTTTTGTTTGATTCAGCTTTTGAAAGTGCACTTTCGATGGAATGATTGACCTGTCTCATTCACAAAACTATGTTATGAAAGTGACAAATATATTATGATGTTTGTATGATGGTTGTGTGATAGATGTGTGATGGATGCAATGGTAGTAGTGATTTTGGTAGAGTTTCGGTATGTAAAAGTTGGTTATTTCTAAAAGGTGAAAATGGCCTTCTATTTATATAGTGTGCCAAGGTGAGAGAAATGGGATGAGGTGTCCCTTTTGAGGTAGCAATGGTGATGTGTCCACAAAAGAGGTGTCCTGGGTCATAAGTGGGGTTGGGTGAGAGAATCCCTCATCCATCCACAAATAATGATGATTTTCCAAAAATATCAATTTGTCATTAATAATCACCTTTATTGAAATATCTTAGGATTAAAATTACCTTTTTAAGTGCAAAAGTCTCCATCTTGCATTTATGACCCAGGGGGATGTGAGGTGGAGAAATATCTAGGTGAGAGGTGGTAGGGCTAGGATAGGCTAGGCTAGGTGAGGTGGAAGGCTAGGCTAGTCAAAGTATACTAGGTGAGGTGTCTACACCTATTTGAAAATTATATGTAACTATTTTTTTAATGTTTAAAATTTGATGTAACACAGAGGACTTTGTTAAGACTAAGGGGGGTAGGATGTCATTACCCTCCCTTGGCAGACTTTTCATTGGATGGATTCATGATTTGCTATGTTATCTTGTTGATGGAATGACTGACTATTTCAGAATTAGTTTCTATATATATATATATATATATATATATATATATATATATATATATATATATATATATTATATTTAAAGAATATGATGCTACTAGAGGATTTACACTTTTGTAAGAACATGTTTTCTCGTGGGTGGAAGAAATAATTACCACCAAGAATGGGAAGTCATAAGATAAAGAAATGATGTGGTTTATTTATCAAATAGCCCGAGGGCAATAGGGATGAATATTTGTTTCATGTAGTTACATATCATGAATTTGCATGAGTGAAGTAAACTAAGATAGATGAAATCCATTTGTTGCATGATGATTTTATTTTAGATGAAGTTATATCCATTAGATTCATTGCAAGAAGAATAAATGATAGAGTTATTGTTCTTCCTTTTAAAAGAGGATATAGGAGAATTTATCTTGTGTTAGACATTATTGTTTAGCATAAATAAGGTAAGGATATGATGTTATTTGTTTAAATTTTATGATGAATAAGGTTTTTGTTTTGTTCATTAAAAATTTCTAGTGAGAATTACTCTTTTTATTTATCATGGAAAAAGGAAAAATATTGCTTGTAAATAAAAAAATACTCATTAAGTAGAGGCTTAATGTTTTTGCGATGGGCACGTAGCTTAGCTAGCAATAAAAAATAATTAATATTAAAACACCCATTTGTGGTTCTAGTGTAAAAATTTGGTATAGATTTATGCAAAATGAATATATATTTGTTGCTAGTAAATTTTATCTACTCCATCGTGCCTTAATCGAAGGAGGAATATGTGCATAGTGGACGCACACCCTCAATTTTGTGCTAACAAAACTAAACTATGGGAACAAGGATTTGTTATGTTTATTTTGAGTGGGAGAAAAGTAGGAAAAAAGGATGGTGATGAAAGGGGGACACCAGAGGAAAGGAGAGCGAATAAATTTGCTAAAAACATAGACTTATCATTTGGAAAATGCTTGCGGTATCTATTTGATGTAATCAAGGTAAGCTTCAAAGATCATATCTTAACATGTCTAGAACTTTAATAAAATATTTATTTAAGCACCATCTTATGATGAAGCATGTTTTGGTAACAAGGTTTTTTAGTTAAAACCTTTTTTTATGATTTAAAAACCTTTCTGTGTATGCAATCATGAGTCTATTGAATTCAATAGGAGTAATATTGAAATTACAAATCTGGTACAAAAGACCTTTATCATAGAAAATGAGAACCATAACCATTTGAGAGCTCAAGGTTTTAGTTTAGGTGATAGAGCAATACTTGCAAAGTTCTTTTAGCTTTTTAGGTGCAGTCGGGTAAAATGTTGAAGCTTTAGAAAAAGAATCATCCAGGAATACTAACCATGGATCCTTCCTTTTGTTGTAGTCTTTATCTGGAATGTAAGTTTATGTAGGATGTGGTTGTGTTCTTGTAAAGCTATAAAGTAATACAACCTAAAGATGTTACTAGGGTAAAGGATGACTTAAAGTATACCAAGTGTTTCAGACTTAAATTGCTTGTATACTAAATGCTTTGATTACAAAGAAATAAGTGAATAGTGTTTGTGTATAATTTAAGGTCATTGTGGAAAGATAATAGCTTTGTGCTATTATTAAAAACTACTTTATACCTTGGCTATATTAATCCAATGTTGGAAATTAGGCACACATATGAGATACTAATAACATTCATGCTGCTACAACCAATAGCTAAACAATAAGATTACCTTATTTTCTCTTCACGAAGTCACTTTGGTAAGGAATTTAATCTATGCAGGGTGTAATATGAAGTTACCTTCTAGTGTAAGAGGCAAAGGTAAGAAAAAATACTATTCTTTATAAGCAAAAGTCTTCTCATTTGTATAGTTTAAGATTATACTAATATATACCAACTATGGAGATTGTCGACTCCATATACTCTACATTGCCCTACATCTGTGAAGAGATTGAAATATGCTTTATAACTGGAGAAGAAGATAATATATTTTTAGAACTCGATTAGAGCAATTTGAAATTATTAATTAATAAATTATTGTGGGATTTTGGGCATAGGTTTGAGGTCCAAGAGAGTTTATATCATTGTTTTAATATAAGAACAAATTAAATGGTGATTGAGTGATTGAATATTACAATCTTAAAATATGATATATTTGATAATTGATTGTAGAAAAGATCATCCTAGTTGATTTACATTATTTTTTATCATTAAAGCATTGTTGATTCCAAAGAATATTTACTGTATAAGGGATTACTTTAATGATAAGTGGATTGAACACCAAATGATATTATAGTGTATGATATTATTATGTGTCACCTTGGAAATGAAATATTCTAGGGAGGAATCAATTTCATATTCCAAAGTGATTAATTAGGAACTTAAGCTATATTTTATTATGGAAACAATGTTAACTTTATGTTAGAGTAAAAGAGCATTATGGGGTGTCCTTGGCATAAGTGTTTGAAACCATACTGTATGTATGAAATAAAGAACTTATTCTTTGTAATGGAATAAGATAACGAAAATTATTATGTTAAATAAAATGGGTACTATGGTGTGTCTTGAATTAGTGGTTTGGAAAATTTGTATTTGTGAATTAAAGGATTTATTCATATTGTAATGACATAAGTATTGAGTAGTTCTTATGTTAAAGAAAAGGGGCATTATGGAGTGCCTTCAGTACATTGTATAGAACCAAAATTATTTTGAGATTAATAAAAGGAAGATGATTTAAGTTTAGGTTTATTCCCCATGAGGGTTCTCAGGATATATGAGATGTTGTGTGACCATGTGTGGACTCTTTTTATCTATGGGTATATATTGATTTAAATGCTAGTGAAATTTCTATGCTTTTCAAATGAATGGGTATTTCATTATGGACTCATATTTTCATTAGTAACGCATTATTTACTTGATACAAATTTCATGGGATAATGATAAACCTTAATAGTGAAATTGGAATAAGTTGTGTCTAGGTTTAGAAGAGAACTTGTTTTGTTCCATACTAAGATTTGGTTACTAGTTTCAATAGGGTCTTACAATGTGATCTTGTGAGGATAATTCACTTAAGGAAGAATTTATACTAATACATTCTACTACAATAAAGGTAGTAGAGGGAAATATTAGGTAATACTTGTTACACTAGTAATAAGATATTTAAAAAAAAACCCTAGTGGTGTGGAGATGAGTTTGGATGATTTATTTACCACGGGTCAAGTTTTGGAAAGAAACCTAATTATGGTTAGGCTAGCTCATCGAGATGAAAAGGATGGTCTAAAATCTACACGCTCGGTACACCTACATAGATAGACTTATGTAAGGTACATTGATTAGCGTGGACCTTTCAATAGAATGAAAGGAATGAGCTAACTCATTTAAAAATAAATGATAATTATAGCTTGGAAATTGATACCACACCTAGTGCACTTACATAGATAGACTTATGTAATATGTAGGGATGGGTGTATCTCGTGAAGGATTGAGATGAAACAAGACTTAATAATTATTATTATGGGTAAATAATTTAGTTAGAAACACCAAGATATTTATCTAAAGCTTGTAGTAAGGATGGAAACTTTGGATTATGATAGACATTCTCAAAAGAACGTGAGGAGCCAACAAGAAAGTGAGGAATGTAATATGAGCCACAAACGAAGCAATATAAATCAAATTTGGTCAAAGTAGATTTATCATGAATATTTTTGCATTAGTTATAGAACATATCTAGTGTTGGAATAACACATTCCTTATAAACGAGTTTCACCCATGCAAACAAAAATAGTATTACCAATGATATTTTTCACTTTTTTCATACAATAAAGAGTATTTTCACTCATAAGGACAAACTAAAATTTGGTTAAAATATCTCTCTTCTTGGGCACCCTATGTTCTAATATAAATATCCACATAAAATATCCAAGCAAGTCTCAACCAAGTGAAAGATAAAGTGGCTAGGCTATTTTCTCTTTGGGACATCTCAACTAGAAGAGAAAAGCAAAAATGTTACATCATTTTAGTGATCAATCGAATGTGATAAGCATCGATATTATCACCAAGGAAGGTGTTGCTTAGTTTAAAAACACCATTGGTTTCCTTGAAGAAAAACAATGAAAGACACTATCAAGAAGAAATATTATAGAAGAAATTATAAAATCAAGATATTCACTCCTTGTGTGTGCTCAACCAGGAACGTGTTACTACACAGATGTTAAAAGAAACTACTCTAAAACAAGCACTAGAAGGAGGTAAACATCAAGAAGCCTAGATGTCTCAACCAACCGAATGTTAAAATGCATATTGAAAAACATGTAGTATATGCCATTCTTGACAACACACGAGCCTGAATAAATTGCCACTCAAATTGTCAAACACTTTTTGAAAAGAAAGGTGCATATCGACTATCCTCATAAAGGATAAAGTAAAGGGTATATAGAACCAAGTTTTATAAGTATAACCTATAAGAGCTTGAGACACTCAGGTCAATTTGTTAGCAAATTGACACAACCAAAGTAGAAGAAAACTAATTGTATAGTGCTTTGTTCCAACCATGACTTAGCTAGTTTAAGCGATAAAATGATAACTAAAATAGGTCTAAAATTATTTTGTTGTATGTCCTACCCAAAGGTCATTTGACAACTTGGATAAATGAAAAAATCCAAAGGGAATATTTCAAACCTATATAGGTCATTTTTGTCTACAAAAAATTTGATATAGGAACATGTAGAACATTTATTGTTTACAAAGGCCCGGGGAACCAAATGTTGAAACAAAGGAATGTATGGTACAAAAATTTTGGTCATCAAATTCAATTATCCCAGATGATGTGTGGATAGGATTATTATAGCCTATAAAAAGTAAACCCACTCATTTTATTAGTGCAAGTATAAAGGAGAAGCATATAAATTTTTAAAGAAAAATATTTTGAAGAATATTCCTTCTAATTATTTTATCTAATGAGAAATTAGTTTATTTTAATTCGAGGAATCAATTCAATATCAAGTATACCCTTATATACTTTTTGAAAAGCATTTTTTGAGACTGATTAAATGAGAGAAATTTTCAAGTTTTATGAAAATTTGATATGGTTAGTGAAGCATTGAAGTTCTTGTTGCTCGATTCCTAACTATTGAGGGGGAATATGTAACAACCCCAGTTGTCATTACTCAACCACTCAATTTTTTTATAACATAATCATGACTTAAGGTAGAATCATTCCATCTGGATTAAGTCTTATCAAGGAAAATAGCTTCAAGAGCTATTGAGACTTGATTAGAGTCTCTTTAAGTAGAAGTGATCAGCTTCTACAAAACCCTCATACTCCATTGGTATGAGAACGTTGGCCAAGCATAAGGTTTCATCCCATAAAAAGGGAAATCACCCATTGACATACTATCCACCTAGATCAGCATGTAGGTGAATGCCTTGAGGATGGAGAACCACACCAATGGAAAACCATCATATATGACTTAGATCTGATCCCCATCCTTTTTGATGGAATATTTAGGATAACGGATCACTAGCAGTGATTAAATGCATAGAATCCATGGAATGTCATATTAAGCAAGATTATGTAACTTTAAATATCTTAAAAACTTGTTTGTCCATTCCTTCATTTAGGTATCCAGTTTGCTTATTCATTAGAGACATTTAAATACAATACTTGTCCAGCATGGAAATACCCCTCCTCACGCATACTCAACTTCTTAGCTTTTATGGTATAAGGTTTGATTTGGTTTATAGTTTAAGATCAATTTTACCTTCTTGTGGAATTCATTCCATTCCAATTTCCAATGTGTTCTCACTTAAACCATAATGAGTGTTTATGAGGAGAATATAAATCAATGAAGCCCTTTTATGATAAAATCCATTCATCATAACCATAAATTTGAAACATCACATGAGAGATCCACTAAAATAAGGATTATATTCCATTATGACCAGCCTCTCTAATTCCACACAACCATTGATTACAAAGTAAAAATAACATTCATTATTATTCAATTTAGCCCATAAAGTAAATGGTACAATTGCATAATATTAAATCGTCATCATTTTAGAAGTTTAAGCATAAATTATTAATATCATAAATGAAATATACTAACTAAATAGCTTTGAATGTAAACATTGCATTAAATGCCGGAACTCACCATTATTTGCCAGCATCATATCCCCCTCGATTATATCGAAAGGCTTAGCGAGCTACCATTATCCCTAGCTCATTCTCCAGTTGGGGCATCTATCTCCCCTACTATTGATTGGAGCGAATTCTACCTATTCAATCGGTAAATCATAATTGCTAGTGAGGATTGATAGAAGACATCAATTCCGGATTTGAAATAGTAGTGGGCAATGCATAGTAGTAGGGGGCAGGAATTCAAAATGAGTCTATTATATAGTATTAGCAAATCCTCAATCTTGACATCCAACATTTCTCTCACCTTTTATATATGGTGGGGTTCGAGCCTCTATATATTCGAGGTGGGTTTGGGGGGGCGTGAATAGAGCTGCTTCGGAAAGAGTCTATTATCATTACTCGACCAGATAGATTGATTCGACCCCGCTCCTCGCCCTTTCTCCCTCTATGGACCCCTTCTCCGTCTCTCGACTCTAGAGCAACCCAACCCTATAGATCATAGCGGGTAGGTCCACGCCGCAGGAGGATCGATCTGCGGTTATCTCCTCACCTAGGAGTTTCTCCATTCGTTCGATCGGTTGAATCGGAGGGCATGAGCGGTGTTAATTGCCTCATTTGCTAGGGCATCTACATCCTTGTTAAATTTTTGCCTGATCATCGTAAACCCTAAACCCTAAGTCCTAAACCCTTAAAAACTAAAAATTAAATCCTAAACCCTAAAAACTAAAACCTAAACTTCTTTAATCAATTTTAAAGTTCCTAAATTTTTTAATTAAATTTTACAATTTAAAAAAAAAAAAAACACTTCTTTAATCAATTAAGGTCTCATACCCCTCACTTCACACCCTAGACCCTAAACCCTAAACCTTAAACCCTAAAACCCTAAACCCTAAAACCTAAACCCTAAACCCTAAAACCCCAAACCCTAAACCCTAAGCCCTAAACCCTAAATCCTAAAACCCTAAACCCTAAAGCCTAAACCCTAAGACCTTAATTGAATAAAGTTAGGGGTATGAAGTTAGGTGTATGAGACATTAATTGATAAAAGAATTGGTTTATCTAAGTATTCAATTAGTGAGGAGTATGAAGTGAGCGGTATGAAGTCAGGGGTATGAAATTAGGGGTACGAATAAAGTGGTATGAATTTAGAGGTGTGAAGTGAGGGGTATGAAGAAACATTGATTTTTTTTGAAAAAACATTGATTATTTTTTTTTCTAAAGGTTTTTATTTTTTATTTATTTTCTTAATGTTTTGATTTTTTTTGTTTTATTAAGGTTAAAAAATTAAAATTAAAATTAAAATTTTAAAGTTCCTAATTATTTTTTAATTAAAGTTTACAATTAAAAAATAAAAAATAAAAAAAAGCACTTCTTTAATCAATTAAGGTCTCATACCCCTAACTTCGTACCCCTCACTTCACACCTCTTTCTTCATAACCCTCACTTCATACATCTTTCTTCATACACATTTCTTCATACTACTAAATTCATACCCCTAACTTCATGCCCCTTTCTTAATACTACCTAACTTCATACACCTAACTTCATACCCCTAAATTCATACCCCTAACTTCATAACCCCTTTATTCATATCCCTTTTTTCATACCCCTCACTTCATACCCCTAAGTAATTGAATACTTACAAAAACCACTTATTTAATAAATTAATATCTCATATCCCTTTCTTCATACCCCTTTCTTCATACCCCTCACTTCATACCCCTAACTAATTGAATACTTACAAAAACCACTTTTTTAATCAATTAAGGTCTCATACCCCTCACTTCATACCCATAATTTCATTCACTTCATACTCCTTTCTTCATATCCCTAACTTCATACCCATAAATTCATATCCCTAACTTCATACCTCTTTATTCACACCCATTTTTTCATACCCCTCACTAAATACCCCACTCCATAACCCTAAGTAATTGAATACTTACAAAAACAACTTCTTTAATCATTTAATATCTCATATCCCTTTGTTCATACCCCTCACTTAATACCCCTCACTTCATTCCACTTTGTTCATACCCCTAACTAATTGAATGCTTATAAACATCACTTCTTTAATTTATTGAGGTCTCATACCCCTCACTTCATACCCCTAAATTCATTCACTTTATACCTCTTTCTTCATACCCCTCACTTCATACCCCTAACTTCAATACCCTAACTAATTAAATACTTAAAAAACTACTTCTTTAATCAATTAATGTCTCATACCCCTAACTTCATACCCCTAACTAATTGAATACTTACAAAAACCACTTCTTTAACTAAACCCTAAACCCTGAAGTTAGGGGTATGAGATATTAATTGATTAAAAATTTAGTTTTTGTAAGTATTCATTTAGTTAGGGGTATGAAGTTAGGGGTATGAGACATTAATTAATTGATTAAATAAGTGGTTTTTGTAGGTATTCATTTAGTTAGGGGTATGAAGAAAGCTGTATGAGACATTAATTGATTAAAGAGTTATTTTTTGTAAGTTTATTCTTTAGTGAGGGGTATGAAGTGAGGGTATGAAGAAAGGGGTATCAAGTTAGGGGTATGAATTTAGGGGTATGAAGAAAGGGTTATGAAGTTAGGGGTGTGAAGTGAGGGGTATGAAGAAACATTGATTTTTGTTGTGTTTGAAAAAAAACATTGATTTTTTTGGATTTTCTAAAGTTTTTGAATTTTTTTTTATTTTCTAACGTTTTGATTTTTTTTCAAAGGTATAAAAATTAAAATTAAAATTTTAAAGTTACTAAGAAAAAAAACAAACAAAATTAAATTTAAAATTAAATTTTTAAAGTTCCTAATTTTTTTTAATTAAAGTTTACAATTAAAAATAAATAAAATTAAAAAAAAAAACTTTTTAATCAATTAAGGTCTCATACCCACAAATTCATACCCCCAACTTCATACCCCTAACTACATACCCCTAACTTCATACCCCTAAATTCACACCCCTTTCTTCATAGCCCTCACTTCATACCCCATTTTTCATACCCCTCTCTTCATACCCATAACTTTAATAAATTAAGGTCTCATACCCCTAACTTCATACCCCTCACTTCACACCCATTTTTTCATACACCTCACTTAATACCCCTTTCTTCATACCCCTTACTTCATACCCCTTTCTTCATACCCCTAAAATTAATCAATTAAGGTCTCATACCCCTAACTTCATACCCCTCACTTCACATCTATTTCTTCATACCTCTAATTTCATACCCCTTTGTTAATACTCCCTAACTTCATACTCCTTTATTAATACCCCTTTCTTCATACCCTTAACTGCATACCCCTTTCTTCATACCCCTAACTTTATACCCCTTTATTCATACCCCTTTATTCATAACCCTAAATTTATACCATTTTCTTCATACCCCTAACTTTATACCCCTTTATTCATACCCTTTACTTAATACCCCTCACTTCATACCCCTAAGTAATTTAATACTTACAAAAACCACTTATTTAATCAATTAATGTCCCATATCCCTTTCTTCATACCCCTCACTTCATACCCATTTATTCATATCCCTACCTAATTGAATACTTACAAAAACTACTTCTTTAATAAATTAATGTCTCATACCCCTCACTTCAGACCCCTTTATTCATACCCTTTTCTTCATACTCATTTCTTCATACCCCTCACTTCATACCCCTAACTTTATACCCCTTAATTCATACCCCTCAATTCATACCCCTAGCTTCGTACCTCTCACTTCACACCCTAAATAAAGTTAGGGGTATGAATAAAGGTGTATGAAGTTAGGGGTGTGAAGTGAAGGGTATGAAGAAACATTGATTTTTTTTTTGAAAAAAATATTGATTTTTTTCGATTTTCTAATGTTTTTGAAACAAAATTGATTTTCTAATGCTTTGATTTTTTTTGTTTTTTTTTCTAAGGTTAAAAAATTAAAATTAAAATTTTAAAGTTCCTAAGAAAAAAAAAAAAAATTAAAGTTAAAATTAAAATTTTAAAGTTCCTCATTTTTTTTAAATTAAAGTTTACAATTAAAAAAAAAAAAACCACTTCTTTAATCAGTTAAGGTCTCATGCCCCTAACTTCATACAAATCACTTGAAACCCCTCACTTCATACCCCTAACTTCATACAACTAACTTCATATCCCTTAATTCATACCCCTTTCTTCATGCCCCTCACTTCATACCCCTTTCTTCATACCCCTAACTTTAATCAATTAAGGAATCAAACCCCTAAATTTAATAAATTAAGATATTATGGTTTAGGGGTTTCGGTTTAGTGTTTATACGGTTTAGTGTTTAGGGTTTTAGGATTAAGGGTTTAGGGTTTAGGTTTTAGGGTTTAGACTTTGGGGTTTAGGGTTTAGGGGTTAGACTTTAAGGTATTAAGTAAGAAGTTTAATGTTAGGGATATAAAGTGAGGGGTATGAAGTTAGGGGTATGAGGAAAGGGGTATGAAGTTAGTGGTATGAAGTTAAGGGTATGAATAAAGAGGTATGAAGTTAGGGGTGTGAAGTGAGGTGTATGAAGAAAAATTGATCTTTTTTGAAAAAAACATTGATTTTTTTCGATTTTCTAAAACTTTTGAAAAAAAATTGATTTTCTAATATTTTGATTTCTTGTTTTTTTTCTAATGTTAAAAAAGTAGAGGTAAAATTAAAATTTCATACCTCTAATTTCATACCCCTTTGTTAATACTCCCTAACTTCATACCCCTTTATTAATACCCCTAAATTCATACCCCTTTGTTAATACTCCCTAACTTCATACCCCTTTATTAATACCCCTTTCTTCATACCCTTAACTTCATACCCCTTTCTTCATACCCCTAAATTTATACCCCTTTATTCATACCCCTAAATTTATACCCTTTTCTTCATACCCCTAAATTTATACCCCTTTATTCACACCCTTCACTTAATACTCCTCACTTCATAGCCCTAAGTAATTTAATACTTACAAAAACCACTTATTTAATCAATCAACGTCCCATATCCCTTTCTTCATACCCCTCACTTCATACCCATTTATTCAAATCCCTACCTAGTTGAATACTTGCAAAAACCACTTCTTTAATAAATTAATGTATCATACCCCTCACTTCATATCCCTTTATTCATACCCTTTTCTTCATACTCCTTTCTTCATACCCCTCACTTCATATCCCTTTATTCATACCCTTTTCTTCATACTACTTTCTTCATACCCCTCACTTCATACCCCTAAATTTATACCCCTTAATTCATACACCTTAATTCATACCCCTAGCTTCATACCTCTCACTTCACACCCTAAATCAAGTTAGGGGTATGAAAAAATGGGTATGAAGTTAGGGTATGAAGAAAGGGGTATGAAGTTAGGGGTGTGAAGTGAAGGGTATGAAGAGACATTGATTTGTTTCGATTTTCTAAAGTTTTTGAAAAAACATTGATTTTCTAATGCTTTGATTTTTTTTGTTTTTTTTTCTAATGTTAAAAAATTCAAATTAAAATTTTAAAGTTCCTAAGAAAAAAATTTAAAAAAATAAATGTTAAAATTAAAATTTTAAAGTTCCTCATTTTTTTAAATTAAAGTTTATAATTAAAAAAAAAAAAAAAAACCACTTCTTTAATCAGTTAAGGTCTCATGCCCCTAACTTCATACAACTCACTTAAAACCCCTCACTTCATCCCCATAACTTCATACAACTAACTTCATACCCCTCAATTCGTACCCCTTTCCTCATGCCCCTCACTTCATACCCCTTTCTTCATACCCCTAACTTTAATCAATTAAGGAATTAAACCCCTAACTTTAATAAATTAAGATATTAGGGTTTAGGGGTTAGGGTTTAGTGTTTATACGGTTTAGTGTTTAGGGTTTTAGGATTTAGGATTTAGGTTTTAGGGTTTAGACTTTGGGGTTTAGGGGTTAGACTTTAAGGTATTAAGTAAGAAGTTTGATGTTAGGGATATAAAGTGAGGGGTATGAAGTTAGGGGTATGAGGAAAGGGGTATGAATTTAGTGGTATGAAGTTAAGGGTATGAATAAATAGGTATGAAGTTAGGGGTGTGAAGTGAGGCATATGAAGAAACATTGTTTTTTTTTAAAAAACATTGATTTTTTTCGATTTTCTAAAATTTTTGAAAAAAAATTGATTTTCTAATATTTTGATTTCTTGTGTTTTTTCTAATGTTAAAAAATTAGAGGTAAAATTAAATTTTTAAAGTTCCAAATTATTATTATTTTAATTAAAATTTACAATTAAAAAAATTAAAATTAAATAAAAAACACTTATTTAATTAATTAATGTCTCATATCCCTCACTTCATACCCCTCAATTCACACCCCTATCTTCATACCCCTCACTTCATACCCCTCACTTCATACCCCTATCTTCATACCCCTCTCTTCATACCCCTAAATTTAATTAATTAAGGTCTCATACCCCTAACTTCATTCCCCTTTCTTCATACCTATTTCTTCATACCCTTCACTAAATACCCCTCACTTCATACCCCTCACTTCATACCCCTAAGTAATTGAATACTTACAAAAACCTCTTATTTAATAAATTAAGGTCTCATACCCCTAACTTCATTCACTTAATACCCCTTTCTTCATACCCATTTATTCATACCCCTAACTTCATATCCCTTTATTCATACCCTTTTATTCATACCCCTTTATTCATACCCTCAATAAATACCCCTCACTTCATACCCCTAAGTAATTGAATACTTTTAAAAACCACTTCTTTAATCAATTAATATCTCATATTCCTTTATTAATACCACTCACTTCATACCCCTTTCTTCATAAACCTAACTAATAGAATACTTACAAAAACCACTACTTTAATCAATTAAGGTCTCATACCCCTCATTTGAAACCCCTAACTTCATTCACTTTATATCCCTTTCTTCACATACCTGACTAATTGAATACTTACAAAAGCCACTTCTTTAATCAATTAATGTCTCATATCCTTTTATTGATATCCCTCACTTCATACCCCTTTCATCATATCCCTCACTTAATACCCCTTTCATCATATCCCTCACTTCATACCTCTTTCTTCATACCCCTAACTAATTTAATATTTACAAAAACTACTTATTTAATCAATTAAGGTCTCATGCCCCTTACTTCATACCCCTAACTTCATTCACCTCATACCCCATTCTTAATCCCCCTAAATTCATACTCCTTTATTCATACCCCTTTCTTCATACCCCTCACTTAATACCCCTAAGTAATTGAATACTTACAAAAACAACTTCTTTAATAAATTAATGTCTCATATCTCTTTCTGCATACCAATCACTTCATACCCGTAACTAATTTAATACTTACAAAAACCACTTCTTTAATTTATTAAGGTCTCATACCCCTCACTTCATACCCCTAACTTCACACCCCTCACTTAATACGTCTAACTTCATACCCCTAACTAAAAAAATACTTACATAAACCACTTCTTTAATCAATTAATGTCTCATACCCCTAATTTCATACCCTTATCTAATTGAATACTTACAAAAACCACTTCTTTAACTAAACCCTAAACCCTGAAGTTAGGGGTATGAGACATTAATTGATTAAAGAATCAATTTTTTTAAGTATTCAATTCGTTAGGGGTATGAGACATTAATTGATTAAAGAATTTATTTTTGTAAGTATTCAATTAGTGAAGGGTATGAAGTGAGGATTATAAATAAATGGGTTTGAAGTTAGTGGTATGAAGAAAGAGGTGTGAAGTTAGGGGTGTGAAGTGAGGGGTGTGAAGAAACATTGATATATATATATATATAAATAAACATTGATTTTTTTTTTAATTTTCTAAAGTTTTGAAAAAAATTGATTTTCCAATGTTTTGATTTTTTTTCTAAGTTAAAAAAATAAATTAAAATCAAAATTTTAAAGTTCCTAAGAAAAAAAAAAAAAAATTTTAAAGTTCCTAAGAAAAAAAAATTAAAATTTTAAAGTTCCTAATTTTTTTCTTAACTCAAGTATACAATTAAAAAAAATTAAAATTAAAAAAAGAAAACACTTCTTTAATCAATTAATGTCTCATATCCCTAACATCATACCCCTCAATTCATACCCCTAACTTCATACTGCTCACTTCACACCGTAAAACCTAAACCCTTAAAAACTAAAAACTAAATCCTAACCCTAAACCTTAAACCCTAAAACCATAAACCCTAAAACCTAAACCCTAAAACCCCAAACCCTAAACCCTAAGCCCTAAAACCTAAATCCTAAAACCCTAAACCCTAAAGCCTAAACCCTAAGACCTTAATTGAATAAAGTTAGGGGTATGAAGTTAGGTGTATGAGACATTAATTGATAAAAGAATTGGTTTTTCTAAGTATTCAATTAGTGAGAAGTATGAAGTGAGAGGTATGAAGTCAGGGGTATGAACTTAGGGGTATGAATAAAGTGGTATGAAGTTAGAGGTGTGAAGCAAGGGGTATCAAGAAACATTAATTTTTTATTTTATTTTCTAAAGTTTTTGATTTTTTTTTTTATTTTCTTAACGTTTTGATTTTTTTTGTTTTATTAAGGTTAAAAAATTAAAATTTTAAAGTTCCTAAGAAATAAAAGTTAAAATTAAAATTTTAAAGTTCCTAATTATTTTTTAATTAAAGTTTACAATTAAAAAAAAAAAACACTTCTTTAATCAATTAACATCTCATACCCCTAACTTCATACCCCTCACTTCACACCTCTTTCTTCATAACCCTCACTTCATACATCTTTCTTCATACACATTTCTTCATACTCCTAAATTCATACCCCTAACTTCATACCCCTTTCTTCGTACCCCTTTCTTAATACTACCTAACTTCATACACCTAACTTCATACCCCTAAATTCATACCCCTAACTTCATAACCCCTTTATTCATATCCCTTTTTTCATACCCCTCACTTCATACCCCTAAGTAATTGAATACTTACAAAAACCACTTATTTAATAAATTAATATCTCATATCCCTTTCTTCATATGCCTTTCTTCATACGCCTTTCTTCATACCCCTAACTAATTGAATACTTACAAAAACCACTTTTTTAATCAATTAAGGTCTCATACCCCTCATTTCATACCCATAATTTCATTCACTCCATACTCCTTTCTTCATATCCCTAACTTCATACCTCTTTATTCACACCCATTTTTTCATACTTCTCACTAAATACCCCACTTCATAACCCTAGGTAATTGAATACTTACAAAAACAACTTATTTAATCATTTAATATCTCATATCCCTTTGTTCATACCCCTCACTTAATACCTCTCACTTCATTCCCCTTTGTTCATACCCCTAACTAATTGAATGCTTACAAAAATCACTTCTTTAATTAATTAAGGTCTCATACCCCTCACTTCATACCCCTATCTTCATTCACTTTATACCTCTTTCTTCATACCCATTACTTCATACCCCTAACTTCAAATCCATAACTAATTAAATACTTACAAAACTACTTCTTTAATCAATTAATGTCTCATACCCCTAACTTCATATCCATAACTAATTAAATACTTACAAAACTACTTCTTTAATCAATTAATGTCTCATACCCCTAAATTCATACCCCTAACTAATTGAATACTTACAAAAACCACTTCTTTAACTAAACCCTAAACCCTGAAGTTAGGGGTATGAGATATTAATTGATTAAAAAAGTAGTTTTTGTAAGTATTCATTTAGTTAGGGGTATGAAGTGAGGGGTATGAAGTTAGGGGTATGAGACATTAATTGATTAAATAAGTGGTTTTTGTAGGTATTCATTTAGTTAGGGGTATGAAGAAAGCTGTATGAGACATTAATTGATTAAAGAGTTGTTTTTTGTAAGTTTATTCTTTAGTGAGGGGTATGAAGTGAGGGTATTAAGAAATGGGTATCAAGTTAGGGGTATGAAGAAAGGGTTATGAAGTTAGGGGTGTGAAGTGAGGGGTATGAAGAAACATTGATTTTTTTGGATTTTCTAAAGTTTTTGAAATAATTTGATTTTCTAACATTTTGATTTTTTTATTTTTTTCTAAGGTTAAAAATTAAAATTAAAATTTTAAAGTTACTAAGAAAAAAAAGAAACAAAATTAAATTTTTAAAGTTCCTAATTTATTTTAATTAAATTTTACAATTAAAAATAAATAAAATAAAATAAAAATACTTCTTTAATCAATTAAGGTCTCATACCCCTAAATTCATACACCCAACTTCATACCTCTCACTTCATACCCCTAAATTCATACCCCTAACTTCATACCCCTCAATTCATACCCCTTTCTTCATACCCCACACTTCATACCCCATTTTTCATACCCCTCTCTTCATACCCATAACTTTAATAAATTAAGGTCTCATACCCCTAACTTCATACCCATCACTTCACACCCATTTCTTCATACCCCTCACTTAATACCCCTTTCTTCATACCCCTAACTTTAATCAATTAATGTCTCATACCCCTAACTTCATACCCCTCACTTCACACCTATTTCTTCATACCTCTAATTTCATACCCCTTTATTCATACCCCTAAATTCATACCCCTTTATTCATACCCCTTTCTTAATACTCCCTAACTTCATACCCCTTTATTAATACCCCTTTCTTCATACCCTTAACTTCATACCCCTAAATTTATACCCCTTTATTCATACCCCTAAATTTATACCCTTTTCTTCATACCCCTAAATTTATACCACTTTATTCACACCCTTCACTTAATACTCCTCACTTCATAGCCCTAAGTAATTTAATACTTACAAAAACCACTTATTTAATCAATCAACGTCCCATATCCCTTTCTTCATACCCCTCACTTCATACCCATTTATTCAAATCCCTACCTAGTTGAATACTTGCAAAAACCACTTCTTTAATAAATTAATGTATCATACCCCTCACTTCATATCCCTTTATTCATACCCTTTTCTTCATACTCCTTTCTTCATACCCTTCACTTCATATCCCTTTATTCATACCCTTTTCTTCATACTCCTTTCTTCATACCCCTCACTTCATACCCCTAAATTTATACCCCTTAATTCATACACCTCAATTCATACCCCTAGCTTCATACCTCTCACTTCACACCCTAAATCAAGTTAGGGGTATGAAAAAATGGGTATGAAGTTAGGGGTATGAAGAAAGGGGTATGAAGTTAGGGGTGTGAAGTGAAGGGTATGAAGAAACATTGATTTTTTTCGATTTTCTAAAGTTTTTGAAAAAACATTGATTTTCTAATGTTTTGATTTTTTTTGTTTTTTTTCTAATGTTAAAAAATTAAAATTAAAATTTTAAAGTTCCTAAGAAAAAAATTTAAAGTTAAAATTAAAATTTTAAAGTTCCTAATTTTTTTAAATTAAAGTTTATAATTAAAAAAAAAAAAAAACCACTTCTTTAATCAGTTAAGGTCTCATACCCCTAACTTCATACAACTCACTTAAAACCCCTCACTTCATACCCATAACTTCATACAACTAACTTCATACCCCTCAATTCGTACCCCTTTCCTCATGCCCCTCACTTCATACCCCTTTCTTTATACCCCTAACTTTAATCAATTAAGGAATTAAACCCCTAACTTTAATAAATTAAGATATTAGGGTTTAGGGGTTAGGGTTTAGTGTTTATACGGTTTAGTGTTTAGGGTTTTAGGATTTAGGATTTAGGTTTTAGGGTTTAGACTTTGGGGTTTAGGGTTTAGGGGTTAGACTTTAAGGTATTAAGTAAGAAGTTTGATGTTAGGGATATAAAGTGAGGGGTATGAAGTTAGGGGTATGAGGAAAGGGGTATGAATTTAGTGGTATGAATTTAAGGGTATGAATAAATGGGTATGAAGTTAGGGGTGTGAAGTGAGGCATATGAAGAAACATTGTTTTTTTTTAAAAACATTGATTTTTTTCGATTTTCTAAAATTTTTGAAAAAAAATTGATTTTCTAATATTTTGATTTCTTGTGTTTTTTCTAATGTTAAAAAATTAGAGGTAAAATTAAACTTTTAAAGTTCCAAATTATTATTATTTTAATTAAAATTTACAATTAAAAAAATTAAAATTAAATAAAAAACACTTCTTTAATTAATTAATGTCCCTCACTTCATACCCCTCACTTCATACCCCTAACTTTAATTAATTAAGCTCTCATACACCTAACTTCATTCCCCTTTCTTCATACCTATTTCTTCATACCCTTCACTAAATACCCCTCACTTCATACCCCTCACTAAATACCCCTCACTTCATACCCCTAAGTAATTGAATACTTACAAAAACAACTTCTTTAATAAATTAATCTCTCATATCCCTTTTTTTATACTCTTTTCTTCATACCTCTTCTTACAAAAACCTCTTCTTTTCTTTTCTTCATACTAATTGACTACTTACAAAAACCTCTTCTTTAATAAATTAAGGTCTCATACCTCTCCCTTCATACCCCTAACTTCATTCCCTTAATACCCCTTTCTTCATACCCCTTACTTCATACCCCTTTTTTCATACCCCTTTCTTCATACCCCTAACTTCATATCCCTTTATTCATACCCTTTAATTCATAGCCCTTTATTCATACCCTCAATAAATACCCCTCACTTCATACCCCTAAGTAATTGAATACTTGTAAAAACCATTTCTTTAATCAATTAATATCTCATATTCCTTTATTAATACCCCTCACTTCATACCCCTTTCTTCATAAACCTAACTAATGGAATCCTTACAAAAACCACTACTTTAATAAATTAATGTCTCATACCCCTCACTTGAAATCCCTAACTTCATTCACTTTATATCCCTTTCTTCAGATACCTAACTAATTGAATACTTACAAAAACCACATCTTTAATAAATTAAAGTCTCATACCCCTCACTTCATACCCCTAACTTCATTCACTTCATACCCCTTTCTTCATACCCTTAACTTAATATCCCTTACTTCATACCCCTCAATTCATACCCCTCACTTCATACCCCTAACTTCATACCCCTAACTAATTAAATACTTACAAAAACCACTTATTTAATCAATTAATATCTCATACCCCTAACTTCATACCTCTAACTAATTGAATACTTACAAAAACCACTTCTTTAACTAAACCCTAAAATCTAAACTCTGAAATTAGGAGTATGAGACAATAATTGATTAAATATGTGGTTGTCGTAAGTATTCAATTAGTTAGGGGTATGAGACATTAATTGATTAAATAAATTGTTTTTGTAAGTATTTAATTAGTGAGTGGCATGAAGTGAGGGGTATTAAGTTAGGGGTATGAAGTTAAGGGTATGAGAAAAGGGATGTGAAGTGAGGGATATGAAGAAAAGGGTATGAAGTTAGGGGTGTGAAGTGAGGGGTATGAAGAAACATTGAATTTTTTTTGAAAAAACATTGATTTTTTTGGATTTTCTAAAGTTTTTGAAAAAAAATTGATTTTCTAACATTTTGATTTTTTTGTTTTTTTCTAAGGTTAAAAAATTAAAATTAAAATTAAAATTTTAAAGTTCCTAAGAAAAAAAAAGAAAAAAGAAAAAAATTAAAATTAAAATTTAAAGTTCCTAAGAAAAAATAAATAAAAAATTAAAATTTTAAAGTTCCTAATTTTGTTTTTTAAAATTAAAGTTTACATTTAAAAAAATTAAAAAATAAATAAATAAATAAACATTTATTTAATAAATTAATGTTTCATACCCCTCACTTCATACCCCTAGCTTCATACCAAAACTTTAGACCCCTTAATTCATACCCCTTTCTTCATACCCTAAGATTTAATCAATTAAGGTCTCATACCTCTTTCTTCATACCCTAAAAATTAATCAATTAAGGTCTCATACCCCTAACTTCACACTCCTTTCAAACCCCTCACTTCATACTCCTTTCTTCATACCCCTAACTTCATACCCCTTTCTTCATACCCCCTAACTTCATACACCTAACTTCATACCCATTTCTTCATACCCCTTTCTTCATACCCCCTAACTTCATACACCTTACTTCATACCCATTTCTTCATACCCCTTTTTCATACCTCTAAATTTATACCCCTTTACTCTTATCCCTCAATAAATACCCTTCACTTCATACCCATAAGTAATTTAATACTTACAAAAACCACTTCTTTAATCAATTAATGTTTCATATCCCTTTCTTCATACCCTCACTTCATACCCCTTTTTCATACCCCTCACTTTATACCCCTTTCTGAATACACATAACTAATTGAATACTTATAAAAACCATTTCTTTAATCAATTATTGTCTCATACCCCTCACTTCATACCCATAACTTAATTAACTTCATACCATTTTCTCCATACCCCTTAACTTCATGCCCCTAAGTTCAAACCCATTTCTTCTTAACCCTAACTTCATACCCCTTTATTCATACTCATTTCTTCATATCTCTCACTAAATACCCACCACTTCATACCCATAAGTAATTTAATACTTAAAAAGATCACTTCTTTAATCAATTAACATCTCATATCCATTTTTTCATACCCCTCACTTAATACCCCTTTCTTCATACCTCTAACTAATTGAATACTTACAAAAACCACTTCTTTAATCAATTAAGGTCTCATACCCCTCACTTCATACCCATAACTTCATTCAATTCATACCCCTTACTCCATACCCATTTATTCATACCCCTAACTTCATACCCCTTTCTTTATACCCATCACTTCATACCCCTAAATAATTGAATACATACAAAAACCACTTCTTTAATCAATTAATGTCTCATATCCCTTTATTCATACCCATAACTAATTGAATACTTATAGAGACCACTTATTTAATCAATTAAGGTCTCATACCCCTAATTTCATTCACTTCATACCCCTTTCTTCATACATCTAACTTCATACCCTTAAATTCATACCCCAAACTTCATGTACCTAACTAATTAAATACTTACAAAAAACACTTTTTTAATCAATTAACATCTCATACCCCTAACTTCATACCCATAACTAATTGAATACTTACAAAAAAATAATTCTTTAACTAAACCCTAAACCTTGAAGTTAGGGTTATGAGACATTAATTGATTAAAGAAGTGGTTTTTGTAAGTATTCAATTAGTTAGGGGTATGAAGTGATGGGTATAAGACATTAATTGATTAAAGAACTAGTTTTTGTAAGTATTCAATTAGTGAGGGGTATTAAGTGAGGGGTATGAAGTTAGGGGTATGAATTTAGGGGTATGAAGAAAGTGGCATGAAGTGAGGGGTATGAAGTGAGGGGTATGAAGTTAGGGGTGTGAAGTGAGGGGTATGAAGTTAGGGGTGTCAAGTGAGGGGTATGAAGAAACATTTTTTTTTGAAAAAACATTGATTTTTTAACATTTTGATTTTTTTTTGTTTCTTCTAAGGTTATAAAATTAAAATTTTAAAGTTCCTAAGAAAAAAAGGAAAAAAATTAAAGTTAAATTCAAAATTGAAAAAAATAATTCTTTAATCAATTAAGGTCTCATATCCTTCACTTCATACCACTCACTTCATACCTCTAACTTCATACCCTTCAATTTATACCCCAAACTTCATACCCCTCACTTCACACCCTAAACCATAAATACTAAACCCTAAAACCTAAACCCTAAACCCTAAAACGTAAACCCTATAAAAACTCAACTCTAAACCCTAAAACCTAAGACCTTAATTGATTAATATTAGGGGTATGAAGTTAGGAGTATGAGACATTAATTAATTAAAGAATTGGTTTTTGTAATTATTCAATTAGTGAGGGGTATGAAGTGAGGGGTATTAATAAAGGTGTATGAAGTTAGGGATATGAATTTAGGGGTATGAATAAAGGGGTGTGAAGTTAGGGGCATGAAGTGAGGGGTATGAAGAAATATTGATTTATTTTGAAAAAAAACATTTATCTTTTTAGATTTTCTAAAGTTTTTGAAAAAAATTATTTTCATACCCCTTTATTCATACCACTCACTAAATACCCTTAAGTAATTGAATAATTATAAAAAACAACTTAATCAATTAATATCTCATATCCCTTTCTTCATACCCCTCACTTCATACCCATTTCTTCATACCCCTAACTAATTGAATACTTACAAAAACCACTTCTTTAATCAATTAATGTCTCATACCCATCACTTCATACCCTTAACTTCATTCACTACATACCTCTTTCTTCATACCCCCTAACTTCATACCCCTTTCTTCACACACCTAAATTCATACCATTTTTTCATGCCCCTCACTTCATACCCCTAAGTAATTGAATACTTACAAAAACCACTTCTTTAATTAATTAATATCACATACTTCACAACCCTTTATTCATACCCCTCACTTCATACCCCTCACTTCTACCCCTAGCTTCATGCCCCTCACTTCACACCCTAAAACCTAAAACCTAAATCTTAAACCCTAAACCCTAAAACCCTACACCTTAAACCCTAAACCCTAAACCCTAAAATTCTAAACCCTTAACCTAAAACCTAAACCCTAAATCATAAACCATAAACCCTGAACCCTATAAACCCTAAATACTAAACCCTAAACCCTAAGACATTAATTGATTAAATTTAGGGGTATGAAGTTAGGGGTATGAGACATTAATTGATTAAAGAATTAGTTTTTATAAGTATTCAATTAGTGAGGGGTATGAAGTGAGGGGTATGAAGAAAGGGGTATGAAGTAAAAGGCATGAAGTTAGGGGTGTGAAGAAATCGGTATGAAGTTAGGGGTGTGAAGTGAGGGGTATGAAGAAACATTGACTCTTTTTCGATTTTCTAAAGTTTTTGAAAAAAATTGATTTTCTAAGCTTAAAATTTAAAATTACAATTAAAGTTTTAAAGTTCCTAGGAAAAATAAATAAATTTAAAATTAAAAATTTAAAGTTCCTTATTTTTTTAAATTAAAATTTATAATTAAAAAAAAAAAAAAACTTCTTTATTCAATTAAGGTCTCACTTCATACCCCTTCTTCATACCCCTAACTTCATACACCTTATTCATACCCCTTAATTAATACTCCCTAACTTTATACCCTAACATCATACCCCTTAATTAATACTCCCTAACTTTATACCCTAACATCATACCCCTTTCTTCATACCCTTAAATTCATACCCCTTTATTCATACCTCTAAATTCATACCCTTAACTTCATACCCCTTTATTCATGCCCCTTTCTTCATTCGCCTTTATTCATACCCCTCACGTCATACCCCTAAGTTAGGGGTATAAGACATTAATTGATTATAGAATTGGTTTTGTTAAGTATTCAATTAGTAACGGGCATGAAGTGAGGGTTATGAATTTAGGGGTATGAACAAAGGGGTATGAAGTTAGGGTATGAATAAAGGGGTGTGAAGTTAGGGGTGTGAAGTGAGGGGTATGAAGAAACATTGAATTTTTTTTTGAAAAAACATTGATTTTTTTTCAATTTTATAAAAATTTTGAAAAAATAGCTTTTCTAACATTTTGATTTTTTTTCTAATGTTAAAAAATTAAATTTTTTAAATTTCCTAAGAAAAAAGAACAAAAAAATTAAAGTTAAAATTAAAATTTTAAAGTTCCTATTTTTTATTTTTTAAATTAAAGTTTATAATTAAAAAAATTAAAATAAAATAAAAAAGCTCTTATTTTATCAATTAAGTTATCATACCCCTAACTTCATACTCCTCACTTCATACCTCTAACTTCATACCCCTAAATTCATACCCCTTTCTTCATACCCCTCACTTCATACCCATTTCTTCATACCCCTCTCTTCATACCCCTAAATTTAATCAATTAAGGTCTCATACCCCTAACTTCATACCCCTCACTTCACACCCATTTCTTCATACCCCTAACTTCATACCCCTTTATTCATACTCCTTTATTTATACCCATAAATTCATACCCCTAACTTCATATCCCTTTCTTCATACCCCTTTCTTAATACTCCCTAACTTCTTACCCTTTTCTTCATACCCCTAAATTCATATGACTAACGTCATATCCCTTTATTCATACCCCTTTCTTCATATCCCATTATTTATACCCCTCACTAAATACTCCTCACTTCATACCCCTAAGTAATTCAATACTTACAAAAACCACTTTCCTAATCAATTAATATCTCATATCCCTTTCTTCATACCCCTAACTAATTGAATACTTACAAAACACACTTCTTTAATCAATTAATGTATCATACCCCTCACTTCATACCCCTATTTTCATTCACTTCATACACCTTTCTTCATACCCGCTAACTTCATACACCTAACTTCATACCCCTTTATTCATACCCCTATCTTCATACCCCTTTCTTCATATCCCTCACTAAATACCCCTCACTTCATACCCCTAAGTAATTGAATACTTAAAAAAACTATTTCTTTAACCAATTAATGTCTCATATCCCTTTCTTCATACTCCTCACTTCATACCCCTTTCTTCATACCCCTCACATCATACCCCTAAATTCATACCCTTAACTTCATACCCCTTTATTTATGAATGTTTCTTCAAACCCCTCACTAAATACCCCTCACTTCATACCCCTAAGTAATTGAATACTTAAAAAAACCACTTCTTTAATTAATTAATGTCTCATATCCCTTTATTCATACCCCTCACTTCATACCCCTCCTTTCATACCCTTTCTTCATACCACTAACTAATTGAATACTTAAAAAAACCACTTCTTTAATCATTAAGGCCTCATACCCCTAACTTCATACCCCTAAATTCATACCCCTAACTTCATACCCCTTTCTTCATACCCCTTTATTCATAACTTTTTTTTTATAACCCTCACCAAATACCCCTCACTTTCTAACCCTAAGTAGTTGAATGCTTATAAAAACCACTTCTTTAATTAATTAATGTCTCATATCCATTTCTTCATAACTCTTTCTTCATACCTATAACTAATTGAACACTTATAAAAACCACTTCTTTAATCAATTAATGTCTCATACTCCTTACTTCATACCCCTAACTTCATTCACTTAATACCCCTAACTTCACACCCCTAACTTCATACTCCTTTATTCATACCCCTAACTTCATACCCCACACTTCATATCCCTAACTTCATACAACTCAATTCACACCACTCAATTAAAAAAATTTAAAATTAAAAAAATGCTTCTTTAATAAACTAAGGTCTCATACCCCTAACTTATTACCCCTCACTTCATACCCCTAACTTTAAAAAAATCCTAAACCCTAAACCCTAAATACTAAAGGGGTATGAAGTTACCCTAAATCCTAAACTCTAAACCCTAAACCCTAAACCCTAAACTCTAAAGAGGTATGAAGTTACACTAAACCCTAAACCCTAAAGGGGTATGAAGTTACCCTAAACCATAAACTCTAAACCCTAAACCCTAAAGGGGTATGAAGTTACCCTAAACCATAAACTCTAAACCCTAAACCCTAAAGGGGTATGAAGTTAGGAGTATGAAGTTGCCCTAAAACTTAAACCCTAAACCCTAAAGGGGTATGAAGTTACCATAAACTCTGAATCATGAAACCTAAACCCTAAAGGGGTATGAAGTTATCCTAAACCCTAAACCCTGAATGGGTATGAAGTTATAGGTATGAAGTTACCCTAAAACCTAAACACTAAATGAGTATGAAGTTAGGGATAATAAATTATCCTAAACCCTAAACCCAAAATACTAAACCCTAAACCCTAAAACCTAAAGGAGTATGAAGTTACCCTAAACCCTAAAAAATAAACCCTAAAGAGGCATGAAGTTAGGGGTATGAAGTTATCCTAAACCCTAAACCCTAAACCCTAAAGAGGTATGAATTTAGGGAGATGAAGTTACCTACACTACATACCCCTCACTTGATACCCCTATCTTCATAACCCTCACTTCATACCCATATCTTCATACCCCTAACTTCATACCCCTTTCTCCATACCTCTTTCTTAACTCTCCCTAACTTCATACCTCTAATTTCATACCCCTTTCTTCATACCTCTAATTTCATACCCTTTATTCATACCCATAAATTCATACCCCCTAACTTCATACCTCTTTTTTCACACTTGTTTCTTCATACCCCTCACTAAATAACCTCACTTCATACCCCTAACTAACTAAATACTTATAAAAATTACTATTTTAATCAATTAATGTCTCATATCATTTTTTTCATACCCCTAAATTTATATCCCTTTCTTCATACCCCTCACTTCATACCCCTTTATTCATACCCATAACTAATTTAATACTTACAAAAACCACTTATTTAATCAATTAAGGTCTCATAACCCTCACTTCACACCTCTTAATTAATACCCCTCATTGTATACCCATTAATTCATACCCCTAACTAAATACCCAAAACTTCATACCCCTCACTTCCAAACCTAAACCCTAAACCCTAAATCTTAAAACCTTAAATCTTAAACCCTAAACCCTAAATCATAAACCCTAAACACTAAACCCTAAAGGAGTATGAAGTTACTCTAAAACCTAAACCCTAAGCTTTGAAGAGATATGAAGTTAGGGGTATGAAGTTACCCTAAACCCTAAACACTAAACCCTAAATCCTAAAGGGGTATGAACATAGGGGTATGAAGTTACCCTAAACCCTAAATCGTAAACTATAAACCCTAAAGAGATGAATTTAAGGGCATGAATTTATTCTAAACCTTAAACCCTAAGCCCTAAATCCTAAACCCTAAAGGGGTATGAAGTTACCCTAAATACTAAACCTTAAACCCAAAATCGTAAAGGGGTATGAAGTAACCCCAAATCCTAAACCCTAAACCCTAAACCCTAAAGGGGTATGAAGTTAGGGGTATGAAGTTACCCTAAATCCTAAACCCTAAACCCTAAATGAGTATGAAGTTAGAGGTATGAAGTTAACCTAAACCCTAAACTCTAAAAACTAAAGGGGTATGAAGCTAGGGGTAAGAAGTTACCCTAAACCTTAAAGGGATAAGAAGTTACCCTAAACCCTAAATAATAAACCCTAAAGGAGCATGAAGTTAGGGGTATGAAGTTATACTAAACCCTAAAACCTAAAGGGGTATAAAGTTAGGGGTATGAATTTAGCCTCACTACATAACCCTCACTTCATACCCCTTTCTTCATACCCCTCACTTCATACCCCTTTCTTCATACCCCTTTCTTCATACCCTTAACTTCATAACCCTTTCTTCATACCTCTTTATTAATTCTTCCTAACTTCATACCTATAATTTTATACCCCTTTCTTCATACCCATTAATTCATACCCCTAACTTCACACCCCTTTCTTCATACTCGTTTCTTCATACGCCTCACTAAATAACCTTACTTTATACCCCTAAGTAATTGAATACTTATAAAAATTACTTCTTTAATCAATTAATGTCTCATATCTCTTTCTTCATACCCCCTAACTTCATATCCATTTCTTCATACCCCTCACTTCATACCCCATTATTCATACCCATAACTAATTGAATACATACAAAAACCACTTATTTAATCAATTAAGGTCTCATACCCCTCACTTCATACCTATGAAGTTAGGGGTATGATGAGGATTGATGTTAGATCTTTCATATGACCCCTCTAGTAGTTCCTAGCTTAGGTTTGCATAGTTTATTTCTAGCAAATTCATATTGTAAGTGAGTCTCCTTCTCACATGCACTTGTGGGCACTAGTTGTCTTCTAGTTGTCTTTTAGAGTGTTAGTTAGCAAGTGTGAACTCAAAGTAGGAAGTGTGTACTTCAAGTTAGCTAAAATGGATCTTCTAGTTAGCAATCTTAACTTAGAAGTTTACGTGCATTCTCCTTTGCACCTTTGTAGCTTTTGGTTAAGCGTATTGAATCAAATCCATGATTTCATGGGTTGGTTATGTATTTTGGGCCATTAGTGCCTATATAATGATTTGTAAATAATAGAACACTTAGTTGGATTTTCAATCCTTTTCATTGGTATCAGAGCCTAGTTCATGTTTGCACTAGGGCTTGTGAGGTGAGAGGATAGGAGATAGAAATATTATGAGAAACGTTTTCTCATTGAGGACTCGGTTTAAGCCCAAAGGGAGCTTGAAAACCATTCGGAGAAGGAAGTTCCTTCACCGACAAACCCCTCGTTCCAACTTTTTGCTTATGCTTAAGAGGTATAGGAAAATTTTGCCCCAGAGTTCTTCATATACTGATCCTTGGAAGGGATTGGATCGTAGCTACGGTCCAATTAGGATTAGGGAGCCATTTGACCCTGCTCCCCCCCATTTTTGAGTCTTGAAGAGCTCCAGGAGGACTTCCAAGCTAGGTCGTGTGTCGACTTAGATCTGGGTGCCTTTCAAACGCTGGTCGTGTGTCGACCGGATCTTGAAAGGAGAGCTACTGGTGGGAGCTGGTTGCTCACATTTTCATAATTTAAAAGCTTTTCAAATTTTGGATTAACCCCCCCTGGTTAATTTATAAATTTTTTTCATTTTGTGTTAAAAGGCTTTGAAAGTTGTTAATATATTATTTTAATAATATATTATTGTAGATCTGCTACATTTATTGTTAAAAAAAAAAAATTATTTGCAATTTACTGTAATTTTTTTACAGCAGCAGATTTGGCTATGTTCGGCCGCTTCGACAGCGTACGGCAGCCTTCGGCACTGTTGCCGGGCTTGTCGTCGCTTGTCGACCGACGACCATCGGGCAACAACCACGGCAATCGCTATCCGCAGGACAGCGATCCGCGACGACTTGCATCGCTGACTGCTATCGAGCACGACAACAACTTCTTCGCCAGTCGACAACGCCAGTCTTGCTGTCGACGATCGACGCTGCCCGACGTCGGCGCAGCGCCTGGAGCGAGCCGATGATAGCTAAATTGCCTACCGACCTGACAGCCTGACGGTCTGTCAGGCGTCGGCTTCGGTGCCACGGGCTAGCCACCGTAGCGCCTGACATCTCTGTCGAGCGTCTACGAGCTTGGCGCTCTGACGCAACGCTGACGACCGATCAGGCGCTTCGTCTTGCGAACCGCGAGAGCCCTCGGGGCAGCGTCGCGATCTTTGTCGGACGTCTATCGAGCCTGCGATCGGCGATACAGGCAGCCCGACACCAGGCCAAGGGCGGCTGCGTGCTTGGACCCCCCCTTGTGCACGAAAATTTGTGCACAATAATTTGTGCAGAACAGGCAAGGAGGAATTGCCTCGAAAATTGTAAATTTTTTATTTTTCTGCACATTTGCCTTGGGAATTATGCCAGGCAAGACTGGTGTTTCTGCACTTCGGGATCCGTGCAACTGGAGGTTGACAAATTTTCATGCACAGTTAAAGTCCAGTTGCAACAGCAGATTCAAGGGTAAATTTTATTGTAAAATTTTAAATTTTTTTTACTATTTAAAGTTGCATGTTAAAAATTTTATTTTTATTAATTTAATTTTTAATAACTTAATTAAAATTCATTAATCTTTGATTAAATGAAATTTAATTTTTAATTAAGTTATTTTTAAATTAATAAATGTTAATTTTGCACTTTATATTAGTTTAAAAATTTCAAAATTTATAGCCTTAGGAGTAAATTTTCCATTTTTAAGCAGCACTCCATTGTAACAAGGAAATTTGCATTGTACTTCCTTGATTTAGTGCTTTCTTATCTTTACTTCTGGCTTATACCCGAGAACACATGGCTTCTGACTTGGCTGCCCAAGTGGCAGAATTGGCCCATGTTGTAAACACTTTGGCAGATAAGGCTAATGACACTACCATGGCAGAAGTCCTTGGCAATCTTGCCATGAAGGTAAATGACATTTCTTTGCATAATGCCTCAACTTCTGCTCATGATTCTCGTTTGAGAGTTCGTTGTGAAGTTCCATTGTATGATGGATCCGGGAACCACGATGTCTTGAATAGTTGGATTCTTGACATGAGTTCTTGGTTTGCTTTCTCTCAACTTTCAGAAGATGATGTAGTGCCTTATGCTAAGCTTAAACTTTCTGGCTTAGCCAAAGTACTTGTGGAGCGAAAACGAGGACAAGAACTCACTACATGGGATGAGCTTGTACAATGTCTTAAGACCAATTTCTATCCTTCAAATTATTCTAGGGAATTGGTTATTAAATGGTTTCGTTTTCGCCAAGGTACTAATATGTATGTACAAGAATATATTTTCCAATTTAACGGGTTCAGAATACTTGTGAATGTGGAGGATGATGTTCCGAGGTTTGATTCTCAAGTTTCAAAGTGGCTTGTTGGAGCATTTGTACGGGGAACTAATGTTTGTTTCTATGGAAACATTGGATCAAGTTTTCAACCGGGCGCGACTTGCGGAGGACAAGTTCAAGGCGCAATCGCGGGCATTCCGCACATTGTTACTCAAGTGGTTGCAAACTCATCAAAAGGGAATAATTCTTTCTCACAAAAGAAGAATTTTGCTCAAAAGAAGAATGTGTCTTCTCCATCTCCTTCTTCTCCTTCCCCTTCCGCTTCTACTCCTTCTTCTTCTTCTTCTAAATCTTCATCTTCTTCTTCTAAGAAATTCTGCAATTATTGTAAGAAGAAAGGGCATGAGAAAGCTGATTGCTTTAAGCTCAAAAAGAAGAGTTTAGTAATTACTACTCAAGAGGAGGATGCTTCCAAGGGTCCCCTTGAGTCTGTAGGAGAGAGTAGAGTATATACGGAATTACGAGGTAAGCTTAATGAAGTTACCTTAGTAAATGTAAGTTCTTCAGATGGGGCTCGTGATGCTTTGTTCATCACTCGAGCCCACTTACTTCACAACTTTGCAACTGATTGTATAGTGGATAATGGCTCGCAGAAAAATCTAATTGCGAGGTCCATTGTCGAGCGTTTGAAGTTACCTATGGAGCCTCATCCTCAACCTTATTCTTTGGGTTGGAAGGATAGTGGAAGAGGCTCAGAAATCACTCACACTTGCACATTAAAATTTGCACTTGGCCCACAGTTCATAGATCAAGTCACTTGTGATGTGACTCCTATGGATTGTTGTGGGATTTTGCTTGGACAACCTTTTCAGTATGATAGGAGAGTCTGTTTATGATGCTTTTAAAAGAACCTACACACTTCAAAAATATGGTAAGGTCTTTCTCATTAAAAGCACCAACACTCCTAATATCATTCTAAGTTCCAAGCAAACGAAAAGAGTAATTAAGAAAGGTGGTGATGTTGCTCTAATTTTCATTCGCTCTCAAAACACTTCTACATCTACATCCATTACAAAGCAACACTCTTCAATGGATAAAATATTGCAAAGTTATTCACACATATTTCAGGAGCCAAAGTCTCTTCCTCCAATTCGCACAATTAATCACAGCATTGAAATAATTCCAGGTTCTTCTCTTCCTAATGCTCCCATGTATAGACAATCTATTTTGCAAAATGAAGAAATAAAAAAGCAAATAGAAGATTTGTTGTCTAAGGGTTTCATTAAGGAAAGTACTTACACTTGTGCCTCACCTATTTTGTTAGTTCTTAAGAAAGATGGCACTTGGAGATTATGCATTGATTTTCGTGCTTTGAACAGAATTTTTGTGAAGAATAGATATCCCTTACCCCGCATTGATGATTTATTAGATCAGCTTCAAGGAGCTAAGTTCTTTTCAAAAATAGATCTCAAAAGTGGATATCATCAAGTGCGTATCCAAGGTGAGGATACATGGAAGACAACTTTCAAGACGAAGATGGGCCTCTTTGAATGGTTGGTCATGCCCTTCGGTCTTACTAATGCTCCTGCAACCTTCATGAGGTTGATGAATGATGTATTTCGTGAAGTCCTTGACAAATTTGTCATTATATATCTTGATGATATATTGATTTTCTCAAAAACTTGGGAGGAACACCTTAGGCATATCCAGCAAACCCTTGATCTTCTTGCGAAGAATCAATTATATGCCAATTCTTCCAAGTGTTCTTTTGGCAATACTTCAGTTTCTTACCTTGGCTATGTGATTAGTGAGAGTGGAATTCAGGTAGATCCCCTAAAAGTTGATGTTTTGCTTAAGTGGTCCCCTCCTACAACTCTCACTGAGTTAAGGAGTTTCCTAGGACTTGCGAATTTTTATCGCAAGTTCATTCCTCAATATTCCACCCTTGCAGCTCCATTGCATTATCTCACTAAGTCCAAAACTCCATTTCATTGGGAGAAAAGCCAAGAAGTTGCCTTTGAGAAACTCAAAAAGAAATTGTGTACAGCACCTGTGTTAACTTTACCTGACCTTTCTCAACCTTTTGAGATTGAAACAGATGCCTCTAAAGTTGCCTTAGGAGCTGTGCTCAAACAGAATGGTCATCCAGTTGCTTATCATTCAAAAACTTTTTCTGTTGCTAAGTTGAACTATTCTACATATGACAAGGAGTTGTATGCTTTAGTTCAAGCCATTAAGTATTGGAGACACTATCTTTTGGGAAAAGATACAGTAGTACACACTGATCATATGCCTCTCAAGTTTTTACAATCTCAAAGTAAAATTGAAGAATCAAGACATATGAAGTGGGCCTCTTACCTCCAACAATTTCACTTGGTGATCAAGTACAAAAAGGGGAAGAGTAATACTTGTTGCTGATTGTTTGAGTAGGCCTCCGGCCGCTCTTGCCTTAACGAGTTATGTCCACTTCGCACTTGGGATTTCAGACTTGGCCTAATCGGTATTCTCGGGATCCTGATTTTGGAAAAATATTTGAGCAAGTGAGTAAGCCTTCTTCTTCCAATTTGCGTCCTTTCCAAGATTTCTACATCAAAGAAGGACTTCTTTACAAATTGGACAAGGTTTGTGTTCCTTGTGAGCCTAGAGTGTCACTTCTTAAGGAAGCTCATTCTACACTTTATGGTGGTCACTTTGGGAAGCATAAAACACTTCATCATTTGCAACGATTTTTCTATTGGCCAAAAATGCCAGAGGGATGTGTTGAGATTTCTCAAGCAGTGTGCAGTTTGTTGTCGCTCAAAACCAGCTAATAGGAAGTTTGGCTTAGGCATGCCTTTGCCCATTCCTTCCCGTCCTTGGGAAAGCATTTCCATGGACTTGGTTAGTGGTTTTCCTATGACAGTGCGCCAACATGATTGTGTGTTCGTGGTGGTTGACAGATTCAGCAAAATGGCTAAGTTTATTCCATGCCGCAAGACAAGTTCTGCATCAGACTTAGCTCAATTTTTCTTTGACGGCATTTGGCGTTCCTTTGGTCTACCTACCAGCATTATCTCGGATCGTGATTCACGCTTTGTGGGTCACTTTTGGCATTCTTTGTGGAAGATTTTGGGAGTTTCCCTTAACTTTTCTACCGCCTATCATCCGCGATCCGATGGGCGGATGAAGTGGTAAACCGTACACTTGTGCAAAGTTTGCGAATCTATCATCACGCTTCACCGGCAAAGTGGGACTTGAGTCTCACGCATATTGAACATGCCTATAATAGGGCCCTACACTCTTCTACGGGTCATTCACCCTTTGAAGTTTGTATGGGATTTCAGCCCTTGGCACCTTATGAGTTACCTTTGTCTTTGCCTTCTCCTGTCACTTCACATCTTCGGAAGGAGCAAGACAAGGCACACTCATTTGTTCAACACTTGCACAATCTTCAATCAAAGGTGGTTGAGATTTTGCAAAAGACACGACGACGACGAGAAAAAGGCCATGGATCGACATCGAATTCCTCATCCTTTTGAGGTTGGTGATAAAGTTTGGTTGCATCTTGACAAGCGGCGTTTCAGCGATAAGACTCATAGCAAAATCAAACCAATTCGCTATGGGCCTTATACTATTCTTCAGCAGGTGTCCGAGAATGCTTTTCGCCTTGATCTTCCCGCACACTTGGGAATTCATGACGTCGTCAATGTAGATCTCTTGAAGTTGTACTTTGACTCTACATTGGAGACTGCACCAGCTATCAGTCATCCTGTGGACGTGGTTCCTGAAGCACAGTTACCATTGGATGCAGATCAGATCTATGACACGAAGACTCGACAGACTCGCCGGGGGTCTACCACCTCATATCTTGTGGCTCGGCGAGGACGAGTTGCCGCATCAGGCTCGTTGGATTTCTTTTCATCAGATGTCCCGTGACTTTCCTATTCTTTTGAAAGCATTGGAGTCCAATGCTTCTATTGTGGGGAGGCATGATGAGGATTGATGTTAGATCTTTCATATGACCCCTCTAGTAGTTCCTAGCTTAGGTTTGCATAGTTTATTTCTAGCAAATTCATATTGTAAGTGAGTCTCCTTCTCACATGCACTTGTGGGCACTAGTTGTCTTCTAGTTGTCTTTTAGAGTGTTAGTTAGCAAGTGTGAACTCAAAGTAGGAAGTGTGTACTTCAAGTTAGCTAAAATGGATCTTCTAGTTAGCAATCTTAACTTAGAAGTTTACGTGCATTCTCCTTTGCACCTTTGTAGCTTTTGGTTAAGCGTATTGAATCAAATCCATGATTTCATGGGTTGGTTATGTATTTTGGGCCATTAGTGCCTATATAATGATTTGTAAATAATAGAACACTTAGTTGGATTTTCAATCCTTTTCAGGGTATGAAGTTATCCTAAACCCTAAATGCTAAACCCTAAAATCTAAAGGGGTATGAAGTTGCCCTAAATCCTAAACCCTGAACCCTAAATCCTAAACCCTAAAACCCTAAACCCTAAACCCTAAACCCTAAACCATAACCCTAAAATATAAAAATCTAAACCCTAAAAACCTAAACCCCCAACCCTATACCCTAAACCCTAAAAATGTAAACCCTACACCCACAACCTAAACCCTAAAACTCTATATCCTAAACCCTAAACCCTAAAACCTAAACACTAAATCTTAAACCCTAAAACCTTAAACTTCTTTATTCAATTTTAAAGTTTTAAATTTTTTTTAATTAAAGTTTACATTTAAAAAATTAAAAAAAAGTACTTCTTTAATCAATTAATGTCTCATACCCCTAACTTCGTACCCCTCAATTCACACCCCTTAATTAAGAAAATTTAAAATAAAAAAAACACTTGTTTAATCAATTAAGGTCTTCATACTCCTAAATTCATACCCCTTAATTCATACACCTAACTTCATACCCCTCACTTCACACCCTATAACCTAAAACCTAAAACCCTAAACCCTAAACTCTAAACCCTAAAACCCTAAACCCTAAACCATAAACTTTAAACCCTAAACCCTAAGACTTTAATTTATTAAAGTTAGGGTAGGGGTATGATATATTAATTGATTATAGAATTGGTTTTCGTAAGTATTCAATTAATGAGGGGTATGAAGTGAGGGTTATGAAATTAGGGGTATGAAGAAAGAGGTATGAATTTAGGGGTATGAATAAAGGGATGTGAAGTGAGGGGTATGAAGAAACATTGATTTTAAAAAAAAAAAACATTGATTTTTTTTTATAAATATTTTGAAAAAAATAGCTTTTCTAATTTTTTTTTTTCTAAGGTTAAAAAATTAAAATTTTAAATTTACTAAGAAAAAAAGAAAAAAAAATTAAAGTTAAAATTAAAATTTTAAATTTCCCAATTTTTATTTTTTAATTAAAGTTTATAATTAAAAAAAACTAAAATTAAAAAAACACTTCTTTAATCAATTAAGTTATCATACCCCTAACTTCATACCCCTCACTACATACCCCTAAATTCATACCTCTAACTTCATACCCCTCAATTCATACCCCTTTCTTCATACCCCTCACTTCATACCCCTTTCTTCATACCTCTCTCTTTATACCCCTAACTTTAATCTATTAAGGTCTCATACCCCTAACTTCATACACCTCACTTCACACCCATTTCTTCATACCCCTTTCTTCATACTACTTTCTTTATACCCCTAAATTCATACCCCTAACTTCATACCCCTTTATTAATACTCCTTAACTTCATACCCTTTTCTTCATACCCCTTTATTCATACCCCTTTCTTTATATCCCATTATTTATACCCCTCACTAAATACTCCTCACTTCATACCCCTAAGTAATTGAATACTTACAAAAACCACTTCTTTAATCAATTAATTTCTCATATCCCTTTCTTCATACCCTCACTTCAAACCCCTTTCTTCATACCCTAACTAATTGAATACTTACATAAATACTTCTTTAATCAATTAATGTTTCATACCCATCACTTCATACCCCTAACTTCATTCACTTCATACCCCTTTCTTCATACCCGCTAACTTCATTCACCTAACTTCATACCCCTTTCTTCATAACCCTATCTTCATACCCCTTTATTCATATCCCTTTCTTCATATCCCTCACTAAATACCCCTCACTTCATACCCCTAAGTAATTGAATACTTACAAAAACCATTTATTTAACCAATTAATATCTCATATCCCTTTATTCATACTCCTCACTTCATACCCCTTTATTCATATCCCTCACATCATACCCCTAAATTCATAACCTTTTCTTCATACCCATTTATTCACACCCCTTTCTTACAAAAACCACTTCTTTAATCATTTAATGTCTCATACCCCTAACTAATTGAGGTTAGGAGTATGAGATATTAATTTATTAAAGAGGTATTTTTTGTAAGTATTTAATTAGTTAGGGGTATGAAGTGAGGATATGAATTTAGGGTTATGAAGTTAGGGGTATGAGACATTAATTGATTAAAGAATTGATTTTTGTAAGTATTTAATTAGTGAAGGGCATGAAGTGAGGGGTATGAATAAAGGGGTATGAAGTTAAGGGTATGGAGAAAGGGATATGAAGTTAGGGATGTGAAGTCAGGGGTATGAAGAAATATTGATTTTTTTTTTTTGAAAACAAACATTTATTTTTTTCATTTTTTTTTTAAGTTTTCTAAAGTTTTTGAAAAAAAATGATTTTCTAAAGTTTTTGAAAAAAATTGATTTTCTAAAGTTTTGATTTTTTTGTTTTTTGTTTTTGTTTTTTCTTTTTTAAATTTAAATTTAAAATTAAAATTTTCAAGTTCCTTCAAAAAAATAAAAAAAATTAAAGTTGAAACTAAAATTTTAAAGTTCCTAATTTTGTTTTTTTAATTAAAGTTTACAATTAAAAAAAAAAAAAACTTCTTTAATCAATTCAGGTCTCATACCCCTAACTTCATACTCCTCATTTCGTACCCCTAACTCCACAAGCCTACCTTCATACCCCTCAATTCATAACCCTTTCTTCATACCACTCACTTCATACTCCTTTCTTAATACCCCTCTGTTCATACCCCTAACTTTAATCAGTTAAGGTCTCAAACCCCTAACTTCATACCCCTCACTTCACACCCCTTTCATCATACCCCTCACTTCATATCCCTTTCTTAATACCACTTTCTTCATACCCCTAACTTCATACCCATGAATTTAATCCTCTTTCTTAATACTCCATAAATATCACACCCCTTTATTCTTACCCCTAAATCCAGACCCCTTTGTTGATGCCCCTCACTAAATACCTCTCATTTCATACCCCTAAGTAATTAAATACTTACAAAAACCACTTCTTTAATCAATTAATGTCTCATATCCATTTCTTCATACCCATTATTTCATACCCCTAACCAATTGATTACTTCTAAAACATAATTCTTTAATCAATTAAGGTCTCATACCCCTCACTTAATACCCATAACTTCATTCACTTCATACCCCTTTCTTCATACCCCTAAGTAATTGAATACTTACAAAAACTACTTCTTTAATAAATTAATGGCTTATATATATTTCTTCATACCCCTCACTTCATACCCCTTTCTTCATACCCTAACTAATTGAACACTTACAAAAAAACTTCTTTAATCAATTAATGTCTGATACCCATCACTTCATACCCCTAACTTCATTAACTTTATACCCTTTTTTTCATACCCCTAACTTCATACCCTTAACTTCATACCCTTCAATTCGTACCCTTTTCTTCATACCCCTCAATTCATACCCCTTTCTTCATACCCCTAACTTTAATAAACTAATGTCTCATACCCCTAACTTCATACCATTAAATTCATACCCCTCAATTTGTACCCTCTCTTCATACTCCTCACTTCATACCCTTTTCTTCATACCCCTCTCTTCATACCCCTAAATTTAATCAACTAAGGTCTCATACCCCTAAATTCATATCCCTCACTTCACACCCTTTTCTTAATACCCTTCATTTCATTCCCTTTTCTTCATACCCCTAAATTCATACCCCTAATTTCATACCCCTTTATTCATACCCCTTTCTTGATACTCGCTAACTTCATACCCCTAAATTCACACACCTTTCTTCATACCCCTAAATCCATACCTCTTTTTTCATACACCTCACCAAATACCTCTCACTTCATACCCCCAAGTAATTAAATACTTACAAAAATCACTTCTTTAATCAATTAATATCTTATATCCCTTTCTTCATACCCCTCACTTCATACACCTTTCTTCATACCCCTTATTTCATACCCCTAACTAATTGATTACTTCTCAAAACCAATTCTTTAATCAATTAAGGTCTCATACCCCTCACTTAATACCTATAACTTCATTCACTTCATACCCCTTTCTTCATACCCTTAACTTCATACCCCTTTCTTCATACCCCTCACTAAATACCTCTGACTTCATACCCCTAAGTAATTAAATACTTACAAAAATCCACTTCTTTAATAAATTAATGGCTCATATCCCTTTCTTCATACTCCTCACTTCATACCCCTAAATAATTGAATACTTACAAAAACCACTTATTTAATCAATTAATGTTTGATACCCTTCACTTAATACCCCTAAATTCATTCACTTCATACCCCTTTTTTCATACCCCTAACTTCATACCCCTAAAGTCATACCACTTTTTTCATACCCCTTAATTCATACTCCTTTCTTCATACCCTCTAACTTCATATCCTTAAATTTATACCCTTAACTTCATACCCCTCAATTCATACCCTTTTCTTGATACCCCTCACTTCATATCACTTTCTTCATACCCCTCTCTTCATACCCATAACTTTAATCAACTAAGGTCTCATACCCCTAACTTCATACCCTTAACTTCATACCCCCTCAATTTGTACCCCTATCTTCATATCCCTCACTTCATATCCCTATCTTCATACACCTATCTTCATACCCCTAACTTTAATCAACTAAGGTCTCATACCCCTAACTTCATACCCCTCACTTCACACCCCTCTCTTAATACCCATCATTTCATACCCTTTTCTTCATACCCCTTTCTTCATATCCCTTTCTGGATACTCCCTAACTTCATACCCCTAAATTCACACACCTTTATTCATACCCCTTTCTTCATACCCCTCACTTCATACCCTTAATTAATTGAATACTTACAAAAACCACTTTAATAAATTAGTGTCTTATATCCCTTTCTTCATACCCCTAACCAATTTATTACTTACAAAAACTACTTCTTTAATAAATTTAGATCTTATACCCCTCACTTCATACCCCTAACTTCATTCAATTAATAACCCTTTCTTCATACCCCCTAACTTCATACCCCTTATTTAATACCCCTTTCTTCATACCCCTAACTTCATACCCTTTTCTTCATATCCTTTTATTCATACCCCTCACTTCATAACCCTAAGTAATTGAATACTTACAAAAACCACTTATTTAATCAATTAATGTCTCATATCTCTTTCTTCATACCCCTAACTTCATACCCCTTTCTTCATACCCCTCAATTCATAGCCCTTTATTCATACCCCTAACTATTTGAATACTTACAAAAACCACTTGTTTAATCAATTAAGGTATCATATCCCTCACTTCATGCCCATAACCTCATACCCCTCACTTCATACCCCTAATTAATTGAATACTTAAAAAAACCACTTCCTTAATCATACCACTTTCTTCATACCCTTAACTTCATACCCCTTACTTAATACCCCTAACTTCATACCCCTTTTCTCATACCCCCTAACTTCATACCCCTAACTTTGTACCCTTTTCTTCATACCCCTAAATTCATACCTCTAACTTCATACCCCTTTCTTCATACCCTTTTATTCATACCCATAACTAAATACCCCTCAATTAATACCCCTAAGTAATTAAAAATTTACAGAAGCCACTTATTTAATTTTAAAGTTTCTAAGAAAAAAATTAAAGTTAAAATTAAAATTTTAAAGTTCTTAATTATTTTTTTAATTAAATTTTACAATTAAAAAAAAATAAAATAAAAAAAAAACCACTTCTTTAATCAATTAGGGTCTCATACCCCTAACTTCATACCCCTCACTTCATACCCATTTCTTCATACCCTTTCTTAATGCCCCTTTATTAATACTCCCTAACTTCATACCCCTTTATTCATACCCCTAAATTCACACCCCTTTCTTCATACCCCTAACTTCATACCCCTTTCTTCATATCCCTCACTTCATACCCCTAAGTAATTTAATACTTACAAAAACCACTTCTTTAATCAATTAATTTCTCATACCCCTTACTTCATACCCCTCAATTCATACCACTTTCTTCATACCCCTCACTTCATACCCCTTTCTTCATAACCCTTTCTTCATACCCCTCACTAAATACCCATCACTTCATACTCCTAATTAATTGAATACTTACAAAAACCACTTATTTAATCAATTAATGTCTTATATCCCTTTCTTCATACCCCTAACAAATTGATTACTTACAAAAACTACTTCTTTAATAAATTAAGATCTCATACCCCTCACTTCATACCCCTCACTTAATTCACTTCATAACACTTTCTTCATACCCCCTAACTTCATACCCCTTACTTAATACCCCTTTATTCATACCCCTAACTTCATACCCCTTTATTCATACCCTTTTTTTAATACCCCTTTCTTCACACCCCTCACTTCATAACCCTAAGTAATTGAATACTTACAAAAACCACTTATTTAATCAATTAATGTCTCATATCTCTTTCTTCATACCCCTAACTTCATACCCCTCACTTCATAGCCCTTTATTCATACCCCTAACTAATTGAATACTTACAAAAACCACTTTTTTAATCAATTAAGGTATCATATCCCTCAATTCATACCCCTAACCTCATACCCATCACTTCATACCCCTAATTAATTGAATACTTACAAAAACCACTTCCTTAATCAAACCACTTTCTTCATACCTTTAACTTCATAGCCCTTACTTCATACCCCTAACTTCATACCCCTTTCCTCATACCCCCTAACTTCGTACCCCTTTCTTCAACCCCTAAATTCATACCTCTAACTTCATACCCCTTTATTCATACTCTTTTATTCATACCCATAACTAAATACCCCTCAATTAATACCCCTACGTAATTAAAAACTTACAAAAACCACTTATTTAATTTTAAAGTTTCTAAGAAAAAAAATTAAAGTTAAAATTAAAATTTGAAAGTTCCTAATTATTTTTTTAATTAAATTTTACAATTAAAAAAAAAACACTACTTTAATCAATTAGGGTGTCATACCCCTAAATTCATACCCCTAAATTCATACCCTTTCTTCATACCCCTTTATTAATACTCCCTAACTTCATACCCCTAACTTCATACCCCTAACTTCATACCCCTTTCTTCATACCCCTAACTTCACACCCCTTTCTTCATACCCTTAACTTCACACCCCTTTCTTCATACCCATAACTTCATACCCCTTTCTTCATAGCTCTTACTTCATACCCCTAAGTAATTTAATACTTACATAAACCACTTCTTTAATCAATTAATTTCTCATACCCCTTACTTCATACCCCTCAATTCATACCCCTTTCTTCATACCCCTCACTTCATACCCCTTTCTTCATAATCATTTCTTCATACCCCTTTCTTGATATCCCTCACTTCATACCCCTTTCTTAATACCCCTCTCTTCATACCCCTAAATTTAATCAATTAAGATCTCATACCCCTAAATTCATACCCCTCACTTCATACCCCTTTCTTCATATGCCTAACTTTATACCCCTAACTTCATACCTCTTTCTTCATACCTCTTTTTTAATACTCTCTAACTTCATACCCATTTCTTAATACCCTTTTCTTCATACCCTTAACTTCATACCCCTTTATTCATACCCCTAACTTTATACATCTTTATTCATATCCCTTTCTTCATACCCCTAACTTTATACCCCTTTATTCATACACCTTCTTCATACCCTTCACTAAATACCCCTCACTTCATACCCATAAGTAATCGAATACTTACAAAAATAATTTATTTAATAAATTAACATCTCACATCCCTTTCTTCATACTCGTCACTTCATACCAATTTCTTCAAACCTCTACCTAATTGAGTACTTACAAAAACCACTTCTTTAATCAATTAATGTCTCATACCCCTCACTTCATACCCCTAACTTCATTCACTTCATACCCCTTTATTCATACCCTTTTTTTCATACCCCTTTCTTCATACCCCTAACTTCATACCCATTAATTCATACCCCTGAATTCATACCCCTAGCTTCGTACCTCTCACTTCACACCCTAAATCAAGTTAGGGGTATGAAGAAAGGGGTATGAAGTTAGGGGTATGAAAAAAGACGTATGAAGTTAGGGGTGTCAAGTGAGGGGTATGAAGTAACATTGTTTTTTTTTTTTTAACATTGATTTGTTTCGGTTTTCTAAAGTTTTTGAAAAAAATGATTTTCTAATGTTTTGATTTTTTTTTGTTTTTTTATAATGTTAAAAAATTAAAATTAAAATTTTAAAGTTCCTAAGAAAAAAAGAAAAAAAATTAAAGTTAAAATTAAAAATTTAAAGTTCCTCATTTTTTAAAATTAAAGTTTACAATTAAAAAAAAAAACTTCTTTAATCAGTTAAGGTCTCATACCCCTAACTTCATACAACTCACTTCAGACCCCTCACTTCATCCCCCTAACTTCATACACCTAACGTCATATCCCTCAATTCATACCCCTTTCCCAATACCCCTCACTTCATACCTCTTTCTTCATACCCCTAAATTTAATAAATTAATATCTTAGGGTTTAGGGGTTAGGGTTAGTGTTTATATGATTTAGGATTTAGGGTTTAGGGTTTTAGGGTTTAGAGTTTGGGGTTTAGGGTTTAGAGTTTAAGGTATTAAGTAAGGAGTTTGAAGTTAGAGATATGAAGTGAGGGGTATGGAGATAGGGGTATGAGAAAAGGGGCATGAAGTTAGTGGTATAAAGAAAGAGGTATGAAGTTAGGGGTGTGAAGTGAGAGGTATGAAGAAACATTGATTTTTTTTTGAAAAAAATATTGATTTTTTTTTAATTTTCTGAAGTTTTTGAAAATAAATTGAATTTCTAACGTTTTGATTTTTTTTTTCTAAGGTTAAAAATTAGAGGTAAAATTAAAATTTTAATGTTTCTAAGAAAAAAGCAAAAAATAAAGTTTACAATTAAAATTTTAAAGTTCCAAATTATTATTATTTTAATTAAAATTTACAATTAAAAAAAATAAAATAAAATAAAAAACACTTCTTTAATCAATTAATGTCTCATACCCCTAACTTCGTATCCCTAACTTCATACCCCTCAATTCACACCCCTTTCTTCATACCCCTCACTTCATACCCCTTTATTCATACCCCTCTCTTCATACCCCTAACTTTAATCAATTAAGGTCTAATACACCTAACTTCATACCCCTTTATTCATACTTGTTTCTTCATACCCTTAGCTAAATACCCCTCACTTCATACCCCTTTATTCATACTTGTTTCTTCATACCCTTCACTAAATACCCCTCACTTCATACCCCTAAGTAATTGAATACTTACAAAAACAACTTCTTTAATCAAATAATGTCTCATATCCCTTTCTTCATACCCATTTCTTCATACCTTTAACTAATTGAATAATTACAAAAACCTCTTCTTTAATAAATTAAGGTCTCATACCCCTCCCTTCATACCCATAACTTAATTATCTTAATACCCCTTTCTTCATACCCCTTACTTCACACCCCTTTTTTCATACCCCTTTCTTCATACCCCTAACTTCATACCCCTAAATTCATTCACTTAATACCCCTTTATTCATACCCCTTTTTTCATATCTCTTTCTTCATACCCCTAAGTTCATACCCTTTTATTCATACCCTTTTATTCATAGCCCTTTCTTCACACCCTCAATAAATACCCATCACTTTATACCCCTAAGTAATTGAATACTTTCAAAAACCACTTTTTTAGTCAATTAATGTCTCATATTCCTTTATTAACACCCCTCACTTCATACCCCTTTCTTCATACACCTAACTAATCGAATACTTACAAAAACCACTACTTTAATCAATTAAGGTATCATAACCCTCACTTCAAACCCCTAACTTCATTTACTTCATATCCCTTTCTTCACATCCCTAACTAATTGAATACTTACAAAAACCACATCTTTAATAAATTAAGGTCTCATACCCCTCACTTCATACCCCTAACTTCATTCACTTCATACCCCTCTCTTCATATCCCTTACTTCATATCCCCTCATACCCCTCATGTAGTGGTTTGTTCTCTTCCCTAGGCACGTAGATATTTTGAAGCTCTCTCGTTTGGCAATTTGGTAGCAATTTTTTTTTTTAATGACATTGTACGTAAAAAATATACCTCCTTTTAATGCTTTCAATCCTTAGGGTTTAAAATGGCTAGGTGATGAACCAATATATCTCCTATGCTCCTAATGTTTTACTACATGTTTGAAACATAATTCCAACCACTTGTTAGTTTATCTCTAGCTATATTTTTAGCATTACTGGCATTTCCATAGGCCCACCCATTAATAAATGAACTACTGGTACCAGTATGGCTTCATATGTTTCAAAATTTGTAGTTAGAACTATTTCAAAAAACCTGATAATCAGGTAAATTTTTAGCTGCCATAAGATTTATCCGTTCACCCTAATAAATATATGATTCAATATATATGATTCAATATTCATGTTAATTTGGTCAGATATATTTCCAAAATCAAAGATTTCTGTCATTGGATGCATTGTGGTCCTTTGGCCTTGCATTATACCATGTAATAGTCTCTTCCAGGTCCAAAATTTGGGCAACAAATGATGTTGTTTATAACATATTTCTAATTAATTTCAACCTGACATGTCACATGTGTTAATCATTTGAACAACATATTGTTTTTTGAAGTTGAGTAGCAATATCATATCCACCAGTGATTGTCTTCTATCATTTTTCTTAAAATAATCTTCTGATAGACAGTGTTGTGGAAACTCTCGAAAATGTGATCGAGTGTTTTGTGATCGGGAAACAAATAAAATTTTCACCAAATTTTATAGGGGGTGGTTCATGCGTTCATGAAAATTTTCCTTTGGAAAAGTACGAACAGAAGAACATCCTTATTATCGGTTACACTCTTCCCTCATTAACAATGACTGTTCCCAAATTTGGGGAGAAATTGAGGTTGGGTTATATCGCTTGATAGATATATTCTTTGATATTCTAGAACCCACATGTTGTGACCTCCCTCGGCTCTTATAAGAAAAAAAATACGAGACATATGAGAGCTAGAAAACAGGTTTCCTTTGTTTGATGGATGGGTGTCCAGGATTACCTGCGATCAAAATTTTTCACTGCTAAGACTCTAAGAAACGCAGTTTCAGAGCTCCAAATGGATAAATACAATAGGTAAATTTCCGCAGCCATTGCTAAAATCAACATTGTGTGTATCCAAATATCCAGACTACCCATTTGATGGATTGTGGTCTCCCAGTTCTATAGAATTCCTAAATATAATGAGTAACATGAAATTCTCCACACAAGTGGCATATGATGAACCATCATCGCTTATCATACAAACTGAACAAATGAGCTACTTCAGTTGCCACTTTCTCTAAATCATGGAGGCAATTTTGACCAATCTTGTTGGTAGGCGTAAGTTTCTATTAATAAGATCTTTGTGTACAAGGTTATAGAAGTTATAAAGTTGATTATGTTTGGGTTCATAATTACCATTTCATGGTATGTTAAAATTATGGATGATATTTCCAATTAGTTATAAGTTGCAAGGAGAGAATGCATTTCCAGTTGCAGTGCTACCTCGAAAGATGAGTACTAAACTTTCTCGCTTTCTCGATATGAGTAAGTGTTAGGTGGTGCGTCTTCCCAATGAAATTGGAGAACTATTCAATCTGGAAGAGTTATATTTGTCTAAGTGTAATCTAATAGAGCTTCCTCAATGTTTGGGTAATCTTATCAAGCTGAAAGTTCTTGACATCGGTGAAAATGATATAAGCAATTTTCTAGCAAATTTTCATCAGTTGAAATTACTAGTACATTTATGTGTAGACCAAAATGATAAACTTGAGGAATTGTCAGCCCTTTCAAATAGTCTCATTAAACTTAATATCTATTGTTGTACAAATCTATAAGAATTGTCCACCATTTCACATTTGAAAAAATTGAAGGTCCTTGATGTCTCTTTTTGCATAAGTCTCAAGAAACTTCCATCGTTGAACTCCATGTATTCTTTTAAAAAAAAATCACATTGTGTAATTGTGGTATCTGGGAATTGCCATATCTTCGAGAAAGTCTTGTTGATCTCAAAGTTGCACACTGCTACAATCTACGAAATTTTTTATCTTGTTTAGTTGGTTGGGCATCAAATGTAGAAGTTGGTGGTGGCCAAGGAGGTGGCCTCTTAGAACATAGACGCCATTTGATTATGTATGCATGAATCTCCTTTCTATTATTCAAAGTAGATACATCGGTGCATATGGATAGAACACTCGAAATAGTGACTGAATATGATTTCAAGTATGTATTTTCTATTTGACAGAATAGGTCAATAGCTTTACAACAACATTTTTTTGGGGTATAAGATTTCAAAAATGTTCTTGTAGTAGCACACGAATTCCAAGAAAAATGTACATTGTGGTCGTACTTAGTTTCCCAGCTACCTGTAATTATTTTTTGTATTGAAGTTTTTTTATGGTTTTTATAATTTTTATTCGGAAGTGGAATAGGTATTTTTTGGAGTTCTATGGTTATGGGATCATCCAGAGAAAAAATTAATTTAGAGTTTGGAGCAATATGTTCAGTTGCATTTTTTTCATTCTTGGGAAGAGCAATGGGTACCAATTGGGATTTCATGGCTACGGGTTCTTCCTCCTCTACTTGAGATTCCATGGCTAGGGTCTCCTCTTGCATTTTCATTAAATATTGTATAATACGATCAAAACGTTCCATTTATTTTTTTTATTTTTGTTCAATCATTCTTCTAATTTTTGCAATATCATTTTTCATTTCCTTGACCAATATGGTTGGATCCATAAGGCTCTGATACCAGATGGTAGGAACCTAGGGTTCCTAGCACATAAATTGATAAATAAATAAATAAATAACCTAAAACTAAAAGAATCGCTTTTGGATTGTCGGGGAGTCCCTTCAATGTTTTAATAAATGTTTTATATAATATTTCATGGATGATCTTGAATGAATGGTTTAAACAATCATATATACCGACCTAACCTTAACCATCATGTCTCTTCACCACAATGGTTCATAATAATTAATATAATTAATTATTATGACTTATGCTAAGCCCAATAATATAATATAATAATTAATTAATAATTAATTATTATATTATAAACTATACTACATGATATTAAATTATTATATTATTATTAATAAAGGTTAGGATATAAAATCCTAACACATTCACTTCATACCCCTATCTTCATACCCCTAACTTTATATCCCTTACTTCATACTCCTCACTTCATACCCCTAACTAATTAAATACTTACAAAAACCACTTTTTTAATCAATTCATGTCTCATATCTCTAACTTCATTTCTCTAACTAATTGAATACTCACAAAACAACTTCTTTAACTAAAACCTAAACCCTAAACCCTAAATTTAGGGGTATGAGACATTAATTGATTAAATAAGTGGTTTTTGTAAGTATTCAATTAGTTAGGGGTATGAGACATTAATTGATTAAAGAAATTGTTTTTGTAAGTATTTAATTAGTGAGGGGTATGAAGTGAGGGGTATGAAGTTAGGGGTATGAGGAAAGGGATGTGAAGTGAGGGGTATGAATTTAGGGGTATAAGGAAATGGATTTGAAGTGAGGGGTATGAAGAAAAAGATATGAAGTTAGGGGTGTGAAGTGAGGGGTATGAAGAAACATTGAATTTTGTTTTTTTAAATATTGACCTTTTTGGATTTTATAAAGTTTTTGATTTTTTTTTTATTTTCTAACGTTTTGATTTTTTTTGTTTGTTTTTCTAAGGTGAAAAAATTAAAATTAAAATTAAATATTTAAAGTTCCTAAGAAAAAAGAAGAAGAAAGAAATAAAATTAAAATTGAAATTTTAAAGTTCCTAATTTTTTAAAATTAAAGTTTACAATTAAAAAAATTAAAAAATTAAAAAAAAACATTTCTTTACTCAATTAATGTTTCATACCCCTAACTTCATATCCCTCACTTCAAAACCCTTTCTTAATACCCCTCATTTCATTCCCCTTTCTTCATACCCCTTTCTTGATACTCCCTAACATCATACCCCTAAATTCACACACCTTTCTTCATACCCCTAACTCCATACCCCTTTGTTCATACCCCTCACTAAATACCTCTCACATCATACCCATAAGTAATTAAATACTTAAAAAACCACATATTTAATCAATTAATGTCTCATATCACTTTCTTCATACCCATCACTTCATACCCCTTTCTTCATACCCATTATTTCATACCTCTAACCAATTGATTATTTCTAAAAACCAATTATTTAATCAATTAAGGTCTCATACCCCTCACTTAATACCCATAAATTTATTCACTTCATATCCCTTTATTCATACTTTCTAACTTCATACCCCTTTATTCATACCCCTCACTAAATAACTCTGACTTCATACCCCTAAGTAATTGAATACTTACAAAAACCACTTCTTTAATAAATTAATGGCTCATATCCCTTTATTCATACCCATCACTTCATACCCATTTATTCATGCACCTAACTAATTGAATAATTACAAAAACCACTTCTTTAATCAATTAATGTCCGATACCCCTCACTTCATACCCCTAAATTCATTCACTTCATACCTTTTTTTCATAACCCTAACTTCATACCCATAAATTCATACCACTTTTTTCATACCCCTAACTTCATACCCCTTTCTTCATACCCTCTAACTTCATACCCCTAACTTCATGCCCTTAACTTCATACACCTCAATTCGTACCCTTTTCTTCATACCCCTCACTTCATATCCCTTTCTTCATACCCCTAACTTTAATCAACTAAGGTCTCATACACCTAAATTCATACCCCTTTATTCATACCTATTTCTTCATACCCTTCACTAAATACCCCTCACTTCATACCCCTAAGTAATTGAATACTTACAAAAACAAATTTTTTAATCAATCAATGTCTCATATCCCTTTCTTTATACCTTTAACTAATTGAATACTTACAAAAACCTCTTCTTTAGTAAATTCATACCCCTAACTTCATACCCCTAGCTTCACACCCCTAACTTCTTTAGTAATTGAATACTTCAATGTATGATACCCCTAACTTCATACCCATTTCTTCATACCCATCACTAAATACCCCTCACTTCATACCCCTTTATTCATACCCCTAACTAATATTTTTTTTTTATTTGTGGAAAACATCCCAAAAGGGATGCCACTTTCGGGTAAGACCCAAGGAGGCAAGGGTATCCATTCCGCCAAAAACACCCAGGACTCGAACCTGGCCTACCACCTTTGACATACTCAAGGAGCAAACAAACACACAAAACCAATTTAAAAATAAGTAAATAACAACAAAAATAATAAAATAAAATAAAAAACATGCTCCTTGAGTGTGTCAAAAACAAAAGCACAACCAAACACGCACAATAAGATAAAAGAAACCACAACACAAACCACATAGAAAAACACAAGAACCACATAACAAAACACAAACAAGACAAAAACAATATAACACTACAAAGACATAACCCAAAAAAAACATGAAAAATAAACACAACCAAAACCTAAAAAATTAAAAAATAAAATAAAAATAAAAATAAAAAACAACCAACAATAGACAATAAACAAAAACAAAAAACATAGAAAACACTCACACATAAAAACATGAAATAACACAAACAAAGAGAAACCCAAGAACAAGAATGAAAAAAACACAAGAACAATAACAAAAAACATAAAAAAAAAAAAAAAACAAAAACACAAGAACAAAAAAAACACAAGAACAACAAAAAACAACACAAAGAACACAAAAACAAAACAAAACAAAAGAACCCACCCACCTTAAAAAACTAAACAAAAAAAAAAAAAGAAAAAGAAAAAAAAATTGAACAAAACAATGACCTATCTAGACCAGAAGACTATTAAGGCAAGAATCAATAGAGGAAACAAAATAAAGAATAGAATGAGCTAGGGAACTAAAAAAAACTGAATGAACCAAAGAGAAGCAAAAAAAAAAAACAAGAAGAAACTAGGTACCTTCAAAACTGGAGCCATCCAAAGAAATGATAGAAAGAAGAGCTTCCCTAATTTGAGAAGCCCACCATATAGGAGGGTGGCCATAACAAGTAAGATCACCTTTGTCCAAAGCCCAATTAGCTAAAGCATCAACACTCTTGTTTTGATCTCTGACCACATGATTGTAATCAACTTTCAAAAATCCCATCTGGATTAACTAAATCTTCTCAATAATTATTTTTATTCTCCAATCCACCTTATGATTCTTAGAAGGAGTCTTCAAGAGATTAATCATAAGTTGAGAGTCAGACTCAACTAACACCTTTTCCCATCCAACCTTAGTAGCCTCCTAAAGGCCTCTAAGGATACCATACCCCTCAGCAAGGTTATTGGAAAGAATACCCAAATTCTCAACAAAAGTAAAAACCAGGGAGCCATCTGAAAGTCTACCAATTCCTCCCACACTGGCTTTTCCAGGGTTCCCTCTAGAGGCTCCATCGGTATTGACTTTTCCAAAATCCTTAGGAGGAGGTTGCCAATTTCTAGTCCTATCCATCTTACTAATACTCACATTCCCTTTAAGTTGGTTGCCCTTAGAAGATTTAATCTTCAATATTTGCATCACTTGATCCCATCTTTGGTGGGAGTTTTGGGGGTGATTAAGGAGTTGATGGACTGATTCAACTAAGTTGGCTATGGTATTTTGCCAAATATAGTGAATATCCTTCCTATATTGATTAAAAATTTGGTTGTTCCTTTCATTCCAAATATTCCAAAGAAGAATGGTAGAACCCATCCAAACTAATCGCCTAATAAAATGATCAACACCCTCTTGATTAGGCCAATCCCTCCAAAGCTGTTCAAAAGTAAAAAAATTGGACCACTTGTAAGCCAAGTAAAGTGGCCATTCTCCTCCATAGCTCGAAGGCTAAAGTACACTCAATAAAAATATGGTTGATATTTTCTACATTCTCTTCACACATTTCACATCTAAAAGGGCCATGAAAACCATGCTTCATAAGTTGCTCACCAGTAAGCACCCTACGATGCAATAAAATCCAATTAAAGAACCTCACCTTAGGCCAAAGATTTTGAGCCCACAATTGAGAAAATATGTCAGAAGAATGGTTGGGATTATTATGGCATAAGGTCAAATAACCTTGAGCAACTGAATACTCACCCTTAGTAGTGTTGTTCCATCCAAAACAATATTTTTCATGGGACCAAGAGAGGGATCTCATATGAAGGATGCCTTGGATATCTTGTCTTTGCATTTTTGGGATTTGAATAGGCCAGTCCTCAATAGGGATCCAATATCTACCAACCTTTGAATTACCAGTATGGTACCGACAATAATTAGCCACCTTTATCCAATTAGCTCGATGAAGCTCCTCCATCCAAGGCCTCCAATTGGGAAACTGAGTTATCAAAGGCTTGTGACCATCCCAAGAATCTATCCAAAAATTTACATGTTGACCATTATGAATGATCCAAAATAATTTTTTCTTTATCAAATCCTCACCAGTCTTAAGAACTGCTAAAATGGGAGAACCTTTGGTAGGAAGTTGATAGCGAACAAGGTCTTTAGGACTTTTGTTCTCAACATATTTAGCACGAAGATTATTGGCCCAAAGAGCATTGGGGTTATGCAACATCCTCCAATATAATTTAGCAGCTAAAGCTTTGTTGTTATTAATTGAAGACCGGAATCCTAACCCCCCTTCACTCTTAGGAAGACATAAAGTATCCCATTTCACCAAGGCCCATTTTCTTTTCTCCTTAGTACCACTCCAAAGGAAACGATGACTGATTTGATCCAATTCTCGAAGAACAACCTTTGGGATATTCAAAATGGAAGAAACATAAATATGAATAGCTTGAAGGACTGATTTTACCAAGGTGATTCTACCCCTGAAGAAAGCCACTTGTTGGTCCACTTTCCAATTTTCTTCTTGACTTTGTCCAACAACCAATTCCAATATTTATTTTTCTACCTTTGAATATTTATGGGAATACCTAAATAAGTGATTGGAAGAGAGGTCTTCTTATATCTTAATTTATCCAAGACCATGGATTCCTATCTAGTAGAGCAGTGAAAGAAAATAACTTTAGATTTGTCTTCATTGATCAACTGCCCAATAGCCTTAGAAAAATAGCTAATGATTTGCTTAATATTAGAAGCTTCCTTAATCGTAGCTTTACCTAAAAGAGTAGAGTCATCCACAAATTGAAGATGAGAGATAGGTCTAGCTCCATGAGCAATGGTAACTCCCTCAAGGGTTTTGTTTTCCCTCTTTTTGGTTATAGTCCTACCCAAGCATTCAGCAAGAATGATGAATAAATAAGGGGATAGTGGGTCACCTTGCCTAATACCTCTGGAAGCTGGGAAATACTGAGAAGGCCTGCCATTGATAAGAATTAAGTAGGAAAATAAAGAGATACATCCCATAATCCAATCCATCCAATCCTTAGAGAAACCAAATTGCCTCAAAACTTTGATAAGGAAGTGCCAATCCACTCTGTCATAAGCTTTGGATAAGTCTAACCGAATGAATATGGAAGGAGAATTTTGCATATCCATGGAATGGATGGCTTCCTGAGCAAGAACTATCTCATCTACTATTTGACGTCCTTCCACATAACCCCCTTGCTCCGGGGAAATAATCTTATGCAAAAAGAGGCTTCAACCTTTCTACCATGATTTTAGTAATGATTTTGAGAAGAACATTACATAAAGTAAATAGGTCTAAAAGCTGAGATATGATCAACCTCTTGAGCTTTTGGAACAAGAGTAATATAAGTTTTATTGATAACCTTCAAAATTTCTTTGGCTTTCTTGGCTTCTTCCACCACCTCTAATAAATCAACATGAAGGATATCCCAGAACTCTTGGTAGAACTCAATGGGAAAACCATCAAGACCTGGGGTTTTCCATTTTTGCATTTTAAAAACTACTTGTTGAAGCTCATTGATAGTAACAGGAGCAGTCAAAATAGATTTCTCCTTAGAAGTGATAAGAGAAGGGATTTCTTGAAGAACATTTTGTTGTGAAGCTGAGTCAAGAGGAGTAGCAACAAAAATATTGGAAAAGTAATCAACAACAATAGAGTTCATGCCATCCCAAGTATAAACAACATCTCTAGAATATGATTTTAAGGAAGAAATAAAGTTGTGAGATCTTCGAGCTAGAAGATATTTATGGAAGAAATTTGTGTTTCGATCTCCTTCTTTGAGCCATTGAATTCTAGATTTTTGCTTCCATAAGATTTCTTCTCTTTTTTCCCATTCCTCTAACTGACTTGTGAGTTTAATTTCATCTGCACTTCTCTTCTCTGTGAGGCCATCTAAATGGATTTTCTTATTCAAATTTTCAATATGAGCAATAACTTCATGTTTTTTTATGAACATCCCCAAACTCTTTCTAGTTTCAAGTCTTGATTTTGGATTTAATGTATTATAGTATTTTGGCAAAATAGAACATCTTAGTCCCATGCCTAGGTTTACCTTCCTTCCACCATTGTTGCACATGAGGTCTGAAGGAAATGTCTTTAAGCCACATTAATTTAAAATGAAAAGGAGAGAAACTCACATTGGTTTTCCACATTTCCACCATGACTAGCCAATGATCCGAACCAACATTATTAAGAGTCTTCACTTTAGGAATGTGACCATGGATTAAGAAATTTTCATAGAGCAAAAACCTATCCAATATCTCCATTATACAAGCTAAGCCTTGCCTTGTGTTAGACCAAGTCATAATGCCATTATCTGGTTGGATATCCACAAGATGGAGGTTTGCAATATATTCACTCATGAGGTCAGTGCTTTTGTCTAAATTTCTATTTCCCTCCATTTTCTCATCCAAAGAGAGGATGGTATTGAAATCTCCTCCGATCAAGATCCAAGCTTTAGGAAAATGAGAGATAATATGAGTACTTATAAAAACTACTACTTTAATAAATTAAGGTCTCATACTCCTCACTTCATACCCCTAACTAATTTCACTTTATACCTCTTTATTCATACCCTTTCATTCCCCTTTCTTTATACCCCTAAATTAATACCCCTAACTTCATATCCCTTTATTCATACCCCTTTCTTAATAGCCCTTTCTTCATACCCCTCATTAAGTATACCTCACTTCATGCCCCTAAGCAATTTAATACTTACAAAACCACTTCTTTAATAAATTAATGTTTCATATCCCTTTCTTCATACCCCTCACTTAATTGAAGAACACAAGCTTATGCTGAGAGGGGGGTGAACAGTATAAGACCACTTTTTACTTTCTTTCCAAACCAATATCAATTAATGTCCTTAATTGCAATAACCAAATATAGCAATGTGCATTAATAACTCAGATAGCAGTAGTAAGCAAGAGCACAAGTCACCACACACAATTGAGACACAAGATTTAACGTGGTTCCCCCAATGTGAGGTACTCCATGAAGAAAATATTTTACTAAAACTTTCTCAATCAATCTCTTTGGGAATCACTCCCAATTACAATGTTTATGGATCTCTATCCAAAGGAGATGTTGATCCCCTAATCTCAAGTTCATGGATCTCTTCCATAGGAGAACTCTTTCCCCTTCTGCTCTGGCTATGTGATCTTCTAGAAGACTCTGTCTCTCTATTGCACTAATTGGTGGACCTCTCTCCACTTGAAGACTCCTCACTCAGATCTATCTTCAACTATGTTGGTTGTTGGATCTCTATCCACTGAGACTCTATCCTCTATACTCTGTCACCTCCAAAGCTCTATCAATAGGCTCACTAAGAACCTGCTCAATAGGCTCACACAAAACCTGCACAATAGGCTCACATAGAACCTGCTTAACAAGCTCACACAGAACTTGTCCAAATCTGCTCTAACAAGCTCACCAAGAACTTGCCCAAATATTCTCTAGCAAGCTCACCAAGAACTTGCCCAAATCTGCTCTAGCAAGCTCACCAAGAACTTGCCCAAATATGCTCTAGCAAGCTCACCAAGAACTTGCCCAAATCTCTCCACAACTATCCCAAAATTGTCCCAACACTGTACTTAAATATATCCCAAAGGCCTTCTCAAAGGCTCAATCAATCATGCTCAAGTAGTACTCAAAAGATGAACTCAACAATGAATGGCAATCTCAATCTCAACTCAACTTCATAGAAGCATAAAGAGAATTGTTAGAGACTCAATATGTTCTAATCTCAATCTCAATCTCAAATCAATCTCAAATCAACTCATAGAAGCATAAAGAGAATTGTTAGAGACTCAATATGTTCTAAACTCACTCTCAACTCAAATCAATCTCAACTCAACTCAATCTTATAGAACCATAAAGAGAATTGTTAGAGACTCAATATGTTCTAACCTTAATCTCAACTCAACATAGAATAATGGAATAGTTTGTTTCATAGAACTTGAACAATCACTTCACACATCACTTGACTAGGCTCAATCAACTCAACTCAACCAATCATCACAAGGGACAACTCTCTCTCACACAACCCTAGTCCAAGTATGTATCAACCAACTCAAATATTTCCAATAATGCTCAACCACAAATCTCACATAACAATGATACTCATGTTCTTTTCTAACTCAAGTTCTTTCACAACCAATGGGCTTCAACAACTATGCTTATCAAACAAGGTTTAGACACAACTCTCAATTTAGAAAACCTTGAAGCATTCAACCAACCACTTTCAAAAAGGAAACCACAAACAATCCTTTTCCCTCCAATGATATTTCAGAAATCAACCACCATAAACAATCAATAGGAGAATGTGCCCATACCTTTTATGAAGATGAAAAAACCTCTTTGTAAATCTGCCACAATCACAAAATTCTTTTGCCAATCTTCACAAGGGTTAGTAGATCACAAAATAATCAACATTACTCCACTTTTCAATAATCATCACCAAGGCCTTTAATTGCACAACTTCCTTATCTCTCCTAAAACCACTTGTACCATAAAATAAAATAAATCAAAACATTGCATAACCTTTTCACTCCCAAAACCACTTATACCATAAAATAAAATAAATCACAATATTGCATACCTTGTCACCTCATGAAAGAATTAATCCTCTTGAAAAAGAACAAGGCAAACTTCACTTTTGGAACCCCTTTGCAAAATCAGAAATATCTCTTTACACACACCTTATTTCTCCTTCTAAATAAGTTAGTCAAATAGCCCTCGAAATAAGCTTTCCGACGATATATAATATGCCCACTTTCCGAAATAAATTGAAACCTTTACATATATATATATATATATATATATATATATATATATATATATATATATATATATATGCCAACCTCCATTAATTGCACATAGGTCGGCCCTCCATTAATTTAAACTTAAACTTTAAACTTTAATATCTTCATCACCGGAGGTCCTTTTTCGATGAAACAAAATTCCACCTTGGCTTTTAAGAAAAGCCCTTTCCACATAAGCCCACCATGGTTTTAAATAAAACCTTTTATTTTGCCTACCTTGGTTTTCATAAAAACCCTGTATATATCCATGCTCTCCAAAATATCATAAATGCTTATCTATGAAATGCTTTTGCCACCAAAACATCAATGATCCATGTGACATCAATGACAACATAAAATACCTCAAATTAACTCAAATTTCCAACAATCTCCCCCTTTGTCATTGATGGCAACACCTCTAATGCAAATCACTACAATCACTGCAAAAGCCATCTCTGAGAATCAAAGTTGCTCCCCTGACTCAATACTCTCTATGGAGGCTGCTCCCCCTAACTCAATACTCTCTTTGGAGGCTGCTCCCCCTAACTCAATGCTCTCTCCCTTACTCAAATCTCTCCCCCTTTGACATCAATGGCAAAAGGGACACCTATGGGGCTAAAAGATATGACTCTTAAGCTTAGCCCCCTCACCACCTTCTCTCTTGAGGTGATTAATTTTGGGGTGGGAGTACCTTTACTCCCATATTACATTGATTTCTTTCCTCTATCAACTTCCTTCCATGTTTTTTGATATCCTTCTCTTGATGAATTACTTGATCTTCTTGTCTTGAACCTTTTTGACCTTCTTGCCTTGAACCTATTTGGAATTGAGTCCTACACCATCTTGCAATATGCCCAAAGTTATTGCAATTAAAACACTTGATATTGTAGCCTTTGGATGGTGCCCATGTCCTGAAATCTTTCTTGAAATAATTTCCATATCCATTCCTTTCCTGAACCCTGTATTGTGAAGCTCTATTTTCATGACCATTATAACCATGACTTCTGAATTGTGTAGCTCTAAAACCAAAACCATGTTGCTCATTTCCTTTGCACTAAAAAGCTTTATGACCAATCCTGTTACATGAGAAGCAATGTCCCTGAAAACCATACCTTCTTCCTTTGAAGTTTCTTCTAGCAAAATCAAACTTCTTTGATCCATGGATCCTTTCTTCTCATACCTTTCTTGACCATTATCCTTATGATCATCTTCAACTTGTGCATTGCATTCTTGAACCTTCTTTGTAGTATCTAAAACCTCTTCCTTATTTCTGCCTTTCTCTTCAAGAATTTCTTTTCCCTTTGAACTTGATTCACCTATCTCAAAACAAGAACCAAACTGAATATTTGGAGCCATAGGAACTTTGGAACTTTCCTCACAAATCTTAGGTGCTTCCTTGCTTTCATATTTTAGAACTTCCTTTCCTTTTGAGTGTGATTCCCCAAACCTGAAATATGGGACCTTTGGTGCTTTGGAATCTTCCTCTTCTTTCTCTTCATTTGTGTCAAGTAGCAACTTGGCATCCATCTCTATAGCCTCTAAAATACATGTTTCCTTCTTAGTACAAATATCTTGACCTTTTGAGTCATGTGATGGATCAAACTTCTCATGTAGGGAACATCTCAATTCTTTTAGATTCTCCTTAACCTCTTGTAGTTGCTCATGGATAACATTGAAGTCTTCCTTTAGATCAACTGAGACATTATCCTCTTGTTTAACTTCTTCTATTTGGAGTGAATGTTCTTCTTCTACTTCTCTTATTCCATAGAAAAACCCTTCTTCATCTTCACTGTCACTAAGATCATTATAATCTTCTATAGCAAACAAACTCTCAAGATTTCTTTGACCATGCCTGTTTCCTTGATGTGTCATCTCATCTTCACTATCACTGAAACCATTGCAATATCCTGATCTGTGATCTCTTTGACCACACACAAAACATTGTTCTCTTTCACCTTCTATTCCTAGGAATAAATGCTCTTCCTTTTCATCATCTGAATTGTCTCTATCACTATGATCTGAGCTATCACTTGCTTCTACAATGTAGTAAGATTTCTTTGCCTTACAAAAAATTTCTTCTTCTCATACCTATTTTGCTTGAATCTGTCATCTTTGTCATGCTTATGCTTTCCATCTTCTTTTCTTCTATGACCCTATTTTTCATCATCACTGATTTCTTCATGTGGACACTTGTATGCATAGTGACCAAGATCACCACACTTGTAGCACCTGACTTTCCTTATATCTCTGAAATTCCTTGAGTCCTTATTCCTTTTGATGAAGTTAGCTTCCTCATCATTTTCTAAAACTCTATCTATTTCTGAAACTTTCCCTTTCTCTTTTTCTGAAGCCTTGAATGCAATCTCTTTTATTGGAGCTTGATGCTTACTTACCCTCATCTCATAAGTTGTGAGAGTACCTTGCAATTCTTCCATTGTTAACTTGTTGATATCCATTGTTTCTTCTATTGCTGAAACCTTTGCATCATATTTCATGGGAAGTGATCTCAAAACCTTTTGAGTAACTTTTGATTCTTTCATCTCAAAACCTAGGCCTCTCATAGTGTTAGTAATCTCATCAACTCGAAGTAAGAACTTTGCAATATCTTCAGAATCTTCCATTTTCAATTCCTCAAATATTTTTCTATGAGTTTGTAGTTTTGCCAACTTTACCTTGGAATCTCCTTCATAAGTATTCCTCAACTTGGTCCACATCTCATTAGCTGAAGTACATACCATGACCTTTGCAAAATCTGTCTCACGTAGCCCACTCAAAATATAATTCATTGCTCTTGCATTGATCTCAACCAATTTCCTGGTAGTCTTATCTTCCTCGGGATCACCTTCAACCTTATACTCTTTTTCAACCATCTGCCATACCTCATATCCTTGTGATATCAAGTAGTTCTTCATCCTCATGCTCTAGAAAGCATAATTGTTACCATCAAACAATGGAGCCTTATTTGAAGATAATCCTTTCTGTGAAGCCATCTATGTTCTTTGTAGAATCTGCCCTCAAGTTGTTAGCCTTTCGAAGGAACCCACTCTGATACCAATTGAAGAACACAAGCTTATACTGAGAGGGGGGTGAACAGTATAAGACCACTTTTTACTTTCTTTCCAAATCAATATCAATTAATGTCCTTAATTTGCAATAAATATAGCTAACAATAATAACTTAGTAAGCAAGAGCACAAGTCACCATACACAATTGAGACACAACGATTTAACGTGGTTCCCCCAATGTGAGGTACTCCATGAAGAAAATATTTTACTAAAACTTTCTCAATCAATCTCTTTGGGAATCACTCCCAATTACAATGTTTATGGATCTCTATCCAAAGGAGATGTTGATCCCCTAATCTCAAGTTCATGGATCTCTTCCATAGGAGAACTCTTTCCCCTTCTGCTCTGGCTATGTGATCTTCTAGAAGACTTTGTCTCTCTACTGCACTGACTGGTGGACCTCTCTCCACTTGAAGACTCCTCACTCAGATCTATCTTCAACTATGTTGGTTGCTGGATCTCTATCCACTGAGACTCTATCCTCTATACTCTATCACCTCCAAAGCTCTATCAATAGGCTCACTAAGAACCTGCTCAATAGGCTCACACAGAACCTACTTAACAAGCTCACATAGAACTTGTCAAATTTAACAAGCTCACCAAGAACTTGTCCAAATATGCTCTAGCAAGCTCACCAAGAACTTGCCCAAATATTCTAGCAAGCTCACCAAGAACTTGCCCAAATATGCTCTAGCAAGCTCACCAAGAACTTGCCCAAATCTACTCTAGCAAGCTCACCAAGAACTTGCCCAAAATTATCCACAAATCTATCTCAAAACTATCCTCAAATCTATCCCAAAGGCCTTCTCAAAGGCTCAATCAATCATGCTCAAGTAGTACTCAAAATGAACTCAACAATGAATGGCAATCTCAACTCAACTTAACTTCATAGAAGCATAAAGAGAATTGTTAGAGACTCAATATGTTCTAATCTCAATCTCAACTCAACTCAATCTCAAATCAACTCATAGAAGCATAAAGAGAATTGTTAGAGACTCAATATGTTCTAATCTCAACCTCAACTCAAATCAATCTCAACTCAACTCAAGTCTTATAGAAGCATAAAGAGAATTGTTAGAGACTCAATATGTTCTAATCTTAATCTCAACTCAACATAGAATGATGGAATAGTTTGTTTCATAGGACTTGAACAATCACTTCACACATCACTTGACTAGGCTCAATCAACTCAACTCAACCAATCATCACAAGGGACAACTCTCTCTCACACAACCCTAGTCCAAGTATGTATCAACCAACTCAAATATTTCCAACAATGCTCAACCACAAATCTCACATAACAATGATACTCATGTTCTTTTCTAACTCAAGTTCTTTCACAACCAATGGGCTTCAACAACTATGCTTATCAAACAAGGTTTAGACACAACTCTCAATTCAGAAAACCTTGAAGCATTCAACCAACCACTTTCGAAAAGGAAACCACAAACAATCCTTTTCCCTCCAATGATATTTCAGAAATCAACCACCATAAACAATCAATAGGAGAATGTGCCCATACCTTTTATGAAGATGAAAAAACCTCTTTGTAAATCTGCCACAATCACAAAATTCTTTTGCCAATCTTCACAAGGGTTAGTAGATCACAAAATAATCAACATTACTCCACTTTTCAATAATCATCACCAAGGCCTTTAATTGCACAACTTCCTTATCTCTCCTAAAACCACTTGTACCATAAAATAAAATAAATCAAAACATTGCATAACCTTTTCACTCCCAAAACCACTTATACCATAAAATAAAATAAATCACAATATTGCATACCTTGTCACCTCATGAAAGAATTAATCCTCTTGAAAAAGAACAAGGCAAACTTCACTTTTGGAACCCCTTTGCAAAATCAGAAATATCTCTTTACACACACCTTATTTCTCCTTCTAAATAAGTTAGTCAAATAGCCCTCGAAATAAGCTTTCCGACGATATATAATATGCCCCCTTTCCAAAATAAATTGAAACCTTTACATATATATATGCCAACCTCCATTAATTGCACATAGGTCGGCCCTCCATTAATTTAAACTTAAACTTTAAACTTTAATATCTTCATCACCGGAGGTCCTTTTTCGATGAAACAAAATTCCACCTTGGCTTTTAAGAAAAGCCCTTTCCACATAAGCCCACCATGGTTTTAAATAAAACCTTTTATTTTGCCTGCCTTGGTTTTCATAAAAACCCTGTATATATCCATGCTCTCCAAAATATCATAGATGATTATCTATGAAGTGTTTTTGCCACCAAAACCATCAATGTGACATCAATGATCCATGTGACATCAATGACAACATAAAATAACTCAAATTTCCAACATTAATACCCCTTTCTTCACACCCCTAACTAATTTAATACTTACAAAAAACACTTCTTTAATCAATTAATATCTCATACCCCTCAATTCATACCTATAAATTCATATCCCTAACTAAATACCCCTCACTTCATACCCCTAAGTAGTTGAATACTTACAAAAACCACTTCTTTAATAAATTAATGTCTCATACCCCTAACTAATTGAATACTTACAAAAACTACTTATTTAACTAAACTCTAAACCCTAAACCCTAAAGTTAGGGGTATGAGACATTAATTGATTAAAGAAGTGGTTTTTATAAGTATTCAATTGGTTAGGGGTATGATACATTAATTTATTAAAGAATTGGTTTTTGTAAGTATTCAATTAGTGATGGGTATGAAGTGAGGGGTATGAAGAAAGGGGTATGAAGAAAGGTGTATGAAGTTAGGAGTATGAAGTTAGGAGTATGAAGAAAAGGGTATGAAGAAAGGGGTATGAAGTTAGGGGTGTGAAGTGAGGGGTGTGATGAAACATTGATTTTTTTTTTTTTTTTGAAAAAAAACATTGATTTATTTGGATTTTATAAAGTTTTTGAAAAAAACAAAAATTCTAACGTTTTGATTTTTTTTTTCTAAGGTTAAAAATTTAAAATTTAAATTGAATTTTTAAATTTACTTAAACAAAAAAAGAAAAATAAAAATTAAATTTAAAATTAAAATTTTAAAGTTCCTATTTTTTAAATTAAATTTTACAATTAAAATAAATTAAAATTAAAAAAAACACTTCTTTAATCAATTAATGTCTCATACCCCAAACGTCATACCTTTCACTTCATACCCCTCAATTCATACCCCTTTATTTATACCCATCACTTCATACCTCTTTCATCATACCCCTTTCTTCATACCCCTAACTTCATACCCCTCACTTCACAACCCTTTCTTTATACCCCTCGCTTCATACCCCTTTCTTCATACCCCTAACTTCATACCCCTTTCTTCATACCCCTTTTTTCATACCCCCTATATTCATATCCCTAACTTCATACCCCTAAATTCATACCCCTTTATTTATACCCCTTTCTTCATACCTCTTTATTCATACCCCTCACTAAATACCCTTCACTTCATATCCCTAAATAATTGAATACTTAAAAAATACACTTATTTAATCAATTAATGTCTCATATCCATTTCTTCATATCCCTCACTTCATACCCATCACTTCATACCCATTTCTTCATACTCATCACTTCATACCCCTTTCTTAATACCCTAACTAATTGAATACTTATAAAAACCACTTCTTTAATCAATTAATGTCTCATACCCCTCACTTCATACCCCTATATTCACTCACTTCATACCTCTTTCTTCATACCTCCTAACTTCATACCCCTAACTTCATACCCCTAACCTCATACCCATTTATTCATACCCATTTCTTCAAACCCCTCACTAAATACCCTCACTTTATACCTTTGAGTAATTGAATACTTATAAAAAACACTTCTTTAATAAATTAATTTCTCATATCCCTTTCTTCATACCCCTCACTTCATACCCATTTCTTCATACCTCTCACTTCATACCCCCTTTATTCATACCCCTAACTAATTAAATACTTACAAAAACCACTTCTTTAATCAATTAAGGTCTCATATCCCCTCACTTCATACTGCTAACATCACTCACTTCATACCACTTTCTTCATACCCCTAACTTTTTACCCCTTACTTCATACCCCTAACTTCATACCCCTAGCTAATTAAATACTTATAAACCACTTCTTTAACTAAACCCTAAACCATAAACATTGAAGTTAGGGTTATGAGACATTAATTGATTAAAGAAACAATTTTTGTAATTATTAAATTAGTTAGGAGTATGAAATGAGGGGCATGAATTTAGGGGTATGAAGTTAGGTGTATGAGATATTGATTGATTAAAGAATTTGTTTTTGTAACTATTCAATTAGTGAGAGGTATGAAGTGAGGGGTATGAAGTGAGGGATATTAAGTTAGGGGTTTGAATAAAGGGCTATGAAGTTAGGGGTATGAAGATAGGAGAATTAAGAAAGGAAAATGAAGTTATGGGTGTAAAATGATGGGTATGAAGAAACATTTATTTTATTTTATTCGAAAAAAACATTGATTTTTTTGGATTTTCTAAAGTTTTTTTTTTTTTAAATTGATTTTATAAAATTTTGATTTTTTTGTTTTTTTTCTAAGGTTAAAAATTAAAATTAAAATTAAAATTTTAAAGTTCCTAAGAAAAAAATAAAAAAAAATTAAAGTTAAAATTAAAATTTTAAAGTTCCTAATTTTTTTTTAATTAAAGTTTATAATTAAAAAAATTAATTTAAAAAATAAAAATAAAAACACTTCTTTAATCAATTAAGGTATCATACCCCTAACTTCATACCCTTAACTTCATACCCCTAAATTCATACCCCTTTCTTCATACCCCTCACTTCATACCCCTTTCTTCATACCCCTCACTTCATACCCCTTTCTTCATACCCTTCACTTCATACCACTTTCTTCATACCCATTTCTTCATACCCCTAACTTCATACCCCTTTCTTCATACCCCCTAACTTTATACCCCTAACTTCATACCTCTTTCTTCATACCCCTTTCTTCATACCCTAACTTCATACCCTAACTTCATACCCCTTTCTTCATTTATATTTCTTCATACCCCTTTCTTCATTTCTATTTATTCATACCCCTATGTAATTGAATACTTACAAAAACCACTTATTTAATCAATTAATGTCTCATATCCCTTGCTTCATACCCCTCACTTTAGATCCCTTTCTTCATATCCCTCACTTCACACCCCATTCTTTATACCCCTAACTAATTGAATACTTAAAAAAAACACTTCTTTAATAAATTAAGGTCTCATGCCTCTCACTTCATACCCCTAATTTCATTCACTTCATACCCCTTTATTCACACCCTAAACTTTATATCCTTACTTCATACCCATTTCTTCATACCCCTAAATTCATACCTCTTTATTCATACCCCTTTCTTCATACCCCTCACTAAATACACCTCACTTCATACCCCTAAGTAATTGAATACTTACAAAAACTACTTTAATAAATTAATATCTCATATCTCTTTCTTCATACCCCTCACTTCATACCCCTTTCTTCATACCCATCACTTCATACCCCTTTCTTCATACCCCTAACTAATTAAATACTTACAAAAACCACTTCTTTAATCAATTAAGGTCTCATAACCCTCACTTCATACCCCTAAATTCATTCACTTTATACCCCTTTCTTCATACCCCTTTATTTATACCCATTTCTTCATACCCCTCACTAAATACCCCTCACTTCATATCCCTAAGTAATTGAATACTTACAAAAGCCACTTCTTTAATCAATTAATGTCTCATATCCATTTCTTCATACCCCTCAATTATACTCCTTTCATCACCCCTCACTCCATACCCCTTTCTTCATACCCATAACTAATTAAATACTTACAAAAAATACTTATTTAATCAATTAAGGTCTCATACCATTTACTTCATACCCCTAACTTCATTCACTTCATACCCCTTTCTTCATACCCCTAACTTCATACCCCTTTATTCATACCCCTCACTTAATACCCATAAGTAATTGAATACTTACAAAAACCACTTCTTTAATCAATTAATGTCTCATATCTCTTTCTTCATACCCCTCACTTCATACCCCTAACTAATTGAATACTTAAAAAAAATACTTATTTAATTTATTAAAGTCTCATACCCCTATCTTCATTCACTTCATACCCCTTTCTTCATACCCCTAACTTCACACCCCTTACTTCGTACCCCTCACTTAATACCTCTAACTTCATACCCCTAACCAATTCATTTAGTGAGGAGTATGAAGTGAAGGATATGAAGTTATGGGTATGAAGTTAGCGATATGTATAAAGGGGTATGAAATTAGGGGTATGAGACATTAATTGATTAAATAATTGGATTTTGTAAGTATTCAATTAGTGAGGATTATGAAGTGAGGGGTATTAAGTAAGGGGTATGAAGAAAGGGGTATGAAGTTAGAGGTATGAAGTTATGAGTACGAATAAAGGGGTATGACGTTAGAGGTGTGAAGTGATGGGTATGAAGAAATAGTGATTTTTTTTTTAAACATTAACTTTTTTGGATTTTCTAACATTTTGATTTTTTTTGTTTTTTTTCTAAGGTTAAAAAATCAAAATTAAAATTAAAATTTTAAAATTCCTAAGAAAAAAAATTAAAGTTAAAAAAACCACTTCTTTAATCAATTAAGGTCTCATACCCCTAACTTCATACCCATAATTTCATACTCCTCAATTCATACCACTTTATTCCTACCCCTCACCACATATCCCTTTCTTCATACCGCTCTCTTCATACCTATAACTTTAATCAATTAAGGTCTCATACCCCTAACTTCATACCCCTCACTTCATACCCATTTTATCATACCCCTTTGTTCATACCCCTAACTTCATACCCCTTTCATAACACCTCCTAACTTCGTACCTCTTTCTTCATATCCCTAAATTTATACCCCTTTATTATTAGCTCTGTCTTCACACCCATCACTAAATAACCCTCACTTCATACACCTAAGTAATTTAATACTTACAAAAACCACTCATTTAATCAATTAATGTCTCATATACATTTCTTCATACCCCTCACTTCATACCCCTCTCTTCATACCCCTTTTTTCATACTTGTAACTAATTAAATACTTACAAAAACCACTTCTTTAATAAATTAAGGTCTCATACCCCTCATTTCATACCCCTAACTTCATTCATGTCATACCCCCTAACTTCATACCACTTTCTTCATACCCCTTTCTTCATACCCCTTTATTCATACCCCTTTCATCATACCCCTAACTTCATACATATTTATTCATACCCCTAACTAAATACCCCTTACTTCATACCCCTAAGTAATTGAATACTTACAAAAACCACTTTTTTAATAAATTAATTTCTCATATCCATTTCTTCATTCCCTTCACTTCATACCCCTTTATTCATACCCATAACTAATTGAATACTTACAAAAACCACTTTTTAAATCAATAAAGGTTTCATATCCCTCACTTCATACCCCTAATTTCATTCCCTTCATACCCATTTCTTCATACCCCTTTCTTCATAACTCTTACTTCATACCCCTAAATTCATATCCCTAGCTTCATACCCCTTTTTTCATACCTCTTTATTCATACCCCTCACTGAATAACCCTCACTTTGTACTCCTAAGTAATTGAATACTTACAAAAACCACTTACTTAATCAATTAATGTCTCATCTCCCTTTCTTCATACCCTTCACTTCATACCCCTTTCTTTATACCCCTCGCTTCATACCCCTTTCTTTATACCCCTAAATAATTGAATACTTACAAAAAACACTTCTCTAATTAATTAATATCTCATACCCCTAACTTCATTTAGTTCAAACCCCTTTCTTCATACCCTTTTACTTCATACCCTTTTACTTCATACCCCTCACTTCATACCCCTAACTTCATACCCTTTACTTGACACCCCTAATTTATTTAAGAATTGGTTTTTGTAAGTATTCAATTAGTGAGGGGTATGAAGTTATGGGTATGAATTTAGGGGTATAAAGTTAGGGGTATGAATTTAGGGTTATGAAGATAGGGGTATGAAGTTAGGGGTATGAATTTAGGGGTATGAAGTGAGGGGTATGAAGTTAGGGGTATGAAGTAACTAATATGAAGAAATGGATATAAGATATTGTTTTATTAAAGAAGTGGTTTTTGTAAGTATTCAATTACTCAGGGATATGAAGTGAGGGGTATGAAAAAAGAGGTATGAAGAAACATTTTTTTTTTTAGATTTTCTAAATTTTTTGATAAAAATTGATTTTCTAACGTTTCAATTTTTTTTTATTTTTTTCTAAGGTTAAAAATTAAAATTTGAAAGTTCCTAAGAGAAAAAAAAAAGAAAAAAAATTAAAGTTAAAATTAAAATTTTAAACTTCCTATATTTTTTAATTAAAGTTTACAATTAACAAAAATTAAAAAAAAACACCTCTATAATCAACTAAGGTCTCATATCCCTCACTTCATACCCTTCTCTTCATACCCCTAACTTCATATCCCTCAGTTCATACCCCTTTCTTCATACCCCTCACTTCATACCCATTTCTTCATACCCCTAACTTTAATCAATTAAGGTCTCATACCCCTAACTTCATATGCCTCACTTCACACCCCTTTCTTCATATGCCTCACTTCATACCTCTTTTTTCATACCCCTTTCTTCATACTCCTAAATTCATACCCCTTTATTCATACCCCTAACTTCATACCCATTTCTTCAAACCCCTTTCTTCATACCCATTTCTTCATATCCCTCACTAAATACCCCTCATTTCATACCCCTAAGTAATTGAATATTTATAAAAACCACTTATTTAATCAATTAATGTCTCATATCCCTTTCTTCATACCCCTCACTTCATATCCCTTTCTTCATACCCCTAACTGATTGAATACTAAAAAAGAACCAGTTATTTAATTAATTAAGATCTCATATCCCTTACTTCATACCCCTAACTTCATTCACTACATACCCCTTTCTTCATACCCCCTAAATTCATACCCCTAATTTCATACCCCTAACTTCATACCCGTTTATTAATACCCCTTTCTTAATACCTCTTTCTTCATACCCTTCACTAAATACCACTCACTTCATAATCTTGAGTAATTGAATACTTGCAAAAACTCTTTCTTTAATCATATTATGTCTCATATCCCTTTCTTCATACCCCTACCTAATTTTATACTTACAAAAACTACTTCTTTAGTCAATTAATTTCTCATTCCTTTCACTTCATGCCCCTAACTTCATTCACTTCATACCCCTTTCTTCATACCCCTAACTAATTAATTACTTACAAAAACCACTTATTTAATACATTAATGTCTCATACCCATAACTTCATACCCCTAACTAACTGAATTTAGGGGTATGAAGAAAGGGGTATGAAATTATAGGTATGATAAAAGATATGTGAAGTAAGGGGAATGAAGTTAAGGGTATGAGACCTTAATTGATTAAAGTTAGGTGTATGAAGAGAGGGGTATGAAGAAATGGGTATGAAGTGAGGGGTATGAATAAAAGGGTATGAAATTAGGGTTATGAAGTTAGGGGTATGAAGTGAGGGGTATGAATTTAGGGGTATGAAGTTAGGGGTATGAGACCTTTATTGATTAAAGAAGTGTTTTTTTTTTAATTGTAAACGTAAAAAAAATTAGCAACTTTAAAATTTTAATTTTGACTTTACTATTTTTTTCCTTTTTTTTCTTACGAACTTTAAAATTTTAATTTTAATATAGATTTTTTTAAGCTTAGAAAAAAAAAACAAAAAATTCAAAAAGTTAGAAAATCAAAATTTTTCAAAAACTTAAGAAAAAAATCAATTGTTAAAAAAAAAAAAATCAATGTTTCTTCATACCCCTCAATTCACACATCTAACTTCATACCCCTTTCTTCATACCCCTATATTCATAACCCTTTCATCATACCCCTAACTTCATAACACTCACTTCATACCCCTCACTTATTGAATACTTAAAAAAACTAATTATTTAATCAATTAATGTCTCATACCCCTAAATTCATACCCATCACTTCATATCCTAACTAATTGAATACTTACAAAACCATTTATTTAATAAATTAATGTCTCATGCCCCTAACTTCAGGGTTTAGGGTTTAGGTTTTAGTTAAAGAAATGGTTTTTGTAAGTATTCAATTAGTTACTGGTATGAAGTGAGGGGTATGAATAAAGGGGTATGAAGTGAGGGGTTCACAAAAATAGATATGAGACATTAATTTATTAAATAAATGGTTTTTGTAATTATTCAATTACTTAGGGGTATGAAGTGAGGGGTATTTAGTAAGGGGTATGAAGAAAGAGGTATAAATAAAACAGTATGAAGTTAGGGATATGAATAAATGGATATGAAGTTAATGGTATGAAGTTAGGGGGTATGAAGTGAATGAAGTTAGGGGTATGAAGTGAGGGATATGAGACCTTAATTGATTAAATAAGTGGTTTGTGTAAGTATTCAATTTTTTAGGGGTATGAATAAAGAGGTATGAATAAAAGGGTATGAAGAAATGGATATGAAGTTAGGGATATCATGTTAAGGGGTATGAAGTGAATTAAGTATGGAATATTAAGTGAGAGGTATGAGACCTTAATTGATTAAAGAAGTGGTTTTTTAAGTATTCAATTAGTTAAGGGTATGAAGAAAGGGGTATGAAGAAAGGGATATGAAGTGAGGGGTATGAAGAAAGGGGTATGAAGAAAAGGGTACGAAGAAAGGGGTATTAAGTTAGGGGTATGATGTTAAGGGGTATGAAGTGAGGGGTATGAGACCTTAATTTATTAAATAAGTGGTTTTTGTAAGTACTCAATTAGTTAAGGATATGAAGAAAGGGGTACAAAGAAAGCGGTATGAAGTGAGGGGTATGAAGAAATGGATTTGAGACATTAATTGATTAAAGAAGTGGTTTTTGTAAGTATTCAATTACTTAGGGGTATGAAGTGAGGGATATTTAGTGAAGGGTATGAAGAAAGGGGTATAAATTAAGGGGTATGAAGTTAGGGGTATGAAGAAAGGGGTATGAAGTTAGGGGGTATGAAGTTAGTGGTTATGAAGAAAGGGGTATGAATAAATGGATATGAATTTAGGGTTATGAAGAAAGGGGTATGAAGTGAGGGGTATGAATAAAGAGGTGTGAAGTGAAGGGCATGAAGTTAGGGGTATGATACCTTAATTGATTAAAATTAGGGGTATGAAGAGAGGGGTATGAAGAAAGGGGTATGAAGTGAGGGGTATGAAGAAAGGGGTATGAATTGAGGGGTATGAAGTTAGGGATATAAAGTGAGGGGTATGAAGTGAGGGGTATGAAACCTTAATTGATTAAAGAAGTGGTTTTTATTTTATTTTTAATTTTCTAATTGTAAACTTTAATTAAAAAACATTAGGAACTTTAAAAGTTTAATTTTAACTTTATTTATTTTTTTATTTTTTTGTTAGGAACATTAAAATTTTAATTTTAATTTTAACCTTAGATAAAAAAAAAAAATTAAAACGTTAGAAAATCAAATTATTTTCAAAAACTTTAGAAAAAAAAAAATCAATGTTTCTTCATACCCCTCACTTCACACCCCTAACTTCATACCCCTTTCTTCATACCCCTAAATTCATACCCCTAACTTCATACCCCTTTCTTCATACCCCTCACTTCATACCCCTCACTAATTGAATACTTACAAAAACTAATTCTTTAATCAATTAATGTCTCATACCCCTAACTTCATACCCCTAACTTTAATCAATTAAGGTATTAGTATTTAGGGTTTAGCATTTAAGGTTTAGGTTTTAAAGGGTTTAGGTTTTAAGATTTAGGTTTTAGAGTTTAGGGTTTCGGATTTAGGGTTTAGGGTTTATGATTTTAGGGTTTAGGGTGTGAAGTGAGGGGTATGAAGTTAGAGGTATCAATTAAGGGGTATGAATATAGGGGTATGAAGTGAGGGTATAAAGTGATGGGTATGAAGATAGGGGTATGAGACCTTAATTGATTAAAGAAGTATTTTTTAAATTTTAATAGTCTAATTGTAAACTTTAATTAAAAAAATAAGATCTTCAGAATTTTAATTTTAACTTTTTTTTTTCTTAGGAACTATAAAATTTTAATTTTTTAACCTTCGAAAAAAACATAAAAAATCAAAACTTTAGAAATTAAAATCTTTTTCAAAAACTTTAGAAAATAAAAAAAAAATCAATGCTTTTTTTTTTCAAACAAAATATTAATATTTCTTCATAACCCTCACTTCACACCCCTAACTTCATACCCCTTTATTAATACCACTTACTTCATACCCCTAACTTCATACCCCTCACTAATTGAATACTTAAAAAAACCAATTATTTAATGAATTAATGTATAATACCACTTACTTCATACCCCTAACTAATTGAATAATTAAAAAAACCACTTCTTTAATCAATTAATATTTCATACCCCTAACTTTAGGGTTTAGGGTTTAGTTAAATAAGTGGTTTTTGTAAGTATTCAATTAGTTAGGGGTATGAGACATTAATTTATTAAATAAGTGGTTTTTGTAAGTATTTAATTAGTTAGGGGTATGAAGTGAGGGGTATGAAGTAAGAGGTATGAAGTTAGGGGTATGAATAAAGGGGTATGAAGTGAATGAAGTTAGGGGTATGAAGTGAGGGATATGAGATCTTAATTGATTAAATAAATGGTTTTTGTAAGTATTCAATTTGTTAGGGGTGTGAAGAAAGGACTATGAAATGAGGAGTATGAAGAAAGTGGTATGAAGTGAGGGGTATTAAGAAAGGGATATGAGACATTAATTGATTAAAGAAGTTGTTTTTGTAAGTATTTAAATACTTAGGTGTATGAAATGATGGGTATTTAGTGAGGGGTATGAAGAAAGGGGTATGAAGAAATGGGTATGAAGTTAGGGGTATGAATTTAGGGGTATGAAGAAAGGGGTATGAAGTAAGGGGTATGAAGTTAGGGGTATAAATAAAGGGGTATGAAGTGAATGAATTTAGGGGTATGAAGTGAGGGGTATGAGGCCTTAATTGATTAAAGAAGTGGTTTTTGTAAGTATTCAATTAGTTAGAGGTATGAATAAAGGGGTATGAAGTGAGGGGTATGAATAAAGGGGTATAAAGTGAGGGGTATGAAGAAAGGGATATGAAACATAAATTAATTAAAGAAGTGGTTTTTATAAGTATTCAATTACTTATGGGTATGAAGTGAGGGGTATTTAGTGAGAGGTATGAAGAAAGGGGTATAAATAAAGGGGTATGAATTTAGGGATATAAATTTAGGGTTATGAAGAAAGGGATATAAATTTAGGGGTATGAAGTTAGGTCATATGAAGAAAGTATTATGAAGTGAATGAAGTTAGGGGTATGATGTGAGGGGTATGTGACCTTAATTAATTAAATAAGTGATTTTAGTAATTATTAAATTAGTTAGAGGTATGGAGAAAGGGGTATGAAGTGACGGGTATGAATAAAGAGGTATAAAGTGAGGGGTATGAAGAAAGGGATATGCGATATTAATTGATTAAAGAAGTGGTTTTTATAAGTATTCAATTACTTAGGGGTATGAATTAAGGGGTATTTGGTGAGGGGTATGAATAAATGGGTATGAATTTATGGGTATGAAGAAAGGGTTATGCAGTTAGGGAGTATGAAGAAAGGGGTATACATTGAATGAAGTTAGGGGTATGAAGTGAGTGGTATGAGACCTTAATTAATTAAATAAGTGGTTTTTGTAAGTATTCAACTAGTTAGAGGTATGAAGAAATGGGTATGAAGTGAGGGGTATGAATAAAGGTGTATAAAGTGAGGGGTATGAAGAAAGGGATATGAGACATTAATTGATTAAATAAGTGGTTTTTGTAAGTATTAAATTGCTTAAGGGTATGAAGTGAAAGGTATTTATTGAGGGGTATGAATAAAATGATATGAATAAAAGGGTATTATTAAAGGGGTATGAAGTTAGGGATATGAATTTATGGGTATGAAGAAAGTAGTATGAATAAAGGCAGTATTAAGAAAGGAGTATGAAGTTAGGGATTATTAAGAAATGGGTATGAAGTTAGGGTAGGAAGAAAGGGGTATGAATAAAGGGGTATTAAATTTAATATTTTAATTTTAAATTTAATTTTTTCTTAGGAACTTTAAAATTTTAATTTTTTAACCTTAGAAAAAAAACAAAAAAAAATCAAAACGTTAGAAAATAAAAAAAATTCAAAATTTTTAGAAAATTCAAAAAAATTAATGTTTCTTCATACCCCTCAATTCATACCCCTAACTTCATACCCATTTCTTCATACCCCTAACTTTATACCCCTAACTTCATACCCCTTTCTTCATACCCCTAACTTCAAACCCCTCATTTCATACCCCTCACTTGATACCCCTAACTAATTGAATACTTAAAAAAAACCAATTCTTTAATTAATTAATGTCTCATAGCCCTAACATCATACCCCTAAATAATTGAATACTTATAAAAACTACTTATTTAATCAATTAGTGTCTCATACCCCTAACTTCAGGGTTTAGGGTTTAGTTAAAAAAGTGGTTTTTGTAAGTATTCAATTAGTTAGGGGTATGAGACATTAATTGAATAAAGAAGTGGTTTTTGTAAGTATTTAATTATTTAGGGGTATGAAGTTAGGGTATGAAGTTATGGCTATCAAGTGAGGGGTATGAAGTTAGGGGTATGAATAAAGGTGTATAAAGTGAGGGGTATGAAGAAAGGGGTATAAAGTGAGGGGTATGAAGAAAGGGATATGAGACATTAATTTATTAAAGAAGTGGTTTTTATAAGTATTCAATTACTTAGGGGTATGAAGAGAGTGGAATTTAGTGAGGGGTATGAAAAAATGGGTATGAATTTAGGGGAATAAATTTAGGGTTATGAAGAAAGGGGTATCAAGTTAGGGGTATGAAGTTAGGGCGTAGGAAGAAAATTATATCAAGTGAATGAAGTTACGGGTATGAAGTGAGGAGTATGGGACCTTAATTAATTAAAGAAGTGGTTTTTTTAAGTATTAAATTATTTAGAGGTATGAAGAAATGGGTATGAAGTGAGGGGTATGAATAAAGGGGTATAAAGTGAGGGGTATGAAGAAAGGGATATGAGATATTAATTAATTAAATAAGTATTTTTTCTAAGTATTCAATTACTTAGGAGTATGAATTGAGGGGTATTTAGTGAGGGATATAAGAAATGGGTATGAATAAAGGGGTATGAAGTTAGGGGTATGAATTTAGAGATATGAAGAAAGGGGTATGAATTTATGAGTATGAAGTTAGGGGTATGAAGAAAGGGATATAAAGTTAATGAATTTAGGGGTATGAAGTTAAGGGTATGAGACCTTAATTTATTAAAGAAGTGGTTTTTGTAAGTATTCAATTAGTTAGAGGTATGAATAAATGGGTATCAAGTGGGAGGTATGAATAAAGGGGTATAAAGAAAGGGATATGAGACATTAATTTATTAAATAAGTGGTTTTTGTAAGTATTCAATTACTTAGGGTTATGAAGTGAGGGGTATTTAGTAAGGGGTATGAAGAAAAGAGTATGAATAAAGGGGTATGAATAAAGGAATATGAAATTAGGAGTATGAATTTAGGGGTATGAAGAAATTAGTATGAATAAAGGGAGTATTAAAAAAGGGGTATGAAGTTAGGGAGTATTAGGAAAGGGGTATGAAGAGAGGGGTATGAGGAAAGGGGTATGAAGTGAGGGGTATGAAGTGAGGGGTATGAATTGAAGGGTATGAATTGAGGGGTATAAATTTAGGTGTATAAAGTGAGGGGTATGAAGTGAGGGGAATGAATTTAGGGGTATGAGACCTTAAATGATTAAAGAAATGGTTTTTCCAATTATTGAATTAGTCAGGGGTGTGAATAAAAGAACATGAAGTGAAAGGTATTAAGAATGGGATATGAAACATTAATTGATTAAATAAGTGATATTTGTAATTATTTAATACTTAGGGGTATAGTGGTCCAATTTTTTCACTTTTGAACAGCTTTGGAGGGATTGGCCTAATCAAGAGGGTGTTGATCATTTTATTAGGCAGTTAGTTTGGATGGGTTCTACCATTCTTTTTTGGAATATTTGGAATGAAAGGAATGGCCAAATTTTTAATCAATATAGGAAGGATATTCACTATATTTGGCAAAAGACCATAGCCAACTTAGTTGAATCAGTCCATCAACTCCTTAATCACCCCCAAAACTCCCATAAAATATGGGATCAAGTGATGCAAAGATTGAAGATTAAACCTTCTAAGGGCAACCAACTTAAAGGGAATGTGAGTATTAGTAAGATGGATAGGACTAGAAATTGGCAACCTCCTCCTAAGGATTTTGGAAAATTCAATACTAATGGAGCCTCTAGAGGGAACCCTGGAAAAGCCAGTGTGGGAGGAATTGGTAGAATTTTAGATGGCTCCCTGGTTTTTACTTTTGCTGAGAATTTGGGTATTCTTTCCAATAACCTTGTTGAGGGGTATGGTATCCTTAGAGGCCTTCAGGAGGCTACTAAGATTGGATGGGAAAAGGTGTTAGTTGAGTCTGACTCTCAACTTATGATTAATCTCTTGAAGACTCCTTCTAAGAATCATAAGGTGGATTGGAGAATAAAAATAATTATTGAGAAGATTCAGTTAATCTAGATGGGATTTTTAAAATTTGATTAAAATCATGTGGTCAGAGATCAAAACAAGAGTGCTGATGCTTTAGCTAATTGGGATTTGGACAAAGGTGATCTTACTTGTTATGGCCACCCTCCTATATGGTGGGCTTCTAAAATTAAGGAAACTTTTCTTTCTATCATTTCTTTGGATGGCTCCAATTCTGAAGGTACCTAGTTTCTTCTTGTTTTTTTTTTTGTTTCTCTTTGGTTCATTCAGTTCTTTTAGTTCCCTAGATCATTCTATTCTTTATTTTGTTTCCTCTGTTGATTCTTGCATTAATAGTCTTCTGGTCTAGATAGGTCATTGTTTTGTTCATTTTTTTTTCTTTTGTCTTCTTTGTTTTTTTGTTTAGTTTTTTAAGATGGGTGGGTTCTTTTGTTTTGTTTTGTTTTTTGTGTTGTTTTTTGTTGTTCTTGTGTTTTTGTTGTTTTGCTTTTTTTTATGTTTTTTGTTATTGTTCTTGTGTTTTTTTCATTCTTGTTCTTGGGTTTCTATTTGTTTGTGTTATTTCATTTTTTTATGTGTGAGTGTTTTCTATGTTTTTTGTTTTTTTTTATTGTCTGTTGTTGGTTGTTTTTATTTTTATTTTATTTTTTAGGTTTTGGTTGTGTTTATTTTTCATGTTTTTTTGGGTTATGTCTTTGTAGTGTTCTATTGTTTTTGTCTTGTTTGTGTTTTGTTATGTGGTTCTTGAGGTTTTCTATGTGGTTTGTGTTGTGGTTTCTTTTATCTTATTGTGTGTGTTTGGTTGTGCTTTTGGTTTTGACACACTCAAGGAGCATGTTTTTTATTGTATTTTATTATTTTTGTTGTTATTTACTTTTTTTAATTTGGTTTTGTGTGTTTGTTTGCTCCTTGAGTATGTCAAAGGTGGTAGGCCAGGTCCGAGTCCTAGGAATTTTTGGCGGAATGGATACCCCTACCTCCTTGGGTCTTACCCGAAAGTGGCATCCCTTTTGGGATGTTTTCCACACAAAAAAAAAAAAATACTTAGGGGTATGAAGTGAGAGGTATTTAGTGAGAGGTATGAAGAAAGGGATATAAATAAAGGGGTATGTATTTAGGGGTATGAAGAAAGGTGTATGAATTTAGGGGCATGAATTGAGGGATATGAAGAAATGTGTATGAAGTTAAGGGTATGAAGAAAGATATATGAGACATTAATTGATTAAAGAAGTTGTTTTTCTAATTATTCAATTACTCAGTGTATGAAGTGAGGGGTATTTAGTGAGGGGTATGATAAAGGGGTATGAAGTTAGAGTTATGAATGTAAGGGTATGAAAAAAGGTGTATGAATTTTGGGGGTATGAAGTGAATAAAGTTAATGGTATGAAGTGAGGGGTATGAGACATTAATTGATTAAATAAGTGGTTTTTGTAAGTATTCAATTAGTTAAGGGTATGAATAAAGGGGTATGAAGTGAGGGGTATTAATAAAAGGGTATGAAGTGAGGGGTATGAAGAAAGGGATATGAGACATTAATTGATTAAAGAAGTGGTTTTTTTTAATTATTTAATTACTTAGGGGTTTGATATGAGGGGTATTTAGTGAGGGGTATGAAGAAAGGGATATGAAGTTAGGGATATGAATTTAGGGGTATGAAGTTAGGGGTATGAAGTTATGGGTATGAAGTTAGGGGGTATGAAGAAAGGGGTATGAAGTGAGGGGCATGAGACATTAATTTATTAAATAAATGGTTTTGTAAGTATTCAATTAGTTAGGGGTATGAAGAAAGGGGTATGCAGTGAGGGGTATGAAGAAGGGGATATTAAACATGAATTAATTAAAGAAGTAGTTTTTATAAGTATTCAATTAAGGGTATGAATAAAGTGGTATGAAGTTAGGATTATGAATTTAGTGGTATAAAGAAATGGATATGAAGTTAGAGGGTATGAAGAAATAGGTATGAGACACTAATTGATTAAAGAAGTGTGTTTTCTAAGTATTCAATTAGTTATGGGTATGAAGTTAGGGGTATAAATAAATCAGTATTTCTTCATACCCCTTACTTCACACCCCTAACTTCATACCACTTTATTCACACCCCTAACTTCATACCCCTTTCTTCATACCCATCACTTCATACCCCTCACTAATTGAATACTTAAAAAAACCAATTCTTTAATCAATTAATGTCTCATACCCCTAACTTCATACCCCTAACTAATTTAATACTTATAAAAACCACTTCTTTAATCAATTAATGTCTCATACCCCTAATTTTAGTGTTTACAATTTAGTTAAAGAAGTACTTTTTGTAAGTATTCAATTAGTTAGGGGTATGAAGTTAAGGGTATGATACACTAATTAATTAAATAAGTAGTTAGGGGTATGAAGTAAGGGGTATGAAGAAAGGGGTATGAAGTTAGGGGTATGAATTTAGGGGTATGAAGAAAGGGATATGAAGAAAGGGGTATGAAGTAAAGGGTATGAAGAAAGAGGTATGAATTGAGGGGTATGAATAAAGGGATATGAGACATTAATTGATTAAAGAAGTGGTTTTTATAAGTATTCAATTACTTAGGGGTATGAAGTGAGGGGTATTTAGTGAGGGGTATGAATAAAGGGGTACGAATTTAGGGGTATAAATAAAGGGGTATAAAATTAGAGGTATGAAATTAAGGAGCATTAAGAAAGGGGTATGAATTTAGGGGTATGAAGAAAGGGGTCTAAAGTGATGGGTTTGAAGAAAGGGGCATGAATTGAGGGGTATGAAGAAAGGGATATGAGACATTAATTAATTAAAGAAGTAGTTTTTGTAAGTATTCAATTACTTAGGGGTATGAAGTAAGGGGTATTTAGTGAGGGGTATGAATAAAGGGGTATGAAGAAATGGGTATGAAGAAAGGGGTATGAAGTTAGGGGTATGAAGTGAGGGGTATGAAGTTAGGGGTATGAAGAAAGGGATATAAGACATTAATTGATTAAATAAGTGGTTTTTATAAGTATTCAATTACTTAGGGGTATGAAGTGAGGGGTATTTAGTGAGGGGTATGAAGAAAGGGGTATGAAGAAAGGGGTATGAAGTTAGGGGTATGAATTTTGGGGGTATGAAGAAAGGGATATGAATTTAGGGGGTATGAAGAAAGGGGTATGAAGTGAATGAATTTAGGGGTATGAAGTGAGGGGTATGAGACATTAATTGATTAAAGAAGTGGTTTTGTAAATATTTAATTAGTTAGGAGTATGAATAAAGGGGTATGAAGTGAGGGTTATAAAGAAAAGGATATGAGACATTAATTGATTAAAGAAGTGGTTTTTGTAAGTATTCAATTACTTAGGGGTATGAAGTGAGGGTTATTTAGTGAGGGGTATGAATAAATGAGTATGAATAAAGGGGTATGAATAAAGGGGTATGAAGTTAGGGGTATGAATTTAAGGGTATAAAGAAAGGGTTATGAGGTTAGAGGTATGAAGATAGGGAGTATTAAGAAATGGGTGTGAATAAAGGGGTATGAAGAAAGGGGCATGAAGTGAGGGATGTGAAGAAAGGGATGTGAAGTGAGGGGTATGAAGTTAGTGGTATGAGACCTTAATTTATTAAATAGAGGGCTATGAAGTGAGGGGTATGAAGAAATGGGTATGAATTGAGGGGTATGAAGTTAGGGGTATGAAGTGAGGGATATGAAGTGAGGGGTATGAAGTTAGGGGTATGAGACCTTAATTGATTAAAGAAGTGTTTTTTTAATTTTATTTATTTTTAATTGTTAACTTTAATTAAAAAAAAATAGAAACTTTTTCATTTTAACTTTAATTTTTTTCTTAGGAACTTCAAAATTTTAATTTTTAACCTTCGAAAAAAATCAAAACGTTTGAAAATCAAAATTTTTAAAACTTTAGAAAATAAAATAAAAAATCAATGTTTTAAAAAAAATTAATGTTTCTTCATACCCATCACTTCACACCCTAAATTCATACCCATTTCTTCATACCCCTAACTTCATACCCCTTTCTTCATACCCCTCACTTCATACCCCTCACTAATTGAATACTTACAAAAACCAATTATTTAATCAATTAATGTATCATACCCCTAACTTCATACCCCTCACTTCATACCCCTAACTAATTGAATACTTACAAAAACCACTTTTTTAATCAATTAATGTCTCATACCCCTAACTTCAGGGTTTAGAATTTAATTAAAGAAGTGGTTTTTTTAAGTATTCAATTAGTTAGTCGTATGAAGTTAGGGGTATGAAGTTAGGTGTATGAAGTGAGGGGTATGAAGTAAGGAGTATGAAGTTAAGGGTATGAATAAATGAGTATGAAGTTAGGGGTATGGAGCGAATGAATTTAAGGGTATGAAGTGAGGGGTATGAGACATTAATCAATTAATGAAGTAGTTTTTGTAAGTATTCAATTAATTGGGGGTATGAAGAAAGGGGTATGAAGTGACGGGTATGAAGAAAGGTGCATGAAGAAAGGGATGCGAGACATTAATTGATTAAATAAGTGGTTTTTGTAAGTAATCAATTACTTAGGGGTATGAAGTGAGGGGTATTTAGTGAGGGGTATGAATAAAGGGGTATGAATTTAGGGATATGAAAAAAGGGGTATGAATTTAGGGGTATGAAGAAAGGGGTTTGAAGTGAATGAATTTAGGGGTATGAGGCCTTAATTGATTAAATAATAGGTTTTTGTAAGTATTCAATTAGTTAGGGGTATGAAGAAAGGGGTAAGAAGTGAGGGTTATGAAGAAAATGGTATGAATTGAATGGTATGAAGAAATGTATATGAGACCTTAATTAATTTAATAAGTGGTTTTTGTAAGTGTTCAAGTACTCAGGGGTATGAAGTAAGGGGTATTTAGTGAGGGATATGAAGAAATGTGTATGAAGAAAGGGGTATGAATTTAGGGGTATGAAGTTAGGGAGTATTAATAAATGGGTATGAGGTTACAGGTATGAAGCTAGGGGTATGAAGAAAGGGGTATTAAGTGAGGGGTATGAAGTGAGGGGTGTGAAGTGAGGGGTATGAAGTTAGGGGTATGAGACATTAATTGATTAAAGTTTGGGGTATGAAGAGAGGGGTATGAAGAAAGGGGTATGAAGTGAGGGGTATGAAAAAATGGTATGAATTGAGGGGTATGAATTTAGGGGTATGTAGTTAGGGGTATGAAGTGAGGGGTATGAAGTTAGGGGTATGAGATATTAATTGATTAAAGTTTTTTTTTTTTAATTGTAAACTTTAATTAAAAAAAATTAGGAACTTTAAAATTTTAATTTTAACATTAATTTTTTTTCTTTTTTTTCTTAAGAACTTTAAAATTTTAATTTTTTAACCTTATAAAAAGAAAACAAAAAAATCAAAACGTTAGAAAATCATTTTTTTTCAAAAACTTTAGAAAATTGAAAACAATCAATGTTTCTTCATACCCCTCACTTCACACCCCTAACTTCATACCCCTTTCTTCATATCCCTAACTTCATACCCCTAAATTCATACCCATTTCTTCATACCCCTAACTTAATACCCCTCACTTTATACTATTCACTTCATACCCATCACTAATTGAATACTTACAAAAACTAATTATTTAATCAATTAATGTCTCATACCCCTAACTTTAACAAAATAAGGTCTTAGGGTTTAGAGTTTAGGGTTTAGGGTTTAGAGTTTTAGGTTTTAGGGTTTAGGGTTTAGGGTTTAGGTTTTAGTGCTTAGGGTTTAGGGTTTAGGGTTTAGGGTGTGAAGTGAGGGGTATGAAGTTAGGGTATGCATTGAGGGGTATGAAGTTAGGGGTATGAAGTGAGGGGTATGAATTTAGGGGTACGAGATCTTAATTTTTTTTATCGGTTAAAAGATTTGGATTAAAAATGGGTTTTAACAGGAATCCCAAAACCTGATTACAAAATGGCTTTGTTAGCCCAAGAACCCAAAAGTTTTGAATCAAGCCTCAAGAGGCTATCCTTAATACAAAACATAAAGGAGGAAATCCTTAGGATAAAATCGATCAACAAAGCAAGCCTCAAGAGGCTATCCTTAATACAAAATATAAAGGAGGATATCCTTAGCCAACACCAAAATAGTGCAACAAGCATGAACAACTAGAAAAAGATGAAACCAAGACCCAAAACTGGTAATCCAGAAGCAACTAGGCTTCCTCCTTGAGCACAACACCAGCATCTTGATTTTCCACATTGGAAGTGTCTGCCACGATGCCAATAGCAGTGCCAGGGTCATCCTCTGGAACACCAAGATCAATAAAAACATTGACGTTTGTAGTAGGAACACTACAATTACCATCAACGAAGGACTTCCTAAAAAATGCAGGTGGAGGGCATTACGAAGGTCAACAAGATGAGTGATACAGTTTGAGATGGAGTTAATGATAAACAACTGCATGCACTTATCAGGGGAGTCCTTCTCATCATCCTCAGAGTCAATAACCAAAGACTCCTTCTATTGAGCCAATTTCTTAAGGTAAAGTGAGGAACACACATGTTTTTACAAGAATTCAGGTTCAGGTTCAGGAGAAGCACTCCGAGGTCTCTTTCTCAAGATACTAACATTATCAATTATTTTCTATTTCTTAGCAGACAACCTAGGGTTACCAGAAGACTGAGGTGTCATTTGAGATGAGCTAGGTTTGATAGGGCTTGGCCTAGGTTTAGGAGGTGGAGTCACAGAGATGCCCTTAGGGCAATGCACCAACCAATGCTTATACAACACATTAAAAATCCCATGATGAGTTGGCAACTCGAACCCTTTTTTATCCCTACAATTCTCAATTGTGTAATTCATGGAGTTAAACAAGAATTGTGGAATATTGACCTGATTGACATCCCAAAAATGGTTATAGAAGGCAAAATGAAAGCTATAGAGGGGCTTGTATGGGTCGTCAATAGTAATAAATTCCATAATTGGCTTCATGACACTTCCCCATGAAAATGGTAGCTCATCACGATGCATCCCCAAGTGGGCTTTCCTATGAATTTCTTTGTCTTTCACATCCTTTAATTCTGCATCCCAATGGTGCTTCTCTCTCTTGATGGACCTTCCCTCAGGAGGTTGCCCCATCAACTCGACCAGGAGTTTGATATCCACAACATAGGTCTTCCCATGAATGGTAACACGACCATTGTCCTAGGTTTCCATGAAAGCAATAGTGATTTTAGGGTCTTCTCCCTCAAAATTTTTGAAAAAAGGCATGAACCTCTTAGAAGCAAGGATACCTTCAACAATACTATCCATGGAAACCTCAGACGGCTCAACAAAACTTGCCATGATGAAACAAAAACAAAACCAAGGCCTTCTTAGTGGGAACAAAATCGGTAGACAATGATGGAGAAAGGTTAGAACAAGACCAATATAAGAAGGGATGACTAAAGAGGCCAACTTAGACAAAACCCAATGGCAAAATCAAATAATGTGTCGAATGGGAAGGAGGTTTGAGGGTCTGCACAAAATGAGATGATTATTATGGAAAAATTAGATGAAGGCAAATGAAGGAATTGTGTGGACGTCCCCAAACATTCGCATAGAAAAAATAAAAATCAAAACACGAGAGAAGGAGGGTAGGATGAGCACAATGTGGATAGAGGTGATACGACCTTGAAAAGATAGGATGAGCGGAATAGGGCTTAAGGCGATGCTAAAATTGAAAGGAGAGGAAAGGGAGTGAAAGACGAAGGGACAAGGGGAAGAAAAATAAGAAGGAAAAATGGTGGAAAAGCCCAAAAAAGGGGAAACCTGACACCCAAAAGAAGCAATCTCTCGAACAGTAGGAAATCCAAGACCCAAGGAAGCATGAAAACTATCTTTGAGATAAAATTAGATCATGAGCAAATTAGCCATTGACTTGCACCACATCAACAATAGAGATACTAGGTGTCAAAAAATCTTGATTCGTGACCTGGACCAACTCAAAAGGAAAAGCAGAAGTCCACATCAGCAAATCAGAGGATTGAGTCCCAATGTTTTCTAATACATCAACAACATGGTTGCATTCCTGGAAAGTATGTTGGAATATGATATCTTGGAAGGATCGACTAAGAAATCTAGCCTCATCAATGATATTTCTAATTTTCCATGAGGGCACTTTTGAATTTTTTAAATAATTGATAATGGTAAGAGAATCACCTTCCACCAATAACTTACCAACATAATCTTTGGCTAAAGTTAGACCATGCCACATGGCACATGCCTCTGCAACCTGATTTGATTGAATTCCGATAAACTCAACAAACGCAAGGATAACCCTGCCTAAACTATCTCTGAGAATGCCACCAACACCTGCTTTCCTAGGGTTACCCTTTGTCGCACCATCAACATTCAGTTTAACCCAACCTGGAGGAGGAGGTATCCAGGTGGAAATAGCTCTATTATTGGAAGATCGAGACTAGGAATTATCAATGATGGGAAGATTGAGAGATGCCCCCAATGACAGTTCAAGCCAAGAAGTAGGGCCAGAAGGGAGAGGACAAAGGGTGGCATTTTCAGTGGCAAAAGATAGAATCTTGTTAAAAATAAATTCAGGTTCTTGCAAAGTATTTGAGAAAACATGATGGTTTTTTTCTAGCCAAATCTACCACAAAAAGTGAAGAAAACAAAAATGCCATAAATATTTAAGCCTGAGGTTGCCAAAAGGATTGGGCCATTGAGAAAAAATCTCAGGGATAGAGCAGGGGGTAACCCAAGAAATATGAAAGAAATCCATAAGCTTATTGAGGACCAAAGAAGAATAAGGGTAGACAAGGAATAGGTGGAGAGAGGATTCCTAGTCGGACATACACAGGAAACATCTATTGACTAAATGGAGACCTCTTTTCAACAGATTGTCAATCGTGAGGATTTTCTCTTGAATAGCCACCCAAGAAAAAGTAGAAACTTTAGGAATTAGATGTTTAGGCCAAACAAGACTAAAAGGAAGTAGAGGTTCAACACGAGGCATGAGAATTTTATAAGATGACTTAATAGAAAAATCACCATTTTTAGTAGCTTCCCAGAAAATCTGATCCTATGGATTTGCAGAAGGAATAATTGAAGAATTAAGGATGGCCTGCAATTCTCTGGATTCCACAGGGTAGTCATGACAGCATATAGCTTTCCAAATTTTCCTATTTGCCTGCGTATGGATGAAATTGGACACTTTTGAACCAAAAATAATATCAGTATAATATTTAAGGATAGCAAACTAGGGATTGTTTATCAGTGGTTGACTAAGAATCCACTTATCATTCTAGAAATCAATTTGCTACCCATTTCCTAGTCTCCATCTGAGGCCTTGTAAAACAAGATATTTGGTATGAAGAATCGATTTCCAAAAACAAGATCCTCTTGGATGTGGAACAACATTAAAAAAATTAGAGTTTTGCAAATACTTACGATAAACAATGGAGGTCCACTCTAAATCAGAATTTGAAATTAATCTCCATGCCTGCTTTGCAAGAAGATCCAGGTTCAGAAGATGAAGCCATCTAAGCCCAAGCCCCCCAAATATTTTTGGTAGACAAACCGTGTCCCAAGAAACAAGGTGGAAATGATTCTTATTCTCTGCTCTAGACCATAGGAAGTTCTTTTGAATTTGTTCAATTTTGTTGCAGATCCTCGCAGGAACTTTGAAAATAGACATAAAGTATATGGGAATGCTTTGAAGAGAGGCATGGGTAAGGATGACCTTGCCAACTTGCGACAAAAGATTACCTTTCCACCCAGCCAATTTCTTTTGCATCCTCTCAACCACATTGTTCCACATTGAAGCAGAAGGTTACCCCAAGAATAAAGGGAGTCCCAGATAAGTAGAAGGAAAAGAAGAAATAGGACAACCAATAATTTTAGAAATTCTACATTATCTTTTAGTGGGGGTATTGATAAAATATATCTTACTTTTGTGAAAATTGATCTTCTGTCCTAGAGCCTCTTCATACAAAATTAAAATGTGCTTGATAACCTTAGCTTCAAATATAGCCACATTAGAAGTAATAATTGTATCATCCACAAACTACTGATGAGAAACAGGCCTAGTTTGAGAAGCAACTTTAATGCCTGAAATGAGATTTAAATTACAAGCTGCCTTAATAGTTCTACCTAAGGCCTCAATAGCTATAATGAAGAGCAAAGGGGATATGGGATCACCTTGATGAATACCCCTCTTTATGGGAAAATAGCCATCTACCGATCTATTAACAAGAATAAAGAACTAGAGAGTGGAAATACACCCTTTTATAAGATCAACCCACTCAGGATGAAAGCCAAATTTGAGGAGAATGGAAACAAGAAAATCCCAATTAAGTCTATCAAAGGCTTTATTCATATCCAACTTTAGGATGAAGGCAATTTTTTTAGCAAGTTGGGCAGAATGAAGGGCTTCATGAATGGTGATGACCCCATCAAGGATGGATCTCCCTTGGATAGAACTCCCTTGGCAAGGATCAATGATAGAAGGGAGGATATCCCTCATTCTAGTAGCGATAGCCTTAGTCAAGATTTTATAAACAACATTACATAGGCTTATTGGGTGAAAGTCAGTCATAGATTTGGCATTCAAGATTTTTGGGATAAGAGCAATGAAGGTTGAATTGATACCACATGGGACAGATTTGGCAGATTGAAATTCACGGATCGCAGAATGAACATCGGAGCCAACAATGTCCCAAAAGGGTTGAAAGAAGCGAGGAGGAAACCCATAAGGTCCAGGAGCCTTGTCAAGATGCATAGAAAAAAGGGCTTGATAATATCTCATTGATTAAATAAGTGTTTTTTTTAATTGTAAAATTTAATTAAAAAAAATTAGGAACTTAAAAATTTTAATTTGAACTTTACTTTTTTTTTTTTTTTTTTTTTTCTTAGGAACTTTAAAATTTTAATTTTAAATTTTTAACCTTAGAAAAAAAAAAAAAATCAAAATGTTAGAAAATCAAAATTTTTCAAAAACTTTAGAAAATCCAAAAAAAATAATATTTTTTCAAAAAAAATCAATGTTTCTTCATACCCCTCACTTCACACCCCTAACTTCATACACCTTTCTTCATACCCCTAACTTCATACCCCTAACTTCATACCCCTCACTTCATATCCATCACTAATTTAATACTTACAAAAACCAATTCTTTAATCAATTAATGTCTCATACCCCTAACTTCATACCCCTCACTTTATACCCCTAACTAATTTAATACTTACAAAAACCACTTATTTAATCAATTAATGTCTTATATCCCTTTCTTCATGCCCTTACAAAAACCACTTATTTAATCAATTAATGTCTTATATCCCTTTCTTCATGCCCCTCACTTCATACCCCTCACTTCAGACCCTTTTCTTCATATCCCTAACTAATTGAATACTTACAAAAACCACTTTTTTAATCAATTAAGGTCTCATATCCCTCACTTCATACCCCTAACATAATTAACTTTATACTCCTTTCTTCTTACCCCTTTCTTCATACCCCTAAATTTATACCCCTAACTTCATACACCTATATTATTACCCCTATCTTCTTACTCCTTTATTCATACCCCTTTCTTCATACCCCTCACTAAATACCCCTCACTTCATACCCCTAAGTAATTGAATACTTACAAAAACCACTTATTTAATTAATTAATGTCTCATATCCCTTTCTTCATACCCCTCACTTCATACCCCTTTCTTCATACCCCTAACTAATTGAATACTTATAAAAACCACTTATTTAATCAATTAAGGCTTCATACCCCTCACTTAGGGTTGGTTCCTGTTGTACTGGCCCAAATTTTTTGTGCCCTTACCTTCAGGCTAAAGGATTCATGCCCAGAAGGGGGATGTGATAAGGATGGAACAATACCTCAGACTGAGAGGCCCTTTGAAGGTCACGCCTCTCAGGGGAGGGGTGTAAGGGTGAATTTTTGACGGATGGTGGGGTTCACCAGGAAACTTTGAGTGGTAGTTTCCATGCCTAGGTTGAGAATGGTCTTGATGTGTTTATTTTATACTCAATAACTCATATTCCTAGGTTGACCAGAATGAATCTAAGCTATTATATATGAAACACTGATTTATATGAATAGAGAAAGCGTGAATGAATCCTAAATACCAGGAATATACTAAATAAGAAAGAATGCACCTAATTTCGGATGTCTGATGAAGATTCTAAAGCTTGTAGGAGTCCAGATCATCCCGAATATGATAGGATCATCTACAATTATATAGAATCATCCTAGATTATAGGAGATCATTTGAAATCAGATAGGATCATCATCGATCTGACGAATTTGTCAATTGAATTCATCAAAAACCTGCAATCACAGAAACAGACACCAAAAACCAAAAATGCTATTGCAAGAATAATGTAAAATGATAGAAATGACAATATAAATGCCTAACTGATAAATCTGGATAGCAAATTAAAGGAAATGCATTGTTTTAATAACTTATTTTAACTTTATCATGCATTTATGTTAAAATGAGGTGAACTCCAGGATGCAGAATGAAAATAATCAAGCCAATGCATAATAAAATAAAGAAGGAAGATGAGAAATGCAAACTCAGGGCTTTGATTACCCCCAATCTAGAATGCAGTCGATATCACCTCCAATCATACGAGATCATAGCCGATATGCGATAGGATCATCCAAAATTGTCTGGAATCGCCTACAACAATCCGAGCTTCCTCCAGCTGAAGCATAGTGAAAACCTGTAATGAAAACTTAGAACTACGAGTGCAAATATTAAATGGTAGGGAAAATCAACTAGGGAAAGAGTTAGGAGGAGAGCCAGGAAGGGGATCCAGGGAGTCAAGGGGATAAACTAAGAAAATTCCAGTTTATAGAGGATTAGGGGGAGGTTGGGAGGTTGGGGATCATCCCAATCTAGGAGATCTCCAACGAAGGAATCTCCAACTACGTAGACATGCTTCTGCCCAAGTTGGAGAGGCTGTTGAAATAGAAGCTAATTATAAAAATTTGATTTTGGGATGAAATCGTCTGGACATTCTATTCCATACAAATTCATTCGATCTAGGACGATTTCGTCTGATCGACGACGATATCGTCCAACGGTCAAAACAACTCCTAAAAATGGCATGAAAAATGGGGAGAGCGATTAATGGACGGTTTTTGGGGTTAAAAATCAAATTTTTATCTTTTTACTAAGGGTTTAACTATGCCAATTTTAGGGTGCTACATTTTGCCCCTTCTTTAGCAAATTTTTTGAAGAAAATGTGTTAAAGACGAGTTCTTCATGCTTTACGAGAAAGCAAAAATTTATTCCATTTTTTAGACGATGATTCTAGGTCGAATCGTACGACTGCTTACTATGGTGCCCCCTCCAAGTTTTTACCCAAATCAAACATTTGAGGTAAAAGTGCGAAAAAGCAAAATTAAAAAAGTTGTGTTTTAAATAAAATTAATTAAAAAATAGGGTAAAACCCTAATTCATTGTTAATGTTCACTTTTACTGTTTTAGAGCTCTGTAGGCAAAATGGTGGAAACAACACACAGATCGACAAGGTCCGACGCGGATTGCAGGTAGGGATCTAAAATTGATGCATTATGTTTTTAATTGGATTTGTGTGATTTTTAATTTGAATTTTGATTATTTTTGGGGTATCGCAGCCGTTTTTAGGCCATCGATGATGTCAGGACGAAATCATCCCTAGATCGCCGATTTTGTCTAGGGGCGAAATCTACGAAATAGGGACAATCCCGTCCAACAAGGGGTGATCCCCAAGTTGAGAAATCGGAGATGATTTCATCCTACCAAGGACGATTTGACTCAATTTAGTATGATATTGTCCAATAGTGGATGATATCATTTTTTTATAAGATGAAATTGATTTAACTAATTTTAATGATTATCTATTAATGATTTTTGTTGTTTGATTATTTATTTTGTAGAGGAGATTACTAAAAATTTAGGAGTGGAAATATGGGGTGCTAAGAGACGATGTAGCCACGCTCGATCAGGCAGAGCGAGACTGACTAGCGAAGGTTGGTCTACAACATGTGGTAGAGATGCCACAAATACCTACAGACATGGGGCTATTGACAGCCCTATCATAGAGGTGGTATCTAGGGTCGTCCTATTTTTGGCTATCAATAGGGGAGATGGCTCCCACTCTAGAGGATGTACAGAGGATTTTGAGGATCCCCATACATGGGCGGTTCATGACTCTTGTGGCCAATCAGGGCCATGCCATGACGCGACTATGTGGAGACCCTAGCTTTGCCCTTGAGAAGGGCAAAGTGAACATTGATACATTGAGGTAGATGTCTGGGGCATCTCGATTGACTCAGGTTTTGGCAGGGGTAGTGGGTGGCCTACTGATATGCCACCAGAGTAGATGTAGGTTATCGTGGCTACTCTCAGATGTGGTCTACGATATGAGAGACCATGGCTATAGATTTTCTTGGGGTAGCTTTGTACTATGCTACTTGTATAGGATCTTTTACGGGGTCATATACAAGGGAGGTTGATGTCTAGTTTTGACATCGCTGTTGGGAGCACGTTGCGGTGCAGAGGCCTGTAGGGCTTCCACTGACATGGGTTGATCGAGAGAGACCCTAGGTGTTCTATTGGTGGCTCCAGAGAGGGTCATAGTGGCGGATAGATCTATTGATGTCCCGTAGGTTGCTAGATGACCTCATATGTGACCAAATCACCTGAAGGCCATGGAGAGAGCATCTAGGGTGGGGAGAGGATAGACAAGATTTGGATCGCATCAGGTGAGTCTTCTGGCTAAGGATGGAGTGGGGAGAGGTAGAGCTCCACTACTATGACTGAGTTTTGAGGCAATTCAATATACAATAGGGGGTCCCTTCTCTTAGAGACTATGAGTACTCCCGGACTATTCGGGATAACACTACACTGAGTGGAGCTCCAGATATGCAATGATTCTGGATTCAGGATGCTAACGATGCCCCCATTCAACCAGTGGATGGGGACAACTCTAGGGTCACAGACGGATATGATGCCTGGTACGCAAGCATCTACCCTCCTTGAATGATGAGGGCATAGGGTCTTATTGGTCATCAAATCTGCCTAGGAAAGGATTTGGGTAAGTGTATGCGCCCTAGACCTGGACCAACATTGAAAGGCCGAAGGGAAGAGATGCCCCTCGTGCCAATCTCCGGAGAAAGGCCGGCTCCTATGCTAAACTACTTTGGTGTTTTGAGATAAGGGATGCAAGAAAAAAGGGGAGGAAAGAGATAAAAAGAGTTAGGGTTAGAGAAAGAAATAAAAAAAGGGGTAAGGGAAGAGAGATCGATAATTTAAGGTGGGAGAGAATAGGAAGCACGATCACTAACTAACAACTTGAATAGCAGCAAAGAACACCAAGAATAAATGAAAGAAATGCCACATTAACCTTCCTATGTATCCTCTGGGAGAGCTCCAGGATTCTCCTTCTCCCTTTCATCAAAATTTAGGGTTCAGAGTAACGACGATTAGGACAAGTGAATATAACAGAAACCACAACCCACCGAGGTAGCATAAAAGAAAACCAATATAGCGTTTTTCCTCTCCTATGTATCCTTCGGGCAAGTTTTAGGGTACAGTCCCCAATCGCACACCGAATTCGGGATTCGGAGTCACCAGTATGCAAATGAAGAAAGACAAAAGAAATAAACATAGAAGGCAACATAAAAGAAAGGAATTGAGCCCAAAGCTCTTTAGTATTAATCGTAGGACATCAAGTTACAGCAGCTTTCTAGCAGAAAGTTCCCCCCCTTTTACATTACAATGCCTGGGTTTTTATAGAGGACCCGACCCTCTGAGCCATAATTACACAAGATGGAGGAGTACATCCTCGAAAGTTGAGAAGTCGGCCCTTCGCGGCTCTCGTGACTGAGCTTTCATATCCTTTGCCAAAACTAGCAGTTGTGACTAGGTCAACTGGGGAAATACGCATTAATGAGCCGCCTGAGCATCCTCGGCTTCTGGGTGTGGTGCTCGAGTGGCCGCCATGCTTGCCGAGCTCTCCTTCTGGAACTGATACTTCATTTCCAATTGCCAAAAATGAGCAGCGGTCTTATCGGGCACGTAAAAATGCATTTATGAGGCAATTGATCACCTCGAGAAAATACCCGGCTTGGAACGCGTGCCCTTGAAGCGCTTCACAAGATGTTCGTTTGCAACTTTGCTTCGCAATGGACTTGTGCCGAAGCAATAACTCCTCCTTGATTTGTACTTCGCAAAATGGAGCTTCGCAAAACTGCTTCGGGGGGCGTGAGTGCCGAAGCATATTTCCTTCGCAAAATGGGCCTCTTCATTCCTTGCCGCTTCGTTGACAAAATTGCTTCGCTGATGCCTTGGAGAAATGCTTCGCTGCGATCCTCTTTCAAGACTGTGGTTCGGGAAGGTTTCGACCGAAGCAATTGCCTTCAAAAGATGTTGCATTCTTTATGGCCATCACTACTTCGGGTGAAAGTACTTCGCATGAAAGATGGCCGAAGCAGATGCTTCGCAATGACTTTCGACGAAGTAGAAATGGTTCACTGGCGCCAGGGGCCGAAGTGGATGCTTCGGTGGCTTTTCGGCAAAGTGTTTTCAGTGCTGTGCTCCTTCAAATTCTGCTTCGCAAAACTTTTGCCCGAAGTAGCCTTTTGAAATGCTTCGGGCGCGAAGTAGTTTTCTTGCCTTAGCTAATTCGGTCCGCGGTCTTTCTTCGGTGAAGCTGTTCTTTCGAAATGCTGCTTGAATTCTGCTTCGCAAAACTTTTTCCCGAAGTAGTTTTTTGAAATGCTTCGGTCGCGAAGCTCTCCTTTGCACCTTGCTAGAATTTTTGCTTCGGCAACGCTGCTTCACAAGGTTTTTGCCCGAAGTAGTTTTTTGAGGAACTTCGGGCCCGAAGCTCCTTTTGCCTTTCTTGTATTCTTCTTCGGCAACACCGCCTCGCCAACTTTTGCCCGAAGCAATCGCTGAAAATGCTTCGGGTGCGAAGTTCTTTTCATACTTCTCTTCTTTCTTTGGTGAAGCTATTTTTCCTAGCTTGTTCGACATCGAAGTTCTTTCTTCTTCATCTTATGTACAAAGGGGTGGCAAGGAAAGCCAAAATTGCTGCAACTTACAAATATTTTCAACAAAAACAACCAAAAGAAATACTTTACAACAAAGAACACTGTACAAAGTTTTGATTTTTTTCTTCCCCATTGTGCAATGTGACAAAAATTGTCAACATTCTTGGCGGCTCGTGGGGCAACGAGCTCATCTCGGTGGAAGAACCCTCAGCTTTGATCCATTGGGCCAGAGTCACCTCCAGACCCTTCTCCCTTTTCCACCTCTAGGGGCGCTTCCATAGCTTGTTCTCCCTCTTCTTCTCCTTCGCCTTCTTCTTCTACTTCTTCTGCTGGTGCGGCTTCCTCTGGTGCGGCTTCATGTTGTGGCGATGGGGCAAGGTGATCGTGGATTTTTCTCATGGTTCGGCGGACATGAGCCCAGGAACCCTTTGAAAAAGGCTCTTGATCCTGCAGTGCCTTGACCAAAATGCGAAACCGATCGATCTGCCCGATATCAGCATGTTGGGCCCTGGTATACAGATCGTTCAGGCAAGCCGTGATCTTGCAGTATCTCAGAATGAAATCTATGACCTATTTTTCTATTATAGGCTCTACCCATTCATCTATTTTTGAGACGTCACCCTCAAACTGAAGCCATGCCGGCTTAATCTCTTCTTTGGTGAGAAGGTTCCCATCATCATCCGTGAAGCTCGGGAAACCCAAGGAAGAGAGATCTTGGAAATAGCCCATTGATGCACGTTGCTCGTCCTCGAACGCATCCAGGAGGTCCTTCGCTTTCTGTGCTTTCCTCACCTTGGAGAAGAAGGCACGAACTGTGGCCTTAGCTGTAGACCAATCTCTAGCTATCCGACTCATTGCAGGGACCTGCAAGTCCTGATATTTAGCGTTTTGGACATCGAAAGCCAATTTGAGTCGGCCTCTAGCTTTTTGAGTGATTTCATCGATGATTGGCCTTCCTTCGGCAGTGGCCTACTGTGCTTCGGTGGTGTAGATCAAAATTGATAGGGCACTGGAGGCCCGAGACCTAAAGTTTTTGAGCAAGTGTGAGCGAATCTCCTTGATTTTGCTTCTATCAAATAGCTCCAGGTTTACCTTTTCGAACAACTACTATTGTGTCTGCAGGATTTTGCTTTCAAGTTCCTTGGCCTTCAACTCATTTTTGGCCTGTCTCTACGCTTGGTGCTCAGCTGAACACTGTAGTTGTAGTATTTTCTGTTTGAGGGCATGCGTTTCCTTTTTCATCAGATTACACTACTCCTTTGAATCCTCCAGCTTGGAGCGGATTCTAGCTAGCTCCTCTTCTAGTTTGATGTTGGTGCTTTCTGCTTCAAACCTACGCTGATTAGCGATGTTTGCGTGCGCTCAAAAAGTCTCAATCCTGACATGCATAGACACGGACTCATTGTCTATGTTTAAGTGTTCTAGGTCCTTGGTCTTCTCCTGATAGTCGTAATCTACTGGAGTCATTTCATCCAGAGGCTTCTGGACCTTAGGGACCTTCTTCACCTTATGCAGCTTTCTAGCCTTCAAATCGAAGACAACGCATTTTTCAGTCTGGGCCAGAGAGCGCCCTCTCTTCTTCCTTGCCTCTTTCAACATTTTTTCTGTATTTTGTCGAGCTAGGAGCAGTTTCTTGGCTAGAGGGTGTTCCTTTATCATGGAGAGTTCCGACTCAAATGAGGCTGGATCTCCAGCCGAAGGGGTAAACAAATACAAAGAATTGATGGGGGAAGCCTCACCAGAAGGTTCGACGGATGGTGTGATAGAAGCTTCGGCCAGTGGGACAATGCCTTGTGATGTGGGGGAGTGAAGGACGGGGTTAGGTGAAGTGGTGGCAACAGACTTGTCCTGGCCTAGTGACTCGAGTGGAGTGGGGCTGATGGGATCAGTGGCAAGAGGCAACGTGCGAGGAGGCGACTGAATTTGTGAGGGAAGGGGAGACTGGTGAGAATATTTGGCCAGGACTATAGCGGACATGTGAGAGATCGAGGCAAAGGGTGGAGAATGCGTACCTACGTGCCCTTCTGGCAAAGCGGCCATGGTGACTTCTTGAGTAATAGGGTCCTGCTCCTTTTGGGTTTCGGCACTCCCGACCTCCACAACTTCTATTTTGGGGTCTCCCTCTTGTTGGAGGAGTTCCTCCACATCAATGACATCTATGTCTGGGACCGTCTCAGCACTTGGTGGCCCCGTATCTTCGACATTTGCTTTGATCGGGCCTGATGCAGGTGGTTCGGCAGGAGCACTTGCGAGCTTTGTGCGAGGTCGCTTTGGGTGGCTAGGAGGCACTTGAATTTGCTCTTGCCTTTTTCTTTTCTTCCTCTCCAATGGTTGCTCTGCCTCTTCGATGCTTGTGTCATGGCTTTCTGATGGTCCCTGTGGTAGTGCCATTGGTGAAGCTTCGACTTCTTCCTCTTCTTTCGAGGTATCTTCAGCTCCCTTTGGGCTTTCGCCCGATCCTGGGGTAGCTGGAGGAACAAAGTCAGCGAAGGATATAGACTTCCAAGTTTCAACATTGGCTTCATAAAGAATTGCGAAGTCTTTATCTGCTACCAAGAGTCCATAAGAGTTCATATTTTGGTGATGGACTCTCATTATCCACCACTCCCGAAGTTTTTCCTCGCTCCAATTCTTCAATTCCTCCTTTAAATCATCTTTTGCTTTTCTCCAAAACATGGAGCTTGGAGTTGGGAGGGGGTACTGGTCAGGATCAAACTCGACCTCCATGGGGTAGAACTCATGCCAGGGAGGCAATGTCCTCATTCTCTCCAAATGCCACTCCAGATCCTTCCCATTGGGATTATTCCTTTGTTCCACAATTTTAGGGTGGGGGCAGATGTGGAAATTCTTGAATTTTAAGTGATCCCTCATTACTCCCAAGGGATCATAGAGCCATTGTTGAGGGATCTGGAGTAGGCCAAAATTGGCAAGCTTTTCCTCCAGGAAAACGTTCTGTTTTAAGGCAAAGACTTCGATTACACCCATCCTGAAGGGGAAGTCATAGGTATGTGCCCATTTTTGGCCATGGCCATACACTGAATTTGTAGCGTCGCTCTATCGAGCGACTTCCAATGCAAACTGATATTCAGAGGGGTAGACTGGTAGCAGGAAGGGCTTCCCTATGAAGCCGAAAAGGTGAATCACCAGTCCCTGTGTCAATTGGAAAACATCTCCTTTCCTCTCCTGCACCACTTTATCTCTCAAACTGAGGGGGACCCAAGGGCAAGAACCCTTCAACAGATGCATAGCGGGTCCCAAAAATTATTGGTTAAAAGAATAATAGGACTCTGTCCTCAATAGGAGGGGAGTCCAGTGGTACACCGACAGAGGATTTCCATCCTCGTCGCTTGGAGAAATGGTGATATGGGGGAATCGCTTATGAACCTGGTAGAAAAACAACTAGACAAGAAAAGAACAGGGTGCGAAGTACTGGCCCGTTGTCGAATTCTTCATGCTGGTGAGCCTTGTATGCAAGGTTCGGGCCACCCATTCCACCCAGTCAAAGAAAACTGGGTTGGTGTTTGGTCTTGAAGCATCAGGGGCATAGAATTCCCCTCTCAAAATACATTCGGCCAAAGACACCTGCCAGGGTTGCACCGAAGCATCTGTCGACAGGCCCGCCACCCATGCAATGATGGAGAAAATATCGATGTTTTTGAAGGCCGCCAAGGGTAAGGGCATCTGGGGCAGCTTGCTTGAAGGTAGCCCACTTTTGAGGTTCTCACGCAAGAATTTCAATATGTAGCTGTTGGAGGTGAACCTCTCCATTTGTTCGCTTAAAATGACATTGCGAACAGAATAGCCCTTGGGTGGACCTTGTTGTGGCACGAAGGCTGCTTGTACATCCTCCTTCAAAATGGAAAACAATTTATGACCCGAAGCGTCCAACACTTGCCTGGATGCAGGCTGGTAATTCTACGTGATAGCATAGATTAGTTCGGGACAATGGTGAGCAGGCGGGGTCAAATACCAGTAAATTTGAGAGTAATATGCAGTAGCTCTCTTATTTTTTGGGGTGAGTCTGCTCATCATAAACTCTATGGTGCGTCGGAGGTCGGACACACCCTTAGAGAGCTGTGTGTCTCTAATCTTCTCCCACCCATCAATTGGTGGTTCTACAATCTGCTCCTCCTCAGAGTCATCCCCTTCTTCTATCGGCTACTTTTCAGGGTGAGGGGTGAGACTTATCTTCTTTGGAGTACGCTTTTTCTCTTCCTTGCCCTTCTTTGTTTTTTTAGGGCCTGCAACTTCGGGCTCTTTCCCCTTCTCCTTGGAGTTTTTCTTCCCCATGTTGAAAATGATGGCGGCAGAGTCCTTGATACAGAGGGCTTCAATGCGAAGGGCTTAGATGCAAAGGGTAGGAGAATTGCAGAGTAACCGAAGGCTCTTAGTCTTGCACGAATTGATGGATAACTAACCTCCCTTTTGCTAGAGCTTCACGTTTTATAGCCTAAAAAGGTAACTACCTCAATTTATGGCACCTACCAAATTTAAATTAATGCTTCGGATGGAGGAAGTTGCTGTGCCCTTTGATTGGCTCTGCAGCAGCGTAGTACATGGGGCCACGTGCTTTGGTAATCATGAAATGCAAACTACTGCCACCTCGTACCTCGGCGTGGCTTTTTACATTAACCGAATCGCCTCGGGATGTGCTCTGCCACTTTTGCCTTAAATTCATCCACTTCGAACTCTTTTCAAGGTTGTTGTCAGTGCGTTCTTTGAGGCACATTTTAAATTCTCCCGTCTCGCATGTTGTTGGTTCGACGAAGTTGAAATCAGCATTGAAAATGCTTCGCGGTGAACCTTTGATGCGGACTGCTTTTTGACACTTCGGGCCCGAAGTACTTCTCCTTCGCCGTGCCTTGCGAGGACCGCCTACCGAAGCTTGTGTTCTTGAAAACTGCTTCGCAAAGGCCCCTTTTAAAATCTACTTCGCAAAATTCCTGCCCGAAGTAGCTGCTGGAAATGCTTCGGGTGCGAAGCTCTTTTCGTGCCTTTGTTTGAATTTTGGTTCGGCCCTTTTGAGGGTAAAGTGCTTCGTAGTGAACCTCCTTGCAACTGCTACTTCGCATCAAAAGTCCCCGAAGGGGATTTTGAAGTGTAGTACTTGGCATTTTGCAATCTCGGAACATGATGTATATACAAATGAAAATTATATACAAAAGTACATATACATTTTTTTTTTTTACAAGAGAAATAGTGTTTTACCTCAACGGTGAAAAGTCTTCAGATGAAGACCATTGATAGAGATCGGCAAAACCTGGCCATCTGCATCTTTGAGGATGAAAGAGTTGGCCGAATTTACCTTTACGATTTTGAACGGCCCATCCCAGAAGGCATCCAACTTGTCGTGATTCCCAGGCTTGGCCTTCTAGGAGTCCCACTTCCATACCAGATCTCCCACTTTGAATGTGCGATCGGATGATTTCCTTTTGAACCAATCTCGGGTGATCTGAGCATGCCTAGCGAAGCTCTGGTAGGCTTCCTCGTGATCTTCCTCTAGCTGCAATAGCTGAGCTAATCTATTTTCCATTGGGCTAACTCCATATTCTTCTTCTAATAGCTGTAGTGCAGGGATCTCCACATGGGTGGGTAAGATGGCCTCCTTGCCATAGACCAGGGCATAAGGTGAAGTCTTGATTGACTTCTTGACAGAAATTCGATCGGCCCACAAGGCCCGATCTAGAAGGAGATGCCAAGTCCTTTTGTTTGTCTCTATGAGATTTCTTAGCACCCTCAACAAGGTCTTGTTGGTGGATTCTGCCAATCCATTGCCCTGTGGATAGTAGTTGGAGGAGACTTTATGATATATCCCATGTTTGTAGAAGAAATCATTGATTTTGGCACCTAAAAAACTGGGACCATTGTCCATAATAATTGCTTCAGGAATGTCGAACCTGGTGATCAAACCCTCTAGGAAGGCAATTACAGTCTCTTGATCCGCATGCTTCGTAGGGATCGCTTCGACCCACCTGGTGAAGTAGTCGGTTGCGGTCAGGATGAACTTATGTCCCATGGAGGAGTTCGGTGATATGGCCCCTATGAAATCTAGCCCCCATTGTTGAAAGGGTGTCTCTACTTGTATCGGACGAAGGGGCATCGAAGCATTTTTGCTTCGGCCAGCGAACTTCTGACATTGCTCACATATACGGCAAACGACGAAGGCATCGGTGCCAGCTTTGATTATCTTTAGTGCCATTGTTCTCCCTACGAAGTGACCTCCAGATAGTCCTGAATGAAATTCTCCCAGGACTCTCCTTTTATCATCATATTTTATGCACTTAAGAAGGACACCATCAATGTTCCTAAAAAATAGGCCTTCGGGGCGCAAAGTATATCGGGTGGATCGCATCCTGAAATGCCTTCGCTGTGAAGCATTTAGATGTGAAGGACACTTGTCGATGTTGAAGTATTCAACTATTTCACTAACCCAATCTTTCTCGTCCTCTTCTTGGTTGGTGAAGCATTCTTCTGCTGGTGAGTCATCCCACTGAGATTCTGTAGCTTCGGCCGCTACGCTCTTCGCCAGTTCTTGACATAATGCGCGACCGTGAACCAATTTTGTGGGCTTGATCTCAATGTCAAATTCTTGTATCTTGTTCACCCAACCAGCTCTCTTGCTTCCCAATTCTCCTTGGATGATGAAATTGTGCACGTCGGGGTGAATGACAAAGACCGTAACCCGACTTTGGGAGATGAATTGCTTGAACTTCCTGAGAGATTTCATTACCGCATGCACCTGACGTTCTATGAAATTGTATTTCTCTTCATGGGGATTGATCACCTAGCTCAGAAACATGATGGGACGCTCTTCACCATCTTCCCCCTTTTGTGTCAGGACCATAGCATAGCTTTCGGGTTCCCCTATGGCATACAGGATAAAATCTCGACTGTAGTCAGGGTTGATCAAGACCGGCGCCTGAGCGATTCGGGCCTTAATCTCTTCAAATGCCTCCTTTCTCTCTTCCATCCAGATGAATTTGGTGCCCTTCTTCAAAAGTTTGGACATCGGCTTGATGACTTGGGCGAAATCGGGGACAAACTTCCTCACGAAGTTGATCTGGCCGAAGAAATATTGAAGTCCTTTCTTGTCTGCTGGGAGTGGGAGTTTCGTTAGAGCCTCGGCTCTGTCGGGATCTACAGTGAGGCCCTTTTTTGATATAGCATGTCCCAACAACTTCCCTTCGCTGACGATGAATATGGACTTCTTTGGATTGATTGAAATGCCAAACTCTCGACATTTTTCGAAAATTTGTTGCAGATGTAAGGGGTGATCCTCCCTTCTTCGAGAGAAAATGGTCATGTCATCTAGATAGATGATGATAACCTTATTCAGAAGCTCGCCAAAATCTAGATCCATCACCCTCTGGAAAGTGGCACCAGCATTCGAAAGGCCAAATGGCATTCGCTGGTAAGCAAATGTTCCCCACTTGGTGGTGAATGTTGTTTTATGTTGGTCTTCATTCTTGACCCAGATCTGATTGTATCCAGAGAAACCATCGAGCAGGGAGAAGCGTTGAGCTCCAGCCATCGAGTGCAAGATCTGATCGATTTGTGGAAGAGGATAGTGGTCCTTGAGAGAAGCCTGGTTCAGGTTGCGAAAGTCCATGCATAAACGTATATCTCCATTCTTTTTTTTGATGGGGACTAGGTTCGCTACCCAAGAAGAATGTTTGATGGGATAAATTATCTTTGCCTCGAGCATTTTTAGGAGTTCGACCTTCATCAGGACCTCGATCTTTGGGTTAACCAACCTTTGCTTCTATCGAAAGGGTTTGATTCCCTCCTGCAACTCAATTGTATGCTGGATCAGTTGTCGATCGTATCCCCTTAGGTCTTGATAAGACCAAGCCACTGTGTCGGGATACCTTTTGCATAGAGATCGGATCTGCTCTAGCTCCTTCGAAGTGCAATCTGTTCCAACTTTTATTGCTTTTCCAGGCTCGAGCTCCAACTCTTGATACTGCTTGGCATTAACTTTGATCCTGTGTGAAACTGCTCGATCATTCTGATCAAAGAGGCTTTCCAGAGTAATCAATCCTTTAGGAAGGTGGTTATTCTTCAATTGAACTAGCCCTTCATATTCCTCACCATCAGGGCTTCTACTTTCAGCTGTGGATGCTTCTTGAATCATGAAATTCACAATCTGCTCATCATTGTCAAAGACTTGCCAATGCAGATCTCTGTCTGGGATAGAGGGTCTATAGATCATTCTCATAGCTTTGGGCTTGTGCACCATGTCTTCTATTGGAGAGTACTTGGCTGCGATGGATGCCAGAACATCGGCATGTCGATTCTTTTCTCTTGGAATAGACTACAGATTGAGAGATTCAAACTGGTCGAACAAGTCCCATACCCTATTGCGGTATGACTTGAGATAGTGCTTCTTTGAAGTGCACTTGTTGGTGACCTGGTTGCATACTAGTTTAGAATATCCAAAGATTTGGAGGTGCTTTATGCCTAACTTGTCGGCTTTCTTGAGTCCTAGGCATAATGCTTCGTATTCTACTGCATTATTGGTGCAGATCCATATCAATCGGTAGCAATACTCCTTTTGCTCTTTGGATGGCGAAACTAGAAGAATCCCTACCCCAACGCCATTTTTACATTAGGCACCATCGAAGAACAACTTCCATAGTCCTTCTTGGGCACTTGTTCTATTCTCTGGTTGGGTGTGTTTCTTAGGCTTGGTGATCGCATAACATCCTATCTCGGTCTCTACCATGGCGTTAAAGTCTACCAATGAGAACTCATCTTCATAACTTAGTTGCGCAAGAGACTCCTCGACCAGGTCCACCTGCTCTACTTCCTCCACTATTGCGTTCACTGGATCGTTGCTCTCTTCTTCGGACATCTTCTGCACAAGGAAGGAAGAAGGCTTTTCATTGTAGATCTTCACCTTCTTTCCTTTGAATGGAATCTCCAGATGAGAGTAATCCATAGATAGATATCCGCCTAGCTTTGCTGTGAATTCCCTTGACAAGCACATACTGAAGTATGGCTCTAGGTCGACGACCACTACCTCTTGTATGACCATGATCTGAGGCATTTTATGTAGTCGAATAGGAATGTCTTTGATCACTCCTATAGTCTTCACTGGGGTACCATCCAACTGGAGTACGCCTTGGCTGCTTCACGTATATTCCATCCCTATTTCTTTGTAGACTGCTTTCGGCATGACTGTTGTCATGGCCCCAAAGTCGATCATACAGTTATGTACAATATACCCTTCCATCTGTAGAGACAGGTAGAATGGAGGTGGTCTATTCTTCCCCATAATGGATGTGGATAGGGTCTACACAAGAGCAAGCGGTGCTTGCCTTTTTGCTTTAGTCATCTTCAATGATTCTTGCAGCAAGTCCACTTGTCCAGGTAGTTGTAGTGCATCGTACAAGCTGATCTTGGCTGGAATCCTCTTTAACTCCTCTACAATGTTGTATGCTAGGGAACTGAGCACCTCGGGTTCCTTTCTCGGCTCATATCTGGTGCGATACTGCTCTGTAGCTTCAACTCTTTGTCGCTTAGTCAATGAAGGAAACTTGAGCTTTTCCCTAGCCTGTTCCTTAGTTTCTACCTGAGGTGGTTCGGTAGAGGCATTTTGAGCTTTTTCTTTGATTAGTGCAGGTAGAGGAGCTTCGTTCGGGGTCGAAGAAGATGATTGTCCCTTTTCGGGTCGAGCGTGCACTTTTAAGGGAGCCATCTGAGTAGCATCCACTTCTATCGCCTTCTTTCCTCCTCTGGTAAGCACTGCAACCGGCTCTTCTTCGCCAATCGCTAGGTTCTGACTCATTTTCCTGATGACATTGACTTGACCACCATGACTACTGCTCGCCAGCATTTGTACATAGTGTTGGTGCAGCATGCAGGTATTCTCTTCATGCGGATCATTGCAAGTAGAGCACCAATATACATAATCGAAAGTGCTCGAAGCTTCATCAATCACAGCGTTTCTCATCGAAGCCTTCCCTTGCTGGACTGCTTGGTCTTTGGTAAGCACAGGTGTAGGATAAGACCTTCTTGGTAGAAATTCTTGTTGCACTTGCTTCTTCTTCACAATGGTCATGTCGTTGGACAACGTCTAAACTGTGGAGTTCAGAGACTGCATCTCTTGCAAGATTTTAGCTTGCATATCATCGACTTTTGGAACGAGTGGCAATGAAGCCATCGTCGGTATTGGAGGTAGGGCAGGGGGTTGAAATGGTGCTGGTAGTACAGGGAATGTCGAAGTGACAGTAGGCTGCGAAGTTGAAAATGTGGGAAAATGAATTTGTGGAGTGGTGATTTGAGACACAATAGGATTCGGGTTCCAAGATGAGATCGGGAGTGCAGGGGTTGTAGAGATCTGTGAAGCGGCTGCACTCGCATACTAGGATTGAGGGAATTCGAGAAGTATGGGCATCGACATCCTTTGGGGAAGCTTGCCCATAGCTATCAAATCCATTTCTGCCCTCTTGGCTAACTCATACAACTCGAGAAAAGTATTGATGTTAGAATATCTTACCATGATACTGATATCAGGGTTGAAATCCCAAAGGAAATAGTATGCTGCAGCTTCGTCGGTTGGCCGAAGTCCAACTGGTACTCTCTTCTAGGTTCGAGCGAACCTAACATTGAAGTCTATGATCTCTTCTTGTGGATGTCTCTGGATTGAAGTGAGCTAATGCAGGAGAGAGGTAGGATCGGAGGACTCATTGAAGTTTCCCATCAACTTCTCGGCTAACTGGTCCCATCCCATAATAGTACCGGGTGGTAAAGATCTATACCAGTAGAGGAGTTTTCCTCTAAGGGAAAGAACCAGAAGCTTTACCATAACTCGCTCCTCTGTGATGTCGTGGATCGTCGCCAGAGATATTATGTCCTGGATGTGCTCCAGAGCAGTCTTCCCAGTTCCATCGAATGTTGGGATCTTCTTTATAGCAGCAGGTGACACTTGCCCTTGTCCCGCTAGATTTAGTGGTGACAAAGAATCCCATGCTGGGAACAACCTAGGTGGCGGTTGTTGCTACATTTGTTGTTGTTGTTGTTGTTGTTCTTTGCTGCTGTGCCATACTTGCTCCTAGATTTTGAGAAACAGGAATCCCCGAAGCTCCTCCTTGATTTCTAATAGGATGACTAATAGAAATGGAGGCACTAGGATGCTTCGGTGAGTTGGGAGGATTGGGAGGAAAACTAGATGTTGTGCTATCAAAAGTTAGGCCTTGTTCGTCAATAGCAGCCTCTTGCGAGGATGTTCCATGTAACAGTGACTCGGGGGTAACCAACCTTGATCGCTCCCCAAAGGCGTTGATATCTAGCTCAAAGAACTCGGTTTCCTCTCCTCTATTCCTAACTCTCCATATCGTTTGCATGAAGGCACAAACTTTGGTACTGGTCTTTATGACTTAAATATTCTTGGGTAAACAGAGTTGCCAGATGCTAAGAGTCTTTTGGTAATGAGAGCATCGGTTCTCACTACCACTAGTCAGGTGAGACTGACCGGGTCACATCGAGAACTGGTTAGAACTATTGGCCCTGGTGGAGATGGGTTTGAGATTCGTGTTCTTAAAATATGGGACCTTGGTCCCATCGGGCATGCCAAAAACTGTTGGTCATCAAATCTACCTAGGAAAGGATTTGGGTAAGTGTATGCACCCTAGACCTGGACCAACATTGAAAGGCCGAAGGGAAGAGATGCCCCTCGTGCCAATCTCCAGAGAAAGGATGGCTCCTATGCTAAACTACTTTGGTGTTTTGAGATAAGGGTGCAGGAAAGGGATAAATAGAGTAAGGGTGCAGGAAAGAGATAAAAAGAGTTGGGGTTAGAGAAAGAAATAAAAAAGGGGTAAGGGAAGAGAGATCGGTAATTTAAGGTGGGAGAGAACAGGAAGCACGATCACTAACTAACAACTTGAATAGCAACAAAGAACACCAAGAATAAATGAAAGAAACACCACATTAACCTTCCTATGTATCCTCTGGGAGAGCTCCAAGATTCTCCTTCTCCCTTTCATCAAAATTCAGGGTTCAGAGTAACGATGATTAGGACAAGCGAATATAACAGAAACCACAACCCACCAGGCAGCATAAAAGAAAACCAATATAGCATTTTTCCTCTCCTATGTATCCTTCAGGCAAATTTTAGGGTACAATCCCCAATCGCACACCAGATTCAGGATTCAGAGTCACAGTATGCAAATGAAGAAAGACAAAAGAAATAAACATAGAAGGCAACATAAAAGAGAGGAATTGAGCCCAAAGCTCTTTAGTATTAATCGCAGGACATCAAGTTACAATAGCTTTCTAGCAGAAAGTTCCCCCCCTTTTTACATTACAATGCCTGGGTTTTTATAGAGGACCCGACCCTCTAAGCCATAATTACACAAGATGGAGGAGTACATCCTCGAAAGCTGAGAAGTCGGCCCTTCGCGGCTCTCGTGACTGAGCTTTCATATCTTTTGCCAAAACTAGCAGTTGTGACCGGGTCAACCGAGGAAATATGCATTAATGAGCCGCTTGAGCATCCTCGACTTCTGGGTGCGGTGCTCGAGTGGCCGCCATGCTTGTCGGGCTCTCCTTTTGGAACTGATACTTCATTTCCAATTGCCAAAAATGAGCAGTGGTCTTACCGGGCACGTAAAAATGCATTTATGAGGCAATTGATCGCCTCGAGAAAATACCTAGCTTGGAATGCGTGCCCTTGAAGTGCTTCGCAAGATGTTCATTTGCAACTTTGCTTCGTAATGGACTTGTGCCGAAGCAATAACTCCTCCTTGATTTGTACTTCACAAAATGGAGCTTCACAAAACTACTTCGGGGGTGTGAGTGCCGAAGCATATTTCCTTCACAAAATGGGCCTCTTCATTCCTCGTCGCTTCGCTGACAAAATTGCTTCGCTGATGCCTTGGAGAAATGCTTCGTTGCGATCCTCTTTCAAGACTGTGGTTCGGGAAGGTTTCAGCCGAAGCAATTGCCTTCAAAAGATGTTGCATTCTTTATGGCCATCACTACTTCGGGTGAAAGTACTTCGCATGAAAGATGGCCGAAGCAGATGCTTCGCAATGACTTTCAGCGAAGTAGAAATGGTTTGCTGGTGCCAGGGGCCGAAGTGGATGCTTCGATGGCTTTTTGGCGAAGTGTTTTCAATGTTGCGCTCCTTCAAATTCTGCTTCGCAAAACTTTTGCCCGAAGTAGCCTTTTGAAATGCTTCGGGTGCGAAGTAGTTTTCTTGCCTTAGCTAATTCGGTCCACGGTATTTCTTCGGTGAAGCTGTTCTTTCAAAATGCTGCTTGAATTCTGCTTCGCAAAACTTTTTCCCAAAGTAGTTTTTTTAAAATGCTTTGGCCACAAATATTTTCTTTGCGCCTTGCTAGAATTTTTGCTTCGCAAGGTTTTCGCCCGAAGTAGTTTTTTGAGGAACTTCGGGCCCGAAGCTCCTTTTGCCTTTCTTGTATTCTTCTTCGGCAACACCGCCTTGCCAAATTTTGCCCAAAGCAATTGCTGAAAATGCTTCGGGTGCGAAGTTCTTTTCATACTTCTCTTCTTTCTTTGGCGAAGCTATTTTTCCTAGCTTGTTCGGCAGCGAAGTTCTTTCTTCTTCTTCTTATGTACAAAGGGGTGGCAAGGAAAGCCAAAATTGCTGCAACTTACAAATATTTTCAACAAAAACAACCAAAAGAAATACTTTACAACAAAGAACACTGTACAAAGTTTTGATTTTTCTTCTTCCCCATTGTGCAATGTGACAAAAATTGTCAACAGGTCTGATGCACGTTGTGGTGCGATGGATGGGAAGGCGACACCAGGTTGCTATCAATGCAGTGAGGGGTCACGAAGGGAGGGAGCAACGATGATCTCCTCAGGAGAGACATCAGAGAGCACCACAAGCTTTGGAGAGACCGTAGTAGCCAAAGAGGAGGGATGAGGGACTCCCTTCTCAACAGAGGGATAGTCCAGGATCACCCAATAAGGGCAAGGGTGTCGAGGTGGGTGAGAGCAGCAAGATGGCAGCTCTCTAGTCTGAGGTTGCCCACATCTGGGCTCAGGTGCAGACACTCCAGGATGAGGCTACATGACTCAAGGCTCGAAGCAGAGAGGTGAGCACTCAAGATTTGGCATGGTCTATTGCTCAGATTATGTTCTATTAGGGATTGTACTATCACGTGGTTCCAGAGGGGTAGAGGATACCATTGCCAGCTAGAATTGTAGATACGGTCATTATGGGATCATCGAGGACATCCTCACAATTGACGATGAGGACCTATGATACAACACGGACCTCTATGGGACCACCTCCTCCATGCTAGGTCGAGAGAGGATATGAGGCTGAGAGCTCAAGGGCTTCTCAAGACTAGCTGCTCTTTGGCTGGACTATATATTTGAGAGGATTGAGTATGCCTGGGTATAGATTGTGGCATACCAATCTAGTTGTGATATGATGTACATATATTTTTGATATATATATATGATATTTTTGTGATATGACTTGTTCTTATGTTTTATGATGCTTTAAATTTTGAATTGTTGATTGATTATTCATGTAATTATGTCATTTGGAAATAGTATAATTTTATGTCATGCCATAAAATTTAAATGAAATAATCTGATGTAAACAAATTGGTTGTTTGTGGTATGATTTGATGAAAAATAAAGGGAATTCTAACAATAATTTCAAAGGACATTATCGATGTTATAGACCATTTCATGGAGTCACCGCTTGCTAGGTCATCAAGCTAATCCTAGTACAGAAATATTGCTAAAAGTAAAAGAGTGCTTAAGAGACTGTCTTAAGACTTTGTGTTGTGATGATGAAAAATGATGATGGTGATGATTTTTTTTCAGATTTTCATGAAAATATTATGCATGAAATATTAAAAATATGATTTTTGCTAGGCATAAAATTCCAAAGTGTGATAATATTTTAAACAATTCCCTAGGAATTATACCATCGTTGTAAAATTGAATATTGACATAATGAAATGAAATAGAAAAAGGTGTTCGTTCTTTTTAAAGCACAATTGTGTAACATAATGATGTAAGCCATATGTTTTTATGAATTAAAATGAATGAGAAATAAAATTAGAACAATGGTTTGCGCTAGGCATAGAATTATAGGTATAGACTTATACCATCATCGTGAAATCCAAAAAAGAAGTTTTATTGCATAATTGGTTTTTGATTTTTGAGATAAACAGAAAATATATAAGATGAGGACTTGCGCTAGGCATAAATTCTGATTTAGGTTTAGGAACTTATACCATCATTGTGAAAAGTCAAAAGTATATATGAACGTGACTTTATTGCTAGATTTTTGAATATGTTGTTGAAAGAAATTTTGGTTTTTTTGAGAAAGATGTATGTAATTATTTTTATACTAAAAAAATGTTCTCAAATAAGAAGATGAAATTATTCCAAAATATTTGCATAAATATTTTAAATTATCTCAAAGACAAAAATGTAGAATTATAAGGAACCCTCATGTGCATATGTGAGTTCATTGCCGATCTTGATTTATCATAATGATACAAAATCTCTCAAATACAAATGTGTGTGCAATTGTATTGTTCATTTACCAATTTTGAGCAAGATAATTTGATACAAGTAATTTGAATTAACCAAATAAGTGTTCGTTGACCATGATTTATATGCATGTAACCGTACCAGACTACTATGTAAGTCGGGTCATCAAGAGCTAGTTGATCCATAAGCAGACATAGGTCTGTACAAAATAAGGTCACTAATGTGATAGACATATCACCATGCTAGGAGTTACCCAAGGCCAAGTGGGTTGGGCACAAACCACCTATTATGGGGCTTACCTCACGATTTTCAAATAATTAAGAATTCTAGGGATTCAAGCTCATTCACCCTTATTTTCTTTTCAAGGGGTAGGGAAAAGGATTTTATTGCTTTTTGCTTTTTCTTTTCTCTTTCTATTTTTTTTTTCTTTTTTGTATTTTTGCTTGGAACTGAGATAATGCTGAAATATTGCTGCGATGGTACAAAATGATATTTTTCTTTTTCTCATTTTCTTTGACTTTTTTTTTCTATACTAGGGATACTTGCTCGGATTGGCTGTAGAGCAAGGGATTTTTATTCTAGGCAGGGGTGAGCTTGTCCTTTTGTCAATTCTCAAAGATTCTAGACCATGTGCATGATAGGATAGCAGGAGAAACTTTCTGCTCAAGAAACCACTTCTACTATGTAGCATCATATTGAATTTGCAATGAAATCATTTTAATGTGAAGAGATATACTTGGTTCAAATAAATAACAAGATAAATTCTCTATGCTCAAAACTTTATTTAATTCAACTGTGGACTTTGATAAAAGAGAGATTAATAATCATACCAAATAAAATCAAGATATTTATTCATGTGAGTGTGAAAGTGTGGAATTCCAAATAAATGCTAATTTATCCAAAATAATGGAAAATATGACTGCAATACTTCAAGAATTGACGGGTGCAAAAATAGAAAATGTTTTTGAATATTTTGATGATTTTGATGTTTTGGATGTGTTTTATATTTTGGTTTTAATTTATGAATTGAAAGAATAAATAATATTACTATTTTTGAAATTTTTATATGGATGACTAAAATGAAACAATATGCAAAATAACAATATATACAATGATGAAATGACCATATTTATGCATAATAGCATTTAAGATGCATAATGTTCATAGGTTATTTAAGATCTTTACCATCTAAGGTAGCTAATCTGTATGCTCTCGAGCCGAATTTGGCAGTGATAATATATGGTCCAAGCCAGTTGGGCTCGAATTTACCTTTAATATCTTTAGTTGCATTAGTATTTTTTTTATTTTCTTTTAAGATGAGGTCGCCGATCTCAAAGGATCGATGATGAACTTTCTTGAGGTATGCTCGTTTAAGCTTGTTCTGGTAAGCTCGAAGATGCTCTAAATAATTGATGCACTTCTCATCTAGGAGTTCCAGCTGACTAAATCTGCCAGCATGATATTCATCTCCTACTTCAGAATCTTGAAGTAGCAGAGCCAAGGAAGGAACTTCTAATTCAAATGGAAAGACAACTTTAGTGCCATAAACCAAAACAAAAGGTGAAGTGCCCATGGGGGTACAAACACTAGTTTGATAAGCCCACAAAGCAGGATATAATTGAATGTTCCAATCTCGACCAGATTTATTGACCAGTATTTTAAGGATTTTAATTAATGTTTATTAGATGCTTCTGCTTGGCCATTACCCTGAGGATAATAAGGAGTGGACCAACGATGTTGAATTTTATATTTTTGACATAATTTCTTGACATATTTATTTTTGAAACAAGTTTCATTATCCGAGATGAGATTTGCAGGAATTCTAAACCTAAAAATAATTTTATTAAAAATAAATTTGGAAACTTGGGTTCTAGTGTAATAAGCTAATGGCATAGCTTCAACCCACTTTGTGAAATACTCAATGGCGGTTATGATGAATTTGTGTCCATCAGATAAAACAGGATTGATTTTTCCAATGATGTCTAAGCCCCATTTTGAAAAGGGCCAAGGGGATGAAATAGCCTATAGTTCTTGTGCAGGCGCATGGACAAGTTTAGCATGTTTCTGGCACTTGTCGCAATGGTGCACGTAATCATGTGCATCATTTTCCATGGTAGTCCAAAAATATCCTATCCTAAGGAGCTTCTTAGCAATGGTGCTACCACTAAAGTGTCCCCCACAAGATCCATCGTGGGCTTCACTCAAAGCTGATCTAGATTCTTCTAGATTCAAACATCTCAGTAGGATACCTTCAAAATATCTCCTATATAACGTATTGCCAATTATTATGAAGCAACTTGCTCATCTGCGCAATAACCGGTGCTGGTTTCTGTTAAAACCTTCAGGTAAGGTCCCATTTTGAAGAAAATTGAATATATCAGTGTATCAAAGTTTAGGAGTATTTTCATTGATTAGAAACACATCCAAAGGTTCTAAGCATGATTTATTTGAAGCGGGTTCTTGGAGTCGACGAATAATTATGGTAGCATATTCTTCATCTAACTCCAAGGGTAAAAGAGATGCAGCTGCAGCCATAGCATCAACCGCATGATTGCTAGTTCAAGGAATAGCTTCCAAGATAACTTGATCAAATAAAGATATTAATTGTAATACATATGCTTTATATGGATGCAATTTATCATATTTGGTCTAATAAACATCATTAATTTGATTTATAACAAGTTGAGAGTCATCGAAAACTAATAGATTTTTAATTTTCAGTGCCAAAGTAGCTCGTAAGCCAAGGATTAGAGCTTCATATTTAGCAGTATTATTAGTACAAGCAAACGTTAATTTAAAGGATAGAGGTATAATATGTTTATGTGGAGATATTATAATAATACCTGCACCAGCCCCACTCATGCATTGGGCTCCATCAAAGTATAAGGACCATTGTTGTAGATGGTCTACCTCTAGTTTAAGGCATTCATTAGGAAAATCAATGATGAGGGGATGGGTAGACTCTAAGGGTGCAACAACTAATTGATCTGCTATGATTTGACCCTTAACTTACTTTTGTCCTATAAACGTGAGTTCAAAATTGCTTAGAGCAAGAACCCACTTTGCTATGTGACCAGATAAATAAGGTCGACTCATGAGATACCACAAAGGATCAGATTTAGCTATAACAGACATGTTCTGACTGAGCATATAGTGGCATAGTTTCTATGTAGAAAATACGACTGCTAGAAATAACTTATCTAATGTTGTGTAGTAGGTTTCATAACTAATTAATGTTCTGCTAATGTAATAATTAGCACGCTCTCTCTTCTCATCATCAAGTTGAGCTAACATAGCTCCTAAGGCAAAATATGAAGCAAAAATATACAAGATAAATGGGAGATCAGGTCTAGGCGGTAAAAGAACATGCGGGTTAAGAAGATATTGTTTGAGGAGTTCAAATGCTTCCTGACATTCGTTGTCCCAATGGAAAAAGACATCCTTCTTAAGAAGCTTAAGAAAGGGTTCAATTTTATCTACCAGCTTATCGATGAAGTGATGGATAGCTTGAAGCTTAGCTTGTAAACTCTATAATTCAAATATATTTGTGGGTGCAGGCATATCAGTGATAGCCACAATATTGAGAGGGTCAATTTCAATGCCACGTAAAGAAACTATAACCCCCAATAATTTATCAAAATTAACTCTGAATATACATTTAGTTGGATTCAAACGGATAAGATATTCCCTTAACCGATTAAATTATTTTCTCAAATCATCTAAATGGTCATCTTCTTTAGTAGAATGAGCTATAATTTCATCTACATAATCATGTAGTATATCATGCATCATATCATGAAAAATATAATTCATGGCTCATTGATATGTTGCACTTGCATTCTTCAAGCCAAATGGCATCACTTTCTAACAAAAGATCCCCCAAGGGGTAATAAAGGCTATTTTAGCGTGATCTTCAGGAGCTATCTTGATTTGATTATAACCAAAAAATTCATCCATTAAGGATATCATTCCACTCCCAGTAGTAAAATCAATGATCTGATCCATGTTGGGAAGATGGAAATTGTCTTTAGGGCATGCAACATTAATATCTCTAAAGTATGTGCAAACCCTAACCTTAGTAGCTTCTTTCTTAGTTACTGGAACTACATTCAAGATCCATTCAGCATAATCAATGGCTTGTATAAAAATAACATTCAGGAGTTTTTCTAACTCCCCTTTGACTAGTAAGGCCACTTTAGGATGCATTTTTCTAAGTTTATGTTTAACAGGTTTAGCATCCGGATGGACTACTAGGTGATGCATAACTATAGAAGGGTCTAAACTTGGCATATCTTCATATGTCCAAGCAAAGACATCTTCATATTCTTTAAGAAATGCAATGTATTTATCCTATTTTTCTTGACTCAATTCTGATCCAATGTTGATTATGTGAGGATTATCCTTAGTTCCAATGTTAATTTTCATGACATCTTCTACTTACATGTGTATATATTTCTCAAAATTAGGTGGGGTAGGTGAAACGCCCAATTCTTGTAATTATTCCAAGGTTAGTTTGGATAATTCATCTTGAGGAGTCATGGCCTCCATCTAGGTTATACTAGGTATAGAGCCATCAAAATAAAATTCACTATGTAATAATTCCTCAACGGAGACATCATGGAAGATATCTCCCTCCAACTCATCGTCGGATTCAACGATCATCTCAGGGTAAGCTATAGATAGCATATTACATGTGAATGGCTTATTTGTTAAATGCAAAGCATCGTGCTCATCCAAATAATCTTTATAACATATGAGATGGTCATCATCCTAAAATGGGAAGGGCTGACCCTTACTAGGAAATAGGCCCACACCACATCGGGAGGGCCACAGTTCTACCTCAAAAGGTTCTTTCATACCATTTTGGAAAGGTCCTAAAACTTTCCCTTTATATCCCAATTTAAGCATTATAGATTTGGCTTTAATATACTCATTAGTAAAATAACATCAAGCATATCCATCATAATGAGTCTTGATGTTTCTAGGTATTCTACCCCAGTCATATCCCTTATAAATAAAAGCATAGCTCCCGGCTTGGTAAATAATTCCCATAGGCTATGGGAGGCCAAAGGTATGAAGAGATTGTGGCAAATTATTTAAAATAAGGGAATTTTGCATAGAAGCATTCGTTTTCTCTGATATAAGAATTTTAGATAAATTGGGTAAGAGCTTGTCAGTAAGAACATAAGAGGTAGAAGGAACATTTCCTACATCTTCTGATGCAGAAACTATGCCTTTGGTGTATGTAGACGTTGTAGAGATGTCGATGGATGAGTCTATTATAGGTATAAAATTTATAGGAGTAGAATAAGAGGCATTGGTTGTGGGATTAGGATATTTCTGAGGTCCTAATGTGGTTTGGTTAGAGGATGGTTGAGATGTATGTAGAGGTGGAACCGATGGAGAAGAAGTATATGGTGTTGTGGGTGTGTGTTTCACACATTTAGACGAGTAATGAGAATTAGGATGTGTGGATGAAAAAGCAGGACAAAATTGAACTCCAACAGGTTCTGCCAAAGCACACATATCAAAGGGTCTAGGATCACCATGAATGGTAACCAGCTGATTCTTAAATTTGAATTTAACACATTTATGTAAAGTTGAGGGAACGGCTCGCATTGCGTTGATCCAAGGGTGACCCAAGAGTATATTGTACGATGGAGGGCAATGTATAATAAACACAGTTGTATCCAAGGTTCTTGGACCAACCTACAATGGGATGGTAATAACTCCACATGTTTCTTGTGTTTCGTCATTGAAGGATTTTATGATCATATCAGTTCTTTTCATTTCATCACTTCTAAACCCAAATATTTGGTAGAAATAAAAAGTTCATATGTTTAAATATGAACCATTATCAATCAATACTCGTTTAACTGCTACATCTCCAATTAAGGCAGTAATATATAAGGGGTTATCCTTACGTAAACTATGTTGTGGTATATCTCTATCTTGAAAGTAAATACAATAAACTTCATGAGTTATTATAGTATTAGCCATGGCTTCAGGTTGAATGTCTTATGGTACCATCATCTGGCTTAATGTGAGCATTAATTCATCTTTATGTGTAGGAGAAGATCTTAAAAGGTCCAAAAGAGAAATTCTAGCTATAATATTTGATAGTTGCTCATTAATATTATAAGGAGGTTTAGGTTGAACATTGGCTGCATGATTCCATTTATTAGGAATCTTAAAAACAAATGGAGTTGATCCATCATTCTGCATTTGATCTTGTTGAGAGTTTTGAGCCCGTTGTCTAGTAACAACTCCGATGGTACCCATAATATTATTCTACGGATGATGAATGGGTCTTGGTCTAGCATTTATGGCTTGCTCATTAGAAAGTAATTGGTGAGACGATGGTCTAGTAGTGACTCTTCTTGGAAATGGTTCTTCTGGAACCATATAACTTGTGATAGGGAGAATAGGATCCAATTCATCTTCAGATCTATTTGACTGATTTGATGTGATTTCCATATCACTCTCAATCCCGTATTCTGTATCACTAAGATCAGATATCTACATATTATATAGAGGCCTGGTTGTAACCATGGATAAAGTTGTGTCAAAGGTTTCCAAATCATGAACAGGTAAATGCCCACTAATAGTCCCTACATATCGGGTAGGAGGGGGAACATTATGATGTTCAATTTGATTAGCCACTTCCTTGCCATGTTTTGGTAAAGGATGTTGAAATATGTCCAATGAATGATTGGCATTCTGATTTTGGTTTTGGGGGATGTTATTTTGAGCATTATTAGGAGGATTTTTCTTAGGTTGAAAGGCTTGCACCTCCATATCATTGTTATCAATTAAGTCCTTTATCTTATGTTTTAATATTTTACAAGAGTTGGTAGTGTGTCCAGGTCCTCTATGGAAGTCATAGTGTAAATCAGCTCTGTATCTAGGTATAGTTGGATCAGGTTCCCGGATAGTTGGTAATTGAATCAAACATCGTTCTAATAATTGTGGTAGAATGGTTGATAAAGGTTGATTTAACCTAGTAAATTCTCAAGGAGGTTTATCAGGAGGTTTCAGTATAAACTTCTCCGTTGTCTTTGCAACATTAACAATAGCAATATTTCTACTATCGGTGACTCCATCACCCATAACTTATTTATTTTTATATTGATTTCTAGATGTTTTCTCATCATCTTTCTTTTTAATCTGGCCTCTCCTAATGAGAGCATCTTCCACTCTTCGGGCTAAGTCTATAGCCTGATCGAAGGTGGTCAAGGTAGCAGTTGATAATTCGTAAGATAGTTGGTCTTGTAAATTATTAATAAAGATGTCCAACATCTCCCTATAAGGTAACACAAAGTGCAATTTTCCTATCAACTATCTCCACCTAGCTAGGAAATCAACAAAGCATTCATCTTTGTATTGTTTTAAGTTGTACAAGTCTTTAATGGTCACATGCCTTTCGATGTAGGCACTAAATTGATGAACAAAAGACTCAGTAGTTTCTTTGAAATTCCTCAAATAATTAGTGGGTAATTGATAATACCACTCTAATGCCATTCCTCCTAAACTTTTCAAGAACATTTTTAGCAATAACAAGTCATCATGAGATATATCATGACATGCTATCCTAAACATATGAAGATGCTCTATGGGATCTTTGGTTCCTTTATATATGGGCAGGACATGCATTGGAAAATGTTTAGGGTATGGCTGTGCTACGACCATAGGATCTAAAGGTTGACTACACATCTCTCGATAATTGTATGAGGGGTAGGGATCTATCTAGTCCATGCGGGAAACTAACTGTTTCACCATAGTTTCAAGATTACTAGTTTGTCCACCATGTTGGTTCGGTGGGACATAAGCATGGGATTTATGAGTGTATGACGATGTGACAAGGATTAGACATTATATTTCTATTATGCAAAGCATTGGTAGGAAGAGTATTATGAAGAGGATTTGTAATAGTATTATGTTGTATCCCAGATTGTTGGTAATTGGTGTTTGGTTTTGTTTTGGGTTTTTGCTGATTTGAGGTATATTGCTCAATAGCTTGGTGAAATAGAGCAGTAAATGATGGTTTCTTTTGTGTGGGAATGACCCTAGGCTTGCTAACAGGCACTTTAGATCGTTGGGTAACCTATTGTTGTTGCATGTTCTAGATTATAGCGTCCATATCCAAATTGGATGGTCCAACTTGATCACTCTCTTGATCAATAAAGGACAAGGGATTAGTGCGTGTGTGAAATACGTCTTCTAGAGTTTCTTGAGTATCACTAATTCGATCCTTGTCCATATGGACTACTCTATTAAGAACACCAATATTAGTATTAATGAACTTCTAGAATTGTTCCATGTTTTCAAAAGTAATAGCTCCTCCCAAAGACATTTTAGAGGATGAGGATACTTCATCTCTAACATTTTCTTCTTGTTCATTTCTTACAACAAGCTCTTCTTCTTGCTGATCTAGGATTTCTTCTTCCTGGACTTGGTCTTCAGGAAGGACATATGGGTTATTTAATGGTTATCCTAACCAATATTCTTCTTCTTTAGTCTGTTTTCCATTCCTAAGTCTAGGCATTGTGCTTAAACTTAGATTTCAGCAAATATATATACTTATATATATATGTGATAGGTTTGAGAGGTATATATTTTAATTATATACCTACTATAAAAAGGAAATGTTTTGATTTTTTGTTTTGTTTTTTTTTGTTTTTTTGTGTTTTATAATATTATTATAAAGATAACAAATAGCATTCTAGTTGCAACAAGAATAACAATAGTAAAAAGAATGACTTAATTTTATATAAATAGTTTATGGATATCGTTGATAGGATCAAGTTCATCAGGAGTCATGAAATGCTCCTCTTCAAATTGGAAATGGTTTTTCAAGAACTTGACAAAGTGTGCTATGGTAATATGATCTGTTTCAGACTCTAGCTTGTAGAAATAAATTTCATGGAAATACTCTCGATACAACATAGCTCTAGGAACTCTATTCCATATTTTTCTATCCGTAATAACAACTTCTTGATCCTCTATACGAGATAAAAACTTATGTACTACAACTGCATTCTCAAGGTATTCTTCAAAGGTGTACAATTCTGAAGACACAAGTGCTCTTTTATCGGCTAACCACCTATGGCAAGCTCTCTAAAATTCATGGTACAAAGTTAACTGATCAGGATCCAAGATTCTATCTAGGACAAACCTCTTAATTTGCCTAAGTTCTGTTGATCTAGATGAAATAATACCCAATCTATTATTAAGTTCGTCCCATAAAGGCGGGACTCTATACGTTTTAGGTACTCTAAGCAAAGAAGTAATCTCTATGGCTGTTAATTGATTTTCAATATTTATGGTGATAGCTCATATTTTATTATAATCTACCATCTAAACATGATATGCAAATTTAACTTATTATCTAATGATTCTAGATGTTTTTAATAATAATTTTTTTTTGAATTGTTTTCAAAAGGTTTTAGTTTCACGTCGGGTTCACCAAAATGTACTGGCCCAAATTTTTTGTGCCCTTACCTTCAGGCTAAAGGATCCGTTCCCGAAAGGGGGATGCGATAAGGATGGAACAATACCTCAGACTGAGAGGCCCTTTGAAGGTCGTGCCTCTCAAGGGAGGGGTGTAAGGGTGAATTTTTGATGAATGGTGGGGTTCACCAGGAAACTTTGAGTGGTAGTTTCCATGCCTAGGTTGAGAATGGTCTTGATGTGTTCATTTTATATTCAATCATTCATATTCCTAGGTTGGCCAGAATGAATCTAAGCTATTCTATATGAAACACCAATTTATATGAATAAAAAAAGCATGAATGAATCCTAAATACCAGGAATATACTAAATAAGAAAGAATGCACCTAATTTCGGATGTCTGATGAAGATTTTGAAGCTTGTAGGAGTCTAGATCATCTTGAATATGATAGGATCATCTGAAATTGTATAGAATCATCCCAGATTATAGGAGATCATCTAAAATTAGATAGGATCATCGTCGATCTGATGAATTCGTCAGTCGAATTCGTCAGAAACCTGCAATCACAGAAATAGACACCAAAAACCAAAAATGCTACTACAAGAATAATGCAAAATGATAGAAATGATAGTATAAATGCCTAAATAATAAATCTGGATAGCAAATTAAAGGAAATGCATTTTTTTAATAACTTATTTTAAATTTATCATGCATTTATGTTAAAATGAGGTAAACTCCAGGATGTAGAATGAAAATAATCAAGCTAATGCATGATAAAATAAAGAAGGAAGATGAGAAATGCAAACTCAGGGCTCTGATTGCCCCCAATCTTGACTACAGTCGAGATCACCTCCAATCGTACGAGATCATCACCGATTTACGACAGGATCATCCGAAATCATCTAGAATCGCCTGCGACGATCCGAGCTTCCTCCAGCTGAAGCATAGTGAAAAATTGCAATGAAAACTTAGAACTATGAGTGCAAAGCTTAAATGGTAAGGAAAATCAACCAGGGAAAGATTTAGGAGGAGAGCTAGATAGGGGATCCAGGGAGTTAGGGGGATAAACTAAGAAAATACTAGTTTATATAGGATTAGGGGGAGGTTAGGAGGTTGGGGATCATCCCAATATGGGAGATATCCAACGGAGGAATCTCCAACTACGCAGAAATGCTTCTGCCCAAGTTGGAGAGGCTATTGAAATAGAAGCCAATTATAAAAATTTGGTTTTGGGATGAAATCGTCTAGACATTCTGTTCCAGACGAATTCGTCCGATCTGGGATGATTTCGTCTGATCGACGACGATATCGTCCAATGATAAAAAAAACTCCTAAAAATGATGTGAAAAATTGGGAGAACGGTTAACGGGTGGTTTTCGAGGTTAAAATTCAAATTTTTATCTTTTTACTAAGGGTTTAATTGCACCAATTTTAGGGTGCTAATCCTGTACTAAAACTAATAATTGATTTAAATATTAAGGTTGTAGACACCAAATCCTAGCCACTCATCCTTCATCCTGGTCATTCTACCACCCACTTGTCCATCATACCCCTTTCTTGCCATTTAATTGACCATTCCATGTCTTTCCCACCATCCAATGGCCCACTTTAGCCCTTTCCTGCCATTTTTCAACCTCTATTTGAATTATTTATATTTATTTTATATTATTTATATTTAAATATAATATTTTATATTATATTTTAATATATTTATTGTAAAATATATATTTATAAGCCAAACTAACCTCAGTCGTCTGATCCGATCTAATCTCAACTTTCCATCATTCTTAAGTTATGTCACACCTAAAGTTTAATATCAACATTTGGATCCACTTTAATATTAGCCACATGATCAAAAGTGTTAAGCTAAAACCCTAAGAAAACCCTAGGCTTGATAATAAATAGGAGCATTCTCAATGCTCAATCCTTGGAACTTTTGCTAATTGGTTCAAACTAGCTTTGATTGGAGCTCTTGCTAATCAACCTTTGTGAGCTTACTTTTTGAGTGAATTCAATCTACATTGCCTTAGTCGTGCCCTAGCATAGCCTTCACAAAAACCCTAGTTTTACCCTAGGATTTCCTCATTCCATCCATCTTCATAGCCCATTCCCACCATCGCCATTGTCATTCATCTTACGATCCCTTCGCATCCCCCCAATCTGCTTCTACAAATCAAGCTCTATTTCGTAGGTAATCTTGAGCATCTGCCTCATCCCACAGCTACTGTGCAGTGTCTGTTATACTCTACAGGCATCGACCAGAGCCTGTCATGCAAGATAATTAGGTGCTATCGGGTCACCCTGTCATCAATCTACAATGGAACAACAGAACAACAAAGCAAGTATTTTGTGCATATTTATTTGATGTTATTTAGATTATGCATATTTTGTTCATTCATATCTAGGGTTTTTAGTTTACATTTTTGAGGTTTCATACTATGGAACCCTCATTTTGTTTTCTAATGGATCTACATTTGTTATGTGTATAGGATTAGGTAGCATTAACAAAGGATTGTTGAGTAGCTGCTAAAGCTAGAGTGACTCGAATACGGATAACCAGAAGCCTACTCACCCTATTGGATGTAATATACATCGAAGACACTACTTGTTCTATAGCTAGGGTTTATGATAACCCTAGAATCTATATATATTGTATCAAAATGAGTTATTTTGAACAAATGGATTTTAACAAAGGAGTTTCTTAGCTCCCCCCATTTATTGAATAAAATCATCTTTTGTGGAGTCTCTTGTTCAATTAAATTATTTTACTTTCATATTTGTCTTAGTGTCATATTTTCTCTTCATAAATGGTGATTAAAGCCGGAACCCACAATTTTTCTACCATATTATTTAATTTTTTGTACTAATTTCATTATTTTTTTCCATTTTATAAGGTTTTCTAGAGCAAAAAACCAGCCGAAATCATCGGTTAGGGTTTCTGTAAGGTCCTATGATAGTTGTAGAAGGCGCAAAGGAACTCTACAATACTTTTTTATCCCTATAGGAACCCTTATATGCCTACAAAGGTGCCCTATTATACTTGGTAGTAACCAGAGGTGCCCTGCTGCACCTGGTATTGATCAGAGACGCCCTGCTATGTTTCATGCACAAAATATCTAGAATTTTTTGGCCATATATCACTCATCTGGAGTCGTATTGAGCTAAAATTTTTAGGTTAGTATTATAATACACCCTAGAACTGTTGACACTTTTGTCACATTATATAAGGGGTAGAAGAATAGTAGAATTTTGTATAATATTTCTTTGTTGAAAGTTTTTCTTTTATTTTAAGTTACAACAATTTTGACCCTATCACCCCTTTTATAAAATGAAGAAGAAAGAGCTTCGCTAACAAACAAGCCAAGGAAAATGGCTTCGCCAAAAGAAAAGAAGGAGAATGTGGAAAGAACTTCGGGCCCGAAACACTTCAAATCACTACTTCGGACAAAAACCTTGCGAAGTAATTTCGCCGAAGAAAGTACGAAGATAACGCTTCGCACCCGAAGCATTTTCAGTAGCCGCTTTGGGTGAGATTTTTGCGAAGCAGCATCCAAACGAATTTGCCGAAAGAGGAGAGCATAATCCAAAATCAGCTAAGGTAAGGAAACTACTTCGGGCCCGAAGTATTTCCAACACCTACTTCGGCCAGTTTTCACCCGAAGCAGTGGTGCCCAAAGCAAAATGACAATGTGTCGAAAACAAAAGTACTTCGAGAGGATATTCCTCAAACTGTAGTTTTGAGAGAGAATCGGGCCGAAACATTTTTCATCCGAAGTAGTTTCACCAGCAAAGGACAAAGAGCCCCCATTTCAAAGATGGAATTCGCTCGGCACTCGACATCCCCGAAGTAGTTTCTACGAAGCATTATTTTGCGAAGAACAAATCAAGGAAGATCTACTTCGGCCCAAGGCTTCGACAAGGTGGAGATGTAGCGAAGCACTTTTTGGGCCCACGTTCCAAGGCGGGCAGCTTCCCAAGGTGATCGAAGGCCCCTTATAAATACCTCCTTTCTTGCCCGATAAGCCCATTGACCATTTTTGGAAAACAAAAGGGACATAACAGTCCTCAAAGTAAAACACGATGAGTGTAACGATCACTCAAGCACAATATCCAGAAGCCAGGGACACTCGAGCGATGCATTAAATGAACATTTCCATGGCTGACCCAGTCACAGTTGCCAGTTTTGGCAATCGATTTGAAAGCTCAGTCGCAGCAGCAGTGAGGCACCAATTTCTCAGAGCCCGAGGGTGTACTCCGCCGTTTTTGTAATAATGACTCAGAGGGCCGGGTCCTCTATAAAAACCCAGGCATGTAATGTAAAAATGGGGGGAAATTTCTGCTAGAAAGCTGCTATAACTTAATGTCCTATGTTTAATACTAAAGACTTTTGTGCTCTATTTCTCTCTTTTATGCTGCCTTCTGTGCTTAATTCTTTTGTCTTTTCTCATTCACGTATTGAGACTCTGAATCCTGAATCCGGTGCGCGATCGGGGATTGAACCCCTAAAATTTTCCCTGAAGGATACATAGGAGAGGAAAAACGTCTTGTCGCTTTCCTTTATGCTACCTGGTGGATTGAGGTTTCTATTATTCCCTTATCTCAATCGCTGTTACTCTGAACCCTAAATTCCAGCGAGAGAGAAAGGAGAACCCTACAAACCCGTCCAGAGGATACATAGGAAGTTCGACATTTTGTTTCTTTCACGTTGTTCTTGGTATTTCTTGCTGATATTTGAGTTGTTAGTGAGTAATTGTGCTTCCTATTCTCTCCCACCTCAAATCATCATTCTCTAACCCTTACCCTTTTTATTTCTTTTCCTAACCCTTACCCTATTTATTTCTTTCCTGCACTCTTGTCTCAAACCCCAAAAGTAGATTAGTATAGGAGCCGGCCTTTCTCTAGAGATCGACACGAGGGGCATCTCTTCCCTTCGGCCCTTCAATGTTGGTCGCAGGTCCAGGGCGTGCAAACCCACCGAAAGTCCTTTCCTATGCAAATTTGATGACCAACAGTTTTTGGCACGCCCGGTGGGATCCAAGGTCCCATATTTGAGAAAATTTCTAGCCCATATTCATCGGGCCCAGTAGTTCTAACAAATTCTCAGTGAGATTCGATCAGTCTCATCTTCTGAGTAGTAGTGAGAATTGATGCCCTCATTACCAAAAGACTCTTAGCATCTGGCGACTCTATTTTAATCGAGAATCTCTAAAGTCATGGAGACCAGTACCTAAACTTGGTTTTCGTAACCAGGAGCCCCCATGTTTTGAGAAGGTCCGAGTTCGATGAATCTCTGGCCTATCTTCATCTGATAAAATCACCTGGCGACTCGATTGAGCTAAAGATCCAGATTTCCTGGTCGTAGGCACCTTTCAAATCTGAAAGAAGATATCCCGGAGGAACCAAGGTTCGGTGAGCAGCCTTGACCTCATAAGCAGAGAAATAATGTCCACCTAACAACTTCGACTCTACGGTGACAACCACGATTTCCATAGACTGTTGTCGTAATGGCTGGGAGAAGCTTTCCTAGTTGGAACGATCTAGGCCCCATGAATATCCAAAGCTATCACGAGATTCCCAAAAGTGCCTTGAAATCATTGACAAAATACAACGACACCACGGGAATGGCCCGAGAACACCTTGAAGATGTTGTCAATTTAGCGACCCTCCATGACATTATCCATGAAGATGTCATGATTAGACTTCTTGTTCTATCTCTGGAAGGAAGGGCACTACGGTGGTACAGATTGCTTAGGCCCAAAAGTATCTGCTCATGGGATGACTTAGCGGGGGCATTGATCGAGACGTTCGATGGATCTTAGGACCCCTTCCATCTCTTTGCATACCTCTCCACTATTAAGAGAGCACCTTCAGAGGGTATCACGGACTTCAATGTCTGATTTTATAGAATTTGGAAGAGAATCTTGCTGGAGATCCAACCGACGCCTGCCCAAGCCCATATCTTCTATGTTTGGGCCTTCCACCCTGACGTAAGCCTCATTCTACTGCAATCAGGGGAATGAAGGTTCCCTCAAATATTTGGAGAGGTAATACGAGCGAAACAACTTCTACTCCTATCGAGAAAGTGGTAGTGGAAAGAAACTCCATCGCTTCCTCTGATAATTATTGCTCTTGTCTGGCCAACATAGTACTCATCATGGGGCATTCCTCACATTGAGTCGAGGCCTAAGATGCAATCCTCTAGAGCTCAGGAAGTAGACCTCATACTAGCTCAACAATGGAAGTACGCAAGCGTGGTCCACCCAATGAACAACATGGCTGCTTGCGATCTTCATCAAGAGGTGAACCAAGGAGAGGAGCAGACTCGAGTGGTAGAACCCAAGAACAAAGAGGGCACATTTTTGCACCCTTTTTGTGTCCCAAGAGATGGCATGCAAGAGTTTAGCCGAAGCTCATCAAGCCTGTCTGATTCAGAGGATGAGCCCGAAGAGCTCCTTGAGGACTACTCTTCATCGGAGGAACCTTGTTACCATATCAGTAGGATGGAAGAACTTGTACCTTGCCTTCATTTGGAAGAATCTACAAAATTTTGGCGTTGGGTCTGGTACTGGTTCTGGCTATCCCTTAGACCGATGCCCCAATAAGGCTTTCGAGTGGCGAACTTCTTCACCAAAAATTTGGGCACTGGAAAAAATGAAAATCGGCCATGTTGCTTCCTGTTCGTGGCATGGACAACTTCAAGTAGAAATGATCTGAACTTCGACGGTCAGCTAAAGTTCAACCTGATCTGGTCGGGTCACTGCAGGTTCACCGGATAATCACCCGAAGTTGAGTCCGTGGTGGCGGCATGCCGATTATGCCGCAAAAACATTGTGTAAATACTATAAATAGTACGGCTCTAAATAAGGTGTTGCTCAAAAGCTCAGGTCGAGTTTTACTTTGGCACCTTCCAAAAAAAAAAAGAAGAGAAGTTTGAGAACTGGGCATGCGAAGTAGCTGATAGAAAGCAGCTCACAACAAATTTTGTGACCAAGCAAGACTCAGGCTGAGGACCGAGAGGTACTTCTCCAGGGGGAATCCAAGAAAAGTAGTATGGAAAGAAGGACCGGTGAACCACCTTCGACGAAGAAAACTACTTCGGGCCCGAAGCATAAAAGAAATAGTTTGCACCAAGGGTTCACCCCGAGGCATTTCAACCCTGACCTCGACTTCACCAAACCCAACGACGAAAAAGTCAGGGGGCATTTAAAATGTGCCTAGGGGAACGTGCTGACAGCTGCCTTCAAAAGCGTCCAAAGTGGGTGAGTTAAATGAAAAGGTGGTGGGTACATCCTTTAGGGATTTGGTTAGGAGAAAAGTTCATGCTCGGGTACAAAAGTGGCAGAGGTTCACGCTTCCAAAGCGAGCCACAATCATCACAACACACAGCCCTGTGTACAACTCCACCATGTGGCAAATTGGATGAAGCAATGCAAAGTTAATTATGGCAAGTGCCATAAATACTAGTGGTTGCCTTCTACGACTATATAACGTAGGCTCCAGTAGTAACAAAGCTATTTTCTTGATATTTCACACAAACTTTGCTACTAGTCTTCAAACTCTCCTATCTTGTGCTTCGAAGCCTCCAATCCCGAAGCCCTATGCATTGTTTTCTCCATCACCCCTAGCACTATGGGGAAGAAGAATTCTAAGGAAAAGGGGAAGGAACCAGAAGTGGCGGCCCCTGAGCAGCCAAAGATAAAGGGCCATGACAAAGGGCCAAAGAAGGTCGATGTTAGCCGCCGCCATGAGAAACAAATCATGGGAGAAAGAGAGGATTTTGGGGATGTGCAACCTGAAGAACCACTAGTCGACAGGTGGGATAGGATCAGAGATACCAAGATGTCAAGGAGCATGGCCAAAATCAAGAGCACCATCGAGTTCATGAAAAGCAGGCTCTTGATAGACAGCAAAAGAGCTGTCACTTACTACTCCCAGATATATTGGTATCTAATGCCCCCCACACATCACTGCCCTAAGCTGATTGATGCCATCACGCGAAACTATCAGCCCTCCTCCAGGAAAGTGGTAGATGCCTCCAGTCATAAGCTGTTCTCCATTCTAAAGGAAGATGTCTAGGCTACCTTTGCACCATAGCAGGGCCCTCCTAAGGGGTATACGGTTCACAACATTATTCTTAGCGAACAAATGGAGAGGTTCGCATCCTCCAACTACATAATCAATTTTTTGCAGCAGAGCCTCAAAAGCGGGCTCCCTTCGGGCAAATTGCCCTAGATGCCCCTACCCTTGGAGGCCTTCAAAAACACCGACATATTCTCCATCATTGCTTGGGTGGTAGGCCTATCTACTGACACTTCGATGCACCCATGGTAGGTGTCTTTGGCTGAGTGTATTTCCAGAGGGGAATTTTATGCCCCTGATGCTTTGAGGCTGAGCACCAACCCAGTATTTTTCGACTGGGCAGAATGGGTGGCTAGGACCCTACATACATGGCTTGCTAGCATGAAGAATGTTGGGACAAATAAGTACTTTTTGCCCTGTTCTCTTCTTATTTGGTTATTTTTCTTTCATGTACATAAGAGTTTCCCTTATGTTGCTATTACGACAAGCGATGAGGATGGAAATCCTCTGCCTGTATACTAGTGGACCCCTCTCCTATTGAAGACAGAGTCCTATTATTCTTTTAATCAACAATTTTTAGGACCCGCAATGCACATGCTAACAGGGTCTTCCCCTTGGGTTCCCCTCCTCCTAAGGGACAAAGTGGTACAAGAGAGGAAGGGAGACATTTTTCAGCTGACACATGGGCTTGTAATTCACATATTCGACTTCATAGGGAAGCCTTTTCTACTGCCAGTCTACCCCTATGAGTACCAGTTCGCATTGGAGGTCGCTCGACAGAGCGATGCAACAAATACCATTTATGGCCATGGACGAAAATGGGCTCACACCTACGATTTCCCTTTCAAAATGGGAGTTATCGAGGTGTTTGCCCTCAAACAAAATGTTTTCTTGGAGGAGAAACTCGCCAATTTTGGCCTAGTCCAGCTTCCTCAGCAATGGCTCTATGACCCCTTGGGGGTAATGAGGGACCATATTCGATTTAAGAACTTCCACGCTTGCCCCTATCCATAAATTGTGGAGCAGAGGAACAATCCCAACGGGAGGGATTTGGAGTGGCACTTGGAGAAAATGGAAATGCTACCTCCCTTGCACAAGTTCTACCCGATGGAGGTCGCATATGACCCAGTTCGGCACCCTCTCCCGAGCCCCAACTCCACCTTCTGGAAAAATGCAAAGGACGACTTGAAGGAGGCGACGAAAGATTGGGATGTGGCCCAACTAAGAGAATGGTGGATAATGAGGGTCCACCACCAAAAGATGAACTCTTATGGACTTTTGGCGACTGACAAGGACTTCACAGTGGTCTATGAGGCCAATGTCGGGACATGGAAGCCCTTGTCCTTCGCCGACCTCATTCCTCTAGCTATCCCAGGTTCGAGCGAAAGCCCAAAGAGAAAGGAAACTACTTCAGGGCCGAAGAAGGAGAAGAAGGCCAAAGCCACGCCACGTAAACCACCTCAGGTACCTGTGGGAGGCCAAGACACGAGTTTCGAAGAGTCAGAACAACCGCTAGTGAGGACAAAGAGAAAGAGGCCAGAATTAGTCCAAGTGCCTCCAAGCCATCCAAAGTGGCTTCGCACAGGTTTTTTGAGCCCTTCCACTAGGTGACTTGCATCGGGTCCATTCGAAGCAATTATTGAGAGTGCCACGCTGCCAAGCGTCGTGATCATCCTGGATATCAATGTAATCAATGTGGAGGAACTCCTCCAATTCGAAGGGGATGCTGAGGTAGAAACCATGGAGGTTGAAGATGCTGAAGCAAAAGAAGAACAAGGGATAGCTGCACCTGAAGTCACTATAGCCACTTTGCCAGGAGGGCACTCAGGTATGCATTCTCCACCCTATGCTCAAGACTCACCCACATCCACTGCGGCTACGACCAAAGGATCCCATCAGTCTCCCCTACAAGGCCACTCATCCCCTCACACATCGAGTCCTGGTCCATTCCATGATTTTGGCCGAGACAAGTCCATTTAAGTCATTCCGTCCACTCACACAGCCGCTCCATTGATTCTTAGCAGAAGCAGAGGTATCGATTCGACGCCGAGCCCCACCACCGAACCTCCTTGTGAAGCATCCGCCATACACTCCCCGTATTTGTTTACTCCCTCAGTTGGTGACCTAGCCTTGTTTGATTTTGAGATGTCCTTGATCAAGGAACGCCCCATTGCTGAGAAGCTACTCCAAGCTTGGTAGAATACCAACAAAATCCTGAAGGAGGCAAGAAAGAAAAGGGGGCGAGCGATGGCTCAAGTGGAAAAATGTGCTGTGTTTGATCTGAAAGCTGGGAAGATGCACAAGATCAAGAAGGTCCCTAAGTTGCAAAAACCTATGGATGAAATGACTCTAGCAGACTATGATTACCAGGAAACACCTAAAGACCTGGTGCATCTAAATGTAGACAATGAATCGGCATCCATGCATGTCCGAATTGAGACTTTTAGGGCTCATGTAGTTATCGCCAACCAATGCAGGATTGAGGTCGAGGCCGCTAATTTTAAGCTAGAAGAAGATTTGGTGAGGGACCGCTCCAAGTTGGCAGAGGCCGAGGAGCAGTGCAAGGCCATGAAAAAGGAAACACGCGCCCTGAAGCTGCAAGTTCTATAGCTCCAAAATATTGAAGAAAATCAAGCATAGAGACAGGCCAAAAATTATTTAAAGGCAAAAGAGCTGGAAGGCAGAGTTGCACAAATGCAGGCCCAGCTGTACGAGAAGGAGGACCTGACGGTGTTTTATAGGAGCAGAATTAAGGAGATTCATGCCCATTTACTCAAGAATTTTAGGTCTCAATGTTTCAGCGCCCTCACGATACTGACCTTCATCACCGAAGCCCAGCTCGCTATTGTAGAAGGAGGGCCAATCATTGATGAAGTCACGAAGAAAGCCAGGCGTCAGCTCAAGTTAGCCTTCGACGTCTATAATACGAGATATCAAGACTTGCAGGTCACTGCAATGACTCGAACGGCTAGAGATTGGTCCACGGCCCAAGCCACAGTTTGCGCCTTCTTTTCCAAGGTGCAAAAAGCTCAGAAGGCGCAAAGACTTCAAGAAATTTTTGACAACGAGCAGCGTGCCTCAATGAATTACTTTTAGGACCTCTCCTCCTTGGGTTTCTCGAGTTTCACAGATGATGACGGGAACCTTTTGACTAAAGATGACTTCAAGCTAGTTTGGCTCCAGTTCGAGGGTGATGTCTCAGAGATAGACGGATGGGCGAAGTCGATCTTAGAAGGGTAGATAAAAGACTTCATCTTGAGATACTGCAAGATGGTAGCATGCCTAAATGATTTATTCATCAGGGCCAAACATGTTGACATCGGGCAGATTGATCGGTTTCATGTTTTGATTAAGGCATTACAGGACCAAGAACCATTCAAAAAGAGTGCCTGGACTCATGTTCGAAGAACGATGACACGCATTTGTGATCACCTCGAACCTTCACCTCAGCCAAAAGTCATGCTAGAGGAAGAGGAAGAAGAAGAAGGAGAAGAAGAACAAGAAGAGGAACATACCATAGAAGTAGGGTATGAGGAAAATCAGTGACCTAGAAGTCCAATGGATCAGGGCTAAAGGGTTCTTTTGCCGAGGTGAGCAAGAATCAAGCTGAAACATTTTTCATCCGAAGTAGTTTCGCCAGCAAAGGACAAAAACCCCCATTTCAAAGATGGAATTCACTCAGCACTCGACATCCCCGAAGTAGTTTTTGCGAAGCATTATTTTATGAAGAACAAATCAAGGAAGATCTACTTCGTCCCAAGGCTTCGGCGAGGTAGAGATGTAGCGAAGAAATTTCTGGGCCCATGTTCCAAGGTGGGTAGCTTCCCAAGGTGATCGAAGGCCCCTTATAAATACCTCCTTTCTTGCTCGATAAGCCTGTTGACCATTTTTGGCAAATGAAAGCAATGTATCAGTCCTCGAAGTAAAACATGGTGGGCATAACGATCACTCAAGCACAGCATCCAAAAGCCAAGGACACTCAAGCGGTGCATTAAATGAACATTTCCATGGCTGACCTAGTCACAGTTGCCAGTTTCGGCAACCAATTTGAAAGCTTAGTCATAGCAGCAGCGAGGCACCGATTTCTTAGGGCCCGAGGGCGTACTTCACCATTTTTGTAATAATGACTCAGAGGGCTAGGTCCTCTATAAAAACCCAGACATGTAATGTAAAAAGGGGGGAACTTTCTGCTAGAAAGCTATTGTAACTTAATGCCCTGCGTTTAATACTAAAGACTTTTGTGCTCTATTTCTCTCTTTTATGCTGCCTTCTATGCTTAATTCTTTTGTCTTTTCTCGTTCGTGTATTGAGACTCTGAATCTTGAATCCGGTATGCGATCGGGGACCGAACCCCTGAAATTCACCCTGAAGGATACATAGGAGAGGAAAAACGTCTTGTCACTTTCCTTTATGCTACCTGGTGGATCAAGGTTTCTATTATTCCCTTATCTCAATCGCTGATACTCTGAACCCTGAATTCCAGTGAGAGAGAAAGGAGAACCTTGTGAACCCATCCAAAGGATACATAAGAAGTTCGGCATTTCATTTCTTTCACGTTGTTCTTGGTATTTCTTGCTGCTATTTGAGTTGTTAGCGAGTAATCGTGCTTCCTGTTCTCTTCCACCTCAAATCATCATTCTCTAACCCTTACCCTTTTTATTTCTTTTCCTAACTCTTATCCTATTTATTTCTTTCCTGCACTCTTGTCTCAAACCCCAAAAGTAGATTAGTATAGGAGCTAGCCTTTATAGGAGCTAGCCTTTCTCTAGAGATCGGCATGAGGGGCATCTCTTCCCTTCGGCCCTTCAATGTTGGTCGCAGGTCCAAGGTGCACAAACCCATCGAAAGTCCTTTCTTGTGTGGATTTTTTATCCCTATAGGAACCCTTATATGCCTACAAAGGTGCCCTATTGTACCTGGTAGTAACCAGAGGTGCCCTACTGCACCTGGTATTGATCAGAGACGCCCTGCTATGTTTCATGCACAAAATATATAGAATGTTTTGGCCATATATCACTCATTTGGAGTTTTTTTGAGCTAAAATTTTTAGGTTAGTATTATAATACACCCTAGCATATTTCCATAAATTTTTAGATCAATTGGAATAGCAAATATCTTATAAAAATCTCACCAAAACATAGGCTTTTCTATAAGTCCATCCATTTTTGCTCATTTTTGCTTTACATTTTTTAGGTTTTTTTTGTTGTGTTTTTTAGATTCCGAGATCAAATTGAATACACATTAAGAAATATAGAAAAAAATTATCATTTTATATTGCATCTAAGACCTCTGTGCATTCATTCATCGCATATTTTGATTTTTCTATTTTGAAAAGAATTGTAAATTCAAATAATTCATGCATCTTTCTGTATTCATTTAAAATTAAAAAGCATTAATTGTAATTTGCATATTATGAGTTAATTATTGTGTATTTTAATTATCTAATTAGGAACAATACTTAAATGCAAAAAGTATTCTTGCCCATGGGTGACTCCTTTGGCAGAGAGGTGGACGAACCCTTTAGTTGCAATTTTGGCAAGGGGTTTGAAGCAGTGTAATTCACACTCTTTAGAAGAAATTTGCATTTATGTTTTGGATTCTAATTTAGATTTGTGAAATCTAAAACCTTTAACATTTTTTTTCCATAATAAAGAACAAAAAATTTAAAATTAATCACACACAACACGTTTCACTTTAAATAGTAGTGGCTATATTTCATCATCATCCATTGCTTGAGATTTGGTGATGGTGGTAGTAATTTCCATCCACCAATATATGCCCTTAAACACCTTAGGAACACCCCCAAGCAAACTTGTTGGATTTCATCACCAAAAATAATCTCGTTACCCCATCCAGCCATAGTTTTTCACCTTTATTTTTTATTAAGCAAGATTAGGATACATCAAACACATATAAATGTCACTCTAAAAGGAATACACAATAATAAATGAGATAATAAATGAACAAGGTAAGCCCAAAAATGTGAAACTTAGGATTTGATTGTTTTCTTTGTCTTTAAATTCTTTAGCTTTATTTTCAGTTTTGGAGATTTAATTTGACAATCCTAAATTACATTTTGATTTAATTACTTTATGGTTCTAACTCAAAATCAAAGAAAGGTATTAAGTCAAAATAATTTAATGGAAAATACAACAAACATACTTGCTACTTTAGTAGCCAACCCTTTCAATTCTATCCAACCTAGTCCATCTAGGCCCATTTACCCATCTCTACCACAAGAGGGATCCCTTCCCCAAAACATTGAGCAATCATCCATTCATCATTAAAATGGCTTCATCAACAACCATCCATCATTAACATGGCTTCATCACAACCATTCAACCATTAACATGGCTTCATCAATAGCCATTCATCATTAACATGGCTTCATAAACAACCATCCATCATTAACATGGCTTCATATTAGCCATTCCTACATTAACATGGTTGTAAAACAAACATCCATTATTAACATGGCTTCATCTTAGCCATTCATCATTAACATGGCTACACATCAACCATTTCCATATTAACATGGCTACACAATAGCCATTCATCATTAACATGGCTTCATCTTAGCCATTCCACATTAACATAGCTTCATCTCAACCATTCAACCATTAACATGGCTACACAACAACCATTCATCATTAACATGGCTTCATCATAGCCATTCACCATTAACATGGCTACACAATAGCCATTCATCATCAACATGGCTCCACAATAGCCATTCACCATTAACATGGCTTCATCTTAGCTATTCATCATTAACATGGTTTCATCTTAGCCATTCATCATTAACATGTCTACACAATAGCCATTCACCATTAACATCGCTACAAAACAACCATTCATCATCAACATGGCTCCACAACAGCCATTCACCATTAACATGTTTTGATCTTAGTCATTCATCATTAACATGGCTTCATCTTAGCCATTCATCATTAACATAGCTACACAACAATCATTCACCATTAACATGGCTACACAATAGCCATTCATCATCGACATGGCTCTACAATAGCCATTCACCATTAACATGGCTCCACAATATCCATTCATCTTTAACATGGCTTCATATTAGCCATTCATCATTAACATATCTACACAATAGTCATTCATCATCAACATGGCTCCACAATAGTAATTCCATCATTAACATGGTTTCATACCATTCCCTCTTTCTTTTGAGGCAAAAATAGAACTCATCATTTACATTTTCATAATTACTCCATCATTCATTACCATGACATCTTCACATCCACCATTACATTTCCACAATCAAGTTCATCACAATCACATTCACTTTCATCCATAATAATTTCATTCTCTAAATCAAAAACCCCAAAGGTAATTAAGCCCTTTGATCACACATATAATTTCAAAAAGCTCCAAAGGTTCATAATCCCTTTGGTCACATTCAATTTCAAAAATCCCCAAAGGTTCCTAATCCCTTTGGTCACATTTCACTTTGAAAAATCTCCAAAGGTACTTAATCCTTTTGGTCCCATTTCAATTTTAAAAATCCCCAAAGGTACTTAATCCCTTTGGTCACATTTCAATTTCAAAAATTCCCAAAGGTACCTAATCCCTTTTGTCACATTTCAATTTCAAAAATCCCCAAAGGTACCTAATCCCTTTGGTCACATTTCAAATTCAAAAATCCCCAAAGGTACCTAATCCCTTTGGTCACATTTCAATTTTCAAAAAGTCCCAAAGCTACTTAATCCATTTGGTCACATTTCAATTTCAAAAAGTCCCAAATGTACTTAATCCCTTTGGTCACATTTCAATTTCAAAAAGCCCCAAAGTTACCTAATCCTTTTGGTCATATCTCAATTTCAAGAATCCACAAAGGTTCTAATCCCATTGGACACAAGTCAATTTTAAAAAGCCCCAAAGGTACCTAATCCCTTCGGTCACATCCAAATTTCAAAAATCTCCAAAGGTACCTAATCCCTTTGGTCACATTCAATTTCAAAAATCCCCAAATGTTCATAATTCCTTTGGTCACATTCAATTTCAAAAATCCCCAAAGGTCCTAATCCTTTTGGTCACATTTCAATTTCAAAAATCCCCAAAGGTCCTAATCCCTTTGGTCATATTTTAATTTCAAAAATCCCCAAAGGTACTTAATCCCTTTGGCCACATTTCAATTTTTAAAAAGCCCTAAAGGTACTAATCCCTTTGGTCACATTTCAATTTCAAAATCCCCAAAGGTACTTAATCCCTTTGGTCACATTTCAATTTTCAAAAAGCCCCAAAGGTCCTAATCCCTTTGGTCATAAGTTTACCAGGCTAAAAGGAGTAGAAAAACCTGAGCCAATTAATATCTCACACTTTAAAGTATTCCATGCTTACTGTGATTACTATATATCTATATATATACATGGCTAATACAAAAAAAACATTTTCATACATTTCACTCATAACATTGCATTTCACTTGCAATTAAATTTCATTTAAAATAATGTAGTCACCCGCATCACATATTGCATTCCACATTTCAAGTGCATTTCATACATTTCATTAAAATACACATTGCATATTTCATATAGGGATCATTTATTCAAGATATTAATGGGTCCAACAAATATCATGTTGCCTTAATCAGGGGCACCTTCACAATGTCATCCTCACAATTTCACAAAGCTAAATTTCCTTACATACAAGCCATATTCACAAATTCCTAGGTTTTTTTGGTCACTCAACCACCCCTAGTGTTTTAATAAAACTTCAAAATACATGTCGAGTTCTTCTTAGGACCATTGCACATCTTACACTAAGAAAATCTTGAGTTATGGAATTGATTCCAAAAATATTCTTGAACCAACCACAATTTCACATCTTAAAAACATCTTGTGTCAAAGAGGGATAACACCATCCTTGGTAACAACCTTGAAGCAAAAAGGGTAATCCTTGCTAGTCCCATAATGCAACATAGTCCATAAGAATAGTTTTTTGTACCACTATCACAATTAATTCATATTCAAAAGATAGAGTAGTAAGGATAGGGTACAATTCTCATCACACTTAGGTTGAAAATACGATTCCCAAAATATCTAAACCTTTTACATCACACACCACTGATCATTGGGTTGTAAGGATCGTACTACCTTTCCATTTAGATAGTTAGGTAGTCATCTCCAAAATTCAAGAAATCAAAAAAACAAAATCATGGACTATGGAGTTAACCTCCACCAGGGATATAGATGCTTGACTGGCAGTGGAGTAAGCTCATGCAGGGTGACATGTCTCTCTTCCAAAAAGGGAGACCTCTGACCGCACATACAAACAAGCTAGCTTCTTGGTCCTCTCCATAACAGTTAATGCCTAATTTACTCATAATGGGTTAATGAACTTCACATGCACACACATTGGTTCTTGATTGTCTAGGGTCATTGTCATGCTCAAGATTTGGTACATGAACTTCACTTGCACACACATTGGTCCTAAAGAAAGTTAGACAACATTTAGTGAGTTTGGTTGATAACACTAGTATGTTTGAGTCTTTGAAAATCCTTCAGTATTCCATATCAACATCCATATCTTCTTCCATATCAACATCCATATATTCTTCCATGTCAACATCCATTTCTTCATCATGGATCAACCCGTATAAAGTCAACAAGTTTGGTGCCCCTGATTGCAAAACAATGAACAAAAATGACCAACAAAATTCTGAACAATAAATGATCATTCAAACATCATGCATTACTATCATATAGTATGTAGTCAATATTCAAATACATGCCATTTAGCTTCCATTAATCATCCAGATAAGCATTACGCATACACATCATAATTAACTTGCATTAATCATCCATAAGACATGCATAAATCATTTTCATAAAACATGCATTGCAAACACATAAAACATTCACATAAAATATAATATGAACATAAAATCCATGTATATATATAAAATATCGCATGTACAATGAGTGTCAAAAAGGCTACAATGGATCACCAAGACTCATATACAAAACATGCATCTAAGCACAAAGCTAATGTCCATGAGAGGACCCCCTAAGACCTAGTAGGAGCCCTAGACCTAAAGCTCTACCTAGATGCAGTGTGCCTCGATGACTCAGTCCTAGAGGATGACAAAGAGTGTGCATATGTCTCACTAGCCTATAGTCATCGCAAGTCAATTTGATGTTGATGCTCTCTCATAAAAATCTCTACCCGAAGCCTCATGATAATCTCTTGATCACCTACACTAGCCCTGCCTACTAGCCACTCTACATCCATTCAGGTTATGGTAGCCCATAATCTAGCTATAACTTCATCCCATATTGCCAGAGCCTCCATCATAGTCTCTTGCTCCTCTCAAAGCTGCTTCACCTTAGCCCGTAGCCTAGCCACCTCAAATATCTCTTCCATATCCTCATCATATTCCCCCTCATCCTCTACTACCTCCACCTCAAGAGTTTATTGTGATGCTCCCCTTGATCTTCTCTGACTCATTGATCACTGAGACCTCATCCTCTTCGGATTCATCCTCAACTCTGTAGTTGTTGTATCCCCACCCATCACCACCTTTGGTACCCATTCTGGTTGGGTAACAAACCATATTGTATACTCTGGAGTCACTCCTACATCACCTACATCTGGGACCTCTAGCTACTCATCATCCTCTATCTACACCTTCCATGGCTCAGCATATGGAAGTACCACCTTATCCCGCCTATACCGGTATAACACTAGCTCATCAGGTACACCTTGAGGCAAACCAAACTACCTCAACACCCATGAGTACTGAAAATACTCCACTTCATCATCTCTGCTTCCAACCAACTCTCATTCCTACCTCACCCATCGTAGCTTCTCATCATCACCCTCCCACATGGCTCCCTACCATGGCCTCCATATCACCTAAGCCAAACTCAACCCTACCCATATATCCCTATACCACTGGTTAGTATGCTTCTCCCGACTTGGCTACATCTCCTTAGCCAATGACCATCTCCTAGCATAAGGGTCACCCATCTGCCATGCCTGGCAAGGTAACCCCTATGGTCGAGCTACACTAAAATTCTCCCAAATCCAACACTAAAGAAGGAAGCTACATACAATCCCCTTCCTCCCTCTATATGTAATCTATATAGCTCCTGGTATAACTACACTAATAAAGCAAGAGCCCATGCATACACTCTTGGATTGGTGAGTAAGTCACTCACCAATCCCAATAGGTTCCAAGGGAACCTACACCCCATGTTATTAGGGAGCACTATGTTTGATAACATGAACATGATCAAGGTTGATAGTGCATCCAACTCTTTAGCATTATACATGCTCAAATAGCAAACCCCCCGTCTCCCATCCTCACCTCCCAACATCAATCACCAAACATATTAATCATATATGCATTCTTATCATGCCCAACCATCACCTTCACACCATCCACTAGCACCTTGAGGATATGATATACATATTCAAGTGTGACAATAACCTCCCAAATCAGTATTTGAAAGGCCCCCCTATATAAATCCCACCTCTCTATAAAATATGAGAGGTACCCATCATCTGCCCTAACAACATCCAATCGAGCTACTCCCTCAAAACCCACCTTCTTTAGAAGTTCCTAGTCATCCTTAGTAAGCTTATTTCACATTTTGATAACAATAGGAGAGAACCTATGTTGAGGATATATCAGGGCAAATCATGCCTTATATACACCATCAGCATTCACTCCCTCCACTGCCATAACTTTCATGTAGATTTCCACTAGCCTCACTTGCCTCATAAATCCACTCCACTCCTCAAGCGTAGCTTCACAATATCTCAAATGCATGAATGGGCCTCCAAATCCACCTTGCAAGCTATTTATAGCTAAATCAAGCACATTTAGGTGCAATGTGGCACCTACAATCCACATGTGTACATCAGTGCCTGCCGATGGACCCAAGCACAGCAGGGTGCCTGCAGGATACCACAGGCACAACAGGGCGTCTGACATAAAAATTACATAAAGATAAAATTGATCAAAATAGTAGCATACCTCCTCCAAATTACACCAAATTTCATCCATGCATCATACTCATCATAAAATCAGGTTTTGTGAAAACAAAAATCATTTTTCATATATATTTTTTGAGCACAACACAAATTTGTAAAATGTATAAATTGAGTTACAATATATATCACACGAATCCAAATTTTCACAAAACTAACACTCAACTCTTCTAAATCATATTCTTCATCATCCCACAAAATTTCACAAAAATTGGAGTTGATTTGACCAGTGAATCACTTATTTCCATCTAAAAAATGCAAAATGAACCACTAAAAGAAGCACAAAATTCAAAAATCAACTCTACATTTCATGAAATCACCATATTTCTTCATTCAACATTATTCCATCACCATATCTCATCTATCATTATTAATCAATAAACCAATTTCATGTGTTGAATTTCAAGTAAATCTTGTATATAGTGGTTTTTTCTATAAACTTGGTGATTGTAGCGATTTGCATCCATGCAATTCGATATGATGAATGAATTACAATAAGAACACTTGGTCATCATCATGATCATCACTTATCTCCTTGATCGAGATCACAATCACATTATTTACTTCACATTTTAGAGTGAAGCTATGCCAAGACCAATTTGCTCAAAAGCAGTCATTGATGTCCTTTTTCGTGGGGCAAGAAAACATGGATAATTAAAATCACAAACACTCATTCATTTGACAATAGTCACAAGACAGGCAAGCCCGGTAGGTTGATTGGTTCCATTGTGGAATTATACAAAGAATATTCCACAGTCACTACCCGACCCCTATATTGACTTTGTCATCCTGCATCTTCATAACTTGCATACTCAATGACACCAATAAAGCATTTTATTCAACAACATCAAATCACCCCAAATTTGGGGTAACAATATTTGGTTTTGATCCTCCCACAATGGGATACATATTACATGATCATGACATTTATACTTGAAAAAACCCCACATTTTACATCATTCATATCATACACATCATATCATTTACACAAAATTCTTCATCCATTAAGGGCAACCATAGACACATCATATCACATTTTACATCATTCATATTGTCCACATCACATCATATGCACAAAATCCTTCATCCGTTGGGGCAAAAATGGTATCACATAATTCATCATTTGCAAAAAAAATCAATTAGATCATGAGATTCATCCATAATATATTTTACCAATTGAGGGGGTAAGCTATGCAAATCCCAAAATTTTGTATTCTTTTCTCTTCAACATTGTTGCTCAAAAATCCAACGAGAGAGAGAAGTTGTTTCTGCATAGAAATCACAACCAGGTGTCTCATATTTTTGCACCATATTATGTTTTACACAAAATGGTACAAAAATGGGCATCTGTAGACACCAAATCCTAGCCACTTGTCCTTCATCATGGTCATTCTACCACCCACTTGTCCACGATCCCCCTTTCCTGCCATTTAATTTGCCATTCCATGTCTTTCCTGCCATCCAATGGCCCACTTTAGCCCTTTACCACCATTTTTGACCTCTATTTGACTTATTTATATTTATTTTATATTATTTTATTAAAATATAATATTTTATATTATTTATATTAAAATATAATATTTTATATTATATTTTAATATATTTATTATAAAATATATATTTATAAGCCAAATTAACCTCAACTGTTCGATTCGATCTAATCTCAGTCGTCCATATTCCTTAATCCATGTCACACCTAAAGTTTAATATCAACCTTTGGATCTACTTTTGTATTAACCATATGATCAAAAGTGTTAAGCTAAAACCCTAATAAAACCCTAGGCTTGATAATAAATAGGAGCATTCTCAATGCTCAATCCCTGGAACTTTTGCTAACTAGTTTGAACTAGCTTTGATTGGAGCTCTTGCTAATCAACCTTCATGAGCTTACTTTCTAAGTGAATTTGACCTACATTGCCTTAGCCACCCTAGTATTTCCTCATTCCAACCATCTTCGCAGCTCATTCCCACCACCGCCATAGTCATTCATGCATCGAGTCCTTTGCATCCCCCTGATATACTTTTTTGGATCAAGCCCTAATCTATAGGCACTCCTGAGTGTCTGCCTCATCCCATAGGTACCATGTAACACCTACTGCATTCTATAGGCATCGAACATAGTCTACCATGCAAGATCATCAGGTGTCATTAGGACACCCTACCATCAATTTGCAACAGAGTAATAGAACAACAAAGTAAGTGTTTTGTGCATATTTATTTAATGGTATTTATATTATGCATATTTTTTTCATTCAATGGTTTTTAGTTTGCATTTCTAAGGATTCACACTATGGAACCCTCATTTTGTTTTCTAATGGCTCTACATTTGTTATGTATGCATGATCAGGTAGCATAAACCAAGGATTGTTGAGTAGCTGCTAAAGCTAGAGTGGCTTGAATATGGATAACTAGAAGCCCACTCACCCTATTGGAAGTAAGATACATCGAAGACACTACTTGTTCTATAGCTAGGGTTTCACAAAACCCTAGCACCTATATTTATTGTATCAAAATAAGTTCTTTTGAACAAATAGATTGTAACAAAGGAGTTTATTAGCTCCCCCCATTTATTGAATAAATGCAGTTTCTTGTTCATTGAAATTATTTTACTTTCATATTTGTTTTAGTGTCATATTTTCGCTTCACAAGGGTAGCAAGAAAGAGATGGAAAATGACAGAAAGAAATGGAAAATGTGGGTATATTCCAGATATGAAAGATGGGGATAAACTAACAACAAAAATTCACAATAAGTATTAGTTAGCATATAATAGAAAGCAAGGCACAAAAACCACTCATAGTTTGCCAAGATAACTTCCAAGACAACATTCTAGTATTCACTCCCTCACAAGCAACAATTAAATCCAGATGCAAAATTTAAAATCAGCAAATAATGGACATAAATGCAATAAGAAATTCCAAGTAGAAAGAGATCAACAACAAGACTACTCAAGGAACCATAAGTTGAATTTCTTTCTATTTATGCAAAACTTAAAAGTATTTTTCTACAAAGTGTCTATCCTCCTTCATTACATCAAAATGCTTAGTATTTATAGAGGGTTGCACCTCTATCATTAAATGTACAATACAATAAAATATTGGCTAGTCAAAAATCAGTTTTAAGATTTCTCTCCTCGATAATTACAACGCTCGAATCAAATCATTCTTTAGGAAGAAGTGATCCCTCTTTCATGGAGAGCACCTAGGAAATCGATAGGATTAGATGATGGAAAAATATCTTAAATTTTGATGCATTGGAACACAATAATGTCACACGAAGACCAGGAGCTTGGATATTAAATTCTGGGTACCATTCCATCACTTTACACCTTGAAATCTTACCCTCACCAGTGGAGACCCAACAAAAATTAAATTTGTCTTGAAAAGGGGCAAGATCAGTGGAGGGTGCCTTGAAAATAAATAGAATCACACCAAAATCTAGGATGTAGCATTTAATCTTAGTATTTATTTAGCTAGAATTATAGAAATATCAATCTCATTGCTTCCAAAATTAAATTCCACTAGTCTTTGATATTTTCTTGAAAGATATTATCAACAGGGGTGCTTTGAAAGAAAACATTATCAAAAAGAAGGGGCAAGAATTAATTTTACCTATGCAATCTAATGTTTTCACCCCTTAACATTCTTTCACCCCTTTCTTGGGTAATTTCACCCCTTAACATGCTTTTACGCCTTTCCTAGGTAATTTCACCCCTTTCCATGCTTTCACCCCTTTCCTTGGTAATTTCACCCCTTAACATGCTTTCACCCCTTTCCTAGGTAATTTCACCCCTTAACATGCTTTCACCCCTTTCCTGGGTAATTTTACCCCTTTCCTGGGTAATTTCACCCCTTAACATGCTTTCACCCCTTTCTTGGGTGATTTTGCCCCAAAAATGAATAAAAACGTCTTCTTGCAAGAAGGGAGGCAAAAATTATGGATTTCACCCTTGAGAGGGGTGAAAATAATTTTCACCCCAGCCCAGGGGTGACATTGACTCTGACCACCAAGAAAATTTGCTATTTCTAGGAGTTTCACCTCAAGATGCCTTCAATTGGAATTTCACCCCGAATGTGGGTGAAAATGATTTTTGCCCCTCTTGAGGGTGACTTTGACTTTGAATGCTCCATGTTTGCTTGGATGATATCATTTTTGTGTTTACTCTCTGAAACTACCTTTTACTAGGTTTTCACCCTTGAGAGGGGTGAAAATTATTTTCACCCTTGTTGAGGGGTGACTTTGACACCTTCAAGCAACTCTTCCTTCTATTTTTACCTCAAAGACGCTTTTAACTAGATTTTATTCCCCGAGAGGGGCGAAAATGATTTTTGCCCTTTTCCTAGGGTGCTTTAGACTTCGACCCATCTCATCACTTGTAAAATTTTTCCTTCTTCTCCTTTATTTGGATGAAATTGTTTATCCATGAATTTTCTCCTCAAAGGAAGGGCAAAATGTATTTTTTCCCCAAAAGTGCCCAAAAATGGATTTTCACCTCAAAAATGAATTTTTGGTGGTACATCTTCTTGAAGCCATAAATTCTAATTCATTGACCTAATTTTCTATTGTAATATATCATTCGAATATATCATTGAAAATTTCATCCAGTTTTCATCCCTCTACGGGGCCTCTAAAGTCTTCAAATTGTATTTTTAAGTTGTGTTGGAGAAATTTCTTAGGACAAAAACTTTAATAGCTATCAATACGTTTAGTATATTGGGGTGATTCTTTCACCATAAGTCTAATTTTTCAATTCCCCTCATTTGGATAAATTTTCAAGTCCATAGGTATCTATTTAGGCCAATTTCCCAAAAATGATCGCTTCCCAATGTTTCATTTTTTTTTGACTTTTGACTCTAGTTTGGAAAAAATACCAACAATAACCCTTTCTTCATACCCCCTAACTTCATACCCCTTTCTTCATACCCCTCACTAAATACCACTCACTTCATACCCCTAAGTAATTGAATACTTACAAAAATCACTTCTTTAATCAATTAATGTCTCATATCCCTTTCTTCATACCCCTCACTTCATACCCCTCACTTCATACCCCTTTCTTCATACCCCTAACTAATTGAATACTTACAAAAACCACTTCTTTAATAAATTAAGGTCTTATACCCCTCACTTCATACCCCTAACTTTATTCACTTCATACCCCTTTCTTCATACCCCTAACATCATACCCCTTTCTTCATACACCTAAATTCATACCTCTAACTTTATTCCCCTTTATTCATACCCATTTCCTCATACCCCTCACTTCATACCCCTAAGTAATTGAATACTTACAAAAATCACTTCTTTAATCAATTAATGTCTCATATCCCTTTCTTCATACCCCTCACTTCATACCCCTTTCTTCATACCCCTCACTTCATACCCATTTCTTCATACCCCTAACTAATTGAATACTTACAAAAACAACTTCTTTAATCAATTAAGGTCTCATACCCCTCACTTCATACCCCTAAATCCATTCACCTCCCCCCCCCCCCCCCCCCCCCCCCCCCCTTTATACCCCTTTCTTCATACCCCTTTCTTCATTCCCCTTTATTCATACCCCTCACTTCATACCCCTAATTAATTGAATACTTACAAAATCCACTTCTTTAATCAATTAATGTCTCATATCATTTTCTTCATACCCCTCACTTCATACCCCTTTCTTCATACCCCTCACTTCATACCCATTTATTCATACACCTAACTAATTTAATACTTACAAAAACTACTTATTTAATCAATTAAGGTCTCATACCCCTTACTTCATACCCCTAACTTCATTCACCTCATACCCCTTTCTTAATACCCCTAATTTCATACCCCTAACTTCATACCCCTTTATTCATACCCCTTTCTTCATACCCCTCACTTAATACCCCTAAGTAATTGAATACTTACAAAAACCACTTCTTTAATCAATTAATGTCTCATATCTCTTTCTTCATACCCCTCACTTCATACCCCTAACTAATTTAATACTTACAAAAACCACTTCTTTAATTTATTAAGGTCTCATACCCTTAACTTCATTCACTTCATACCCCTTTCTTCATACCCCTAACTTCACACCCCTCACTTAATACCTCTAACTTCATACCCCTAACTAATAAAATACTTACAAAAACCACTTATTTAATCAATTAATGTCTCATACCCCTAACTTCATACCCTTATCTAATTGAATACTTACAAAAACCACTTCTTTAACTAAACCCTAGATCCTGAAGTTAGGGGTATGAGACATTAATTGATTAAAGAATCAAATTTTTTAAGTATTCAATTCGTTAAGGGTATGAGACATTAATTGATTAAAAAAATTATTTTTTTAAGTATTCACTTAGTGAGGGGTATGAATTTAGGAGTATAAATAAATGGGTATGAAGTTAGTGGTATGAAGAAAGGGGTGTGAAGTTAGGGGTGTGAAGTGAGGGGTATAAAGAAACATTGATATTTTTTTTTTGAAAATAAACATTGATATTTTTGGATTTTCTAAAGTTTTTGAAAAACTTTTGATTTTCCAATGTTTTGATTTTTTTTCCAAGTTTTAAAAAATAAATTAAAATTAAAATTTTAAAGTTCCTAAGAAAAAAAGAAAAAAAAATTGAAGTTAAAATTAAAATTTTAAAGTTCCTAACTTTTTTTTTAATTAAAGTTTACAATTAAAAAAAAAAAAAAAAACACTTCTTTAATCAATTAATGTCTCATACCCCTAACTTCATACCCCTCAATTCATACTCCTAACTTCATACCCCTCAATTCATGTCCCTCAATTCATACCCCTAACTTCATACCGCTCACTTCACACTATAAACCCTAAACCCTAAATACTAAACCCTTAATAAACTAAACACTAAATCCTAAACCCTAAACCTTGAAACCCTATACCCTAAAACCTAAAACCTAAACTTCTTTAATCAATTTTAAAGTTCCTAATTTTTTTAATTAAATTTTACAATTAAAAAATAAATAAATAAAATAAAAACAATTCTTTAATCAATTAAGGTCTCATACCCCTCACTTCACACCCTAGACCCTAAACCCTAAACCCTAAAATCCTAAACCCTAAACCCTAAACCCTAAAACCTAAACCCTAAAACCCCAAACCCTAAACCCTAAGCCCTAAACCCTAAATCCTAAAACCCTAAAGCCTAAACCCTAAGACCTTAATTGAATAAAGTTAGGGGTATGAAGTTAGATGTATGAGACATTAATTGATAAAAGAATTGGTTTTTCTAAGTATTCAATTAGTGAGGAGTATGAAGTGAGTGGTATGAAATCAGGGGTATGAACATAGGGGTATGAATAAAGTGGTATGAAGTTAGAGGTGTGAAGTGAGGGGTATGAAGAAACATTGATTTTTTTAAAAAAAACTTTGTTTTTTTTTTATTTTCTAAAGTTTTTGAAATTTTTTTATTTCTTAACGTTTTGATTTTTTTTTTGTTTTATTAAGGTTAAAAAATTAAAATTAAAATTAAAATTGTAAAGTTCCTAAGAAAGAAATGTTAAAATTAAAATTTTAAATTTCCTAATTATTTTTTAATTAAAGTTTACAATTAAAAAAAAAAAAAAGCACTTCTTTAATAAATTAACGTCTCATACCCCTAACTTCGTACCCCTCACTTCACACCTCTTTCTTCATAACCCTCACTTCATACATCTTTCTTCATACACATTTCTTCATACTCCTAAATTCATACCCCTAACTTCATACCCCTTTCTTAATACTCCCTAACTTCATACACCTAACTTCATATCCCTTTCTTCATACCCCTAAATTCATACCCCTAACTTCATAACCCCTTTATTCATATCCCTTTCTTCATATCCCTCACTCCATACCCCTCAGTAATTGAATACTTACAAAAACCACTTATTTAATAAATTAATATCTCATATCCATTTCTTCATACCTCCTTCTTCATACCCCTCACTTCATACCCCTAAATAATTGAATACTTACAAAAACCACTTCTTTAATCAATTAAGGTCTCATACCCCTCATTTCATACCCATAACTTCATTCACTTCATACCCCTTTCTTCATATCCCTAACTTCATACCCCTTTCTTCATACCCCTAAATTCATATCCCTAACTTCATACCTATTTATTCACACCCATTTTCATACCCCTCACTAAATACCCCACTTCATAACCCTAAGTAATTGAATACTTACAAAAACAACTTCTTTAATCATTTAATATCTCATATCCCTTTGTTCATACCCCTCACTTCATACCCCTTTATTAATACCCCTCACTTCATACCCATTTCTTCATACCCCTAACTAATTGAATACTTACAAAAACCACTTCTTTAATTAATTAAGGTCTCATACCCCTCACTTCATACCCCTAACTTCATTCACTTTATACCCATTTCTTCATACCCATTACTTCATACCCCTCACTTCATACCCATAACTTCATACCCCTAACTAATTAAATACTTACAAAACTACTTCTTTAATCAATTAATGTCTCATACCCCTAACTTCATACCCCTAACTAATTGAATACTTACAAAAACCACTTCTTTAACAAAACCCTAAACCTATGAAGGGGTATGAGATATTAATTGATTAAAAAGTAGTTTTTGTAAGTATTCATTTAGTTAGGGGTATGAAGTGAGGAGTATGAAGTTAGGGGTATGAGACATTAATTGGTTAAAAATGTGGTTTTTGTAGGTATTCATTTATTTATGGGTATGAAGTGAGGGGTATGAAGTTAGGGGTATGAAGAAAGTTGTATGAGACATTAATTGATTAAAGAGTTGTTTTTTGTAAGTTTATTCTTTAGTGAGGGGAATGAAGTGAGGGTATGAAGAAAGGGGTATCAAGTTAGGGGTATGAAAAAAGGGGTATGAAGAAAGGGTTATGAAGATAGGGGTGTGAAGTGAGGGGTATGAAGAAACATTGATTTTTTTTTTGAAAAAAAACATTGATTTTTTTGGATTTTCTAAAGTTTTTGAAAAAAATTGATTTTCTAACGTTTTGATTTTTTTTTTTTTTTCTAAGGTTTAAAAATTAAAATTAAAATTTTAAAGTTACTAAGAAAAAAAAAAAATTAAAGTTAAAATTAAAATTTTAAAGTTCCTAATTTTTTTTAATTAAAGTTTACAATTAAAAATAAATAAAATTAAAAAAAAAATACTTCTTTAATCAATTAAGGTCTCATACCCCTAAATTCATACCCCTAACTTCATACCCCTCACTTCATACCCCTAACTTCATACCCCTAACTTCATACCCCTCAATTCATACCCCTTTCTTCATACCCCTCACTTCATACCCCTTTCTTCATACCCCTCTCTTCATACCCATAATTTTAATAAATTAAGGTATCATACCCCTAACTTCATACCCCTCACTTCACACCTATTTCTTCATACACCTCACTTCATACCCCTTACTTCATACCCCTTTCTTCATACCCCTAACTTCATACCCCTCACTTCACACCCATTTCATCATACCTCTAATTTCATATCCCTTTCTTCATACCCCTAACTTCATACCCATTTTTTAATACTCCCTAACTTCATACCCCTTTATTATTACCCCTTTCTTCATACCCTTAACTTCATACCCCTTTCTTCATACCCCTAACTTTATACCCCCTTTATTCATACCCCTTTCTTCATACCCCTAACTTTATACCCATTTATTCATACCCCTTTCTTCATACCCCTAACTTTATACCCCTTTATTCATATCCCTTCACTAAATACCTCTCACTTAATACCCCTAAGTAATTTAATACTTACAAAAACCACTTATTTAATCAATTAACATCTCATATCCCTTTCTACACACCCCTCACTTCATACCCTTTTATTCAAATCCCTACCTAATTGAATACTTACAAAAAAAAATTCTTTAATAAATTAATGTCTCATATTCCTCACTTCATACCCCCTAACTTCATACCCCTTTATTCGTATCCATGTTCTTCATACTCCTTTCTTCATACCCCTCACTTCATACCCCTAACTTTATACTCCTTTCTTCATACCTCTCACTTAAAACCCTAAATAAAGTTAGGGGTATGAAGAAAGGGGTATGAAGTTAGGGGTGTGAAGTGAAGGGTATGAAGAAACATTGATTATTTTTTTTTGAAAAAAATATTGATTTGTTTGGATTTTCTAAAGTTTTTGAAAAAACATTAATTTTCTAATGCTTTGATTTTTTTGTTTTTTTTTTCTAATGTTAAAAATTAAAAAATTTAAATTTTAAAGTTCCTAAGAAAAAAAAAAAAAATTAAGTTAAAATTAAAATTTTAAAGTTCCTAATTTTTTTAAAATTAAAGTTTACAATTAAAAAAATTAAAAAAAAAAAAAACCACTTCTTTAATCAATTAAGGTCTCATGCCCCTAACTTCATACCAACTCACTTAAAACCCCTCACTTCATCCCCATAACTTAATACACCTAACTTCATACCCCTCAATTCGTACCCCTTTCCTCATGCCCCTCACTTCATACCCCTTTCTTCATACCCCTAACTTTAATCAATTAAGGAATCATACCCCTAACTTTAATAAATTAAGATATTAGGGTTTAGGGGTTAGGGTTTAGTGTTTATACGATTTAGTTTTAGGGTTTTAGGATTAAGGATTTAGGGTTTTAGGTTTTAGGGTTTAGAGTTTGGGGTTTAGGGTTTAAAATTTAAGTTATTAAGTAAGAAGTTTGAAGTTAGGGATATGAAGTGAGGGGTATGAATTTAGGGGTATAAATAAAGGGGTATGAATTTAGGGGTATGAAGTTAAGGGTATGAAGAAAGGGTTATGAAGTTAGGGGTGTGAAGTGAGGGGTATGAAGAAACATTGATTTTTTTTTTTTAAACATTTTTTTTTTTCAATTTTCTACAATGTTTGAAAAAAAATTAATTTTCTAATGTTTTGATTTCTTGTTTTTTTTCTAAGGTTAATAAATTAGAGGTAAAATTAAAATTTTAAAGTTCCAAATTATTATTATTTTAATTAAAATTTACAATTAAAAATAAATAAAATTAAATAAAAAACACTTCTTTAATTAATTAATGTCTCATACCCCTCAATTTACACCCCTTTCTTCATACCCCTCACTTCATACCCCTTTCTTCATACCCCTCTCTTCATACCCCTAAATTTATTCAATTAAGGTCTCATACACCTAACTTCATACCACTTTCTTCATACCTATTTCTTCACACCCTTCACTAAATACCCCTCACTTCATACTCCTCACTAAATAACCCTCACTTCATACCCCTCACTAAATACCCCTCACTTCATACCCCTAAGTAATTGAATACTTTCAAAAACAACTTATTTAATCAATTAACATCTCATATCCCTTTCTTCATACCTTTAACTAATTGAATACTTACAAAAACCTCTTATTTAATAAATTAAGGTCTCATACCCCTCCCTTCATACCCCTAACTTCATTCACTTAATACCCCTTTCTTCATACCCCTTACTTCATACCCCTTTTTTCATACCCCTTTCTTCATACCCCTAACTTCATATCCCTTTATTCATACCCTTTTATTCATAGCCCTTTATTCATAGCCTCAATAAATACCCCTCACTTCATACCCCTAAGTAATTGAATACTTTTAAAAAACACTTCTTTAATCAATTAATGTCTCATATTCCTTTATTAGTACCCCTCACTTCATACCCCTTTCTTCATAAACCTAACTAATCGAATACTTACAAAAACCACTACTTTAATCAATTAAGGCCTCATACCCTTCACTTGAAACCCCTAACTTCATTCAATTTATATCCCTTTCTTCACATACCTAACTAATTTAATACTTGCAAAAACCACATATTTAATAAATTAAAGTCTCATACCCCTCACTTCATACCTCTAAATTCATTCACTTCATACCCCTCTCTTCATACCCCTAACTTCATATCCCTTACTTCATACCCCTCAATTCATACCCCTCATTTCATACCCCTAACTTCATACCCCTAACTAATTAAATACTTAAAAAAACCACTTATTTAATCAATTAATGTCTCATACCCCTAACTTCATTTCTCTAACTAATTGAATACTTACAAAAACCACTTCTTTAACTGAACCCTAAACCCTGAATTTAGGGGTACGAGACACTAATTGATTAAATATGTGGTTGTTGTAAGTATTCAATTAGTTAGGGGTATGAGAAAAGGGATGTGAAGTGATGGATATGAATAAAAGGGTATGAATTTAGGGGTGTGAAGTGAGGGGTATGAAGAAACATTGATTTTAAAAAAAAAAAACATTGATTTTTTTGGATTTTCTAAAGTTTTTGAAAAAAAATTGATTTTCTAACGTTTTGATTTTTTTGTTTTTTTTTTAAGGTTAAAAAATTAAAATTGAAATTTTAAAGTTCCTAAGAAAAAAATAAAAAAATATATAAGAAAAATCAAAATTTTAAAGTTCCTAATTTTTTTTTTTAAATTAAAGTTTACCATTAAAAAAAAAAAAAAACATTTCTTTAATCAATTAATGTTTCATACCACTAAATTCATACCCCTCTCTTCATACCCCTGGCTTCATACCAAAACTTTAGACCCCTCAATTCATACCTCTTTCTTCATACCCTAAACTTTAATAAATTAAGGTCTCATACCCCTAACTTCATACCCCTCACTTCACACCCCTTTCAAACCCCTCACTTCATACTCCTTTCTTCATACCACCTAACTTCATACACCTTACTTCATACCCCTTTTTCATACCTCTAAGTTTATACCCCTTTATTATTATCCCTCAATAAATACCCTTCACTTCATACCCATAAGTAATTTAATACTTACAAAAACCACTTCTTTAATCAATTAATGTTTCATATCCCTTTATTCATACCCTCACTTCATACCCCTTTTTTCATACCCCTCACTTTATACTCCTTTCTGAATACCCATAACTAATTGAATACTTATAAAAATCATTTCTTTAATCAATTATTATCTCATACCCCTCATTTCATACCCATAACTCCATTCACTTCATACCCTTTTCTCCATACCCCTAAACTTCATGCCCCTAAGTTCAAACCCCTTTCTTCTTAACCCTAACTTCATACCCATTTATTCATACTCGTTTCTTCATACCCCTCACTAAATACCCATCACTTCATACCCATAAGTAATTAAATACTTAAAAAAACCACTTCTTTAATCAATTAACATCTCATATCCCTTTATTCATACCCCTCACTTCATACCCCTTTCTTCATACCTCTAACTAATTGAATACTTACAAAAACCACTTCTTTAATCAATTAATGTCTCATACCCTTCACTTCATACCCCTAACTTCATTCACTTCATACACCTAACTTCATATCCCTTTCTTCATACCCCTAAATTCATACCCATTTATTCATACCCCTTTCTTTATACCCCTCACTTCGTACCCCTAAGTAATTGAATACATACAAAAACCACTTCTTTAATCAATTAATGTCTCATATCCCTTTATTCATACCCCTAAATAATTGAATACTTATAAAAACCACTTATTTAATCAATTAAGGTCTCATACCCCTCACTTCATACCCCTAACTTCATTCACTTCATACCCCTTTCTTCATATCCCTTTCTTCATACCCCTAACTTCATGTCCCTAACTAATTAAATACTTAAAAAAACCACTTATTTAATAAATTAACGTCTCATAACCCTAATTTCATACCTATAACTAATTGAATACTTACAAAAAATAATTCTTTAACTAAACCTTAAACCCTAAACCCTGAACTTAGGGTTATGAGACATTAATTGATTAAAGAAGTGGTTTTTGTAAGTATTCAATTAGTTAGGGGTATGAAGTGAGGGGTATGAAGTTAGGGGTATGAGACATTAATTGATTAAAGAATTAGTTTTTGTAAGTATTCAATTAGTGAGGGGTATTAAGTGATTGGTATGAATTTAGGAGTATGAAGAAAGTGCTATGAAGTGAGTGGTATGAAGTGAGGGTTATGAAGTTAGGGGTGTGAAGTGAGGGGAATGAAGTTAGGGGTGTGAAGTGAGGGGTATGAATAAACATTGTTTTTTTTTTAGAAAAAAACATTGATTTTTTTGGATTTTATGAAGTTTTTGAAAAAAAATTGATTTTTTAACATTTTGATATTTTTTTGTTTCTTCTAAGGTTACAAAATTAAAATTTTTTAGTTACTAAGAAAAAAAGAAAAAAAATTAAAGTTAAATTTAAAATTGAAAAAAAATAATTCTTTAATCAATTAAGGTCTCATATCCCTCACTTCATACCACTCACTTCATACCTCTAACTTCATAACCCTCAATTCATACCCTTTAATTTATACCCCAAACTTCATACCCCTCACTTCACACCCTAAAACCTAAATACTAAACCCTAAACCCTAAAACCTAAACCCTATAAACACTAAACTCTAAACCCTAAAACCTAAGACCTTAATTGATTAAAGTTAGGGGTATGAAGTTAGGAGTATGAGACATTAATTGATTAAAGAATTGGTTTTTGTAATTATTCAATTAGTGGGGGGTATGAAGTGATGGGTATGAATAAAGGTGTATGAAGTTAGGGATATGAATTTATGCGTATGAAGAAAGGAGTATGAAGTTAGGGGCATGAAGTGAGGGGTATGAAGAAATATTGATTTTTTTTTTAAATAAACATTTATGTTTTTGGATTTTCTAAAGTTTTTGAAAAAATTTGATTTTCATACCCCTTTCTTCATACCACTCACTAAATACCCCTAATTAATTGAATAATTACAAAAACCACTTATTTAATCAATTAATATCTCATATATATTTCTTCATACCCCTCACTTCATACCCCTTTCTTCATACCCCTAACTAATTGAATACTTACAAAAACCACTTCTTTAATCAATTAATGTCTCATACCCCTCACTTCATACCCTTAACTTCATTCACTTCATACCTATTTCTTCATACCCCCTAACTTCATACCCCTAACTTCATACCTCTTTCTTCACACACCTAAATTCATACCTTTTTATTCACACCCCTTTTTTCATGCCCCTCACTTCATACCCCTAAGTAATTGAATACTTACAAAAACTACTTCTTTAATTAATTAATATCACATAATTCACAACCCTTTCTTCATACCCCTCACTTCATACCCCTAGCTTCATGCCCCTCACTTCACACCCTAAACCCTAAACCCTAAACCCTAAAACCCTACACCTTAAACCCTAAACCCTAAACCCCAAAATCCTAAACCCTTAACCTAAATCCTAAACCCTAAATCTTAAACCATAAACCATAAACCTTGAACCCTATAAACCCTAAATACTAAACCCTAAACCCTAAGACCTTAATTTATTAAATTTAGGGGTATGAGACATTAATTGATTAAAGAATTGATTTTTATAAGTATTCAATTAGTGAGGGGTATGAAGAAATGGGTATTAAGTTAAGGGCATGAAGTTAGGGGTATGAAGAAAGCGGTATGAAGTTAGGGATGTGAAGTGAGGGGTATGAAGAAACATTGATTCTTTTTCAATTTTCTAAAGTTTAAAAAAAAAATTGATTTTCTAAGCTTAATATTTAAAATTACAATTAAAGTTTTAAAGTTCCTAGGAAAAAAGAAATAAAGTTAAAATTAAAATTTTAAAGTTCCTTATTTTTTTTTAAATTAAAGTTTACAATTAAAAAAAAAAAACACTTCTTTAATTAATTAAGGTCTCACTTCATACCCCTAACTTCATTTCTCTAACTAATTGAATACTTACAAAAACCACTTCTTTAACTAAAACCTAAACCCTAAACCTTGAATTTAGGGGTATGAGACATTAATTTATTAAAGAAGTGGTTTTTGTAAGTATTCAATTAGTTAGGGGTATGAGACATTAATTGATTAAAGAAATTGTTTTTGTAAGTATTTAATTAGTGAGTGGTATGAAGTGAGGGGTATGAAGTTAAGGGTATGAAGTTAAGAGATATGATAAAAGGGATGTGAAGTGAGCGATATGGAGAAAAGGGTATGAAGTTAGGGGTGTGAAGTGAGGGGTATGAAGAAACATTGAATTTTTTTTTGAAAAAAAACATTGATTTTTTTGGATTTTCTAAAGTTTTTGAAAAAAAATTGATTTTCTAACGTTTTGATTTTTTTGTTTTTTTTTCTAAGGTTAAAAAATTAAAATTAAAATTAAAATTTTAAAGTTCCTAAGAAAAAAAAATAATAAAAATAAAATTAAAATTAAAATTTTAAAGTTCCTAAGAAAAAATTAAAAAATATATAAAAAAAATTAAAATTTTAAAGTTCCTAATTTTTTTTTTAAATTAAAGTTTACAATTAAAAAAAAAAAAACACTTCTTTAATCAATTAATGTTTCATACCCTTAAATTCATACCCCTCACTTCATACCCCTAGCTTCATACCAAAACTTTAGACCCCTCAATTCATACCCCTTTCTTCATACCCTAAACTATAATCAATTAAGGTCTCATACCCCTAACTTCATACCCCTCACTTCACACCCCTTTCAAACCCGTCACTTCATACTCCTTTGTTCATACCCCTAAATTCATACCCCTTAACTTCATACACCTTACTTCATAGCCCTTTCTTCATACCCCTTTTTCATACCTCTAAATTTATACCCCTTTATTCTTATCCCTCAATAGATACCCTTCACTTCATACCCATAAGTAATTTAATACTTACAAAAACCACTTCTTTAATCAATTAATGTTTCATATCCCTTTATTCATACCCTCACTTCATACCCCTTTTTCCATACACCTCACTTTTTACTCCTTTCTGAATACCCATAACTAATTGAATACTTATAAAAATTATTTCTTTAATCAATTATTGTCTCATACTCCTCACTTCATAACCAAAACTTCATTCACTTCATACCCTTTTCTCCATACCACTTAACTTCATGCCCCTAAGTTCAAACCCATTTCTTCTTAACCCTAACTTCATACCCCTTTATTCATACTCGTTTATTCATACCCCTCATTAAATACCCATCACTTCATACCCATAAGTAATTGAATACTTAAAAAGACCACTTCTTTAATCAATTAACATATCATATCCCTTTATTCATACCCCTCACTTCATACCCCTGTTGGCATTTTTGCCACATTTGAATTTTGTTGTAGTGTGCCACATTGAAAAGTGTTTTTTCTTTTTTAAGTGTTTTCACACATTGAACACTTTTTCCTATGGATGTAATTTTGGGTGAAGTTTGGTGCAAATCTTCCTTGAAAAGAGATTAATATTGATAAAGATAATTCTTGAGGTGATATGATCACTGAAGCTACCAAGTTTAAGCATGTGCTCTTGATTCCAATGCAATATTGTTCATTTTCGAGGCATCAACCACTTCGTGGGCATGCATTTCCAAGGCGCCACCATAGAGATTGAAACTGGACCGATGATTTGTGCTGAAGCTTGATATGCCATGTGATAAAATCAGCAGTTATTTTATTTGGCATTTGCTCATTGGTTCATTGTTGTGGTCGAGGAGAAAGTTGTTGCTATTGGTGGCTGAGTGGCCGACACTTTGCCTCCACATGTATTTAATGAAAGAGGCGAAAACCTCTATAAATACTAATCAAATTCTTATTGTAAAGGGAGGTTAGATATTTTGCAAGAAAACTCTCTAAGTTCTCTGCATCAATAGAAGAGACTTGGCTTCTGAAATTTGCAAGCATTCTTATGTGTGTGATTTCCTTCTTTTTTTAAAATCATTTTTGTTTATGCTCATGCTCTTGCTGTTAAGTTTTGAATTCTGCATTCTGAATTCAAACGTTGTTGGTTAGTGAGTAGATTTTGAAATGCGATCCGGGGGTTATCTCTACAAAGGTGTGAGTTAAATTTTGCTGCTTTCCTTTTATTATATGCTGTTATAAAACTTGGTGGAATTTTTGCTGTTAGTCTGCCCCAAATTCTACACTTCGGCCTATGGCTATATTTCCCTTTCTTTCAGTTATTTTTCAATTTCTTTCCTGCATCCCTAGTCTTCAAACAAGTGTAGAATTTAGTAAGGGAGCCAGCCCTCTCTGGAGATCGGTTCGAAGGAATTTTCTTTTTCCCTCGGCCTTTCAATGTTGGCCGAGTCTAGGGCGCACAAGTGATGAAATCTTGTACTTAGGCAGATTTGTGACCAACAATTTTTGGCACGCCCGGTGGGACAGACTGTCTCTATCTCAGTAAGATCCATAATCGGTGGGACAAGTACTATTCCAAGTTGACAAACCCACCTGTACCAACAGTTTTTGGCATGCCCGGTGGGACCCTGAAAGTTTCACTTTCAATAGTATTGAGGTTTAATGTTCGCCTTCATGTTGTATAGTTAGAACATTTGGTGACTCAACACTACCCAGAAGCCTCCGAACGTGGAGACAATGAGAGTTGTACTTCATGATCACAAGATCGAAGGCCAAAAAATCTGAAAATCCCGTTGAGTTTTTTGAACTTGACAACCAAAAATTAAGTGGACACCCTAAGTTGGTCTCCCCACCACTTACGTCCTCTGTAACATCCTCACAAATTGTTGGTGTATTTTTTGTTCCTTCAAGTTCATCTAGTACTGCTACTAGTTTTCCACCTCCTCAGCCACACACACCAGTCCAAATGGCCCAGAATCCTCCACCAAGGCAGTTCTCGACATGGAATAGTTCGAGAGCCTTGAATTTACTAGCACAAAATCCAGTCCCTCAAGCTGCTTTGAAAGCTTTGCCGACCTATGATGGTACTGGTAAAACTGCTTATGAGCATATTCAAGATGTAGCCTCTTTGGCGACCATCCATGACATAATGGACGAAGACGTGATGATAAAATTGTTGGTGTTGTCACTGAGAGGGAAATTGTTGTATTGGTACCGATCGTTGCAACCAGGCACTATTGCATCATGGGATCAATTAGGAGAGTTGTTAATCAAAAAATTTCATGAACAAGCCGATCCATTTTCCTTGTTGCATCAATTTAATGCAATTCAAAGGCATCCGCAGGAGGAGATAGCGGACTTCAATGTCAGATTTACCAGAAGCTGGCAGAGAGTTCCTGAAGGTCTTTGGCCCACTCATGAGCAAGTTGCATTCTATTATCTCAGAGCTTTTAACACAGACATTGGCTTGGCTATCCGGAAGTCCAACGTGACTACATTCCCAGAGCTATTCGAACAAGCACAAAAGGCAGAAGTAGACTTGATTGCCATAGGTAGGCTTCCCCCAAAGGTAACAATGCCTATCTTACCTGATCTTCCTAAGCATTTGTATTCTGGTTCATTTTCACAGCCTATGCCTTCCATGTATCCTATTCCATCATGGAGCTCAAGTGCGCCTCAGATCGCACCCATTCCAGTTCCCCAACTCCCTGCTCCAACTATTCCACAATTGCCTACACCAAGCATTCCGCAATTACCAGCTCCCACTTCATTCCCAGCATTGCCTGCACCGCCAACACCTCTACCTATACCGGCACCTCCTACGCCCTCAAATCCTGATCCTTACACAACGCTATTACAAGAGGTAAAATATGCTAATTCAGCTATAAGAGCAATGGGAAATAAAATCACAATTATTGAAAGAAAGCAGGCCGAGAGAGATTTCCAACCCAGGAGATTTCAACCTCCGCCGATCACTAGAGAACAAGCGGCTTCAACAAGCAAAGTGCCTGAGAAGAACCCGATTGTGTTGACGAATGAGGAAGTTGGCCCTGCAGAAAGAACATATTGGTGCTCTACATGTAATGATCCACACGGTGAGGAGACTTGTATGGTTCATTTGAACTATGTACAAACATTGGCCGCAAGCTCTTCTGGAGGACAAGTTAACATGATTACTGAGGTAGATCATAATTTTATGGTTCCATCTGAAGAACAAGTCTCAGTTCTCACGAGAACTGGGAAGAAGCCAATCACGATAGATCCAACAGAGATGGAACCATTAAGGGTACCGACTGATCCGAAGATGCAAAATGAGAAGAAACAAGTACAAGTGAAAGCTCCTACTTCAATACCAAATCCAGATTCACCTGTTCTATTAAAAGATCTTTTGCCACCACGAGCAAAGGAAAGATTGCAAGAAAAAGCCTCAGCTTCACAGGCAAGAGCTGAAACAGAGGAACAAGCCAGAGAAAAGCTCAAGTACCCATATTTGACTAAAATACTGAGGGTAGAAGCCACTCAACAATATCGGAGCAAATATGAAGACACTATTGAAAAGAGGGAGTCTGGTGCATCTACATACAATATTGTTGAAGAATTGAAGAAGATTCCAGCCAAGGTTAGTCTCTATGATGCATTACAATTACCTGGGCAAGTTGATTTGTTACAAGAATCATTGAAGTCTATGAAAGATAATGAGAAGAATCCTACCCAGATGATTTTTGCTCAAACATTAACTACTTCAACCACTGGAAAAAATAGACCACCCCCATTTTATTTGTCACTCAGGATGGAGGGTTGGATAGTGCACAACTGCATGATTGATTCTGGTGCTGCGACAACTGTCATGCCAAAGGCAGTTTGTGAAGTCATGGGTATGGAGTATACAAGAAGTAGCCCTGGTGTCTTGCAGTTGGACGGGACTCCCATGAAAATAGTGGGTGTAATCAAGGATATTCCTATTGTTCTACATAGTATGCCTCAAATTACAGTAATTCAGGAGGTAGTTGTGGTTGATTTGGAACCATATTTCAGTATGTGTTTGTCGAGAGAATTCACTGCCAAGCTGGGAGGCTACCTTTCTCTGGATTATTCTCACTTGGAGATTCCTTTCAAAGGAAGAAGAATCCGGATCTACAATGAGAAGCCTTCTACTTTTCATATAGAGAAGATGGAAGAAGAAGAAAAGTCCACACATTCTGTCAACATGATAACTGAAGAATTGGAAAATCCTGATTTGATGGATGAAGTCCTGGATGAGCTTCGCTTAGAGGATGAGTTTTCAATGCTCGATTTTAATGCCATGATGGAAACTGAAATTGGTTGTTACTCCATTACAAAGCCCGAAGAGGTTGAAATAAAGATGCCTCTTGATCAAGATGATCAAGACTCTATGCCCGATCAATTATGGAAGTTGTATTTTGATGGAGCAAGATGTAAAAATGGTGCGGGAGCAGGGATTGTTCTTATTTCTCCCTCCGGCCTATAGAAAACATATTCATATCGACTGACCTGGAGTTGTACTAACAATGTCGCTGAGTATGAAGCGTTGTGCCTAGGTTTGAAGAAGGCAAAAAAATTGGGGATTGAACAATTGCAGATTTTTGGTGACTCTGAATTGATTGTGAATCAAGTAACGAACAAGTGCATCTCCAAGCAGCATTATCTCAAGGCGTACCGCAACAAAGTTTGGGACCCTGGCAAACATCACAAGTTCGAGGTAATATGGGAAGGTCCATTTCAAATCACAGGCTTTGATTTGAAAAAGAAGAGAAAAAAAACACAAAAAAAAAAAATGAAAAAGTGTGCAGAGCCCGGGACTTCCCAGGAGGTCACCCATCCGAGTACTACTCTAGGAAGGTTATGCTTAACTAGGGAGTTCTTTAAAAACTTGAAAACCAAAAAATCAAGTTGGATGAGGTGTTTAGGGGGTCCAAAGTTCTGGAGGTGTAAAAAAAAAAAAAAAGAGGCTTACATTTTTCCCGCTTTCCGCTCTACAACATGGCCTTACCTTGGAACCCTTGTTTTTTGGATTTTGGCTGCGTTTTTTTTCCCTCCTCCCCCATGCAAGCAATTTAAAAAACCCTCCACTCCCTCCATCCTCCATTCAAAATTCAAATTCCAAAATTTGAATTTTCCCTCCCAAACCCTTTTTAAATAAAAAAGGCATAACCCGAAATTCCTTTTTCGGGCCTCCAAAATACCCTTTTCGGACTTCAAATTCATTCCGTCCCTCCCATTCCTTCATGCCCGAAATGCCCTTTTCGGATCCCGAAATGTTTTCGGGATCCCGAAAACCTTCCCTCTCGCCCTTTGACTAGTCAACCCACAAAAAAAAAATAAAAAAATTAGAAACAAAAAAAAAAAAACATGCTCATGCATGCTCGAAAATTATTCCCTTTCCCCTCGAAATACCCTTTCTAGGTCCCCAAAAACACTATTTTGGTTCCCGTAAAAGCCCTTTCAACCCCGCAAATATGCATGTCTTCCACCACTCCCCTTCCGCAGTCTTCGTTATCCTTCCGAAATAGCCTTTTCGGACCCCCGAAAACACTATTTCGGGTCCCAAAATTCCCATTCCGTCCCCCGAATAAACCATTTCGCCATTCCAAAAAAAAAAGCAATGCTACTAAAATAAAATAAAAAACATCATGCATTTGAATCCTTTCGCTCCTTTTTTTCCCATGCACCCCCCATCTCCATGCTGCACTATCCGTAAATTCCGCTCATTATCATTTCTCACTCCGCTCACTCATTACACTTTCTATAAAAAAAAAAACTACCACTTCTCGCATTTCAAGAAGTGGTAAGAAGCCTAAAAAAAAAAAAATAAAAGCATCATTGGAATGCATGCGGTGCCCATGAAATTAGAACGCTTTCCAACGGATGTGTATGAAAATTTATAAAAGGAGGCCCATCCTTTTGTTTTCAATCAAAGCATTTGCAGGGTTCCTATATCGAAGTCTTGCGAATCCCTTTTGCTCCAGGGTTTGTTGTTCGTTGCTGCATATTCAAAGGAAGCTGAAGATGGGGAGGAAAGTTGCAGAGGCCAAGAAGGTGAATGTACAAAAAAGGCTTGAGATCACGAAGAAGCCGCGAAGAGCTTGAGAAGAAAAGGTTGAAGATATGGAACTAAAACCTTATGATGATCGCTTGGGACAGATTAAAGATTGCAATATCACCAACAAGGGAGTAGAAATACTGCGTCTAGATGCTGAGTTTGTTGCACAACATATGTCTGTTGGGAGTCCCCGTACTATAGCATTTCATTCTCATCTCTCCTGGTACTTGTGTACACCTGTGCATCCATGTCCTGAGCTGATCTGGGCAATCACACAATGCTACAACACTGCTGCAAGAACTGTCCAAAATGCCCATGGAGAAGTATTGTTTAGTATCTCGGCTAGTTCCATACAGGATGCGTTTGCTTGCGGTGCACAACTTTCATCTTCTGCTACATTAAAAAAATTCAGTTTTAAGGAGGAAGAGGAGAGGTATCAACCTACCATTCAGATGTGGCAGTTCATGGAGAGCCAGTTATTAAAGACCCCATGATTGGGAGAGTTGCCAAAAATGCCGACACCATTGAAAAGTTTCAAGAGCCCAGATTTGTATTCAATGATAGCATGGCTAACAGGATTATCTTCAGATTTTGTAGTACAAAAGTGGCAAGCATCGTTGGTGCAATTCATTTCACAGCCAGGGTTTTATGCTCCAACTGCCACGACAACAACTCCAAATTCAATTTTCTTTGATTGGGAAAGTTTCTTAGAAATGAGGATACATTCACAATTGAGAAAGGTACAAAATGGAGAAGATCTTACCTTTAGGCATTGTTCCCTCTTGACATGGTATTTTTTCTACCATATGCACTCTCATTTTGCTTTTGTAGCAATAAACAAGACAGATGAAGCAGGAAAAGCATTACCAATATACTCATGGACTCAGAGTTTGTCCAAGAACGAGTCCTATTATAACTTCAACAAAATGTTTTTAGGACCTGCTTTGGAGATAATGTATGGAGTATGCAATAGAGTGCCTCGGGCCCTACAAGCAGAAGTGGTTGATAAAAAAAAGGTGATGTTTTCTTACTAACCCAAGGCGTGGTAGTTAGAGTGTATGGTTTTACTGGTAAACCTTTTTTGCTACCATATTTTACAACTGAACATCTTTTTGCCTTGGAAGTAGCCCGACAAAGTGATTTTATAAATGATACCTATGGGTCAGGTAATAGAAAAAAAATACATGTGTTATGCCTTTCAAGTTTGGTGATATCACAGTTACTCAGTGTGGGTAGAATGAACTGATTGCTGAGACACTCTATGATCATGGATTGGTTGAGCTCCCCCAACGATGGAAGTATGATCCTTTGGGTATTTTTGCCAGTTTCATCAAGGCAAAAACATTTCATTGTTGCCCCAGAGAAGATATTGTGCGACAAAGGAACAATCCTGAAGGGCATGACATTGAATGGCATATAGAGAAGATGATGTCACTTCCTCCTTGGCATGATTTTTATGAAATGGAGGTTGAATATGATCCTGCCAATCACTCAGAATAGGTTCCTCCTGAAGGTTTGTTTGAGCAAATGAAGACCAAATTGCTTGATTGGTCTGATGAAAAGATTGCCAATTGGTGGATCATGAGAGTTCATCAAAATAAGCTCAAAAAAAATATTCGATGGCTATAGATGATTCTTTTTCAAAGATTTATGATGATAATTATGAGAAGTATTAGCCCCTCTCCTTTGCTGATTTGGTGCCTAAAAGTATTAGTAGTCCAGGTAAATAACAAGAAATGATCGGACAAGTGGAGGTATTGGAAAAAGAGAGGATTGTTATTGAAGAGGAAGAGCAAGAGCAATTTCTACAAAATAAAAGGAGTGCAGCCATGGAAATTCCTTTCCCTCACATAGCGAAGAAGCCTAGGAGTGGAGCACATTCTTCATCACAAGCAATTGAGCCAACACACTCTGATTCAATGGTGACATCGGTTGATCTGAACATGGGGAAGGAACAATCTAAAGGAGAAGAAAATATTGTGATACAACAATGTTTACCATCGGCTCAAATGATCATAAGCACAAAAGGAGAGGAGCCCATAGGTATGCATTTTCCTTCTTCTTCTCTCATTAATAAGCATTTGGTGACCACTATTTTTTCATCCATAGTTCCTATGTCTACTTCACCTCCCGTCACATCCACCTCTCCCATTCCCACTTCTGTCCCATAGTCACAAGTCACTAGTGCTTCTTTAGTTTCACCCATTCCATCCTTTTCTCTTGCCTTTAGTTCATTTGCATCTGCCCCAAATCCATTTGCCCTTCCATTACCCTTTGTTTCATCTTCCATACCTTCACATTCTTCCATAAGCACGCAAGCACCTCTTCGAGTAAGCGTAGTTGAGATCCCCTCCACTTCCATTCCTGTGGTTGAATCCAATCCCCAACAAGCTATTTTTCTCTCTTCCCCAATTTTTGCCATGGAGGAGCCACTAGTCTCTGAGATAGAGTTGCTACCTGAGCGCTCAATAGCAAAAAAACTCAACAAGGCACAACAAAGTTCATCTAGGTGGTGGAAGAATTGTAAGAGAAAGGATTCACTAGCCATGGCACAACCAGTAAAGAAAGTGACTTTTGATCCCATAGCAATGGAGAAGCACACGGTGACCATGATTCCTCGGGTTCAGAAACCTCAAAGAGAAATGACATCTAGTGACTATTCATACCAAGTCATCACTGAGGACCTCACAAAGAAGCATCCAGTTGAGCACATGGGCACCATATAGGAGGCATCAAGTTCCATGTATCTGTAGGAAGAACATTACAAGGATCTTCTCATTCAGGCTGAAGAGAAAATCAAAAAGCTCGAGGAAGCCTTAGAGGAACAATAGGCTAAATTTGATGCAACATAATTTGAATCTCAATAGTGGCAGCAATAGGTGATGCATTTGGAAAGTGACATAGCGGAGAGCAAGAAGACAACTACATAGTTTTAGGCAACCGAGCAAGAAGCACAACTAAAAATTCAAGCTCTGCAGGATCAGCTTCAGAACTTGCAGAATCAATTGGCAGCAAAATCAATGCACTCTGTGTCCCTCACCAAGGACAATTAAGGAAGCTCACGGTCGGATGTTGACTAATTGTAAGAAAATGGTGACCAAGGCTACATTAGTGCTCTTGTTCCTTCAGGATGTTCAAGCAATTGTTTCATATGGTGGACCTATAATAGACAACATGGAGCAAGATTTAGAGCCAAAATTGGAAATGGCCATGAAGATCCAAGCAATGACTCAAATAAATCTCAAGATGCATCCAATGAGTGATATAGCCCATGCTTGGGTGAGTGCTAAAATCACATTACGTAGTTATTTCTCCAAGATGAATCCGATTAAAGAAGCTCGTCAGTTGCAAGAGACCTTTGAGCATGAAAGACGTATTTCATTGGTTTATTTTGAAACACTTGCAGATAATGGTTTTCCTAGTTTTGTTGATGATCAAGGAAATATTCTGGCAAAGAAAGACCTGGATACATTATGGGTTGTTTTCATGACGGATACTTCAGATATTGATAATTTGGAGGAGCCCATCACCGAAGAGCATGTGTTACCATTAATGAGAAAGTTCATTCGCATTGAATCTGGATTATTGGAGCTCAGTCAAAGGGCCAAACATCTTGATATAGAAAATGTTGAGACTTTTCGATATCTTGTGGGTACTCTCAAAGCTCGGGAGGTGATTACCATAGATGGATGGGCTGAAGCAGTTGCGATATATGAATCCACCACAACACATCTCAAAAAGCAAGATGAAGTTGATACAAGTAGCTAACCATCAGATGCAGCTACAAGTGGGAACTCTATACCCAATGAATAAAGGCCTGGAATCGATTACATTCAGGTGAGCTGAATACCCCGTGAGCCGCCAAAAATGTTGGCATTTTTGCCACATTGGAATTTTGTTGTAGTGTGCCACATTGAAAAGTGTTTTTTCTTTTTTAAGTGTTTTCACACATTGAACACTTTTTCCTATGGATGTAATTTTGGGTGAAGTTTGGTGCAAATCTTCTTTGAAAAGAGATTAATATTGATAAAGATAATTCTTGAGGTGATATGATCACTGAAGCTACCAAGTTTAAGCATGTGCTCTTGATTCCAGTGCAATATTGTTCATTTTTGAGGCATCAACCACTTCATGGGCATGCATTTCCAAGGTGCCACCATGGAGATTGAAACTAGACCGATGATTTGTGCTGAAGCTTGATATGCCATGTGATAAAATCAGCAGTTATTTTATTTGGCATTTGCTCATTGGTTCATTGTTGTGGTCGAGGAGAAATTTGTTGCTATTGGTGGTTGAGTGGCCGACACTTTGCCTCCACATGTATTTAATGAAAGAGGCGAAAACCTCTATAAATACTAATCAAATTCTTATTGTAAAGGGAGGTTAGATATTTTGCAAGAAAAATCTCTAAGTTCTTTGCATCAATAGAAGAGACTTGGCTTCTGAAATTTGCAAGCATTCTTATGTGTGTGATTTCCTTCATTTTTTAAAATCATTTTTGTTTATGCTCATGCTCTTGCTGTTAAGTTTTGAATTCTGCATTCTGAATTCAAACGTTGTTGGTTAGTGAGTAGATTTTGAAATGTGATCCGGGGGTTATCTCTACAAAGGTGTGAGTTAAATTCTGTTGCTTTCCTTTTATTATATGTTGTTATAAAACTTGGTGGAATTTTTGCTGTTAGTCTGCCCCAAATTCTACACTTCGACCTATGGCTATATTTCCCTTTCTTTCAGTTATTTTTCAATTTCTTTCCTGCATCCCTAGTCTTCAAACAGTGTAGAATTTAGTAAGGGAGCCAGCCCTCTCTGGAGATTGGTTCGAAGGAATTTTCTTTTTCCCTCGGCATTTCAATGTTGGTCGAGTCTAGGGCGCACAAGTGATGAAATATTGTACTTAGGCAGATTTGTGACCAACAACCCCTTTCTTCATACCTATAACTAATTGAATACTTACAAAAACCACTTCTCTAATAAATTAATGCCTCATACCCCTCACTTCATTCACTTCATACCCCTAAATTTAGACCCCTTTCTTCATACCTCTTTCTTCATACCCCTAACTTCATACCCCTTTCTTTATACCCCTCACTTCATACCCCTAAGTAATTGAATACATACAAAAACTTCTTTAATCAATTAATGTCTCATATCCCTTTATTCATACCCACAACTAATTGAATACTTATAGAGACCACTTATTTAACCAATTAAGGTCTCATACCCCTCACTTCATACCCCTAACTTCATTCACTTCATAACCCTTTCTTCATACCCCTCACTTCATACCCCTCACTTCATACCCTTAACTTCATACCCCCTAACTTCATATCCCTATCTAATTAAATACTTACAAAAACCACTTATTTAATAAATTAACATCTCATACCCCTAACTTCATACCCATAACACCCCATAAGGGGGGCGGAGGTCTAAGGTTCAAATCTCAGGCCTCGTCAGACTGAATGCTTATCCCTTTCTTAGTGCTTTCAGCGATGTAAAAGGTTTAAACTGATTATGGTATGGTGGTTATAGGGGCAGACTGCACGAAGATCTATGCGACAGCTTTTGGGGTGGATAGCATAGAATACTGTGGTGGCCATAAAATCTAGATAGCCTACCCAGATTCGTGGCGGCTTTCGATTCCACCATGTAAATTCAAAAAAAAAAAAAACTTCATACCCATAACTAATTGAATACTTACAAAAAATAATTCTTTAACTAAACCTTGAACCCTAAACTCTGAACTTAGGGTTATGAGACATTAATTGATTAAATAAGTGGTTTTTGTAAGTACTCAATTAGTTAGGGGTATGAAGTTATGGGTATGAGACATTAATTGATTAAAGAATTAGTTTTTGTAAGTATTCAATTAGTGAGGGGTATTAAGTGATGGGTATGAAGTTAGGGGTATGAATTTAGGGGTATGAATAAAGTGATATGAAGTGAGGGGTATGAATTTAGGGGTGTGAAATGAGGGGTATGAAGTTAGGGGTGTGAAGTGAGGGGTATGAAGAAACATTGTTTTTTTTTGAAAAAAACATTGATATTTTTGGATTTTATGAAGTTTTTGAAAAAAATTTGATTTTTTAACGTTTTGATTTTTTTTTTGTTTCTTCTAAGGTTACAAAATTAAAATTTTAAAGTTCCTAAGAAAAAAAGAAAAAAAATTAAAGTTAAATTTAAAATTGAAAAAAAATAATTCTTTAATCAATTAAGGTCTCATATCCCTCACTTCATACCACTCACTTCATACCTCTAACTTCATACCCTTCAATTTATACCCCTCACTTCACACCCTAAACCCTAAATACTAAAACCTAAACCCTAAACTCTAAAACCTAAACCCTATAAACACTAAACTCTAAACCCTAAAACCTAAGATCTTAATTGATTAAAGTTAGGGGTATGAAGTTAGGGGTATGAGACATTAATTGATTAAAGAATTGGTTTTTGTAATTATTCAATTAGTGAGGGGTATGAATAAAGGTGTATGAATTTAGGGATATGAATTTAGGGGTATGAAGAAAGGGGTATGAAGTTAGGGGCATGAAGTGAGGGGTATGAAGAAATATTGATTTTTTTTTTGAAAAAAAACATTTATTTTTTTGGATTTTCTAAAGTTTTTGAAAAAAATTGATTTTCATACCCCTTTCTTCATACCACTCACTAAATACCCCTAACTTCATACCCCTAAGTAATTGAATACTTACAAAAAAAACTTCTTTAATCAATTAATATCTCATATCCCTTTCTTCATACCCCTTACTTCATACCCCTAACTAATTGAATACTTACAAAAACCACTTCTTTAATCAATTAATGTCTCATACCCCTCACTTCATACCCTTAACTTAATTCACTTCATACATCTTTCTTCATACCCCTTTATTCACACACCTAAATTCATACCCCTTTATTCATACCCCTCTTTTCATGCCCCTCACTTCATACCCCTAAATAATTGAATACTTATAAAAACCACTTATTTAATTAATTAATATCACATACTTCACAACCCTTTCTTCATACCCCTAGCTTCATTCCCCTCACTTCACACCCTAAACCCTAAACCCTAAATATTAAACCCTAAACCCTAAAACCCTACACCTTAAACCCTAAACCCTAAACCCCAAAATCCTAAACCCTTAACCTAAATCCTAAGCCCTAAATCGTAAACCATAAACCATAAACCCTTAACCCTATAAACCTAAATACTAAACCCTAAACCCTAAGACCTTAATTGATTAAATTTAGGGGTATGAAGTTAGGGGTATGAGACATTAATTGATTAAAGAATTAGTTTTTATAAGTATTCAATTAGTGATGGGTATGAAGTGAGGGGTATGAAGAAATGGGTATGAAGTTAAGGGCATGAATTTAGGGGTATTAAGAAAGCGGTATGAAGTTAGGGGTGTGAAGTGAGGGGTATGAAGCAACATTGATTCTTTTTCGATTTTCTAAAGTTTTTGAAAAAAATTGATTTTCTAAGCTTAAAATTTAAAATTACAATTAAATTTTTAAAGTTCCTAGGAAAAAAAGAAGTTAAAATTAAAATTTTAAAGTTCCTTATTTTTTTAAAATTAAAGTTTACAATTAAAAAAAAAAACACTTCTTTAATCAATTAAGGTCTCACTTCATACCCCTTTCTTCATACCCCTAACTTCATCCCCCTAATTCATACCCCTTACTTAATACTCCCTAAATTCATACCCTAACATCATACCCGCTTCTTAATACCCCTAAATTCATACCCCTAACTTCATACCCCTTTATTCATACCTCTAAATTCATACCCCTAACTTCATACCCCTTTCTTCATTCCCCTTTATTCATACCCCTCACTTCATAACCCTAAGTAATTGAATACTTACAAAAATCACTCTTTTAATAAATTAATGTCTCATATCCCTTTCTTCATATCCCTCACTTCATACCCATTTCATCATACCCCTCAATTCATACCCCTTTCTTCATACCCATAACTAATTGAATACATACAAAAACTACTTATTTAATCAATTAAGGTTTCATACCCCTTACTTCATACCCCTAACTTCATTCACTTCATACCTCTTTATTCATACCCCTAACTTCATTCACTTCATACCTCTTTATTCATACCCCTAACTTCATACCCCTTTACTCATACCCCTTTCTTCATACCCCTCACTTAATACCCCTAAGTAATTGAATATTTACAAATATCACTTCTTTAATTAATTAATGTCTCAGATCCCTTTCTTCATACGCTTCACTTCATACTCCTAACTAATTTAATACTTACAAAAACCACTTCTTTAATCAATTAAGGTCTCAAATCCTTATCTTCATTCACTTCATACCCCTAACTAATCAAATACTTTCAAAAACCATTTATTTAATCAATTAATGTCTCATACCCCTAACTTCATACCCTTATCTAATTGAATACTTAAAAAAAACACTTCTTTAAAAAACCATAAATCTTGGAGTTAGGGGTATGAGACATTAATTGATTAAAGAATCAAATTTTTAAGCATTCAATTCGTTAGGGGTATGAGACATTAATTGATTAAAGAATTTGTTTTTGTAAGTATTCAATTAGTGAGGGGTATGAAGTGAGGGGTCTAAATAAATGGGTATGAAGTTAGTGGTATGAATAAAGGGGTGTGAAGTGAGGGGTATGAAGAAACATTGATATTTTTTTTTTTTGAAAATAAACATTGATTTTTTTTTGTTTTTCTAAAGTTTTTGAAAAAAAATTAATTTTCCAACTTTTTGATTTTTTTTTTCTTTTTTTCTAAGTTTAAAAAATTAAATTAAAATAAAAACCTAAGAAAAAAAGAAAAAAAAATTAAGTTAAAATTAAAATTTTAAAGTTCCTAATTTTTTTTTTAATTAAAGTTTATAATTAAAAAAAATTAAAATTAAAAAAAAACACTTCTTTAATCAATTAATGTCTCATACCCCTAACTTCATACCCCTCACTTCATACCCCTAACTTCATACCCCTCAATTCATACCCCTCAATTCATACCCCTAACTTCATACTGCTCACTTCACACCCTAAACCCTAAAACCTAAACCCTTAAACCCTAAACCCTAAATCCTAAACTCTAAACCTTGAAACCCTAAACCCTAAACCCTAAAACCTTAAAATTCTTTAATCAATTTTAAATTTCCTAAATTTTTTAATTAAATTTTACAATTAAAAAAATTTAAAATTAAAAAAAAATACTTTTTTAATAAATTAAGGTCTTATACCCCTCACTTCACACCCTAGATCCTAAACCCTAAACCCTAAAACATAAAACCCTATATCCTAAAATCTAAACCCTAAACCCTTAAACCCCAAACCTTAAACCTTAAGCCCTAAATCCTAAAACCCTAAGCCCTAAACCCTAAGACCTTAATTGAATAAAGTTAGGGGTATGAAGTTAGGTGTATGAGACATTAATTGATTAAAGAATTGGTTTTTCTAAGTATTCAATTAGTGAGGGGTATGAAGTGAGTGGTATGAAGTGAGGGGTATGAACTTATGGGTATGAAGAAAGTCGTATGAAATTAGAGATGTGAAGTGAGGGGTATGAAGAAATATTGATTTTTTTTTTATAAAGTTTTTGAAAAAAATTTGATTTTCTTAACATTTTGATTTTTTGTTTTTTTAAGGTTAAAAAATTAAAATTTTAAACTTCCTAATTATTTTTTAACTAAAATTTACAATTAAAAAAATTCACGTCTTTAATCAATTAACGTCTCATACCCTTAACTTTGTACCCCTCACTTCACACCCCTTTCTTCATAACCCTCACTTCATACCCATTTCTTCATACACCTTTCTTCATACTCCTAAATTCATACCCCTAACTTCATACCCCTTTATTTATACTCCCTAATTTCATACCCCTAACTTCATACCCCTTTCTTCATACCCATTTATTCATACCCCTCACTAAATACCCCTCACTTCATAACCCTAAGTAATTGAATACTTAAAAAAACCACTTCTTTAATTAATCAATGTCTCATATCCCTTTGTTCATATCCTTCACTTCATAACCCTTTCTTCATACCTATAACTAATTGAATACTTACAAAAACCACTTCTTTAATCAATTAATGGTTCATACTCCTTACTTCATACCCCTAACTTCATTCAATTCATACCCCTTTCTTCATGCCCCCTAACTTCACACCCCTAACTTAATAATCCTTTCTTCATACCCCTAAATTCATACCCTTCGCTTCACACCCCTAATTTCATACAACTCAATTCACTCCCCTCAATTAGAAAAATTTAAAATTAAAAAAAAACACTTCTTTAATTAATTAAGGTCTCATACCCCTAACTTATTACCCCTCACTTCATACCCCTAATTTAAAAAAAAAACTAAACCCTAAACCCTAAATGGGTATGAAGTTTCCCTAAAACCTAAACTCTAAACCATAAACCCTAAAGGGGTATGAAGTTAGGAGTATGAATTTACCCTAAACCTTAAACCCTAAATCCTAAATCCTAAAGGAGTATGAAGTTAGGTGTATGAAGTTACCCTAAATCCTAAACCCTAAACCCTAAAGCGGTATGTAGTTATCCTAAACCCTAAACCCTAAAGGGGTATGAAGTTACCATAAACCCTAAACCCTAAAAGGGTATGAAGTTACCCTAAACCCTAAACCCTAAAGGGGTATGAAGTTACCCTAAATCATAAACCCTAAACACTAAAGGGGTATGAAGTTAAGGGTATGAAATTACCCTAAACCTTAAACCTTAAATCCTAAATCTTAAACCCTAAATCCTAAACACTAAAGGGGTAAGAAGTTACCCTAAACCCTAAACAATAAATCCTAAAGGGGCATGAATTTAGGGGTATGAAGTTATCCTAAAGCCTAAAACCTAAACCCTAAAGGGGTATGAAGTTACCCTCACCACATACCCCTCACTTCATACCCCTTTCTTCAAATCCCTCACTTCATACCCCTTTCTTCATAACCATTTCTTCATAACCCTTTATTCATACCCCTAATGACATACCCATTTCTTCATACCACTTTCTTAATTCTCCCTAACTTCATACCTCTAATTTCATACCCCTTTCTTCATACCCATAAATTCATACCCCTAACTTCATACCCCTTTCTTCATACTCGTTTCTTCATATCCCTCACTAAATAATCTCACTTAAGTAATTAAATACTTATAAAAATAACTTCTTTAATCTATTAATGTCTCATATCTCTTTATTCATACCCATTTCTTCATACCCCTCACTTTATACCCCTTTATTCATACCCATAACTAATTGAATACTTACAAAAACCACTTATTTAATCAATTAAGGTCTCATACCCTTCACTTCATACCACTAACCTCATACCCATTATTTTATACCCCTTAATTCATACCCATCAATTCATACCCCTCACTAAATACCCCTAACTTCATACCCCTCACTTCCAACCCTAAACCCTAAACCCTAAAAACTTAAACCCTAAATCTTAAACCCTAAAACCCTTAAATACTAAACCCTAAATCCTAAACCTTAAACTCTAAATTCTAAAGGGGTATGAAGTTACCATAAACCCTAAACCCTAAAGGGATATGAAGTTAGGTGTATGAAGTTACCCTAAATCCTAAGCCCTAAACCAGAAATACTAAAGGGGTATGAAGTTAAAGGTATGAAGTTACCATAAACTCTAAATCATAAATTATAAATCCTAAACCCTAAAGGGGTATGAATTTAGGGGTATGAAGTTACTCTAAACCCTAAACCCTAAACCCTAAACCCTAAAGAGGTATGAAGTTACCCTAAATCCTAAACCCTAAACCCTAAACCCTAAATGGGTATGAAGTTAGGGGTATGAAGTTACAATAAATCTTAAAACCTAAACTCTAAACCCTAAATCCTAAAATCTAAACCCTAAATCCTAAACCCTAAATGGTTATGAAGTTAGGGGTATGAAGTTATCCTAAACCCTAAACCCTAAATCCTAAATGCTAAACCCTAAATGCTAAAGGAGTATGAAGTTAGGGGTATGAAGTTAACCTAAAACCTGAACCCTAAACCCTAAATCCTAAAACCTAAAACCCTACACTCTAAACCATAAACCCTAAACTCAAAATCTAAACCCTAAAAACCTAAACCCTAAACCCTAAACCCTAGAACCCTAAACCCTAAACCCTAAAACTATATATCATAAACCCTAAACACAATATTAAACCCTAAAACCTTAAACTTATTTAATAAATTTTAAAGTTTTTAATTTGTATTTAATTAAAGTTTACAATTAAAAAATACTTCTTTAATCAATTAAGGTCTCATACCCCTAACTTTGTACCCCTCAAATCACACCCCTCAATTAAAAAAAACACTTATTTAATCAATTAAGGTCTTCATACCCCTAAATTCATAACCCTAACTTCATACCCCTCAATTCATACTCCTAACTTCATACCCCTTAATTCATACCCCTCAATTCATACATCTAAATTCATACCCCTCACTTCACACCCTAAACCCTAAACCCTAAAACCCTAAACCCTGAACTCTAAACCCTAAACCCTAAACCTAAACCCTAAGACCTTAATTGATTAAAGTTAGGGGTATGAAGTTAGGGGTATAAGACATTAATTGATTAAAGAATTAGTTTTTGTAAGTATTCAATTAGTGAGGGGTATGAAGTGAGGGTTATGAAGTTAGGGGTATGAAAAAAGGGGTATGAAGTTAGGGGTATGAATAAAGGGGTATGAAGTTAGGGGTGTGAAGTGAGGGGTATGAAGAAATATTGATTTTTTTTGAAAAAAACATTGATTTTTTTTCAATTTTATAAAAATTTTGAAAAAAAATAGATTTTCTAACATTTTGATTTTTTTTCTAAGGTTAAAAAATTAAAATTTTAAATTTCCTAAGAAAAAAGAAAAAAAAATTAAAATTAAAATTTTATAGTTCCTAATTTTTATTTTTTAAATTAAATTTTACAATTAAAACAAAAAAACTCTTATTTTATCAATTAAGTTATCATACCCCTAACTTCATACTCCTCACCTCATACCTCTAACTTCATGCCCTTCAATTCATACCCCTTTCTTCATACCCATCACTTCATACCCCTTTCTTCATACCCCTCTCTTCATACCCCTAACTTTAATCAATTAAGGTCTCATACCCCTCACTTCACACCCCTTTATTCATACCCCTAACTTCATACCCCTTTCTTCATACTCCTTTATTTATACCCCTAAATTCATACCCCTTTCTTAATACTCCCTAACTTCATACCCCTAACTTCGTACCCTTTTCTTCATACCCCTAAATTCATATGCCTAACTTCATATCCCTTTATTCATACCCCTTTCTTCATATCCCATTATTTATACCCCTCACTAAATACTACTCACTTCATACCCCTAAGTAATTCAATACTTACAAAAACAACTTCCCTAATAAATTAATATCTCATATCCATTTCTTCATACCCGTCACTTCATACCCCTTTCTTCATACTCCAAACTAATTGAATACTTACAAAACACACTTCTTTAATCAATTAATGTCTCATACCCCTCACTTCATACCCCTAACTTCATTCACTTCATCCACCTTTCTTCATACCCGCTAATTTCATACACCTAACTTCATACCTCTTTCTTCATACCCCTATCTTCATATCCATTTCTTCATACCCTAACTAAATACCCCTCACTTCATACCCCTAAGTAATTGAATACTTACAAAAACTATTTCTTTAACCAATTAATGTCTCATATCCTTTTCTTCATACTCTTCACTTCATACCCCTTTATTCATACCCCTCACATCATACCCCTAAATTCATACCCCTTTATTTATGCCCCGATTTGATCCAATTCTCGAAGAACAACCTTTGGGATATTCAAAATGAAAGAAACATAAATAGGAATAGCTTTAAGGACTGATTTTACCAAGGTGATTCGACCCCCAAAAGAAAGCCACTTGTTGGTCCACTTTCCAATTTTCTTCTTGATTTTGTCCAACAACCAATTCCAATCTTTATTTTTTTGCCTTTAAATATTTATGGGAATGCCTAAATAAGTGATTGGAAGAGAGGTCTTCTTATATATTAATTTATCCAAGACCATGGATTCCTGTCTAGCAAAGCAGTGAAAGAAAATAACTTTAGATTTGTCTTCATTGATCAACTGCCCAGTAGCCTTAGAAAAATAGCTAATTATTTGCTTAATATTAGAAGCTTCCTTAACTGTAGCTTTACCTAAAATAGTAGAGTCATCCAAAAATTGAAAATGAGAGATAGGTCTAGCTCCATGAGAAATGGTAACTCCCTCAAGGGTTTTATTTTCCCTCTTTTTGGTTATAGTCCTACCCAAGCATTCAGCAAGAATGATGAATAAATAAGGGGATAGCGGGTCACCTTGCCTAATACCTCTAGAATCTAGGAAATACTGAGAAGGTCTGCCATTGATAAGAACTAAGTAGGAAACTGAAGAGATACATCCCATAATCCAATCCATCCAATCCTTAGAGAAACCAAATTGCCTCAAAACTATGATAAGGAAGTTTCAATCCACTCTGTCATAAGCTTTGGATAAGTCTAAACGAATGAACATAGAAGGAGAATTTTGCATATCCATGGAATGGATGGCTTTTTGAGCAAGAACTATCTCATCTACTATTTGACGTCCTTCCACATATCCCCCTTGCTCTGGGGAAATAATATTATGCAAAAGAGGCTTCAAAATTTATGCCATGATTTTAGTAATGATTTTGAGAAGAACATTACATAAAGCAATAGGTCTAAAAGTTGAGATATGATCAACCTCTTGAGCTTTTGGAACAAGAGTAATATAAGTTTTATTGATAACCTTCAAAATTTCTTTGGCTTTCCTGGATTCTTCCACCACCTCTAATAAATCAACATGAAGGATATCCCAGAACTCTTGGTAGAACTCAATAGGAAAACCATTAGGACCTGGGGTTTTCCCTTTTGCATTTTAAAAACTACTTGTTGAAGCTCATTGATAGTAATAGGAGCAGTTAAAATAGATTTCTCCTCATAATTGATAAGAGAAGGGATTGCTTGAAGAACATTTTGTTGAGAAGCTGAGTCAAGAGGAGAAGCAGCACAAAGATTGGAAAAGTTATCAACAATAATAGATTTCATGCCATCCCAAGTCTAAACATCTCTAGTATCTAAAGTTAAGGAAGAAATAAAGTTGTGAGATCTTCGAGCTAGAAGAGATTTGTGAAAGAAATTTTTGTTTCGATCTCCTTCTTTGAGCCATTGAATTCTAGATATTTGCTTCCATAAGATTTCATCTCTTTTTTCCCATTCCTCTAAGTGAGTTGTGAGTTTAATTTTATCGTATGGTTTTATTTTTTGCTATTAATTTTTATTGTTTGTCATCTAGTTTTGTTGTTTTTCATCTAATTTGTTGTCTTTCATTCGATTTTGTTTTTTGCCATCTAGATTTTCCTTTCTATCATCTATTTTTCTTGTCTATCATATAATTTGCTATCTGTCATCTATTTTTTATCAATCGTTTGCTAATTCTACCTGTCATATATTGTTTCATAGGATAGAGAGCTAAGATACAAAAGAATGTGAAGAACAAGTTGGACGTTTTTTGCAGGACTGCCCAAACTACCGAATTCATTTCGGTCATATCTCACTCATATGAACTTGGATTGAGCTAAAATTTTGAGGGTAGATGCCTGAAAACCCTAGAACATCTCCACCAATTTTCATATCATTTGGATCAAAATAGATCCTAGCGCATCCCTATGTGTGAATGATATATTTGGCAAGTAGCTATGTGAGGGTTTCATCTGGGTTGAGTGCAAGCAGCTCCAGAGGTTGGTTTTTAGGGCCTTCGGGCCCTAGCGGCCAATATTTTTATGGTTTATGCTCAATATTTTAGCAGGAAATGTTGCAGGGGATACAAGATGGGTTAGAAATTTGCACTTCAATAGATCATACTGTGAACTTGAGTGACAACGGCTTCCAATTTGTTGCTCAAAAGAAAAGTGAAAACCATACCTTTCCACGACATCTAGGGCAAGGATTAAAGAGATATCGAAACAAGTTTCAAGCAGTTGATCAAAAAATAGCTCATATCTTAAATGAATTTGGTGCTAAGGTGCACCCACAAAATAATTCTACTATGAAAACCCCTGTCAAGGGTAAGAATTTTGAAGACTCAGTCCCAAAAATGAATTTCAGGGATGCCCTTCATGATGTACAGCCTCAGCCCAATGCTAATATCAATATTAGGGCTTCCCATAAACCTCTAATAATGCCTAAGATTGATCCCAGGAAAACAGAGTCAGGATGTCTTAAAATAGCTGATGGAACTCCTATTGTTAAGCTTGATATGGGGAACATTCATACTAGCATTGAAGATTTGGAAAAAAGAGGACTAATTTGTCGGTTCGTGGGTTTTCGTATGAGTCTATCTGCTTTCAAAGTCTAGGCTGCAAAAAGCTGGAAAATTTTTAATTTTAACTTTAATTTTTTTTTCTTTTTTTCTTAGGAACTTTAAAATTTTAATTTTAATTTTTTAATATTATAAAAAAAACAAAAAAATCAAAGCATTAGAAAATCATTTTTTTTCAAAAACTTTAGAAAACCAAAACAAATAAATGTTAAAAAAAAAAAAAATAATAATGTTACACTTCACAACTCTAACTTCATACCCCTTTTTCATACCCCTAACTTCATACCCCTAACTTGATTTTAGATGTGAAGTGAGAGGTACAAAGCTAGGGGTGTGAATTGAGGGGTATGAAGTTAGGGGTATGAATAAAATGGTACTAATAAAGGGGTATGAAGTTAGGGGGTGTGAAGTGAATGAAGTTAAGGGTATGAAGTGAGGGGTATCAGACATTAATTGATTAAAGAAGTGGTTTTTGTAAGTTTTCAATTAGGTAGAGGTTTGAAGAAATGGATATGAAGTGAGGGGTATGAAGAAAGGGATGTGAGACATTAATTGATTAAATAAATAATTTTTGTAAGTATTTGATTACTTATGGGTATGAAGTGAGGGGTATTTAGTGAAGGGTATGAATAAAGGGGTATAAAGTTAGGGGTATGAATAAAGGGGTATAAAGTTAGGGTTATGAATAAAGGGGTATGAAGTTAAGGGTATGAAGAAAGGGGTATTAAGAAAGGGGTATGAAGTTAGGGAGTATTAAAAAAGAGGTATGAAGAAAGGAGTATGAATTTAGGGGTATAAAGTTAGGTGTATGAAGAAATGGGTATGAATAAAGGGGTATGAATTTAGGGGTATGATACCTTAATTGATTAAAGTTAGGGGTATTAAGAAAGGGGTATGAAGTGAGGGGTATCAAGAAAGGGGTATGAAGAAAGGGGTATGAAGTGAGGGGTATGAAGAAAGGGGTATGAATTGAGGGGTATGAAGTAAGGGGTATGAGAAATTAATTGATTAAAAAAGTGGTTTTTGTAAGTATTAAATTACTTAGGGGTAGAAGTGAGGGATATGAAGAAAGGGGTATGAATTTATGGGTATGAAAAAAGGGGTGTGAAGTTAGGGGTAAGAATTTATGGATATGAAGAAAGGGGTATGAAGTTAGGGAGTATTAATAAAGGGGTATGAATTGAGGGGTATGAAGTAAGGGGTATGAGAAATTAATTGATTAAAAAAGTGGTTTTTGTAAGTATTAAATTACTTAGGGGTATGAAGTGAGGGATATGAAGAAAGGGGTATGAATTGAGGGGTATGAAGTTAGGGGTATGAAGTTAGGGGTATGAAGATAGGGGTATGAAGTGAGGGTTATGAAGTTAGGGGTATGACACCTTAATTGATTAAAAAAATGGTTTTTTTTTCTATTTTATTTATTTTTAATTGTAAACTTTAATTAAAAAAACAATTAGGAACTTTCAAATTTTAATTTTAACTTTAATTTGTTTTCCTTAGAAATTTTAAAATTAAAGAAGTGGTTTTTGTAAGTTTTTAATTACTTAGGGGTATTAATTGAGGGGTATTTAGTGATGGTTATGAATAAAGGGGTATGAAGTTAGAGGTATGAATAAAGGGGTACGAAGTTAGGGGTATGAAGTTAGGGGGTACGTGGAAATGGGTATGAAGTTAGGAGTATGAAGTTAAAGGTATGAAGAAAGTGGTATGATTAAAGAAGTGGTTTTTGTAAGTATTTAATTAATTAAGGGTATGAAGTGATGGGTATGAGGTTAGGGGTATGAAGTGCGGGATATGAGAACTTAATTGATTAAACAAGTGGTTTTTGTAAGTATTCAATTAGTTAGGGGTATGAATAAATGGGTATGAAGTGAAGGGTATGAAGAAAGGGGTATGAAGTGAGGGGTATGAAGAAAGAGATATGAGACATTAATTGATTAAATAAGTGTTTTTTGTAAGTATTCAATTACTTAGGGTTATGAAGTGAGGGGTATGAATAAAGGGGTATGAATTTACAGGTATTAAGTAAGGTGTATGAAGTTAGGGGGTATGAAGAAAAGTTTATGAAGTGAATGAAGTTATGGGTATGAAGTGAGAGGTATGAGATCTTAATTTATTAAAGAAGTAGTTTTTGTAAGTAATCAATTGGTTAGGGGTATTAATAAAAGGGTATGAAGTGAGGGGTATGAATAAAGGGATATAAGACATTAATTGATTAAAGAAGTGGTTTTTGTAAGTATTCAATTAATTAGGGGTATGAAGTGAGGGGTATTTAGTGAGGGGTATGAATAAAGGGGTATGAAAATAGGGTATGAAGAAAGGTGTGTGAATTTAGGGGTATGAAGTTAGGGAGTATCAAGAAATGGGTATGAAGAAAGGGATATGAGGAAAGGGGTATGAAATGAGGGGTATTAAGAAAGGGGTGTGAAGTAATGGGTATGAACTTAGGGTTATGAGACCTTAGTTTATTAAAGTTAGGGGTATGAAGAGAGGGGTATGAAGAAAAGGGTATGAAGTGATGGGTATGAAGAAAGGGGTACAAATTGAGGGGTATGAAGTTAAGGGTATGAAGTTAGGGGTATGAGACCTTAGTTGATTAAACTAATGGGTATGAAGAGAGGGGTATGAATAAAGGCATATGAAGTGAGAGGTATGAAAAAAAGGGTACGAATTGAGGGGTATGAAGTTAAGGGTATGAAGTTAAGAATATGAAGTTAGAGGGTATGAAGAAAGGGGTATGAAGTGAGGGGTATGAAAAAATTGGTATGAATTTAGGGGTATGAAGTTAGGGGTATAAAAAAGGGGTATGAAGTGAATGAATTTAGGGGTATTAAGTGAAGGGTATCAAACATTAATTGATTAAATAAGTTGTTTTTGTAAGTATTCAATTATTTAGGGGTATGAAGAAAGGGGTATGAAGTGATGGGTATGAAGAAAGGGATATAAGCCATTAATTTATCAAAGAAGTGGTTTTTGTAAGTATTCAATTACTTAGGGGTATGAATTCAGAGGTATTTAGTGAGGGGCATGAAGAAAGGGGTATGAAAAAAGGGGTATGAAGTTAGGGGGTATGAAGAAAGATGTATGAAGTGAATGAAGTTATGGATATTAAGTGAGGGGTATGAGACCTTAATTGATTAAAGAATTGGTTTTTAGAATTATTCAATTAGTTAGGGGTATGAAGAAAGGGGTATGAAGTGAGGGGTATGAAGAAAGTGATATGAGATATTAATTGATTAAATAAGTGGTTTTTGTAAGTATTTAATTACTTAGGGGTATGAAGTGAGAGGTATTTAGTGAGGGGTATGAACAAAGGGGTATGGAGTTAGGGGTATGAAAAAAGGTGTGTGAATTTACGGGTATGAAGTTAGGGAGTATCAAGAAAGGGGTATGAATAAAGAAGTATGAAATTAGGGGCATGAATTTATGGTTATGAATAAAGGGAAATGAAATAAGGGGTATTAAGAAAGGGGTGTGAAGTGAGGGATATGAATTTAGGGGTATGAGACCTTAGTTGATTAAATTTAGGGGTATGAAGAGAGGGGTATGAATAAAAGGGTATGAAGTGAGGGGTATGAAGAAAGGGGTACAAATTGAGATGTATGAAGTTAAAGGTATGAAGTTAGGGGTATGAGACCTTAATTGATTAAATTTAGGGGTATGAAGAGAGGGGTATGAAGAAAGGGGTATGAATTGAGGGGTATGAAGAAAAGGGTATGAATTGAGAGGTATGAAGTTAAGGGTATGAAGTTAGGGGTATGAATTTAGAGGGTATGAAGAAAGGGATATGAAGTGAGGGGTATGTTTGATGGATATGAAGTGAGTGGTATTAATTTAGGGGTATGAAGTGAACGAAGTTAGGGGTATGAAGTGAGTTGTATCAGACATTAATTGATTAAATAAGTGGTTTTTGAAGTAATAAATTAGTTAGGGTTATGAAGAAAGGGGTATGAAGTGAAGAGTATGAAGAAAGGGATATAAGCCATTAATTTATTAAAGAAGTGGTTTTGTAAGTATTGAATTACTTAGGGGTATGAAGCCAGAGGTATTTAGTAAGGGGTATGAAGAAAGAGGTATGAAGAAAGGGGTATGAATAAAGAGATATGAATTTAGGGGGTATGAAGAAAGGGGTATGAAGTGACTGAAGTTATGGGTATTAAGTGAGTAGTATGAGACCTTAATTGATTAAATAATTAGTTTTTAGAATTAATCAATTGGTTAGGGGTATGAAATAATGGGTATGAAGAAAGGGATATGAGACATTAATTGATTAAAGAAGTGGTTTTTGTAAGTATTTAAGTACTTAGGGGTATGAAGTGAGAGGTATTTAGTGAGGGGTATGAACAAAGGGGTATGGAGGGGTGTGAATTTAGGTATATTTATGGAGTATTAATAAATAGGATTAAATTTAGGGGTATGAAGTTAGGGTTATTAATAAATGGGTAATAAGAAAGGGATATGAAGTGAGGGGTATGATGAAAGGGGTGTGAAGTGAGGGGTATGAAGTTAGGGGTTTGAGACATTAATTGATTAAAGTTAGGGGTATGAAGAGAGGGGTATGAAGAAAGGAGTATGAAGTGAGTGGTATGAATAAAGGGTTATGAATTGAGGGGTATGAAGGTAGGCCCATGGAGTTAGGGGTACGAAATGAGGGGTATGAAGTTAGGGGTATGAGACCTGAATTGATTAAAGATGTTTTTTTTTAAATTTTTTAATTGTAAAATTTAATTAAAAAACGAAATTAGGAACTTTAAAATTTTTGTTTTAACTTTAATTTTTTTTCTTTTTTTGAAGGAATTTGAAAATTTTAATTTTTTAACAAAAAAAATCAAAACTTTAGAAAATCAATTTTTTTCAAAAACTTTAAAAAATCTAAAAAATCAATGTTTTAAAAAAAAAAAAAAAATCAACGTTTCTTCATACCCCTCACTTCACATCCCTAACTTCATATCACTTTCTCCATACCCTTAACTTCATACCCCTAAATTCATACCCTCACTTCATACCCCTCACTAATTGAAGACTTACAAAAATCAATTCTTTAATCAATTAATGTCTCATACCCCTAACTTCATAACTCTAAATTCATATCCCTCACTTCATACCCCTAACTAATTAAATACTTACAAAAACTACCTCTTTAATCAATTAATATCTCATACTCCTAACCTCAATTAGTTAGAGGTATGAGACATTAATTGATTAAAGAAGTGGTTTTTGTAAGAAAGGGGTGTGAATAAATGGGTATGAAGAAAAAATTATGAATTTAGGGGTATGATCTGAGGGATATGAAGAAAGGGGTATGAAGTGATTATGAGGAAAGGGATATGAGACATTAATTGGTTAAATAAATGGTTTTTGTAAGTATTCAATTACTTAGGGGTATGAAGTGAGGGGTATTTAGTGAGGGATATGAAGAAAGGGGTATGAATAAAGGGGTATGAAGATAGGGGTATGAAGAAAGAGGTATGAAGTTTAGGTGAATGAAGTTAGCGGGTATGAAGAAAGGGGTATGAAGTGAATGAAGTTAGGGGTATGAAGTGAGGGGTATGAAACACTAATTGATTAAAGAAGTATTTTTGTAAGTATTCAATTAGTTAGGGTATGAAGAAAGGGGTATGAAGTGAATGAAGTTAGGGGTATGAAGTGAGGGGTATGAAACACTAATTGATTAAAGAAGTATTTTTGTAAGTATTCAATTAGTTAGGGTATGAAGAAAGGGGTTTGAAGTGAGGGGTATGAAGAAAGGGATATGAGAAATTAATTGATTAAAGAAGTGGTTTTTGTAAGTATTCAATTACTTGGGGGTATGAAGTGAGGAGTATTTAGTGAGGGGTATAAATAATGGGATATAAATAAAGGGGTATGAAGTTAGGCATATGAATTTAGGGGTATGAAGAATAGGGTATGAAGTTAGAGAGTATTAAGAAAGGGGTATGAAGTTAGGTGTATGATTTTTTCTTTTAAGCGAAATACCCCTTGCGGGGCTGCCTTGGTTAAAGAGACCATGAACAGGGGGTTCTACATCGTCAAAGTCACCCGGGGTCGCACCCAGCCCTGCCCGTACCAACATTATCAATTGGATTTTCGGTACCCAATTCAGTGTTTTGGTAGGGTGGAGATTCGAACCTGGGACCTCCCTTGGAGGATTGCCCTCTCCTCTCCAACTCACCTACAATACCTGGGTGTTAGGGGTATGAATTTATGGGTATAAATAAAGTAGTATGAAGAAAGGGGTATGAAGTTAGGGGTATGAAGAAAGGGGTGTGAAGTGAGGGGTATGAAGTTAGGGGTATGAGACCTTAATTGATTAAAGTTAGGGGTATGAAGAGAGAGGTATGAAGAAAGGGGTATGAAGAAAGGGTTATGAATTGAGGGGTATGAAGTTAGAGGTATGAAGTTAGGGGTATGATAACTTAATTGATTAAAGAAGTGATTTTTTTTTTTATTTTAGTTTTTTTTTAATTATAAATTTTAATTAAAAAATAAAAATTAGGAACTTTAAAATTTTAATTTTATCTTTAATTTTTTTTTCTTTCTTTTCTTAGTAAATTTAAAATTTTAATTTTTTAACCTTAGAAAAAAAAATAAAAATGTTAGAAAAGCTATTTTTTTCAAAATATTTATAAAAAAAAAAAAAACAATGTGTTTTTTTTTTTTTAAATCAATGTTTCTTCATACCCCTCACTTCACATCCTTTTATTCATACCCCTAAATTCATACCCCTTTCTTCATACCCCTAATTTCATAACCCTCACTTCATACCCTCACTAATTGAATACTTACGAAAACCAATTCTATAATCAATTAATATATCATACCCCTAACTTTAATAAATTAAAGTCTTAGGGTTTAGGGTTTAGTGTTTAGGGTTTAAAGTTTAGGGTTTAGGGTTTAAGGTTTAGGGTTTTAGGGTTTATATTTTAGGGTTTAGGGTTTTAGGTTTTAGGTTTTAGGGTTTAGGGTATAGGGTGTGAAGTGAGGGGTATGAAGTTAGGTGTATGAATTGAGGGGTATGAATTGAGGGGTATGAATTTGGGGGTGTGAAGGCCTTAATTGATTAAAGTTTTTTTTTTTTAAGTTTCTTAATTAAGGGGTGTGAATTGAGGGGTACGAAGTTAGGGGTATGAGACATTAATTGATTAAAGTTTTTTTTTTTTTTAATTTTAAACTTTAATTAAAAAAAATTCAAAACTTAAAATTGATTAAATAAGTTTAAGGTTTTAGGGTTTAATATTTAGTGTTTAGGTTTTAGGGTTTAGGGTTTAGGGTATGGATTTTTAGGTTTTAGGGTATAAAGTGTAGGGTTTTGAGTTTTAGGGTTTAGGGAATAGGGTTGGGGGTTTAGGTTTTTAGGGTTTAGCTTTTTAGATTTTAGGGTTTATGGTTTAGGGTTTAGGGTTTAAGGGTTTAGGATTTAAGGTTTAGTGTTTAGTGTAACTTTATACCCCTAACTTCATACTCCTTTAGGGTTTAGGGTTTAGTATTTGGGGTTACTTCATACCCCTTTAGGATTTAGGGTTTAAGGTTTAGTGTTTAGGGTAAATTCATACCCCTTTAGGTTTTAGGATTTAGGGCTTAGGGTTTAGGTTTTAGAGTAACTTCATACCACTAAATTCATATCCCTTTAGATTTTATAGTTTACAGTTTGGGGTTCAGGGTAACTCCATACCCTTTATTTATACCCCTTTAGGATTTAGGCTTTAGGGTTTAGGATTTAGGGTAACTTCATACCCCTAACTTCATATCCCTTTAGGGTTTAGGATTTAGGATTTAGGGTAACTTCATACCCCTTTAGTATTTAGAGTTTAGGGTTTAGGATTTAGGGTTAGGGTTTAGGGTTTAATGGTTTTAGGGTTTAGGGTTTAGGGTTTAAGGTTTAAGGTTTTAGGGTTTAGGGTTTTATGGATATGAATAAAGAGGTATGAAGTAAGGGGTATGAAAAAATGGGTATGAAGTTAGGGGTATGAATTTAGGGGTATGAAGAAATGGGTATGAAGTTAGGGGTATGAAGTTAGGGAGTATTAATAAATGGGTATGAATAAAGGGTATGAAGTTATGGGTATGAATAAAGCTGTATGAAGTTAGGGGTATGAAGAAAGGGGTGTGAAGTGAGGGGTATGAAGTTAGGGGTATGAGACCTTACTTGATTAAAGTTAGGGGTATGAAGAGAGAGGTATGAAGAAAGGGGTATGAAGTGAGGGGTATGAAGAAAGGGGTATGAATTGAGGGGTATGAAGTTAGAGGTATGAAGTTAGGGGTATGAAGTTAGGTGTATGAGACCTTAATTGATTAAAGAAGTGTTTTTTTTTTTTTTTAATTATAAACTTTAATTAAAAAATAAAAATTAGGAACTTTAAAATTTTAATTTTAACTTTAATTTTTTTTTCTTTTTTTTCTTAGTAAATTTAAAATTTTAATTTTTTAAACTTAGAAAAAAAAATAAAAATGTTAGAAAAGCTATTTTTTTCAAAATATTTATAAAATAAAAAAATTCAATGTTTCTTCATACCCCTCACTTCACATCCCTTTATTCATACCCCTAAATTCATTCCCCTTTCTTCATACCCCTAATTTCATAACCCTCACTAATTTAATACTTACGAAAACCAATTCTATAATCAATTAATATATCATACCCCTAACTTTAATAAATTAAAGTCTTAGGGTTTAGGGTTTAGTGTTTAGGGTTTAAAGTTTAGGGTTTAGGGTTTAGGGTTTAGAGTTTAGGTTTTAGGGTTTTAGGTTTTAGGGTTTAGGGTATAGGGTGTGAAGTGAGGGGTATGAAGTTAGGTGTATGAATTGAGGGGTATGAATTGAGGGGTATGAAGTTAGGGGTATGAATTTAGGGGTATGAAGACCTTAACAGATTAAAAAAGTGTTTTATTTATTTTTTTTCTTAATTAAGGGGTGTGAATTGAGGGGTACGAAGTTAGGGGTATGAGACATTAATTGATTAAAGAAGTGTTTTTTTTTATTTTTTATTTTTTAATTTTATACTTTAATTAAAAAAAATTCAAAACTTTAAAATTGATTAAATAAGTTTAAGGTTTTAGGGTTTAATATTTAGTGTTTAGGTTTTAGGGTTTAGGGTTTAGGATATGGAGTTTTAGGGTTTAGGGTATAGGGTGTAGGGTTTAAAGTTTTAGGGTTTAGGGTATAGGGTTGGGGGTTTAGGTTTTTAGGGTTTTGCTTTTTAGATTTTAGGGTTTATGGTTTAGGGTTTAGGGTTTAGGGTTTTAGTGTTTATGATTTAGGGTTTAGGGTAACTTTATACCCCTAACTTCATACTCCTTTAGGGTTTAGTATTTGGGGTTACTTCATATCCCTTTAGGATTTAGGGTTTAAGGTTTAGTTTTTAAGGTAACTTCATACCCCTTTAGGGTTTAGGATTTAGGGCTTAGGGTTTAGGGTTTAGAGTAACTTCATGTCCCTAAATTCATATCCCTTTAGGGTTTATATTTTATGATTTAGGGTTTAGGGTAACTCCATACCCCTATATTTATACCCCTCTAGGATTTAGGGTTTGGGGTTTAGGGTTTAGGTTAACTTCATACCCCTAACTTCATATCCCTTTAGGGTTTAGGATTTAGGATTTAGGGTAACTTCATACCCCTTTAGGATTTAGAGTTTAGGGTTTAGGATTTAGGGTTTAGGGTTTAGGGTTTAAGGGTTTTAGAGTTTAGGGTTTATGGTTTAGGGTTTAGGGTTTAAGGTTTAAGGTTTTATGGTTTAGGGTTTTATGGATATTAATAAAGGGGTATGAAGTTAGGGGTATGAATAAAGGGGTGTGAATTTAGGGGTATGAATTTAGGGGTATGAATTTAGGGGTATGAAGTTAGGGGTATGAAGTTAGGGAGTATTAATAAAGGGGTATGAATAAAGGGTATGAAGTTATGGGTATGAAGAAAGGGGTGTGAAGTGAGGGGTATGAAATTAGGGGTATGACACCCCAATTGATTAAAGAATTGATATTTTTTAATTTTATTTATTTTTAATTGTAAACTTTAATTAAAAAACAATTAGGAGCTTTCACATTTTAATTTTAACTTTAATTTTTTTTCTTAGAAACATTAAAATTAAAGAAGTGGTTTTTGTAAGTTTTTAATTACTTAGGGGTATTTAGTGATGGGTATGAATAAAGGGGTTTGAAGTTAGAGGTATGAATTTAGGGTTATGAAGAAAGGGGTACGAAGTTAGGGTTATGAATTTATGGGGTATAAGGAAAGGGGTATGAAGTTAGGGGTATTAAGAAAGAGATATGAAGTAAGGGGTATGAATTTAAACGTATGAAGAAAGTGGTATGATTAAGAAAGTGGTTTTTGTAAGTATTTAATTAATTAGGGCTATGAAGTGAGGGGTATAAGGTTAGGGGTATGAAGTGAGGGATATGATATCTTAATTGATTAAAAAAGTGGTTTTTGTAAGTATTCAATTAGTTAGGGTATGAATAAAGGGATATGAAGTGAGGGGTATGAAGAAAGGGGTATGAAGTTAGGGGTATGAAGAAAGAGATATGAGACATTAATTGATTAAATATGTGGTTTTTGTAAATATTAAATTTCTTAGGGTTATGAAGAAAGGGGTATGAATAAAGGGGTATGAAGTTAGGGGTATGAAGAAAGGGGTTTTAAGTAAGGGGTATGAAGTTAGGGGGTATGAAGAAAGGGTTATGAAGTGAATGAAGTTAAGGGTATGAAGTGAGGGGTATGAGGTATTAATTGATTAAAGAAGTAGTTTTTTTAAGTAATCAATTGGTTAGGGGTATGAATAAAGGTGTATGAATAAAGTGATATAAGATATTAATTGATTAAAGAATTGGTTTTTGTAAGTATTCAATTAATTAGGGGTATGAAGTGAGGGGTATTTAGTGAGGGGTATGAATAAAGGGATATGAAGTTAAGGTATGAAGAAAGGCGTGTGAATTTAGGGGTATGAAGTTAGGGAGTATCAAGAAAGGGCTATGAAGAAAGGGATATGAAGAAAGGGGTATGAAATAAAGGGTATTAAGAAAGGGATGTGAAGTGAGGGGTATGAGGTTAGGGGTATGAGACCTTAGTCGATTAAAGTTAGGGGTATGAAGAGAGGGGTATGAAGTGAAGGGTATGAAGAAAGGGGTAAAAATTGAGGGGTATGAATTTAGGGGTATGAGACCTTAGTTTATTAAAGTTAGGGGTATGAAGAGAGGGGTATGAAGAAAGGGATATGAAGTGAGGGGTATGAAGAAAAGGGTATGAATTGAGGGGTATGAAGTTAATGGTATGAAGTTAGGGGTATGAAGTTAGAGGGTATGAAGAAAGGGGTATGAAGTGAGGTGTATGAAAAAAGTGGTATGGATTTAGGGGTATGAAGTTAGGGGTATGAAAAAATAGGTATAAAGTGAATGAATTTAGGGGTATGAAGTGAGGGGTATCAGACATTAATTGATTAAAGAAGTGGTTTTTGTAAGTATTCAATTAGTTAGGGGTATGAAATTAGGGGTATGAAGAAATGGATATGAGCCATTAATTTATTAAAGAAGTGATTTTTTTAAGTATTCAATTACTTAGGGGTATGAAGTCAGAGGTATTTAGTGAGGGATATGAAGAAATGGGTATGAAGTTAGGGGGTATGAAGTGAATGAAGTTATGGGTATTAAGTGAGGGGTATGAGACCTTAATTGATTAAAAATTTGGTTTTTAGAAGTAATCAATTGGTTAGAGGTATGAAATAATGGGTATGAAGAAAGGGGTATGAAGGGATGGGTATGAAGAAAGGGATATGAGACATTAATTGATTAAAGAAGTGGTTTTTGTAAGTATTTAATTACTTATGGGTATGAAGTGAGGGGTATTTAGTGAGGGGTATGAACAAAGGGGTATGAATTTAGGGGTATGAAGAAAGGTGTGTGAATTTAGGGGTATGAAGTTAGGGAGTATCAAGAAAGGGGTATGAATAAAGGGGTTTGAAATTAGGGGCATGAAATTAGGGGTATGAAGAAAGAGATATGAAGAAATGGGAATGAAATTAGGGGTATTAATAAAGGTTTGTGATGTGAGGGATATTAAGTTAGGGGTATGAAACATTAATTGATTAAAGAAATGTTTATTTTAATTTTTAAATTTTTTTAATTGTAAAATTTAATTTAAAAAAAAAAAATTGGAACTTTAAAATTTCAATTTTAATTTTATTTCTTTCTTATTATTTTTTCTTAGGAAATTTAAATATTTAATTTTAATTTTAATTTTTTGACCTTCGAAAAACAAACAAAAAAAATCAAAACGTTAGAAAACAAAAAAAAAATCAAAAACTATATAAAATCCAAAAAAAATAATATTTAAAAAAAAAAACAAAATCAATGTTTCTTTATACCCCTCACTTCACACCCCTAACTTCATATCCTTTTCTTCATACCCATCACTTCACACCCCTTTCCTCATACCCCTAACTTCATACCCCAAACTTCATACCCCTCACTTCATACCCCTCACTTCATACCACTCACTAATTAAATACTTACAAGAACAATTTCTTTAATCAATTAATGTCTTATACCCCTAACTTCATACCCCTAACTAATTGAATACTTACAAAAACCACTTATTTAATCAATTAATCTCTCATACCCCTAACTTTAGGGTTTAGGGTTTAGGTTTTAGTTAAGAAGTGGTTTTTGTGAGTATTCAATTAGTTAGAAATTAAGTTAGGGGTATGAGAGATGAAGTGATTAAAGAAGTGGTTTTTGTAAGTATTTGATTAGTTAGGACTATGAAGTTAGGGGTATGAAGTGATGAGTATGAAGTGAGGGGTATGAAGTAAGGGATATGAAGTTAGGGGTATGAAGAGAGGGGTATGAAATCTTAATTTATTAAAGATGTGATTTTTGTAAGTATTCAATTAGTTAGGGATGTGAAGAAAGGGATATGAAGTGAATGAAGTTAGGGGTTTGAAGTGAGGGGTACGATACCTTAATTGATTAAAGTAGTGGTTTTTGTAAGTATTAGATTAGTTAGGTGTATGAAGAAAGGGGTATGAAGTGAGGGGTATTAATAAAGGAATATGAGACATTAATTGACTAAATAAGGGGTTTTTGAAAGTATTCAATTACTTAGGGGTATGAAGTGAGGGGTATTTATTGGTGATGTGAAGAAAGGGCTATGAATAAATGGGTATGAATAAAGGGGTATGAAGTTAGGGGTATGAAGAAAGGGGTATGAAAAAAGGGTTATCAAGTAAGGGGTATGAAGAAAGGGGTTTTACATGAATAAAGTTAGGGGTATGAAGGGAGGGGTATGAGACCTTAATTTATTAAAGAAGAGGTTTTTGTAAGTATTCAATTAGTTAAAGGTATGAAGAAAGGGGTATGAAGAAATGGATATGAGACATTAATTGATTAAAGAAGTTGTTTTTGTAAGTATTCAATTACTTAGGGGTATGAAGTGAGGTGTATTTAGTGAATTGTATGAAGAAACATGTATGAAGAAAGGGGTATGAAGTTAGGTGTATGAGACCTTAATTGATTAAAGTTAGGGGTATGAAGAGAGGGGTATGAAGAAAAGGGTATGAAGTGAGGGGTATGAAGAAAGGGGTGTGAATTAAGGGGTATGAATTAAGGGGTAGAAAGTTAGGGGTATGAGACATTAATTTATTAAAGAAGTGTTTTTTTATTTTATTTTATTTTATTTTATTGTAAATTTTAATTAAAATAATAATAATTTGGAACTTTAAATTTTTAATTGTAAACTTTTTTTTTTCTTTTCTCTTAGAAACTTTAAAATTTTAATTTTACCTCTAGTTTTTTAACCTTAAAAAAAAAAAAAAAAAATCAAAACTTTAGAAAATCATTTTTTTTTCAAAAACTTTAGAAAATCGAAAAAAATCAATGTTTTAAAAAAAAAAAATCAATGTTTCTTCATACCCCTCACTTCACACCCCTAACTTCATACCCCTTTCTTCATACCCCTAACTTCATACCCCTTTCTTCATACCCCTAACTTCATACCCCTCACTTCATATCTCTAACTTCAAACTCCTTACTTAATACCTTAAACTCTAAACCCTAAACCCTAAACCCCAAAATCTAAACCCTAAAACCTAAAACTCTAAACCCTTAATCCTAAAACACTAAATCCTAAACCCTATAAACACTAAACCCTAACCCCTAAACCCTAAGATCTTAATTTATTAAAGTTAGGGGTATGATTCTTTAATTGATTAAAGTTAGGGGTATGAAGAAAGGGGTATGAAGTGAGGGGTATTGGGAAAGGGGTACAAATTGAGGGGTATGAAGTGAGGGGTATTGGGAAAGGATGAGGTGAGGGGTTTTAAGTGAGCTGTATGAAGTTAGGGGTATGATACCTTAACTGATTAAAGAAGTGGTTTTTTTAATTTATTTTTTAATTGTAAACTTTAATTTAAAAAAAAATGAGGAACTTTAAAATTTTAATTTTAACTTTAATTTTTTTTTATTTTTTTCTTAGGAACTTTAAAATTTTAATTTTAATTTTTTAACATTATAAAAAAAACAAAAAAAATCAAAGCATTAAAAAATCATTTTTTTTTTCAAAAACTTTAGAAAACCAAAACAAATCAATGTTTAAAAAAAAAAAAACAATGTTACTTCATACCCCTCACTTCACACCCCTAACTTCATACCCCTTTTTTCATACCCCTAACTTGATTTAGGATGTGAAGTGAGAGGTACAAAGCTAGGGGTATGAATTGAGAGGTATGAATTAAGGGGTATGAAGAAAGGGGTATGAAGAAAAGGGTATGAATAAAGGGGTATGAAGTTAGGGGGTGTGAAGTGAATGAAGTTAGGGGTATGAAGTGAAGGGTATCAGAAATTAATTGATTAAATAAGTGGTTTTTTTAAGTTTTCAATTAGGTAGAGGTTTGAAGAAATGGGTATGAAGTGAGGGGTATGAAGAAAGGGATGTGAGACATTAATTGATTAAATAAATGATTTTTGTAAGTATTCGATTACTTATGGGTATGAATTGAGGGGTATTTAGTGAAGGGTATGAAGAAATGTGTATGAATAAAGGTGTATAAAGTTAGGGGTATGAATAAAGGGGTATAAAGTTAGGGGTATGAAGAAAGGGGTATGAAGTTAAGGATATGAAGAAAGGGGTATGATGTTAGGGAGTATTGAAAAAGAGGTATGAATAAAGGGGTATGAATTTAGGGGTATAAAGTTAGGTGTTTGAAGAAAGGGGTATGAAGTGAGGGCTATGAATAAAGGGGTATGAATTTATGGGTATGAGACCTTAATTGATTAAAGTTAGGGGTATTAAGAAAAGGGTATGAAGTGAGGGGTATTAAGAGAGGGTTATGAAGAAAGGGGTATGAAGTGAGGGGTATGAAGAAAGGGGTATGAATTGAGGGGTATGAAGTAAGGGGTATGAGAAATTAATTGATTAAATAAGTGGTTTTTGTAAGTATTAAATTACTGAGTGGTATGAAGTGAGGGATATGAAGAAAGGGGTATGAAGTTATGGGTATGAAGAAAGGGGTGTGAAGTTAGGGGTATGAATTTAGGGGTATGAAGAAAGGGGTATGAAGTTAGGGAGTATTAATAAAGGGGTATGAATAAATGGTATGAAGTTAGGGGTATGAAGAAAGGGGTATGAAGTGAGGGGTATGAAGTGCGGGGTATGACACCTGAATTGATTAAAGAAGTGGTTTTTATTTTATTTTATTTATTTTTAATTGTAAAATTTAATTAAAAAAACAATTAGGAACTTTCAAATTTTAATTTTAACTTTAATTTTTTTTATTAGAAACTTTAAAATTAAATAAATGATTTTTGTAAGTTTTTAATTACTTAGGGGTATTAATTGAGGGGTATTTAATGATGGGTATGAATAAAGGGGTATGAAGTTAGAGGTATGAATTTAGGGGTATGAAGAAAGGGGTACGAAGTTAGGGGTATGAATTTAGGGGGTATGTGGAAAGGGGTATGAAGTTAGGGGTATGATGAAGAACACAAGCTTATACTGAGAGTGGGGGGGGTGAACAGTATAAGACCTCTTTTTACTTTTTCCTTTATACTTCAAAATAGTAAAGCAATATACCCAAAGCAATATCAAAGCAATGCACAATATCATCCACAAAGTGACACCAATTTTAACGTGGTTCACCAGAATGGTTGGGCTATGTCCACAAAACTTTTCTCTAAAAGTTATCTCAAAGTTCTTTGGGAATTCTTCCCAATTACAATGTTTATGAGCCTCGGCCCAAAGGAGATACCTTCCCCTAATCAAAATTTATGAGCCTTTTCTCAAAGGAGATACCTTCCCCCAATCAAAATTTATGAGCCTCTGCTCAAAGGAGATACCTTCCCCTCTCGCTTCCGGAAATGATCCCTCGGAAGATCAACCGCCTCTACCTCTTGCCGACATGTGGAACTCCTTTCCATCGAATATCTCCTATCCTCAATGCTTAGCCTAAGAGACCTCTTCCTTCTATGATCACGTCCACAACAGCTCAGCAACCTGTACCAAACACAGTTAGTCGATCTAGTACAAGTCTTCCTCTATCTGTTAGATATGTCCAACTCTTGAACAAATCAATCCTCTGCATACAAGCCTTATCAAAGACTTGCCAACTATCCTTAGGTTCTCATAGAACCAATGCACCTTTGTCCTCAAGTTCTTTGATAGAACTATCAAACTCAGCTCACAAGTCCTCTGCTAGGACCTGTCCAAATATGCTCACAAGTCCCCACCATAACCTGTCCAAAATTGCTCACAAGTCCCCACCAGAACCTATCCAAAAAATTGCTCACAAGTCCCCACTGGAACCTGTCCAAGAACTGCTCATAAGTCCCCACTGGAACTTGTCCAAGAACTGCTCACAAGTCCCCACTGGAACCTGTCCAAAAACTCAGCAAGCTCACTAAGAAAACTTTTCTTAGTAGGAAATCACAAAGTGAATTGTTAGAGACCCAATGTGATTTGTCAAAATCATAGAAGCATAAAGAGAATTGTTAGAGACTCAATATGTTCTATACTCAAATCCCAATCTCAAAACTCAACTCAAATCAACTCATCTCAATCTCAATCTCAAATCTGAAAACTCAACTCAATATCTAAAATGGATAGGATAGAATGTTTTCTTTCAAGAACATGAAACCCCAATAATTGCCAACTGTGCAAAGAATCACATAACAATGATACTCATGTTCTTTTCACCATCAATTAGGGTTTCAACAACAATGCTCATCAAACAAGGTTTAGTCAACCAACACCATTCAACTCAACATCAACCTTGAAGCATTCAACCAATCATCACAAGAAAAGGAAACAAGTAGAAATCCTTTTCCCTCCAAAGATATTTGAACAAAATAGCCACCAACACAATATCACCAAATGCAAAGAATAACTTGCTCAAATCAACTCAATGGAGTAAGCCCAATATCATGAATCAAGTAAAGCAATAACTTGATCAAACAACCTCTATGGAAGCAACTCAACCATCAAAATCAAAATAGCAAACCAAGGGTTCCACCAACTCAATGCAAGTAGCTAGACTCACAAATATAAACCCTAGTGCATAAATTTTCCACTATCTCAAACCAGAAATTATGCATTCACCAAAAACTCTCCTTAAGGATAACAATCCATAAGTAGTCTTCAAAAAACCATAAAATAGGATTTACACCTAGCCAAAGGATACCTAGTAGAATACCTTTTCACTCCAACCTTATTTCAGAAAGCATACACCAATCATACTCATAAGAAGAATGTGCCCATACCTTTTTGGAGTAGAAGAAAATTGATCCTTAAAGCTGTCACCACACACAACCCTCAAAATTCCAACCAAGTTAGGGTTAGAACCAAGATAAATGAGCATATATAAAAACTTTCCTTAATACACCTTTTAGCTCCTTTTCTTTAAAAACAACCACCAAAGAAGCCAAAAACACAACAACCAAAACTTACACCTTATATCTCCATTTTTAAATTTAGCATAGCAAAAGACTAATCCCAAAAATACAACCAAAGAAATATCCCCTTATTTCTCCTATGTCTTTTAAACAATGCTAAACAATGCCAAAAATCATATCAAGAAAATAATCACACCTTATAATGGCTGCCCTTGAAGAATCCGAAAATCATGGCACAAAACACGTTTTAATAAAAACGTGACTAATCCATGCACAACTCCCTCTGCGGGGATCGAAACGGAAACCTCTGCCTACACAAGGCCCAAACACAGCCTTTGCTACCACTATCCCACAAGAGGCTTACGAAGTCCAAGACAGACTTCCTTCCACATGAACGGTCAAGCTTTCCGAAAGCTTTTCAAACCATGAGCTCTCCTCTTTCGTAGCATAAACAGAACATTCGATCGCAGCCAAACCAATTAATTGCATTCGATTTTCCAAGAGACTTTAACCTTAGGAACCTTCTCATATTTATATTCCATACATGGACTTTAGAACACGTCGGCTGCAAAGAAAAGTAATTTCGAATTTAATTGAAATTTGCTTTCTAAAGGGTTTAAAACCCTTAAGTATTTTTAATAAATTAAAAATAATTTCTCCCTTAATTAATTAATTAAAACCTTGAAGGGTTTTAAATAATAATTAAATAAATAATAAAGAGAACCTCCATTGGTTTTAATAAAAACCATTTAACTTGGTTTTAATGAAAAACCCTTGCCAATGGAATCTCTCCGGATTCTCTTGGAATATTCCACCTTTGAAGCCAACACATCCTCTTAACATTAATGCCATTTCCTTTTGACATCAATGACAACTCATAGACAAGAAGCTAGGATCTCAAACCCAAAATTACCAACATATGAAGTTAAAGGTATGAAGAAAGTGGTATGATTAAGGAAGTGGTTTTTGTAAGTATTCAATTAATTAGGGGTATGAAGGGAGGGGTATGATTTTAGGGGTATGAAGTGAGGGATATGAGACCTTAATTGATTAAACAAGTGGTTTTTGTAAGTATTCAATTAGTTAGGGGTATGAATAAAGGGCTATGAAAGTGAGGGGTATGAAGAAATGGGTATGAAGTTAGGGGTATGAAGAAAGAGATATGAGACATTAATTGATTAAATAAGTGTTTTTTGTAAGTATTCAATTACTTAGAGTTATTAAGTGAGGGGTATGAAGAAAGGGGTATGAAGTTAGGGGTATGAAGAAAGGGGTATGAAGTTAGGGGTATGAAGAAAGGGGTATTAAGTAAGGGTTATGAAGTTAAGGGGTATGAAGAAAGGGGTATGAAGTGAATGAAGTTAGGGGTATGAAGTGAGGGGTATGAGATCTTAATTTATTAAAGAAGTAGTTTTTTTAAGTAATAAATTGGTTAGGGGTATGAAGAAAAGGGTATGAAGTGAGGGGTATGAAGAAAGGGATATAAGACATTAATTGATTAAAGAAGCATTTTTTGTAAGTATTAAATTAATTAGGGGTATGAAGTGAGGGGTATTTAGTGAGGGGTATTAGGGGTATGAAGTTAGGGTATGAAGAAAGGTGTGTGAATTTAGGGGTATGAAGTTAGGGAGTATCAAGAAATGGGTATGAAGAAAGGGATATGAGAAAAGGGGTATGAAATAAGGGGTATTAATAAAGGGATGTGAAGTGAGGGGTATGAAGTTAGGGGTATGAGACCTTAGTTGATTAAATTTAGGGGTATGAAGAGAGGGGTATGAAGAAAAGAGTATGAAGTGAGGGGTATGAAGAAAGGGGTATGAATTGAGGGGTATGAAGTTAAGGGTATGAAGTTAAGGGTATGAAGTTAGGGGTATGAGACCTTAGTTGATTAAAGTTAGGGGTATTAAGAGAGGGGTATGAAGAAAGGGATATGAAGTGAGGGGTATGAAGAAAAGGGTACGAATTGAGGGGTATGAAGTTAGGAATATGAAGTTAGAGGGTATGAAGAAAGGGGTATGAAGTGAGGGGTATGAAAAAATTGGTATGAATTTAGGGGTATTAAGTTAGGGGTATGAAGTGAATGAATTTAGGGGTATTAAGTGAAGGGTATCAAACATTAATTTATTAAATAAGTTGTTTTTGTAAGTATTCAATTATTTAAGGGTATGAAGAAAGGGGTATGAAGTGAGGGGTATGAAGAAAGGGATATGAGACATTAATTTATTAAAGAAGTGGTTTTTGTAAGTATTCAATTACTTAGGGGTATGAAGTGAGAGGTATTTAGTGAGGGGTATGAAGAAAGGGGTATGAATAAAGGGGTATGAAGTTAGGAGGTATGAAGAAAGAGGTATGAATTGAATGAAGTTATGGGTATTAAGTGAGGGGTATGAGACCTTAATTGATTAAATAATTAGTTTTTAGAATTAATCAATTAGTTAGGGGTATGAAATAAGGGGTATGAAGATAGGGGTATGAAGTGAGGGGTATGAAGAAAGTGATTTGAGATATTAATTGATTAAATAAGTGGTTTTTGTAAGTATTTAATTACTTAGGGGTATGAAGTGAGAGGTATTTAGTGAGGGGTATGAACAAAGGGGTATGGAGTTAGGGGTATTAAAAAATGTGTGTGAATTTAGGGGTATGAAGTTAGGGAGTATCAAGAAAGGGGTATGAATAAAGAAGTATGAAATTAGGGGCATGAATTTAGGGGTATGAAGAAAGGGAAATGAAATAAGGGGTATTAAGAAAGGGGTGTGAAGTGAGGGATATGAAGTTAGGGGTATGAGACCTTAGTTGATTAAAGTTAGGGGTATGAAGAGATGGATATGAAGAAAAGGGTATGAAGTGAGGGGTATGAAGAGAGGGGTAAAAATTGAGGGGTATGAATTTAAAGGTATAAAGTTAGGGGTATGAAGAGAGGGGTATGAATAAAGGGGTATGAAGAAAATGGTATGAATTGAGAGGTATGAAGTTAAGGGTATGAAGTTAGAGGCATGCAGTTAGAGGGTATGAAGAAAGGGATATGAAGTGAGGGGTATGTTTGAGGGGTATGAAGTGAGTGGTATTAAGTTAGGGGTATGAAAAAAGGGGTATGAAGTGAGGGGTATCATACATTAATTGATTAAAGAAGTGGTTTTTGTAAGTAATCAAGTAGTTAGGGTTATGAATAAAGGGGTATGAAGTGAAGGGTATGAAGAAAGGGATATAAGCCATTAATTTATTAAAGAAGTGGTTTTTGTAAGTATTGAATTACTTAGGGGTATGAAGCCAGAGGTATTTAGTGAGGGGTATGAAGAAAGAGGTATGAAGAAAGGGGTATGAAGAAAGAGGTATGAATTTAGGGGGTATGAAGTGAATGAAGTTATGGGTATTAAGTGAGGGGTATGAGACCTTAATTTATTAAATAATTAGTTTTTAGAAGTAATCAATTGGTTAGGGGTATGAAATAATGGGTATGAAGAAAGGGATATAAAACATTAATTGATTAAAGAAGTGGTTTTTGTAAGTATCTAATTACTTAGGGGTATGAAGTGAGAGGTATTTAGTGAGGGGTATGAACAAAGGGGTATGGAGGGGTGTGAAGTTAGGGATATTTATGGAGTATTAATAAAGAGGATTAAAGTTAGGGGTATTAATAAATGGTTAATAAGAAAGGGATATGAAGTGAGGGGTATGATGAAAGGGGTGTGAAGTGAGGGGTATGAAGTTAGGGGTTTGAGACATTAATTGATTAAAGTTAGGGGTATGAAGAGAGGGGTATGAAGAAAGGAGTATGAAGTGAGTGGTATGAAGAAAGGGTTATGAATTGAGGGGTATGAAGGTAGCCCGTGGAGTTAGGGGTACGAAATGAGGGGTATGAAGTTAGGGGTATGAGACCTGAATTGATTAAAGAAGTTTTTTTTTTTATTTTTTAATTGTAAAATTTAATTAAAAAAAAATTAGGAACTTTAAAATTTTTGTTTTAACTTTAATTTTTTTTCTTTTTTTGAAGGAACTTGAAAATTTTAATTTTAATTTTAACTTTTTAACAAAAAAACAAAAAATCAAAACTTTAGAAAATCAATTTTTTTTCAAAAAATTTAGAAAACTTTAAAAATTTGAAAAAATCAATGTTTCTTCATACCCCTCACTTCACATCCCTTTCTCCATATCCTTAACTTCATACCCCTTTCTTCATACCCCTCACTTCATACTCCTCACTAATTGAATACTTACAAAAATCAATTCTTTAATCAATTAATGTCTCATACCCCTAACTTCATAACTCTAAATTCATATCCCTCACTTAATACCCCTAACTAATTAAATACTTACAAAAACTACCTCTTTAATCAATTAATATCTCATACTCCTAACCTCAATTAGTTATGGGTATGAGACATTAATTGATTAAAGAAGTGATTTTTGTAAGAAAGGGGTGTGAATAAATGGGTATGAAGAAAATATTATGAATTTAGGGGTATGATCTGAGGGATATGAAGAAAGGGGTATGAAGTGAGGAGTATGAATAAAGGGATATGAGACATTAATTGGTTAAATAAATAGTTTTTGTAAGTATTCAATTACTTAGGGGTATGAAGTGATGGGTATTTAGTGAGGGATATGAAGAAAGGGGTATGAATAAAGGGGTATGAATATAGGGGTATGAAGAAAGGGGTATGAAGTGAATGAAGTTAGGGGTATGAAGTGAGGGGTATGAAGAAAGGGGTATGAAGTGAATGAAGTTAGGGGTATGAAGTGAGGGGTATGAAACATTAATTGATTAAAGAAGTATTTTTGTAAGTATTCAATTAGTTAGGGTATGAAGAAAGGGGTATGAAGTGAGGGGTATGAAGAAAGGGATATGAGAAATTAATTGATTAAAGAAGTGGTTTTTGTAAGTATTCAATTACTTAGGGGTATGAAGTGAGGAGTATTTAGTGAGGGGTATAAATAATGGGATATAAATAAAGGGGTATGAAGTTAGGCATATGAATTTAGGGGTATGAATAATAGGGTATGAAGTTAGGGAGTATGGGTATGAAGTTAGGGGTATGAATTTAGGGGTATAAATATAGTAGTATGAAGAAAGGGGTATGAAGTTAGGGGTATGAAGAAAGGGGTGTGAAGTGAGGGGTATGAAGTTAGAGGTATGAGACCTTAATTGATTAAAGTTTGAAGAACACAAGCTTATACTGAGAGGGGGGTGAATAGTATAAGACCTCTTTTTACTTTCTCTATTTAACTTCAACTTTGAAAAGTAATGAACAAATAGTAATATCAAAGCAATGCATAAAGCAACACACAATGAGACACCAATTTTAACGTGGTTCACCCAACATGGGCTACATCCATAAAACTTTTCTCTAAAAATATTTCTCAAAGTTCTTTGGGAATCCTTCCCAATTACAATGTTTATGAGCCTCAGCCCAAAGGAGAAACCTTCCCCTACTCAAGTATTTATGAGCCTCTACCCAAAGGAGAATCCTTCCCCTCCTCACGAATTTATGAGCCTCCTACCCAAATGAGAATCCTTCCCCTTCTCATGAATTTATGAGACTCCTACCCAAAGGAGAATCCTTCCCCTCGACACGAATTTATGATCCTCCTGCCCAAAGAAGAATCCTTCCCCTCAGCTTTGGAAATGATACTTCAGAAGATCACCTGCCTCTTATTTCGCTAGCATGTGGAAATCCTTTCCACATAAGACCTTATGTCCTCAATGCTCAGCCTCAAGAGACCTTTGTCCTCACTGATCACCTCCACAACAACTCATCAACCTGTACTAAACACAGTCAATCAATCCAGCACAAGTCTTCCTCACTCTGTCAGATATGTCCCAATCTCAACTCATAAAGCTTGAACAAATCAATCTTTGCTGCATACAAGCCTTCTCAAATACTTGTCAAAATTGTCCTTAGATTCTTCTCAAAGAACCACTTCAAATCTGTCCTCAATTCCTCTGCTAGGACCTGTCCAAATCAGCTCACAAGTCCTCCCTAGAACTTGTCCAAATTATCTCACAAGTCCTCACTAGAACTTGTCCAAATCATCTCACAAGTCCTCACTAGAACCTATCCAAATCATCTCACAAGTCCTCACTAGAACCTGTCCAAATAAGCTCACAAGTCCTCACTAGAACCTGTCCAAATCAGCTCACAAGTCCTCACTAGAACCTGTCCAAATCAGCTCACAAGTCTTCACTAGAACCTATCCAAATTAGCTCACAAGTTCATCAAGAAAAACATGCTTAGCATGAACCCACAAAGAGAATTGTTAGAGACCCAATGTGATTCATCAACCTCATAGAAGCATAAATAGAATTGTTAGAGACCCAATATATTCTATGTTTCTTTTCTTCTTCTTTTTCTGTTAGGAACAACATCTCATTTCCAACATCACTTGAAGAACTTTCACTATCACTACTAGAACACTTACTTGCCTTGTCTAGGTAGAAACTTTTCTTGTGTTTGTGAGAGTACCTCTTTCCTTGATTGCTTTGCTCATATTTATTCTTCCTTTGATGCTCGTGCCTTTCAGAATCCTTGCTCTTATAATCCTGTTTATCTTCATCACTTTCATCCTTGGCAACAGTATAGTTAGTAGCATAATGACCAAAATTTCCACAATTGAAACACCTGACATATTTCATACCTTTGTGTTTTCTTGAGAACTTGCCCTTCTTGCTGTAATATGCCTCTTCATCACTAGAAGACTCATCACTATCTTGAAGCTCTTTACCCTTGGATTTCTTGGTAGCCTTGAAATTCGCTTCCTTCTTAACATCAACCTTCACTTGAGTTCTCAACTCAAATGCTGTAAGTATACTATGAAGCTCATCCTTTTTCAACTTATCCAAATCTTTAGCTTCCTCAATAGCAGAAATCTTTTCACTAAATCTATTTGGAAGAGACCTCAAAATCTTATCATAAATATCATTTTCAGCAAGCTCAAGACCTAGTTCCTTCATAGAGTTAACAATCTCATCCATACGAAGCATATAGTCACTAATATTTTCTTCATAATTCATCTTGAGTTGTTCAAACATACTTTTGAAGTGTCTCAAGTTGGCCTTTTAGACATTTGCATCACCTGTATGAACCACCTTCAACTATTTCCACATTTCACTAGTTGTCTTGCAGTGAATCAACTTAGTAAGATCTGCCTTATGTAAACGCTTCAGGATTGCATTCATTGCTTTTGAATTGCTATGATGTAGGAGCATATCTTCCTTAGTAGAAGGACCATGCTCAGGAATGGTATACTCATCCTCAATCACTTCCCAAACTTCATTTCCAAGAGCCATAAGATGAACCTTCATCCTAGCACTCTAAAGCCCAAAATATGTACCATCAAGAATAGGTGTTGCATTACCACTTGTAGATTCCATTGTGTTCTTTACAATATTTTCCTTCAAGTTTTTAAACTTTTCGAAGGAACCCGCTTTGATACCAATTGAAGAACACAAGCTTATACTGAGAGGGGGGGTGAACAGTATAAGACCTCTTTTTACTTTCTCTATTTAACTTCAACTTCTCAAAGCAATGAATAAATAGCAATATCAAAGCAATGCATAAAGCAACACACAATGAGACACCAAATTTAACGTGGTTCACCCAACATGGGCTACATCCACAAAAATTTTCTCTAAAAAGCTTTCTCAAATTTCTTTGGGAATCCTTCCCAATTACAATGTTTATGAGCCTCAGCCCAAAGGAGAAACCTTCCCCTACTCAAGTATTTATGAGCCTCTGCCCAAAGGAGAATCCTTTCCCTCCTCACAAATTTATGAGCCTCCTGCCCAAAGGAGAATCCTTCCCCTCCTCATGAATTTATGAGCCTCCTACCCAAAGGAGAATCCTTCCCCTCAGCACGAATTTATGAGCCTCCTACCCAAAGGAGAATCCTTCCCCTCAGCTCTGGAAATGATACTTTAGAATATCACATACCTCTTATTCTGCTAGCACGTGGAACTCCTTTCCACAGAAGACCTCATGTCCTCAATGTTCAGCCTCAAGAGACCTTTGTCCTCACTGATCACCTCCATAGCAACTCATCAACCTGTACTAAACATAGTCAGTTGGTCTAGCACAAGTCTTCCTCACTCTGTCAGATTTGTCCCAAGCTCAACTCATAAAGCTTGAACAAATCAATCTCTGCTACACACAAGCCTTCTCAAAGACTTGTCAAAATTGTCCTCAGGTTCTTCTCAAAGAACCACTTCAACTCTATCCTCAAGTCCTCTGCTATGACCTGTCCAAATCAGCTCATAAGTCCTCCCTAGAACTTGTCCAAATCATATCACAAGTCCTCACTAGAACCTGTCCAAGTCATCTCACAAGTCCTCACTAGAACCTGTCCAAATTAGCTCACAAGTCCTCACTAGAACCTATCCAAATCAGCTCACAAGTCCTCACTAGAACCTGTCCAAATCATCTCACGAGTTCATCAAGAAAAACTTGCTTAGCATGAACCCACAAAGAGAATTGTTAGAGACCCAATGTGATTCATCAACCTCATAGAAGCATAAAGAAAATTGTTAGAGACTCAATATATTCTATACTTAACTCCCAATATCATTCTCAAATCTCATATAAACATAAAGAGAATTGTTAGAGACTCAATATATTCTATACTTAACTCCTAATCTCAATCTCAACTCAATCTCAATATCAAAATAATAAGATAGATGTAGTATGCTTTTCTCAAGAACATGAAACACAACCCAACAATTGCCAACCATGCAATATCTCATATAACAATGATACTCATGTTCCACAACCAATATCTTTTCTCAACCAATTAGGGCTTTAACAACAATGCTTATAGACAAGGTTTAACCAACATCATTCAACTCAACATTAACTTTGAAGCATTCAACCAATCACTACATGAAAAGGAAACTAGTAGACATCCTTTTCCCTCCAAAGATATTTGAACAAAATAGCCACCAACATAAATCACCAATGCAAAGAATAACTTGCTCAAATCAATCTCAATGGAGTAAGCCCAAAACATGAATCAAGTAAAGCATTAACTTGATCAAAACAACCTCTATGGAAGCAACTCAACCATCAAGTCTCAAAATAGCCAACTAAGGGTTTCACCATCTCAATGCAAGTAGCAAGACTTACTAACATAAACCCTAGTGCAAAAATGCTTCCTCTTCCACAACCAGAATTATGCATTCACCCAAAAAACTCATCAATGATTTTAACGCATAAACAATCTTCAATATCCAGAAAATGGGATTTACACCAACAAGAATACCTAGTAGACAACCTTTTCACTCCAAACTCAATTTCAGAAAATACACCATCAACAATATACATGGAAGAAGTTTCCCATACCTTTTTTTGAGGAAGAAGAGAATAGTTCTTCAACCTGTTGGCAACACCACCCTCAACTTTGCCACCAAGTTAGGGTTAGATCATAAAAGTAACCACAAAAATATTTATTCCATAAAACACCTTATGACTCCAATCCTTAGAAGTCAACTACCAAAAATTATAAAGCATACAAACAATATATCCTTTTACACCTTATTTCTCCAAATTAATTAAACCATGCTCAAGGAATAATAGCTCCTAAGCAAATCTCACTCAACAATCAAGCCAAAAATCTCAACCACACACTATCAACCTTATATCTCCAAAGAAGCATTTAACCTTAAAAATAATTTTAAATAAATCTGCCCAACCACTTCTTCTTTAACAAAATGCAGATTTTATTTAAAAAACCTTACCAAAAGAATGCTTCCAAAAATCATGGGTCAACAGTGCCTTCAAAAAAATTGGAGTGCAAAAACTCTTCTCACACTCCACGATGGGAGTCGAATGCTTGACCTCCCTTTAAGCGCCTTCGTAGAACAGTCGTTGCCACTAGGCCAACAGTGCTAGCTTGAAGGCTAGCAAGAGTCTCCTTCTCCTTAACCCTTTGGCGGCAGATAAACGTGGCAAAAAAATGATAGCCATAGCTTTTACTTCCCAACTTTTGCGTAATTCAAATTTCTTTCACACCATTGCTTTGGACTATAGGTTATGGCTTATATAGCCAAACTTCCATGCTATGCACGACGTCGATGGGAGGATAATTCAAACTTTTTGAATTAATTTTATTTTGGCATATTCGAAACAACTTTAGGGTTTATGAACCCTTTTTATTATTTAAAAAATAATCAAAGGTCTTTTAGACCTTAGACCTTAGGTGGAGAACCCATTAAATTATTAAAATAATTTAATCACTAAATCAAATAAATAATTAATTAAAAAACCTTAAAAAGGTTTTATTAATTAAGTTATTTAATTAATAAGTGTCTCCGGACTTTGCATTAAGCTAAGAGTGGTTTTGAGAAAAACCCTTAATGCATCCACCTGGTTTTAATAAAAACCCTTAAACTCGCCATGGTTTTGATAAAAACCTTTTCATCCGCCACATGGAATCTCTTTGAAATCTTCTAGAAAATATTCTTTGGAATATTCAACCTTTGAAGCCAATAAATCCTCTTGACATTAATGCCAGTTCATTTTGACATCAATGACAACTCATAGACAAGAAGCTAGGATCTCAAACCCAAAATTGCCAACAATGTCCTCCTTTGTCATTGATGGCAAACCATGCTTCTCAACAACACTGAAACTCAAAACTGTTGTATAGAAATCAACTCCCCCTAACTTGAGGATCTCCCCATTACTCATATCTCTCCCCCTTTGTCATCAATGGCAAAGGGTCACCTTTGGGGATTGGGACTAAGAATGAGCCTCTTAGCTTAGTCCCTCCCCCACCTCCTATTGAGGTGATTAATTTCGAGGTGGGAGTAAAACTCCCATTAGGCACTGATCTTCATTAGTGTCTATAGCTATCTTACCATGTCTTCTCTTGTTCTCCTTATCCATATTCCTGTTCCTGTTCATGTCACTGTTGTTGTTCTTGTTATCATTCATGTTCTTATCCATGTCTTGATTCTTGTGCCTATTCATACCCATTTTCCTGTTCTTGTACTTGGAATTTCAGCTCTACACTATCTAGCTATGTGACCTTCATTGTTGCACTTATAACAACTAACAATGTTATTTCTTTGAGGTATACCTGATCTTTGACTCCATCTATTCTAACCAACCCTGTTCCTGTTATTAGCCTTGCAATAAACAACCTTGTGCCCAAACTGTTTACAAAAGTAGCAATACCCTTGAAATAAATTACCACCTCTGAATCTGTCATTTACCTTCCTCACTTGAGTCATGCAATGTGAAGCCATGTGACCAAACTTGTGACAAGCAAAACATATGCCATTAAACTTTCCTTGATTTGACCTCTTAGGTCCTATAAACTTTCTCCCCTTTTTTTGATTCATGTTTTCTGATTCTGTGCATCTATCACTCAAGGACTCTTTTTTTGAAGTACTTTCCTCATCAAAACTCTCTTCCTTTTGGAATCTCTTACTAGATTCCCTAGCAAAGTACCTGTTCCATGTGTTTCTTACCAAAACCAAGACCTGTTTTATTTGTTGTCCTTATTTGATCTTTGATGATTGACTTTACCTTTTTAGTGCTATCTTCAAACCTGTAAAGCTTCTCCTTGTACTCTTTAGTTTCCTCTTTTAAGGAAGCCACTTTATGTTCCAACTCTCTACACTCAAGAACCTTAGAATCTAACCTATCCTTAAGTTTTTATGTCTCAGCTATAGAGAAGTCAAGAATTTCTATAAGCTCATCTCTCTTAATACAACATTCATCCAATTTATCATTGAGTCTAGCATTCTTCTTTCTTTCCTTTTTCAAAGCACTAAGAGCACTAACAAGTTCAGCTTCAATATCTACTTCACCATCCTCTATAACTTCCTCTATTTGTTTGCCTTTTGAAACATCAATGACTTTTTTAGATTTCTTATCACTAGAGGTGCTACCCTTTTCTAAATCCATACAAATATCTTCCTTACAATTTTCCGAAGCATCCTCATACATAGTATAACTAGAAATCAATCCATCATTTGTGCAATCATCCTCAAGATGTCCAAAATTTCCACATCTAAAACATTTCATAAGGACAAATCTATGTTTCTTTTCTTCTTCTTTTTCTCGTTAGGAACAACATCTCATTTCCAACATCACTTGAAGAACTTTCACTATCACTACTAGAACACTTAATTGCCTTGTCTAGGTAGAAACTTTTCTTGTGTTTGTGAGAGTACCTCTTTCCTTGATTGCTTTTCTCATCTTTATTCTTCCTTTGATGTCCGTGCCTTTTAGAATCCTTGCTCTTATAATCTTGTTTATATTCATCACTTTCATCCTTGGCAACAGTATAGTTAGTAGCATAATGACAAAACTTTCCATAATTGAAACACTTGACATATTTCATACCTTTGTGCTTTCTTGAGAACTTGCCCTTATTTTTGTAATATGCCTCTTCATCACTAGAAGACTCATCACTATCTTGAAGCTCTTTACTCTTGGATTTCTTGGTAGCCTTGAAAGCTGCCTCCTTCTTAACATCAACCTTCACTTGAGTTCTCAATTCAAATGCTGCAAGTATACTATGAAGCTCATCCTTTTTCAACTTATCCAAATCCTTAGCTTCCTCAATAGCAGAAATCTCTTCACTAAATCTATTTGGAAGAGACCTCAAAATATTATCGCAAATATCATTTTCAGCAAGCTCAAGACCTAGTTCCTTCATAGAGTTAACAATATCATCCATACAAAGCATATAGTCACTAATATTTTCTTCATCATTCATCTTGAGTTGTTCAAACATACCTTTGAAGTGTCTCAACTTGGCCTTTTGGACATTTGCATCACCTGTATGAACCACCTTCAACTATTTCCACATTTCACTAGCTGTCTTGCAGTGAATCACCTTGGTAAGATATGCCTTATGTAAACCCTTTAGGATTGCATTCATTGCCTTTGAATTGCTATGATGTAGGAGCATCTCTTCCTTAGTATAAGGACCATGCTCAGGAATGGTATACTCATCCTCAATCACTTCTCAAACTTCATTTCCAAGAGCCATAAGATGAACCTTCATCCTAGCACTCCAAAGCCCAAAATCTATCCCATCAAGAATAGGTGTTGCATTACCACTTGTAGATTCCATTGTGTTCTTTACAATATTTTCCTTCAAGCTGTTAAAATTTTCGAAGGAACCCGCTCTGATACCAATTGAAGAACACAAGCTTATACTGAGAGGGGGGGGTGAACAATATAAGACCTCTTTTTACTTTCTCTATTTAACTTCAACTTTGCAAAGCAATGAACAAATAGCAATATCAAAGCAATGCATAAAGAAACACACAATGAGACACCAATTTTAACATGGATCACCCAACATGGGCTACATCCACAAAAATTTTCTCTGAAAAGCTTTCTCAAAGTTCTTTAGGAATCCTTCCCAATTACAATGTTTATGAGCCTCAGCCTAAAGGAGAAACCTTCCCCTACTCAAGTATTTATGAGCCTCTACCCAAAGGACAATCCTTCCCCTCCTCATGAATTTATGAGCCTCCTGCCCAAAGGAGAATCCTTCCCCTCCTCACGAATTTATGAGCCTCCTACCCAAAGGAGAATCCTTCCCCTTAGCACAAATTTATGAGCCTCCTGCCCAAAGGAAAATCCTTCCCCTCAGCTCTAGAAATGATACTTTAGATGATCACCTACCTCTTATTCTACTAGCACGTGGAACTCCTTTCCACAGAAGACCTCCTGTCCTCAACACTCAGCCTCAAGAGACCTCTGTCCTCACTGATCACCTCCATAGCAACTCATCAACCTGTACTAAACACGATCGGTCGGTCTAGCACAAGTCTTCCTCACTCTGTCAGATCTGTCCCAAGCTCAACTCATAAAGCTTGAACAAATCAATCTCTATCGCACACAAGCCTTCTCAAAGACTTGTCAAAATTGTCATCAGGTTCTTCTCAAAGAACCACTTCAACTCTATCCTCAAGTCCTCTGCTATGACCTATCCAAATCAACTCACAAGTCCTCCCTAGAACTTGTCCAAATCAGCTCACAAGTCCTCCCTAGAACTTGTCCAAATCAGCTCACAAGTCCTCACTAGAACCTGTCCAAATCAGCTCATAAGTCCTCACTAAAACCTGTCCAAATCAGCTCATAAGTCCTCACTAGAACCTGTCCAAATCAGCTCACAAGTCTTCACTAGAACCTGTCCAAATCAGCTCACAAGTTCATCAAGAAAAACTTGCTTAGCATGAACCCACAAAGAGAATTGTTAGAAACCTAATGTGATTCATCAACCTCATAGAAGCATAAAGAGAATTGTTAGAGACTCAATATGTTCTATACTTAACTCCTAATCTCAATCTGAACTCAATATCAATCTCAAAAGAATAAGATAGATGTAGTATGCTTTTCTCAAGAACATGAAACACAACCCAACAATTGCCAACTATGCAATATCTCATATAACAATGATACTCATGTTCTTTCCACAACCAATATCTTTTCTCAACCAATTAGGGCTTTAACAACAATGCTTATAGACAAGGTTTAACCAACATCATTCAACTCAACATTAACCTTGAAGCATTCAACCAATCACTACATGAAAAGGAAACTAGTAGACATCCTTTTCCCTCCAAAGATATTTGAAAAAAACAATCACCAACATAAATCACCAATGCAAAGAATAACTTGCTGAAATCAATCTCAATGGAGTAAGCCCAAAACATGAATCAAGTAAAGCATTAACTTGATCAAAACAACCTCTATGGAAGCAACTCAACCATCAGTCTCAAAACAACCAACTAAGGGTTTCACCATCTCAATGCAAGTAGCAAGACTTACTAACATAAACCCTAGTGCAAAAATGCTTCCTCTTCCTCAACCAGAATTATGCATTCACCCAAAAAACTCATCAATGATTTTAATGCATAAACAATCTTCAATATCCAGAAAATGGGATTTACACCAACAAGAATACCTAGTAGACAACCTTTTCACTCCAAACTCAATTTCAGAAAATACACCATCAACAATATACATGGAAGAAGTTGCCCATACCTTTTTTTGAGTAAGAAGAGAATAGTTCTTCAACCTGTTACCAACACCACCCTCAACTTTGCCACCAAGTTAGGGTTAGATCATAAAAGTAACCACAAAAATATTTATTCCATAAAACACCTTATGACTCCAATCCTTAGAAGTCAACTACTAAAAAATATAAAGCATAAAAACAATATATCCTTTTACACCTTATTTCTCCAAATTAATTAAACCATGCTCAAGGAATAATAGCTTCTAAGCAAATCTCACTCAACAATCAAGCCAAAAATCTCAACCACACACTATCAACCTTATATCTCCAAAGAAGCATTTAACCTTAAAAATAATTTTAAATAAATCTGCCCAACCACTTCTTCTTTAACAAAATGCAAATTTTATTTAAAAAACCTTACCAAAAAAATGCTTTTGAACATCATGGGTCAACAGTGCCTCCGAAAAAATTGGAGCACAAAAACTCTTCTCACACTCCACGACGGGAGTCGAATGCTTGACCTCCCTTCAAGCGCCTTCGCAGAATAGTCATTGCCACTAGGCCAATGGCGCTATCTTGAAGGCTAGCAAGAGTCTCCTTCTCCTTAACCCTTTGGCGGTAGATAAACATGGAAAAAAAATAATAGTCGTAGCTTTTACTTCCCAAATTTTGTGCAATTCGAATTTCTTTCACACCATTGCTTTGGACTATAGGTTATGGCTTATATAGCCAAACTTCCATGCTATGCACGACGTCGACGGGAGGATAATTCAAACTTTTCAAATTAATATTATTTTGGCACCTTCGAAACAACTTTAGGGTTTATGAAACCCTTTTGATTATTTAAAAAATAATAAAAAGTATTTTAGACCTTAGGTGGAGAACCCATTAAATTATTAAAATAATTTAATAACTAATCAAATAAATAATTAATTAAAAAACCTTAAAAATGTTTTATTAATTAAGTTATTTAATTAATAAGTGTCTCTAGCCTTTGCATTAAGCTGAGAGTGGTTTTGAGAAAAACCCTTAAACGTACCATGATTTTGATAAAAACCTTTTCATCTGCCACATGGAATCTCTTTGAAATCTTCTAGAAAATATTCTTTGGAATCTTCAACCTTTGAAGCCAATAAATCCTCTTGACATTAATGTCAATTCCTTTTGACATCAATGACAACTCATAGACAAGAAACTAGGATCTCAAACCCAAAATTGCCAACAAAGTTAATGGTATGAAGAGAGAGGTATGAAGAAAGGGGTATGAAGTGAGGGGTATGAAGAAAGGGGTATGAATTGAGGGGTATGAAGTTAGGGGTATGATACCTTAATTGATTAAAGAAGTGCTTTTTTTTTTTTTTTTTTTTTTTTTTAATTATAAACTTTAATTAAAAAATAAAAATTAGGAACATTAAAATTTTAATTTTAACTTTAATTTTTTTCTTTTTTTTAGTAGTAAATTTAAAATTTTAATTTTTTAACCTTAGAAAAAAAAAAAAAATGTTAGAAAAGCTATTTTTTTCAAAATATTTATAAAAAAAAAAAAAACAATGTTTTAAAAAAAAAAAAATCAATGTTTCTTCATACCCCTCACTTCACATCCCTTTATTCATACCCCTAAATTCATACTCATTTCTTCATACCCCTAATTTCATAACCCTCACTTCATACCCTCACTAATTGAATACTTACGAAAACTAATTCTATAATCAATTAATATATCATACCCCTAACTTTAATAAATTAAAGTCTTAGGGTTTAGGGTTTAGTGTTTAGGGTTTAGGGTTTTAGGGTTTAGAGTTTAGGGTTTAGAGTTTTAGGTTTTAGGGTTTAGGGTATAGGGTGTGAAGTTAGGGTTTAGTATTTGGGGTTACTTCATACCCCTTTAAGATTTAGGGTTTAAGCTTTAGGGTTTAGGGTAACTTCATACCCCTATAGGGTATAGGATTTAGGATTTAGGGTTTAGAGTAACTTCATACCCCTAAATTCATACCCCTTTAGAATTTACAGTTTATAGTTTAGTGTTTAGGGTAACTTCATACCCCTATCTTCATACCTCTTTAGGAGTTAGGGTTTAGATTTTAGGATTTAGGGTAACTTCATACCACTAAATTCATATCCCTTTAGAGTTTAGGGTTTAGGGTAACTTCATAACCATTTAGGATTTAGGGTTTAGGGTTTAGGATTTAGGGTTTAATGGTTTTAGGGTTTAGGGTTTAATATTTTAGGGTTTAGGGTTTAGGGTTTGAAGTGAGGGGTATTTAGTAAGGGGTATGAATTGAGGGGTATGAATTGAGGGGTATATAGTGAGGGGTATGAATTAAGGGGTATGAAGTGAGGGGTATGAGACCTTAATTGATTAAATAAGTGGTTTTTGTAAGTATTCTATTAGTTATGGGTATGAATAAAGGGGTATGAATTGATGGCTATGAATAAAGGGATATGAAGTTAGGGGTATGAAGAAAGAGATATGAGACATTAATTTATTAAATAAGTGATTTTTTTAAGTATTCAATTACTTAGGGGTATAAAGTGAAGTTATTTAGTGAGGGGTATGAAGAAACGGGTATGAAGAAAGGGGTTTGAAGTTAGGGCTATGACTTTATGGGTATGAAATTAGAGGTATGAAGTTAGGGAGAATTAATAAAGGGGTATGAAGAAAGGGGTATGAAGAAAGGGGTATGAAGTGAGGGGTATTTAGTGAGGGTAACTTCATACCCCTCACTACATACCCCTCACTTCATACCCCTCACTTCATACCCCTTTCTTCATACCCCTAACTTTATACCCCTTTCCCTAACTTTATACCCCTTTAGGGTTTAGGGTTTAGTATAACTTCATACCCCTAACTTCATGCTCCTTTAGGGTTTATTGTTTAAGTTTTAGGGTAACTTCTTACCCCTTTAGGGTTTAGTGTTTGGGGTTTAGGGTAACTTCTTACCCCTAAATTTATACCCCTTTAGTGTTTAGAGTTTAGGTGTTAGGGTAAATTCATACCTTTAACTTCATACCCATTTAGGATTTAGGGTAACTTCATACCTCTTTAGGGTTTAGGGTTTAGGGTTTAGGATTTGGGGTTACTTCATACCCCTTTAGGATTTAGGTTTTAAGGTTTAGTATTTAGGGTAACTTCATACCCTTTAGGGTTTAGGATTTAGGGCTTAGGGTTTAAGGTTTATAGTAACTTCATACCCCTAAATTCATATCCCTTTAAGGTGTATAGTTTACGGTTTAGGGTTTAGGGTAACTTAATACCCCTATATTTATACTCTTTTAGGATTTAGGATTTAAAGTTTAGGGTTTAGGGTAACTTCATACCCCTAACTTCATATCCCTTTAGGGTTTAGAATTTAGGGTAACTTCATACCCCTTTAGGATTTAGAGTTTAGGGTTTAGGATTTAGGGTTTAGGGTTTAGGGTTTTAGGGTTTATGGTTTAGGGTTTAAGGTTTAAGGTTTTAGGGTTTAGGGTTTGGGTTTAGGGTTTAGGGTTGGAAGTTGGTGGTATGAAGTTATGGGTATTTAGTGAGGGGTATGAATTAAGGGGTATACAGTGAGGGGTATGAATTAAGGGGTATGAAGTGAGGGGTATGAGAACTTAATTGATTAAATAAGTGGTTTTTGTAAGTATTAAATTAGTTATGGGTATGAATAAAGGGGTATGAAGTGAGGGGTATGAAGAAAGGGATATGAATTTAGGGGTATGAAAAAAAGGATATGAGACATTAGTTGATTAAAATAGTAATTTTTATAAGTATTTAGTTAGTTAGGGGTATGAAGTGAGGTTATTTAGTGAGGGGTATGAAGAAACAAGTATGAAGAAATAGGTATGAAGTTAGAGGTATGAATTTATGGGTATGAAGAAAGGGGTATGAAATTAGAGGTATGAAGAAATGGGTTTAAAATTAGAGGTATGAAGTTAGGGAGAATTAAGAAAGAGGTATGGAGAAGGGGGTATGAAGTTAGGGGTATGAATAAAGGGGTATGAAGAAATGGGTATGAAGTGAGGGTTATGAAGATAGGGGTATGAAGTGAGGGGTATGTAGTGCGGGTAACTTCATACCCCTAACTTCATACCCCTTTAGGGTTTAGGGTTTAGGGTTTAGGATAACTTCATGTCTCTTTAGGGTTTATTTTTTAGGGTTTAGGATAACTTCTTACCCCTTTAGGGTTTATGCTTTAGGTTTTAGGATTTTTGGTTTAGGGTTTAGGGTAACTTATTACCCTTAACTTCATACTTATTTAGTGTTTAGATTTTAGGGTTTAGGGTAACTTCATACCACTTTAGGGTTTAGGGTTTAGGGTTTAAGATTTAGGGTAACTTCAGACCCCTAACTTCATATGCATTTAGGGTTTAAGGTTCATGATTTAGAGTTTATGGTAACTTCATACCCCTTTAGTTTTTAGGGTTTAGGATAACTTCATACCCTTAAATTCATACCCCTTTAGGGTTTAGGGTTTAGGATTTAAGTTTTATGGTAACTTCATACTCTTAACTTCATAGCCCTTTAGGATTTAGGGTTTGGAGTTTATGGTTTAGGGTAACTTCATACCCCTTTAGGGTTTAGAGTTTAGGATAATTTCATACCTCTTTAGAGTTTAGGGTTTAGGGTTTAGGGTTTAGAGTTCAGGATTTAGGGTAACTTCATACCCCTTTAGGGTTTAGGGTTTAGGTTTTTTTTCAAGTTAGGGGTATGAAGTGAGGGGTAATAAGTTAAGGGTATGAGACCTTAATTTATTAAAGAAGTTTTTTTTTAATTTATTTTTTTTTAATTGAGTGGTGTGAATTGAGTTGTATGAAGTTAGGGATATGAGGTGAGGGGTATGAATTTAGGGGTATGAAATGAGGGGTATTAATTTAGGGGTATGAGGCCTTACTTGATTAAAGAAGTGGTTTTTGTAAGTATTCGGGCCAATAATCTCCATGCTAAATATGCTGAGAACAAAAGTCCTAAAGACCTTATTCGCTATCAACTTCCTACCAAAGGTTCTCCCATTTTAGCGGTTCTTAAGACTGGTGAGGATTTTATAAAGAAAAAATTATTTTGGATCATTCATAATGGTCAACATGCAAATTTTTGGACAGATTCTTGGGATGGTCACAAGCCTTTGATAACTCAGTTTCCCGATTGAAGGCCTTTGATGGAGGAGCTTCATCGAACTAATTGGATAAAGGTGGCTAATTACTGTCGGTACCATACTGGTAATTCAAAGGTTGGTAGATATTGGATCCCTATTGAGGACTGGCCTATTCAAATCCTAGAAAGGCAAAGACAAGATATCCAAGGCATCCTTCATATGAGATCCCTCTCTTGGTCCCATGAAAAATATTGTTTTGGATGGAACAACACTACTAAGGGTGAGTATTTCATTGCTCAAGGTTATTTGACCTTATGCCATAATAATCCCAACCATTCTTCTAAATTTTTTTCTCAATTGTGGGCTCAAAAGCTTTGGGCTAAGGTGAGGTTCTTTAATTGGATTTTATTGCATCGTAGGGTGCTTACTGGTGAGCAACTTCTGAAGCATGGTTTTCATGGCCCTTTTAGATGTGATATGTGTGAAGAGAATGTAGAAAATATCAACCATATTTTTATTGAGTGTACTTTAGCCTCTGAGCTATGGAGGAGAAAGGCCACTTTACTTGTATTACAGTGGTCCAATTTTTTTACTTTTGAACAGCTTTGGAGGGATTGGCCTAATCAAGAGGGTGTTGATCATTTTATTAGGCAGTTAGTTTGGATGGGTTCTACCATTCTTCTTTGGAATATTTAGAATGAAAGAAACAACCAATTTTTTAATCAAGATAGGAAGGATATTCACTATATTTGGAAAAAGACCATAGCCAACTTAGTTGAATCAATCCATGAACTCCTTAATCACCCTCAAAACTCCCACCAAAAATGGGATCAAGTGATGCAAATATTGAATATTAAACCTTCTAAGGGAAACCAACTTAAAGGGAATGTGAGTATTAGTAAGATGGATAGGACTAGAAATTGGAAACCTCCTCATAAGGATTTTGGAAAAGTCAATACTGATGGAGCCTCTAGAGGGAACCCTAGAAAAGCTAGTGTGAGAGGAATTGGTAGACTTTCAGATGGCTCCCTGGTTTTTACTTTTGCTGAGAATTTGGGTATTATTTCCAATAACCTTGCTGAGGGGTATGGTATCCTTAGAGGCCTTCAGGAGGCTACTAAGGTTGGATGGGAAAAGGTTTTAGTTGAGTCTGACTCTCAACTTATGATTAATCTCTTGAAGACTCCTAAGAATCATAAGGTGGATTGGAGAATAAAAAGAATTATTGAGAAGATTCAGTTAATCCAGATGGGATTTTTGAAAGTTGATTACAGTCATGTGGTCAGAGATCAAAACAAGAGTGCTGATACTTTAGCTAATTGGGCTTTGGACAAAGGTGATATTACTTGTTATGGCCACCCTCCTATATGGTGGACTTCTCAAATTAGGGAAGCTCTTCTTTCTATCATTTCTTTGGATGGCTCCAGTTCTGAAGGTACCTAGTTTCTTCTTGTTTTTTTTTTTGCTTCTCTTTGGTTCATTTAGTTTTTTAGTTACCTAGCTCATTCTATTCTTTATTTTGTTTCATCTATTGATTCTTGCCTTAATAGTCTTCTGGTCTAGATAGGTCATTGTTTTGTTCATTGTTTTTTTTTTCTTCTTTCTTCTTTGTTTTTTTTTGTTTAGTTTTTTAAGATGGGTGGCTTCTTTTGTTTTGTTTTGTTTTTTTGTTATTTGTGTTGTTTTTCATTGTTCTTGTGTTTTTATTGTTTTGTTTTTTTTTTTTTATGTTTTTTGTTATTGTTCTTGTGTTTTTTTCGTTCTTGTTCTTGGGTTTCTCTTTGTTTGTGTTATTTCATGTTTTTATGTGTGAGTGTCTTCTATGTTTTTTGTTTTTGTTTATTGTCTATTGTTGGTTGTTTTTTAATTTTAATTTAATTTTATTTATTTTAATTTTTAGGTTTTGGTTGTGTTTATTTTTCATGTTTTTTTTGGGTTATGTCTTTGTAGTGTTCTGTTGTTCTTGTCTTGTTTGTGTTTTGTTATGTGGTTCTTGTGTTTTTCTATGTGGTTTGTGTTGTGGTTTATTTTTTCTTATTGTGCGTGTTTGGTTGTGTTTTTGTTTTTGACACACTCAAGGAGCATGTTTTTTATTTTATTTTATTATTTTTGTTGTTATTTACTTATTTTTAAATTGGTTTTGTGTGTTGTTTGCTCCTTGAGTATGTCAAAGGTGGTAGGCTAGGTCCGAGTCCTAGGCATTTTTTGTGGAATGGATACCCTTGCCTCCTCGGGTCTTACCCGAAAGTGGCATCCCTTTTGGGATATTTTCCACAAATAAAAAAAATTAAAAATTAAAATTTTAAAGTTCCTCATTTTTTTTTAAATTAAAGTTTACAATTAAAAAAAAAAAAAAAAAACCACTTCTTTAATCAGTTAAGGTATCATACCCCTAAATTCATACAACTCACTTCAAACACCTCACTTAATCCCCCTAAATTCATACCCCTCAATTTGTACCCCTTTCCTAATACCCCTCTATTCATACCCCTTTCTTCATACCCCTAACTTTAATCAATTAAAGAATCATACCCCTAAATTTAATAAATTAAGATCTTAGGGTTTAGGGGTTAGGGTTTAGTGTTTATAGGGTTTAGGATTTAGGGTTTGGAGTTTTAGGTTTTAGGGTTTAGAGTTTGGGGTTTAGGGTTTAGGGTTTAGAGTTTAAGGTATTAAGTAAGGATTTTGAAGTTAGAGATATGAAGTGAGGGGTATGAGGAAAGGGGTATGAAGTTAGTGGTATAAATAAAGGGGTATGAAGTTAGGGGTGTGAAGTGAGGGGTATGAAGAAACACTAATTTTTATTTGAAAAAACATTGATTTTTTTTCGATTTTCTAAAGTTTTTGAAAAAAAATTGTTTTCCTAATGTTTTGATTTTTTGTTTTTTTTTCTAAGGTTAAAATACTAGAGGTAAAATTAAAATTTTAAAGTTTCTAAGAGAAAAAAAAAAAAAAAAGTTTACAATTAAAAATTAAAAATTCCAAATTATTATTACTTTAATTAAAATTTACAATTAAAAAAAATAAAATAAAATAAAATAACACTTATTTAATCAATTAATGTCTCATACCCCTAACTTTGTACCCCTAAATTCATACCCCTTAATTCACACCCCTTTCTTCATACCCATCACTTCATACCCCTTTCTTCATACCCCTCTCTTCATACCCCTAACTTTAATCAATTAAGGTCTCATACACCTAACTTCATACCCCTTTATTCATACATGTTTCGTCATACCCTTCACTAAATACCCCACTTCATACCCCTGAGTAATTGAATACTTACAAAACAACTTCGTTAATCAATTAATGTCTCATATCCATTTCTTCATACCTTTAACTAATTAAATACTTACAAAAACCTCTTCTTTAATAAATTAAGGTCTCATACCCCTCCCTTCATACCCCTAACTGAATTCACATAAAACCCCTTTCTTCATACCCCTTACTTGATAACCCTTTTTTCATACCCCTTTCTTCATACCCCTAACTTCATACCCCTTTATTCATACCCATTTATTCTTAGCCCTTTCTTCACACCATCAATAAATACCCCTGACTTCATACCCCTAAGTAATTGAATACTTTCAAAAACCACTTCTTTAGTCAATTAATGTCTCATATTCCTTTCTTAATACCCCTCACTTCATACACCTAACTAATCGAATACTTACAAAAACCACTACTTTAATCAATTAAGGTATCGTACCCCTCACTTCAAACCCCTAACTTCATTCACTTCATATCCCTTTCTTCACATCCCTAACTAATTGAATACTTACAAAAATCACATCTTTAATAAATTAAGGTCTCATACCCCTCACTTCATACCCCCTAACTTCATATCCCTCCATACCCCTCATTTCATACTCATCACTTCATACCCCTAACTTCGTAGTCCTAAATAATCAAATACTTACAAAAACCACTTCTTTAATCAATTCATGTCTCATACCCCTAACTTCATTTCTCTAACTAATTGAATACTCACAAAAACCACTTCTTAACTAAAACCTAAACCCTAAACCCTGAAGTTAGGGGTATGAGACACTAATTGATTAAATATGTGGTTGTTGTAAGTATTCAATTAGTTATGGGTATGAAGTTAGGGGTATAAGACATTAATTGATTAAAGAAATTGTTCTTGTAAGTATTTAATTAGTGAGTGGTATGAAGTGAGGGGTATGAAGTTAGGGGGTATGATGAAAGGGGTGTGAAGTGAGGGGTATGCAGAAAAGGATATGAATTTAGGGGTGTGAAGTGAGGGGTATGAAGAAACATTCAATTTTTTTTTTTAAATATTATTATTATTATTATTATTTTATAATGTTTTTTATTTGTTTTTATTTTCTAACATTTTGATTTTTTTGTTTGTTTTTCTAAGGTCAAAAAAATTAAAATTAAAATTAAATATTTAAATTTCCTAAGAAAAAATAATAATAAATAAATAAAATTAAAATTGAAATTTTAAAGTTCCATTTTTTTTTTTAAATTAAATTTTACAATTAAAAAAAATAAAAAAAAAACATTTCTTTAATCAATTAATGTTTCATACCCCTAACTTCATATCCCTCACTTCACAACCCTTTATTAATACCCCTCATTTCATTCCCATTTCTTCATACCCCTAAATTCATGCCTCTAATTTCATACCCCTTTATTCATACCCCTTTCTTGATACTCCCTATCTTCATACCCCTAAATTCATACACCTTTCTTCATACCCCTAACTTCATACCCCTTTGTTCATACCCCTCACTAAATACCTCTCACTTCATACCCCTAAGTAATTAAATACTTACAAAAACCACTTTTTTAATCAATTAATGTCTCATATCCCTTTCTTCATACCCCTCACTTCATACCCCTTTCTTCATACCCATTATTTCATACCTCTAACCAATTGATTACTTCTAAAAACCAATTCTTTAATCAATTAAGGTCTCATACCCCTCACTTCATACCCATAACTTCATTCACTTCATACCCCTTTCTTCATACCCCCTAACTTCATACCCTTTCTTCATACCCCTCACTAAATACCTCTGACTTCATAACCCTAAGTAATTGAATACTTACAAAAACCACTTCTTTAATAAATTAATGTCTCGTATCCCTTTCTTCATACCCCTAACTTCATACCCCTTTATTCATACCCCTAAATAATTGAATACTTACAAAAACCACTTCTTTAATCAATTAATGTCTCATACCCCTCACTTTATACCCCTGAATTCATTCACTTTATACCTCTTTTTTCATACCCCTAACTTCATACCCCTAAATTCATACCACTTTTTTCATACCCCTCAATTCATATTCATTTCTTCATACCCTCTAACTTCATACCCCTAAATTCATACCCTTAACTTCATACCCCTCAATTCATACCCTTTTCTTCATACCCCTCACTTCATATCCCTTTCTTCATACACCTCTCTTCATACCCCTAACTTTAATCAACTAATGTCTCATACCCCTAACTTCATACCCTTAACTTCATACCCTTCAATTTTTACCCCTTTCTTCATACCCCTCACTTCATACCTTTTTCTTCATACCCCTAACTTTAATCAACTAAGGTATCATACCCCTAACCTCATACCCCTCATTTCACACCCCTTTCTTAATACCCCTTATTTCATACCCCTTTCTTCATACCCCTTTATTGATACTCCCTAACTTCATACCCTTAAATTCACACACATTTCTTCATACATTAACTTCATACCCCTTTCTTCATACCCCTCACTAAATACCTCTCACTTCATACCCCTAATTAATTGAATGCTTACAAAAACAAAATTTTTAATCAATTAATATCTTAGATCACTTTCTTCATAACCCTTTCTTCATACCCCTAACCAATTGATTACTTACAAAAACTACTTCTTTAATCAATTAAGACCTCATATCCCTCACTTCATACCTCTAAATTCATTCACTTCATAACCCTTTCTTCATACCCCATAACTTCATACCCCTTACTTAATACCCCTTTTTTCATACCCCAAACTTCATACCCCTTTATTCATACCCCTTTATTCATACCCCTTTCTTCATATCTCTCACTTCATAACCCTAAGTAATTGAATACTTACAAAAAACCACATATTTAATCAATTAATGTCTCATATCTCTTTTTTCATACTGTAGCACCCTAAAATTGGCGCAGTAAAATTACAATAATTACATTCACCTTAGTAAATAATTTAAAATTCAAATTTAACCTCCCAAACCGCCCGTTAACCATCGGGAAATCCGTTTCCCCCTTTTTCGTGCCATTTTTAGAGGTTGTTTTGACCGTTTGACGATATCATCGCCGATCAGACGATATCGCCCCAGATTTGATGATTTCGTCTGGACTAGGACGTCCAGACGATCTTGTCACAAAACTAATTTTGCAAAGTTGGATTCTGTTCCAACGGGTCTCCAATCTGGGCAGAAGCGTGTCTGCGCCGTTGGGACCCTCCCCGTTGGAGATCTCCCAAATTGGGATGATCTCCAACCTCCTAACTACTCCCCTAAGCCTATTTAATCCTAAACTATTCCCTTAGCACCCCCTGGCTGAAATTCTCCGCAAGTTAACTCCATTTACGTTAAATCATCCCTATTTTTCATTTGCACTGGTTCCATATCAATTTTGTTGTAGGTACATCACTATTTTTTAGCCGGAGCCAGCACCTATCGTCGTCGACGAACCTGTTCAGATCGGAGGCGAACCTGGCGAATTCGAGACGATTTCGTACTGATGCGAGACGATCTCGACTGCAATCCATATTAAGGCAATCAGTGCCTGAAGTTTGCATTTCTCAACCTTTTCTCTGTCATTTTATTCTGCAAATTAGATAGTCTATTCAGTGTTTTATGTTATTTTGCATTTGGAGTTCACCCATTTAGATTAAGTGCATAATTAAATCCTAATTATCATCTAATTAGCGTGACTCATTTCTGTCTCTGTGTTTAAGTTTTAGTTTGATAACATTGCTGCCATTTTATATCATTTCCCTCTGTTAGCACTATAGTACTTTTTGTATTTTGCATCTATTTTTGGTTTTGCAGGTCTCTGATGAATTCGTCTGACGAATTCGTCAGATCTCAGACGATCTTGTCTGATTGCAGATGATTCTATCGAATTTCAGATGATCCAGACTGCTTCAACATCAGAATCTTCTTCAGACATCCGGATCAGGTATTCCTCATTTGCATTCTGTAAATTCTCTATTTTATGTCTTTAAATTTATTTTCTGTATTCATTGAACTTGCATTTTCATGTAGATTAATCTAGATTCATTTGGCCAAACCTAGGATATGAATGCTTAAGGTTAAAAATGAACACATTAAAACACATTCCAAAACCTAGGCGTGGAAACTGCCCTTAAATGTTTCCTGGTGAACCCACCATCCATCGAAAAATCATCAAAATACACCTCCCTTGAGAGGCGGGACCTTCGCAAAGTCCTCTCAGTCCGAGAGTACCGCGACATCCTTTTCCCATCCTCCTTTCGGGCACGGATCCAATAGCTCTGAAGGTAGGGATGCGAAAAATTTGGAGCGATACATTTTGGTGAACCCGACGTGAATGCATCATAACCTTTTGAAAAACAAAACAAAAACAAAACAAAAACATATATAGAACAACTAAAACATAGATGCATTTTAAAACATTTAAGTTTGAAATCATGTTTAGATGGTAGCTCCTAAGAAAAGGTTAGCAGTTACTATAAACGTAGAAAATCAATTGGCAGCCATAGAAGTCAATTCTGTCCTTAGTGTGCCTGAAACAAGTAGAAATCAATTCCTGTGGAACGAACTTGATAGAAGACTTAGTCTCATCTCATCTAGGTCCACACAACTTAAGCAAATCAAGAGGCTAGTCCTAGATAGAATCCTGGATCCTCATCAACTAGTTTTTTATCATGAACTTGAGAGAGCACTGCCATAGATGGTTAGCCTATAGGAGAGCTCTAGTATCTTCGAAATTGTTCACCTTCGAGGAATACCTCGAGAATGCAACCATTGTGCACCGGTTCCTAGGTTGTGTAGAAGACCAAGAGGTTGTTCTTACAGATAGGGAAAAATGGAATAGAGTTCTGCGAGCTATGTTATATCGAGAGTATTGCCATGAGCTTTACTTTTATCAACCAACATCTAAAATAGACAACATCACTATAGCTCTTTTCATCAAATTTTTAAAAGAAAACTTTCAATTTGAAGAAGAACACTTCATGACTCTGGAACAACTCGAACCTATTAATGATATTCATAAATTGTTTATAGAAAACTAGATTATTACTTCAGTATTATTTCTTGCATTTATTGTGTTATTTGCTGTCTTTATTATATTGTTTCAAAAAAAAAAAAAATCAAAAACTTAGCAAAAACTTAAACATTTCATTTTCAAATATTGTAGTAGGTATATAGTAAATATATACCTCTTAATTTGTTGCATATATATATAAAATATATATATATATATATATATATATATATATATATATATATATTTGCTGAAATCAAAACTTAGCACCATGCCTAAACTTAGGAATGGTAAAGAAACTTTAGGAGAAGGAGAAGATTGGTTACAAGATACAACTAAAGACCCAAATGTCCTTCTTGGAGATTCAAATCCGGAAGGAGAAACTCTAGGTCAATCAGACGAAGACTTAGGTGAAGATAAGGAACAAGAAGGAAGTGTTAAAGAGGATGGATCCTCATCCCCTAGAGTAGCTCCAAATGGAACTATTGCCTTTGACAATGCAGAGCATTTCAAGAAATTTCTCATGGATAACATTGATGACCTTAATGTGGCAATTCGCCTTGATAAAGGGCAAATCAGTAACACTCAAGCAGCCATGGAATATATGTGCAATATGCGCACTAATCCCTTGTCTTTCATTGATCAAGAAAGTGACAAGGCTGGGCCATCCAATACGGATATGGTCACTATGGCTCAAAACATGTCAAAACAACAGGTTACCCAACCTCCTAAGGAACTTGTTATTCAACCTAAAATCACTCCCACACAAAAGAAACCTTCCTTCACTACTTTGTTCCGCCAAACTATTGAGCAATATGCTTCAAGTAAACAAAAACCTAAAACAAAGCCAAATACAAACTTTCAACAATCCGGAATACAACATAATCCAACTTCAAAATTCCTCCATAATACTTTTCCTACCAATACTTTACACAACGGTAACATGGCATCTAATCTTCATGTTCCTCCATCATATGCCCATAACACTCATGTCAATGCCCTACCGAACCAATATGGGGGGCAAACTAGTAATCTGGAAGCCATGGTGAAACAATTAGCTTCACGTATGGACCGGATAGATCCCTACCGTCCCTCGTATAATTATCGAGAGATCTGTAGTCAACCTTTGGACCCCATAGTTGTAGCTCAACCATACCCTAAGCATTTTCCCATGCCCGTCCTGCCTATATATAAAGGAACCGAAGATCCCATAGAGCATCTTCGCATGTTTAGGATAGCATGTCACGACATATCGCATGACGACTTGCTATTACTAAAAATGTTCCCCAAAAGTTTAGGTGGAATGGCATTAGAGTGGTACTATCAATTGCCCACTCATTCTTTGAGAAACTTCGAAGAAACAGTGGAATCATTTGTCCATCAATTTAGTGCCTACATCGAGAGGCATGTAACTATTAAAGACCTATACAATTTAAAACAAGACAAGGATGAATGTTTTGCCGATTTCTTAGCTAGATGGAGGCAATTGATAGGAAAAACTGCACTTTGTGCTGCCTTATAGGGAAATGTTACACATTTTCATCAATAATTTACAAGAACAAGATATCTTATGAGCTATCGATCTGCTACTTTAACTACCTTCGATCAAGCTATAGATTTAGCTCGAAGAGTAGAAGATGCCCTCATTAGGAGAGGCCAACTTAGGAAGAAGGATGATGAGAAAACATCTAGAAATCAATATAAAAACAAACAAGTTGTCGGTGATGGAGTCAGTGACAGCAGGAATGTTGCTAATATCAATGCAACGAAGACAACAGAAAAATTCATATTGAAACCTCTTGACAAGCCTCCTCGAGAATTCACTAGATTAAACCAACCCTTATCAACTATTTTACCTCAATTACTCGAAAGAGGTTTGATCCAATTACCAGCTATCCGGGAACCTGACCCAACTATACCCGGATACAGATCTGACTTGCACTGTGATTTCCATAGAGGACCTGGACATTCTACCAATGCTTGTAAAAGGTTGAAACATAAAATACAAGATTTGATTGACAATAATGAAATGGAAGTGCAAGCCTTCCAACCTAAACAAAACCCTCCTAATAATACTCAAAAGACCATTCCCCAAAATCAAAATCAAAATGCCAATCAAACTCTAGACATATTTCAACACCCTTTACCAAGACATGGTAAAGAGGTAGCCAATCAAATCGAACATCATAATGTTCCCCCTCCTACCCGATATGTAGGAACCATTAGCGGACAATTACCTATTCAGGATCCTCAAATATTTGACACGACCTTATCCCTAGTTACGACCAGGCCCTTACATAATTTTCAAACTTTTGATTCTAGTGATATAGAATCAGATAGTGAAAGTGAACTAGACATTACTTCAAACCAATCGAATAGTTCTGAAAATGAATCAGATCCTATTCAACCCGTCACATAGATGCTATGGTTCCGGAAGAACCATTTCCTAGAAGAGTCACTACTCGACCTTCTTCTAATATATTCCTTTCTAATGAACAAGCCATTAATGCTCAACCGAGACCGGTTCAACGTCTTCACTATAACATTGTAGGTACCATTGGAGTCGTTACTCGACAACAAGCTCAAAACTCTCAACAAGAACCAAACCAGAACGATGGATCGGCTCCATTCGTTTTGAAAAACCCCAATAAAGGGAATCATGTTCCTACTATTCAATCTAAACCCCCTTACAATATTAATGAGCAATTGTCCAATACTACGGCCAGAATTTCCCTCTTAGATTTATTAAGATCCTCTCCCACCCATAGGGATGAGTTGATGCTTACATTGAGCCAAATGATGGTACCTCAAAACATTCAACCTGAAGCTATGGCCAATACTATCATCACTCGAGAGATTGATTGTATTGACTTTCGGGATAAAGATATCCCACAACACAGTTTACATAAGGACAATCCCTTATACATTACTGCTCTAATTGGAGATGTAGTTGTCAAAAGAGTTTTGATTGATAATGGCTCATCTCTAAACATTTGCACCTTTGACTTCTACCAACGATTTGGCTTTAGAAGTGATGAAATGAAGAAAAATGATATGATTATCAAAGCTTTTAATGACGAAACACAAGAAACGTGTGGAGTTATTACCCTCCCATTGCAAGTTGGCCCTAGAACCCTAGAAACAACCGTGTTTATTGTACATTGCCCGACATCGTACAATATACTTTTGGGTCGCCCTTGGATCAACGCCATGCGAGCGGTCCCATCAACTTTACACCAATGTGTTAAATTCGAGTTTAAAAATCAGTTGGTCACTATTCATGGTGACCCTAGACCTTTGATATGTGTGCTTTGGCAGAACCCGTTGGAGTGCAATTTTGCCCTGCTCTGTCATCCACACATCCTAGTTCTTATTTTTCATCTAAAACTATGAAACATAAACCCATAACTTCACCTATTTCCCCTCCATTAATTTCATCCTCCTATATAGACCAACAACCCTCTAAACAAATCATTTTAGAACCTCAAAAAGATCTTAAATCTACAACCAATCCTTCAAGTTCTATCCCTATAAATTCAAAACCTATAGACACATCTATCATACCTTCCACATCTAAAGATATAGGTAATAAGCCTTCTACATCTTATGCCCTTTTTGATGAACTCTTACCAGATTTATCTACAACCTTAATATCAGAAAAAACAAATGCTTTCATGCAAGATTCAAACCTTTTAAATAACTTACCGCCATCTCCTCGTACTTTGGGCCTCCCACAACCTATGGGAAGTACTTACCAAGTCGGGAGTTGTGCCTTCATTTATAAAGGATATGACTAGGGAAGAATCCCTCGAAATATCAAAACTCATCATGAAGGATATGCTCGGTGTTATTTTACCAATGATTATATTAAAGCTAAACCCATGATGCTTAAAATGGGATATGAAGGGAAAGGCTTGGGACCTTCCCAAAATGGCATGAAAGAACCTTTCGAGGTAGAACCGTGGCCTGCCCACTGTGGTGTGGGCCTATTTCCTAGTAAGGGTCAACCCTTTCCTTTTGAGGATGATGATCATCTCATATGCTATCAAGATTATTTGGATAGGCATGTTGATTTGCCTCTTAAAAATCAGTCGTTTTCATGCAACATGCTGTCCATAGCATACCCTGAAATGATTGCTGACCCCGATGAAGAGTTGGAAGGAGATATCTTCCATGATGTCTCTGTTGAAGAGATGTTACACAATGGATTTTATTTTGATGGTTCTATACCAACTATAGCCCAACTTGAGGCCACTGATCCTCAGAATGAATTATCTAAATTAACCTTACAAGAATTACAAGAATTGGGCGTTTCACCCGCCCCACCTAATTTTGAAAGAGATCTACACATGGAGGTAGAAAACGTCATTAAAATTAATATTGGAACTGAGGATAATCCTCACATAATCAATATTGGATCAGAATTAAGTCAAGAAAAACAAGAACAATACATTGCATTCCTTAAAGAGTATGAAGATGTCTTCGCTTGGACATATGAAGATATGCCAGGTCTAGACCCTTCCGTAGTCATGCATCATCTAGTGGTCCATCCGGATGCTAAACCTGTTAAACAAAAACTTAGAAAAATGCATCCCAAAGTGGCTCTGCTAGTCAAAGGGGAGTTAGAAAAACTCCTGAATGTTATCTTTATACAAGCTATTGATTATGCTTGAATGGATCTCAAATGTAGTTCCAGTCACCAAGAAAGAAGCTACCAAAGTTAGGGTTTGCATAGATTTTAGAGATATTAACGTTGCATGCCCTAAAGATGACTTTCCTCTTCCAAACATGGATCAAATCATTGACTTCACTGCCGAAAGTGGGATGATGTCCTTAATGGATGGATTCTCCGGTTATAATCAAATTCGGATAGCTCCTGAAGACTAGGCTAAAACAGCCTTTATTACCCCCTGGGGTACCTTTTGTTGGAAAGTGATGCCATTTGGCTTAAAGAACGTCGGTGCAACTTATCAACGAGCTATGACCTACATTTTTCATGATATGATGCATGATATCCTACATGATTATGTGGATGATATTATAGCTCGCTCTATTATTGAAAATAATCATTTAGATGATTTAAGGAAAGTCTTTAATCGATTACGAGAATATCTCATTCGATTAAATCCAACAAAATGCATATTCGGAGTTAAATCCGGCAAACTATTAGGGGTTTTAGTTTCTTTACGTGGTATTGAAATCGACCCTCTCAAGATTGCGGCCATCACTGATATGCCCGCACCTACTAATATATCTGAGTTACGAAGTTTACAAGGTAAACTTCAAGCCATCCATCGCTTCATCGATAAGCTGGCGGATAAAACCGGTCCCTTTCTTAAACTCCTTAAGAAGGATGTCCCCTTTAATTGGGATACAGAATGTAGAGAAGCTTTTGAACTTCTCAAACAATACCTCCTTAATCCACCTGTGCTTTCACCACCTAAATCCGATCGCCCATTTCTCCTCTATATTTTTGCTTCAGATTCTACCTTAGGGGCTATGTTAGCTCAACTTGATGATGAAAAGCGAGAACGTGCTAATTATTATATTAGCCGAACCTTCATCAGTTATGAAACCCGCTACACAGCGTTGGAAAAACTATGTCTAGCAGTCGTATTTGCTACGCAAAAATTAAGACATTATATGCTTAGTCAAAAAACTTATGTCATTGCTAAATATGATCCCTTAAGGTATCTCATGAGTCGACCTTATTTATCGGGTCGCACGGCCAAGTGGGTTCTTGCTCTAAGCGAGTTTGATCTCACATTCATAGGACAGAAGTCCGTTAAGGGTCAAATCATAGCGAGATCAATTAGTTGTTGCACCCTTAGAGTCTACCCATCCCCTCATCATCGAGTTTCCGGATGAATGCCTTCAATTAGAGGCGAGACCATACTGAACAATGGTCCTTATACTTTGATGGAGCCCGATGCATGAGTGGGGCTGAGTGCGGGTATTATTTTAATATCTCCGCAAAAACATCTTATTCCTCTGTCCTTCAAATTGACATTTGCTTGCACCAACAATACTTCTGAGTATGAAGCTCTAATCCTTGGATTACGAGCTGCCCTAGCACTAAAAATTAAACACCTTTTAGTTTTTGGTGATTCCCAAGCTGGTTATAAACCAAATTAATGAAGTTTATCAAACCAGAGATGATAAACTGTGCCCATATAAGGCCTATGTTTTACAATTAATGTCTTTATTTGATCAAGTTACCTTGGAAGCTATTCCTCGAACTAGCAACCGTGCGGCTGATGCTATGGCCGCAGCTGCATCTCTCCTGCCCTTGGAGTTAGATGACGAATATGCCACTATCATTATTCGTTGACTCCGGGAACCCGCTTCAAATAAGTCATGCTTAGAGCCTTTGGATGTGTTTCTAATCAATGAAACTACTCCCGAACCTTGGTATACAGACATATTTGATTTTCTTCAAAATGGGACTTTCCCTGCCAATTCTAATAGAAACCAGCATCGGTTATTACGTCGACGAGCAAGTCGATTCGTAATAATTGGCAATACTTTATATAGGAGATCTTTTGAAGGTATCCTATTACGATGTTTAAACTTAGAAGAGTCTAAATCAGCCTTGAGTGAAGCCCACGATGGATCTTGTGGAGGACACTTTAGTGGTAGTGTTATTGCTAAAAAGCTCCTTCGGATAGGATACTTTTGGCCTACCATGGAAACGGATGCACATGAGTATGTGCGCCATTGCGACAAGTGTCAAAAACATGCTGACCTTGTCCATGCGCCTGCACAAGAGCTGCAAGCTATTTCATCTCCTTGGCCCTTTTCTAAATGGGGCTTGGATATTATTGGCAAAATCAATCCTGTGTCATCTGATGGACACAAGTTCATCATAACCGCCATTGAGTATTTCACGAAGTGGGTCGAAGCTATGCCTTTAGCTTCTTGCCTTGGCACACAAGTTTCTAAATTTATTTTTAATCAAATCATTTGCGGGTTTGGAATTCCTGCCAATCTCATCTCTGACAATGGAACTTGCTTCAAAAATAAAGATGTTAAAAAATTATGTCAAAAATATAAGATTCAACATCATTGGTCCACTCCCTATTATCCTCAGGGTAATGGTCAAGCAGAAGCATCTAACAAAACCTTAATCAAAATTCTCAAAATATTGGTCAATAAAGCTGGTCGTGGTCGGCACATTCAATTATATCCGACCTTGTGGGCCTATCGAACTAGTGTTCGAACCCCCACGGGAACTTCACCATTTGTTTTGGTATATGGTCTTGAAGCGAGTTTTCCATTTGAATTGGAAGTTCCTTCTTTGGCTCTGCTACTTCAAGATACCGAAGTAGGAGATGAATATCGTGCTAGCGAGACTCAGTCAACTGGAACTCTTAGATGAAAAATGCATCAATGCTTTGGAGCATCTCCGTGCTTACCAAAACAAGCTTAAAAGATCATATGCTAAAAAAGTTCGTCATCGATCCTTTGAGATCGGTGACCTTGTTTTAAAAGAAAATCAAAAAAATACAAATGCAACTAAGGACCTTAAAGGTAAATTTGAGCCCAATTGGCTTGGACCATACATTATTACTGCCAAATTTGAATCAAGAGCATACAAATTATCTACCTTAGATGGTAAAGAACTTAAAGAACCCATGAATATTTTGCATCTTAAACGTTACTATGCATAAATTTGGTCATTCTTCATCCTTGTATATATTTGTTTTCAAAATTTTTTATATTTCTTTCAAATTTATAAAAATCCAAAAACATCAAAAATATTCATAATCATCCAAAATCTTCAAAAACTATCTATTGCATTTATTTAAAGCACTTGTTAAATTTTTTCTGCTCAAAATAAAAAATAAAACCAAAAATCAAAATAATGATAAAAATATAATAACAACTATATGCTTGACTCTTTCGAAACCAAAATAAAATAAAGAAGAAAGAGAGAGTCAACAGTCTCAAAACTTCTCAAAAGTGTTTATATATATTTTCTTACAATTATTGCAGTTATATGTTTCAAATTATTTTTGGATAAATTAGCATTTATTTGGAATCCCTCACTTGCACACTCACAACAATAAATATCTTGATTTTATCTGGCATGATTACTAATCTCTCTTATATCAAAGTTCACAAAATTCAATTAAATAAAGTTTGAGCATAGAGAATTGATCTTGTTATTTACTTAAACCAAGCACATCTTTTCACAATAAAATGATTATATTTGTAATTTCCATGTTTTGCTACATAGTAGAACTGATTTCTTGAGCGAAAAGTTTCCCCTGCTATCCTATCATGCACATGGTCTAGAATCTTTGAGAATTGGCAAAAGGACAAGCTCACCCCTACCCAGAATAAAAATCCCTTGCTCTACAACTAATCCGAGCAAGTATCCCTAGCACAAAAGAAAAGAAAAGAAAAGTTCAAGAAAGAAAAAAAGAGAAAAGAAAAATGTTATTTCAGCAATGTTCCAAGCATTATCAAGCAAAAGAAATACAAAAAGAAAAATAAGCAAAGTTCAAAAGAAAGCAAGAAAGCAATAAAATCCCTTTCCCTACCCTTTGAAAAGAAAAGAAGGGTTGATGAGCTTGAATCCCTGGAATTCTCAATTATTCGAAAAGCTGTGAGGTAAGCCCCATAGCAGGTGGTTTGTGCCCAACACTGCTTGGCCTTGGGTAACTCCTAGCGTGGTGATATGTCCGTCACATTAGCGACCTTCTTTTGTACGAACCTATGTCTGCTTATGGATTAGCTAGCTCTTGATAATCCGACCTACATAGTAGCCTAGTATGGTTATATGCATCTACATCATGGTTAATGAACACTTATTTGGTTTCTTCAAATCACTTGTATCATATTATCTTGCTCAAAAGTGGTAAATGAACAATGCAATTGCACACACATTTGTATTTGAGAGATTTTGTGTATCATTATGATAAATCAAGATCGGAAATGAATTCACATATGCACATGGGATTCCTTATAAATCTAACTTTTGTCTTCAAAATAATTTGAAATATTATTTTTTGCAACTTGTTTGGAATAAATCAAGTACAGTTGTTTACCATAAAGACAACTATATAATAGAAAAATCAAAAATTTCTTTCAAAATACACAAAACATATACATATATATCTGGTTGACTTTCGCGACGATGGTATAGTTTCAAAACCAAAATTGGAATTTTATGCCTAGCGCAAGTCCTCATTTTCATATTTTCTATTCATCAAAAATCAACCATGCAATAAAACTATCTTTTTTGGATTTTCGCGATGATGGTATAAGTCTATACCTACATATTCTATGCCTAGCGCAAACCATTGTAACAATTTTTATTCCCCATTTATTAAAAATCATGAAAACCATATGACTTAATTCATTATGTTACACAAATTATGCTTTTCAAAAGCAAACACATTTTCATTATTTCATGTCATTATGTCAACCTTCAATTTTGCAATGATGGTATAATTCCTAAAGAATTATCCAAAAATTTTATCACACTTAGGAATTTATGCCTAGCAAAAATCATTTTAAAACATTATTTCATGCACAAATATTTTTTATGAAAATCTGAAAACAAACCATCATCATCATCATCATTTGCACTATTGCACCAAAGTCTTAAGACAGTTTCTTAAGCACTCTTTTACTTTTTAACAATATTTCTATAAATGGGACTAGCTTGACGACCGAGTGAGCAACGACTCCATGAAATGGTCTATAATAGCGACAATGTCCTTTGAAATTATTGTTAGAAGTCTCTTTTTATTTTTACATTTCATTACAACAAATCAATTTGTTACATCAGATTATTTCATTTAAAATATTACACGCATGACATTCAAATTATATTCCCAATGACATAATTACATCCAATTATCAAATCAATCAATCAAAACATTAAAAGCATCATAAAAATACATAAGACAAGTCATATGATCAAAAATATCTCATCTATATATATCACAAATATATGTACATCATCAAAACTGGATTGGTATGCCACAATATGTACCTCGGCATACTCAATCCTCTATCAAAAATATATCATATAATACAATGTCAATCCAGCCCTCTAGCCTCGAGAGCCCCTCGAGCTCTCTGCCTCATCTCCTCCCCCGCCCTGAGGTGGACGAGGTGGCCCCATCACCGTCTGTGTAGTCCTCGTCCTCGATCGGGACGTGGTCCTCGATGACCCGATCCTGATCGGATCTGCGATGTTAGCTGGCAGGGGTAGTCTATCCGCCTCTGGCACCAGCTGGAAGTATAGTGTCTGGTAAAATGTCAGCTGGGCGATAGCCCGTGTCAACTCCCTAGAGCTCGCCCCTCCGCCCCGTGCCCTGAGGCATGCAATCTCATCATGCAGTTGTGACACCTCAGCCCGGTGGCGTGCAGCCTCATCCTGTAGCGTCTGCACCTGGGCCGCAGATGATCTCTCTCCGCCCGGAGAGTAGCCATCTCGCTACTCTCTCCTGTGTCCACACCCTTGCCCTTATCGGGCGATGGTGGCCTCTGTGGAGATGGGGGTCTCGCCTCCCTCCTCTCCCTCTCTCTCTGTCACGGCCGCTCCTGTGCTTGTGGCCTCCTCGCCTCTCTCCCGTCGCGACCCTGGGCTGCCTCCATCATCGCCTGGTGCCGCCTCCCTATCCGATGCACAACCGCATGGATCGGACCCTGTGCCCTCATCATCCGAGGAGGGCGGATGCCTGCGTACCAGGCATCGTAGCCATCGGCTACTCTTGCGTCGTCCCCATCCACTGGCTGGATGGGGGCATCATCTGTGTCCTGGCTCCAGAACCGCTGCATGTCCGGAGCCCCGCTAATAGTAGTGTTATCCTAGATAGTCCGGGAAAACTCGTAATCCCTGAGAGATGGGATCCCCTGCTGTAGATCGAACTGCCTCAAAACTCGGTCGTACCTATGGAGCTCCACCTCTCCCCTCTCCATCCTCAGCCAGCAAACTCGCCTAACACGAGCCAACTCCTGTCCGTCCTCTGCCCACCCTGGATGCTCCCTCCATGGCCTCCAGGTGATCTGGTCCGGGACTAAGTCATCCAGTAGCCTCCGGGACATCGGCAGGTCTATCCGTCGTTGTGCCCCTCTTCGGAGCCACCAGTAGAAGACTCGGGGCCTCTCCCCGTCAACCCCTATCAGAGGAAGCCCTACCGGCCTCCGCATCGCAATGTGCTCCCAGCACCAAACCTGTAGTAGCGATGTCATAACTAGACATCGGCCGCCCTTGTACACGACCCCATATAGGATCCTGTACAATCGGCATAGTACAAAATTGCCCCATGAGAACCTGTAGCCGTGGTCCCTCATGTCGTAGATCACATCTACGAGCATCCATGGCACCCTGCACCCGCTCTGGTGGCATAGCAGAAGTCCACCAACTACTCCAGCTAGAACCCGTGTGAGTGTAGATGCCCCAGGCATCTGGCGCAGTGCCTCGATGTTAACTCCGCCCTTCTCCAGGGCGAAGCTCGGGTCACCGCACAACCGTCCCATAGTGCGGCCCTGATTGGCCGTAGGAGTAATGAGTCGTCCTTGTATGGGGATTCTCAGAATCCTCCATACATCCTCCAAAGTGGGAGTCATCTCCCCTGTAGGTAGCCAAAAACATGAAGAGCCCGGATACCACCTCTCTGCTAGGGCCATCAGTAGCCCCATATCTGTAGACACTTGTGGCATTTCTGCCACATGCTGCAAGCTAGCCTATGCTAGCTGATCCCGCTCTGCCTGTGTGAGAGTGGCCAAGTCATCTCTCAACCCTTCGTATTTCCATTCTCTGCTCTTTAGTAATCCTCTCTACAAACATAAACAACAAAACAACAAACAATCATTAATAAACAATTCAAGTAATTAATAATGCAAGTTAAAAATTCAATTTTGTGCAATTGATGATATCGCCCACTATTGGACGATATCGTCCCAAATTTGAGCATAATCGTCTCCGATTTCGTAGTTCGAAATCGTCCCTAATTTGATGAAATCGTCCCCCTTTCGACGATTTCGCCCTCGGGTAAAATTGCCAAAATTGAGACGATTTCGTCGAAATCGGGACGATTTCGTCCCGACGACGTCGACGGCCCAAAAACGGCCGCGATGCTCAAAAATCACCTAAAAATTACCTACAAAGCATGTAAAGTTAAATTAAAGCATCCTAGATAAGTCTAGACTCTTACCCGTAGACCGCGTCGGACCTCTGTCGATCTGTGCGTCGTCTCCACCATTTTTTCTTTAGAGCTCTAAAACTAGAAAATGAACAGTAAAAATGAATTAGGGTTTTACCCTATTTTTCTTAATTTTATTCAAAAATAATTTTTTTGCTTTTTCGCGTTTTTACCTCAAACGTTCGATTTGGGTAAAAACACGGAGGGGGCACCATAGTAAGTTGTCGTACGATTCGACCAAGAATCGTCGCCTAAAAATGGGAATAATTTTTGCTTTCTCGTAGATCGAGAAGAACTCATCTTTAACGCATTTTCTTGAAAAATTCGCTAAAGAGGGGGCAAAATGTAGCACCCTAAAATTGGCGCAGTAAAATTACAATAATTACATTCACCTTAGTAAATAATTTAAAATTCAAATTTAACCTCCCAAACCGCTCGTTAACCGTCGAGAAATCCGTTTCCCCCTTTTTCGTGCCATTTTTAGAGGTTGTTTTGACCGTTTGATGATATCGTCGTCGATCAGACGATATCGCCCTAGATTTGATGATTTCGTCTGGACTAGGACGTCCAGACGATCTTGTCGTAAAACTGATTTTGCAAAGTTGGATTCTGTTCCAACGGGTCTCCAATCTGGGCAGAAGCGTGTCTGCGCCGTTGGGACCCTCCCCCATTGGAGATCTCCCAAATTGGGATGATCTCCAACCTCCTAACTACTCCCCTAAGCCTATTTAATCCTAAACTATTCCCTTAGCACCCCCTGGCTGAAATTCTCTGCAAATTAACTCCATCTACGTTAAATCATCCCTATTTTTCATTTGCACTGGTCCCATACCAATTTTGTTGCAGGTACATCACTGTTTTTTAGCCGAAGCCAGCACCTATCGTCGTCGACGAACCTGTTCAGATCGGAGGCGAACCTGGCGAATTCGAGATGATTTCGTACTGATGCGAGATGATCTCGACTGTAGTCCATATTAAGGCAATCAGTGCCTGAAGTTTGCATTTCTCAACCTTTTCTCTATCATTTTATTCTGCAAATTAGATAGTCTATTCAGTGTTTTATGTTATTTTGCATTTGGAGTTCACCCATTTAGATTAAGTGCATAATTAAATCCTAATTATCATCTAATTAGCGCGACTCATTTCTATCTCTGTGTTTAAGTTTCAGTTTGATAACATTGCTTCCATTTTATATCATTTCCCTCTATTAGCACTTTAGTACTTTTTGTATTTTGCATCTGTTTTCGGTCTTGCAGGTCTCTGACGAATTCGTCAGATCTCAGACGATCTTGTCTGATTGCAGATGATTCTGTCGAATTCCAGATGATCCAGACTGCTTCAAACATCAGAATCATCATTGAGACATCCGGATCAGGTATTCCTCAGTTGCATTCTATAAATTCTCTATTTTTTTGTCTTTAAATCTGTTTTTTGTATTCATTGAACTTGCATTTTCATGTAGATTAATCTAGATTCATTTGGCCAAACCTAGGATATGAATGCTTAAGGTTAAAAACGAACACATTAAAACACATTCCAAACCTAGGCGTGGAAACTGCCCTTAAATGTTTCCTGGTGAACCCACCATCCGTCGAAAAATCATCAAAATACACCTCCCTTGAGAGGCGGGACCTTCGCAAAGTCCTCTCAGTCCGAGGTACCGCGACATCCTTTTCCCATCCTCCTTCCGGGCACGGATCCAATAGCTTGAAGGTAGGGATGCAAAAAATTTGGAGCGATACACATACCCTAACTTCATACCCCTTTCTTTCTACCCCTCACTTCATATCCCTTTATTCATACCCTAATTAATTGAATACTTACAAAAACCACTTGTTTAATCAATTAAGGTCTCATATCCCTCACTTCATACCCCTAACCTCATACCCCTCACTTCATAGCCCTAATTAATTAAATACTTACAAAAACCACTTTCTTAATCATACCACTTTCTTCATACATTTAAATTCATACCCCTTACTTCATACCTCTTTCTTAATACCCCTAACTTCATACCCCTTTCCTCATACCCCATAAATTCATACCCCTAACTTTGTACCCCTTTCTTCATAACCCTAAATTCATACCTCTAATTTCATACCCCTTTATTCATACCCATCACTAAATACCCATCACTAAATACCCCTAAGTAATTAAAAACTTACAAAAACCACTTCTTTAATTTTAATGTTTCTAATTCTAAGAAAAAAAAATTAAAGTTAAAATTAAAATGTGAAAGCTCCTAATTGTTTTTTAATTAAAGTTTACAATTAAAAATAAATAAAATTAAAAAATATCAATTCTTTAATCAATTGGGGTGTCATACCCCTAATTTCATACCCCTCACTTCACACCCCTTTCTTCATACCCCTAACTTCATACCCTTTATTCATACCCCTTTATTAATACTCCCTAACTTCATATCCCTTTCTTCATATACCTAAATTCATACCCCTAACTTCACACCCCTTTCTTCATACCCCTAACTTCATACCCCTTTATTCATATCCATAAAACACTAAACCCTAAAACCTTAAAACTTAAACCCTAAACCCTAAACCCTAAACCCTAAAACCCTTAAACCCTAAACCCTAAACCCTAAATCCTAAACCCTAAACTCTAAATCCTAAAAGGGTATGAAGTTACCCTAAATCCTAAATCCTAAACCCTAAAGGGATATTAAGTTAGGGGTATGAAGTTAACCTAAACCCTAAAGCCTAAAGCCTAAATCCTAAAGGGGTATAAATATAGGGGTATGGAGTTACCCTAAACCCTAAACCGTAAACTATAAAACCTAAAGGGATATGAATTTAGGGACATGAAGTTACTCTAAACCCTAAACCCTAAGCCCTAAATCCTAAACCCTAAATCCTAAAGGGATATGAAGTAACCCCAAATACTAAACCCTAAACCCTAAAGGAGTATGAAGTTAGGGGTATAAAGTTACCCTAAACCCTAAACCCTAAATCATAAACACTAAAACCCTAAACCCTAAACCCTAAAATCTAAAAAGCTAAACCCCAAAAACCTAAACCCCCAACCCTATACCGTAAACCCTAAAACTCTAATCCCTACACCCTATACCCTAAACCCTAAAACTCCATATCCTAAACCCTAAACCCTAAAACCTAAACACTAAATATTAAACCCTAAAACCTTAAACTTATTTAATCAATTTTAAAGTTTTGAATTTTTTTTAATTAAAGTTTAAAATTAAAAAATTTAAAATAAAAAAATACTTCTTTAATCAATTAATGTCTCATACCCCTAACTTCGTACCCCTCAATTCACACCCCTTAATTAAGAAAAAAAAAACACTTTTTTAATCAATTAAGGTCTTTATACCCCTAAATTCATACCCCTAACTTCATACCCCTCAATTCATACACCTAACTTCATACCCCTCACTTCACACCCTATACCCTAAACCCTAAAACCTAAAACCATAAACCCTGAACTCTAAACCCTAAAACCCTAAACACTAAACCCTAAACCCTAAGACTTTAATTTATTAAAGTTAGGGGTATGAAGTTAGGGGTATGATATATTAATTGATTATAGAATTGGTTTTTGTAAGTATTCAATTAGTGAGGGTTATGAAATTATGGGTATGAAGAAAGGGGTATGAATTTAGGGGTATGAATAAAGGGATGTGAAGTGATGGGTATGAAGAAACATTGAATTTTTTTATTTTATAAATATTTTTAAAAAAATAGCTTTTCTAACATTTTTTTTTTTTCTAAGTTTAAAAAATTAAAATTTTAAATTTCCTAAGAAAAAAAAGAATAAAAAATTAAAGTTAAAATTAAAATTTTAAAGTTCCTAATTTTTATTTTTTAATTAAAGTTTATAACTAAAAAAAAAATTGAAAAAAAAAAAACACTTCTTTAATCAATTAAGTTATCATGCCCCTAACTTCATACCCCTAACTTCATACCTCTAACTTCATACCCCTCAATTAATACCCCTTTCTTCATACCCCTCACTTCATACCCCTTTCTTCATACTTCTCACTTCATACCCCTAAATTTAATCAATTAAGGTCTCATACCCCTAACTTCATACCCCTCACTTCACACCCCTTTCTTCATACCCCTAACTTCATACCCCTTTATTCATACCCATAACTTCATACCCTTTATTCATACCCCTTTATTAATACTCCCTAACTTCATACCCCTAAATTCATACCCCTAACTTCACACCCATTTATTCATACCCCTAACTTCATACCCCTTCATTCATATCCATATAACCCTAAAAACTTAAACCTTAAACCCTAAACCCTAAAACCCTAAACCCTAACCCTAAATCCTAAACCCTAAACTCTAAATCTTAAAGGGGTATGAAGTTACCCTAAATCCTAAATCCTAAACCCTAGAGGGATATGAAGTTAGGGGTATGAAGTTACCCTAAATCCTAAACCCTAAAGCCTAAATCCTAAAGGGGTATAAATATAGGGGTATGGAGTTACCCTAAACCATAAACTATAAAATCTAAAGGGATATGAATTTAACTATATGAAGTTACTCTAAACCCTAAACCCTAAACCCTAAATCCTAAACCCTAAAGGGATATGAAGTTACCCTAAACCCTAAACCTTAAACCCTAAATCCTAAAGGGGTATGAAGTAACCCCAAATACTAAACCCTAAACCCTAAAGGAGTATGAAGTTAGGGGTATAAAGTTACACTAAACCCTAAACCCTAAACCCTAAATCCTAAACCCTTAAACCCTAAACCCTAAAACATAAACCCTAAAATCTAAAAAGCTAAACCCTAAAAACCTAAACCCCCAACCCTATACCCTAAACCCTAAAAATCTAAACCCTACACCCTATACCCTAAACCCTAAAACTCCATATCCTAAACCCTAAACCCTAAAACCTAAACACTAAATATTAAACCCTAAAACCTTAAACTTATTTAATCAATTTTAAAGTTTTGATTTTTTTTAATTAAAGTTTAAAATTAAAAATTTTAAAATAAAAAAAATATTTCTTTAATCAATTAATGTCTCATACCCCTAACTTCGTACCTCTCAATTCAAACCCCTTAATTAAGAAAATTAAAAAAAAAAAAACCCTTGTTTAATCAATTAAGGTCTTCACACCCCCAAATTCATACCCCTAACTTCATACCCCTCAATTCATACACCTAACTTCATACCCCTCACTTCACACCCTATACCCTAAACCTTAAAACCTAAAACCCTAAACCCTAAAATCTAAACCCTAAAACCCCAAACCCTAAACCCTAAACCCTAAACTTTAAACCCTAAACACTAAACCCTAAACCCTAAGACTTTAATTTATTAAAGTTAGGGGTATGATATATTAATTGATTATAGAATTGGTTTTCGTAAGTATTCAATTAGTGAGGGTATGAAGTGACGGTTATGAAATTAGGGGTATGAAGAAAGGGGTATGAATAAAGGGATGTGAAGTGAGGGGTATGAAGAAACATTGATTAAAAAAAAAAAAACATTGTTTTTTTTTTTTTTTATAAATATTTTGAAAAAAATAGCTTTTCTAACATTTTTATTTTTTTTCTAAGGTTAAAAAATTAAAATTTTAAATTTCCTAAGAAAAAAAGAAAAAAAAAATTAAAGTTAAAATTAAAATTTTAAAGTTCCTAATTTTTATTTTTTAATTAAATTTTATAATTAAAAAAACTAAAAAAAAAAATCACTTCTTTAATCAATTAAGTTATCATACCCCTAACTTCATACCTCTAACTTCATACCCCTCAATTCATAACCCTTTCTTCATACCCCTTTCTTCATACCTCTCTCTTCATACCCCTAACTTTAATCAATTAAGGTCTCATAACCCTAACTTCATACCCCTCACTTCACACCCCTTTCTTCATACCCCTAACTTCATACCCCTTTCTTCATACTACTTTCTTTATACCCCTAACACCCAGGTGTTGTAGGTGAGTTGGAGAGGAGAGGGCAATCCTCCAAGGGAGGTCCCGGGTTTGAATCTCCACCCTACCAAAACGCTGAATTGGGTACCGAAAATCCAATTGATAATGTTGGTACGGGCAGGGCTGGGTGCGACCCTGGGTGACTTTGACGGTGTAGAACCCCCTGTTCATGGTCTCTTTAACCAAGGCGGTCCTGCAAGGGGTTTTTTGCTTTAAAAAAAAAAAAATTCATACCCCTAACTTCATACCCCTTTCTTAATACTCCCTAACTTCATACCCCTAACTTCATACCCTATTCTTCATACCCCTAAATTCATATGCCTAACTTCATACCCCTTTATTTATATCCCATTATTTATACCCCTCACTAAATACTCCTCACTTCATACCCCTAAGTAATTGAATACTTACAAAGACCACTTCTTTAATCAATTAATTTCTCATATCCCTTTCTTCATACCCCTCACTTCAAACCCCTTTCTTCATACCCTAACTAATTGAATACTTACAAAAATACTTCTTTAATCAATTAGTGTTTCATACCCCTCACTTCATACCCCTAACTTCATTCACTTCATACCCCTTTCTTCATACTCGCTAACATCATTCACCTAAACTTCATACCCCTTTCTTCACACCCCTATCTTCATACCCCTTTATTCATACCCCTTTCTTCATATCCCTCACTAAATACCCCTCACTTCATACCCCTAATTAATTGAATACTTACAAAAACCATTTATTTAACCAATTAATGTCTCATATCCCTTTCCTCATACTCCTCACTTCATACCCCTTTCTTCATATCCCTCAGATCATACCCCTAAATTCATAATTTTTTCTTCATACCCATTTATTCACACCCCTTTCTTACAAAAACCACTTCTTTAATCAATTAATGTCTCATACCCCTAACTAATTGAGGTTAGGAGTATGAGATATTAATTGATTAAAGATGTAATTTTTGTAAGTATTTAATTAGTTAGGGGTATGAAGTGAGGGATATGAATTTAGAGTTATGAAGTTAGGGGTATGAGACATTAATTGATTAAAAAGTATTCAATTAGTGAGGGGTATGAAGTGAGGGGTATGAATTTAGGGATTTGAATTTAAGGGTATGAAGAAAGGGGTATGAAGTTAGGGATGTGAAGTGAGGGGTATGAAGAAACGTTGATTTTTTTATTTTAAAAACAAACATTGATTTTTTAGATTTTTTAAAGTTTTCTAAAGTTTTTGAAAAATTTTGATTTTTTAAAGTTTTGATTTTTTTTTTTTTTGTTTTTTCTTGTTAAAAAATTAAAATTTTCATACCACTCACTTCATACTCCTTTCTTCATACCCCTCTATTCATACCCCTAACTTTAATCAATTAATGTTTCAAACCCCTAACTTCATACCCCTCACTTCACACCCCTTTCATCATACCCCTCACTTCATATCCCTTTCTTATTACCCATTTATTAATACCCCTAACTTCATACCCCTAAATTTAATCCTCTTTATTAATACTCCATAAATATACCTAAATTCACACCCCTCCATACCCCTTTGTTCATACCCCTCACTAAATACCTCTCATTTCATACCCCTAAGTAATTAAATACTTACAAAAACCACTTCTATAGTCAATTAATGTCTCATATCCCTTTCTTCATATCCATTATTTCATACCCCTAACCAATTGATTAATTCTAAAAACTAATTATTTAATCAATTAAGGTCTCATACCACTCACTTAATACCCATAACTTTATTCACTTCATACCCCTTTCTTCATACCCCCTAAATTCATACCTCTTTATTCATACCCCTTTCTTCATACCTCTTTCTTCATACCCCTCACTAAATACCTTTGGCTTCATACCCCTTAGTAATTCAATACTTACAAAAACCACTTCTTTAATAAATTAATGGCTTATATCCCTTTCTTCATACTCTTCACTTCATACCCCTTTCTTCATAACCCTAACTAATTGATTACTTCAAAAACCACTTATTTAATCAATTAATTTCTGATACAACTCACTTAATAACCCTAACTTCATTCACTTCATACCCATTTTTTCATACCCCTAACTTAATACCACTCACTTCATATCCATCAAACATACCCCTCACTTCATATCCCTTTCTTCATACCCTCTAAATTCATACCCCTAACTTCATACCCTTAACTTCATACCTCTCAATTCATACCCTTTTCTTCATACCCCTCAGTTCATACCCCTTTCTTCATACCCCTCACTTTAATCAACTAAGGTCTCATACCAATAACTTCATACCTTTAACTTCATACATCTCAATTTGTACCCCTCTATTCATACCCCTCACTTCATACCCTTTTATTCATACCCCTCTCTTCATACGCCTAAATTTAATCAACTAAGGTCTCATACCCCTAACTTCATATCCCTCACTTCACACCCCTTTCTTAATACCCCTTATTTCATTTCCATTTTTTATACCCCTAAATTCATGCCTCTAATTTCATACTTATTTATTCATACCCCTTTCTTGATACTCCCTAACTTCATACCCGTAAATTTACACACATTTTTTCATACCCTTAACTCCATACCCCTTTGTTCATACCCCTCACTAAATACCTCTCACTTCATACCCCTAAGTAATTAAATACTTACAAAAACCACTTATTTAATCAATTAATATCTCATATCACTTTCTTCATACCCCTCACTTCATACCCCTTTCTTCATACCCCTTACTTCATACCCCTAACCAATTGATTAATTCTGAAAACCAATTCTTTAATCAATTAAGGTCTCATACCCCTCACTTCATACCCCTAACTTCATTCACTTCATACCTCTTTCTTCATACCCCCTAACTTCATACCCCTTTATTCATACCTCTTTCTTCATACCCCTCACTAAATACCTCTCAATTCATACCCCTAAGTAATTGAATACTTACAAAAACCACTTCTTTAATAAATTAATGTCTCATATCCCTTTCTTCATACCCATCACTTCATACCCCTAAATAATTGAATACTTACAAAAACAACTTATTTAATCAATTAATGTTTGATACCCTTCACTTAATACCCCTAAATTCATTCACTTCATACCCATTTTTTATACCCCTAACTTCATACCCCTAAATTCATACCAATTTTTTCATACCCCTCACTTCATACCCCTTAATTCGTACCCTTTTCTTCATACCCCTCACTTCATATACCTTTATTCATACCCCTCTCTTCATACCCATTACTTTAATCAACTAAGGTCTCATACCACTAACTTCATACCCCTCAATTTGTACCCCTTTCTTCATACCCATCACTTCATACCCTTTTCTTCATACCCCTCTCTTCATACCCCTAACTTTAATAAACTAAGATCTCATAACCCTAAGTTCATACCCATCACTTCACACCCCTTTCTTAATACCCCTCATTTCATACCCCTTTCCTCATATCCCTTTCTTCATACCCATTTCTTGATACTCCATAACTTCATACCCCTAAATTCACACACCTTTCTTCATACCCTATTTTCATACCCCTTTATTCATACCCCTCACTAAATACCCCTCACTTCATACCCCTAATTAATTGAATACTTATAAAAACCACTTCTTTAATCAATTAATGTCTTATATCTCTTTCTTCATACCCATCACTTCATATCCTTTTCTTAATACCCCTAACTAATTGAATACTTACAAAAACTACTTCTTTAATAAATTAATGTCTCATACCTCTCACTTCATACCCATAACTTCATTCACTTTATAAACCTTTCTTCATACCCCCTAACTTCATACCCCTTACTTAATACCTCTAACTTCATACCCCTTTCTTCATACCCCACACTTCATAACCCTCAGTAATTGAATACTTACAAAAAACACTTATTTAATCAATTAATGTCTCATATCTCTTTCTTCATACCCCTAACTTCATACCCCTTTCTTCATACCCTTCACTTCATAGCCCTTTATTCATACCCCTACCTAATTGAATACTTACAAAAATCACTTGTTTAATCAATTAAGGTCTCATATCCCTCACTTCATACCCCTAACCTCATACCCCTCACTTCATACCCCTTATTAATTTAATACTTACAAAAACAACTTCCTTAATCATACCACTTTCTTCATACCTTTAACTTCATACCCATTTCCACGTACCCCCTAACTTCATACCCCTAACTTCGTACCACTTTATTCATACCCCTAAATTCATACCTCTAACTTCATACCCCTTTCTTCATACCCCTTTATTCATACCCATCACTAAATACCCCTCAATAAATACCCCTAAGTAATTAAAAACTTACAAAAACCACTTCTTTAATTTTAAAATTTCTAAGAAAAAAAAATTAAAGTTAAAATTAAAATTTGAAAGTTCCTAATTGTTTTTTTAATTAAAGTTTACAATTAAAAATAAATAAAATAGAAAAAAAACCACTTTTTTAATCAATTCGGGTGTCATACCCCTAACTTCATAACCCTCACTTCATACCCCTTTCTTCATACCCCTAACTTCATACCCTTTCTTCATACCTCTTTATTAATACTCCCTAACTTCATACCCCTTTCTTCATACCCATAAATTCATACCCCTAACTTCATACCACTTTCTTCATACCTATAACTTCATACCCCTTTCTTCATACCCCTTTCTTCATATCCCTCACTTCTACCCCTAAGTAATTTAATACTTACAAAAACCACTTCTTTAATCAATTAATTTCTCATACCCCTTACTTCATACCCTTCAATTCATACCCCTATCTTCATACCCCTCACTTCATACCCCTCACTTCATAACCCTATCTTCATACCCCTATCTTGATACCCCTCACTTCATACCCCTATCTTCATACCCCTATCTTTAACCAATTAAGGTATCATACCCCTAAATTCATACCCCTTTATTCATACCCCTTTCTTCATACACCTAACTTTATACCCCTAAATTCATACTCATTTCTTCATACCTCTTTTTTAATACTCCCTAACTTCACACCCCTTTCTTAATACCCCTTTCTTCATACCCTTAACTTCATACCCCTTTATTCATAACCCTAACTTTATACCCATTTATTCATACCCCTAACTTTATACCCCTTTATTCATACACCTTTATTCATACCCTTCACTAAATACCCCTCACTTCATACCCATAAGTAATCAAATACTTACAAAAATTATTTATTTAATCAATTAATGTCTCACATCCCTTTTTTCATACCCCTCACTTCATTTCCATTTCTTCAAACCTCTACCTAATTGAAAACTTACAAAAACCACTTTTTAATCAATTAATGTCTGATACCCCTCACTTAATACCCCTAACTTCATTCACTTCACACCCCCTAGCTTCATACCCCTTTATTAGTACCCTTTTCTTCATACCCCTAACTTCATACCCTGCAATTCATACCCCTAGCTTTGTACCTCTCACTTCACATCCTAAATCAAGTTAGGGGTATGAAAAAAGGGGTATGAAGTTAGGGTTGTGAAGTGAGGGGTATGAAGTAACATTGTTTTTTTTTTTTTTTAAGATTTATTTGTTTTGGTTTTCTAAAGTTTTTGAAAAAAAATGATTTTCTAATGCTTTGATTTTTTTGGTCTTTTTATAATGTTAAAAAATTAAAATTAAAATTTTAAAGTTCCTAAGAAAAAAAGAAAAAAAAATTAAAGTGAAAATTAAAATTTTTCCAGCCTTTTGCAGCCCAGACTTTGAGAGCAGATAGACTCGGACGAAAACCCACGAACCGACAAATTAGTCCTCTTTTTTCCAAATCTTCAATGCCAGTCTGAATGTTCCCCATATCAAGCTTAAAAATAGGAGTTCCATCAACTGCTTTAAGACATCCTAACTCTATTTTACTGGGATCAATCTTAGGCATTATTAGAGGTTTATGGGAAGCCCTAATATTGATATTAGCATTGGGCTGAGGCTGTACATCACGAAGGGCATCCCTGAAATTCATTTTTGGGACTGAGTCTTCAAAATTCTTACCCTTGATAGGGGTTTTCATAGTAGAATTATTTTGTGGGTGCACCTTAGCACTAGATTCATTTGAGATATGAGACATTTATTGATCAACTGCTTGAAACTTGTTTTGATATCTCTTTAATCCTTGCCTTAGACGTCGTGGAAAGGTATGGTTTTCACTTTTATTTTGAGCAGCAAATTGGAAGCCATTGTCACTCAAGTTCATAGTATGATCTATTGAAATACAAATTTCTAACCCATATTATATCCCCTGCAACATTTCTTGCTAAAATATTGAGCATATACCATAAAAATATTGGTCGCTAGGGCCCAAAGGCCCTAAAATCCAACCTCTAGAACTGGTTGCACTCAACCCAGATGAAACCCTCGCATAGCTGCTTGCCAAATATATCATTCACACATAGGGCTGCGCTATGACCTATGTTGATCCAAATGATATGAAAATTGGTGTAGACATTCTAGGGTTTTTCAGGCATCTACCCTCAAAATTTTAGCTCAATCTGAGTTCAGATGAGTGAGATATGGTCGAAACGAGTTCGGTAGTTTGGGCAGTCCTACAAAAAACGTCCAGCTTGTTCTTCAAATTCTTTTGTATCCTAGCTCTCTATCCTATGAAACAATATATGATAGGAAAAAATAGCAAACAATTGATAAAAAATAGATGACAGATAGGAAATTATATGATAGACAAGAAAAATAGATGATAGAAAGGAAAATCTAGATGGCAAACAACAAAATCGAATGAAAGACAACAAATTGGATGACAAACAACAAAACTAGATGACAAACAATAAAACTTAATGGAAAAAAATAAAACCATACAATAAAATTAAACTCACAACTCAGTTAGAGGAATGGGAAAAAAGAGAAGAAATCTTATGGAAGCAAAAATCTAGAATTCAATGGCTCAAAGAAGGAGATCGAAACACAAATTTCTTTCACAAATCTCTTCTAACTCGAAGATCTCACAACTTTATTTCTTCCTTAACTTCATATACTGGAGATGTTGTTTATACTTTGGATGGCATGAACTCTATTGTTGTTGATTACTTTTCCAATCTTTGTGCTGCTTCTCCTCTTGACTCAGCTTCTCAACAAAATGTTCTTCAAGCAATCCCTTCTCTTATCAATTATGAGAACTCTATTTTTACTGCTCCTATTACTATCAATGAGCTTCAACAAGTAGTTTTTAAAATGCAAAAAGGGAAAACCCCAGGTCCTGATGGTTTTCCTATTGAGTTCTACCAAGAGTTTTGGGATATCCTTCATTTCGATTTATTATAGGTGGTGGAAGAAGCCAGGAAAGCCAAAGAAATTTTGAATGTTATCAATAAAACTTATATTACTCTTGTTCCAAAAGCTCAAGAGGTTGATCATATCTCAACTTTTAGACCTATTGCTTTATGTAATGTTCTTCTCAAAATCATTACTAAAATCATGGAAGAAAGTTTGAAGCCTCTTTTGCATAATATTATTTCCCCATAGCAAGGGGGATATGTGGAAGGACGTCAAATAGTAGATGAGATAGTTCTTGCTCAAGAAGCCATCCATTCCATGGATATGCAAAATTCTCCTTCTATGTTCATTCGTTTAGACTTATCCAATTATGACAAAGTGGATTGGCACTTCCTTATCACATTTTTGAGGCAATTTGGTTTCTCTAAGGATTGGATGGATTGGATTATGGGATGTATCTCTTTAGTTTCCTACTTAGTTCTTATCAATGGCAGGCCTTCTTAGTATTTCCCAGCTTCCAAAGGTATTAGGCAAGGTGACCCGCTATCCCCTTATTTATTCATCATTCTTGCTGAATGCTTGGGTAGGACTATAACCAAAAATATGGAAAACAAAACCCTTGAGGGAGTTACCATTTCTCATGGAGCTAGACCTATCTCTCATATTCAATTTTTGGATGACTCTACTCTTTTAGGTAAATCTACAATTAAGGAAGCTTCTAATATTAAGCAAATAATTAGCTATTTTTCTAAGGCTACTGGGCAGTTGATCAATGAAGACAAATCTAAAGTTATTTTCTTTCACTGCTCTGCTAGATAGGAATCCATGGTCTTGGATAAATTAATATATAAGAAGACCTCTCTTCCAATCACTTATTTAGGTATTCCCATAAATATTCAAAAGCAAAAAAATAAAGATTGGAATTGGTTGTTGGACAAAGTCAAGAAGAAAATTGGAAAGTGGACCAACAAGTGGCTTTCTTCTGGGGGTCGAATCACCTTGGTAAAATTAGTCCTTCAAGCTATTCCTATTTTTGTTTCTTCCATTTTGAATATCCCAAAGATTGTTCTTCAAGAATTGGATCAAATCAGTCATCATTTCCTTTGGAGTGGTACTAAGGAGAAAAGAAAATGGGCCTTGGTGAAATGGGATACTTTATGTCTTCCTAAGAGTGAAGGGGGGTTAGGATTTCGGTCTTCAATTAATAACAACAAAGATTTAGCTGCTAAATTATATTGGAGGATGTTGAATAACCCCAATGCTCTTTGGACCAATAATCTTCATGCTAAATATGCTAAGAAAAAAAGTCCTGAAGACCTTGTTCGCTATCAACTTCCTACCAAAGGTTCTCCCATTTTAGCAATTCTTAAGACTGGTGAGGATTTTATAAAGAAATAATTATTTTGGATCATTCATAATGGTCAACATGCAAATTTTTGGACAGATTCTTGGGATGGTCACAAGCCTTTGATAACTCAGTTTCCCGATTGAAGGCCTTTGATGGAGGAGCTTCACCGAGCTAATTGGATAAAGGTGGCTAATTACTATCGATACCATACTGGTAATTCAAAGGTTGGTAGATATTGGATCCCTATTGAGGACTGGCCTATTCAAATACTAGAAAGGCAAAGACAAGATATCCAAGGCATCCTTCATATGAGATCCCTCTCTTGGTCCCATGAAAAATATTGTTTTGGATGGAACAACACTACTAAGGGTGAGTATTCCATTGCTCAAGGTTATTTGACCTTATGCCATAATAATCCCAACCATTCTTCTAACATTTTTTCTCAATTGTGGGCTCAAAAGCTTTGGCCTGAGGTGAGGTTCTTTAATTGGCTTTTACTGCATCGTAGGGTGCTTACTGGTGAGCAACTTATGAAGCATGGTTTTCATGGCCCTTTTAGATGTGATATGTGTGAAGAGAATGTAGAAAATATCAACTATATTTTTATTGAGTGTACTTTAGCCTCTGAGCTATGGAGGAGAATGGCCACTTTACTTGGCTTATAGTGGTCCAATTTTTTTACTTTTGAATAGATTTGGAGGGATTGGCCTAATCAAGAGGGTGTTGATCATTTTATTAGGCAGTTAGTTTGGATGGGTTCTACCATTCTTCTTTGGAATATTTAGAATGAAAGAAACAACCAAATTTTTAATCAAGATAGGAAGGATATTCACTATATTTGGAAAAATACCATAGCCAACTTAGTTGAATCAATACATCAACTCCTTAATCACCCTCAAAACTCCCACCAAAGATGGGATCAAGTGATGCAAATATTGAAGATTAAACCTTCTAAGGGAAACCAACTTAAAGGGAACGTGAGTCTTAGTAAGATGGATAGGACTAGAAATTGGAAACCTCCTCCTAAGTATTTTGGAAAAGTCAATACTGATGGAACCTCTAGAGGGAACCCTGGAAAAGCCAGTGTGAGAGGAATTGGTAGACTTTCAGATGGGTCCCTAGTTTTTACTTTTGCTGAAAATTTGGGTATTCTTTCCAATAACCTTGCTGAGGGGTATGGTATCCTCATAGGCCTTCAGGAGGCTACTAAGGTTGGATGGGAAAAGGTGTTAGTTGAGTTTGACTCTCAACTTATGATTAATCTCTTGAAGACTCCTTCTAAGAATCATAAGGTGGATTGGAGAATAAAAAGAATTATTGAGAAGATTCAGTTAATCCAGATGGGATTTTTGAAAGTTGATTACAATCATGTGGTCAGATATCAAAACAAGAGTGTTGATGCTTTAGCTAATTGGTCTTTGGACAAAGGTGATATTACTTGTTATGGCCACCCTCCTATATGGTGGGCTTCTCAAATTAGGGAAGCTCTTGTTTCTATCATTTCTTTGGATGGCTCCAATTCTGAAGGTACCTAGTTTCTTCTTATTTTTTTTTTGCTTCTCTTTGGTTCATTTAGTTTTTTTAGTTACCTAGCTCATTCTATTCTTTATTTTGTTTCATCTGTTGATTCTTGCCTTAATAGTCTTCTGGTCTGGATAGGTCATTGTTTTGTTCATTGTTTTTTTTTTTATTATTTCTTCTTTGTTTAGTTTTTTAAGATGCGTGGCTTCTTTTGTTTTGTTTTGTTTTTTTGTTATTTGTGTTGTTTTTCGTTGTTCTTGTGTTTTTATTGTTTTTTTTTTTTTTGTGTTTTTTGTTTTTGTTCTTGTGTTTTTTTCGGTCTTGTTCTTGGGTTTCTCTTTGTTTGTGTTATTTCGTGTTTTTATGTGTGAGTGTCTTCTATGTTTTTTATTTTTGTTTATTGTCTATTGTTGTTTGTTTTTTAAATTTTATTTTATTTTATTTATTTTATTTTTTAGGTTTTGGTTGTGTTTATTTTTCATGTTTTTTTTGGGTTATGTCTTTGTAGTGTTTTGTTGTTCTTGTCTTGTTTGTGTTTTGTTATGTGGTTCTTGTGTTTTTCTATGTGGTTTGTGTTGTGGTTTATTTTTTCTTATTGTGCGTGTTTGGTTGTGCTTTTGTTTTTGACACCCTCAAGGAGCATGTTTTTTATTTTATTTTATTATTTTTGTTGTTATTTACTTATTTTTAAATTGGTTTTGTGTGTTGTTTGCTCCTTGAGTATGTCAAAGGTGGTAGGCTAGGTCCGAGTCCTGGGCATTTTTTGTGGAATGGATACCCCTGCCTCCTTGGGTCTTACTCGAAAGTGGCATCCCTTTTGGGATGTTTTCCACAAATAAAAAAAAAAAAAAAAAAAAATTTTAAAGTTCCTCATTTTTTTTTAAATTAAAGTTTACAATTAAAAAATTAAAAAGAAACCACTTCTTTAATCAGTTAAGGTATCATACCCCTAACTTCATACAACTCACTTCAAACCCCTCACTTCATCCCCTAACTTCATACACCTAAATTCATACCCCTCAATTTGTACCCCTTTCCTAATACCCCTCACTTCATACCCCTTTCTTCATACCCCTAACTTTAATCAATTAAAGAATCATACCCCTAAATTTAATAAATTAAGATCTTAGGGTTTAGGGGTTAGGGTTTATTATTTATAGGGTTTTAGGATTAAGGGTTTAGAGTTTTAGGTTTTAGGGTTTAGAGTTTGGGGTTTAGGGTTTAGAGTTTAAGGTATTAAGTAAGGAGTTTGAAGTTAGAGATATGAAGTGAGGGGTATGAAGTTAGGGGTATGAGGAAAGGGGTATGAAGTTAGTGGTATAAATAAAGGGGTATGAAGTTAGGGGTGTGAAGTGAGGGGTATGAAGAAAAACTGATTTTTATTTGAAAAAACATTGATTTTTTTTTATTTTCTAAAGTTTTTGAAAAAAAATTGTTTTTCTAACGTTTTGATTTTTTGTTGTTTTTTCTAAGGTTAAAATACTAGAGGTAAAATTAAAATTTTAAATTTTCTAAGAGAAAAGAAAAAAAAAAGTTTACAATTAAAAATTTAAAATTCCAAATTATTATTATTTTAATTAAAATTTACAATTAAAAAAAATAAAATAAAATAAATTAATGCATCTTTAATCAATTATTGTCTCATACCCCTACCTTTGTACCCCTAAATTCATACCCCTTAATTCACACCCCTTTCTTCATACCCATCACTTCATACCCCTTTCTTCATACCCCTCTCTTCATACCCCTAACTTTAATCAATTAAGGTCTCATACACCTAACTTCATACCCCTTTATTCATACAACTTTCTTCATACCCTTCACTAAATACCCCTCACTTCATACCCCTAAGTAATTGAATACTTACAAAAAAAACTTCTTTAATCAATTAATGTCTCATATCCCTTTCTTCATACCTTTAACTAATTGAATACTTACAAAAACCTCTTCTTTAATAAATTAAGGTCTCATACCCCTCCCTTCATACCCCTAACTTAATTCACATAAAACCCCTTTCTTCATACCCCTTCATAACCCTTTTTTCATACCCCTAACTTCATACCCCTTTATTCATACCCATTTATTCATAGCCCTTTCTTCACACCATCAATAAATACCCCTGACTTCATACCCCTAAGTAATTGAATACTTTCAAAAACCATTTCTGTAGTCAATTAATGTCTCATATTCCTTTCTTAATACCCCTCACTTCATACCCCTTTCTTCATACACCTAACTAATCGAATACTTACAAAAACCACTACTTTAATCAATTAAGGTATCATACCCCTCACTTCAAACCCCTAACTTCATTCACTTCATATCCCTTTCTTCACATCTCTAACTAATTGATACTTACAAAAATCACATATTTAATAAATTAAGGTCTCATACCCCTCACTTCATACCCCTAAATTCATATCCCTTACTTCATACCCCTCACTTCATACTCATCACTTCATACCCCTAACTTCATAGTCCTAAATAATCAAATACTTATAAAAACCACTTCTTTAATCAATTCATGTCTCATACCCCTAACTTCATTTCTCTAACTAATTGAATACTCACAAAAACCACTTCTTAACTAAAACAAAAACCCTAAACCCTAAACCCTAAAGTTAGGGGTATGAGACACTAATTTATTAAATATGTGGTTGTTGTAAGTATTCAATTAGTTATGGATATGAAGTTAGGGGTATAAGACATTAATTGATTAAATAAATTGCTCTTGTAAGTATTTAATTAGTGAGTGGTATGAAGTGAGGGGTATGAAGTGAGGGGTATGAAGTTAGGGGTATGAAGAAAGGGGTATGAAGTGAGGGGTATGAAGAAAGGGATATGAATTTAGGGGTGTGAAGTGAGGGGTATGAAGAAACATTGAATTTTTTTTTTTTATAAAGTTTTTGATTTTTTTTTATTTTCTAACATTTTGATTTTTTTGTTTGTTTTTCTAAGGTCAAAAAATTAAAATTAAAATTAAATATTTAAATTTCCTAAGAAAAAATAATAAGAAAGAAATAAAATTAAAATTGAAATTTTAAAGTTCCATTTTTTTTTTAAATTAAATTTTACAATTAAAAAAAATTAAAAAAAAAAAAAAAACATTTCTTTAATCAATTAATGTTTCATACCCCTAACTTCATATCCCTCACTTCACAACCCTTTCTTAATACCTCTCATTTCATTCCCATTTCTTCATACCCCTAAATTCATGCCCCTAATTTCATACCCCTTTATTCATACCCATTTCTTGATACTCCCTAACTTCATACCCCTAAATTCACACACCTTTCTTCATACCCCTAACTCCATACCCCTTTGTTCATACCCCTAACTAAATACCTCTCACTTCATACCCTTAAGTAATTAAATACTTACAAAAACCACTTCTTTAATTAATTAATGTCTCATATCCCTTTCTTCATACCCCTCACTTCATACCCCTTTATTCATACCCATTATTTCATACCTCTAACCAATTGATTACTTCTAAAATATAATTATTTAATCAATTAAGGTCTCATACCCCTCACTTAATACCCATAACTTCATTCACTTCATACCCCTTTCTTCATACCCCCTAACTTCATACCCCTAACTTCATACCCCTTTCTTCATACCCCTCACTAAATACCCCTCAATTCATACCTCTAAGTAATTGAATACTTACAAAAACCACTTCTTTAATAAATTAATGTCTCATATACCTTTCTTCATACCCCTAACTTCATAACCCTTTATTCATACCCCTAACTAATTGAATACTAACAAAAACCACTTATTTAATCAATTAATGTTTGATACCCTTCACTTAATACCTCTAAATTCATTCACTTCATACCCCTTTTTTATACCCCTAACTTCATACCCTTCAATTTTTACCCCTATCTTCATACCCCTCACTTCATACCCCTTACTTAATACCCCTATCTTCATACCCCTAACTTCATACCCCTATATTCATACCCCTTTCTTCATACCCCTTTCTTCATATCCCTCACTTCATAACCCTAAGTAATTGAATACTTACAAAAACCACATATTTAATCAATTAATGTCTCATCTCTTTTTTCATATCCCTAACTTCATACCCCTTTCTTTCTACCCCTCACTTCATATCCCTTTATTCATACCCTAATTAATTGAATACTTACAAAAACTACTTGTTTAATCAATTAAGGTCTCATATCCCTCACTTCATACCCCTAACCTCATACCAATCACTTCATAGCCCTAATTAATTAAATACTTACAAAAACCACTTTCTTAATCATACCACTTTCTTCATACCTTTAAATTCATACCCATTACTTCATACCCCTTTCCTCATACCCCCTTTCTTCATACCCCTAACTTCATACCCCTTTCTTCATAACCCTAAATTCATACCTCTAACTTCATACCCCTTTATTCATACTCATTTATTCATACCCATCACTAAATACCCCTAAGAAATTAAAAACTTACAAAAACCACTTCTTTAATTTTAATGTTTCTAAGAAAAAAAATTAAAGTTAAAATTAAAATGTGAAAGTTCCTAATTATTTTTTAATTAAATATTACAATTAAAAATAATTAAAATTAAAAAATATCAATTCTTTAATCAATTAGGGTGTCATACCCCTAATTTAATACCCCTCACTTAACACCCCTTTACTCATACCCCTAACTTCATACCCCTTTATTAATACTCCCTAACTTCATACCCCTTTCTTCATACCCCTAAATTTATACCCCTAACTTCATACCCCTTTCTTCATACCCCTAACTTCATACCCCTTACTTCATACCCCTTACTTCATACCCCTTTATTCATATCCATAAAACCCTAAACCCTAAAACCTTAAACCTTAAACCCCAAACCCTAAACCCTAAAACCCTTAAACCCTAAACCCTAAATCCTAAACCCTAAACTCTAAATCCTAAAGGGGTATGAAGTCACCGTAAATCCTAAATCCTAAACCCTAAAGGGATATGAAGTTAGAGGTATGAAGTTACCCTAAACACTAAACCCTAAAGCCTAAACCCTAAAGGGGTATAAATATAGGGGTATGGAGTTACCCTAAACCCTAAACCATGAACTATAAACCCTAAAGGGATATGAATTTATGGGTATGAATTTACTCTAAACCCTAAACCCTAAGCCCTAAATCCTAAACCCTAAAGGGGTATGAAGTTACCCTAAACACTAAACCTTAAACCCCAAATCCTAAAGGGGTATGAAGTAACCCCAAATACTAAACCCTAAAACATAAACCCTAAAAGAGTATGAAGTTAGGGGTATAAATTTGCCCTAAACCCTAAACCCTAAACCCTAAATTCTAAACCCTAAACTCTAAACCATAAACCCTAAAATCTAAAAAGCTAAACCCTAAAAACCTATACCCTAAACCCTAAAAATCTAAACCCTACACCCTATACCCTAAACCCTAAAACTCCATATCCTAAACCCTAAACCCTAAAACCTAAACACTAAATATTAAACCCTAAAACCTTAAACTTATTTAATCAATTTTAAAGTTTTGAATTTTTTTTAATTAAAGTTTAAAATTAAAAAATTTAATTTAGAAAAAAAATACTTCTTTAATCAATTAATATCTCATACCCCTCAATTCACACCCCTTAATTAAGAAAAAAAAAAAAAAAAACACTTGTTTAATCAATTAAGGTCTTCATACCCCTAAATCCATACCCCTAACTTCATACCCCTCAATTCATACACCTAACTTCATACCCCTCACTTCACACCCTATACCCTAAACCCTAAAACCTAAAACCCTAAACCCTAAACCCTAAACCCCAAACTTTAAACCCTAAACACTAAACCCTAAACCCTAAAACTTTAATTGATTAAAGTTAGAGGTATGAAGTTAGGGGTATGATATATTAATTGATTATAGAATTGATTGTTGTAAGTATTCAATTAGTGAGGGTATGAAGTGAGGGTTATGAAATTAGGGGTATGAATAAAGGGATGTGAAGTGAGGGGTATGAAGAAACATTGAATTTAAAAAAAAAAACATTGTTTTTTTTTATTTTATAAATATTTTGAAAAAAATAGCTTTTATAATATTTTTATTTTTTTTCTAAGGTTAAAAAATTAAAATTTTAAATTTACTAAGAAAAAAAAGAAAAAAAAATTGAAGTTAAAATTAAAATTTTAAAGTTCCTAATTTTTATTTTTTAATTAAAGTTTATAATTAAAAAAAACTAAAAAAAAAAAAAAAGCACTTCTTTAATCAATTAAGGTATCATACCCCTCACTTCATACCCCTATCTTCATACCTCTATCTTCATAACCCTCACTTCATACCCCTATCTTCATACCCCTCACTTCATACCCCTTTCTTCATACCCCTCTCTTCATACCCCTAACTTTAATCAATTAAGGTCTCATACCCCTAACTTCATACCCCTCACTTCACACCCCTTTCTTCATACCCCTAACTTCATACCCCTTTCTTCATACTACTTTCTTTATACCCCTAAATTCATACCCCTAACTTCATACCCCTTTTTTAATACTCCCTAACTTCATAACCCTAACTTAATACCCTAAATTCAAATGCCTAACTTCATACCCCTTTATTTATATCCCATTATTTATACCCCTCAATAAATACTCCTCACTTCATACCCTTAAGTAATTGAATACTTACAAAAACCACTTCTTTAATCAATTAATTTCTCATATCCCTTTCTTCATACCACTCACTTCAAACCCCTTTCTTCATACCCTAACTAATTGAATACTTACAAAAATACTTCTTTAATCAATTAGTGTTTCATACCCCTCACTTCATACCCCTAACTTCATTCAATTCATACCCCTTTCTTCATACCCTCTAACTTCATTCACCTAAACTTCATACCCCTTTCTTCATACCCTTATCTTCATACCCCTTTATTCATACCCCTTTCTTCATATCCCTCACTAAATACCCCTCACTTCATACCCCTAAGTAATTGAATACTTACAAAAACCATTTATTTAACCAGTTAATGTCTCATATCCCTTTTTTCATACTCATAATTTCATACCCCTTTCTTCATATCCCTTAGATCATACCCCTCAATTCATAATCTTTTCTTCATACCCATTTATTCACACCCCTTTCTTACAAAACCACTTCTTTAATCAATTAATGTCTCATACCCCTAACTAATTAAGGTTAGGAGTATGAGATATTAATTGATTAAAGAGGTAGTTTTTGTAAGTATTTAATTAGTTAGGGGTATGAAGTGAGGGATATGAATTTAGAGTTTTGAAGTTAGGGGTATGAGACATTAATTGATTAAAGAATTGATTTTTGTAAGTATTCAATTAGTGAGGGGTATGAAGTGAGGGTATGAAGTTAGGGGTATGAAGAAAGGGGTATGAAATTAAGGGTATGAAGAAAGGGATATGAAGCTAGGGATGTGAAGTGAGGGGTATGAAGAAACATTGAATTTTTTGATTTTTTTAAGTTTTCTAAAGTTTTTGAAAAAAAATTGATTTTCTAAAGTTTTGATTTGTTTTGTTTTTTTTGTTAAAAAATTAAAATTAAAATTAAAATTTTCAAGTTCCTTCAAAAAAAGAAAAAAAATTAAAGTTAAAACAGAAATTTTAAAGTTCCTAATTTCTTTTTTTTAATTAAATTTTACAATTAATTAAAAAAAAAAAAACTTCTTTAATCAATTCAGGTCTCATACCCCTAATACCCCTCATTTTGTACCCCTAACTCCATGGGCCTGACTTCATACCCTTCATTTCATAACCCTTTTTTCATACCACTCACTTCATACTCCTTTCTTCATACCCCTCTCTTCATACCCCTAACTTTAATCAATTAATGTCTCAAACCCCTAACTTCATACCCCTCACTTCATACTCCTTCCATCATACCCCTTATTTCATATCCCTTTCTTATTACCCATTTATTAATACCCCTAACTTCATATCCCTAAATTTAATCATCTTTCTTAATACTCAATAAATATCCCTAACTTCACACCCCTCCATACCCCTTTGTTCATACCCCTCACTAAATACCTCTCACTTCATACCCCTAAGTAATTAAATACTTACAAAAACCACTTCTTTAATCAATTAATGTCTCATATCCCTTTCTTCATACCCATTATTTCATACCCCTAACCAATTGATTAATTCTAAAAACTAATTATTTAATCAATTAAGGTCTCATACCCCTCACTTAATACCCATAACTTCATTCACTTCATACCCCTTTCTTCATACCCCCTAAATTCATACCTCTTTCTTCATACCCATTTATTCATACCTATTTTTTCATACCCCTCACTAAATACCTCTGGATTCATACCCCTAAGTAATTCAATACTTAAAAAAACCACGTCTTTAATAAATTAATGGCTTATATCCCTTTCTTCGTACCCTTCACTTCATACCCCTTTCTTCATAACCCTAACTAATTTATTACTTATAAAAACCACTTCTTTAATCAATTAATGTCTGATACCGCTCACTTCATACCCCTAACTTCATTCACTTCATACCCCTTTTTTCATACCCCTAATTTAATACCACTCACTTCATACCCCCCAAACATACCCCTCACTTCATATCCCTTTCTTCATACCCTCTAACTTCATAACCCTAACTTCATACCCTTAAATTCATACCTCTCAATTCATACCCCTTTCTTCATACCCCTCAGTTCATATGCCTTTCTTCATACCCCTCTCTTCATACCCCTAACTTTAATCAACTAAGGTCTCATACCCATAACTTCATACCTTTAACTTCATACCCCTAAATTTTTACTCCTCTATTCATACCCCTCACTTCATACCCTTTTATTCATAACCCTAAATTTAATCAACTAAGGTCCCATACCCCTAAATTCATATCCCTAACTTCACACCCATTTCTTAATACCCCTTATTTCATTTCCCTTTCTTCATACCCCTAAATTCATGCCCCTAATTTCATACTTATTTATTCATACCCCTTTCTTGATTCTCCCTAACTTCATACCCCTAAATTCACACACATTTTTTCATACCCCTAAATCCATACCCCTTTGTTCATACCCCTCACTAAATACATCTCACTTCATACCCCTAAGTAATTAAATACTTACAAAAACCACTTATTTAATCAACTAATATCTCATATTACTTTCTTCATACCCCTCACTTCATACCCTTTTCTTCATACCCCTTATTTCATACCCCTAACCAATTGATTAATTCTAAAAACTAATTCTTTAATCAATTAAGGTCTCATACCCCTCACTTAATACCCATAACTTCATTCACTTCATACCTCTTTCATCATACCACCTAACTTCATACCCCTTTATTCATACCCCTCACTAAATACCTCTGACTTCATACCCCTAAGTAATTGAATACTTACAAAAACCACTTCTTTATTAAATTAATGGCTCATATCCCTTTCTTCATACCCCTCACTTCATACCCCTTTCTTCATACCCCTAAATAATTGAATACTTACAAAAACAACTTATTTAATCAATTAATGTTTGATACCCTTCACTTAATACCCCTAAATTCATTCACTTCATACCCTTTTTTTTATACCCCTAAATTCATACCAATTTTTTCATACCCCTCACTTCATACCCCTTTCTTCATACCCTCTAACTTCATATTCCTAATTTCATACCCTTAACTTCATACCACTCAATTCGTACCCTTTTCTTCATACCCCTCACTTCATATACCTTTATCCATACCCCTCTCTTCATACCCCTAACTTTAATCAACTAAGGTCTCATACCCCTAACTTCATACCCTTATCTTCATACCCCTCAATTTGTACCCCTTTATTTATACCCCTCACTCCATACCCTTTTCTTTATACCCCTCTCTTCATACCCCTAAATTTAATCAACTAAGGTCTCATACCCCTAACTTCATACCCTTCACTTCACACCCCTTTCTTAATACCCATCATTTCATACCCCTTTCCTCATATCCCTTTCTTCATACCCATTTCTTGATACTCCCTAATTTCATATCCCTAAATTCACACACCTTTCTTCATACCCTAACTTCATAACCCTTTATTCATACCCATCACTAAATAGCCCTCACTTCATACCCCTAATTAATTGAATACTTACAAAAACCACTTCTTTAATCAATTAATGTCTTATATCCCTTTCTTCATACCCCTCACTTCATACCTTTTTCTTCATACCCCTAACCAATTGATTACTTACAAAAACTACTTCTTTAATAAATTAAGATCTCATACCCCTCACTTCATACCCCTAACTTCATTCACTTCATAACCCTTTCTTCATACCCCCTAACTTCATACCCCTTACTTAATACCCCTTTATTCATAACCCTAACTTCATACCCCTTTCTTCATACCCATCACTTCATAACCCTAAGTAATTGAATACTTACAAAAACACTTATTTAATCAATTATTGTCTCATATCTCTTTCTTCATACCCCTAACTTCATACCTGTTTCTTCATACCCCTCACTTCATAGCCCTTTATTCATACCCCTAACTAATTGAATACTTACAAAAACCACTTGTTTAATAAATTAAGGTCTCATATCCCTCACTTCATACCCCTAACATCATACCCCTAATTAATTGAATACTTACAAAAACCACTTCCATAATCATACCACTTTCTTCATACCTTTAACTTCATACCCCTTACTTCATACCCATTTCCATGTACCCCCTAACTTCATACCCCTAACTTCGAACCCCTTTCTTCATACCCCTAAATTCATACCTCTAACTTCATACCCATTTCTTCATACCCCTTTATTCATACCCATCATTAAATACCCCTCAATTAATACCCCTAAGTAATTAAAAACTTACAATAACCACTTCTTTAATTTTAAAGTTTCTAAGAAAAAAATTTAAAGTTAAAATTAAAATTTGAAAGTTCCTAATTGTTTTTTTAATTAAAGTTTACAATTAAAAATATATAAAATTAAAAAAAAAACTTCTTTAATCAATTCGGGTGTCATACCCCTAACTTCATACCCCTCACTTCATACCCCTTTCTTCATACCCCTAACTTCATACCCTTTATTCATATTAATTTATTCATACCCCTAAATTCATACCCATAACTTCACACCCCTTTCTTCATACCCATAACTTCATACCCATTTATTCATACCCCTTTCTTCATATCCCTCACTTCATACCCCTAAGTAATTTAATACTTACAAAAACCACTTATTTAATCAATTAATTTTTCATACCCCTTACTTCATACCCCTCAATTCATACCCCTATCTTCATACCCCTCACTTCATACCCCTCACTTCATAACCCTATCTTCATACCCCTATCTTGATACCCCTCACTTCATACCCCTTTCTTAATACCCCTAAATTTAATCAATTAAGGTCTCATAACTCTAAATTCATACCCCTTTATTCATACCCCTCACTTCATACCCCTTTCTTCATACACATAACTTTATACCCCTAAATTCATACTCCTTTCTTCATACCTCTTTTTTAATACTCTCTAACTTCATACCCCTTTCTTAATACCCTTTTCTTCATAGCCTTAACTTCATACCCCTTTCTTAATAACCCTAACTTTATACCCCTTTTTTCATACCCCTTTCTTCATACCCCTAACTTTATACCCCTTAATTCATACACATTTCTCCATACCCTTCACTAAATACCCCTCACTTCATACCCATAAGTAATCGAATACTTACAAAAATCATTTATTTAATCAATTAATATCTCACATCCCTTTCTTCATACCCCTCACTTCATACCCATTTCTTCAAACCTCTACCTAATTGAAAACTTACAAAAACCACTTATTTAATGAATTAATGTCTGATACCCCTCACTTCATACCCCTAACTTCATTCACTTCACACCCCCTAACTTCATACCCCTTTATTAGTACCCTTTTCTTCATACCCCTTAATTCATACCCCTAGCTTTGTACCTCTCACTTCACATACTAAATCAAGTTAGGGGTATGAAGTAACATTGTTTTTTTATTTTTAAACATTGATTTATTTTGGTTTTCTAAATATTTTGAAAAAAAAATGATTTTCTAATGTTTTGATTTTTTTTGTTTTTTTTATAAGGTTAAAAAATTAAAATTAAAATTTTAAATTTCCTAAGAAAAAAAGAAAAAAAATTAAAGTTAAAATTAAAATTTTAAAGTTCCTAATTTTTTTTAAATTAAAGTTTACAATTAAAAAATTAAAAAAAAACACTTCTTTAATCAATTAGGGTATCATACCCCTAACTTCATACAACTCACTTTAAACCTCTTACTTCATCCCCCTAACTTCATACACCTAAATTCATACCCCTCAATTTGTACCCCTTTCCTAATACCCCTCACTTCATACCCCTTTCTTCATACCCCTAAATTTAATCAATTAAAGAATCATACCCCTAACTTTAATAAATTAAGATATTAGGGTTTAGGATTAGGGTTTAGTGCTTATAGGGTTTAGGCTTTAGGGTTTAGATTTTTAGGTTTTAGGGTTTAGATTTTGGGGTTTAGGGTTTAAGGTTTAGAGTTTAAGGTATTAATTAAGGAGTTTGAAGTTAGAGATATGAAGTGATGGGTATGAAGTTAGCGGTATGAGGAAATGGGTATGAAGTTAGTAGTATAAAGAAAGGGATATGAAGTTAGGGGTGTGAAGTGAGGGGTATGAAGAAACATTAATTTTTTTTTGAAAAATCATTGATTTTTTTCAATTTTCTAATTTTTTTGAAATTTGTTTGTTTTTCTAACGTTTTGATTTTTTGTTTTTTTTCTAAGGTTAAAAAACTAGAGGTAAAATTAAAATTTTAAAGTTTCTAAGAGGAAATAAAAAGAAAATTTTAAAATTAAAAATTTAAAGTTCCAAATTATTATTATTTTAAACACTTCTTTAATCAATTAATGTCTCATACCCCTAACTTTGTACCCCTAAATTCATACCCCTTAATTCACACCCCTTTCTTCATACCCCTCACTTCATAACCTTTTCTTTATACCCCTCTCTTCATACCCCTAACTTTAATCAATTAAGGTCTCATACACCTAACTTCATACCCCTTTATTCATACATGTTTCTTCATACCCTTCACTAAATACCCCTCACTTCATACCCCTAAGTAATTGAATAATTACAAAAAAACTTCTTTAATCAATTAATGTCTCATATCCCTTTCTTCATACCCCTTTCTTCATACCTTTAACTAATTGAATACTTACAAAAACCTCTTCTTTAATAAATTAAGGTCTCATACCCCTCCCTTCATACCCCTAACTTAATTCGTGTAAAACCCCTTTCTTCATACCTCTTACTTCATAACCCTTTTTTCATACCCCTTTCTTCATACCCCTAACTTCATACCGCTTTATTCATACCCATTTATTCATAGCCCTTTCTTCACATCGTCAATAAATACCCCTCACTTCATACCCCTAAGTAATTGAATACTTTCAAAAACCATTTCTTTAGTCAATTAATGTCTCATATTCCTTTCTTAATACCCCTCACTTCATACCCCTTTCTTCATATACCTAACTAATCGAATACTTACAAAAACCACTACTTTAATCAATTAAGGTATCGTACCCCTCACTTCAAACCCCTAAATTCATTCACTTCATATCCCTTTATTCACATCCCTAACTAATTGAATACTTATAAAAAAGACATTTTTAATAAATTAAGGTCTCATACCCCTCACTTCATACCCCTAACTTCATAGTCCTAACTAATCAAATACTTACAAAAACCACTTCTTTAATCAATTCATGTCTCATACCCCTAACTTCATTTCTCTAACTAATTGAATACTCACAAAAACAACTTCTTAACTAAAACCTAAACCCTAAACCCTAAACCCTGAAGTTAGGGCTATGAGACACTAATTGATTAAATATGTGGTTGTTGTAAGTATTCAATTAGTTAGGGGTATAAGACATTAATTGATTAAAGAAATTGTTCTTGTAAGTATTTAATTAGTGAGTGGTATGAAGTGAGGGGTATAAATTTTGGGGTATGAAGTTAGGGGTATGAGGAAATGGGTGTGAAGTGAGGGGTATGAATAAAAGGATATGAAGTTAGGGGTGTGAAGTGATGGGTATGAAGAAACATTGAATTTTTTTTTTTTTTAAATATATTTTTTTTTGGATTTTATAAAGTTTTTGATTTTTTTTTTTAATTTTCTAACGTTTTGATTTTTTTTTGTTTGTTTTTCTAAGGTCAAAAATTAAAATTAAAATTAAATATTTAAATTTCATAAGAAAAAATAATAATAAAGAAATAAAATTAATATTGAAATTTTAAACTTCCAATTTTTTTTTTAAATTAAATTTTACAATTAAAAAAATTAAAAAATTAAAAAAAACATTTCTTTAATCAATTAATGTTTCATACCCCTAACTTCATATCCCTCACTTCACAACCCTTTATTAATACCCTTCATTTCATTCTCATTTCTTCATACCCCTAAATTCATGCCCCTAATTTCATACCCCTTTATTCATACCCCTTTCTTGATACTCCCTAACTTCATACCCCTAAATTCACACACCTTTCTTCATACCCCTAACTCCATACCCATTTGTTCATAACCCTCACTAAATACCTCTCACTTCATACCCCTAAGTAATTAAATACTTACAAAAACCACTTATTTAATCAATTAATGTCTCATATCCCTTTCTTCATACCCCTCACTTCATACCCCTTTCTTCATACCCATTATTTCATACCTCTAACCAATTGATTACTTCTAAAAACCAATTCTTTAATCAATTAAGGTCTCATAACCCTCACTTAATACCCATAACTTCATTCACTTCATACCCCTTTCTTCATACCCCCTAACTTCATAACCCTATCTCCATACCCCTTTCTTCATACCCCTCACTAAATACCTCTGACTTCATACACCTAAGTAATTGAATACTTACAAAAACCACTTCTTTAATAAATTAATGTCTCATATTCCTTTCTTCATACCCCTAACTTCATACCCCTAACTAATTGAATACTTACAAAAACAACTTCTTTAATCAATTAATGTCTCATACCCCTCACTTCATACCCCTAAATTCATTCACTTTATACCTCTTTTTTCATACCCCTAACTTCATACCCCTAAATTCATACCACTTTTTTCATACACATCACTTCATACCCCTTTCTTCATATCCTCTAACTTCATACCCCTAACTTCATACCCTTAAATTTATACCCCTCAATTCGTACCCTTTTCTTCATACACCTCACTTCATATCCCTATCTTCATACCCATCTCTTCATACCCCTAAATTTAATCAACTAAGGTCTCATACCTCTAACTTCATACCCCTCAATTTTTACCCCTTTCTTCATACCCCTCACTTCATACCTTTTTCTTCATACCCCTCTCTTCATACCCCTAACTTTAATCAACTAAGGTCTCATACCCCTAACCTCATACCCCTCACTTCACACCCCTTTCTTAGTACCCTTTATTTCATACCCCTTTATTCATACCCATTTCTTCATACCCCTTTATTGATACTCCCTAACTTCATACCCCTAAATTAACACACCTTTATTCATACCTTAACTTCATACCCCTTTATTCATACCCCTCACGTCATACCCCTAATTAATTGAATACTTACAAATACCAATTATTTAATCAATTAATATCTTATATCACTTTCTTCATACCCCTTTCTTCATACCCATCACGTCATACCCCTAATTAATTGAATACTTACAAATACCAATTATTTAATCAATTAATATCTTATATCACTTTCTTCATACCCCTTTCTTCATACCCCTAACCAATTGATTACTTACAAAAAATACTTCTTTAATCAATTAAGACCTCATACCCCTCACTTAATACGCCTAACTTCATTCACTTCATACCCCTTTCTTCATACCCCCTAACTTCATACCCCTTACTTCATACCCCTTTCTTCATACCCCTAACTTCATACCCCTTTATTCATACCCCTTTCTTCATACCCCTGTCTTCATATCCCTCACTTCATAACCCTAAGTAATTGAATACTTACAAAAACCACATATTTAATCAATTAATGTCTCATGTATCTTTCTGCATACCCCTAACGTCATACCTCTTTATTTCTACCCCTTACTTCATATCCCTTTATTCATACCCTAACTAATTGAATACTTACAAAAACCACTTGTTTAATCAATTAATATCTCATAAACCTCACTTCATACCCCTCACTTCATAGCCCTAATTAATTAAATACTTACAAAAACCACTTTCTTAATCATACCACTTTCTTCATACCCCTTATTTCATACCTCTTTCTTCATACCCCTAACTTCATACCCTTTTCCTCATACCCCATAAATTCATACCCCTAAATTCGTACCCCTCACTTCATAACCCTAAGTAATTGAATACTAACAAAAAACACTTATTTAATCAATTAATGTCTCATATCTCTTTCTTCATACCCCTAACTTCATACCCATTTCTTCATACGCCTCACTTCATAGCCCTTTATTCATACCCCTAACTAATTGAATACTTACAAAAACCACTTGTTTAATCAATTAAGGTCTCATATCCCTCACTTCATACCCCTAACCTCATACCCCTCACTTCATACCCCTAATTAATTGAATACTTACAAAAACCACTTCCATAATCATACCACTTTCTTCATACCTTTAACTTCATACCCTTACTTCATACCCATTTCCATGTACCTCCTAACTTCATACCCCTAACTTCGAACACCTTTCTTCATACCCCTAAATTCATACCTCTAACTTCATACCCCTTTCTTCATACCCCTTTATTCATACCCATCACTAAATACCCCTCAATTAATACCCCTAAGTAATTAAAAACTTACAAAAACCACTTCTTTAATTTTAAAGTTTCTAAGAAAAAAAAATTAAAGTTAAAATTAAAATGTGAAAGTTCCTAATTATTTTTTAATTAAAGTTTACAATTAAAAATAAATAAAATTAAAAAATATCAATTCTTTAATCAATTAGGGTGTCATACCCGTAATTTCATACCCCTCACTTCACACCCCTTTCTTCATACCCCTAACTTCATACCCTTTATTCATACCCCTTTATTAATACTCCCTAACTTCATACACCTAACTTCATACCCCTTTCTTCATACCCCTAAATTCATACCCCTAACTTCACACCCCTTTCTTCATACCCCTTACTTCATACCCCTTTATTCATATCCATAAAACCCTAAACCCCAAAACCTTAAACCTTAAACCCTAAACCCTAAATCCTAAAACCCTTAAACCCTAAACCCTAAACCCTAAATCCTAAACCCTAAACTCTAAATCCTAAAGGGGTATGAATTTAACCTAAATCTTAAATTCTAAACCCTAAAAGGATATGAAGTTAGGGGTATGAAGTTACCCTAAACCTTAAATCCTAAAGGGGTATAAATATAGGTTTATTGAGTTACCCTATACCCTAAATCGTAAACTATAAACCCTAAAGGGATACGAATTTAGGGGTATGAAGTTACACTAAACCCTAAACCCTAAGACCTAAATCCTAAACCCTAAAGCGGTATGAAGTTACCCTAAACACTAAACCTTAAACCCTAAATCCTAAAGGGGTATGAAGTAACCCCAAATACTAAACCCTAAACCCTAAAACATAAAGGAGTATGAAGTTAGGGGTATAAAGTTACCCTAAAACCTAAACCCTAAACCCTGAAACCCTAAACCCTAAACCATAAACCCTAAAATCTAAAAAGCTAAACCCTAAAAACCTAAACCCCCAACCCTATACCCTAAACCCTAAAACTCTAAACCCTAAACCCTATACCCTAAACCCTAAAAATCCATATCCTAAACCCTAAACCCTAAAACCTAAACACTAAATATTAAACCCTAAACCCTTAAATTTATTTAATCAATTTTAAAGTTTTGAATTTTTTTTAATTAAAGTTTAAAATTAAAAATTAAAAACAAAAAAAATACTTCTTTAATCAATTAACGTCTCATACCCCTAACTTCGTACCCCTCAATTCACACCCCTTAATTAAAAAAAAAAACACTTGTTTAATCAATTAAGGTCTTCATACCCCTAAATTCATACCCCTAACTTCATACCCCTCAATTCATACACCTAACTTAATACCCCTCACTTCACACCCTATACCCTAAACCCTAAAACCTAAAACCCCAAACCCTAAACTCTAAACCCTAAAACCCTAAACCCTAAACACTAAACCCTAAACCCTAAGACTTTAATTTATTAAAGTTAGGGGTATGAAGTTAGGGGTATGATATATTAATTGATTATAGAATTGGTTTTCGTAAGTATTCAATTAGTGAGGGTATGAAGTGAGGGTTATGAAATTAGGGGTATGAAGAAATGGGTATGAATAAAGGGATGTGAAGTGAGGGGTATAGAGAAACATTGATTTTTTTTTATTAAATATTTTGAAAAAAATATCTTTTCTAACATTTTTATTCTTTTTTCTAAGGTTAAAAAATAAAAATTTTAAATTTACTAAGAAAAAAAAGAAAAAAAAATTAAAGTTAAAATTAAAATTTTAAAGTTCCTAATTTTTATTTTTAAATTAAATTTTATAATTAAAAAAAAAACTAAATAAAAAAAATCACTTCTTTAATCAATTAAGTTATCATACCCCTAACTTCATACCACTAACTTCATACCCCTAACTTCATACCCCTCAATTCATACACCTTTCTTCATACCCTTCACTTCATACCCCTTTCTTCATACCTCTCTCTTCATACCCCTAACTTTAATCAATTAAGGTATCATACCCCTAACTTCATACACCTCACTTCACACCCCTTTCTTCATACCCCTAACTTCATACCCCTTTCTTCATACTACTTTATTTATACCCCTAACTTCATACCCTTTTCTTAATACTCCTTAACTTCATACCCCAATACCCTATTCTTCATACCCCTAAATTCATATGCCTAACTTCATACCCTTTTATTTATATCCCATTATTTATACCCCTCACTAAATACTCCTCACTTCATACCCTTAAGTAATTGAATACTTACAAAAACCACTTCTTTAATCAATTAATTTCTCATATCCCTTTCTTCATACCCCTCACTTCATACCCCTTTCTTCATACCCTAACTAATTGAATACTTACAAAAATACTTCTTTAATCAATTAATGTTTCATACCCCTCACTTCATACCCCTAACATCATTCACTTCATACCCCTTTCTTCATACCCACTAACTTCATTCACCTAAACTTCATACCCCTTTATTCATACCCCATTTCTTCATATCCCTCACTAAATACCCCTCACTTCATACCCCTAAGTAATTGAATACTTACAAAAACCATTTATTTAACCAATTAATGTCTCATATCCCTTTCTTCATACTCCTCACTTCATACCCCTTTCCTCATATCCCTCAGATCATACCCCTAAATTCATAATATTTTCTTCAAACCCCTAAATTCATAATATTTTCTTCATACCCATTTATTCACACCCCTTTCTTACAAAAACCACTTCTTTAATCAATTAATGTCTCATACGCCTAACTAATTGAGGTTAGGAGTATGAGATATTAATTGATTAAAGAGGTAGTTTTTGTAAGTATTTGAAGTGAGGGATATGAATTTAGAGTTATGAAGTTAGGGGTATGAAGAAAGGGGTATGAATTCATACCCCTAAGTAATTAAATACTTACAAAAGCCACTTCTTTAATAAATAAATGTCTCATATCCCTTTCTTCATACCCATTATTTCATACCCCTAACCAATTTATTACTTCTAAAAACTAATTATTTAATCAATTAAGGTCTCATACCCCTCACTTAATACCCATAACTTCATTCACTTCATACCCCCTAAATTCATACCTCTTTCTTCATACCTCTTTCTTCATACCCCTCACTAAATACCTCTGGTTTCATACCCCTAAGTAATTCAATACTTTTATACCCCTTTCTTCATACCCTTCACTTCATACCCCTTTCTTCATAACCCTAACTAATTGATTACTTACAAAAACCACTTCTTTAATCAATTAATGTTTGATATCCCTCACTTCATACCCCTAACTTCATTCACTTCATACCTCTTTTTTCATACCCCTAATTTAATACCACTCACTTCATACCCATCAAACATACCCCTCACTTCATATCCCTTTCTTCATACCCTCTAACTTCATAACCCTAACTTCATACCCTTAAATTCATACCTCTCAATTCATACCATTTTCTTCATACCCCTCAGTTCATACCCCTTTCTTCATACCCATCATTTCATACCCCTAACTTTAATCAACTAAGGTCTCATACCCCTTACTTCATACCCTTAACTTCATACCCCTCAATTTGTACCCCTTTCTTCATACCCCTCACTTCATACCCTTTTCTTCACACCCATCTCTTCATACCCCTAACTTTAATCAACTAAGGTCTCATACCCATAACTTCATACCCATCACTTCACACCCCTTTCTTAATACCCCTTTCCTCATATCCCTTTCTTCATACACCTTTCTTGATACTCCCTAACTTCATACCCCTAAATTCACACATCTTTCTTCATACCCTAACTTCATACCCCTCACTAAATACCCCTCACTTCATACCTATAATTAATTGAATACTTACAAAAACCACTTCTTTAATCAATTAATGTCTTATATTCCTTTCTTCATACCCCTCTCTTCATACCTTTTTCTTCATACCCCTAACCAATTGATTACTTACAAAAACTACTTCTTTAATAAATTAAGATCTCATACCCCTCACTTCATACCCCTAACTTCATTCACTTCATAATCCTTTATTCATACCCCCTAACTTCATACCCCTTACTTCATACCCCTTTCTTCATACCCCTAACTTCATACCCCTTTATTCATACCCTTTTCTTCATACCCCTCACTTCATAACCCTAAGTAATTGAATACTTACAAAAAACACTTATTTAATCAATTAATGTCTCATATCTCTTTCTTCATACCCCTAACTTCATACCCCTTTCTTCATATCCCTCCATTCATAGGCTTTTATTCATATCCCTAACTAATTTAATACTTACAAAAACCACTTTTTTAATCAATTAAGGTCTCATATCCCTCACTTCATACCCATAACCTCATACCCCTCACTTCATACCCTTAATTAATTGAATACTTACAAGAACCACTTTCTTAATCATACCACTTTTTTCATTCCTTTAACTTCATACCCCTTACTTCATACTCCTAAATTCATACCCCTTTCCGCGTACCTCCTAACTTCATACCCTTAACTTCGTACCCCTTTATTCATACCCCTAAATTCATACCTCTAAATTCATACCTCTAACTTCATACCCATTTATTCATACCTCTTTATTCATACCTCTTTATTCATACCCATCACTAACTACCTCTCAATTAATATCCCTAAGTAATTAAAAACTTACAAAAACCACTTCTTTAATTTTAAAGTTTCTAAGAAAAAAATTAAAGTTAAAATTAAAATTTTAAAGTTCCTAATTATTTTTTTAATTAAAGTTTGCAATTAAAAATAAATAAAATTAAAAAAAACCACTTCTTTAATCAATTCGGGTGTCATACCCCTAACTTCATACCCCTCACCTCATACCCCTTTCTTCATACCCATAACTTCATACCCTTTCTTCACGCCCCTTTATTAATACTCCGTAACTTCATACCCCTTTCTTCATACCCCAAAATTCATACCCCTAACTTCACACCCCTTTTTGCATACCCATAACTTCATACCCCTTTCTTCATATCCCTCACTTCATACCCCTAAGTAATTTAATACTTACAAAAACCACTTCTTTAATTAATTAATTTCTCATAACCCTTACTTCATACCCCTTTCTTCATACCCCTCACTTCATACCCATTTCTTCATAACCCTTTCTTCATACCCCTTTCTTGATACCCCTCACTTCATACCCATTTCTTAATACCCCTAACTTTAATCAATTAAGGACTCATACCCCTAAATTCATACCCCTCACTTCATACCCCTCACTTCATACATCTTTCTTCATACACCTAACTTTATACCCCTAAATTCATACCCCTTTCTTCATACACCTAACTTTATATCCCTAACTTCATACCCATTTTTTAATACCCATTTCTCCATACCCTTAACTTCATACCCCTAACTTAATACCCATTTATTCATACCTATTTCTTCATACCCCTAACTTTATACCCCTTTATTCATACACCTTTCTTCATACCCTTCACTAAATACCTCTCACTTCATATCCATAAATAATCAAATACTTACAAAAATCATTTATTTAATCAATTAATGTCTCACATCCCTTTCTTCATACCCCTCACTTCATACCCATTTCCTCAAACCTCTAACTAATTGAAAACTTACCAAAACCACTTCTTTAATCAATTAATGTATGATACCCCTCACTTCATACCCCTAACTTCATTCACTTCACACCCCTAACTTCATACCCCTTTATTCGTACCCTTTTCTTCATACCCCTAACTTCATACCCCTTAATTCATACCCCTCAATTCATACCCCTAGATTTGTACCTCTCACTTCACATCCTAAATCAAGTTAGGGGTATGAAAAAAGGGGTATGAAGTTAGGGGTGTGAAGTGAGGGGTATGAAGTAACATTGGTTTTTTTTTTTTTAAACATTGATTTGTTTTGGTTTTCTAAATTTTTTGAAAAAAAAATGATTTTCTAATGCTTTGATTTTTTTTGGTTTTTTTTATAATTTTAAAAAATTAAAATTAAAATTTTAAAGTTCCTCATTTTTTAAAAAAATTAAATTTTACAATTAAAAAAAAAAAAAAACCTTCTTTAATCAGTTAAGGTATCATACCCCTAACTTCATACAACTCACTTCAAACCCCTTACTTCATCCCCCTAACTTCATACACCTAAATTCATACCCCTCAATTTGTACCCCTTTCCTAATACCCCTTTCTTCATACCCCTAACTTTAGTAAATTAAGATCTTAGGGTTTAGGGGTTAGGTTTTAGTGTTTATAGGGTTAGGCTTTAGGGTTTTGGGATTAAGGGTTTATATTTTTAGGTTTTAGGGTTTAGAGTTTGGGGTTTAGGGTTTAGGGTTTAGGGTTTAGAGTTTAAGGTATTAAGTAAGGAGTTTGAAGTTAGAGATATGAAGTGAGGGGTATGAAGTTAGGGGTATGAGGAAAGGGGTATGAAGTTAATGGTATAAAGAAAGGGGTATGAAGTTAGGGGTGTGAAGTGAGGGGTATGAAGAAAAATTGATTTTTTTTTTTAAAACATTGTTTTTTTTTTATTTTCTAAAGTTTTTGAAAAAAATATTGTTTTTCTAACGTTTTGATTTTTTGTTTTTTTTCGAAGGTTAAAAAACTAGAGGTAAAATTAAAATTTTGAAGTTTCTAAGAGAAAATAAAAAAAAAGTTTACAATTAAAATTTTAAAGTTCCAAATTATTATTATTTTAATTAAATTTTACAATTAAAAAAATTAAAATAAAATAAAAACACACTTCTTTAATCAACTAATGTCTCATACCCCTAACTTTGTACCCCTAACTTCATACCCCTTTCTTCATACCGCTCTCTTCATACCCCTAACTTTAATCAATTAAGGTCTCATACACCTAACTTCATACCCCTTTCTTCATAAATGTTTCTTCATACCCTTCACTAAATACCCCTCACTTCATACCCCTAAGTAATTGAATACTTACAAAAACAACTTCTTTAATCAATTAATGTCTCATATCCCTTTCTTCATACCCCTTTCTTCATACTTTTAACTAATTGAATACTTACAAAAACCTCTTCTTTAATAAATTAAGGTCTTATACCCCTCCCTTCATACCCCTAACTTAATTTGCATAAAACCCCTTTCTTCATATCTCTTACTTCATAACCCTTTTTTCATACCCCTTTCTTCATACCCCTAACTTCATACCCATTTATTCATACCCATTTATTCATAGCCCTTTCTTCACACCGTCAATAAATACCCCTCACTTCATACCCCTAAGTAATTGAATACTTTCAAAAACCACTTATTTAGTCAATTAATGTCTCATATTGCTTTCTTAATACCCCTCACTTCATACCCCTTTCTTCATACACCTAACTAATCGAATACTTACAAAAACCACTACTTTAATCAATTAAGGTATCGTACCCCTAATTTCAAACCCCTAAATTCATTCACTTCATATCCCTTTTTTCACATCCCTAACTAATTGAATACTTACAAAAATCACATCTTTAATAAATTAAGGTCTCATACCCCTCACTTCATACCCCTAACTTTATATCCCTTACTTGATACCCCTAACTTCATACTCATCACTTCATACCCCTAACTTCATAGTCCTAACTAATCAAATACTTACAAAAACCACTTCTTTAATCAATTCATGTCTCATACCCTTAACTTCATTTCTCTAACTAATTGAATACTCATAAAAACCACTTCTTAACTAAAACCTAAACCCTAAACCCTAAAACCTGAAGTTAGGGCTATGAGACACTAATTGATTAAATATATGGTTGTTGTAAGTATTCAATTAGTTAGGGGTATAAGACATTAATTGATTAAAGAAATTGTTCTTGTAAGTATTTAATTAGTGAGTGGTATGAAGTGAGGCGTATGAAGTGAGGGGTATAAATTTTGGGGTATGAAGTTAGGGGTATGAGGAAATGGGTGTGAAGTGAGGGGTATGAAGAAAATGATATGAAGTTAGAGGTGTGAAGTGAGGGGTATGAAGAAACATTGAATTTTTTTTTTTTAAATATTATTTTTTTGGATTTTATAAAGTTTTTGATTTTTTTTTAATTTTCTAACGTTTTGATTTTTTTTTGTTTGTTTTTCTAAGGTCAAAAATTAAAATTAAAATTAAATATTTAAATTTCCTAAGAAAAAATAATAAGAAAGAAATAAAATTAAAATTGAAATTTTAAAGTTCAATTTTTTTTTTAAATTAAATTTTACAATTAAAAAAAATAAAAAATTAAAAAAACATTTCTTTAATCAATTAATGTTTCATACCCCTAACTTCATATCCCTCACTTCACAACCCTTTCTTAATACCTCTCATTTCATTCCCATTTCTTCATACCCCTAAATTCATGCCCCTAATTTCATACCCCTTTATTCACACCCCTTTCTTGATACTCCCTAAATTCATACCCCTAAATTCACAAACCTTTCTTCATACCCCTAAATCCATACCCCTTTCTTCATACCCCTCACTAAATACCCCTCACTTCATACCCATAAGTAATTAAATACTTACAAAAACCACTTCTTTAATAAATTAATGTCTCATATCCCTTTCTTCATACCCCTCACTTCATACCCCTTTCTTCATACCCATTATTTCATACCTCTAACCAATTGATTACTTCTAAAAACCAATTATTTAATCAATTAAGGTCTCATACCCCTCACTTAATACCCATAACTCCATTCACTTCATACCCCTTTCTTCATACCCCCTAACATCATACCCCTAACTTCATACCCCTTTTTTCATACCCCTCACTAAATACCTCTCACTTCATACCCCTAAGTAATTGAATACTTAAAAAAACCAATTCTTTAATAAATTAATGGCTCATATACCTTTATTCATACCCTTAACTTCATACCCCTTTATTCATACCCCTAACTAATTTAATACTTACAAAAACCACTTCTTTAATAAATTAATGTCTGATACCCCTCACTTCATACCCCTAAATTCATTCACTTTATACCTCTTTTTTCATACCCCTAACTTCATACCCCTAACTTAATACCCCTCACTTCATACCCCAAAATTCATACCCCTCACTTCATACCCCTTTATTCATACCCTCTAACTTCATACCCCTAAATTCATACCCCTTAATTCGTACCCTTTTATTCATAACCCTCACTTCATATCCCTTTCTTCATACTCCTCTCTTCATACCCCCAACTTTAATCAACTAAGGTCTCATACACCTAACTTCATACCCTTAACTTCATACCCCTCAATTTTTACCCCTTTCTTCATACCCATCACTTCATACCATTTTCTTCATACCCCTAACTTTAATCAACTAAGGTCTCATACCCCTAACCTCATACCCCTCACTTCACACCCCTTTCTTAATACCCTTTATTTAATACCCCTTTCTTCATACCCATTTATTCATAGCCCTTTATTGATACTCCCTAACTTCATACCCCTAAATTAACACACCTTTCTTCATACCTTAACTTCATACCCATTTATTCATACCCCTTTCTTCATACCCCTCACTTCATACCCCTAATTAATTGAATACTTACAAAAACCAATTATTTAATCAATTAATATCTTATATCACTTTCTTCATACCCCTTTCTTCATACCCCTAACTAATTGATTACTTACAAAAACTACTTCTTTAATAAATTAAGACCTCATACCCCTCACCTCATATCCCTAACTTCATTCACTTCATAACCCTTTGTTCATACCCCCTAACTTCATACCCCTTTCTTAATACCCCTTTCTTCATACCCCTAACTTCATACCCCTTTATTCATACCCCTTTCTTCATATCCCTCACTTCATAACCCTAAGTAATTGTATACTTAAAAAAACCACATATTTAATCAATTAATGTCTCATATCTCTTTCTTCATACCACTTTCTTTCTACCCCTCACTTCATATCCCTTTATTCATACCCTAACTAATTGAATATTTACAAAAACCACTTATTTAATCAATTAAGGTCTCATATCCCTCACTTCATACCCCTAACCTCATACCCCTCACTTCATAGCCCTAATTAATTAAATACTTAAAAAACCACTTTCTTAATCATAACACTTCCTTCATACCTTTAAATTCACACCCCTTACTTCATACCTCTTTCTTCATACCCCTAACTTCATACCCATTTCCTCATACCCCCTAAATTTATACCCATAACTTCTTATCCCTTTCTTCATACCCCTTTCTTCATACCTCTAACTTCATACCCCTTTATTCATACCCATTTATTCATACCCATCACTAAATACCCCTAAGTAATTAAAAACTTACAAAAACCACTTCTTTAATTTTAATGTTTCTAAGCAAAAAAAATTAAAGCTAAAATTAAAATGTGAAAGTTCCTAATTATTTTTTAATTAAAGTTTACAATTAAAAATAAATAAAATTAAAAAAGATCAATTCTTTAATCAATTAGGGTGCCATACCCCTAATTTCATACCCCTATCACACCCTTTTATTCATACCCTTAACTGTATACCCTTTATTCATACCCCTTTATTAATAATTCCCAACTTCATACCCCTAACTTCATACCCCTTTCTTCATACCCCTAAATTCATACCCCTAACTTCACACCACTTTCTTCATAACCCTAACTTCAGACCCCTTATTTCATACCCCTTTATTCATATCCATAAAACCCTAAACCCTAAAACCTTAAACCTTAAAGCCTAAACCCTAAACCCTAAAACCCTTAAATGCTAAACCCTAAACCCTAAATCCTAAACCCTAAACTCTAAATCCTAAAGGGGTATGAAGTTACCCTAAATCCTAAATCATAAACCCTAAAGGGATATGAAGTTAGGGGTATGAAGTTACCCTAAACCTTAAACCCTAAATCCTAAAGGGGTATAAATATAGGGGTATGGAGTTACCCTAAACCCTAAACCATAAACTATAAACCCTAAAGGGATATGAATTTAGGGGTATGAGGTTACTCTAAACCCTAAAACCTAAGCCCTAAATCTTAAACCCTAAAGGGGTATGAAGTTACCCTAAACACTAAAGCTTAAACCCTAAATCCTAAAGGGGTATGAAGTAACCCTAAATACTAAACCCTAAAACATAAACCCTAAAGGAGTATGAAGTAAGGGGTATAAAGTTGCCCTAAACCCTAAACCCTAAATCCTAAACCGTAAAACTCTAAACCCTAAACCATAAACCCTAAAATCTAAAAAGCTAAACCCTAAAAACCTAAACCCCCAACCCTATACCCTAAACCCTAAAACTCTAAACCCTACACCCTATACCATAAACCCTAAAAATCCATATCCTAAACCCTAAACCCTAAAACCTAAACACTAAATATTAAACCCTAAAACCTTAAACTTATTTAATCAATTTTAAAGTTTTGAATTTTTTTTAATTAAAGTTTAAAATTAAAAAATTTAAAATAGAAAAAAATACTTCTTTAATCAATTAATGTCTCATGCCCCTCAATTCACACCCCTTAATTAAGAAAAAAAAACACTTGTTTAATCAATTAAGGTCTTCATACCCCTAAATTAATACCCCTAATTTCATACCCCTCAATTCATACCCCTCAATTCATACACCTAACTTCATACCCCTCACTTCACACCCTATACCCTAAACCCTAAAACCTAAAACCCTAAACCCTAAACTCTAAACCCTAAAACCCTAAACCCTAAACCTTAAACTTTAAACCCTAAACACTAAACCCTAAACCCTAAGACTTTAATTTATTAAAGTTAGGGGTATGAAGTTAGGGGTATGATATATTAATTGATTATAGAATTGATTGTCGTAAGTATTCAATTAGTGAGGGTATGAAGTGAGGGTTATGAAATTAGGGGTATGAAGAAATGGGTATGAATTTAGGGGTATGAATAAAGGGATGTGAAGTGAGGGGTATGAAGAAACATTGAATTTAAAAAAAAAAACATTGTTTTTTTTTATTTTATAAATATTTTGAAAAAAATAGCTCTTATAATATTTTTATTTTTTTTTCTAAGGTTAAAAAATTAAAATTTTAAATTTACTAAAAAAAAAAAGAAAAAAAAACCCCTTTCTTCATATCCCTTAGATCATACCCCTCAATTCATAATCTTTTCTTCATACCCATTTATTCACAACCCTTTCTTACAAAAACCACTTCTTTAATCAATTAATGTCTCATACCCCTAACTAATTAAGGTTAGGAGTATGAGATATTAATTGATTAAAGAGGTAGTTTTTGTAAGTATTTAATTATTTAGGGGTATGAAGTGAGGGGTATGAATTTAGGGTTATGAAGTTAGGGGTATGAGACATTAATTGATTAAAGAATTGATTTTTGTAAGTATTCAATTAGTGAGGGGTATGAAGTGAGGGGTATGAATTTAGGGGTATGAAGAAAGGGGTATGAAGTTAGGGGTATGAAGAAAGGGATATGAAGTTAGGGGTGTGAAGTGAGGGGTATGAAGAAACATTGATTTTTTCGATTTTTTAAAGTTTTCTAAAGTTTTTGAAAAAAATTTGATTTTCTAAAGTTTTGATTTTTTTTTTTTTTGGTTAAAAAATTAAAATTAAAATTAAAAATCTCAAGTTCCTTCAAAAAAAGAAAAAAAATTAAAGTTAAAATAGAAATTTTAAAGTTCCTTATTTCGTTTTTTTAATTAAAGTTTACAATTAATTTAAAAAAAAAAAACTTCTTTAATCAATTCAGGTCTCATACCCCTAAAACCCCTCATTTAATACCCCTAACTGCACGGGCTTGACTTCATACCCCTCAATTCATAACCCTTTTTTCATACCACTCACTTCATACTCCTTTCTTCATACCCCTCTCTTCATACCCCTAAATTTAATCAATTAATGTCTCAAACCCCTAACTTCATACCCCTCACTTCATACCCCCTTTCATCATACCCCTTATTTCATATCCCTTTCTTATTACCCATTTATTAATACCCCTAACTTCATACCCCTAACTTTAATCATCTTTCTTAATACTCCATAAATATCCCTAACTTCACACCCTTCCATACCCCTTTGTTCATACCCCTCACTAAATACCTCTGACTTCATACCCCTAAGTAATTAAATACTTACAAAAACCACTTCTTTAATCAATTAATGTCTCATATCCTTTTCTTCATACCCATTATTCCATACCCCTAACCAATTGATTAATTCTAAAAACTAATTATTTAATCAATTAAGGTCTCATACCCCTCACTTAATACCCATAACTTCATTCACTTCATCCCCCTTTCTTCATACCCCCTAAATTCATACCTCTTTCTTCATACCCCTTTCTTCATACCTCTTTTTTCATACCCCTCACTAAATACCTCTGGCTTCATACCCCTAAGTAATTCAATACTTAAAAAAACCGTGTTTTTAATAAATTAATGGCTTATATCCCTTTCTTCATACCCTTCACTTCATACCCTTTTCTTCATAACCCTAACTAATTGATTACTTACAAAAACCACTTCTTTAATCAATTAATGTCTGATACCCCTCACTTCATACCCCTAACTTCATTCACTTCATACCCCTTTTTTCATACCCCTAATTTAATACCACTCACTTCATACCCCCCAAACATACCCCTCACTTCATATCCCTTTCTTCATACCCTCTAACTTCATAACCCTAACTTCATACCCTTAAATTCATACCTCTCAATTCATACCATTTTCTTCATACCCCTCAGTTCATACCCCTTTCTTCATACCCCTCTCCTCATACCCCTAATTTTAATCAACTAAGGTATCATACCCCTAACTTCATACCTTTAACTTCATACCCTTAAATTTATACCCATCTATTCATACCCCTCACTTCATACCCTTTTATTCATACCCCTAAATTTAATCAACTAAGGTCTCATACCCCTAAATTCATATCCCTCACTTCACACCCCTTTCTTAATACCCCTTATTTCATTTCCCCTTCTTCATACCCCTAAATTCATGCCCCTAATTTCATAATTCTTTATTCATACCCCTTTCTTGATACTCCCTAACTTCATACCCCTAAATTCACACACCTTTTTTCATACCCCTATATCCATACCCCTTTGTTCATACCCCTCACTAAATACCTCTCACTTCATACCCCTAAGTAATTAAATACTTACAAAAACCACTTATTTAATCAACTAATATCACATATCACTTTCTTCATACCCCTCACTTCATACCCCTATCTTCATACCCCTTATTTCATACCCCTAACCAATTGATTAATTCCCAAAACTAATTCTTTAATCAATTAAGGTCTCATAACCCTCACTTAATACCCATAACTTCATTCACTTCATACCTTTTTCGTCATACCTCCTAACTTCATACCCCTTTATTCATACCCCTTTCTTCATACCACTTACTATATACCTCTGACTTCATACCCCTAAGTAATTGAATACTTACAAAAACCACTTCTTTAATAAATTAATGGTTCATATCCCTTTCTTCATACCCCTCACTTCATACTCATTTCTTCATACCCCTAAATAATTGAATACTTACAAAAACAACTTATTTAATCAATTAATGTTTGATACCCTTCACTTAATACCCCTAAATTCATTCACTTCATACCCCTTTTATTATACCCCTAACTTCATACCTCTAAATTCATACCAATTTTTTCATACCCCTCACTTCATACCCCTTTATTCATACCCTCTAACTTCATATTCCTAACTTCATACCCTTAACTTCATACCCCTTAATTCGTACCCTTTTCTTCATACCCCTCACTTCATATACCTTTATTCATAGCCCTCTCTTCATACCCCTAACTTTAATCAACTAAGGTCTCATACCCCTAACTTTATACCCTTATCTTCATACCCCTCAATTTGTACCCTTTTATTCATACCCCTCACTTCATACCCTTTTCTTTATACCCCTCTCTTCATACCCTAAATTTAATCAACTAAGGTCTCATACCCCTAACTTCATACCCCTCATTTCACACACCGTTCTTAATACGCCTCATTTCATACCCCTTTCCTCATATCCCTTTCTTCATACCCATTTCTTGATACTCCCTAATTTCATACCCCTAAATTCACACACCTTTCTTCATACCCTAACTTCATAACCCTTTATTCATACCCCTCACTAAATAGCCCTCACTTCATACCCCTAATTAATTGAATACTTACAAAAACCACTTCTTTAATAAATTAATGTCTTATGTCCCTTTCTTCATACCCCTCAATTCATACCTTTTTCTTCATACCCCTAACCAATTGATTACTTACAAAAACTACTTCTTTAATAAATTAAGATCTCATACCCCTCACTTCATACCCCTAACTTCATTCACTTCATAACCCTTTCTTCATACCCCCTAACTTCATACCCCTTACTTAATACGCATTTCTTCATACCCCTTTTTTCATACCCCTCACTTCATAACCCTAAGTAATTGAATACTAACAAAAAACACTTATTTAATCAATTAATGTCTCATATCTCTTTCTTCATACCCATTTCTTCATACGCCTCACTTCATAGCCCTTTATTCATACCCCTAACTAATTGAATACTTACAAAAACCACTTGTTTAATCAATTAAGGTCTCATATCCCTCACTTCATACCCCTCACTTCATACCCCTGATTAATTGAATACTTACAAAAACCACTTCCATAATCATACCACTTTCTTCATACCTTTAACTTCATACCCTTACTTCATACCCATTTCCATGTACCCCCTAACTTCATACCCCTAACTTTGAACACCTTTCTTCATACCCCTAAATTCATACCTCTAACTTCATACCCCTTTATTCATACCCCTTTATTCATACCCATCACTAAATACCCCTCAATTAATACCCCTAAGTAATTAAAAACTGACAATAACCACTTCTTTAATTTTAAAGTTTCTAAGAAAAAAAATTTAAAGTTAAAATTAAAATGTGAAAGTTCCTAATTGTTTTTTTAATTAAAGTTTACAATTAAAAATAAATAAAATTAAAAAAAAAACTTCTTTAATCAATTCAGGCGTCATACCCCTAACTTCATACCCCTCACTTCATACCCCTTTCTTCATACCCTTAACTTAATACCCTTTATTCATATTAATTTATTAATACTCCCTAACTTCATACCCCTTTCTTCATACCCCTAAATTCACACCCCTTTCTTCATACCCATAACTTCATACCCCTTTCTTCATATCCCTCACTTCATACCCCTAAGTAATTTAATACTTACAAAAACCACTTCTTTAATCAATTAATTTTTCATACCCCTTACTTCATACCCCTCAATTCATACCCCTTTCTTCATACCCCTCACTTCATAACCCTTTCTTCATACCCCTATCTTGATACCCCTCACTTCATACCTCATTCTTAATACCCCTAACTTTAATCAATTAAGGTCTCATAACCCTAAATTCATACCCCTTTATTCATACCCCTCACTTCATACCCCTTTCTTCATAAACCTAACTTTATACCCCTAAATTCATACTCCTTTCTTCATACCTCTTTTTTAATACTCTCTAACTTCATACCCCTTTCTTAATACCCTTTTCTTCATAGCCTTAACTTCATACCCCTTTCTTAATAACCCAAAATTTATATCCCTTTTTTCATACCCCTTAATTCATACACATTTCTCCATACCCTTCACTAAATACCCCTCACTTCATACCCATAAGTAATTGAATACTTACAAAAATAATTTATTTAATCAATTAATGTCTCACATCCCTTTCTTCATACCCCTCACTTCATACCCATTTCTTCAAACCTCTACCTAATTGAAAACTTACAAAAACCACTTCTTTAATCAATTAATGTCTGATACCCCTCACTTCATACCCCTAACTTCATTCACTTCACACCCCCTAACTTCATACCCCTTTATTAGTACCCTTTTATTCATACCCCTAACTTCATACCCCTTAATTCATACCCCTCAATTCATACCCCTAGCTTTGTACCTCTCACTTCACATACTAAATCAAGTTAGGGGTATGAAAAAAGGGTATGAAGTTAGGGGTGTGAAGTGAGGGGTATGAAGTAACATTGTTTTTTTTTTTTAAACATTGATTTATTTTGGTTTTCTAAAGTTTTTGAAAAAAAAATGATTTTCTAATGCTTTGATTTTTTTTGTTTTTTTTATAATTTTAAAAAATTAAAATTAAAATATTAAATTTCCTAAGAAAAAAAGAAAAAAAAATTAAAGTTAAAATTAAAATTTTAAAGTTCCTCATTTTTTTTAAATTAAAGTTTACAATTAAAAAAAAAAAAAAAAAACCACTTCTTTAATCAATTAGGGTCTCATACCCCTAACTTCATACAAATCACTTTAAACCCCTTACTTCATCCCCATAACTTCATACACCTAAATTCATACCCCTCAATTTGTACCCCTTTCCTAATACCCCTCACTTCATACCCCTTTCTTCATACCCCTAACTTTAATCAATTAAAGAATCATACCCCTAAATTTAATAAATTAAGATCTTAGGGTTTAGGGGTTAGGTTTTAGTGCTTATAGGGTTTAGGATTTAGGGTTTTAGGATTAAGGGTTTAGAGTTTTAGGTTTTAGGGTTTAGGGTTTAGAGTTTGGGGTTTAGGGTTTAAGGTTTAGAGTTTAAGGTATTAAGTAAGGAGTTTGAAGTTAGAGATATGAAGTGAGGGGTATGAGGAAATGGGTATGAAGTTAGTAGCATAAAGAAAGGGATATGAAGTTAGGGGTGTGAAGTGAGGGGTATGAAGAAACATTATTTTTTTTTTGAAAAAACATTGATTTTTTTTCAATTTTCTAAATTTTTTGAAAAAAATTGATTTTCTAACATTTTGATTTTTTGTTTTTTTTTCTAAGGTTAAAAAACTAGAGGTAAAATTAAAATTTTAAAGTTTCTAAGAGAAAAGAAAAAAAAAAAATTTACAATTAAAAATTTAAAGTTCCAAATTATTATTATTTTAATTAAAATTTACAATTAAAAAAAATAAAATAAAATAAAAAAACACTTCTTTAATCAATTAACGTCTCATACCCCTTAATTCACACCCCTTTCTTAATACCCCTCACTTCATATCCTTTTCTTTATACCCCTCTCTTCATACCCCTAACTTTAATCAATTAAGGTCTCATACACCTAACTTCATACCCCTTTATTCATACATGTTTCTTCATACCCTTCACTAAATACCCCTCACTTCATACCCCTAAGTCATTGAATAATTACAAAAAAAACTTCTTTAATCAATTAATGTCTCATATCCCTTTCTTCATACCCCTTTCTTCATACCTTTAACTAATTGAATACTTACAAAAACCTCTTCTTTAATAAATTAAGGTCTCATACCCCTCCCTTCATACCCCTAACTTAATTCGCGTAAAACCCCTTTCTTAATACCCCTTACTTCATAACCCTTTTTTCATACCCCTTTCTTCATACCCCTAACTTCATACCCCTTTATTCATACCCATTAATTCATAGCCCTTTATTCACACCCTCAATAAATACCCCTCACTTCATACCCCTAAGTAATTGAATACTTTCAAAAACCACTTCTTTAGTCAATTAATGTCTCATATTCCTTTCTTAATAACCCTAACTTCATACCCCTTTCTTCATACACCTAACTAATCGAATACTTACAAAAACCACTACTTTAATCAATTAAGATATCGTACCCCTCACTTCAAACCCCTAACTTCACTCACTTCATATCCCTTTATTCAAATACCTAACTAATTGAATACTTATAAGAAAGACATTTTTAATAAATTAAGGTCTCATACCCCTCACTTCATACCCCTAACTTCATATCCCTTACTTCATACCCCTAACTTCATACTCATCACTTCATACCCCTAACTTCATAGTCCTAACTAATCAAATACTTACAAAAACCACTTCTTTAATCAATTCATGTCTCATACCCCTAACTTCATTTCTCTAACTAATTGAATACTCATAAAAACCACTTCTTAACTAAAACCTAAACCCTAAACCCTAAAGTTAGGGGTATGAGATACTAATTGATTAAATAAGTGGTTTTTGTAAGTATTCAATTAGTTAGGGGTATAAGACATTAATTGATTAAAGAAATTGTTTTTGTAAGTATTTAATTAGTGAGTGGTATGAAGTGAGGGGTATGAAGTGAGGGTATAAATTTTGGGGTATGAAGTTAGGGGTATGAGGAAAGGGGTGTGAAGTGAGGGGTATGAAGAAAAGGATATGAAGTTAGGGGTGTGAAGTGAGGGGTATGAAGAAACATTGATTTTTTTTTTTTTAAATATTATTTTTTTGGATTTTATAAAGTTTTTGATTTTTTTTTTTTTTTCTAATGTTTTGATTTTTTTTTGTTTGTTTTTCTAAGTTCAAAAAATTAAAATTAAAATTAAATATTTAAATTTCCTAAGAAAAAAAAATAATAAAGAAATAAAATTAATATTGAAATTTTAAAGTTCCAATTTTTTATTTTTTAAATTAAATTTTACAATTAAAAAAATTAAAAAATTAAAAAAACCATTTCTTTAATCAATTAATGTTTCATACCCCTAACTTCATATCCCTCACTTCACAACCCTTTATTAACACCCTTCATTTCATTCCCATTTCTTCATACCCCTAAATTCATGCCCCTAATTTCATACCCCTTTATTCATACCCTTTTCTTGATACTCCCTAACTTCATACCCCTAAATTCACACACCTTTCTTCATACCCCTAACTCCATACCCCTTTGTTCATAACCCTCACTAAATACCTCTCACTTCATACCCTTAAGTAATTAAATACTTACATAAACCACTTATTTAATCAATTAATGTCTCATATCCCTTTCTTCATACCCCTCACTTCATACCCCTTTCTTCATACCCATTATTTCATACCTCTAACCAATTGATTACTTCTAAAAACCAATTCTTTAATCAATTAAGGTCTCATACCCCTCACTTAATACCCATAACTTCATTCACTTCATACCCCTTTCTTCATACCCCCTAACTTCATAACCCTATCTTTATACCCCTTTCTTCATACCCCCTAACTTCAAAACCCTATCTTCATAACCCTTTCTTCATACTCCTAACTAAATACCTTTGACTTCATACCCCTAAGTAATTGAATACTTACAAAAACCACTTCTTTAATAAATTAATGTCTCATATCCCTTTCTTCATACCCCTAACTAATTGAATACTTACAAAAACCACTTCTTTAATCAATTAATGTCTCATACCCCTAAATTCATTCATAGTATACCTCTTTTTTCATACCTCTAAATTCATACCACTTTTTTCATACACCTCACTTCATACCCCTTTCTTCATACCCTCTAACTTCATACCCCTAACTTCATACCCTTAACTTCATACCCCTCAATTTGTACTTTTTTCTTCATACGCCTCACTTCATATCCCTTTCTTCATACCCCTCTCTTCATACCCCTAAATTTAATCAACTAAGGTCTCATACCCCTAACTTCATACCCTTAACTTCATACCCCTCAATTTTTACCCCTTTCTTCATACCCCTCATTTCATACCTTTTTCTTCATACCCCTAACTTTAATCAACTAAGGTCTCATACCCCTAACCTCATACCCCTCACTTCACACCCCTTTCTTAATACCCTTTATTTCATACCCCTTTATTCATACCCATTTCTTCATAGCCCTTTATTGATACTCCATAACTTCATACCCCTAAATTAACACACCTTTATTCATACCTTAACTTCATACCCCTTTATTCATACCCCTTTCTTCATACCCCTCACTAAATACCCCTCACTTCATACCCCTAATTAATTGAATACTTACAAATACCAATTCTTTAATCTATTAATATCTTATATCACTTTCTTCATACCCCTTTCTTCATACCCCTAACCAATTGATTACTTACAAAAAATACTTCTTTAATCAATTAAGACCTCATACCCCTCACTTAATATGCCTAACTTCATTCACTTCATAACCCTTTCTTCATACCCCCTAACTTCATACCCCTTAATACCCTTTTCTTCATACCCCTAACTTCATACTCCTTTATTCATACCCCTTTATTCATACCCCTGTCTTCATATCCCTCACTTCATAACCCTAAGTAATTGAATACTTACAAAAAACCACATATTTAATCAATTAATGTCTCATGTCTCTTTCTTCATACCCCTAACTTCATACCTCTTTCTTTCTACCCCTCACTTCATATCCCTTTATTCATACCCTAACTAATTGAATACTTACAAAAACCACTTGTTTAATCAATTAATATCTCATAAACCTCACTTCATACCCCTATCCTCATACCCATCACTTCATAGCCCTAATTAATTAAATACTTAAAAAAACTACTTTCTTAATCATACCACTTTCTTCATACCTTTAAATTCATACCCCTTACTTCATACCTCTTTCTTCATACCCCTAACTTCATATCCCTTTCCTCATACCCCCTATCTTCATATGCCTAATTTCATACCCCTTTCTTCATACCCCTAAATTCATACCTCTAACTTCATACCCCTTTATTCATACCCATTTATTCATACCCATCACTAAATACCCTTAAGTAATTAAAAACTTACAAAAACCACTTATTTAATTTTAAAGTTTCTAAGAAAAAAAATTAAAGTTAAAATTAAAATGTGAAAGTTCCTAATTATTTTTTAATTAAAGTTTACAATTAAAAATAAATAAAATTAAAAAATATCAATTCTTTAATCAATTAGGGTGTCATACCCCTAATTTCATACCCCTCACTTCACACCCCTTTCTTCATACCCCTAACTTCATACCCTTTATTCATACCCCTTTATTAATACTCCCTAACTTCATACCCCTAACTTCATACCCCTTTCTTCATACCCCTAAATTCATACCCCAAACTTCACACCCCTTTCTTCATACCCCTAACTTCATACCCCTTTCTTCATACCCCTCACTTCATACCTTTTTCTTCAAACCCCTCTCTTCATACCCCTAACTTTAATCAACTAAGGTCTCATACCCCTAACATCATACCCCTCACTTCACACCCCTTTCTTAATACCCTTTATTTCATACCCCTTTATTCATACCCATTTCTTCATAGCCCTTTATTGATACTCCGTAAGTTCATACCCCTAAATTAACACCTTAAACCTTAAACCCTAAACCCTAAATTCTTAAACCCTTAAACCCTAAACCGTAAACCCTAAACCCTAAACTCTAAATCCTAAAGGGGTATGAAGTTAACCTAAATCTTAAATTATAAACCCTAAAGGGATATGAAATTAGGGGTATGAAGTTACCCTAAACACTAAACCCTAAAGCTTAAATCCTAAAGGGGTATAAATATAGGGTTATGAAGTTACCCTATACCCTAAATCGTAAACTATAAACCCTAAAGGGATACGAATTTAGGGGTATGAAGTTACACTAAACCCTAAACCCTAAGCCCTAAATCCTATACCCTAAAGCGGTATGAAGTTACCCTAAACACTAAACCTTAAACCCTAAATCCTAAAGGGGTATGAAGTAACCCCAAATACTAAACCCTAAACCCTAAAACCTAAAGGAGTATGAAGTTAGGGGTATAAAGTTACTCTAAAACCTAAACCTTAAACCCTAAATCATAAACCCTAAAACCCTAAACCCTAAACCATAAACCCTAAAATCTAAAAAGCTAAACCCTAAAAACCTAAACCCCCAACCCTATACCCTAAACCCTAAAAATCTAAATCCTACACCCTATACCCTAAACCCTATATCCTAAACCCTAAACCCTAAAACCTAAACACTAAATATTAAACCCTAAACCCTTAAACTTATTTAATCAATTTTAAAGTTTTGAATTTTTTTTAATTAAAGTTTAAAATTAAAAATTAGAAACAAAAAAAAAAACTTTTTTATTCAATTAACGTCTCATACCCCTAACTTCGTACCCCTCAATTCACACCCCTTAATTAAGAAAAAAAAAAAAAAAAAACACTTGTTTAATCAATTAAGGTCTTCATACCCCTAAATTCATACCCCTAACTTCATACCCCTCAATTCATACACCTAACTTAATACACCTCACTTCACACCCTATACCCTAAACCCTAAAACCTAAAACCCTAAACCCTAAACTCTAAACCCTAAACCCTAAACTTTAAACCCTAAACACTAAACCCTAAACCCTAAGACTTTAATTTATTAAAGTTAGGGGTATGAAGTTAGGGGTATGATATATTAATTGATTATAGAATTGGTTTTCGTATGTATTCAATTAGTGAGGGTATGAAGTGAGGGTTATGAAATTAGGGGTATGAATAAAAGGATGTGAAGTGAGGGGTATGAAGAAACATTGATTTTTTTTTTTTTTAAACATTGTTTTTTTTTTTATAAATATTTTGAAAAAAATAGTTTTTCTAACATTTTTATTATTTTTTCTAAGGTTAAAAAATTAAAATTTTAAATTTACTAAGAAAAAAAAGAAAAAAAAATTAAAGTTAAAATTAAAATTTTAAAGTTCCTAATTTTTATTTTTAAATTAAATTTTATAATTAAAAAAAAAACTAAAATAAAAAAAAGCACTTCTTTAATCAATTAAGTTATCATACCCCTAACTTCATACCACTAACTTCATACCTCTAACTTCATACCCCTCAATTCATACACCTTTCTTCATACCCTTCACTTCATACCCCTTTCTTCATATCTCTCTCTTCATACCCCTAACTTTAATCAATTCAGGTCTCATACCCCTAACTTCATACACCTCACTTCACACCCCTTTCTTCATACCCCTAACTTCATACCCCTTTCTTCATACTACTTTATTTATACCCCTAACTTCATACCCTTTTCTTAATACTCCCTAACTTCATACCCCAAACTTCATACCCTATTCTTCATACCCCTAAATTCATATGCCTAACTTCGTACCCTTTTATTTATATCCCATTATTTATTCCCCTCACTAAATACTCCTCACTTCATACCCCTAAGTAATTGAATACTTACAAAACCACTTCTTTAATTAATTAATTTCTCATATCCCTTTCTTCATACCCCTCACTTCAAACCCCTTTCTTCATACCCTAACTAATTGAATACTTACAAAAATACTTCTTTAATCAATTAATGTTTCATACCCCTCACTTCATAACCTTAACATCATTCACTTCATACACCTTTCTTCATACCCGCTAACTTCATTCACCTAAACTTCATACCCCTATCTTCATACCCCTTTATTCATACCCCTTTCTTCATATCCCTCACTAAATACCCCTCACTTCATACCCCTAAGTAATTGAATACTTACAAAAACCATTTATTTAATCAATTAATGTCTCATATCCCTTTCTTCATACTCCTCACTTCATACCCCTTTCTTCATATCCCTCAGATCATACCCCTAAATTCATAATATTTTCTTCATACCCATTTATTCACACCACTTTCTTACAAAAACCACTTCTTTAATCAATTAATGTCTCATACCCCTAACTAATTGAGGTTAAGAGTATGAGATATTAATTGATTAAAGAGGTAGTTTTTGTAAGTATTTAATTAGTTGGGGGTATGAAGTGAGGGATATGAATTTAGAGTTATGAAGTTAGGGGTATGAAGAAAGGGGTATGAATTCATACCCCTAAGTAATTAAATACTTACAAAAACCACTTCTTTAATAAATTAATGTCTCATATCCCTTTCTTCATACCCATTATTTCATACCCCTCACTTCATATCCTATTCTTTATACCCCTCTCTTCATACCCCTAACTTTAATCAACTAAGGTCTCATACCCCTAACTTCATACCCCTCACTTCACACCCCTTTCTTAATACCCCTCATTTCATACCCCTTTCCTCATATCCCTTTCTTCATACCCCTTTCTTGATACTCCCTAACTTCATACCCCTAACTTCATACCCTAACTTCAATTAGTTTAAGGTATTAAGTAAGGATTTTGAAGTTAGAGATATGAAGTTAGAGATATGAAGTGAGGGGTATGAAGTTAGGGGTATGAGGAAAGTGGTATGAAGTTAGTGGTATAAATAAAGGGGTATGAAGTTAGGGGTTTGAAGTGACGGGTATGAAGAAACACTGATTTTTATTTGAAAAAACATTGATTTTTTTTAATTTTCTAAAGTTTTTGAAAAAAAATTGTTTTTCTAATGTTTTGATTTTTTGTTTTTTTTTTCTAAGGTTAAAATACTAGAGGTAAAATTAAAATTTTAAAGTTTCTAAGAGAAAAGAAAAAAAAAACTTTACAATTAAAAATTTAAAATTCCAAATTATTATTATTTTAATTAAAATTTACAATTAAAAAATAAAAAATAAAATAAAATAACACTTCTTTAATCAATTAATGTCTCATACCCCTAACTTTGTACCCCTAAATTCATACCCCTTAATTCACACCCCTTTCTTCATACCCATCACTTCATACCCCTTTCTTCATACCCCTCTCTTCATACCCCTAACTTTAATCAATTAAGGTCTCATACACCTAACTTCATATCCATTTATTCATACATGTTTCTTCATACCCTTCACTAAATACGCCTCACATCATACCCCTAAGTAATTGAATACTTACAAAACAACTTCTTTAATCAATTAATGTCTCATATCCCTTTCTTCATACCTTTAACTAATTGAATACTTACAAAAGCCTCTTCTTTAATAAATTAAGGTCTCATACCCCTCCCTTCATACCCCTAACTTAATTCACATAAAACCCCTTTCTTCATACCCCTTACTTCATAACCCTTTTTTCATACCCCTAACTTCATACCCATTTATTCATAGCCCTTTCTTCACATCGTCAATAAATACCCCTAACTTCATACCCCTAAGTAATTGAATACTTTTAAAAACCACTTATTTAGTCAATTAATGTCTCATATTCCTTTCTTAATACCCCTCACTTCATACCCCTTTCTTCATACACCTAACTAATCGAATACTTACAAAAACCACTACTTTAATCAATTAAGGTATCGTACCCCTAACTTCAAACCCCTAACTTCATTCACTTCATATCCCTTTCTTCACATCCCTAACTAATTGAATACTTACAAAAATCACATCTTTAATAAATTAAGGTCTCATACCCCTCACTTTATACCCCTAACTTCATATCCCTTACTTCATACCCCTCACTTCATACTCATCACTTCATACCCCTAACTTCATAGTCCTAAATAATCAAATACTTACAAAAACTACTTCTTTAATCAATTCATATCTCATACCCCTAACTTCATTTCTCTAACTAATTGAATACTCACAAAAACCACTTCTTAACTAAAACCTAAACCCTAAACCCTAAATTTAGGGGTATGAGACACTAATTGATTAAATATGTGGTTTTTGTAAGTATTCAATTAGTTATGGGTATAAGACATTAATTGATTAAATAAATTGTTCTTGTAAGTATTTAATTAGTGAGTGGTATGAAGTGAGGGATATGAAGTTTGGGGTATGAAGTTAGGGGTATGATGAAAGGGGTGTGAAGTGAGGGGTATGAAGAAAAGGATATGAATTTAGGGGTGTGAAGTGAGAGGTATGAAGAAACATTCAATTTTTTTTTTAAATATTATTATATATATATTTTTAATAAAGTTTTTGATTTTTTTTTATTTTCTAACATTTTGATTTTTTTGTTTGTTTTTCTAAGGTCAAAAAAATTAAAATTAAAATTAAATATTTAAATTTCCTAAGAAAAAATAATAAGAAAGAAATAAAATTAAAATTGAAATTTTAAAGTTCAATTTTTTTTTTTTAAATTAAATTTTACAATAAAAAAAAACATTTCGTTAATCAATTAATGTTTCATACCCCTAACTTCATATCCCTCACTTCACAACCCTTTCTTAATACCCCTCATTTCATTCCCATTTCTTCATACCCCTTTCTTCATACCCCTAAATTCATGCCTCTAATTTCATACCCCTTTATTCATACCCCTTTCTTGATACTCCCTATCTTCATACCCCTAAATTCACACACCTTTCTTCATACCCCTAACTCCATACCCGTTTGTTCATACCCCTCACTAAATACCTCTCACTTCATACCCCTAAGTAATTAAATACTTACAAAAACCACTTCTTTAATCAATTAATGTCTCATATCCCTTTCTTCATACCCCTCACTTCATACCCCTTTCTTCATACCCATTATTTCATACCTCTAACCAATTGATTACTTCTAAAAACCAATTATTTAATCAATTAAGGTCTCATACCCCTCACTTCATACCCCTAACTTCATTAACTTCATACCCATTTCTTCATACCCCCTAACTTCATACCCCTAACTTCATACCCCTTTCTTCATACCCCTCACTAAATACCTCTCACTTCATACCCCTAAGTAATTCAATACTTAAAAAAACCATGTCTTTAATAAATTAATGGCTTATATCCCTTTCTTCATACCCTTCACTTCATACCCCTTTCTTCATAACCCTAACTAATTGAATACTTACAAAAACCACTTCTTTAATCAATTAATGTCTCATACCCCTCACTTCATACCCCTAATTTCATTCACTTCATACCCATTTTTTCATACCCCTAATTTCATACCACTCACTTCATACCCCCCAAACATACCCCTCACTTCATATCCCTTTCTTCATACCCTCTAACTTCATAACCCTAACTTCATACCCTTAAATTCATACCTCTCAATTCATACCCTTTTCTTCATACCCCTCAGTTCATACCCCTTTCTTCATACCCCTCTCTTCATACCCCTAACTTTAATCAACTAAGGTCTCATACCCCTAACTTCATACCTTTAACTTCATACCCCTAAATTTTTACCCCTCTATTCATACCCCTCACTTCATACCCTTTTATTCATACCCCTAAATTTAATCAACTAAGGTCTCATACCCCTAAATTCATATCCCTCACTTCACACCCCTTTCTTAATACCCCTTATTTCATTTCCCTTTCTTCATACCCCTAAATTCATGCCCCTAATTTCATACTTCTTTATTCATACCCCTTTCTTGATACTCCCTAACTTCATACCCCTAAATTCACACACCTTTTTCATACCCCTATATCCATACCCCTTTGTTCATACCCCTCACTAAATACCTCTCACTTCATACCCCTAAGTAATTAAATACTTACAAAAACCACTTATTTAATCAACTAATATCTCATATCACTTTCTTCATACCCATCACTTCATATCCCTTTCTTCTTACCCCTTATTTCATACCCCTAACCAATTGATTAATTCGAAAAAATAATTCTTTAATCAATTAAGGTCTCATACCCCTCACTTAATACCCATAACTTCATTCACTTCATACCTCTTTCGTCATACCCCCTAACTTCATACCCCTTTATTCATACACCTTTCTTCATACCCCTCACTAAATACCTCTGACTTCATACCCCTAAGTAATTGAATACTTACAAAACCACTTATTTAATAAATTAATGGCTCATATCCCTTTCTTCATACCCCTTTCTTCATACCCCTAAATAATTGAATACTTACAAAAACAACTTATTTAATCAATTAATTTTTGATACCCTTCACTTAATACCCCTAAATTCATTCACTTCATACCCTTTTTTTATACCCCTAACTTCATACCCCTAAATTCATACCATTTTTTTCATACCCCTCACTTCATACCCCTTTCTTCATACCCTCTAACTTCATATTCCTAACTTCATACCCCTCAATTCGTACCCTTTTCTTCATACCCCTCACTTCATATACCTTTATTCATACCCCTCTCTTCATACCCTTAACTTCATACCCATCAATTTGTACCCCTTTCTTCATACCCCTCACTTCATACCTTTTTCTTTATACCCCTCTCTTCATACCCCTAACTTTAATCAACTAAGGTCTCATACCCCTAACTTCATACCACTCACTTCATACCAATTTTTGAAAGTTGATTATAGTCATGTTGTCAGAGATCAAAACAAGAGTGCTGATGCTTTAGATAATTGGGCTTTGGACAAAGGTGATATTACTTGTTATGGCCACCCTCCTATATGGTGGGCTTCTCAAATTAGGGAAGCTCTTCTTTCTATCATTTCTTTGGATGGATCCAGTTCTGAAGGTACCTAGTTTCTTCTTGTTTTTTTTTTTGCTTCTCTTTGGTTCATTTAGTTTTTTTAGATACCTAGCCCATTCTATTCTTTATTTTGTTTCATTTGTTGATTCTTGCCTTAATAGTCTTCTGGTCTAGATAGGTCATTGTTTTGTTCATTGTTTTTTTTTTCTTTTTTCTTCTTTGTTTTTTTTTTGTTTAGTTTTTTAAGATGGGTGGCTTCTTTTGTTTTGTTTTTTTTTTTGTGTTCTTTGTGTTGTTTTTCGTTGTTCTTGTGTTTTTACTGTTTTTTTTTTTTTTAAATGTTTTTTGTTATTGTTCGTGTGTTTTTTCATTCTTGTTCTTGGGTTTCTCTTTGTTTGTGTTATTTCGTATTTTTATGTGTGAGTGTCTTCTATGTTTTTTTTTTTTGTTTATTGTCTATTGTTGGTTGTTTTTTAATTTTAATTTTATTTTATTTATTTTATTTTTTAGGTTTTGGTTGTGTTTATTTTTCATGTTTTTTTTGGGTTATGTCTTTGTAGTGTTCTGTTGTTCTTGTCTTGTTTGTGTTTTGTTATGTGGTTCTTGTGTTTTTCTATGTGGTTTGTGTTGTGGTTTGTTTTTTCTTATTGTGCGTGTTTGGTTGTGCTTTTGTTTTTGACACCCTCAAGGAGCATGTTTTTTATTTAATTTTATTATTTTTGTTGTTATTTACTTATTTTTAAATTGGTTTTGTGTGTTGTTTGCTCCTTGAGTATGTCAAAGGTGGTAGGCTAGGTCCGAGTCCTGGGCATATTTTGCGGAATGGATACCCCTGCCTCCTCGGGTCTTACCCAAAAATGGCATCCCTTTTGGGATGTTTTCCACAAATAAAAAAAATTAAAAATTAAAATTTTAAAGTTCCTCATTTTTTTTAAAATTAAAGTTTACAATTAAAAAATAAAAATAAAAACCACTTATTTAATCAGTTAAGGTATCATAACCCTAACTTCATACAACTCACTTAAAACCCCTCACTTCATCCCCCTAACTTCATACACCTAAATTCATACCTCTCAATTTGTACCCCTTTCCTAATACCCCTCTATTCATACCCCTTGCTTCATACCCCTAACTTTAATCAATTAAAGAATCATACCCCTAAATTTAATAAATTAAGATCTTAGGGTTTAGGGGTTAGGTTTTAGTTTTTATAGGGTTTAGGATTTAGGGTTTTAGGATTAAGGGTTTAGAGTTTTAGGTTTTAGGGTTTAGAGTTTGGGGTTTAGGGTTTAGGGTTTAGAGTTTAAGGTATTAAGTAAGGAGTTTGAAGTTAGAGATATGAAGTGAGGGGTATGAGGAAAGGGGTATGAAGTTAGTGGTATAAATAAAGGGGTATGAAGTTAGGGGTTTGAAGTGAGGGGTATGAAGAAACACTGATTTTTATTTGAAAAAACATTGATTTTTTTTCGATTTTCTAAAGTTTTTGAAAAAAAATTGTTTTCCTAACGTTTTGATTTTTTGTTTTTTTTCTAAGGTTAAAATACTAGAGGTAAAATTAAAATTTTAAAGTTTCTAAGAGAAAAGAAAAAAAAAGTTTACAATTAAAAATTTAAAATTCCAAATTATTATTATTTTAATTAAAATTTACAATTAAAAAATAAAAAATAAAATAAAATAACACTTATGTAATCAATTAATGTCTCATACCCCTAACTTTGTACCCCTAAATTCATACCCCTTAATTCACACCCCTTTCTTCATACCCATCACTTCATACCCCTTTCTTCATAACCCTCTCTTCATACCCCTAACTTTAATCAATTAAGGTCTCATACACCTAACTTCATACCCCTTTATTCATACATGTTTCTTCATACCCTTCACAAAATACCCCACTTCATACCCCTACATAATTGAATACTTACAAAACAACTTCGTTAATCAATTAATTTCTCATATCCCTTTCTTCATACCCCTTTCTTCAAACTTTTAACTAATTGAATACTTACAAAAACCTCTTCTTTAATAAATTAAGGTCTCATACCCCTCCCTTCATACCCCTAACTTAATTCACATAAAACTCCTTTCTTCATACCCCTTACTTCATAACCCTTTTTTCATACCCCTTTCTTCATACCCCTAACTTCATACCCCTTTATTCATACCCATTTATTCATAGCCCTTTCTTCACACCGTCAATAAATACCCCTGACTTCATACCCCTAAGTAATTGAATACTTTCAAAAACCACTTCTTTAGTCAATTAATGTCTCATATTCCTTTCTTAATACCCCTCACTTAATACCCCTTTATTCATACACCTAACTAATCGAATACTTACAAAAACCACTACTTTAATCAATTAAGGTATCGTACCCCTCACTTCAAACCCCTAATTTCATTCACTTCATATCCCTAACTAATTGAATACTTACAAAAATCACATATTTAATAAATTAAGGTCTCATACCCCTCACTTCATACCCCTAACTTCATATCACTTCATACCCCTCATTTCATACTCATCACTTCATACCCCTAACTTCGTAGTCCTAAATAATCAAATACTTACAAAAACCACTTCTTTAATCAATTCATGTCTCATACCCCTAACTTCATTTCTCTAACTAATTGAATACTCACAAAAACCACTTCTTAACTAAAACCTAAATCCTAAACCCTAAACCCTAAAGTTAGGGGTATGAGACACTAATTGATTAAATAAGTGGTTTTTGTAAGTATTCAATTAGTTATGGGTATGAAGTTAGGGGTATAAGACATTAATTGATTAAAGAAATTGTTCTTGTAAGTATTTAATTAGTGAGTGGTATGAAGTGAGGGGTATGAATTTAGGGGTATGATGAAAGGGGTGTGAAGTGAGGGGTATGAAGAAACATTCAATTTTTTTTTTTAAATATTATTATTATTATTATTATTATTTTATAATGTTTTTGATTTTTTTTTATTTTCTAACGTTTTGATTTTTTTGTTTGTTTTTCTAAGGTCAAAAAAATTAAAATTAAAATTAAATATTTAAATTTCCTAAGAAAAAATAATAAGAAAGAAATAAAATTAAAATTGAAATTTTAAAGTTCCATTTTTTTTTTTTAAATTAAATTTTACAATAAAAAAAATAAAAAAAAACATTTCTTTAATCAATTAATGTTTCATACCCCTAACTTCATATCCCTCACTTCACAACCCTTTATTAATACCCCTCATTTCATTCCCATTTCTTCATACCCCTTTCTTCATACCCCTTTATTCATACCCTTTTCTTGATACTCCCTAACTTCATACTCCTAAATTCACACACCTTTCTTCATACCCCTAACTCCATACCCCTTTGTTCATACCCATCACTAAATACCTCTCACTTCATACCCCTAAGTAATTAAATACTTACAAAAACCACTTCTTTAATCAATTAATGTCTCATATCCCTTTCTTCATACCCCTCACTTCATACCCCTTTCTTCATACCCATTATTTCATACCTCTAACCAATTGATTACTTCTAAAAACCAATTCTTTAATCAATTAAGGTCTCATACCCCTCACTTAATACCCATAACTTCATTCACTTCATACCATTTTCTTCATACCCCCTAACTTCATACCCTTTCTTCATACCCCTCACTAAAGACCCCTGACTTCATACCCCTAAGTAATTGAATACTTACAAAAACCACTTCTTTAATAAATTAATGGCTTGTATACCTTTCTTCATATCCCTAAATTCATACCCCTAACTAATTGAATACTTACAAAAACCACTTCTTTAATCAATTAATGTCTCATACCCCTCACTTCATACCCCTAAATTCATTCACTTTATACTTATTTTTTCATACCCCTAACTTCATACCCCTCACTTCATAACCCTAAATTCATACCACTTTTTTCATACCCCTCAATTCATACTCATTTCTTCATACCCTCTAACTTCATACCCCTAACTTCATACCCTTAACTTCATACCCCTTAATTCGTACCCTTTTCTTCATACCCCTCACTTCATATCCCTTTCTTCATACCCCTATCTTCATACCCTTAACTTTAATCAACTAATGTCTCATACCCCTAACGTCATACCCTTAACTTCATACCCTTCAATTTTTACCCCTTTATTATACCCCTCACTTCATACCTTTTTCTTCATACCCCTAACTTTAATCAACTAAGGTCTCATACCCCTAACCTCATACCCCTCACTTCACACCCCTTTCTTAATACCCCTTATTTCATACCCCTTTCTTAATACCCCTTTATTGATACTCCCTAACCTCATACCCCTAAATTCACACACCTTCCTTCATACATTAACTTCATACCCCTTTATTCATACCCCTTTCTTCATACCCCTCACTAAATACCCCTCACTTCATACCCCTAATCAATTGAATGCTTACAAAAACCAAAATTTTAATCAATTAATATCTTAGATCACTTTCTTCATAACCCTTTCTTCATACCCCTAACCAATTCATTACTTAAAAAAACTACTTCTTTAATCAATTAAGACCTCATATCCCTCACTTCATTCACTTCATACCCCTTTCTTCATACCCCCTAAATTCATACCCCTAACTTCATACCCCTTTCTTCATACCCCTAACTTCATACCCCTTTATTCATACCCCTTTATTCATACCCCTTTCTTCATATCCCTCACTTCATAACCCTAAGTAATTGAATACTTACAAAAACCACATATTTAATCAATTAATGTCTCATATCTCTTTTTTCATACCCCTAACTTCATACCCATTTCTTTCTACCCCTCACTTCATATCCCTTTATTCATACCCTAATTAATTGAATACTTACAAAAACCACTTGTTTAATCAATTAAGGTCTCATTTCCCTCACTTCATACCCCTAACCTCATACCCCTCACTTCATAGCCCTAATTAATTAAATACTTACAAAAACCACTTTCTTAATAATACCTCTTTCTTCATACCTTTAAATTCATACCCCTTACTTCATACCTCTTTCTTAATACCCCTAACTTCATACCCCTAAATTCGTACCCCTTTCTTCATAACCCTAAATTCATACCTCTAACTTCATACCCATTTATTCATACCTATTTATTCATACCCATCACTAAATACCCCTAAGTAATTAAAAACTTACAAAAATCACTTCTTTAATTTTAAAGTTTCTAAGAAAAAAAAATTAATGTTAAAATTAAAATGTGAAAGCTCCTAATTGTTTTTTAATTAAAGTTTACAATTAAAAATAAATAAAATTAAAAAATATCAATTCTTTAATCAATCGGGGTGTCATACCCCTAATTTCATAACCCTCACCTCACACACCTTTCTTCATACTCCTAACTTCATACCCTTTCTTCTTACCAATTTATTAATACTCCCTAACTTCATACCCCTTTCTTCATACACCTAAATTCATACCCCTAACTTCACACACCTTTCTTCATACCCCTAACTTCATACCCCTTACTTCACACACCTTTCTTCATACCCCTTTATTCATATCCATAAAACCCTAAATCCTAAAACCTTAAACCTTAAACCCTAAACCCTAAACCCTAAACCCTAAACTCTAAAACCCAAACCCTAAACCCTAAACCATAAATCCTAAACCCTAAACCCTAAATCCTAAAGGGGTATAAAGTTACCCTAAATCCTAAACCTAAACCCTAAAGGGATATTAAGTTAGGGGTATGAAGTTAACCTAAACCCTAAACCCTAAATCCTAAATCCTAAAGGGGTATAAATATAGGGGTATGTAGTTACCCTAAACCCTAAACCGTAAACTATAAAACCTACAGGGATATGAATTTAGGGACATGAAGTTACTCTAAACCCTAAACCCTAAGCCCTAAATCCTAAACCCTAAAGGGGTATGAAGTTACCCTAAAAACTAAACCTTAAACCCTAAATCCTAAAGGGATATGAAGTAACCCCAAATAGTATACACTAAACCCTAAAGGAGTATGAATTTAGGGGTATAAAGTTACCCTAAACCCTAAACCCTAAATCATAAACACTAAAACCCTAAACACTAAACCCTAAAATCTAAAAAGCTAAACCCTAAAAACCTAAACCCCCAACCCCACCCTAAACCCTAAAACTCTAATCCTTACACCCTATACCCTAAACCCTAAAACTCTAATCCCTACACCCTATACCCTAAACCCTAAAACTCCATATCCTAAACCCTAAACCCTAAAACCTAAACACTAAATATTATACCCTAAAACATTAACTTATTTAATCAATTTTAAAGTCTTGAATTTTTTTAATTAAATTTTAAAATTAAAAAATTAAAAAAAAAAAAATACTTCTTTAATCAATTAATGTCTCATACCCTTAACTTCGTATCCCTCAATTCACACCCCTTAATTAAGAAAAAAAAAACACTTTTTTAATCAATTAATGTCTTTATACCCCTAAATTCAAACCCCTAACTTCATACCCCTCTATTCATACCCCTCAATTCATACCCCTCAATTCATACACCTAACTTCATACCCCTCACTTCACACCCTATACCCTAAACCCTAAAATCTAAAACCCTAAACCCTAAAATCTAAACCCTAAACACTAAACCCTAAACCCTAAACCCTAAACTTTAAACCCTAAACACTAAACCCTAAACCCTAAGACTTTAATTTATTAACATTAGGGGTATGAAGTTAGGGGTATGATATATTAATTGATTATAGAATTCGTTTTCGTAAGTATTCAATTAGTGAGGGTTATGAAATTATGGCTATGAAGAAAGGGGTATGAATTTAGGGGTATGAATAAAGGGATGTGAAGTGAGGGGTATGAAGAAACATTGAATTTTTTATTTTATAAATATTTAAAAAAAAAATAGCTTTTCTAACATTTTTATTTTTTTTTCTAAGTTTAAAAAATTAAAATTTTAAATTTACTAAGAAAAAAAAGAAAAAAAATTAAAGTTAAAATTAAAATTTTAAAGTTCCTAATTTTTATTTTTTAATTAAAGTTTATAATTAAAAAATAAAAACACTTCTTTAATCAATTAAGTTATCATACCCCTAACTTCATACCCCTAACTTCATACCTCTAACTTCATACCCCTCAATTAATACCCGTTTCTTCCTACCCCTCACTTCATACCCCTTTCTTCATACTTCTCTCTTCATACCCCTAACTTTAATCAATTAAGGTATCATACCCCTAACTTCATACCCCTCACTTCACACCCCTTTCTTCATACCCCTAAATTCATACCCCTTTATTCATACCCATAACTTCATACCCTTTATTCATACCCCTTTATTAATACTCCCTAACTTCATACCCCTTTCTTCATATCCCTAAATTCATACCCCTAACTTCACACCCATTTATTCATACCCCTAACTTCATACCCCCTTATTCATATCCATAAAACCGTAAAACCTTAAACCCTAAACCCTAAACCCTAAAACCCTAAAACCCTAAACCCTAACCCTAAATCCTAAACCCTAAACTCTAAATCCTAAAGGGGTATGAAGTTACCCTAAATCCTAAATCCTAAACCCTAAAGGGATATGAAGTTAGGGGTATGAAGTTACCCTAAATCCTAAACCCTAAAGCCTAAATCCTAAAGGGGTATAAATATAGGGGTATGGAGTTACCCTAAACCCTAAACCATAAACAATAAAATCTAAAGGGATATGAATTTAGTGGTATGAAGTTACTCTAAACCCTAAACCCTAAGCCCTAAATCCTAAACCCCAAAGGGGTATGAAGTTACCCTAAACACTAAACCTTAAACCATAAATCTTAAAGGGGTATGAAGTAACCCCAAATAATAAACCCTAAAGGAGTTTGAAGTTAGGGGTATAAAGTTACACTAAACCTTAAACCCTAAACCCTAAATCCTAAACCCTAAACCCTAAACCATAAACCCTAAAATATAAAAAGCTAAACCCTAAAAACCTAAACCCCCAACCCTATACCCTAAACCCTAAAACTCTAAACCCTACACCCTATACCCTAAACCCTAAACCCTAAACCCTAAAACCTAAACACTAAATATTAAACCCTAAAACCTTAAACTTATTTAATCAATTTTAAAGTTTTGAATTTTTTTTAATTAAAGTTTAAAATTAAAAAAAATACTTCTTTAATCAATTAATGTCTCATACCCCTAACTTCGTACCCCTCAATTCACACCCCTTAATTAAGAAAATTAAAAAAAAAACACTTGTTTAATCAATTAAGGTCTTCACACCCCCAAATTCATACCCCTAACTTCATGCCCCTCAATTCATACCCCTCAATTCATACACCTAACTTCATACCCCTCACTTCACACCCTATACCCTAAACCCTAAAATCTAAAACCCTAAACCCTAAAATCTAAACCCTAAACACTAAACCCTAAACCCTAAACCCTAAACTTTAAACCCTAAACACTAAACCCTAAACCCTAAGACTTTAATTTATTAACATTAGGGGTATGAAGTTAGGGGTATGATATATTAATTGATTATAGAATTCGTTTTCGTAAGTATTCAATTAGTGAGGGTTATGAAATTATGGCTATGAAGAAAGGGGTATGAATTTAGGGGTATGAATAAAGGGATGTGAAGTGAGGGGTATGAAGAAACATTGAATTTTTTATTTTATAAATATTTAAAAAAAAAATAGCTTTTCTAACATTTTTATTTTTTTTTCTAAGTTTAAAAAATTAAAATTTTAAATTTACTAAGAAAAAAAAGAAAAAAATTAAAGTTAAAATTAAAATTTTAAAGTTCCTAATTTTTATTTTTTAATTAAAGTTTATAATTAAAAAATAAAAACACTTCTTTAATCAATTAAGTTATCATACCCCTAACTTCATACCCCTAACTTCATACCTCTAACTTCATACCCCTCAATTAATACCCGTTTCTTCCTACCCCTCACTTCATACCCCTTTCTTCATACTTCTCTCTTCATACCCCTAACTTTAATCAATTAAGGTATCATACCCCTAACTTCATACCCCTCACTTCACACCCCTTTCTTCATACCCCTAAATTCATACCCCTTTATTCATACCCATAACTTCATACCCTTTATTCATACCCCTTTATTAATACTCCCTAACTTCATACCCCTTTCTTCATATCCCTAAATTCATACCCCTAACTTCATACCCATTTATTCATACCCCCTAACTTCATACCCCTTTATTCATATCCATAAAACCGTAAAACCTTAAACCCTAAACCCTAAACCCTAAAACCCTAAAACCCTAAACCCTAACCCTAAATCCTAAACCCTAAACTCTAAATCCTAAAGGGGTATGAAGTTACCCTAAATCCTAAATCCTAAACCCTAAAGGGATATGAAGTTAGGGGTATGAAGTTACCCTAAATCCTAAACCCTAAAGCCTAAATCCTAAAGGGGTATAAATATAGGGGTATGGAGTTACCCTAAACCCTAAACCATAAACAATAAAATCTAAAGGGATATGAATTTAGTGGTATGAAGTTACTCTAAACCCTAAACCCTAAGCCCTAAATCCTAAACCCCAAAGGGGTATGAAGTTACCCTAAACACTAAACCTTAAACCATAAATCTTAAAGGGGTATGAAGTAACCCCAAATAATAAACCCTAAAGGAGTTTGAAGTTAGGGGTATAAAGTTACACTAAACCTTAAACCCTAAACCCTAAATCCTAAACCCTAAACCCTAAACCATAAACCCTAAAATATAAAAAGCTAAACCCTAAAAACCTAAACCCCCAACCCTATACCCTAAACCCTAAAACTCTAAACCCTACACCCTATACCCTAAACCCTAAACCCTAAACCCTAAAACCTAAACACTAAATATTAAACCCTAAAACCTTAAACTTATTTAATCAATTTTAAAGTTTTGAATTTTTTTTAATTAAAGTTTAAAATTAAAAAAAATACTTCTTTAATCAATTAATGTCTCATACCCCTAACTTCGTACCCCTCAATTCACACCCCTTAATTAAGAAAATTAAAAAAAAAACACTTGTTTAATCAATTAAGGTCTTCACACCCCCAAATTCATACCCCTAACTTCATGCCCCTCAATTCATACCCCTCAATTCATACACCTAACTTCATACCCCTCACTTCACACCCTATACCCTAAACCCTAAAACCCTAAACCCTAAAATCTAAACCCTAAAACCCTAAACCCTAAACCCTAAACACTAAACCCTAAACCCTAAGACTTTAATTTATTAAAGTTAGGGGTATGATATATTAATTGATTATAGAATTGGTTTTCGTAAGTATTCAATTAGTGAGGGTATGAAGTGACGGTTATGAAATTAGGGGTATGAAGAAAGGGGTATGAATAAAGGGATGTGAAGTGAGGGGTATGAAGAAACATTGATTTAAAAAAAAAAAACATCGTTTTTTTTTTTTATTTTATAAATATTTTGAAAAAAAATATCTTTTCTAACATTTTTATTTTTTTTCTAAGGTTAAAAAATTAAAATTTTAAATTTCCTAAGAAAAAAAGAAAAAAATTAAAGTTAAAATTAAAATTTTAAAGTTCCTAATTTTTTTTAATTAAAGTTTATAATTAAAAAAACTAAAAAAAAAAAAAAATCACTTCTTTAATCAATTAAGTTATAATACCCCTAACTTCATACCCCTAACTTCATACCCCTCAATTCATAACCCTTTCTTCATACCTCTCTCTTCATACCCCTAACTTTAATCAATTAAGGTCTCATACCCCTAACTTCATACCCTCACTTCACACCCCTTTCTTCATACCCCTAACTTCACACCCCTTTCTTCATACCCCTAACTTCATACCCCTTTCTTCATACTACTTTCTTTATACCCCTAAATTCATACCCCTAACACCCAGGTGTTGTAGGTGAGTTGGAGAGGAGAGGGAAATCATCCAAGGGAGGTCCCAGGTTCGAATCTCCACCCTACCAAAACGTTGAATTGGGTATCAAAAATCCAATTGATAATGTTGGTACGGGCAGGGCTGGGTGCGACCTCGGGTGACTTTGACGATGTAGAACCCCCTATTCATGGTCTCTTTAACCAAGGCGGCCCCGCAAGGGGTTTTTCGCTTAAAAAAAAAAAAAAAAAAAATTCATACCCCTAACTTCATACCCCTTTCTTAATACTCCCTAACTTCATACCCCTAACTTCATACCCTATTCTTCATACCCCTAAATTCATATGCCTAACTTCATACCCCTTTATTTATATCCCATTATTTATACCCATCACTAAATACTCCTCACTTCATACCCCTAAGTAATTGAATACTTACAAAAACCACTTCTTTAATCAATTAATTTCTCATATCCCTTTCTTCATACCCCTCACTTCAAACCCCTTTCTTCATACCCTGACTAATTGAATACTTACAAAAATACTTTAATCAATTAGTGTTTCATATCCCTCACTTCATACCCCTAACTTCATTCACTTCATACCCCTTTCTTCATACCCGCTAACTTCATTCACCTAAACTTCATACCCCTTTCTTCACACCCCTATCTTCATACCCCTTTATTCATACCCCTTTCTTCATATCCCTCACTAAATACCCCTCACTTCATACCCCTAATTAATTGAATACTTACAAAAACCATTTATTTAACCAATTAATGTCTCATATCCCTTTCCTCATACTCCTCACTTCATACCTCTTTCTTCATATCCCTCAGATCATACTCCTAAATTCATAATTTTTTCTTCATACCCATTTATTCACACCCCTTTCTTACAAAAACCACTTCTTTAATCAATTAATGTCTCATACCCCTAACTAATTGAGGTTAAGAGTATGAGATATTAATTGATTAAAGATGTAGTTTTTGTAAGTATTTAATTAGTTAGGGGTATGAAGTGAGGGATATGAATTTAGAGTTATGAAGTTAGGGGTATGAGACATTAATTGATTAAAGAATTGATTTTTGTAAGTATTCAATTAGTGAGGGGTATGAAGTGAGGGGTATGAATTTAGGGGTATGAATTTAAGGGTATGGAGAAAGGGATATGAAGTTAGGGATGTGAAGTGAGGGGTATGAAGAAACGTTGATTTTTTTTTTTTTTAAAACAAACATTGATTTTTTAGATTTTTTAAAGTTTTCTAAAGTTTTTGAAAAAAATTGATTTTCCAAAGTTTTGATTTTTTTTGTTTTTTGTTTTTTGTTTTTTTTGTTTAAAATTTAAAAATTTCAAGTTCCTTCAAAAAAAGAAAAAAAATTAAAGTTAAAACAAAAATTTTAAAGTTCCTAATTTCGTTTTTTAATTAAAGTTTACAATTAAAAAATTAAAAAAAAAATTCTTTAATCAGTTCAGGTCTCATACCCCTAACTTCATACCCATGATTTTGTACCCCTATCTCCACAGGCCTACCGTCATACCCCTCAATTCATAACCCTTTCTTCATACCACTCACTTCATACTCCTTTCTTCATACCCCTCTCTTCATACCCGTAACTTTAATCAATTAATGTCTCAAACCCCTAACTTCATACCCCTCACTTCACACCCCTTTCATCATACCCCTCACTTCATATCCCTTTCTTATTACCCATTTATTAATACCCCTAAATTCATACCCCTAAATTTAATCCTCTTTATTAATACTCCATAAATATACCTAAATTCACACCCCTCCATACCACTTTGTTCATACCCCTCACTAAATACCTCTCACTTCATACCCCTAAGTAATTAAATACTTACAAAAACCACTTCTTTAATCAATTAATGTCTCATATCCCTTTCTTCATATCCATTATTTCATACCCCTAACCAATTGATTAATTCTAAAAACTAATTATTTAATCAATTAAGGTCTCATACCACTCACTTAATACCCATAACTTCATTCACTTCATACCCCTTTCTTCATACCCCCTAAATTCATACCTCTTTATTCATACCCCTTTCTTCATACCTCTTTCTTCACACCCCTCACTAAATACCTCTGGCTTCATACCCCTAAGTAATTCAATACTTACAAAAACCACTTCTTTAATAAATTAATGGCTTATATCCCTTTCTCCATACCCTTCACTTCATACCCCTTTCTTCATAACCCTAACTAATTGATTACTTACAAAAAACACGTATTTAATCAATTAATGTCTGATACAACTCACTTCATAACCCTAACTTCATTCACTTCATACCCTTAACATAATACCACTCACTTCATATCCATAAAACATACCCCTCACTTCATATCCCTTTCTTCATACCCTCTAACTTCATACCCTTAACTTCATACCTCTCAATTCATGCCCTTTTCTTCGTACCCCTCAGTTCATACCCCTTTCTTCATACTCCTCTCTTCATACCCCTAACTTTAATCAACTAAGGTCTCATACCCCTAACTTCATACCTTTAACTTCATACATCTCAATTTGTACCCCTCTATTCATACCCCTCACTTCATACCTTTTTATTCAAACCCCTCTCTTCATACGCCTAAATTTAATCAACTAAGGTCTCATACCCCTAACTTCATATCACTCACTTCACACCCCTTTCTTAATACCTCTTATTTCATTTCCCTTTCTTCATACCCTTAAATTCATGCCCCTAATTTCATACTTCTTTATTCATACCCCTTTCTTGATACTCCCTAACTTCATACCCGTAAATTTACACACCTTTTTTCATACCCCTAACTCCATACCCCTTTGTTCATACCCCTCACTAAATACCTCTCACTTCATACCCCTAGGTAATTAAATACTTACAAAAACAACTTATTTAATCAATTAATATCTCATATCACTTTCTTCATACCCCTCACTTCATACCTCTTTCTTCATACCCCTTACTTCATACCCCTAACCAATTGATTAATTCTAAAAACCAATTCTTTAATCAATTAAGGTCTCATACCCCTCACTTAATACCCATAACTTCATTCACTTCATACCTCTTTCTTCATACCCCCTAACTTCATACCCCTTTATTCATACCCCTTTCTTCATAGCCCTCACTAAATACCTCTCAATTCATACCCCTAAGTAATTGAATACTTACAAAAACCACTTCTTTAATAAATTAATGTCTCATATCCCTTTCTTCATACCCATCACTTCATACCTCTTTCTTCATACCCCTAAATAATTGAATACTTACAAAAACAACTTATTTAATCAATTAATATTTAATACCCCTAAATTCATTCACTTCATACCCCTTTTTTATACCCCTAACTTCATACCCCTAAATTCATACCAATTTTTTCATACCCCTCACTTCATACCCTCTAACTTCATATTCTTAACTTCATACCCTTAACTTCATACCCCTCAATTTGTACCCTTTTCTTCATACCCCTCACTTCATATACCTTTATTCATACCCCTCTCTTCATACCCATTACTTTAATCAACTAAGGTATCATACCCTAACTTCATACCCTTAACTTCATACCCCTCAATTTGCACCCCTTTCTTCATACCCATCACTTCATACCCTTTTCTTCATACCCCTCTCTTCATACCCCTAACTTTAATAAACTAAGGTCTCATAACCCTAAGTTCATACCCATCACTTCACACCCCTTTCTTAATACCCCTCATTTCATACCCCTTTCCTCATATCCCTTTCTTCATACCTATTTCTTGATACTCCCTAACTTCATACCCCTAAATTCACACACCTTTCTTCATACCCTATTTTCATACCCCTTTATTCATACCCCTCACTAAATACCCCTCACTTCATACCCCTAATTAATTGAATACTTACAAAAACCACTTCTTTAATCAATTAATGTCTTATATCTCTTTCTTCATACCCCTCACTTCATATCCTTTTCTTAATACCCCTAACCAATTGATTACTTACAAAAACTACTTTAATAAATTAAGATCTCAAACCTCTAACTTCATACCCATAACTTCATTCACTTCATAAACCTTTCTTCATACCCCCTAACTTCATACCCCTTACTTAATACCTCTAACTTTATACCCCTTTCTTCATACCCCACACTTCATAACCCTAAGTAATTGAATACTTACAAAAAATACTTATTTAATCAATTAATGTCTCATATCTCTTTCTTCATACCCCTAACTTCATACCCTTCACTTCATAGCCCTTTATTCATACCCCTACCTAATTGAATACTTACAAAAACCACTTTTTTAATCAATTAAGGTCTCATATCCATCACTTCATACCCCTAACCTCATACCCCTCACTTCATACCCCTAATTAATTGAATACTTACAAAAACCACTTCCTTAATCATACCACTTTCTTCATACCTTTAACTTCATACCCCTAACTTCATACCCATTTCCAGGTACCCCCTAACTTCATACCCCTAACTTCGTACCCCTTTATTTATACCCCTAAATTCATACCTCTAACTTCATACCCCTTTCTTCATACCCTTTTATTCATACCCATCACTAAATACCCCTCAATTAATACCCCTAAGTAATTAAAAACTTACAAAAACCACTTCTTTAATTTTAAAATTTCTAAGAAAAAAATTTAAAGTTAAAATTAAAATTTGAAAGTTCCTAATTATTTTTTTAATTAAAGTTTACAATTAAAAATAAATAAAATAGAAAAAAAAACCACTTTTTTAATCAATTCGGATGTCATACCCCTAACTTCATAACCCTCACTTCATTCCCCTTTCTTCATACCCCTAACTTCATACCCTTTCTTCATACCCATTTATTAATACTCCCTAACTTCATACCCCTTTCTTCATACCCATAAATTCATACCCCTAACTTCACACCCCTTTCTTCATACCCATAACTTTATACCCCTTTCTTCATACCCCTTTCTTCATATCCCTCACTTCTACCCCTAAGTAATTTAATACTTACAAAAACCACTTCTTTAATCAATTAATTTCTCATACCCATTACTTCATACCCCTCAATTCATATCCCTTTCTTCATACCCCTCACTTCATACCTTTCTTCATAACCCTTTCTTCATACCCCTTTCTTGATACCCCTCACTTCATACCCCTTTCTTAATACCCCTAACTTTAATCAATTAAGGTATCATACCCCTAAATTCATACCCCTTTATTCATACCCCTCACTTCATACCCTTTTCTTCATACACCTAACTTTATACCAATAAATTCATACTCCTTTCTTCATACATCTTTTTTAATACTCCCTAACTTTATACCCCTTTCTTAATACCTCTTTCTTTATACCCTTAACTTCATACCCCTTTATTCATAACCCTAACTTTATACCCCTTTATTCATACCCCTAACTTTATACCCCTTTATTCATACCCTTCACTAAATACCCCTCACTTCATACCCATAAGTAATCAAATACTTACAAAAATTATTTATTTAATCAATTAATGTCTCACATCCCTTTCTTTATACCCCTCACTTAATTTCCATTTCTTCAAACCTCTACCTAATTGAAAACTTACAAAAACCACTTCTTTAATCAATTAATGTCTAATACCCCTCACTTCATACCCCTAACTTCACACCTCCTAACTTCATACCCCTTTATTAGTACCCTTTTCTTCATACCCCTTTCTTCATACCCCTAACTTCATACCCCTAGCTTTGAACCTCTCACTTCACATCCTAAATCAAGTTAGGGGTATGAAAAAAGGGGTATGAAGTTAGGGTTGTGAAGTGAAGGGTATGAAGTAACATTGTTTTTTTTTTTTTTAACATTTATTTGTTTTGTTTTTCTAAAGTTTTTGAAAAAAAATGATTTTCTAATGCTTTGATTTTTTTGTTTTTTTTATAATGTTAAAAAATTAAAATTTTAAAGTTCCTAAGAAAAAAAGAAAAAAAAATTAAAGTTAAAATTAAAATTTTTCCAGCTTTTTGTAGCCCAGACTTTGAAAGCAGATAGACTCGGACGAAAACCCACGAATCGACAAATTAGTCCTCTTTTTTTCAAATCTTCAATGCCAGTCTGAATGTTCCCCATATCAAGCTTAACAATAGGAGTTCCATCAGCTGCTTTAAGACATCTTGACTCTGTTTTCCTAGGATCAATCTTAGGCATTATTAGAGGTTTATGGGAAGCCTTAATATTGATATTAGCATTGGGCTGAGGCTGTACATCATGAAGGGCATCCCTGAAATTCATTTTTGGGACAGAGTCTTCAAAATTCTTACCCTTGATAGGGGTTTTCATAGTAGAATTATTTTGTGGGTGCACCTTAGCACCAGATTCATTTGAGATATGAGACATTTTTTGATCAACTGCTTGAAACTTATTTTGATATCTCTTTAATCCTTGCCCTAGACGTCGTGGAAAGGTATGGTTTTCACTTTTATTTTGAGCAGCAAATTGGAAGTCGTTGTCACTCAAGTTCACAGTATGATCTATTGAAATACAAATTTCTAATCCATCTTATATCCCCTACAATATTTCCTGCTAAAATATTGAGCATATACCATAAAAATATTGGCCGCTAGGGCTCGAAGGCCCTAAAAACCAACCTCTGGAACTGCTTGCACTCAACCCAGATGAAACCCTCACATAGATGCTTGCCAAATATATCATTAAAACATAGGGCTGTGCTAGGATCTATGTTGATCCAAATGATATGAAAATTTGTGGAGACATTCTAGAGTTTTTCAGGCATCTACCCTCAAAATTTTAGCTCAATCCGAGTTCGGATGAGTGAGATATGGCCAAAACGAGTTTGGTAGTTTGGGCAGTCCTACAAAAAATGTCCATCTTGTTCTTCACATTCTTTTGTATCTTAGCTCTCTATCCTATGAAACAATATATGATAGGCAAAAATAGCAAACGATTGATAAAAAATAGATGACAGATAGCAAATTAGATGATAGACAAGAAAAATAGATGATAGAAAGGAAAATCTAGATGGCAGACAACAAAATCGAATGAAAGACAAAAAATTGGATGACAAACAACAAAACTAGATGACAAAAAATAAAACTTAATAGCAAAAAATAAAACCATACAATAAAATTAAACTCACAACTCAGTTAGAGGAATGGGAAAAAAGAGAAGAAATCTTATGGAAGCAAAAATCTAGAATTCAATGGCTCAAAGAAGGAGATCGAAAAACAAATTTCTTTCACAAATCTCTTCTAGCTCGAAGATCTCACAACTTTATTTCTTCCTTAACTTCAGATACTGGAGATGTTGTTTATACTTGGGATGGCATGAAATCTATTGTTGTTGATTACTTTTCCAATCTTTGTGCTGCTTCTCCTCTTGACTCAACTTCTCAACAAAATGTTCTTCAAGCAATCCCTTCTCTTATCAATTCTGAGGAGAAATCTATTTTGACTGCTCCTATTACTATCAATGAGCTTCAACAAGTAGTTTTTAAAATGCAAAAATGGAAAACCCCAGGTCTTGATGGTTTTCCTATTGAGTTCTACCAAGATTTCTGGGATATCCTTCATGTTGATTTATTAGAGGTGGTGGAAGAAGCCAGGAAATCCAAAGGAATTTTGAAGGTTATCAATAAAACTTATATTACTCTTGTTCCAAAAGCTCAAGAGGTTGATCATATCTCAACTTTTAGACCTATTGCTTTATGTAATGTTCTTCTCAAAATCATTACTAAAATCATGGCGTAAAGTTTGAAGCCTCTTTTGCATAATATTATTTCCCCAGAGCAAGGGGGATATGTGGAAGGACGTCAAATAGTAGATGAGATAGTTCTTACTCAGGAATCCATCCATTCCATGGATATGCTAAATTCTCCTTCTATGTTCATTCGTTTAGACTTATCCAAAGCTTATGACAGAGTGGATTGGCACTTCCTTATCACATTTTTGAGGCAATTTGGTTTCTCTAAGGATTGAATGGATTGGATTATGGGATGTATCTCTTCAGTTTCCTACTTAGTTCTTATCAATGGTAGGCCTTCTCAGTCTTTCCCAGCTTCCAAAGGTATTAGGCAAGGTGACCCACTATCCCCTTATTTATTCATCATTCTTGTTGAATGCTTAGGTAGGACTATAACCAAAAAGAGGGAAAACAAAACCCTTGAGGGAGTTACCATTTCTCATGGAGCTAGACCTATCTCTCATATTCAATTTTTGGATGACTTTACTCTTTTAGGTAAAGCTACAGTTAAGGAAGCTTCTAATATTAAGCAAATAATTAGCTATTTTTCTAAGTCTACTGGGCAGTTGATCAATGAAGACAAATCTAAAGTTATTTTCTTTCACCGCTCTCGCTAGACAGGAATCCATGGTCTTGGATAAATTAAGATATAAGAAGACCTCTCTTCCAATCACTTATTTAGGTATTCCCATAAATATTCAAAGGCAAAAAAATAAAGATTGGAATTGGTTGTTGGACAAAGTCAAGAAGAAAATTGGAAAGTGGACCAACAAGTGGCTTTCTTCTGGGGGTCGAATCACCTTGGTAAAATCAGTCCTTCAAGCTATTCCTATTTATGTTTCTTCCATTTTGAATATCCCAAAGGCTGTTCTTGAAAAATTGGATCAAATCAGTCATCGTTTCCTTTGGAGTGGTACTAAGGAGAAAAGAAAATGGGCCTTGGTGAAATGGGATACTTTATGTCTTCCTAAGAGTGAAGTGGGGTTAGGATTCCGGTCTTCAATTAATAACAACAAAGCTTTAGCTGCTAAATTATATTGGAGGATGTTGAATAACCCCAATGCTCTTTGGGCCAATAATCTCCGTGCTAAATATGCTGAGAACAAAAGTCCTGAAGACCTTGTTCGCTATCAACTTCCTACCAAAGGTTCTCCCATTTTAGTAGTTCTTAAGACTAGTGAGGATTTTATAAAGAAAAATTATTTTGGATCATTCATAATGGTCAACATGCAAATTTTTGGATAGATTCTTGGGATGGTCACAAGCCTTTGATAACTCAGTTTCTCGATTGAAGGCCTTTGATGGAGGAGCTTCACCGAGCTAATTGGATAAAGGTGGCTAATTACTATCGATACCATACTAGTAATTCAAAGGTTGGTAGATATTGGATCCCTATTGAGGATTGGCCTATTCAAATCCTATAAAGGCAAAGACAAGATATCCAAGGCATCCTTCATATGAGATCCCTCTCTTGGTCCCATGAAAAATATTGTTTTGGATGGAACAACACTACTAAGGGTGAGTATTCTGTTGCTCAAGGTTATTTGACCTTATGCAATAATAATCCCAACCATTCTTCTAACATTTTTTCTCAATTGTGGGCTCAAAAGCTTTGGCCTAAGGTGAGGTTCTTTAATTGGCTTTTATTGCATCGTAGGGTGCTTACTGGTGAGCAACTTATGAAGCATGGTTTTCATGGCCCTTTTAGATGTGATATGTGTGAAGAGAATGTAGAAAATATCAACCATATTTTTATTGAGTGTACTTTAGCCTCTGAGCTATGGAGGAGAAAGGCCACTTTACTTGGCTTACAGTGGTCCAATTTTTTTACTTTTGAACAGCTTTGGAGGGATTGGCATAATCAAGAGGGTTTTTATCATTTTATTAGGCAGTTAGTTTGGATGGGTTCTACCATTCTTCTTTGGAATATTTAGAATGAAAGAAACAACCAAATTTTTAATCAAGATAGGAAGGATATTCACTATATTTGGAAAAATACCATAGCCAACTTAGTTGAATCAATACATCAACTCCTTAATCACCCTCAAAACTCCCACCAAATATGGGATCAAGTGATGCAAATATTGAAGATTAAACCTTCTAATGGAAACCAACTTAAATGGAATGTGAGTATTAGTAAGATGGATAGGACTAGAAATTGGAAACCTCCTCCTAAGGATTTTGGAAAAGTCAATACTGATGGAACCTCTAGAGGGAACCCTGGAAAAGCCAATGTGAGAGGAATTGGTAGACTTTCAGATGGCTCCCTAGTTTTTACTTTTGCCGAGAATTTGGGTATTCTTTCCAATAACCTTGTTGAGGGGTATGGTATCCTCAGAGGCCTTCAAGAGGCTACTAAGGTTGGATGGGAAAAGGTGTTAGTTGAGTCCGACTCTCAACTTATGATTAATCTCTTGAAGACTCCTTCTAAGAATCATAAGGTGGATTGGAGAATAAAAAGAATTATTGAGAAGATTCAGTTAATCCAGATGGAATTTTTGAAAGTTGATTACAGTCATGTGGTCAGAGATAAAAAAAAGAGTGCTGATGCTTTAGCTAATTGGGCTTTGGACAAAGGTGATATTACTTGTTATGGCCACCCTCCTGTATGGTGGGTTTCTCAAATTAGGGAAGCTCTTCTTTCTATCATTTTTTTGAATGGCTCCAGTTCTGAAGGTACCTAGTTTCTTCTTGTTTTTTTTTTTTGCTTCTCTTTGGTTCATTTAGTTTTTTTAGTTACCTAGCTCATTATATTCTTTATTTTGTTTCATCTATTGATTCTTGCCTTAATAGTCTTCTGGTCTAGATAGGTCATTGTTTTGTTCATTTTATTTTATTTTTTATGTTTTGGTTGTGTTTATTTTTCATGTTTTTTTTGGGTTGTCTTTGTAGTGTTCTGTTGTTCTTGTCTTGTTTGTGTTTTGTTATGTGGTTCTTGTGTTTTTATATGTGGTTTGTGTTGTGGTTTATTTTTTCGTATTGTGCATGTTTGGTTGTGCTTTTTTTTTTGACACCCTCAAGGAGCATGTTTTTTATTTTATTTTATTATTTTTGTTGTTATTTACTTATTTTTAAATTGGTTTTGTGTGTTGTTTGCTCCTTGAGTATGTCAAAGGTGGTAGGCTAGGTCCGAGTCCTGGGCATTTTTTGCGGAATGGATACCCCTGCCTCCTTGGGTCTTACCCGAAAGTGGCATCCCTTTTGGGATGTTTTCCACAAATAAAAAAAAATAAAAATAAAAATTTTAAAGTTCCTCGTTTTTTTTTAAATTAAAGTTTACAATTAAAAAAAAAAAAAAAAAACCACTTCTTTAATCAGTTAAGGTATCATAGCCCTAACTTCATACAACTCACTTCAAACCCCTCACTTCATCCCCCTAACTTCATACACCTAAATTCATACCACTCAATTTGTACCCCTTTCCTAATACCCCTCACTTCATACCCCTTTCTTCATACCCCTAACTTTAATCAATTAAAGAATCATACCCCTAAATTTAATAAATTAAGATCTTAGGGTTTAGGGGTTAGGGTTTATTATTTATAGGGTTTAGGATTTAGGGTTTTAGGATTAAGGGTTTAGAGTTTTTGGTTTTAGGGTTTAGAGTTTGGGGTTTAGGGTTTAGGGTTTAGAGTTTAAGGTATTAAGTAAGGAGTTTGAAGTTAAAGATATGAAGTGAGGGGTATGAGGAAAGGGGTATGAAGTTAGTGGTATAAATAAAGGGGTATGAAGTTAGGGGTGTGAAGTGAGGGGTATGAAGAAACATTGATTTTTATTTGAAAAAACATTGATTTTTTTCGATTTTCTAAAGTTTTTGAAAAATAATTGTTTTTCTAACATTTTGATTTTTTGTTTTTTTATCTATGGTTAAAATACTAGAGGTAAAATTAAAATTTTAAAGTTTCTAAGAGAAAAGAAAAAAAAAAGTTTACAATTAAAAATTTAAAATTCCAAAGTATTATTATTTTAATTAAAATTTACAATTAAAAAAAATAAAATAAAATAAAATAACGCTTCTTTAATCAATTAATGTCTCATACCCCTAACTTTGTACCCCTAAATTCATACCCCTTAATTCACACCACTTTCTTCATACCCATCACTTCATACACCTTTCTTCATACCCCTCTCTTCATACCCCTAAATTTAATCAATTAAGGTCTCATACACCTAACTTCATACCCCTTTATTCATACATGTTTCTTCATACCCTTCACTAAATACCCCTCACTTCATACCCCTAAGTAATTGAATACTTACAAAACAACTTCTTTAATCAATTAATGTCTCATATCCCTTTCTTCATACCTTTAACTAATTGAATACTTACAAAAACCTCTTCTTTAATAAATTAAGGTCTCATACCCCTCCATTCATACCCCTAACTTAATTCACATAAAACCCCTTTCTTCATACCCCTTACTTCATAACCCTTTTTTCATACCCCTAACTTCATACCCCTTTATTCATACCCATTTATTCATAACCCTTTCTTCACACTGTCAATAAATACCCCTGACTTCATACCCCTAAGTAATTGAATACTTTCAAAAACCACTTAGTCAATTAATGTCTCATATTCCTATCTTAATACCCCTCACTTCATACCCCTTTCTTCATACACCTAACTAATCGAATACTTACAAAAACCACTACTTTAATCAATTAAGGTATCGTACCCCTCACTTCAAACCCCTAACTTCATTCACTTCATATCCCTTTCTTCACATCCCTAACTAATTGAATACTTACAAAAATCACATCTTTAATAAATTAAGGTCTCATACCCCTCACTTCATACCCCTAACTTCATATCCCTTACTTCATACCCCTCACTTCATACTCATCACTTCATACCCCTAACTTTGTAGTCCTAAATAATCAAATACTTACAAAAACCACTTCTTTAATCAATTCATGTCTCATACCCCTAACTTCATTTCTCTAACTAATTGAATACTCACAAAAACCACTTCCTAACTAAAGCCTAAACCCTAAACCCTAAAGTTAGGGGTATGAGACACTAATTTATTAAATATGTGGTTTTTGTAAGTATTCAATTAGTTATGGGTATGAAGTTAGGGGTATAAGACATTAATTGATTAAAGAAATTGTTTTTGTAAGTATTTAATTAGTGAGGGGTATGAAGTGAGGGGTATGAATTTTGGGGTATGAAGTTAGGGGGTATGATGAAAGGGGTGTGAAGTGAGGGGTATGAAGAAAAGGATATGAATTTAGGGGTGTGAAGTGAGGGGTATGAAGAAACATTGAATTTTTTTTTTTTAAATATTAATTTTTTTTTTATAAAGTTTTTGATTTTTTTTTATTTTCTAACATTTTGATTTTTTTGTTTGTTTTTCTAAGGTCAAAAAAATTAAAATTAAAATTAAATATTTAAATTTCCTAAGAAAAAATAATAAGAAAGAAATAAAATTAAAATTGAAATTTTAAAGTTCCATTTTTTTTTTAAATTAAATTTTACAATTAAAAAAAAAAAAAAACATTTCTTTAATCAATTAATGTTTCATACCCCTAACTTCATATCCCTCACTTCACAACCCTTTCTTAATACCCCTAATTTCATTCCCATTTCTTCATACCCCTAAATTCATGCCCCTAATTTCATACCCCTTTATTCATACCCATTTCTTGATACTCCCTAACTTCATACCCCTAAATTCACACACCTTTCTTCATACCCCTAACTTCATACCCCTTTGTTCATACCCCTCACTAAATACCCCTCACTTCATACCCCTAAGTAATTAAATACTTACAAAAACCACTTCTTTAATCAATTAATGTCTCATATCCCTTTCTTCATACCCCTCACTTCATACCCCTTTCTTCATACCCATTATTTCATACCTCTAACCAATTGATTACTTCTAAAAAATAATTATTTAATCAATTAAGGTCTCATACCCCTCACTTAATACCCATAACTTCATTCACTTCATACCCCCTAAATTCATACCCCTAACTTCATACCCCTTTCTTCATACCCCTCACTAAATATCTATCACTTCATACCCCTAAGTAATTGAATACTTACAAAAACCACTTCTTTAATAAATTAATATCTCATATCCCTTTCTTCATACCCCTAAATTCATACCCCTTTATTCATACCCCTAACTAATTGAATACTTACAAAAACCACTTCTTTAATCAATTAATGTTTGATACCCCTCACTTCATACCCCTAAAATCATTCACTTTATACCTCTTTTTTCATAGCCCTAACTTCATACCCCTCACTTCATACCCCTAAATTCATACCACTTTTTTCATACCCCTCAATTCATACTCATTTCTACATACCCTCTAACTTCATACCCCTAACTTCATACCCTTAAATTCATACCCCTCAATTCATACCCTTATCTTCATACCCCTCACTTCATATCCCTATCTTCATACCCCTATCTTCATACCCCTAACTTTAATCAACTAATGTCTCATACCCCTAACTTCATGCCCTTCAATTTTTACCCCTTTATTCATACCCTTCACTTCAGACCCCTCACTTCATACCCCTTACTTAATACCCCCTTTTTCATACCCCTAACTTCATACCCCTTTATTCATACCCCTTTCTTCATATCCCTCACTTAATAACCCTAAGTAATTGAATACTTACAAAAAGCACATATTTAATCAATTAATGTGTCATATCTCTTTTTTCATACCCCCAAATTCATACCCCTTTATTTTTACCCCTCACTTCATATCCCTTTATTCATACCCTAATTAATTTAATACTTACAAAAACTACTTGTTTAATCAATTAAGGTCTCATATCCCTCACTTCATACCCCTAAACTCATACCCATCACTTCATAGCCCTAATTAATTAAATACTTACAAAAACCACTTTCTTAATCATACCACTTTCTTCATACCTTTAAATTCATACCCCTTACTTCATACCTCTTTCTTCATACCCCTAACTTCATACCCGTTTCCTCATACCCCATTTCTTCATACCCATAACTTTGTACCCCTTTCTTCATACCCCTAAATTCATACCTCTAACTTCATACCCCTTTATTCATACTCATTTATTCATACCCATCACTAAATACCCCTAAGTAATTAAAAACTTACAAAAACCACTTCTTTAATTTTAAAGTTTCTAAGAAAAAAATTAAAGTTAAAATTAAAATGTGAAAGTTCCTAATTGTTTTTTAATTAAAAATTACAATTAAAAATAAATAAAATTAAAAAATATCAATTCTTTAATCAATTAGGGTGTCATACCCATATTTTAATACCCCTCACTTAACACCCCTTTACTCATACCCTTAACTTCATACCCCTTTATTAATACTCCCTAACTTCATACCCCTAACTTCATACCCCTTTCTTCATACCCCTGAATTCATACCCCTAACTTCATACCCCTTTCTTCATACCCCTAACTTCACACCCCTTTCTTCATACCCCTTACTTCATACCCCTTTATTCATATCCATATCCATAAAACCCTAAACCCTAAAACCTTAAACCTTAAACCCTAAACCCTAAACCCCTTAAACACTAAACCCTAAATCCTAAACCCTAAACTCTAAATCCTAAAGGGGTATGAAGTTACCCTAAATCCTAAATCCTAAACCCTAAAGGGATATGAAGTTAGGGTATGAAGTTACCCTAAACCCTAAACACTAAAGCCTAAATCCTAAAGGGGTATAAATATAGGGGTATGGAGTTACGCTAAACCCTAAACCATAAACTATAAACCGTAAAGGGATATGAATTTAGGGGTATGAAGTTACTCTAAACCCTAAACCCTAAGCCCTAAATCCTAAACCCTAAAGGGGTATGAAGTTACCCTAAACACTAAACCTTAAACCCTAAATCCTAAAGGGGTATGAAGTAACCCCAAATACTAAACCCTAAAACATAAACACTAAAAGAGTATGAAGTTAGGGGTATAAAGTTGCCCTAAACACTAAACCCTATACCCTAAATTCTAAACCCTAAAACCCTAAACTCTAAACCATAAACCCTAAAATCTAAAAAGCTAAACCCTAAAAACCTAAGCCCACAAACCTATATCGTAAACCCTAAAAATCTAAACCCTACACCCTATACCCTAAACCCTAAAACTCCATATCCTAAACCCTAAAATCTAAAAAGCTAAACCCTAAAAACCTAAACCCCCAAACCTATACCATAAAACCTAAAAATCTAAACCCTAAACCTTAAAACCTAAACCATAAAACCCATATCCTAAACCCTAAACCCTAAAACCTAAACACTAAATATTATACCCTAAAACCTTAAACTTATTTAATCAATTTTAAAGTTTTGAATTTTTTTTAATTAAAGTTTAAAATTAAAAAATTTAATTTAGAAAAAAAATACTTCTTTAATAAATTAATATCTCATACCCCTCAATTCACACCCCTTAATTAAGAAAATTAAAAAAAAAAAAAACACTTTTTTAACCAATTAAGGTCTTCATACCCCTAAATTCATACCCCTAACTTCATACCCCTCAATTCATACCCCTCAATTCATACACCTAACTTCATACCCCTCACTTCACACCCTATACCCTAAACCCTAAAACCTAAAACCCTAAACCCTAAACTCTAAACCCTAAAACCCTAAACCCTAAACCCTAAACCCTAAACTTTAAACCCTAAACACTAAACCCTAAACCCTAAGACTTTAATTTATTAAAGTTAGGGGTATGAAGTTAGGGGTATGATATATTAATTGATTATAGAATTGATTGTCGTAAGTATTCAATTAGTGAGGGTATGAAGTGAGGGTTATGAAATTAGGGGTATGAATTTAGGGGTAGGAATAAAGGGATGTGAAGTGAGGGGTATGAAGAAACATTGAATTTAAAAAAAAAAAAAACATTATTTTTTTATTTTATAAATATTTTGAAAAAAATAGCTTTTATAATATTTTTAGTTTTTTTTCTAAGGTTAAAAAATTAAAATTTTAAATTTACTAAGGAAAAAAAGAAAAAAAAATTGAAGTTAAAATTAAAATTTTAAAGTTCCTAATTTTTATTTTTTAATTAAAGTTTATAATTAAAAAAACTAAAATAAAAAGAAAAGCACTTCTTTAATCAATTAAGTTATCATACCCCTAACTTCATACCCCTATCTTCATACCTCTAACTTCATACCCCTCAATTCATACCCCTTTCTTCATACCCCTCACTTCATACCCCTTTCTTCATACCCCTCTCTTCATACCCCTAACTTTAATCAATTAAGGTCTCATACCCCTAACTTCATACCCCTCACTTCACACCCCTTTCTTCATACCCCTAACTTCATACCCCTTTCTTCATACTACTTTCTTTATACCCCTAAATTCATACCCCTAACTTCATACCCCTTTCTTAATACTCCCTAACTTCATACCCTATTCTTCATACCCTAAATTCATATGCCTAACTTCATACCCCTTTATTTATATCCCATTATTTATACCCCTCACTAAATACTCCTCACTTCATACCCTTAAGTAATTGAATACTTACAAAAACCACTTCTTTAATCAATTAATTTCTCATATCCCTTTCTTCATACCACTCACTTCAAACACCTTTCTTCATACCCTAACTAATTGAATACTTACAAAAATACTTCTTTAATCAATTAGTGTTTCATACCCCTCACTTCATACCCCTAACTTCATTCACTTCATACCCCTTTCTTCATACCCGCTAACTTCATTCACCTATACTTCATACCCCTTTCTTCATACCCTTATCTTCATACCCCTTTCTTCATATCGCTCACTAAATACCTCTCACTTCATACCCCTAAGTAATTGAATACTTAAAAAAACCCTTTATTTAACCAGTTAATGTCTCATATCCCTTTGTTCATACTCATAACTTCATACCCCTTTCTTCATATCCCTTAGATCATACCCCTAAATTCATAATATTTTCTTCATACCCATTTATTCACACCCCTTTCTTACAAAAACCACTTCTTTAATCAATTAATGTCTCATACCCCTAACTAATTAAGGTTAGGGGTATGAGATATTAATTGATTAAAGAGGTAGTTTTTGTAAGTATTTAATTAGTTAGGGTTATGAAGTGAGGGATATGAATTTAGAGTTATGAAGTTAGGGGTATGAGACATTAATTGATTAAAGAATTGATTTTTTGTAAGTATTCAATTAGTGAGGGGTATGAATTTAGGGGTATGAATAAAGGGGTATGAAGTTAAGGGTATGGAGAAAGGGTATGAAGCTAGGGATGTGAAGTGAGGGGTATGAAGAAACATTGATTTTTTTTATTTTTTAAAGTTTTGATTTTTTTTGTTTTTTGTTTTTTTTGTTAAAAAATTAAAATTTTCAAGTTCCTTCAAAAAAAGAAAAAAAAAATTAAAGTTAAAACATAAATTTTAAAGTTCCTAATTTCTTTTTTTTTAATTAAAGTTTACAATTAAAATTAAAAAAAAAAAACTTCTTTAATCAATTCAGGTCTCATACCCCTAATACCCCTCATTTCGTACCCCTAACTCCACGGGTCTGACTTCATAACCCTCAATTCATAACCCTTTTTTCATACCATTCACTTCATACTCCTTTCTTCATACCCCTCTCTTCATACCCCTAACTTTAATCAATTAATGTCTCAAACCCCTAACTTCATACCCCTCACTTCATACCCCTTTCATCATACCCCTTATTTCATATCCCTTTCTTATTACCCATTTATTAATACCCCTAACTTCATACCCCTAACTTTAATCATATTTATTAATACTCCATAAATATCCCTAACTTCACACCCCTCCATACCCCTTTGTTCATACCCCTCACTAAATACCTCTCACTTCATACCCCTAAGTAATTAAATACTTACAAAAACCACTTCTTTAATCAATTAATGTCTCATATCCCTTTCTTCATACCCATTATTTCATACCCCTAACCAATTGATTAATTCTAAAAACTAATTATTTAATCAATTAAGGTCTCATACCCCTCACTTAATACCCATAACTTCATTCACTTCATACCCTTTTCTTCATACCCCCTAAATTCATACCTCTTTCTTCATACCCCTTTCTTCATACCTCTTTTTTCATACCCCTCACTAAATACCTCTCGCTTCATACCCCTAAGTAATCCAATACTTAAAAAAACCATGTCTTTAATAAATTAATGGCTTATATCCCTTTCTTCATACCCTTCACTTCATACCCCTTTCTTCATAACCCTAACTAATTGATTACTTACAAAAACCACTTATTTAATCAATTAATGTCTGATACCCCTCACTTCACACCCCTAACTTTATTCACTTCATACCCCTTTTTTCATACCCCTAATTTAATACCACTCACTTCATACCCCCCAAACATACCTCTCACTTCATATCCCTTTCTTCATACCCTCTAACTTCATAACCCTAACTTCATACCCTTAAATTCATACCCTTTTCTTCATACCCCTCACTTCATACCCCTTTCTTCATACCCCTCTCTTCATACCCCTAACTTTAATCAATTAAGGTCTCATACCCCTAACTTCATACCTTTAACTTCATACCCCTAAATTTGTACCCCTCTATTCATACCCCTCACTTCATACCCTTTTATTCATACCCCTAAATTTAATCAACTAAGGTCTCATACCCCTAAATTCATATCCCTAACTTCACACCCCTTTCTTAATACCCCTTATTTCATTTCCCTTTCTTCATACCCCTAAATTCATGCCCCTAATTTCATACTTCTTTATTCATACCCCTTTCTTGATACTCCCTAACTTCATACCCCTAAATTCACACACCTTTTTTCATACCCCTAAATCCATACCCCTTTGTTCATACCCCTCACTAAATACCTCTCACTTCATACCCCTAAGTAATTAAATACTTACAAAAACCACTTATTTAATCAACTAATATCTCATATCACTTTCTTCATACCCCTAACTTCATACCCCTTTCTTCATACCCCTTATTTTTGAGCAGGCAACAGGCAATGTTCTAGGGTTTGTGGAGCGAAGGAAAATCCAGGGCATTAGGTGGGTTGCTGTAGTGTTTTTCTGGTTACTGTGGATCTGAAGGAAAGTCTGCTACCCCATGAGGGCCCAATGGAGTTTCCTCCAGACCCTCTCTCTGGGAGAAAGAGCTCTTACGCTGAATTGCTAAAATAAAATTCTTCATCTTCCAATGATGAAGCTCAGAGAAATACTCTTCATACGCTCTTCAAGAACGCTGGAAAGAGCTCAACAACACATCGAGTTAATGGATGCCTTCCGCAATCCTCTTCAAGACCCAATATTGTCATCGAGCCAAAGATGGTCGAAGACACAATCATATACAGAGCTAACCATGATCTGATCTGTAAATTCATGGGTGTCCGCCCTACCCTAAATTTCTTGCATACCTAGGTCAAACAGAACTGGGAGCCTCATGGTGAGTACTCCTTATGGTTTATTAGAAATGGGTTTTTCATTGTTAGTTTTTCTTCTCTAGCCGATAGAAACAGGGCTTTTGAATCGAAAAAGAGGAACCACGGTCCAGCAGGGTTATTTGTTCAACCCTGGAGAGTGGGTTTCGATCCTCATATTGAACCCACGGATGTCCCGGTTTGGATCCGGTTGTACGCTCTTCCAATGGAGTTTTGGGGTGAGCAGGTTCTGGAAATGATCGATAACTCCCTCGATAGACATCTGGGTGTCTCCAAGGACACCATAGAAGGTAACACAACTATCTTTGCAAGAATTTGCATGGAAATGGATATTAGCCAGCCTCTACCGATAGAGGTGGAACTTGAACTGGTAGGACTATCTTGGATCCAACAACTAGATTATGAGGCTCTGCCCTTCAGATGCAAAGTTTGCCACAAACATGGGCATTTGGCCCGGTTTTGTCCAAATATTTTGAAAACAAAAATGGGGGCCCCGCTTGGAATGCCAAATCACCCCAGAGAGGGTAAGTCTACTCTTACCAAAGAACCATCCAATACTCCTCAGGGTAATGATTTTCAGAAAGATGGCTTTGAACAGCCCAAAAGAAGGAGAAAGCAAAAGAAAAATGGTAAGGAGCAATCACAACTCAAGCCAACCAATAGGTATGAAATTTTTAAGACACTAGTGGATCAAGAGGATCAATTCATGGAAGGAGTGGATGGGAATATTGAGGACAATAACATCTGCTTCTCCTTCATCTCCCCCTGTCTTAGAATAGGTGATTGAGTCCACTGAGTTACCGCAGTCAGAGAATGCAGGGGCATTGATAGTGCACTCCCAAGCACAGCCAGTAATTAAGGATGTCAGCATGGGAATTGCAGAAAAGAACAGAGAAAGGCCAGCCCTAGGGATAACTTAGGTGGAAAAGAGATCCAAAAATAGCAACTCTCAAGGAGCGAGCAGAAAATCAAATAAGGACTTGCTAGAAGTTCAAGGAGACAAGCTGATCACTGGAGGATCGGTGAGGACAATTGATTCTTACTGCTCTCAAGGTTTTCAATGATTATTCAATATTGGAATGTTAGGGGTTTAAATAGTAGAACCCATCAATCTGCTATTCAAAGACTCTTAGGAAAATGTAAAACAAATTTTTTGCTTATCCAGGAGACAAAAATGTCTTTAGATCTTATGAGTAAAACAATTAATAGAATCTGGAGGGGCGCTGGTCATATGGATGTGGCTGCCCAAGGTGCCTCAGGGGGGATTGTTACTCTTTGGAACCCTCTGGAATGGTCTGCCATAGAGCATATAGCTTGGAGGGGTGTTCTCACATCTCATTTTAGGAATAATGTCACAACTGAACATGTTTTAATCACAAATTTTTATGGGGCTCAAAACCTTGATGGCCAGAGGCTCCAATGGAAAGTTGTACATAACATGAGGTCCTCAAGGGAAGATTTAGACTGGATTATTGCTAGGGATTTTAATGCTAAATTATCTGCTCGATATCAGGAAGGTGGAACCCCAATTTTGGATCCAAGGGATCGACTTCTGATTGCCCAAGTCCAGGCCTTTCACTTAGTGGATATTAAAGGCCCTGGAACCTACTTTACTTGGACTAACAAGAGGAGGGAGCCACATAGCAGGAAGGTAAAGCTAGACTATTTTTTGGTCTCAGAAGAGGCATTTGTAAAGTGGAATACTAAATTCCAAATTTTGGAGGGTCCAGCTTTCGGATCACTTTCCCATTTTGTTGGAGGGAGGGACTATGACAGGGCAGCATCACAAACCTTTTAAATTTGAGAATTTTTGGTTACAAAAAAAGGATCTTCGAAAGAAAATTCTGTAGTGGTGGGAAGAAGGCCGTCTACCTTTTGGGATAGCAATGTTTAGATTCCACAAACAACTTCATTTTTTCAAAGTTCAACTGAAACAATGGAGGCAAGCTAATAAGTCAGATTTCTAGCTCCAAAGAGCTCCCTTGGTGGCTAGATGGGATGAGGTTCAAAAACACTTTAGGGAAGGAACAATTACAGAGCAGCTCAAAACCGAGGATGATGCCTTGCATAAAGCGATTGAGGACATTGATAACCAAGAGGAGACTTACTGGAAACAGAGAGCAAGAAACACTTGGTTATTAGAAGGTGATAGAAATACCAAATTTTTCCATCGATCAGCTTGTGCTAGGAGATAGATGAATAACATGGAAGCCCTTCAATATGATAATGGACACTCCTTTGATACTCTTCCTGGTATGCATTCCCATTCAATGGATTATTTTTCTAAACTTTTTAAGGAAATTATGGAGCAAGATGTAGAGGCTCAAACTGAAGTTATTGATGTCATACCCTCTGTTATCTCTGAAGAAGAAAATCAGACCCTTCTTAGACCCATTGATAGATATGAACTGAAGAATGTGGTCTTTGGAATGAGTACTGGAAAATCTCCAGGTCTAGATGGCTTTCCTATTGAGTTTTTTTAGGCCTTTTGGGATACTTTGGAGGAGGATGTTTTAGCTGTCACAGAGGAGTCCAGAGTTAATAAAAGAATGCTTAAAGCATTAAATCATACCTTCATAACTTTAATTCCAAAAGGGGAGGAGGGGGCTCATATTTTTGATTTCAGACCTATTGCCTTATGCAACGTGATTTATAAAATAATCACAAAGATAATGGTTGAACGGCTAAAACCTCTCCTTCATAACATTATCTCCTCTGAGCAAGGGGGTTTTGTAGAGGGTAGATAGATCTTGGATGGGGTGGTTCTCGCTCAAGAGGCAATCCATACAATGCAAAAATCTGGTAATAAAGGAATGTTCATTAAACTGGATATGTCAAAGGCTTATGATAGGGTGGAGTGGAGTTTCTTGTCAAAGATGATGGCAGCCTTTGGTTTCTCTCAGGACTGGATAGATTGGGTCATGAGTTGTGTTTCTATGCCTTCTTATTCTGTTTTAATCAAGGGTCTTCCCTCGCAACCTTTTGGAGCCACACGTGGTCTTTGTCAATGGGACCCTTGCTCTCCCTATCTTTTCCTCATTTTGGCTAAAGTATTAGGTAGACTTTTCTTGAGGGGAAGACATCAAGGCCTGCTAATAGGTATCAAGGTGGGTGAGGAAATTTTGACTCACTTACAGTTTGTGGATGATATAAGATTGGTTGGAGTGTCCAGCTTCAGGGAAGCTAGAGTAATCAGAGATACTCTTAATGTCTACCTTAGGGCTTCAAACCAAGTCATTAATGATAAAAAATCCAAAATGGTCTTTTTCAATCTTGACCAAAGGCTACAGGACAAAGTTATAGAGATCTTGGGATTCACAAGGACTTCTCTTCCAATGGTTTACTTGGGGGTTCATTTGCATTTCAAAAAAATAAAAATAGATATCTGGAAGGATCTTTTGGATTGTATCAAAGATAGAATGAATCATTGGTCTCATAAATGGTTAAGCTATGGGGGTAGATTAACTTACTTACAGTCAGTTATTCAGGCCATGCCAATTTATAAATTCTCTATCCTGGCTGCTCCACATACTATATGGAAAGAGCTAGAAAAAATGGCTAGAAGATTTTTATGGGAAGGAGCAAAATGGGAGAGGAAATGGGCCTTAGTTGGTTGGGATAAAGTTACCCAGCCCAAGGAAAAATGAGGGCTGGGACTGAGAAGCTCCAAGCTTAATAATAAATCTTTGGCTAGAAAGTTGTACTGGAGGTGGATTTCCCAACCAACCTCCTTATTCAGTAGAATCCTAACTAGTAAATATTTGGGTCATGTTCACCCCAATGAGGTGGGTCGTTTCCTCTCGGATGGTACTGGATCCTTAGTGTGGCAGGCTCTCAAGCTTGGATCTCAGGTTATTAAAGACCATTTTTTTTGGAAAGTGGGGAGAGGGGAGAAGGCACGTTTTTGGACTGATTCATGGGACCAGTACCCACCCATCATTGCTGAGTTCCCCGAATTACAACCAATTAAATTTTCCATAGAATCCAAGGGTTGGGTCCAAATTGAAAGTTATTTCAACACTAGTCAAATGGGGGAGTATAAGTTTAAGAAGTTTAAGAGGTTGGAGGAGTGGCCAATTACAATCCCTCCGGAGCTGGCACCCATCTTGACCAAAATCTTGACAGAAAGGTTTCTCACAGGGAGAGACGAAGAGGATGAATTAGCTTGGGGCTATGGGAACCTTGGTGTATATACAGTGAAGGACGGATACAACAAGATCCTCCCAGAGCCTCCCCCACACTCATTTCCAGTTCAGGATTGGAGAAATATTTGGCACTCCAAGGGCTAGTCGAAAGTAAACTTCTTTGCCTGGCAGTTTATGCACAATGGAATTATCACTTTTGACAATCTCAGAAGTAGAGGAATCATCGGTCCATCTCAGTGTGTTTTATGCCACAAGAATGAGGAAATAGCTGATCACCTGATGTTTGAGTGCCCTTTCACGCGTTAGATTTGGAAGCGATGGTTCTCTCACTATAAACTCCAAGTTAATGGTGATCTGAATCGGACCAATATTTGGGAAATATGGAAGAGGGGTAGATTTAAATCTAAAGCTCTTTGAATTGGTTGGGATCTTGGCTTATTTTTCATCTGGTGGCAAGTGTGGTTGGAGAGAAATGCCTATATTTTTAGAGAAACTTTCTCCTCGCTAGATGGAGTTTGAAAGGTCATCTGGAGCAAAGTCACAAAAACTATTGTCATCTATGCGAAAGAGGAAATTCAAGTTGGTCCTGGGCCACTGGCAGAGGGAGCTAAAGAGAAAGAGAGACAGGACAGAGCTAGCTGGAAACCACCCCCAGAAGGTTGGATTAAAATCAATACTGATGGAGCTACAAAAGGCAATCCGGGTAGTGCAAAAATTGGTGTGGTTTGATGAGATCATGCTGGTTCAGTGCTCTATTGGGAACTGCAAGGCTTGGGAAGAGCCATAAACAATGAAGTAGAAGCCATTGCTATCAAATTTGCTTCCATCTAGGTAGTTAATTAGGGCCACAAGAGGATAATTCTTGAATCTGATTCTCAAATTTTGGTTGGCGCTCTAGACTGCATGAGGACCTTTGCTTCGAAAGCATGGAGGTTGAGTATTCTGGTCTCTCAAATCAAGGAACTATGGAGGGAATTAGATGATTTTATCTTTGTTTATGTGAGTAGAGATTTGAATAAAGCGTTCGATTTCCTGGCAAATATGGGTGCTGAGAAAGAGGTTGGGGTGCAACTACACAGTGACATGCCTTTGGAGGATGAGGTGATTAGGCAAGGTCTTGAAAGATCCTTGAGACAATGAGCAAATAAAATGCTAAGGGTGGTTTTTGTTGTGATATCGTGACCTATTACACCATCATGTCATTTGGAGGGAAGCTGTCGTGATATCATGACATGTTGCACCGTCGCGGCCTTTGGAGGGAAGCTATCGCGATATCATGACATGTTGCATCGTCACAGCCTTTGGAGGGAAGCTATTGCGATATCGTGACATGTTGCACCATCGTGATATCATGACATGTTGTGTCATCATGGACTTTGGAGGGAAGCTATCATGATATCGTGACCTGTTGCACCGTTGCGGCCTTTAGAGGGAAGTTGTCATGATATCGTGACATGTTGCACCGTCATGGCCTTTGGAAGGAAGTTGTCGTGATATCGCGACATGTTGCATTTTCACGGCCTTTGGTTGGAAGCTGTCATGATATCATGACATGTTGCACCATCACAGCCTTTGGAGGAAAGTTGTCATGATATCGTGACATGTTTCACCATCGTGGCCATTGGAGGAAAGCTATCGCGATATCGCAACATGTTGCGCCGTCGCGGCCACTGGAGGAAAGCTGTTGCGATATCACGACATGTTGTGCCGTCGTGGTTTCTGGAGGAAAGTTGTCATGATATCATGACATGTTGCACCATCACGGCCATGGGAGGAAAGTTGTCACGATATCGTGACATGTTGCACTGTCGCGGCCACTGGAGGAAAGTTGTCATGATTTCATGACATGTTGCTCTATCGTGGCTGAGGAAGGATTATTGTCGTGATATCGTGACATGTTGCTCTATCGCGGCCAAGGAAGGATAGTTGTCACGATATCGTGACATGTCACGATTTTGTGACTTGTTGCCTCGTCGTGGCCAAGGATGGATAGTTGTCGTGAAATCGTGACATGTCATGATTTCACGACATGTCGCTCCGTTGCGGTCAAGGATGGTTAGTTGCCGCGATATCACGACATGTCACGATTTCGTGACTTGTTGAATTTTTGTGGTCAAAGGTGGTTTGTGTCACATTTTTGTGCCTTGTAATCTTGTGTTTTCTTTGTTTTCGACTGGGAAGGGTCTTCTCCCTTATGTAACTGATCTTTGTTTTAATACAAGTTTTTTCAATTTTTTCAAAAAAATCAATTAAGGTCTCATACCCCTCATTTAATACCCATAACTTCATTCACTTCATACCTCTTTCGTCATACCCCCTAACTTCATACCCCTTTATTCATACCCCTTTCTTCATACCCCTCACTAAATACCTTTGACTTCATACCCCTAAGTAATTGAATACTTACAAAAACCACTTCTTTAATAAATTAATGTCTCATATCCCTTTCTTCATACCCCTCACTTCATACCCCTTTCTTCATACCCCTAAATAATTGAATACTTACAAAAACAACTTATTTAATCAATTAATGTTTGATACCCTTCACTTAATACCCCTAAATTCATTCACTTCATACCCCTTTTTTTATACCCCTAACTTCATACCCCTAAATTCATACCAATTTTTTCATACCCCTCACTTCATACCCCTTTCTTCATATCCTCTAACTTCATGTTCCTAACTTCATACCCTTAACTTCATACCCATCAATTTTTACCCCTTTCTTCATACCCCTCACTTCATATACATTTATTCATACCCCTAACTTTAATCAACTAAGGTCTCATACCCCTAACTTCATACCCTTATCTTCATACCCCTCAATTTATACCCCTATATTCATACCCCTCACTTCATACCCTTTTCTTTATACCCCTCTCTTCATACCCCTAACTTTAATCAACTAAGGTCTCATACCCCTAACTTCATACCACTCACTTCACACCCCTTTCTTAATACCCCTCATTTCATACCCCTTTCCTCATATCCCTTTCTTCATACCAATTTCTTGATACTCCCTAATTTCATATCCCTAAATTCACACACCTTTCTTCATACCCTAACTTCATAACCCTTTATTCATACCCCTCACTAAATACCCCTCACTTCATACCCCTAATTAATTGAATACTTACAAAAACCACTTCTTTAATCAATTAATGTCTTATATCCCTTTCTTCATACCCCTCACTTCATACCTTTTTCTTCATACCCCTAACCAATTGATTACTTACAAAAACTACTTCTTTAATAAATTAAGATCTCATACCCCTCACTTCATACCCCTAACTTCATTCACTTCATAACCCTTTCTTCATACCCCTTTCTTCATACCCATTTCTTGATACCCCTCACTTCATACCCCTTTCTTCATACCCCTAAATTTAATCAATTAAGGTCTCATAACCCTAAATTCATACCCCTCACTTCATACCCCTTTCTTCATACACCTAACTTTATACGCCTAAATTCATACTCCTTTCTTCATACCTCTTTTTTAATACTCTCTAACTTCATACCCATTTCTTAATACCCTTTTCTTCATAGCCTTAACTTCATACCCCTTTCTTAATAACCCTAACTTTATACCCCTTTTTTCATACCCCTTTCTTCATACCCCTAACTTTATACCCCTTAATTCATACACATTTCTCCATACCCTTCACTAAATACCCATCACTTCAGACCCATAAGTAATCGAATACTTACAAAAATCATTAATTAAATCAATTAATGTCTCACATCCCTTTCTTCATACCCCTCACTTCATACCCATTTCTTCAAACCTCTACCTAATTGAAAACTTACAAAAACCACTTCTTTAATCAATTAATGTCTGATACCCCTCACTTTATACCCTTAACTTCATTCACTTCACACCCCCTAACTTCATACCCCTTTATTAGTACCCTTTTCTTCATACCCCTAACTTCATACCCCTTAATTCATACCCCTCAATTCATACCCCTAGCTTTGTACCTCTCACTTCACATACTAAATCAAGTTAGGGGTATGAAGTAACATTGTTTTTTTTTTTTTAAACATTGATTTGTTTTGGTTTTCTAAAGTTTTTGAAAAAAAAAATATTTTCTAATGCTTTGATTTTTTTTGTTTTTTTTATAATGTTAAAAAATTAAAATTAAAATTATAAATTTCCTAAGAAAAAAAGAAAAAAAAATTAAAGTTAAAATTAAAATTTTATAGTTCGTCATTTTTTTTTAAATTAAAGTTTACAATTAATTTTTTTTAAAAAAACCACTTCTTTAATCAGTTAGGGTATCATACCCCTAACTTCATACAACTCACTTTAAACCCCTTACTTCATCCCCCTAACTTCATACACCTAAATTCATACCCCTCAATTTGTACCCCTTTCCCAATACCCCTCACTTCATACCCCTAACTTTAATCAATTAAAGAATCATACCCCTAACTTTAATAAATTAAGATATTAGGGTTTAGGGGTTAGGGTTTAGTGCTTATAGGGTTTAGGCTTTAGGGTTTTAGGATTAAGGGTTTAGAGTTTTAGGTTTTAGGGTTTAGAGTTTGGGGTTTAGGGCATAAGGTTTAGAGTTTAAGGTATTAAGTAAGGAGTTTGAAGTTAGAGATATGAAGTGAGGGGTATGAAGTTAGGGGTATGAGGAAATGGGTATGAAGTTAGTAGTATAAATAAAGGGATATGAAGTTAGGGGTGTGAAGGGAGGGGTATGAAGAAACATTAATTGTTTTTTGAAAAAACATTGATTTTTTCCAATTTTCTAAATTTTTTGAAAAAAAATTATTTTTCTAACATTTTGATTTTTTGTTTTTTTTCTAAGGTTAAAAAACTAGAGGTAAAATTAAAATTTTAAAGTTTCTAATAGAAAAGAAAAAGAAAATTTTACAATTAAAAATTTAAAGTTCCAAATTATTATTATTTTAATTAAAATTTACAATTAAAAAAATAAAATAAAATAAAAAAACACTTTTTTAATCAATTAATGTCTCATACCCCTAACTTTGTACCCCTAAATTCATACCCCTTAATTCACACCCCTTTCTTCATACCCCTCACTTCATACCCTTTTCTTTATACCCCTCTCTTCATACCCCTAACTTTAATCAATTAAGGTCTCATACACCTAACTTCATACCCCTTTATTCATACATGTTTCTTCATACCCTTCACTAAATACCCCTCACTTCATACCCATAAGTAATTGAATAATTACAAAAAAAACTTCTTTAATCAATTAATGTCTCATATCCCTTTCTTCATACCCCTTTCTTCATACCTTTAACTAATTGAATACTTACAAAAACCTCTTCTTTAATAAATTAAGGTCTCATACCCCTCCCTTCATAACCCTAACTTAATTCGCATAAAACCCCTTTCTTCATACTCCTTACTTCATAACCCTTTTTTCATACCCCTTTCTTCATACCCCTAACTTCATACCCCTTTATTCATACCCATTTATTCATAGCCCTTTCTTCACATCGTCAATAAATACCCCTCACTTCATACCCCTAAGTAATTGAATACTTTCAAAAACCACTTCTTTAGTCAATTAATATCTCATATTCCTTTCTTAATACCCCTCACTTCATACCCCTTTCTTCATACACCTAACTAATCGAATACTTACAAAAAACACTACTTTAATCAATTAAGGTATCGTACCCCTCACTTCAAACCCCTAACTTCATTCACTTCATATCCCTTTATTCACATCCCTAACTAATTGAATACTTATAAAAAAGACATTTTTAATAAATTAAGGCCTCATACCCCTCACTTCATACCCCTAACTTCATATCCATTACTTCATACCCCTAACTTCATACTCATCACTTCATACCCCTAACTTCATAGTCCTAACTAATCAAATACTTACAAAAACCACTTCTTTAATCAATTCATGTCTCATACCCCTAACTTCATTTCTCTAACTAATTGAATACTCACAAAAACCACTTCTCAACTAAAACCTAAACCCTAAACCCTAAACCCTGAAGTTAGGGCTATGAGACACTAATTGATTAAATATGTGGTTGTTGTAAGTATTCAATTAGTTAGGGATATAAGACATTAATTGATTAAAGAAATTGTTCTTGTAAGTATTTAATTAGTGAGTGGTATGAAGTGAGGGGTACGAAGTGAGGGGTATAAATATAGGGGTATGAAGTTAGGGGTATGAGGAAAGGGATGTGAAGTGAGGGGTATGAAGAAAAGGATATGAAGTTAGGGGTGTGAAGTGAGGGGTATGAAGAAACATTGAATTTTTTTTTTTTTAATATTTTTTTTTTGGATTTTATAAAGTTTTTGATTTTTTTTTTTTTTCTAATGTTTTGATTTTTTTTGTTTGTTTTTCTAAGGTCAAAAAATTAAAATTAAAATTAAATATTTAAATTTCCTAAGAAAAAATAATAATAAAGAAATAAAATTAATATTGAAATTTTAAAGTTCCATTTTTTTTTTTTTAAATTAAATTTTACAATTAAAAAAATTAAAAAATTAAAAAAAAACATTTCTTTAATCAATTAATGTTTCATACCCCTAACTTCATATCCCTCACTTCACAACCCTTTATTAATACCCTTCATTTCATTCCCATTTCTTCATACCCCTAAATTCATGCCCCTAATTTCATACCCTTTTATTCATACCCCTTTCTTGATACTCCCTAACTTCATACCCCTAAATTCACACACCTTTCATCATACCCCTAACTTCATACCCCTTTTTTCATAACCCTCACTAAATACCCCTCACTTCATACCCCTAAGTAATTAAATACTTACAAAAACCACTTATTTAATCAATTAATGTCTCATATCCCTTTCTTCATACCCCTCACTTCATACCCCTTTCTTCATACCCATTATTTCATACCTCTAACTAATTGAATACTTATAAAAACTAATTATTTAATCAATTAAGGTCTTATACCCCTCACTTAATACCCATAACTTCATTCACTTCATACCTCTTTCTTCATACCCCCTAATTTCATAACCCTATCTCCATACCCCTTTCTTCATACCCCTCACTAAATACCCCTCACTTCATACCCCTAAGTAATTGAATACTTAGAAAAACCACTTCTTTAATAAATTAATGGCTCATATCCCTTTCTTCATACCCCTAACTAATTGAATACTTACAAAAACCACTTCTTTAATCAATTAAGGTCTCATACCCCTCACTTCATACCCCTAAATTAATTCACTTTATACCTCTTTTTTCATACCCCTAAATTCATACCACTTTTTTCATACACCTCGCTTCATACCCCTTTCTTCATACCCTCTAACTTCATACCCCTAACTTCATACCCTTAACTTCATACCCCTCAATTCATACCCTTTTCTTCATACACCTCACTTCATATCCCTTTATTCATACCCATCTCTTCATACCCCTAAATTTAATCAACTAAGGTCTCATACCCCTAACTTCATACCCTTAACTTCATACCCCTCAATTTTTACCCCTTTCTTCATACCCCTCACTTCATACCTTTTTCTTCATACCCCTAACTTTAATCAACTAAGGTCTCATACCCCTAACCTCATACCCCTCACTTCACACCCCTTTCTTAATACCCTTTATTTCATACCCCTTTATTCATACCCATTTCTTCATAGCCCTTTATTGATACTCCCTAACTTCATACCCCTAAATTAACACACCTTTATTCATACCTTAACTTCATACCCCTTTATTTATACCCCTTTCTTCATACCCCTCACTAAATACCCCTCACTTCATTCCCCTAATTAATTGAATACTTACAAATACCAATTCTTTAATCAATTAATATCTTATATCTCTTTCTTCATACCCCTTTCTTCATACCCCTAACCAATTGATTACTTACAAAAAATACTTCTTTAATCAATTAAGACCTCATACCCCTCACATAATACGCCTAACTTCATTCACTTCATAACCCTTTCTTCATACCCCCTAACTTCATACCCCTTACTTAATACCCCTTTCTTCATACCCCTAACTTCATACCCCTTTATTCATACCCCTTTCTTCATACCCTTGTCTTCATATCCCTCACTTCATAACCCTAAGTAATTGAATACTTACAAAAACCACATATTTAATCAATTAATGTCTCATGTTTCTTTCTTCATACCCCTAAATTCATACCTCTTTCTTTTTACCCCTCACTTCATATCCCTTTATTCATACCCTAACTAATTGAATACTTACAAAAACCACTTGTTTAATCAATTAATATCTCATAAACCTCACTTCATACCCCTAACCTCATATCCCTCACTTCATAGCCCTAATTAATTAAATACTTACAAAAACCACTTTCTTAATCATACCACTTTCTTCATACCTTTAAATTCAAACCCCTTACTTCATACCTCTTTATTCATACCCCTAACTCCATACCCCTTTCCTCATACCCCCTATCTTCATACCCCTAAATTTGTACCCCTTTCTTCATACCCCTAAATTCATACCTCTAACTTCATACCCCTTTATTCATACCCATTTATTCATACCCATCACTAAATACCCCTAAGTAATTAAAAACTTACAAAAACCACTTCTTTAATTTTAAAATTTCTAAGAAAAAAAATTAAAGTTAAAATTAACATGTGAAAGTTCCTAATTATTTTTTAATTAAAATTTACAATTAAAAATAAATAAAATTAAAAAATATCAATTCTTTAATCAATTAGGGTGTCATACCCCTAATTTCATACCCCTCACTTCACACCCCTTTCTTCATACCCCTAACTTCATACCCTTTATTCATACCCTTTTATTAATACTCCCTAACTTCATACCCCTAACTTCATACCCCTTTCTTCATAGCCCTAAATTCATACCCCTAACTTGACACCCCTTTCTTCATACCCCTAACTTCATACCCCTTACTTCATACCCCTTTATTCATATCCATAAACCCTAAACCCTAAAACCTTAAAACTTAAACCCTAAACCCTAAATCCTAAAACCCTTAAACCCTAAACCCTAAATCCTAAACCCTAAACTCTAAATCCTAAAGGGGTATGAAGTTAACCTAAATCTTAAATTCTAAACCCTAAAGGGATATGAAGTTAGGGGTATGAAGTTACCCTAAACCCTAAACCCTAAAGCCTAAATCCTAAAGGGGTATAAATATAGGGTTATGGAGTTACCCTATACCCTAAACCGTAAACTATAAACCCTAAAGGGGTATGAATTTAGGGGTATGAAGTTACACTAAACCCTAAACCCTAAGCCCTAAATCCTAAAACCTAAAGTGGTATGAAGTTACCCTAAACACTAAACCTTAAACCCTAAATCCTAAAGGGTTATGAAGTAACCCCAAATAATAAACCCTAAACCCTAAAACCTAAAGGAGTATGAAGTTAGGGGTATAAATTTACCCTAAAACCTAAACCCTAAACCCTAAATCCTAAACCCTAAAACTCTAAACCCTAAACCATAAACCCTAAAATCTAAAAAGCTAAACCCTAAAAACCTAAACCCCCAACCCTATACCCTAAACCCTAAAACTCTAAAACCCTAAACCCTAAAACCTAAACACTAAATATTAAACCATAAACCCTTAAACTTATTTAATCAATTTTAAAGTTTTGAAATTTTTTTAATTAAAGTTTAAAATTAAAAAAAAAAAAAAAATACTTCTTTAATCAATTAATGTCTCATACCCCTAACTTCGTACCCCTCAATTCACACCCCTTAATTAAGAAAATTAAAAAAAAAAAACACTTGTTTAATCAATTAAGGTCTTCATACCCCCAAATTCATACCCCTAACTTCATACCCCTCAATTCATACACCTAACTTAATACCCCTCACTTCACACCCTATACCCTAAACCCTAAAACCTAAAACCCTAAACCCTAAACTCTAAACCCTAAAACCCTAAACCCTAAACTTTAAACCCTAAACACTAAACCCTAAACCCTAAGACTTTAATTTATTAAAGTTAGGGGTATGATATATTAATTGATTATAGAATTGGTTTTCGTAAGTATTCAATTAGTGAGGGTATGAAGTGAGGGTTATGAAATTAGGGGTATGAAGAAAGGGGTATGAATAAAGGGATGTGAAGTGAGGGGTATGAAGAAACATTGATTTTTTTTTTTTTTTAAACATTGTTTTTCTTTTATAAATATTTTGAAAAAAATAGCTTTTCTAACATTTTTATTTTTTTTTCTAAGGTTAAAAAATTAAAATTTTAAATTTACTAAGAAAAAAAAGAAAAAAAATTAAAGTTAAAATTAAAATTTTAAAGTTCCTAATTTTTATTTTCAAATTAAATTTTATAATTAAAAAAAAACTAAAATAAAAAAAACACTTCTTTAATCAATTAAGTTATCATACCCCTAACTTCATACCACTAACTTCATACCTCTAACTTCATACCCTTCAATTCATACACCTTTCTTCATACCCTTCACTTCATAGCCCTTTCTTCATACCTCTCTCTTCATACCCCTAACTTTAATCAATTAAGGTCTCATACCCCTAACTTCATACACCTCACTTCACACTCCTTTCTTCATACCCCTAACTTCATACCCCTTTCTTCATACTACTTTATTTATACCCCTAACTTCATACCCTTTTCTTAATACTCCCTAACTTTATACCCCAAACTTCATACCCTATTCTTCATACCCCTAAATTCATATGCCTAACTTCATACCCTTTTATTTATATCCCATTATTTATACCCCTCACTAAATACTCCTCACTTCATACCCCTAAGTAATTGAATACTTACAAAAACCACTTCTTTAATAAATTAATTTCTCATATCCCTTTCTTCATACCCCTCACTTCAAATCCCTTTCTTCATACCCTAACTAATTGAATACTTACAAAAATACTTCTTTAATCAATTAATGTATCATACCCCTCACTTCATACCCCTAACATCATTCACTTCATACCCCTTTCTTCATACCTACTAACTTCATTCACCTAAACTTCATGCCCCTTTCTTCATACCCTTATCTTCATACCCCTTTCTTCATATTCCTCATTAAATACCCCTCACTTCATACCCCTAAGTAATTGAATACTTACAAAAACCATTTATTTAATCAATTAATGTCTCATATCCCTTTCTTCATACTCCTCACTTCATACCCCTTTTCTTCATATCCCTCAGATCATACCCCTAAATTCATAATATTTTCTTCATACCCATTTATTCACACCCCTTTCTTACAAAAACCACTTCTTTAATCAATTAATGTCTCATACCCCTAACTAATTGAGGTTAGGAGTATGAGATATTAATTGATTAAAAAGGTAGTTTTTGTAAGTATTTAATTAGTTGGGGGTATGAATTGAGGGATATGAATTTAGAGTTATGAAGTTAGGGCTATGAAGAAAGGGGTATGAATTCATACCCCTAAGTAATTAAATACTTACAAAAACCACTTCTTTAATAAATTAATGTCTCATATCCCTTTCTTCATACCCATTATTTCATATCCCTAACCAATTTATTAATTCTAAAAACTAATTATTTAATTCATTAAGGTCTCATACCCCTCACTTAATACCCATAATTTCATTCACTTCATACCCCCTAAATTCATACCTCTTTCTTCATACCCCTTTCTTCATACCTCTTTCTTCATACCCCTCACTAAATACCTCTGGCTTCATACCCCTAAGTAATTCAATACTTACAAAAACCACTTCTTTAATAAATTAATGGCTTATATCCCTTTCTTCATACCCTTCACTTCAGACCCATCTCTTCATAACCCTAACTAATTGATTACTTACAAAAACCACTTCTTTAATCAATTAATGTTTGATATCCCTCACTTCATACCCCTAACTTCATTCAATTCATACCCCTTTTTTCATACCCCTAATTTAATACCACTCACTTCATACCCCTCAAACATGCCCCTCACTTCATATCCCTTTGTTCATACCCTCTAACTTCATAACCCTAACTTCATACCCTTAAATTCATACCTCTCAATTCATACCCTTTTCTTCATACCCCTCAGTTCATGCCCCTTTCTTCATACCCCTCTTTTCATACCCCTAACTTTAATCAACGAAGGTCTCATACCCCTAACTTCATACCCTTAACTTCATACCCCTCAATCTGTACCACTTTCTTCATACCCCTCACTTCATACCATTTTCTTCACACCCCTCTCTTCATACCCCTAACTTTAATCAACTAAGGTCTCATACCCCTAACTTCATACCCCTCACTTCACACCCCTTTCTTAATACCCCTCATTTCATACCCCTTTCCTCATATCCCTTTCTTCATACCCCTTTCTTGATACTCCCTAACTTCATACCCCTAAATTCATACATCTTTCTTCATACCCTAACTTCATACCCCTCACTAAATACCCCTCACTTCATACCCCTAATTAATTGAATACTTACAAAAACCACTTCTTTAATCAATTAATGTCTTATATTCCTTTCTTCATACCCCTCTCTTCATACCTTTTTCTTCATACCCCTAACCAATTGATTACTTACAAAAACTACTTCTTTAATAAATTAAGATCTCATACCCCTCACTTCATACCCCTAACTTCATTCACTTCATACCCCTTTCTTCATACCCACTAACTTCATACCCCTTACTTAATACCCCTTTATTCATACCCCTAACTTCATACAACTCACTTCAAACCCCTTACTTCATCCCCCTAACTTCATACACCTAAATTCATACCCCTCAATTTGTATCCCTTTCCTAATACCCCTCACTTCATACCCCTTTCTTCATACCCCTAACTTTAATCAATTAAAGAATCATACCCCTAACTTTAATAAATTAAGATCTTAGGGTTTAGGGGTTAGGGTATAGTGTTTATAGGGTTAGTCTTTAGGGTTTTGGGATTAAGAGTTTATATTTTTAGGTTTTAGGGTTTAGAGTTTGGGGTTTAGGGTTTAGGGTTTAGAGTTTAAGGTATTAAGTAAGGATTTTGAAGTTAGAGATATGAAGTGAGGGGTATGAAGTTAGCGGTATGAGGAAAGGGGTATGAAGTTAGTGGTATAAAGAAAGGGGTATGAAGTTAGGGGTGTGAAGTGAGGAATATGAAGAAAATTTGATTTTTTTCGATTTTCTAAAGTTTTTGAAAAAAATATTGTTTTTATAACGTTTTGATTTTTTGTTTTTTTTTCTAAGGTTAAAAAACTAGAGGTAAAATTAAAATTTTGAAGTTTCTAAGAGAAAATAAATAAAAAAGTTTACAATTAAAATTTTAAAGTTCCAAATTATTATTATTTTAATTAAATTTTATAATTAAAAAAAATAAAACAAAATAAAAACACACTTCTTTAATCAATTAATGTCTCATACCCCTAACTTTGTACCCCTAACTTCATACCCCTTTCTTCATACCGCTTTCTTCATACCCCTAACTTTAATCAATTAAGGTCTCATACCCCTAACTTCATACCCCTTTCTTCATACATGTTTCTTCATACCCTTCACTAAATACCCCTCACTTCATACCCCTAAGTAATTGAATACTTACAAAAACAACTTATTTAATAAATTAATGTCTCATATCCCTTTCTTCATACCTTTAACTAATTGAATACTTACAAAAACCTCTTCTTTAATAAATTAAGGTCTTATACACCTCCCTTCATACCCCTAACTTAATTTGCGTAAAACCCCTTTCTTCATATCTCTTACTTCATAACCCTTTTTTAATACCCCTTTCTTCATACCCCTAACTTCATACCCCTTTATTCATACCCATTTATTCATAGCCCTTTCTTCACACCCTCAATAAATACCCCTCACTTCATACCCCTAAGTAATTGAATACTTTCAAAAACCACTTATTTAGTCAATTAATGTCTCATATTCCTTTCTTAATACCCCTCACTTCATACCCCTTTCTTCATACACCTAACTAATCGAATACTTACAAAAACCACTACTTTAATCAATTAAGGTATCGTACCCCTAACTTCAAACCCCTAACTTAATTCACTTCATATCCCTTTTTTCACATCCCTAACTAATTGAATACTTACAAAAATCACATCTTTAATAAATTAAGGTCTCATACCCCTCACTTCATACCCCTAACTTCATATCCCTTACTTCATACCCCTAACTTCATACTCATCACTTCATACCCCTAACTTCATAGTCCTAACTAATCAAATACTTACAAAAACCACTTCTTTAATCAATTCATCTCTCATACCGCTAACTTCATTTCTCTAACTAATTGAATACTCACAAAAACCACTTCGTAACTAAAACATAAACCCTAAACCCTAAACCCTAAAATTAGGGGTATGAGACACTAATTGATTAAATGTGGTTGTTGTAAGTATTCAATTAGTTAGGGGTATGAAGTTAGGGGTATAAGACATTAATTGATTAAAGAAATTGTTCTTGTAAGTATTTAATTAGTGAGTGGTATGAAGTACGGGGTATGAAGTGAGGGGTATGAAGTTTGGGCTATGAGGAAAGGGGTGTGAAGTGATGGGTATGAATAAAAGGATATGAAGTTAGGGGTGTGAAGTGAGGGGTACAAAGAAACATTGATTTTTTTTTTTAAATATTAATTTTTTTGGATTTTATAAAGTTTTTGATTTTTTATTTTTATTTTCTAAGTTCAAAAAATAAAAATAAAATAAAATATTTAAATTTCCTAAGAAAAAATAATAAGAAAGAAATAAAATTAAAATTGAAATTTTAAAGTTCATTTTTTTTTTTTTTAAATTAAATTTTACAATTAAAAAAAATTAAAAATTAAAAAAACATTTCTTTAATCAATTAATGTTTCATACCCCCAACTTCATATACCTCACTTCACAACCCTTTCTTAATACCTCTCATTTCATTCCCATTTCTTCATACCCCTAAATTCATGCCCCTAATTTCATACCCCTTTATTCATACCCCTTTCTTGATACTCCCTAAATTCATACCCCTAAATTCACAAACCTTTCTTCATACCCCTAACTCCATACCCCTTTGTTCATACCCCTCACTAAATACCTCTCACTTCATACCCATAAGTAATTAAATACTTACAAAAACCACTTCTTTAATAAATTAATGTCTCATATCCCTTTCTTCATACACCTCACTTCATACCCCTATCTTCATACCCATTATTTCATACCTCTAACCAATTTATTACTTCTAAAAACTAATTATTTAATCAATTAAGGTCTCATACCCCTCACTTAATACCCATAACTTCATTCACTTCATATCCCTTTCTTCATACCCCCTAACATCATACCCCTTTTTTCATACCCCTCACTAAATACCTCTGACTTCATACCCCTAAGTAATTGAATACTTAAAAAAACCACTTCTTTAATAAATTAATGTCTCATATCCCTTTCTTCATACCCCTAACTTCATACCCCTTTATTCATACCCCTAACTAATTTAATACTTACAAAAACTACTTTAATAAATTAATGTCTAATACCCCTCACTTCATACCCCTAAATTCATTCACTTTATACCTCTTTTTTCATACCCCTAACTTCATACCCCTAACTTAATACCTCTCACTTCATACCCATAAATTCATACCGCTCACTTCATATCCCTTTATTCATACCCTCTAACTTCATACCCCTAACTCCATACCCTTAACTTCATACCCCTCAATTCGTACCCTTTTATTCATAACCCTCACTTCATATCCCTTTCTTCATACTCCTATCTTCATACCCCCAAATTTAATCAACTAAGGTCTCATACACCTAAATTCATACCCTTAACTTCATACCCCTCAATTTTTACCCCTTTCTTCATACCCATCACTTCATACCATTTTCTTCATACCCCTCTCTTCATACCCCTAACTTTAATCAACTAAGGTCTCATACCCCTAACCTCATACCCCTCACTTCACACCCCTTTCTTAATACCCTTTATTTAATACCCCTTTCTTCATACCCCTTTATTCATACCCCTTTCTTCATACCCCTCACTAAATACCCCTCACTTCATACCCCTAATTAATTGAATACTTACAAAAACCAATTATTTAATCAATTAATATCTTATATCACTTTCTTCATACCCATTTCTTCATACCCCTAACTAATTGATTACTTACAAAAACTACTTCTTTAATCAATTAAGACCTCATACCCCTCACCTCATATCCCTAACTTCATTTAGTTCATAACTCTTTGTTCATACCCCCTAACTTCATACCCCTTACTTAATACCCCTTTATTCATACCCCTAACTTCATACCCCTTTATTCATACCCCTTTCTTCATACCCCTGTCTTCATATCCCTCACTTCATAACCCTAAGTAATTGAATACTTACAAAAACCACATATTTAATCAATTAATGTCTCATGTCTCTTTCTTCATACCCCTAACTTCATACCTCTTTCTTTCTACCCCTCACTTCATATCCCTTTATTCATACCCTAACTAATTGAATACTTACAAAAACCACTTGTTTAATCAATTAATATCTCATAAACCTCACTTCATACCCCTTACTTCATACCTCTTTCTTCATACCCCTTTCCTCATACCCCCTAAATTCATACCCATAACTTCTTACCCCTTTCTTCATACCCCTTTCTTCATACCTCTAACTTCATACCCCTTTATTCATACCCATCACTAAATACCCCTAAGTAATTAAAAAATTACAAAAACCACTTCTTTAATTTTAATGTTTCTAAGAAAAAAAATTAAAGTTAAAATTAAAATGTGAAAGTTCCTAATTATTTTTTAATTAAAGTTTACAATTAAAAATAAATAAAATTAAAAAATATCAATTCTTTAATCAATTATGGTGCCATACCCCTAATTTCATACCCCTAACTTCACACCCCTTTATTCATACCCTTAACTGTATACCATTTATTCATACCCCTTTATTAATAATCCCTAACTTCATACCCCTAACTTCACACCACTTTCTTCATAACCCTAACTTCATACCCCTTTATTCATATCCATAAAACCCTAAACTCTAAAAACTTAAACCTTAAACCCTAAACCCTAAACCCTAAAACCCTTAAACCCTAAACCCTAAACCTTAAACCCTAAACTCTAAATCCTAAAGGGGTATGAAGTTACCCTAAATCTTAAATCATAAACCCTAAATGGATATGAAGTTAGGGGTATGAAGTTATCCTAAACCCTAAACCCTAAAGCCTAAATCCTAAAGGGGTATAAATATAGAGGTATGGAGTTACCCTAAACCCTAAACCATAAACTATAAACCCTAAAGGGATATGAATTTAGGGGTATGAAGTTACTCTAAACCCTAAACTCTAAGCCCTAAATCCTAAACCCTAAAGGGGTATGAAGTTACCCTAAACACTAAAGTTAAAATTAAAATGTGAAAGTTCCTAATTATTTTTTAATTAAAGTTTATAATTAAAAATAAATAAAATTAAAAAATATTAATTCATTAATCAATTAGGGTGCCACACCCCTAACTTCACACCCCTTTATTCATACCCTTAACTGTATACCCTTTATTCATACCCCTTTATTAATAATCCCTAACTTCATACCCCTAATTTCATACCCCTTTCTTCATACCCCTAAATTCATACCCCTAACTTCACACCACTTTCTTCATAACCCTAACTTCATACCCTTTACTTCATACCCCTTTATTCATATCCATAAAACCCTAAACCCTAAAACCTTAAAACTTAAACCCTAAACCCTAAAACCCTTAAAACCTAAACCCTAAACCCTAAATCCTAAACCCTAAACTCTAAATCCTAAAGGGGTATGAAGTTACCCTAAATCCTAAATCCTAAAACCTAAAGGGATATGAAGTTAGGGGTATGAAGTTACCCTAAACCCTAAACCTTAAAGCCTAAATCCTAAAGGGATATAAATATAGGGGTATGGAGTTACCCTAAACCCTAAACCATGAACTATAAATCATAAAGGGATATGAATTAAGGGGTATAAAGTTACTCTAAACCCTAAACCTTAAACACTAAACCCTAAAGGGGTATGAAGTTACCCTAAACACTAAACCTTTAACCCTAAATACTAAAGGGGTATGAAGTAACCCCAAATACTAAACCCTAAAACATAAACCCTAAAGGAGTATGAAGTTAGGGGTATAAAGTTGCCCTAAAACCTAAACCCTAAACCCTAAATCCTAAACTCTAAAACCCTAAACCCTAAACCATAAACCCTAAAATCTAAAAAACTAAACCCTAAAAATCTAAACCCCCAACCCTATACCCTAAACCCTAAAACTCTAAACCCTACACCCTATACCCTAAACCCTAAAACTCTATATCCTAAACCCTAAACCCTAAAACCTAAACACTAAATATTAAACCTTAAAACCTTAAACTTATTTAATCAATTTTAAAGTTTTGAATTTTTTTAATTAAAGTTTAAAATTTAAAAATTTAAAATTTTAAAATAGAAAAAAAATACATCTTTAATCAATTAATGTCTCATACATGTTTAATCAATTAAGGTCTTCATACCCCTAAATTCATACCCCTAACTTCATACCCCTCAATTCATACCCCTCAATTCATACACCTAACTTCATACCCCTCACTTCACACCCTATACCCTAAACCTTAAAACCTAAAACCCTAAACCCTAAACTCTAAACCCTAAACCCTAAACCCCAAACTTTAAACCCTAAACCCTAAGACTTTAATTTATTAAATTTAGGGGTATGATATATTAATTGATTATAGAATTGATTGTCGTAAGTATTCAATTAGTGAGGGTATGAAGTGAGGGTTATGAAATTAGGGGTATGAAGAAAGGGGTATGAATAAAGGGATGTGAAGTAAGGGGTATGAAGAAACATTGAATTAAAAAAAAAAAAAAACATTGTTTTTTTTATTTTATAAATATTTTGAAAAAAATAGCTTTTATAATATTTTTATTTTTTTTCTAAGGTTAAAAAATTAAAATTTTAAATTTACTAAGAAAAAAAGAAAAAAAATTGAAGTTAAAATTAAAATTTTAAAGTTCCTAATTTTTATTTTTTAATTAAAGTTTATAATTAAAAAAAACTAAAATAAATAAAAAAGCACTTCTTTAATCAATTAAGGTCTCATACCCCTAACTTCATACCCCTAACTTCATACCCCTCAATTCATACCCCTTTCTTCATACCCCTCACTTCATATCCCTTTCTTCATACCTCTCTCTTCATACCCCTAACTTTAATCAATTAAGGTCTCAGACCCCTCACTTCACACCCCTTTCTTCATACCCCTAACTTCATACCCCTTTCTTCATACTACTTTCTTTATACCCCTAAATTCATACCCCTAACTTCATACCCCTTTCTTAATACTCCCTAATTTCATACCCCTAACTTCATACCCTATTCTTCATACCCTAAATTCATATGCCTAACTTCATACCCCTTTATTTATATCCCATTATTTATACCCCTCACTAAATACTCCTCACTTCATACCCCTAAGTAATTGAATACTTACAAAAACCACTTTTTTAATCAATTAATTTCTCATATCCCTTTCTTCATACCACTCACTTCAAACCCCTTTCTTCATACCCTAACTAATTGAATACTTACAAAATACTTCTTTAATCAATTAATGTTTCATACCCCTCATTTCATACCCCTAACTTCATTCACTTCATACCCCTTTCTTCATACCCACTAACTTCATTCACCTAAACTTCATACCCCTTTCTTCATACCCATATCTTCATACCCCTTTATTCATACCCCTTTCTTCATATCCCTCACTAAATACCCCTCACTTCATACCCCTAAGTAATTGAATACTAACAAAAACCATTTATTTAACCAATTAATGTCTCATATCCCTTTCTTCATACTCATAACTTCATACCCCTTTCTTCATATCCCTTAGATCATACCCCTAAATTCATAATCTTTTCTTCATACCCATTTATTCACACCCCTTTCTTACAAAAACCACTTCTTTAATCAATTAATGTCTCATACCCCTAACTAATTAAGGTTAGGAGTATGAGATATTAATTGATTAAAGAGGTAGTTTTTTTAAGTATTTAATTAGTTAGGGGTATGAAGTGAGGGATATGAATTTAGAGTTATGAAGTTAGGGGTATGAGACATTAATTGATTAAAGAATTGATTTTTGTAAGTATTCAATTAGTGAGGGTATGAAGTGAGGGGTATGAATTTAGGGGTATGAAGTTAAGGTATGGAGAAAGGGATATGAAGCTAGGGATGTGAAGTGAGGGGTATAAAGAAACATTGATTTTTTCGATTTTTTAAAATTTTCTAATGTTTTTGAAAAAAAATTGATTTTCTAAAGTTTTGATTTTTTTTTTTTTTGTTAAAAAATTAAAATTTTCAAGTTCCTTCAAAAAAAGAAAAAAAATTAAAGTTAAAACAAAAATTTTAAAGTTCCTAATTTCATTTTTTTAATTAAAGTTTACAATTAATTAAAAAAAAAAACTTCTTTAATCAATTCAGGTCTCATACCCCTAATACCCCTCATTTCATACCCCTAACTCCACGGGCCTGACTTCATACCCCTCAATTCATAACCCTTTTTTCATACCACTCACTTCATACTCCTTTCTTCATACCCCTCTCTTCATACCCCTAAATTTAATCAATTAATGTCTCAAACCTCTAACTTCATACCCCTCACTTTATACCCCTTTCATCATACCCCTTATTTCATATCCCTTTCTTATTACCCATTTATTAATACCCCTAACTTCATACCCATAACTTTAATCATCTTTCTTAATACTCCATAAATATCCCTAACTTCACACCCCTCTATACCCCTTTGTTCATACCCATCACTAAATACCTCTCACTTCATACCCCTAAGTAATTAAATACTTACAAAAACCACTTCTTTAATCAATTAATGTCTCATATCCCTTTCTTCATACCCATTATTTCATACCCCTAACCAATTGATTAATTCTAAAAACTAATTATTTAATCAATTAAGGTTTCATACCCCTCACTTAATACCCATAACTTCATTCACTTCATACCCCTTTCTTCATATCCCCTAAATTCATACCTCTTTCTTCATACCTCTTTTTTCATACCCCTCACTAAATACCTCTAGCTTCATACCCCTAAGTAATTCAATACTTAAAAAAACCACATCTTTAATAAATTAATGGCTTATATCCATTTCTTCATACCCTTCACTTCATACCCCTTTCTTCATAACCCTAACTAATTGATTACTTACAAAAACCACTTATTTAATCAATTAATGTCTGATACCCCTCACTTCATACCCCTAACTTCATTCACTTCATACCTCTTTTTTCATACCCCTAATTTAATACCACTCACTTCATACCCCCAAACATACCCCTCACTTCATATCCCTTTCTTCATACCATCTAACTTCATAACCCTAACTTCATACCCTTAAATTCATACCTCTCAATTCATACCCTTTTCTTTATACCCCTTAGTTCATACCCCTTTCTTCATACCCCTCTCTTCATACCCCTAAATTTAATCAACTAAGGTCTCATACCCCTAACTTCATACCTTTAACTTCATACCCCTAAATTTGTACCCCTCTATTCATACCCCTCACTTCATACGCTTTTATTCATACCCCTAAATTTAATCAACTAAGGTCTCATACCCCTAAATTCATATCCCTCACTTCACACCCCTTTATTAATACCCCTTATTTCATTTCCCATTCTTCATACCCCTAAATTCATGCCCCTAATTTCATACCCCTTTATTCATACCCCTTTCTTGATACTCCCTAACTTCATACCCCTAAATTCACACACCTTTTTTCATACCCCTAAAACCATACCCCTTTGTTCATACCCCTCACTAAATACCTCTCACTTCATACCTCTAAGTAATTAAATACTTACAAAAACCACTTCTTTAATCAACTAATATCTCATATCACTTTCTTCATACACCTCACTTCATACCCTTTATTCATACCCCTTATTTCATACCCCTAACCAATTGATTAATTCCAAAAACTAATTCTTTAATCAATTAAGGTCTCATAGCCCTCACTTAATACCCTTAACTTCATTCACTTCATACCTCTTTCATCATACCCCTTAACTTCATACCCCTTTCTTCATACCCCTCACTAAATACCTCTGACTTCATACCCCTAAGTAATTGAATACTTACAAAAACCACTTCTTTAATAAATTAATGTATCATATCCCTTTCTTCATACCCCTCACTTCATACCCCTTTCTTCATACCCCTAAATAATTGAATACTTACAAAAACAATTTATTTAATCAATTAATGTTTGATACCTTTCACTTAATACCCTAAATTCATTCACTTCATACCCCTTTTTTTATACCCCTAACTTCATACCCCTAAATTCATACCAATTTTTTCATACCCCTCACTTCATACCCCTTTCTTCATACCCTCTAACTTCATATTCCTAACTTCATACCCTTAACTTCATACCCCTCAATTCGTACCCTTTTCTTCATACCCCTCACTTCATATACCTTTATTCATACCCCTCTCTTCATACCCTTAACTTCATACCCCTCAATTTGTACCCCTTTCTTCATACCCCTCACTTCATACCCTTTTATTTATATCCCTCTCTTCATACCCCTAACTTTAATCAACTAAGGTCTCATACCCCTAACTTCATACCCCTCACTTCACACCCCTTTCTTAATACCCCTCATTTCATACCCGTTTCCTCATATCCCTTTCTTCATACCCATTTCTTGATACTCCCTAATTTCATACCCCTAAATTCACACACCTTTCTTCATACCCTAACTTCATAACCCTTTATTCATACCCCTCACTTCATACCCCTAATTAATTGAATACTTACAAAAACCACTTCTTTAATCAATTAATGTCTTATATCCATTTCTTCATACCCCTCACTTCATACCTTTTTCTTCATACCCCTAACCAATTGATTACTTAAAAAAACTACTTCTTTAATAAATTAAGATCTCATACCCCTCACTTCATACCCCTAAATTCATTCACTTCATAACCCTTTCTTCATACCCCCTAACTTCATACCCCTTACTTCATACCCCTTTCTTCATACCCATAACTTCATACCCCTTTCTTCATACCCCTCACTTCATAACCCTAAGTAATTGAATACTTACAAAAAACACTTATTTAATCAATTAATGTCTCATATCTCTTTCTTCATACCCCTAACTTCATACCCATTTCTTCATACCCCTCACTTCATACCCTTTTATTCATACCCCTAACTAATTGAATACTTACAAAAACCACTTGTTTAATCAACTTAGGTCTCATATCCCTCACTTCATACCCGTAACATCATACCCCTCACTTCATACCCCTAATTAATTGAATACTTACAAAAACCACTTCCTTAATCATACCACTTTCTTCATACCTTTAAATTCATATCGCTTACTTCATACCCATTTCCATGTACCCCCTAACTTCATACCCCTAACTTCAAACCCCTTTCTTCATACCCCTAAATTCATACCTCTAACTTCATATCCCTTTCTTCATATCCCTTTATTCATACCCATCACTAAATACCCCTCAATTAATACCCCTAAGTAATTAAAAACTTACAATAACCACTTCTTTAATTTTAAAGTTTCTAAGAAAAAAAAATTAAAGATAAAATTAAAATTTGAAAGTTCCTAATTGTTTTTTTAATTAAATTTTACAATTAAAAATAAATAAAATCAATTTGGGTGTCATACCCCTAACTTCATACCCCTCACTTCATACCCCTTTCTTCATACCCCTAACTTCATACCATTTATTCATATTAATTTATTAATACTCCCTAACTTCATACCCATTTCTTCATACCCCTAAATTCATACCCCTAACTTCACACCCCTTTCTTCATACCCATAACTTCATACCCCTTTCTTCATATCCCTCAATTCATACCCCTAAGTAATTTAATACTTACAAAAACCACTTCTTTAATCAATTAATTTTTCATACCCCTTACTTCATACCCCTCAATTCATACCCCTTTCTTCATACCCCTCACTTCATACCCCTTTCTTCATAACCCTTTCTTCGCACCCCTTTCTTCATACCCCTCACTTCATACCCCTTTCTTAATGCCCCCAACTTTAATCAATTAAGGTCTCATAACCCTAAATTCATACCCATTTATTCATACCCCTCACTTCATACCCCTTTCTTCATACACCTAAATTTATACCCCTAAATTCATACTCCTTTCTTCATACCTCTTTTTTAATTCTCTCTAACTTCATACCCCTTTCTTAATACCCTTTTCTTCATAGCCTTAACTTCATGCCCCTTTCTTAATAACCCTAACTTTATACCCCTTTTTTCATACCCCTAACTTTATACCCCTTAATTCATACACATTTCTCCATATCCTTCACTAAATACCCCTCACTTCATACCCATAATTAATTGAATACTTACAAAAATCATTTATTTAATCAATTAATTGTTATACTTAGTACGACACTAAGAGGGGGGGTGAATCAGTTAAGCATTTTAAAACTTAAATCTACAACTCTTAATTTTGAAATAATGAAAACTTAAAACCAGAAACAACAAGCATAACAAGAGAGCATCACACAACACAGGATTTTAACGAGGTTCACCAATATGGCTACTCCTCAAAAAGAATGGCTGCTTGGACTACCATCCAAATCCAGCCCCTTGCAAAGCTCCAACTTTACAATCATTTATCAGCACCCACTAGAAGGACCAACAAACCCTTATTTATCTGCATCAACAGAAAGGAGCACCAACCCTTGATTTACTAGCACCTTCTGGAAGGAGCACGAACCCCTGATGCCAAGCTACAACCTGGACTTCAATTATGAATGTAAATGTTTGACAGGAAAGTACCTTCATTTTCATAAGACCTTGATTGGTCTAAAGCTTGCTCGATCTCTCTCACTGTTTGTAAGACATAGGCATCTGCTACACTGCTGTAGCCGAACTGTTGTCTCTACTCTTTTCAAACTCTGCTCTTTGTGTGCATTCATAGCCACACTTAGAATAATTCATCACGACTCTTTGCTCACTCTACGCACTTCGTCACCTTTGCATTCACTCTATGCTTTTCACCATCTATCATCGCTTCTTATGCTATTTGACGATATCGAAAACAACACTTCACACTCTGCTAGGAAAGAACCCCACAATCATAAGACCCTGATTGGTCTAAAGCTTGCTCGATCTCTCTCACTGTTTGTAAGACATAGGCATCTGCTACACTGCTGTAGCCGAAATGTTGTCTCTACTCTTTTCAAACTCTGATCTTTGTGTGCATTCATAGCCACACTTAGAATAATTCATCACGACTCTTTGCTCACTCTACGCACTTCGTCACCTTTGCATTCACTCTATGCTTTTCACCATCTATCATCGCTTCTTATGCTATTTGACGATATCGAAAACAACACTTCACACTCTGCACACTGTCTCCTAGCATTGTACACCCTCTCCAAACTCTTCAAACAACCTTCCTTTTATAACAATATTTTCAAGATCAAAAACCTAATCTTAGTTGGCTATAACCCTAATCTTAGTCAGCTGCAAACCCTAATCTTCATCAGCTGCAAACCCTAATCTTTGTCGACTTCAACTGCATCTGTAACTCTTCTATAGTTGTTGCCATGAAAACACAACATGTCACGATATCGTGACACTTCCACCTCCAAATGCTTTCTCTTAGCTTTGGCCCGTGAGAATGCAACATGTATCGATATCGCTACACTTTTTCCTCTGTATGCTTTCTCTCAATTTTGGCCCGCGAGAATACAACATGTAGCAATATCGCTACACTTTTTCTCTTTGCTCTGTTTCTTAGATTTGGCCTCGCAAAAACATAACATGTCGTGATATCGCGACACTTTCACCGTCGTACTTCTTTTCTTGGCTTATACCTGCGAAAAACATAGCATGTCGCAAAATCGTAACACTTTCGCCTCCTTGTCTCTTTTCTTGACTTGTGCCAACGAAAACACATGTCATGAAATCATGACACTTTTACCTTCGTGCCTCTTTCTTTGGCTTACATCAGCGAAAACACAGCATATCATGAAATCGTGACACTTTCTGCCTCTTTGTCCTTTTCTTGGCTTGCACCTGCGAAAACATGACATGTCATGAAATCGCGACACTTTTGCTACCTTGTGCTCTTCTTTGTCTTTCACCCACGAAAACACATCATGTCACGAAATCATGACACATTTGCTACCTTGTGCCTTTTCTTGCCTTGACCTCACGAAAATAGAACATGTCACAAAATCGTGACACTTTCGCTTCCATACTCTCCTTCTTTCCTTTTGTCACGATATCGCGACACTTTTTCTCCTTGGCACTTTTCTTCTCATCGGGTCGTGAAAACCCGACATGTCATGATATCGCGACACTTTTTCTCTGCAAATTGTCATGAAATCGTGACACTTTTCTTTGCGAGCTCTTTCTCTCGAACCTGTCGTGAAATCATGACACTTTTTCTTTCTCTGCCTTCCTCTTCGCTTCGGACCACAAAAATGAAACATGTCGCAAAATCGTGACACATTTTTCTCTCTCCTCTTTCTCTTCGCTTTCAACCGCGAAAATGAAACATGTCACAAAATCGCGACACCTTTTTCTCTCTGCAATTTTCTTTGCTTTGGACCGCGAAAATGAAACATGTCACGAAATCGTGACATATTTTTCTCTCTCCTCTTTTCTTCACTTTGGATCGCAAAAATGAAACATGTCACAAAATTGCGACAGTTCTCACTTCGAACTCTTTCCTCTGCAACATGTCGTGAAATCGTGACACTTTTCATTTTACTTTCTCTCTCCTCGAACTTGTGAAATCGTGATAGTTCTCACTTTTGACTCTCTCTTCTGCAACACATCATGAAATCGTGATACTTTAACCTGCTTTCTCTTCCTCTTCTAACATGTCACGAAATCACGACAGTTATTCTTGCTTGTGCTTTCTCTTCGAACATGTCGTGAAATCGTGACAGTTTCTCAACTTGCATTTTTCTCTTGCATTTTTCTCTTGCAACATGTCATGAAATCACGACAGTTTTCCCTGCTTGTGTCTTTGCTTCGAACATGTCATGAAATCATGACAGTTTTTCCACTTGCTTTCTTTTCTACCACTATGTCGTGAAATCGTGACAGTTTTCCCTATTGTTTCTCTCTCCTCCAATATGTCGTGAAATTGTGACACTTTTACCTACTGTTTTTCTCTCTTCCAATATGTCGCGATATCGCGACACTTTTCTTACTTGTATTTTTCTTTGAATTTTTGCATATGGGTCACTTCAATCTTCTTGGAAAAACACTGTACATACTTTGAATTGCTTCTGAATTTCCTGTCCACTGCATCTGAATAACTTCTAAGCATCTAAAATTCCTGTCCATTGTATCAACTGATCTATCTGACTATGTTGACAACAATGACAATACTGTTGCATATTCTGAATAGCTTCTAAACTTTCTGTTCACTGCATCATGACTGTGTTCACTGTATCAACTGATCTAACTGTCTATGTTGACAACAATGACAATACTATTACTGCACCTTGCTCAACAATCTCCCCCTTTGGAATTGTTGTCAACACATATGCAGTTACCTGTAACTCTTCTCCCTCTTTGACAATAATACCAAAGGGCTGTTGCAAACTCCCCTTGAGTTTATGCACAACATTCTTAGACAAAAATTGTTATAGTTAGCAAAAATCATGAATATGAGAAAAACTATAAACATAGGCATAAATGCTCCCCCTGAGAATGTGGTCATGTTTGCTAGCCAATTCTTGGGAAGTTTAACCATTCGACCAATCTGTCTCCAAGATAGAATGCACCTCCACTAGTACTCTTTCTGTCATTGACACATCCAGCCCAATCTGCATCTTGAAACCTGTCCCAACATTGTCCTCAAATCTGTCCCAGCATTGTCCTCAAAAATTTCCCAAAGGCCTTCTTCAAAGGCTCAATCAATCATGCTCAAGTAGTACTCATAATGAACTCAACAAAGAATGACAATCTTAAACCAAATCCACTTTATAGAAGCATAAAGAGAATTGTTAGAGACTTAATATCTTCTATTCTCAAATCTCAATCTCAACTCAAAATGTTTTTCTCTAACTCAAGTTCAAGTTCTTTGCACAACCAATGGGCTTCAATAGCAATGCTTATAACACAAGGTTTAAACACAACTCTCAAATCAGAAAACCTTGATGCATTCAACCAACCACTTTTGAAAGCGAAACCACAAACAATCATTTTGCCTCCAATGATATTTCAGAAATCAACCACTATAAAGTTGTCACATGAGTCTCCTTGGGATTAGCCTGAATTCGTGCTATCATGCATACTGCCTGCAAACTATCTAATATGGTAGCTGTCAGATATAGTAAGCTTCCAATCAAAAACGTTGATTTCACATCTGTCAAAAAAATTGACAAGTGACTCACACTTGTTCCAACTTTTGTCCAATACTGTACCAACACTGCAATTTTACTGTCAATTCTATGCAAGCATCAAACATAGTATCACAACACCAATCAAATCCTTTTTTACATTTTCAGCTTGGTCTATGTTTTCTATAGTCATCGCTAGTCACACCTTACTGTCAACTGTTCAAATCAGAAAACAATATTTTGTTAAGCACTTCACGACCAACTATAATGCACCTTACTCAAATGCATACGTTTGGACCTCAGATAGGTATGATTCACAAAGCAAAATTTCTCATCTTGATGAGCTAAACATGAATCAATGATCAAACTTCAATATTTTTCACCACAGCGTCAAAAATAGATCTAACAATTTTTATGTCAATGTGTAGTTCCAATGCACACTACTTTTATCGAAACACATATATGCGGCTAAGGCAACATTCTTTAACTAACCAAGTTATCTGACCTATTGTAATTATTAACTTTGGATAGAGGTAGTAAGAATCAATAACAGTACAACAATGACATATAGCAATGCTACCAAAAATGACAGCTCGTAATTTAATCACCACCCTTCACGACACTTCCACAAACAACTACATGAACTGAAAACACACTTTGACAACTATACAACAACTTCCCTAACTGTTTGCCTTTCATCCTCAGGTAATCAAACAAATACATAAGAGCATTAAGATGAAACTTCAAGATTGCTCCCCTTGAGGATGTGTTACCTGGAGTTGCTTAGTGCAGTAGCGGAGTAGTCTCCTTCATTCCAAGGAGACATGATTTCCTTTCTTCTATCCTTCTCCAAACTTTCTTGAACTTGGGCTTGGATTTTTCAACTACATCCCTGTTTTGCACCTTTTCATGAACTCGAAAATTTCTCTTGTGTGGTTGTCTCTTGTGCATCCTTGCTTGAGTGATTATTTTCCTTTCTTTTATGTACATGATTTATTCCCTCGTATGTTGCATTCTTTGCGTCTGATGAAATCTACTGTTTTGCCTTAGATTAGATACAAAAGTGCTTGGACAAAACCTTGCTATGTGTCCATGACCATTACATTGAAAACAGTGTACATAGTGTTCACTCAGAAACGCAGATGTATTTCTATCAGCATAACTCTTTGATTTGTTATTCAATCCACAATGAATTGCCTTGTGACCATACTAGTTGCATCTAAAATAGTAGCCATTAAAAGTATTATTATGAATAGAGTGAGAGTGATAGAACCTCTTTTGTTGTGGCTGCTTTGCTATAGATCTCCTTTGATAATTTCTTCCTTTTGAATATTCAGCTTTAAACTTTTCTTGCTTCAATCCTTCAACAGTGAACTTCTTCTTCTCGACAGAATTGGAAGATGAAGGTTTTTCAGCTTCATATCCAAGACCATGCTTATCCGTGGAGCTTTTTTGTTGGCTTATCATTTTATCTAGAAACTCTGTGCTCTTCTCAAATTTGAGATTTGTATTGGCCTCTTCTAGTTGTTTCTGTAATAAAAAAATATCTTCTTCTTGTTTGCGATAAACAATCTCTTTCTCATTGATCTACGATCTGAGATTTTTCTCAATCCTTTTAGACTCTTCTACTTGTAGCTTTAGATTACTAACCACTTTGTTAGAATCCTCTTCATGTTTGTTACACACATCAACTTTATCATTCAACTATGACTTCAAGTCTTCTTCTATTTTCTTGGCCTTTTGAAATTGTAAGAAAATATTTTCAATCTCATCCCCATATTCTTCCAATTTCTTGGACAGTCTTTTGTTCTTTTTCTTTTCTATACTCAACTCTTCAAGTGCAGATATCAACTCACCTTCCCAATCTACTTCAGCCTTGAGATTTTCATCACATGCTTCAGTGTTCACTCCTACCTTTTTTGGTTCAATTTTCTCTACCACAGGAACTGAAACTGACTGAGAGGTCTTTTTGGAGGAAGATCTATTCTTCTTACCCATTGCATACTAATCTAGGATTAACTCTAGATGATTTAGCCTTTGAAGGGAACTCAGCTCTAATACCAATTATTATACTTAGTATGACACTAAGAGGGTGGGTGAATCAGTTAAGCATTTTAAAACTTAAATCTGCAACTCTTAATTTTGAAATAATGAAAACTTAAAACCAGAAACAACAAGCATAACAAGAGAGCATCACACAACACAAGATTTTAACGAGGTTCACCAATATGGCTACTCCTCAAAAATAATGGTTTCCTGGACTACCATCCAAATCTAGCCCCTTGCAAAGCTCCAACTTTACAATCATTTACCAGCACCCACTAGAAGGAGCAATAACCCCTTATTTATCTATATCAACAGAAAGGAGCACCAACCCTTGATTTACCAGCACCTACTAGAAGGAGCACCAACCCCTGATGCCAAGCTACAACATGGATTTCAATTTTGAATTTAAATGTTTGATAGGAAAGTACCTTCATTTTCATAAGACCTTGACTAGTCTAAAGCTTACTCGATCTCTCTCACTGTTCGCAAGACACAGGCATCTACTGCATTGCTATAGCCGAACTGTTGTCTCCACTCTTTTTGAACTCTTCTCTCTATGTGCATTCATATCCACACAGAACAATTCGTCATGACTCTTTGCTCACTCTGCACACTTCACCGCCTTTGCATTTACTCTATGCTTTTTGCCATCTATCACCGCTTTTGTGATATTTGCACTCTTACGGTCGCATATCACACTTCAACATGTATTTGTATTGCTCCAAATTTTTCACACCCTTACCTTTAGGCTATAGGATCCGTGCCCGAAATGGGGATGTGAAAAGGATGGCACGGTACCTCGAACTGAGAGGCCTTGCGAAGGTCTCGCCTCTCAAGGGAGGTGTATATTGGTGATTTTTTGACGGATGGTGGGTTCACCAGGAAACATTCAATGGCAGTTTCCATGCCTAGGTTGGGAATGTGTTTTATGTATTTGTTTTAGCCTTAAGCATTCAAGTCCTAGGTTTGGCCAAAATGCATCCAAGCTATTCTATATGAAGATGCAGATTAAATGAATACAAAAAATAGAATTAAGACAAAAAATAGAGAAATTAAGGAATGTTAAAATAAAATACCTGATCTAGATGTCTGATGAAGATTCTGATTCTTGAAGCAGTCAGGATCGCCTTTGATTTGACAGGATCATCTGAGATCAGACAAGATCATCTGAGATCTGACGAATTCGTCAAAACCTACAAACGAGAGAAATAGGTGCAAAACACGAGAAAATGCAACTATTCTAACGAGAGGAAACAGTGTAAAATGACAACAATAATATCAAACTGAAACTTAAAAATAGAAACATGAATGAATTATGCTAATTTAATCACAATTATGGCTTAATTATGCATTTAATATAGATGGGTAAACTCCAAAATGCAAGATAACATAAAATATCAAATAAACTAGCTAATTATTGCATAAAACAGCAGATTAAAAGATGAAGAAATGCAAACTTTAGAGCTGATTGCCTCAATGTGGATTGTAGTTGAGATCATCTCGTATTGGTACGAAATCGTCTCTGATTCAACAGGATCGCCTCCGATCTGAACAAGATCATCCACGACGATGTAAGCTTGCTCCGACTGAAAAATAATAAGGTACCTACAACAAAATTTGAATAGAACTAATGCAAACAATAATTTGGGATGTTTTATCATGTATGAAGTCAGTTTACAGAGGATTATCAGCCAAGGGGGTGCTAAGGGGAGGTCTTAGGATTAAATAGGCTTAGTAGGGAGGTTAGGAGGTTGGAGATCATCTCTATTTGGGAGATCTCCAACGGGGGAGGGTCTCTAATGGCGTAGACACGCTTCTGCCCAGATTAGAGACCTGTTGGAATAGAAACTAATTATGCAAAATCAATTTTGGACAAGATCGTCTGGACGTCCTAGCCCAGACGAAATCGTCAGATCTAAGGCAATATTGTCTGATTGGCGACGATATCATCAAACGGTCAAAACAACCTCTAAAAATGGCATGAAAAATGGGGAAATAGATTACACGACAGTTAACGGGTGGTTTGGGAGGTTAAAATTTGAATTTGAATTATTTACTAGAGTAAATGTAATTATTAAGATTTTACTGCACCAATTTTAGGGTGCTACATTTTGCCCCCTCTTTAGCGAATTTTTCGAAGAAAATGCGTTAAAGATGAGTTCTTCTCAATCTACGAGAGAGCAAAAATTATTCCCATTTTTAGGCAACGATTCTTGGTCGAATCGTACGACAGCTTACTATGGTGCCCCCTTTGTGTTTTTACCCAAATCGAACGTTTGAGGTAAAAACGCAGAAAAGCAAAATTTTAAAATGTTTTTAATTGTGTTTTTGAATAAAATTAAGAAAAATAGGGTAAAACCCTAATTCATTTTTACTGTTCATTTTTTTCTGGTTTTAGAGATCTACAAGCAAAAATGGTGGATACGACGCACAGATCGACAGAGGTCCGGCGCGGGCTACGGGTAAGAGTCTAAAATTAGTTTAGAATGCTTTAAGTTGAATTTACATGCTTTTTAGGTGAATTTTGAATGAATTTTTGAGCATCGCGGCCATTTTTGGGCCGTCGACGTCGTCAAGACGAAATCATCCTGATTTCGATGAAATCGTCTCAAGTTTGTCGATTTTGTCCAAGGGTGAAATCGACGAAAGGGGGACAATTTCAAAAAATTAGGGATGATTTCAGCTTGCAAAATCAGAGACGATTGTGCTCAAATTTGGGATGATATCATCCAATTGTGGACGATATCATTATTTGTAAAATGGAATTTATTTTAACTTGCATTATTAATCACTTGAGTTTATTATTAATAATTGTTATTATTTTGTTGTTTATGTTGCAGAGAGGATTACTAAAGAGTAGAGAATAGAAATATGGAGGTTTGAGAGATGACTTGGCAACTCTAACACAAGCAGAGCGGGATCAGCTCGCACAGGTCAGCTTACAGCATGTGGCAAAAATGCCATAAGTGTCTACAGACATGGGGCTATTGACAGCCCTAGCAGAGAGGTGGTATCCGGGTTCTTCCTATTTTTGGCTACCCATAGGGGAGATGGCTCCCACATTGGAGGATGTATGGAGGATTTTAAGAATCCCCATACAATGACAGTTGATCACTCCTACGGCCAATCAAGGCCATGCTATGATGCGGTTGTGTGGTGACTCGAGCTTCACCATGGAGAAGGGCAGAGTAAACATCAAGGCACTGCGTCAGATGCCTAGGGCATCGAGATTCACACAGTTTTTGGCCAGAGTGGTCAATGGACTTTTGTTGTGCCACCATAGTGGTTGTAGGGTACCATGGATGCTAGTAGATGTGATCTACGACATGCGAGACCATGGTTATAGATTTTCTTGGGGCAATTTTATTCTATGCCGGTTGTACAGGATCCTACATGGGGTCGTGTACAAAGGCGGTCGATGTCTAGTTATGACATCACTCCTACAGGTTTGGTGCTAGGAGCACATTGTAGTGCGAAGACCGGTAGGGATTCCTTTGACAGGGATTGACAGGGAGAGGCCCCGAGTTTTCTACTGGTGGCTCCGAAGAGAGTTACAGTTGCGGATTGACCTACCGATGTCCCGAAGACTACTGGATGACCTTGTACTGGATCAGATCACCTAGAGGCCATGGCAAGAGCATCCAGGGTGGGCCAAGGATGGACAGGAGCTGGCTCGCATTAGGTGAGTTTGCTGGTTGTGGATGGAGAGGGGAGAGGTGGATCTCCACCGATACAACTGATTTTTGCGATAGTTTGGTCTACAGCAGGGGATCCCATCTCTTAGGGATTACAAGTTTTCCCAGACTGTCTAGGATAACACCACAATGAGTGGGGCTCTATACATGCAGCGCTTCTAGATTCAGGACTCGAACGATGCCCCCATTCAGCCAGTGGATGGGGACGATACAGGGGTAGCTGATGGCTACGATGCCTGGTATGTAGGCATTCGCCCTCCTCGGATGATGAGGGCTCAAGGTTTGATACATGCATTTGTGCATCGGATAGGGAGGTGGTTCCAGGTGGCTATGGAGGCGGCCTAAGGTCATGGTGGGAGAGAGATGAGGAGGCCACAAGCGTAGGAGAGGCCGTAGCAGTGGGAGATGAGGGAGGCGAGACCCCCTTCTCCATAGAGAGAGAGGCCACCATCGCCCAATAAGGGCAAGGGTGTCAACACTGGGGAGAGCAGCGAGATAGTGACTCTCTAAGTGAAGACAATCCGTATCCAAGCACAGGTGTAGACCCTTCAGGAGGAGGCTGCATGACACCGAGCTAAGGTTACACAGCTCAGAGATGAGATTTCACTCCTTAGGACACGAGGTGGAAGGGTGAGCACTAGGGAGCTGACACGGGCTATTGCAAAAATCACTTTCTATCAGACATTATACTATTAGATGGTGCTAGAGGAGGATAGACTACCCCTTCTAGCTAACATTGCAGATCCGATTAGGATCGGGTCGTCGAGGACTTCATCTTGATCGATGACTAGGACTCGCAGTACTACACATATTGCGATGGGGCCACCTCGTCCATCTCAAGGAAGGGGAGGATATGAGGCTGAGAGCTCGAGGGGTTCTCAAGGCTAGACTACTGCATTTCATTATACAGATTGATATGATAGCATTTATTAGTTTTGATAGAGGATTGAGTATGTCGAGGTACAAATTATGGCATACCAATCTAGTTTTGATGATGTATATATTGTTGATATATATATGAGATGAGATATGTTTTTGATCATATGAATTGTGTATTTTTATGATGCTTTTATGTTTGATTGATTGATTTGATGATTGTATTGAGGATTCATGTAATTATGTTGTTGGAAATATTATAATTTTGATGTCATGTAATATTTTAAATGAAATAATCTGATGTAACAAATTGGTTGTTTGTGATGTAATGTGATAAAAAAATAAAAAGATACTTCTAACAATAATTTCAAAGGACATTGTCGCTATTATAGACCATTTCATGGAGTCGCCCTCACTCGATCGTCAAGCTAATCCCAGTATAGAAATATTGTTAAAAGTAAAAGAGTGCTTAAGAGACTGTCTTAAGACTTTGGTGCAATGGTGCAAATGATGATGATGATAGTTTGTTTTTAGAGTTTCATGAAAATAATATGCATGAAATAATGTTAAAATGACTTTTTTCTAGGCATAATTTCCTAAGTGTGATAATTTTTTTTTGGATAATTCCCTAGGGATTATACCATCATTGCAAAATTGAAGGTTGACATAATGACAAGAAATAATGATAATGTGCATGCTTTTTGTTTAAAAACATAATTGTATAATAGAATGATTTAAGTCATATGGTTTTCATGATTTTTAAATAAATGGGGAATAAAAATAGTTACAATGGTTTGCGCTAGGCATAGAATATGTAGGTATAGACTTATACTATCATCATGAAAATCAAGGAGAAATAGATTGTTTTATTGCATGGTTAATTTTTTAATAAACAAAAAATATGAAGATGAGGACTTGCGCTAGGCATAAAATTCCAATTTTGGTGTTGGAACTATACCATCGTTGCAAAAGTCAATAATATATATATGTTTTGATTGTATGGTTTTGAAAGAAAATTTTATCTTTTTGATTATGTATGTAGTTGTCTAAACAACTGTACTTGAAAGAAGAAAATGAATTATTCCAAACAATTTTGCAAAAAATATTTCAAAGTATTTTAAAGACAAAAGTTAGATTTATAAGGAGTCCCATGTGCATATGTGAGTTCATTTTCAATCTTGATTTATCATAATGATACACAAAATCTCTCAAATATAAAATGTGTGTGCAATTGCTATGTTCATTTACCAGTTTTGAGCAAGATAATATGATACAAGTGATTTGAATAAACCAACTAAGTGTTCATTAACCATGATGTAGATGCATATAACCATACTAGACTACTATGTAGGTCGGATTATCAAGAGCTAGCTAATCCATAAGCAGACATAGGTCTGTACAAAATAAGGTCGCTAATGTGACAAACATATCGCCACGCTAGGAATTACCCAAGGCCAAGCAGGTTGGGCACAAACCACCTGTTATGGGGCTTACCTCACAGTTTTTGAATAATTGAGAATTCCAGGGATTCAAGCTCATCAACCCTTCTTTTCTTTTCAAATGATAGGGGAAGGGATCTTATTGCCTTTGCTTTTGCTTTATTTTTTTTTCTTTTCTTTTCTTTTCTTTTTTTTCTTTTTGTATTTTTGCTTGATAATTGAGATAATGCTTGAAATATTGCTGTAATGATATAAAATAACATTTTTTTTTCTCTTTTTCTTGAACTTTGCCTTCTGTTCTATACTAGGGATACTTGCTAGGATTAGCTGTAGAGCAAGGGATTTTTATATGCGGGTAGGGGTGAGCTTGTCCTTTTGCCAATTATCAAAGATTCTAGACCATGTGCATGATAGGATAGCAGGGGAAAATTTTCGCTCAAGAAACCACTTCTACTATGTAGAAAAGCATAGAAATTACAAATATAATCATTTTATTGTGAAAAGATGTGTTTGGTTTAAGTAAATAACAAGATCAATTCTCTATGCTCAAACTTTATTTAATTGAATTTTGTGGACTTTGATATAAGAGAGATTAGTAATCATGCCAGATAAAATCAAGATATTTATTTTGTGAGTGTGAAAGTGAGGGATTCCAAATAAGTGCTAATTTATCCAAAATAATTTGAAACATATAACTGCAACATTTGTAAGAAGATATCTATAAATGCTTTTTGAGAAGTTTTGAGAATGTTGACTCTCTCTTTCTTCTTTATGTTGTTTTGGTTTCGAAAGAGTCAAGAATATTGCTATTTTTATTTTTATCGTTTTTGAAAGAATTAACAAGTGCCATAAATAAATATAACAAATAGTTTTGAATATTTTGATGATTATGAATGTTTTTGGTGTTTTTGAATTTATAAATTGAAAGAAATATAAAATAGTGATTTTGAAATATTTTAAACAAATATATACAAAGATGAAATGACCAAATTTATACATGGTAACGTTTAAGATGCAAAATATTCATGGGTTCTTTAAGTTCTTTACCATCTAAGGTAGATAGTTTGTATGCTCTTGATTCAAATTTAGCAGTAATAATGTATGGTCCAAGCCAATTGGGCTCAAATTTACCTTTAAGGTCCTTAGTTGCATTAGTATTTTTTTTATTTTCCTTTAAAACAAGGTCGCCAATCTCAAAGGATCGATGACGAACTTTTTTAGCATATGATATTTTAAGCTTGTTTTGGTAGGCACGAGAGATGCTCCAAAGCATTGATGCATTTTTCATCTAGGAGTTCTAACTGACTGAGTCTGCCAGCTCAATATTCATCTCCTACATCGGTATCTTGAAGTAGTAGAGCCAAAGAAGGAACTTCTAATTCAAAAGGAAAAATTGCTTCAGCACCATAAACCAAAACAAAAGGTGAAGTTCCAGTGGGGGTTTGAACACTAGTTCGATAGGCCCACAAGGCTAGATATAACTGAATGTGCCAATCGTGACCAGTTTTATTGACCAATCTTTTGAGAATTTTGGTTAAGGTTTTTTTAGATGCTTCTGCTTGACCATTACCCTAAGGATAATAGGGAGTGGACCAGCGATGTTGAATCTTATATTTTTGGCATAGTTTTTTAACATATTTATTTTTGAAACAGGTTCCATTGTCAGAGATGAGATTTGCAAGAATTTTTAACCTGAAAATGATTTGATTAAAAATAAATTTAGATACTTGTGTGCCAGTGTAGAAAGCTAAAGGCATAGCTTCGACCCACTTCGTGAAATACTCAGTGTGGTTATGATGAATTTTTGTCCATCAGATGACACAGGATTGATTTTGCCAATAATATCTAAGCCCCATTTGGAAAAGGGCCAAGGAGATGAAATAGCCTATAGTTCTTATGTAGGCACATGGACAAGGTCAGCATGTTTTTGGCACTTGTTGCAATGGCACACATAATCATGTGCGTCATTCTCCATGGTAGGCCAAAAGTATCCTATCCTAAGGATCTTTTTAGCAATGACACTACCACTGAAGCGTCCTCCACAAGATCCATCATGGTCTTCACTCAAGGCTGATTTGGATTCATCTAGATTCAAACATCTTAATAGGATACCTTCAAAAGATCTCCTATACAAAGTATTGCCAATTATTACAAACCGACTTGCTTGTCTACGTAATAACCAACGCTGGTTTCTATTAGAATTGGCAAGGAAAGTCCCATTTTGGAGAAAATCAAATATATCTGTATACCAAGGTTTAGGAGTAGTTTCGTTGATTAGAAACACATCCAAAGGTTCTAAGCATGACGTATTTGAAGCGGGTTCTTGGAGTCGACGAATAATTATAGTGGCATATTCGTCATCTAACTCCAAGGGTAGGAGAGATGCAGCTACGACCATAGCATCAGCTGCATAGTTGCAAGTTCGAGGAATAGCTTCCAAGGTAACTTGATAAAATAGAGACATTAATTGTAAAACATAGGCTTTATATGGGCGTAGTTTATCATCTCCAGTCTGATAAACTTCATTAATTTGGTTTATAACCAGTTGATAATTACCAAAAACTAATAGGTGTTTAATTTTTAGCGCCAAGGTAGCTCGTAATCCAAGGATTAGAGCTTCATATTCAACAGTATTATTGGTGCAAGCAAATGTTAATTTGAAGGACAGAGGAATAAGATGTTTTTGTAGGGATATTAAAATAATACCACTTCTGACCCCACTCATGCATCGGGCTCCATCAAAGTATAAGGACCATTGTTTAGTATGGTCTGCCTCTAATTGAAGGCATTCATTAAGAAACTCAATGATGAGGGGATGGGTAGACTCTAAGGGTGCAACAGCTAATTGATCTGCTATGATTTGACCCTTAACAGACTTTTGTCCTATGAATGTGAGATCAAACTCGCTTAGAGTAAGAACCCACTTGGCTGTGCGACCCGATAAATAAGGTCAACTCATGAGATACCTCAAGGGATTGTATTTAGCAATGACATAAGTTTTCTGACTAAGCATATAATGTCATAATTTTTGTGTAGCAAACACGACTGCTAGACATAGTTTTTCCAACGTTGTATAAAGGGTTTCATAGCTGACGAAGGTTCGGCTAATATAGTAATTAGCACGTTCTCTCTTCGCATCATCAAGCTGAGCTAACATAGCTCCTAAGGTAGAATCTAAAGCTGAAATATATAGGAGAAATGGGCGATCAGGTTTAGGCGATGAAAGCATCGATGGATTAAGGAGGTATTGCTTGAGAAGTTCAAAAGCTTCTCTACATTCGTCGTCCCAATTAAAAGGGACATCCTTCTTAAGGAGTTTAAGAAAGGGGCCAGTTTTGTTGGCCAGCTTGTCGATGAAGCGATGGATGGGTTGAAGCTTACCTTATAAACTTTGTAACTCAGATATATTAGTAGGTGCGGGCATATCAGTGATAGCCGCAATCTTGAGAGGGTCGATTTCGATACCACGTAAAGAAACTAAAACCCCTAATAGTTTATCGGAATTAACTCCAAATATGCATTTGGCTGGATTTAATCGAATAAGATATTCTTGTAATCGATTAAAAACTTTTCTCAAATCATCTAAATGATTATCTTCAATAATAGAGCAAGCTATAATATCATCTACATAATCATGTAGGATATCATGCATCATATCATGAAAAATATAAGTCATAGCTCGTTGATAGGTTGCACCTACGTTCTTTAAGATAAATGGCATCACTTTCCAACAAAAATTACCCTAGGGGGTAATAAAGGCTATTTTAGCCTGATCTTTAGGAGCTATCCTGATCTGATTATAACCGAAGAATCCATCCATTAAGGACATCATCCCACTCCCGACAGTAAAGTCAATGATTTGATCCATGTTTGGAAGAGGAAAATCATCTTTAGGGCATGCAACATTAATATCTCTAAAATTTGTGCAAACACTAACTTTGGTGGCTTCTTTTTTGGTAAATGGAACTACATTTGAGATCCATTTAGCATAATCAATAGCTTGTATAAAAAAAACATTCAGGAGTTTTTCTAACTCCCATTTGACTAGCAAAGCCACTTTGGGATGCATTTTTCTAAGTTTTTGTTTAATAGGTTTAGCATCCGGATGGACCACTAGATGATGCATGACTACAGAAGGGTCTAGACCTGGCATATATTTATATGTCCAAGCGAAGACATCTTCATACTTTTTAAGGAATGCAATGTATTGTTCTTGTTTTTCTTGACTTAATTCTGATCCAATATTGATTATGTGAGGATTATCCTTAGTTCCAATGTTAATTTTAATGATGTTTTCTACTTCCATGTGTAGATATCTTTCAAAATTAGGTGGGGCGAGTGAAACACCCAATTATTGTAATTCTTGTAAGGTTAATTTGGATAATTCATCTTGAGGAGTAGCGGTCTCAAGTTGGGCTATAGTAGGTATAGAACCATCAAAATAAAATCCATTGTGTAACATCTCTTCAACGAAGACATCATGGAAGATATCTCCTTCCAACTCTTCATCGGGGTCAGCAATCATTTCAGGGTAAGCTATGGATAGCATGTTACATGTAAAAGGCTAATTTTTTAGAGGCAAATCATCATGCCTATCCAAATAATCCTGATAACATATGAGTTGCTCATCATCTTCAAAAGGAAAGGGTTGACCCTTACTAGGAAATAGGCCCACACCACAGCGGGTAGGCCATGGTTCTACCTCGAAATGTTCTTTCATGCCATTTTGGAAATGTCCCAAGCCTTTCCCTTTATATCCCATTTTAAGCATTATGGGTTTAGCTTTAATATATTCATTGGTAAAATAACATCGAGCGTATCCCTCATGATGAGGTTTGATATTTCGAGGGATTCTTCCCCAGTCATATCCTTTATAAATGAAGGCACAACTCCTGACTTGGTAAGTACTTCCTATAGGTTGTGGGAGACCCAAAGTATGAGGAGATGGTGGTAAGTTATTTAAAAGAATTGAATCTCGCATGAAAGCATTTGTTTTTTTTTATATTAAGGTTGTGGATAAATCTGGTAAAATTTCATCAAAAAGGGCATAATATGTAGAAGGATCATTCCCTATATCTTTAGATATGGAAGGTATGATAGATGTTGATAATGTGGAAGGTATGATAGGTGTGTCTATAGGTTTTGAAATTATAGGGATAGAACCTGAAGGATGATCTTTTTGAGTTTCTGGAATGGTTTTTTTAGAATATTGTTGATCGATATATGAGGATGAAATTAAGGGAGGGGAAATAGGTGAAGCTATGGGTGTGTGTTTCATAGTCTTAGATGAAAAATAAGAATTAGGATGTGTGGATGACATAGCAGGTTTGTAGACACCAAAACAACACCAATCCGATTAAGTGACTACAAACATTGATTGCATTGACATACACAGCTTTCAGGGCAGCCCTTAGAGGTCAAACAGTGGTCCTAGCCACTCACACAGTAGTTTGGAGGGTTAGAAAATGAGCAGAGCAGAGTTGGTCATTTTGTCAAAACCTTTAACAAACTTCAAACCTTAAGTCATCAAGAGCAAAAATTAAGCAAGCCCTCAAAACTTCACAAAAATTTAAGCCTTGAGCAAGAAGTAAGCAAAATCAAGCATTTTAGACATTTAGGCAAGAGCAAAGGTTGCCTATCGTGATATCATGCCGTCACGATATCGCGACGGTCATGATATCGCACGATAGAGATATCGCGCGGTCGCAATATCACGACTGTCATGATATCGTGCGGTCACGATATCGCACGGTCGTGATATCGTGCGATCATGATATCATGACAGTACCCACCATATGCCCTGCTTCTTCCTTAGTGTCACGATATCGCGACGTCGCGATATCGTGATGAACCCTGCCGTCATGCCTGGCAAACGAAAAACGCATTAAACGCAATTTAAAGTAAACAACGAAGGCTAACATTAAAACATCAAGGCAAACATTTAATCAATGAGAGGCAACGTTCAAGTCATCAAGACCGACGTAAGACAGGTGGCGGCCCAAGTCGCGGAAGACTTTCTTACCTCTCGGGAAGGCGTGGCCGCCACGTGGCACCCTTACGTGTCCCTCTTTAAAGAAACCCCGTGGGTCTGCGAAACAGCGGACTTTAATGAGATAAGCAGTTTCAAAACAAATTCGATCCGAGGCCATGCCTCATAACTACCAATGTCAGTGCGAGCCATGTCCCGTAATTGCCTGACAAGGATCAAATCTCAATGGCCCCTGTGGATTTAGGGTTTGACATTAATGCTCCAAGAGGCGAAAACCTCTATAAAACTAGCTCGATACGAAGTAAGAAAAGGACAGAAGATTTTGGGTGAACACAACGAAGTTCTATTCATTTGAAGACTCGATTATATCAGTTCCAACCTTCGAACCAAACATTCGACCACAGTGAATTACCAATTTGCCGACAACACTTTATCTTGGATTTTGAGCCAATTCCTAGTGAGTTGGCGTCAAAGTCAAATTTTAATAGGGCGGCCCGCTTGGGCATCCCATGCATGTTCATAGTTAATTTAATATATGCTATCTTCGGATGTTTTAAAACAGTTTGTGTTCTATAATATATGATGTTTTGAATATATTAAAGCAGTTTATGTCTTTGTGTTTTCGAATGTAAATTGTTTTCGAATGTTTTAAAACAGTTTATGTTTTAAAGACAAACGTTTTATTCACACATTTAATCAGCCATTTATATGCATTTTTCATTGCTCTCTACAGTCAAACGTTCTGTCTTCTTGTTGCGGGTGCTATTAACAGTTGATTGTTTCTTTGAATACAGGAAGAACAGCAGCAAGCAAGAACTCATTAAACACCAGCGACGGCAATACAGTTTGGCCCGCCCATTTTGCATGTGGGCATGCGGAAAGAGATTACTGTTCATCTGTTGTGACTGAGAATATGCCATTGGGGAGATTTATTGTAACCGAGTCAGAATATGATTAATAAAAGGGGCTGTGCTCCTATTTTTTTTTTTTTAATTTGATTATGTCCATGTCATTTCATGCATAAATTTGGTTCCATTTTCATTACAACATGGATATGGCGTCCCTTATTTACCTCCCATCAGAACAGAAAAACAACATCTAGAGCACAGGGCTCTTTACCCAGGGCAAGCTAACTCCGCCCGCCCCTTTCACACCCATGAAAGGGAGTACGAGGAAGATCATCACATTCCTCGGGAACAACATACAGCGTGAGAACCTTGTGTTTTTGCGCCTGCCAGATATCATGATCACACATCAAGGCCAGAACCTCAAACAAATGTCGCCTACCCCGACAAAGGGAAGCAACCCATTGAAATTTTAGACCATCAAGATCGAGGCAAACACATAGGCAAAACATTCAAGCCTCCTCAACAAAAGAGGGCAGACCCAATTGACCCGACAGTCACCAGACATGCCGCTCGCCAAGCTCGAATCACGTAGCTTGAGCAGGGTCATCAGGAGTTAGAGTATTTATACCGCTTGAATAAAGAGCGCATGCAGCATGAAGCGGATGAATTGCGCTATAAGCTACCTGAGAGGGTGCCAACCCCTTGCACCCATAGAGAAGAACAATATGAGAGGCACAATCCCTGGGTGCAAGACAGGTCTCCGCGACCTCGTCAAGTTTTGCCTCCGAGACCTTATAGACCCGAGAGGGAGGCCACTCCCCGAAACAATGATGGGTACCCCCAATGGGGACTCAATCAAGGTCATAGGTCTCGCCCAGGGACTCCTCAAGAAGTTTATGAGGAGTTCAAACCAGAAATAGAACGGGCCGACACGCCCCATCAAGGCGGGAGGGCTGCCAATCGGCCACCTCCCCATAGGCCTCCAGTCTCCCTTGACCCACAACGAGAGCAAACCAAAGAAGAAGAAATAAAATATTTTGATGCATACAAAGCGCTATTAGAGCGTTTGGAGTCTATGGAGACAAAATCTTCTGGGCATCAAAAGCCCACATTACGTCAACTCCGCAGTCATCCAGTGCATCCCTCAGTACCTACACCTCTTTACCCCGAACACTTCAAGTTGCCTCAATTGGTAGTTTTTAAAGGTGAAGAAGACGCACAAGAACATGTCACAAGGTTCCTGAGTCAATGCTTCGGCATCCAAGATAATGATGCATTGTTGCTTCGCACTTTCATAACCACATTCGCAGGCCCTACCTCGGATTGGTTCACACAATTACCCAAACACAACATAAACAATCTCGATCAATTAGTAGATGCGTTTCTTGAACGCTTTGCTTTCAACACAAAGAAGAAAGCATCACTGAGTGATCTGGCCAGCCTCAGGCAATATGAGGAAGAAACAATGACAACATACGGGAATCACTGGAGGGCTTTGCTTTCAAGGTTACCCTACCGTCCCCCTATGTCTGATCTTACGCAGATGTTCGCAAAAAGTTGTTTAAAATCAATCTCTGGTCTATTGCTGCTGCAGCAATACGACAGCTTAGAAGAAGCTTTGGCGCAAGCCAGAGTTATAGAAGAGATTAAGATAGGCGAAGGCACAATTGCCAAGCCTAAAAAGAAAGAGTGGAATAAAACCACTAAGACTGGGAATACGCAATCACAACCCACAGCGGTTAATCAAGTTGCGATAAATGTTCCCAAGCCTGTGCAAGACACGCAGCCTCAAAAGGCCAATTACCAGGCAGTGCCTCCTAGTTATGAGAAAGATAATAAGAAACAGGAGCAGAATCAGCAGCGTCGCCCTAGGCGACAATTCACCCCCTACACGGAGTCTAGGGACTCCTTATTTGACCGCTTGTCAGTGACAAATTTAGTCACCCTTCCAGAGATCCCAACTATAGACCCTAACGCCCCCAAGCCTAAGGGATACAGAGAGGAATTGTATTGTAGATTTCATAGGCGAAGGGGCCATGATTTAAATGGATGCTAGAAATTCAAAGGATTAATCCAAGATTTAATCGACAATAAAACATTGGCCATGGACAACCCCATAGCGCCAAATAACCAACAAATGGGGGTATTCAAGGACCCCTTGCCTGCCCACGAGGCACAGGCAAAACCTCTCCAAGTTAATGAGGTGCGCCAGAATCTTCCCATGCAAGGATTTGTGGGAATGATCAGCATAGTGACGAGGAATAAAAAGTACTCAACAGTTGCCCCTGGGGTAGCCACGAAGGAAGTTCCGACAACGTCACAGCCTCAGCAACACCCTATACAGTCACCTCCGCCTAGACCAGAGATCATGATACGGACCAAACTCACGCAGAGTTTGCGGACCACATCGGCTAGGCTGTCCATTTACGAGCTTATTCAACAATCAACACCTCATAGGGAAGCTCTTATGGACATTTTAAAAACCATCGAATTACAGCCCCAAGAAGCAAATTCTTTCAACAACTTCGTGGGACATGTAAAACGATGTACTGAGCCGGTCATCACCTTCAGAGAGGATGAAGTCAAAGCAATATCGAATGACGCGGTAGATCCACCCCTGCATGTTGTTGCACGGATCAACGGGATCCCGTATAAGAGAGTGTTGGTAGATACTGGCTCGTCCAGTAATATTATTACCACTGCAGCCCTAAAACATTTAAAGCTGCCAGCCTCTCATATCACAGCCTCCACGTACACACTGCGAGCTTTCAATGATGCAATATGCTCGACAGTCGGCATAGTTGTTCTACCTATCCAGGTAGGACAAAAGACAACACCAACATTGTGCCATGTGTTGGAAGGCGAGATGGCCTACAATATACTGCTAGGGCGGCCTTGGATCAGGGACATGAAGTGTGTCCCTTCCATCGCTCACCAGTGCTTAAAGTATGCTTTTGAAGGAGAAATACATGTAGTCCCGATGGACTTGGAACCCTTCAAGTATTGCAATGCGGTACAACTAATGCCTCAATCGACCCTCCCTTCAACACATTTGGATTTCTAGTTAAATCCATCTAAACAGGGTCCAATACCGTAGGCACCACTGGTGACCGAATCACCAACATCCCAGCCAGGTGAACCCTCATCATCTACTCCTTCATTACCAATGCCACCTGTCATGGCTACACAGAAGGACAAGGGAAAACAAATCATGGAAGAGGCTCAGCCCATAGAAGAGGGTTTGCCAACAATATCAATGGTATCAACAGAGGAAACACCTAGCACTACGGAAGCTGAGATTCCTAAACCACCAAACATGGAATGGAATCAGGAAGGACTCCTGTTCCCTCCCTCCGAAGCATCAACAATCACTGTTGAAATGGCTAGTACAGGCCTAGGGGAGTACATAGTGCAGAATGTTGTGGCAACGCCCGCATTAGAGTCAGTCCAGGATATGGGGAGACCTCGCCTTCCCATAGGAACAGTTGTTCCCCTAGGTCACCCACCCAACCAGACAAATTTTGTGTATGGGGGCCTTGATCATGGTCTTGAACCATGTAAGCAAAAGGAAGCAGACGAAGAACCTTTTGTTGAAAACATCAACTATCTATCAAACCCAAAATTTGCCCTCAAATATCTCGGCCAATGCAATTGGCATGGATACGGGCTAGGCAGATATGAGCAAGGGATGCGGGTCCTTTGCCAACCAAGATATCAGATGCCATATGATAAGTCAGGAGTAGGGTTCAACCACCCCCTGCCCTTAGACATCTTGGTAGAAAATATGCAAGGCCTAGAAATAGGCAACAAGGGGGGATTGGCACCCGATCTTTATGCCAACCCAAATACAGAATATACATTGGGAGATTACCTCCCATGGTCAACAAACACCCTTGGCAACAGCAGTAATCCCTCTCCTTTGCTAGAGAGAGGCGAAAGTTTGGATACTCATCCCCAAAGAGAATATCAATGGTGTCCGGACATCTTTTCGAAGTTGTTCCCCTTAGAGGTTCCAGTTGAGTCAGTACAGTGTCAAGAGAGTCAGGTCCCTCCACCAAAAGTGGAACAACCGCAATGGGACCAGATTAACTTACTGGAACAAGGAGAACCCTCAACGTCGCAAACAGTTGCTGAAGTGAATGAACATTTTTAGATCTCCGAAAGTGACTCAGAAGATGAGACTGAGATGGACTATCTCAGACATGCACGACGACATCACCACCCTTTAACTCATGAAGATCTAATGGGACAGATGGGCATAAGATTAGGACATGAATGGTGGGTAGACCCAGCAGGGTGGGACCTGATCTTGGATCCATGGCTCCACATTCACGATGAGCACCGTCCACCCCGAGACCCTATCATGACAACAGTGTCGAGGGAAGACCCTGTCCTCCTATCAGCACATAGGGCCGATCCATTCATGCCCGTTCCCCTAGAGCCAGATCCAGAGTATAGGGAGCATCTAGAAGAATCAAGTTATCATACCCACGGTAATGGAGACCCAATTCATTCCATCCACATGATCTCCATTGATTTGACCGCACCCATCCGCAATCCGACCGATCCAGCATGGTCATTGCATCTAGACATAGATGCCATCGACTGGGATCACGTCAATTCACCTTTATCACCATCAGAGTACTGGCCTTTCGATGAAATACCTCATTTTACCCCAAGGACAACTCAAGATATTTTTTAGGCTAAAGAGGAACCCGAGGTTCCAAGCGTAGATCTAAATTCAGCTAATGATATCCATTTGATCCCGACTCCACATCAGTTGGAGGACGGATCCCACATGTCAGTCGAGGAGACGACTGACGTAGACATCGGCACAGATCCAATGAATCCACAGATTCTCAAGTCGGGGGTAAGTCTTTCCCCCGAAGAGCAAGCCGACTACATTGCCCTTCTCAAAGAGAAGAAGGAGGTTTTTGCATGGTCATACAAGGATATGCCAGGACTAGACCCGCAACTAGTCACGCATAATTTAACGCTTGATCCGACAATCAAGCCTGTAAAGCAAAAACTACGTAAGATGCACCCAACAGTGGCCTTAATGGTCAAAGATGAATTGCAAAAGCTGTTGGATGCACAGTTTGTCATCTGCGTGGATTATCCGCCATGGTTGTCCAACATGGTTCCCGTCAAGAAGCCCGACGGGAGGATTCGCATATGCACCAATTTTTGAGATCTAAACAAAGCGAGTCCTAAGGATGATTTCCCCTTATCGAGCATCGACGCGTTGGTAGACGCTACAACAGGTCACGAAATGCTCTCCCTAATGGATGGTTTCTCAAGATACAATCGGATTCGTATCAATCCTGAAGACCAACTAAAAACGGCGTTCACAACGCCTTGGGGGACATTTTGTTATAAGGTCATGCCTTTTGGCCTTAAAAATGCTGGTGCCACCTACCAACGTGCCATGACATATATCTTCCATGATTACATGCACAAAACTTTGGAAGATTACATGGATGATTTGTTAGCCAAGTCTCTCTTGCGCTCAAATCATATCAATGACTTAAGCAAGATCCTCGATCGCCTCATGGAGCATAAAGTTAGACTAAACCCCAAGAAGTGCATCTTTGGCGTCACATCTGGAAAACTCTTGGGTTTCATAGTCTCAAAACGAGGAATCGAGGTGGACCCAAAGAAAGTCAAGGCAATCCTTGAAATGGTTCCCCCAACTACAATCAAGCAACTCAGAAGTCTACAGGGAAAGGTCGCGTCGATTAAACGCTTTATAGCGCAATTATGTGACAAGTGCTGACCCATGAACAAATTATTGCACAAGGGGGTTACATTTCATTGGGATGACGAGTGCCGATCGACCTTTGACGAGATCAAACAATACCTAGTTTCGCCACCAGTATTGGCACCACCTAGACCAGGAGTGTCGTTCTACTTATACATCTCAGCTATTGAGGTGGCACTGGGCGCCATGCTAGCCCGAAAGAATGAACTTCACAAAGAATAGGCTACATACTATCTTAGCCGCACCCTGGTCAGTTATGAACTTAACTATGCATACGTTGAGAAACTCTGCTTGGCAGTGGTGTTTGCTACCAAAAAGCTACGCCACTACATGCTCAGCAACACTACGTATGTTGTGTCTAAGGAGAATCCATTGCGATACATGATGAGTCGTACTTATCATAGTAGTCGCACGGCGAAATGGATCATGTTGTTGATGGAATTTGACATAGAGTTTATTGGACAAAAATCTATCAAAGGACAAGTCATAGCCGATCAACTAGCAGAGGCTCCTCTTGAAGACGATCAGCCTCTGGTCATAGAACTACCCGATGATGGGGTCTTCCATGTCTCAGAATCGCCAGATTCCGATGAGCCTGAGTCACAGGCCGACATAACCCTATTCTTCGATGGTTCTAAATGTGAGCAAGGTGGTGGCACGGGAATTGTATTCTTCACACCGCAGGGTGCCCCAATGCCCCTGTCATTTAAATTAAACTTCCCATGCACCAACAATAACGCAGAGTATGAAGCCTTGCTCCTAGGTCTTCAGACAACAATCACCATGAACATCAAACGACTAAATATCTTTGGTGATTCGTTGTTAATAGTCAATCAAGTCAAAGGGGTATATCAATGCAAATGCCCAATTTTGAAGGCTTATAAAGCCCTTGTGGACAAATTCCTGGCAAAACTTGAGTGGTATGACATCGAGGCCCTCCCTCGATCATCGAATCATTTTGCGGACACAATGGCCTCCTTGGGGTCACTAATTCCGTAGGACCTTTCCGGTGATATGACAACCATTCAAGTCAAAACCTTATCGCAATCCATGATGGAGCGTGCAAGCTCAGACTTGACGCCAAGAATCCACATGATCCAGATTGAACCATCCTCGGATAAGTTCTCTCGAATCCGAGATCGTCTGAAACGTGCCAACTGGGGGTCCTTGTTCTCCCCTACTCCCATTAATAGCAACACAACGCTATTCTTGCAGGTTCTATCCCATTCAGCGTTTGCTAGGGAGGAACTTCAAGAGGGATTGGCTGTTCATACTGTCGAGGTTTCTGATCAACAGGACTGGTATTTACCCATCCGAGACTACCTCAAGTTAGGTAGTCTCCCACTTGATTTGACTCATGCCACAAAACGAGCACTCAAGCAGAAAGCGGCTAAGTATGTCTTGATAGGAGACATTTTGTATCGTCGCAACTATGAAGGAATCCTCCTTCGTTGCTTGGACCAGCAAGAGTCCACTTGGGCAGTCGCCCAAGCGCACGATGGTACATGTGGTGGCCACTTCAGTGGAATGGCCATCGCAAAGCGCATTCTTCGCATGGGCTATTATTGGCCATCTTTAGAGCGAGATTGTTGCACCTATGTCAAGAAGTGCGTGAAGTGTCAACATCATGCCAATTTGATGCACGTACCTTCTCAGGCCTTGCGGACAGTCCGATCGATTGGCCGTTCTCGCAGTGGGGCTTTGATCTAATTGGAAAGATCTCCCCTGCATCGTCAGGCCATCACACGTTTATCATAACGACCACAGAGTACTTTACCAAGTGGGTGGAAGCAATTCCGCTTACCTCTACGACAGGACCCCGCATTGTGGAGTTCATTTTGCATAACATCATATGTCATTTTGGTATTCCATCCAAAATAGTCTCGAATAATGGGACGCCTTTCAAGAACAAAGACGTGCGTGCTTTGACCACAAAGTACAAGATTCAGCACAGCTTTTCAACACCCTATTATCCGCAGGCGAATGGGCAAGCAGAGGCGTCAAACAAAATGCTAGTTGCCATCCTTAAAAAGACCGTCGTAGACAGTCATAAGGATTGGCACATTCAAATCCCACTTGCCCTATGGGCCTATCGCACTAGCATTCGGACACCCACTGGGGCCACTCCATTTTCACTTGTGTATGGCTCCGAGGCAGTCATGCCTCTAGAGTTGGAGATTCCTTCCCTGCGCATATCAATGCAGGAGTTCATCGATGATGATTCTACGTGGCAAGCCCGGTTAGACCAGCTTACGTTGCTTGACGAACGACGCGTTAATGCTCTCGAGCATTTACGTATTTATCAAGAGCGACTTAAGAAAGCTTACAACATGAAAGTTCACCTAAGGGACTTTCGGGTTGGTGATTTGGTTTTGAAGGAAAACCAACAAAATTCTAGTTTGCCATCCCACCTAAGGGACAAGTTTGCGGCAAATTGGTTAGGTCCATATATCATTGATAGCAAAATCGGACCCGGGACATACCGGCTAGCTTCTCTTGATGGTATCAAGGAAACAGAACCCTTGAATATCAGTCATTTGTGACCATTTCATATCTAAGAGAGCCAAATCCCAAAAAGGCTCCAAGGATTCTTGCAATCGCTTGGTCAAATCCCAAAAAGGCTCCAAGGATTCTTGCAATCGCTTGGTCAATCCCAAAAATGCTCCAAGGATTCTTGCAATCGCTTGGTCAATCCCAAAAATGCTCCAAGGATTCTTGCAATCGCTTGGTCAATCCCAAAATGCTCCAAGGATTCTTGCACAATCGCTTGGTCAAATCCCAAAAATGCTCCAAGGATTCTTGCAATCGCTTGGTCAAACCCAAAAATGCTCCAAGGATTCTCACAATCGCTTGGTCAATCCCAAAATGCTCCAAGGATTCTTGCAATCGCTTGGTCAATCCCAAAATGCTCCAAGGATTCTTGCAATCGCTTGGTCAATCCCAAAAGGCTCCAAGGATTCTTGCAATCGCTTGGTCAATCCCAAAAGGCTCCAAGGATTCTTGCAATCGCTTGGTCAATCCCAAAATGCTCCAAGGATTTCCACAATCGCTTGGTCAAAAATCAAGAAAATTCAAAAACAACAAAAATCATCAAAAACAACAAAAATTTGCATCTCATTTCTAGGCATACTCAAATTCATCAATAGAGAGTTCTTCTCGCAATTCATCTTCATATTCACCAAAATCAATCCATCAAAAATACAAAAATACATAGCTGCATTAAAGCATTGCACCCATACATTGCATATTTATGGTCGTACAGGTCAAAGGCACCATAGGCTGTAATGGCTCTGTTAGTCCATCTTGTTCTACACTGTTCCATTTTACAAAAACAACAAAAACACCATGCATTGCTTTTTACCACACTAGAGTCAGTGGTCTTTTAATGTATCAAGAGTTTTTCGTGATTCAGTCATCATTTTGCTCTTTAGCAATGTAATGTATCAAGTCAAACAGATTTTACGAAGGTAGAGTTACACTTGAAATACGCCTTGTTACGTAACATCCCAACACAAATTAAAACACATAAAAATTCCCAAGTTGTGTGAACGAAAGATGAAACCTGCACAGTAATCCAGGTCACCATAAGCGAAACGGTTATCTTGCTCATCCCCCCGTGCGAATGACCCCAAGAATGCCGAGAGTTGGCAAAAGGACAAGCATCCTCCCTACCCAATTCCCTAAGAATCCCAAAGTTCTAAATAGTTGCAAAACATCAAAAATTTGCAAGCGTCAAAAACTCCAAAATTTGACATCCTACAGTGCACATATCAAAAGGCACAAAGAATAGTGATTATCGTCACTCCATATCCAAATCCCTTGCTCAAGAGAAAAGAAAAACAAATCAAAATAAACAGTGATTATTATCACTATAAAGGAGCAAGTATCCCAATACAATTGAAGAAAAGAAGGGAGTTGAACTTGAATCCCTGGAACTCTCAGCATTCTAATAGGTCATGAGGCAAGCCTCAGTATCGGTTTGGTTGATAGCCTATCGGTCACTGGCGGTAAACTTCTCGCATGACGATATATCTATCACATTAACTTGTGTACAGATCAATATTTGCATGTGGATGAGCTAGCTTATGGTATCCTGGATGACACCGCAGATTAATCTAACTACATACAACAAAGGAGTTAGTGGAGCTAATTAGGTGATCCTCAGTACAGATTCGGTTGAAAGCCCATCTGGCATTGGCGGTATCCTGACAAATACCACATAAATGAACTCAATTGCACACACAGGGATGTGAAATAGCTTGGTCAAAAACAAGTCCGATTCATACCTTGTTCAAAAGTCTTGTAAGATAAAGTACAATCATGGCTAGTAAGTTAAAACTGTCTGAGTCTCAGAAAACCTTAGCTACATTTCTAAACCAATTGCACTACTTTTCATCCTTGCAATACCATCAGAAAATACAAAAAAAGAAACACCACATGTGTACATACAAAGTCATGTAATAATGGAGTTCTAAACGACTCTATGGTGCCATAACCAAATATCACCAAGTCTATCCATCCATTCCATTTCTCGCATATCACATATGCAATCAAAACCATTTGCATTCATCATATAAAGTACATGCATCCATCAACATCAATCATTGTGCATAAAATCATGACATATACACAAATAAAGAAAATCAAAGCAACAAAAACATCACAAAAATGCAACACAAAAACATAAGCAATAAGCATTGTCGGACACAAGTGCTCTTGCACTTAACCTCTTGGCATAATGAAAATCGATGTCGGGGCTCAAATTGTCACCCTCCTACTTCCCCAAGAAGGCTACCATAGCTGGACCGCTCCACGGGAAGATGGGTTCTTGATGATTTCACCCCATTATGGCATCACCAAAAGGGTTAACACCCACCAAAAATAGGTCCAAATGTCGGAAAACTGCACGTGCTTAAATGGTAAAACATCTAAAGGCACCCTAACCTAAGTCATCTTGGGTCAAGCGACTCGTCGCTTTTCTCACGAAGGTCATTCCCTCATCGATTCGTCGCTTGAGGGGGTAGTCACACTTAGTCACCAATCAACAAGCACACACCCAATCAAGGCAATGACATGCATTCAAAGAATCATTGACAAAGACAATCACGCTCCTGCTTGGGGCAATAAACAAGCAATCATTAAGTTGATCAAATACTTGGCATTCCCGAAGCATGAACACAAGGTTTCCCCTGTGGACAAAAGGTTACGCCCTTTGCCTAATCATGACTGATCAATGTCCAAGCTCAAGTCACACCTCACCAAAATAGGTTAACACTTGAAATCAAATTCCTTAGCTCGTCGAAAGCAAGGATTCAAGAATGCATGCCCTTTCCATACTTGGGGCATCAAAAGTTGGTTAGGTTACCAAGAAACCCTAATCATTAGTGCTTTGGTTTTCTATTTTTGCTCAGCACTGCATCACCCGCAGCGCTTCCCAAAAAGGGGCATCTGTAGACACCAAAATAGCACCAATCCGATTAAGTGACTACAAACACTGATCGCATTGACATACACAGCTTTCAGGGCAGCCCTTAGAGGTCAAACAGTGGTCCTAGCCACTCACACAGCAGTTTAGAAGGTCAAAAAATGAGCAGAGCAAAGTTGGTCGTTTTGTCAAAACCTTTAACAAACTTCAAACCTTAAGTCATCAAGAGCAAAACTTAAGCAAGCCCTCAAAACTTCACCAAACTTTAAGCCTTGAGCAAGCAGTAAGCAAAAGCAAGCATTTTAGACACTTAGGCAAGAGCAAAGGTTGCCGATCGCGATATCGCGCTGTCGCGATATCGCGCGATCGCGATATCGCGACGATCGTGATATCGTGACTGTTGCAATATCGTGACAGTACCCACCATACGCCCTGCTTATTCCTTAGTGTCGTGATATCACGACAGACCCCTGCCGTCATGTGGAAAACAAAAAACGCATTAAACGCAATTTAAAGTAAACAACGAAGGCTAACATTAAAACATCAAGGCAAACATTTAATCAATGAGAGGCAACGTTGAAGCCATCAAGACCGACGTAAGACAGGTGGCGGCCCAAGTCGTGGAAGACTTTCTTACCTCCCGGGAAGGCGTGGCCGCCACGTGGCACCCTTGCGTGTCCCTCTTTAAAGAAACCCCGTGGGTCTGCGGAACGGCGGACTTTAATGAGATAAGTCGTTTCGAAACAAATCCGATCCGAGGCCATGCCTCATAACTACCGATGTCAGTGCGAGCCATGTCTCGTAATTACCTGATAAGGATCAAATCTCAGCGACCCCTGCGGATTTAGGGTTCAACATTAATGCTCCAAGAGGCGAAAACCTCTATAAAACTAGCTCGATACGAAGTAAGAAAAGGACAAAAGATTTTGGGTGAACACAACGAAGTGCTGTTCATTTGAAGACTCGATTATATCAGTTCTGACCTTCGAACCAGACATTCGACCATAGTGAATTACCAATTTTTCGACAACACTTTATCCTGGATTTTGAGCCAATTCCTAGTGAGTTGGCGTCAAAGTCGGATTTTAATAGGGCGGCCCGCTTGGGCATCCCATGCATGTTCATAGTTAATTTAATATATGCTGTCTTCGGATGTTTTAAAATAGTTTGTGTTCTATAATCTATGATGTTTTGAATATATTAAAGCAGTTTATGTCTTTGTGTTTTCGAATGTAAATTGTTTTCGAATGCTTTAAAACAGTTTATGTTTTAAAGACAAATGTTTTATTCACACACTTAATCAGCCATTTATATGCATTTTTCATTGCTCTCTACAGTCAAACGTTATGTCTTCTTGTTGCGGGTGCTATTAACAGTTGATTGTTTCTTTGAATACAGGAAGAACAGCAGCAAGCAAGAACTCATTAAACACCAGCGACGGCAATACAGTTTGGCCCGCCCATTTTGCATGTGGGCATGCGGAAAGAGATTACTGTTCATCTGTTGTGACTGAGAATATGCCATTGGGGAGATTTATTGTAACCGAGTCAGAATCTGATTAATAAAAGGGGATGTGCTCCTGTTTTTTTTTTTTTTTAATTTGATTATGTCCATGTCATTTCATGCATAAATCTGGTTCTATTTTCATTACATCTTAAATACTGTTTTTCTTTTCCGAAATCTCGTGCTTTCAAGGGCAAAATTGTACTCCAATAGGTTCTGCCAAAGCACACATATCAAAGGGTCTAGGGTCACCATGGATAGTGACCAACTGATTTTTAAATTCGAATTTAACACATTGGTGTAAAGTTGATGGGAACGCTCACATCGCATTTATCCAAGGGCGACCCAAGAGTATATTGTACGATGCTGGGCAATGTACAATAAACATGATTGTATCTAGGGTTCTAGGACCAACTTGCAATGGAATGGTAATAACTCCACATGTTTCTTGTGTTTCATCATTGAAAGCTTTGACAATCATATTAGTTTTCTTCATTTCATCACTTCTAAAGCCAAATATTTGGTAGAAGTCAAAAGTGCAAATGTTTAGAGATGAACCATTGTCAATCAAGACTCGTTTGACAGCTAAATCTCCAATTATAGCAGTAATATATAAGGGGTTATCCTTATGTAAACTGTGTTGTGGGATATATTTATCCTGAAATTCAATACAATCAACCTCTCTAGTGATGATAGTATTGGCCATAGCTTCAGGTTGAATGTTTTGAGGTACCATCATTTGGATTAATGTAAGCATCAACTCATCCCTATGGGTAGGAGAAGATCTTAATAAATCCAAAAGGAAAATTCTGGCTGTAGTATTACATAATTGCTCATTAATATTGTAAGGGGGTTTAGGTTGAACATTAGAAGCATGATTCCCTTTATTGGGATTTTTCAAAACGAATGGAGCTGATCCATCATTTTGGTTTGGTTCTTGTTGATAATTTTGAGCCTGTTGTCGAGTAACGACTCCAATGGTACCTACAATGTTATATTGAGGATGTTGAACTAGTCTCGGTCTAGCATTTATGGCTTGTTCATTTGGAAGGAATTGATTAGAAGAAGGTCGAGTAGTAACTCTTCTAGGAAATGGTTCTTTTGGAACCATAGCATCTGTGATGGGTTGAATAGGATCTGATTCATTTTTAGAACTATTCGATTTGTTTGAAGTGATGTCCACTTCACTTTCAGTATCTGATTCAATATCACTGGAATCAGGAGTTGGAATATTATGTAAGGGCCTGGTCGTAACTAGGGACAAGGTTGTGTCAAATATTTGAGGATCCTGAACAAGTAATTGTCTGCTAATGGTTCCTACATATCAGGTAGGAGGGGGAAAATTATGATGTTCGATTTGATTGGCCACCTCTTTACCATGTCTTGGTAAAGGGTGTTGAAATATGTCTAATGACTGATTAGCATTTTGATTTTGATTTTGGGTAATGTTCTTTTGAGGATTATTAGGAGCATTTTGTTTAGGTTGGAAGGCTTGCACTTCCATTTCATTATTATCAATCAGATATTGTATTTTATGTTTCAACCTTTTACAAGCATTGGTAGAGTGTCCAGGTCCTCTATGGAAATCACAATGTAAGTAAGCTCTGTATCCGGGTATAGTTGGATCAGGTTCCCAGATAGCTAGTAATTGGATCAAACCTCTTTCGAGTAATTGAGGTAAAATAGTTGATAATGGTTGATTCAATCTAGTAAATTCTCGAGGAGGTTTATCAGGAGGTTTCAATATAAATTTTTTTGTTGTCTTCGTTGCATTGATATTAACAACATTTTTGTTGTCAGTAACTCCGTCACCAATAACTTGTTTGTTTTTATATTGATTTCTAGAGGTTTTCTCATCATCCTTCTTCCTAAGTTGGCCTCTCCTAATGAGGGTATCTTCTACTCTTTGAGCTAAATCTATAGCTTGATTGAAGGTAGTTAAAGTAGCAGTTGATAGCTCATAAGATATTTTTTCTTGTAAATTATTGATAAAAATGTCCAACATTTCCCTATAAGGTAGCACAAAGTGCATTTTTCCTGTCAATTGCCTCCATCTAGCTAAGAAATCGACAAAACATTCATCCTTGTCTTGTTTTAAGTTGTATAAATATTTAATGGTTACATGCCTCTCGATGTAGGCACCGAATTGATGGACAAAATATTTAGCTGTTTCTTCAAAGTTTCTCAAAGAATGAGTGGGCAATTGATAGTACCACTCTAACGCCATTCCACCTAAAATTTTCAGGAACATTTTCAGTAATAGCAAGTCATCATATGATATATCATGACATGCTATCCTAAACATGCGAAGATGCTCTATGGGATCTTCGGTTCCTTTATATATAGGCAGGATGGGCATGGGAAAATGCTTAGGGTATGGTTGAGCTACAACTATGGGATCCAAATTTTGACTACATATCTCTCGATAATTGTACGAGGGATGATAAGGATCTATCTGGTCCATACGCGAAGCTAATTGTTTCACCATGGCTTCCAAATTACTAGTTTGCCCACCATATAAAGTTACCCTAAAACCTAAACCCTAAACCCTAAATCCTAAACCCTAAAACCCTAAACCCTAAACCATAAACCCTAAAATCTAAAAAGCTAAACCCTAAAAACCTAAACCCCCAACCCTATACCCTAAACCCTAAAACTCTAAAACCCTAAACCCTAAAACCTAAACACTAAATATTAAACCCTAAAACCCTTAAACTTATTTAATCAATTTTAAAGTTTTGAATTTTTTTTAATTAAATTTAAAAAAAAAAAAAAAAAAACTTTCTTTAATCAATTAATGTCTCATACCCCTAACTTTGTGCCCCTCAATTCACACCCCTTAATTAAGAAAATTAAAAAAAAAAACACTTTTTTAATCAATTAAGGTCTTCATACCCCCAAATTCATACCCCTAACTTCATACCCCTCAATTCATACCCCCTAACTTCATACCCCTTTTTTCATACCCCTTTCTTCATGCCCCTCACTAAATACCTCTGAATTCATACCCCTAAGTAATTAAATACCTACAAAAACCACTTCTTTAATAAATTAATTTCTCTTATCCCTTTCTTCATACCCATTATTTCATATCCCTAACCAATTTATTAATTCTAAAAACTAATTATTTAATTCATTAAGGTCTCATACCCCTCACTTAATACCCATAATTTCATTCACTTCATACCCCTTTCTTCATAGCCCCTAAATTCATACCTCTTTCTTCATACCCCTTTCTTCATACCTCTTTCTTCATACCCCTCACTAAATACCTCTAGCTTCATACCCCTAAGTAATTCAATACTTACAAAAACCACTTATTTAATAAATTAATGGCTTATATCCCTTTCTTCATACCCTTCATTTCATACCCCTTTCTTCATAACCCTAACTAATTTATTACTTACAAAAACCACTTCTTTAATCAATTAATGTATGATATCCCTCACTTCATACCCCTAACTTCATTCAATTCATACCCCTTTTTTCATACCCCTAATTTAATACCACTCACTTCATACCCCTCAAACATGCCCCTCACTTCATATCCCTTTGTTCATACCCTCTAAATTCATAACCCTAACTTCATACCCTTAAATTCATACCTCTCAATTCATACCCTTTTCTTCATACCCCTCAGTTCATACCCCTTTCTTCATACCCCTCTTTTCATACCCCTAACTTTAATCAACTAAGGTCTCATACCCCTAACTTCATACCCTTAACTTCATACCCCTCAATCTGTACCACTTTCTTCATACCCCTCACTTCATACCCTTTTCTTCACACCCCTCTCTTCATACCCCTAACTTTAATCAACTAAGGTCTCATACCCCTAACTTCATACCCATCACTTCACACCCCTTTCTTAATACCCCTCATTTCATACCCATTTCCTCATATCCCTTTCTTCATACCCCTTTCTTGATGCTCCCTAACTTCATGCCCCTAAATTCATACATCTTTCTTCATACCCTAACTTCATACCCCTCACTTCATACCCCTAATTAATTGAATACTTACAAAAACCACTTCTTTAATCAATTAATGTCTTATATTCCTTTCTTCAGACCCCTCTCTTCATACCTTTTTCTTCATACCCCTAACCAATTGATTACTTACAAAAACTACTTCTTTAATAAATTAAGATCTCATACCCCTCACTTCATACCCCTAACTTCATTCACTTCATAACCCTTTCTTCATACCCCCTAACTTCGTACCCCTTACTTAATACCCCTTTCTTCATACCCCTAACTTCATACCCCTTTATTCATACCCCTTCTTCATACCCCTCACTTCATAACCCTAAGTAATTGAATACTTACAACAAACACTTATTTAATCAATTAATGTCTCATATTTCTTTCTTCATACCCCTAACTTCATACCCCTTTCTTCATACCCCTCACTTCATAGATTTTTATTCATATCCCTAACTAATTTAATACTTACAAAAACCACTTGTTTAATCAATTAAGGTCTCATATCACTCACTTCATACCCATAACCTCATACCCCTCACTTCATACCCCTAATTAATTGAATACTTACAAGAACCACTTTCTTAATCATACCACTTTCTTCATACCTTTAACTTCATACCCCTTACTTCATATTCCTAACTTCATACCCATTTCCATGTACCCCCTAACTTCATACCCCTAACTTCGTACCCCTTTATTCAGACCCCTAAATTCATACCTCTAACTTCATACCTATTTATTCATACCGATCACTAAATACCCCTCAATTAATATCCCTAAGTAATTAAAAACTTACAAAAACCACTTCTTTAATTTTAAAGTTTCTAAGAAAAAAAATTAAAGTTAAAATTAAAATTTGAAAGTTCCTAATTATTTTTTTAATTAAAGTTTACAATTAAAATTAAATAAAATTAAAAAAAAACCACTTCTTTAATCAATTCGGGTGTCATACCCCTAACTTCATACCCCTCACTTCATACCCCTTTCTTCATACCCATAACTTCATATCCTTTCTTCATGCCCCTTTATTAATACTCCCTAACTTCATACCCCTTTCTTCATACCCCTAACTTCACACCCCTTTTTTTCATACCCATAACTTCATACCTCTTTCTTCATATCCCTAACTTCATACCCCTAAGTAATTTAATACTTACAAAAACCACTTCTTTAATCAATTAATTTCTCATAACCCTTACTTCATACCCCTTTCTTCATACCCCTCACTTCATACCCATTTCTTCATAACCCTTTCTTCATACCCCTTTCTTGATACCTCTCACTTCATACCCATTTCTTAATACCCCTAACTTTAATCAATTAAGGAATCATACCCCTAAATTCATACCCCTTGATTCATACCCATCACTTCATACCCCTTTCTTCATACACCTAACTTTATACCCCTAAATTCATACCCCTTTCTTCATACCTCTTTTTTAATACTCCCTAACTTCATACCCCTTTCTTAATACCCATTTCTTCATACCCTTAACTTCATAACCCTAAATTTATACCCATTTATTCATACCTCTTTCTTCATACCCCTAGATTTTTACCTCTCACTTCACATCCTAAATCAAGTTAGGGGTATGAAAAAAGGGGTATGAAGTTAGGGGTGTGAAGTGAGGGGTATGACGTAACATTGTTTTTTTTTTTTAAACATTGATTTGTTTTGGTTTTCTAAAGTTTTTGAAAAAAAATGATTTTCTAATGTTTTGATTTTTTTTATAAGGTTAAAAAATTAAAATTAAAATTTTAAAGTTCCTAAGAAAAAAAGAAAAAAAATTAAATTTAAAATTAAAATTTTAAAGTTCCTCATTTTTTTTTTTAAATTAAAGTTTACAATTTAAAAAAAAAAAAAAAAAACCTTCTTTAATTAGTTAAGGTATCATACCCCTAACTTCATACAACTCACTTCAAACCCCTTACTTCATCCCCCTAACTTCATACACCTAAATTCATACCCCTCAATTTGTATCCCTTTCCTAATACCCCTCACTTCATACCCCTTTCTTCATACCCCTAACTTTAATCAATTAAATAATCATACCCCTAACTTTAATAAATTAAGATCTTAGGGTTTAGGGGTTAGGGTATAGTGTTTATATGGTTAGGCTTTAGGGTTTTGGGATTAAGGTTTATATTTTTAGGTTTTAGGGTTTAGAGTTTGGGGTTTAGGGTTTAGGGTTTAGAGTTTAAGGTATTAAGTAAGGAGTTTGAAGTTAGAGATATGAAGTGAGGGGTATGAAGTTAGGGGTATGAGTAAAGGGGTATGAAGTTAGTGGTATAAAGAAAGGGGTATGAAGTTAGGGTGTGAAGTGAGGGGTATGAAGAAAATTTGATTTTTTCGATTTTCTAAAGTTTTTGAAAAAAATATTGTTTTTATAACGTTTTGATTTTTTGTTTTTTTTCTAAGGTTAAAAAACTAGAGGTAAAATTAAAATTTTGAAGTTTCTAAGAGAAAATAAATAAAAAAGTTTACAATTAAAATTTTAAAGTTCCAAATTATTATTATTTTAATTAAATTTTACAATTAAAAAAAATAAAACAAAATAAAAACACACTTCTTTAATCAATTAATGTCTCATACCCCTAACTTTGTACCCCTAACTTCATACCCCTTTCTTCATACTGCTTTCTTCATACCCCTAACTTTAATCAATTAAGGTCTCATACACCTAACTTCATACCCCTTTCTTCATACATGTTTCTTCATACCCTTCACTAAATACCCCTCACTTCATACCCCTAAGTAATTGAATACTTACAAAACAACTTATTTAATCAATTAATGTCTCATATCCCTTTCTTCATACCCCTTTCTTCATACCTTTAACTAATTGAATACTTACAAAAACCTCTTCTTTAATAAATTAAGGTCTTATACACCTCCCTTCATACCCCTAACTTAATTTGCGTAAAACCCCTTTCTTCATATCTCTTACTTCATAACCCTTTTCTAATACCCCTTTCTTCATACCCCTAACTTCATACCCCTTTATTCATACCCATTTATTCATAGCCCTTTCTTCACACCCTCAACAAATACCCCTCACTTCATACCCCTAAGTAATTGAATACTTTCAAAAACCACTTATTTAGTCAATTAATGTCTCATATTCCTTTCTTAATACCCCTCACTTCATACCCCTTTCTTCATACACCTAACTAATCGAATACTTACAAAAACCACTACTTTAATCAATTAAGGTATCGTACCCCTAACTTCAAACCCCTAACTTTATTTACTCCATATCCCTTTTTTCACATCCCTAACTAATTGAATACTTACAAAAATCACATCTTTAATAAATTAAGGTCTCATACCCCTCACTTCATACCCCTAACTTCATATCCCTTACTTCATACCCATAACTTCATACTCATCACTTCATACCCCTAACTTCATAGTCCTAACTAATCAAATACTTACAAAAACCACTTCTTTAATCAATTCATGTCTCATACCGCTAACTTCATTTCTCTAACTAATTGAATACTCACAAAAACCACTTCTTAACTAAAACATAAACCCTAAACCCTGAAGTTAGGGGTATGAGACACTAATTGATTAAATATGTGGTTGTTGTAAGTATTCAATTAGTTAGGGGTATGAAATTAGGGGTATAAGACATTAATTGATTAAAGAAATTGTTCTTGTAAGTATTTAATTAGTGAGTGGTATGAAGTACGGGGTATGAAGTGAGGGGTATGAAGTTTGGGCTATGAGGAAAGGGGTGTGAAGTGAGGGGAATGAATAAAAGGATATGAAGTTAGGGGTGTGAAGTGAGGGGTACGAAGAAACATTGATTTTTTTTTTTTTTAAATATTATTTTTTTTGGATTTTATAAAGTTTTTGATTTTTTTTTTATTTTCTAACATTTTTTTTTTTAATTTTCTAAGATCAAAAAATTAAAATAAAATTAAATATTTAAACTTCCTAAGAAAAAATAATAAGAAAGAAATAAAATTAAAATTGAAATTTTAAAGTTCATTTTTTTTTTTTTTTAAAATTAAATTTTACAATTAAAAAAAATTAAAAATTAAAAAAACATTTCTTTAATCAATTAATGTTTCATACCCCCAACTTCATATACCTCACTTCACAACCCTTTCTTAATACCTCTCATTTCATTCCCATTTCTTCATACCCCTAAATTCATGCCCCTAATTTCATACCCCTTTATTCATACCCCTTTCTTGATACTCCCTAAATTCATACCCCTAAATTCACAAACCTTTCTTCATACCCCTAACTCCATACCCCTTTGTTCATACCCCTCACTAAATACCTCTCACTTCATACCCATAAGTAATTAAATACTTACAAAAACCACTTCTTTAATAAATTAATGTCTCATATCCCTTTCTTCATACACCTCACTCCATACCCCTTTCTTCATACCCATTATTTCATACCTCTAACCAATTGATTACTTCTAAAAACCAATTATTTAATCAATTAAGGTCTCATACCCCTCACTTAATACCCATAACTTCATTCACTTCATACCCCTTTCTTCATACCCCCTAACATCATACCCCTAACTTCACACCCCTTTTTTCATACCCCTCACTAAATACCTCTGACTTCATACCCCTAAGTAATTGAATACTTAAAAAAACCACTTATTTAATAAATTAATGGCTCATATCCCTTTCTCCATACCCCTAACTTCATACCCCTTTATTCATACCCCAAACTAATTTAATACTTACAAAAACTACTTCTTTAATAAATTAATTTCTGATACCCCTCACTTCATACCCCTAAATTCATTCACTTTATACCTCTTTTTTCATACCCCTAACTTCATACCCCTAACTTAATACCCCTCACTTCATACCCATAAATTCATACCCCTCACTTCATATCCCTATATTCATACCCTCTAACTTCATACCCCTAACTCCATACCCTTAACTTCATACCCCTCAATTCGTACCCTTTTATTCATAACCCTCACTTCATATCCCTTTCTTCATACTCCTCTCTTCATACCCCCAACTTTAATCAACTAAGGTCTCATACACCTAAATTCATACCCTTAACTTCATACCCCTCAATTTTTACCCCTTTCTTCATACCCTTCACTTCATACCATTTTCTTCATACCCCTCTCTTCATACCCCTAACTTTAATCAACTAAGGTCTCATACCCCTAACCTCATACCCCTCACTTCACACCCCTTTCTTAATACCCTTTATTTAATACCCCTTTCTTCATACCCCTTTATTCATAGCCATTTATTGATACTCCCTAACTTCATACCCATAAATTCACACACTTTTTTTCATACCTTAACTTCATACCCCTTTATTCATACCCCTTTCTTCATACCCCTCACTAAATACCCCTCACTTCATACCCCTAATTAATTGAATACTTACAAAAAACCAATTATTTAATCAATTAATATCTTATATCACTTTCTTCATACCCATTTCTTCATACCCCTAACTAATTGATTACTTACAAAAACTACTTCTTTAATCAATTAAGACCTCATACCCCTCACCTCATATCCCTAACTTCATTTAGTTCATAACTCTTTGTTCATACCCCCTAACTTCATACCCCTTACTTAATACCCCTTTCTTCATACACCTAACTTCATACCCCTATATTCATACCCCTATCTTCATACCCCTATATTCATATCCCTCACTTCATATCCCTAAGTAATTGAATACTTACAAAAACCACATATTTAATCAATTAATTTTTCATGTCTCTTTCTTCATACCCCTAACTGCATACCTCTTTCTTTCTACCCCTCACTTCATATCCATTTATTCATACCCTAACTAATTGAATACTTATAAAAACCACTTGTTTAATCAATTAATATCTCATAAACCTCACTTCATACCCCTTACTTCATACCTCTTTCTTCATACCCTTAAATTCATACCCCTTTCGTCATACCCCCTAAATTCATACCCATAACTTCTTACCCCTTTCTTCATACCTCTAACTTCATACCCCTTTATTCATACCCATCACTAAATACCCCTAAGTAATTAAAAAATTACAAAAACCACTTCTTTAATTTTAATGTTTCTAAGAAAAAAAATTAAAGTTAAAATTAAAATGTGAAAGTTCCTAATTATTTTTTAATTAAAGTTTACAATTAAAAATAAATAAAATTAAAAAATATCAATTCTTTAATCAATTAGGGTTCCATACCCCTAATTTCATACCCCTAACTTCACACCCCTTTATTCATACCCTTAACTGTATACCCTTTATTCATACCCCTTTATTAATAATCCCTAACTTCATACCCCTAACTTCACACCACTTTCTTCATAACCCTAAATTCATACCCCTTTATTCATATCCATAAAACCCTAAACCCTAAAACCTTAAACCTTAAACCCTAAACCCTAAACCCTAAAACCCTTAAAACCTAAACCCTAAACCCTAAATCCTAAACCCTAAACTCTAAATCCTAAAGGGGTATGAAGTTACCCTAAATCTTAAATCATAAACCCTAAATGGATATGAAGTTAGGGGTATGAAGTTATCCTAAACCCTAAAGCCTAAATCCTAAAGGGGTATAAATATAGAGGTATGGAGTTACCCTAAACCCTAAACCTTAAACCCTAAACCCTAAAGAGATATGAATTTAGGGGTATGAAGTTACTCTAAACCCTAAATTCTAAGCCCTAAATCCTAAACCCTAAAGGGGTATGAAGTTACCCTAAACACTAAAGTTAAAATTAAAATGTGAAAGTTCCTAATTATTTTTTAATTAAAGTTTATAATTAAAAATAAATAAAATTAAAAAATATTAATTCATTAATCAATTAGGGTGCCATACCCCTAACTTCACACCCCTTTATTCATACCCTTAACTGTATACCCTTTATTCATACCCCTTTATTAAAAATCCCTAACTTCATACCCCTTTCTTCATATCCCTAAATTCATACCCCTAACTTCATACCACTTTCTTCATAACCCTAACTTCATACCCCTTACTTCATATCCATAAAACCCTAAACCCTAAAACCTTAAAACTTAAACCCTAAACCCTTAAACCCTTAAACCCTAAACCCTAAACCCTAAATCCTAAACCCTAAACTCTAAATCCTAAAGGGGTATGAAGTTACCCTAAATCCTAAATCCTAAAACCTAAAGGGATATGAAGTTAGGGGTATGAAGTTACCCTAAACCCTAAACCTTAAAGCCTAAATCTTAAAGGGATATGAACTAAGGGGTATGAAGTTACCCTAAACCCTAAACCATGAACTATAAACCGTAAAGGGATATGAAGTTAGGGGTATGAAGTTACCCTAAACCCTAAACCCTAAACCCTAAATCCTAAACCCTAAAGGGGTATGAAGTTACCCTAAATCCTAAAGGGGTATGAAGTAACCCCAAATAATAAACCCTAAAACATAAACCCTAAAGGAGTATGAAGTTAGGGGTATAAAGTTGCCCTAAAACCTAAACCCTAAATCCTAAACTCTAAAACCCTAAACCCTAAACCATAAACCCTAAATCTAAAAAACTAAACCCTAAAAATCTAAACCCCCAACCCTATACCCTAAAACCTAAAACTCTAAACCCTACACCCTATACCCTAAACCCTAAAAATCCATATCCTAAACCCTAAACCCTAAAACCTAAACACTAAATATTAAACCCTAAAACCTTAAACTTATTTAATCAATTTTAAAGTTTTGAATTTTTTTAATTAAAGTTCAAAATTTAAAAATTTAAAAATTTAAAATAGAAAAAAAATACATCTTTAATCAATTAATGTCTCATACATGTTTAATCAATTAAGGTCTTCATACCCCTAAATTCATACCCCTAACTTCATACCCCTCAATTCATACACCTAATTTCATACCCCTCACTTCACACCCTATACCCTAAACCCTAAAACCTAAAAGCCTAAACCCTAAACTCTAAACCCTAAACCCTAAACCCTAAACTTTAAACTCTAAACTCTAAACCCTAAACCCTAAGACTATAATTTATTAAAGTTAGGGGTATGATATATTAATTGATTATAGAATTGATTGTCATAAGTATTCAATTAGTGAGGGTATGAAGTGAGGGTTATGAAATTAGGGGTATGAAGAAAGGGGTATGAATTTAGGGGTATGAATAAAGGGATGTGAAGTAAGGGGTATGAAGAAACATTGAATTTAAAAAAAAAAAATTGTTTTTTTTATTTTATAAATATTTTGAAAAAAATAGCTTTTATAATATTATTATTTTTTTTTTTCTAAGGTTAAAAAATTAAAATTTTAAATTTACTAAGAAAAAAAATTGAAGTTAAAATTAAAATTTTAAAGTTCCTAATTTTTATTTTTTAATTAAAGATTATAATTAAAAAAAACTAAAATATATAAAAAAGCACTTCTTTAATCAATTAAGTTATCATACCCCTAACTTCATACCCCTATCTTCATACCTCTAACTTCATACCCCTCACTTCATACCCCTATCTTCATACCCCTCACTTCATACCCCTTTCTTCATACCTCTCTCTTCATACCCCTAACTTCATACCCCTCACTTCACACCCCTTTCTTCATACCCCTAACTTCATACCCCTTTCTTCATACTCCTTTCTTTATACCCCTAAATTCATACCCCTAACTTCATACCCCTATCTTCATACCTCTAACTTCATACCCCTCACTTCATACCCCTATCTTCATACCCCTCACTTCATACCCCTATCTTCATACCTCTATCTTCATACCCCTAACTTCATACCCCTCACTTCATACCCCTATCTTCATACCCCTAACTTCATACCCCTATCTTCATACCCCTTTCTTTATACCCCTAAATTCATACCCCTAACTTCATACCCCTTTCTTAATACTCCCTAACTTCATACCCCTAACTTCATACCCTATTATTCATACCCTAAATTCATATGCCTAACTTCATACCCCTTTATTTATATCCCATTATTTATACCCCTCACTAAATACTCCTCACTTCATACCCCTAAGTAATTGAATACTGACAAAAACCACTTTTTTAATCAATTAATTTCTCATATCCCTTTCTTCATACCACTCACTTCAAACCCCTTTCTTCATACCCTAATTAATTGAATACTTACAAAAATACTTCTTTAATCAATTAATGTTTCATACCCCTCACTTCATACCCCTTTCTTCATACCCACTAACTTCATTCACCTAAACTTCATACCCCTTTCTTCATACCCCTATCTTCATACCCCTTTATTCATACCCCTTTCTTCATATCCCTAACTAAATACCCCTCACTTCATACCCCTAAGTAATTGAATACTAACAAAAACCATTTATTTAACCAATTAATGTCTCATATCCCTTTCTTCATACTCATAACTTCATACCCCTTTCTTCATGCTCATAACTTCATACCCCTTTCTTCATATCCCTTAGATCATACCCCTAAATTCATAATCTTTTCTTCATACCCATTTATTCACACCCCTTTCTTACAAAAACCACTTCTTTAATCAATTAATGTCTCATACCCCTAACTAATTAAGGTTAGGAGTATGAGATATTAATTGATTAAAGAGGTAGTTTTTTTAAGTATTTAATTAGTTATGGGTATGAAGTGAGGGATATGAATTTAGAGTTATGAATTTAGGGGTATGAGACATTAATTGATTAAAGAATTGATTTTTGTAAGTATTCAATTAGTGAGGGGTATGAAGTGAGGGGTATGAATTTAGGGGTATGAAGTTAAGGGTATGGAGAAAGGGATATGAAGCTAGGGATGTGAAGTGAGGGGTATGAAGAAACATTGATTTTTTTTATTTTTTTAAAATTTTCTAATGTTTTTGAAAAAAAAATTGATTTTCTAAAGTTTTGATTTTTTTTTTTATTAAAAAATTAAAATTTTCAAGTTCCTTCAAAAAAGAAAAAAATTAAAGTTAAAACAAAAATTTTAAAGATCCTAATTTCATTTTTTTAATTAAAGTTTACAATTAATTAAAAAAAAAAACTTCTTTAATCAATTCAGGTCTCATACCCCTAATACCCCTCATTTCGTACCCCTAACTCCACGGGCCTGACTTCATACCCCTCAATTCATAACCCTTTTTTCATACCACTCACTTCATACTCCTTTCTTCATACCCCTCTCTTCATACCCCTAAATTTAATCAATTAATGTCTCAAACCTCTAACTTCATACCCCTCACTTTATACCCCTTTCATCATACCCCTTATTTCATATCCCTTTCTTATTACCCATTTATTAATACCCCTAACTTCATACCCCTAAATTTAATCATCTTTCTTAATACTCCATAAATATCCCTAACTTCACACCCCTCTATACCCCTTTGTTCATACCCATCACTAAATACCTCTCACTTCATACCCCTAAGTAATTAAATACTTACAAAAACCACTTATTTAATCAATTAATGTCTCATATCCCTTTCTTCATACCCATTATTTCATACCCCTAACCAATTGATTAATTCTAAAAACTAATTATTTAATCAATTAAGGTCTCATATCCCTCACTTAATACCTATAACTTCATTCACTTCATACCCCTTTCTTCATATCCCCTAAATTCATACCTCTTTCTTCATACCCCTTTCTTCATACCTCTTTTTTCATACCCCTCACTAAATACCTCTGGCTTCATACCCCTAAGTAATTCAATACTTAAAAAAACCATGTCTTTAATAAATTAATGGCTTATATCCCTTTCTTCATACCCTTCACTTCATACCCCTTTCTTCATAACCCTAACTAATTGATTACTTATAAAAACCACTTCTTTAATCAATTAATGTCTGATACCCCTCACTTCATACCCCTAACTTCATTCACTTCATACCTCTTTTTTCATACCCCTAATTTAATACCACTCACTTCATACCCCCCAAACATACCCGTCACTTCATATTCCTTTCTTCATACCCTCTAACTTCATAACCCTAACTTCATACCCTTAAATTCATACCTCTCAATTCATACCCTTTTCTTTATACCCCTTAGTTCATACCCCTTTCTTCATACCCCTCTCTTCATACCCCTAAATTTAATCAACTAAGGTCTCATACCCCTAACTTCATACCTTTAACTTCATACCCCTAAATTTGTACCCCTCTATTCATACCCCTCACTTCATACCCTTTTATTCATACCCCTAAATTTAATCAACTAAGGTCTCATACCCCTAAATTCATATCCCTCACTTCACACCCCTTTATTAATACTCCTTATTTCATTTCCCATTCTTCATACCCCTAAATTCATGCCCCTAATTTCATACTTCTTTATTCATACCCCTTTCTTGATACTCCCTAACTTCATACGCCTAAATTCACACACCTTTTTTCATACCCCTAAATCCATACCCCTTTGTTCATACCCCTCACTAAATACCTCTCACTTCATACCCCTAAGTAATTAAATACTTACAAAAACCACTTCTTTAATCAACTAATATCTCATATCACTTTCTTCATACACCTCACTTCATACCCTTTATTCATACCCCTTATTTCATACCCCTAACCAATTGATTAATTCCAAAAACTAATTCTTTAATCAATTAAGGTCTCATACCCCTCACTTAATACCCTTAACTTCATTCACTTCATACCTCTTTCGTCATACCCCCTAACTTCATACCCATTTATTCATACCCCTTTCTTCATACCCCTCACTAAATACCTCTGACTTCATACCCCTAAGTAATTGAATACTTACAAAAACCACTTCTTTAATAAATTAATGTCTCATATCCCTTTCTTCATACCCCCTCACTTCATACCCCTTTCTTCATACCCCTAAATAATTGAATACTTACAAAAACAACTTATTTAATCAATTAATGTTTGATACCCTTCACTTAATACCCCTAAATTCATTCACTTCATGCCCCTTTTTTTATACCCCTAACTTCATACCCCTAAATTCATACCAATTTTTTCATACCCCTCACTTCATACCCCTTTCTTCACACCCTCTAACTTCATATTCCTAACTTCATACCCTTAACTTCATACCCCTCAATTTGTACCCTTTTCTTCATACCCCTCACTTCATATACCTTTATTCATACCCCTCTCTTCATACCCTTAACTTCATACCCCTCAATTTATACCCCTTTCTTCATACCCCTCACTTCATATCATTTTCTTTATATCCCTCTCTTCATACCCCTAACTTTAATCAACTAAGGTCTCATACCCCTAACTTCATACCCCTCACTTTACACCCCTTTCTTCATACCCCTCATTTCATACCCCTTTCCTCATATCCGTTTCTTCATACCCATTTCTTGATACTCCCTAATTTCATACCCCTAAATTCACACACCTTTATTCATACCCTAACTTCATAACCCTTTATTCATACCCCTCACTAAATACCCCTCACTTCATACCCATAATTAATTGAATACTTACAAAAACCACTTCTTTAATCAATTAATGTCTCATATCCCTTTCTTCATACCCCTCACTTCATACCTTTTTCTTCATACCCCTAACTAATTGAATACTTACAAAAACTACTTCTTTAATAAATTAAGATCTCATACCCCTCACTTCATACCCCTAACTTCATTCACTTCATACCCCTTTCTTCATACCCCCTAACTTCATACCCCTTACTTTATACCCCTTTCTTCATACCCCTAACTTCATACCCATTTCTTCATACCCCTCACTTCATACCCCTAAGTAATTGAATACTTACAAAAAACACTTATTTAATCAATTAATGTCTCATATCTCTTTCTTCATACCCCTAAATTCATACCCATTTCTTCATACCCCTCACTTCATAGCCCTTTATTCATACCCCTACTAATTGAATACTTACAAAAACCACTTGTTCAATCAACTAAGGTCTCATATCCCTCACTTCATACCCGTAACCTCGTACCCCTCACTTCATACCCCTAATTAATTGAATACTTACAAAAACCACTTCCTTAATCATACCATTTTCTTCATACCTTTAACTTCATATCGCTTACTTCATACCCATTTCCATGTACCCCCTAACTTCATACCCCTAACTTCATACCCCTTTCTTCATACCCCTAAATTCATACCTCTAACTTCATACCCCTTTCTTCATATCCCTTTATTCATACCCATCACTAAATACCCCTCAATTAATACCCCTAAGTAATTAAAAACTTACAATAACCACTTCTTAAATTTTAAAGTTTCTAAGAAAAAAAAATTAAAGTTAAAATTAAAATTTGAAAGTTCCTAATTGTTTTTTTAATTAAATTTTACAATTAAAAATAAATAAAATCAATTTGGGTGTCATACCCCTAATTTCATACCCCTCACTTCACACCCCTTTCTTCATACCCCTAATTTCATACCCTTTATTCATATTAATTTATTAATACTCCCTAACTTCATACCCCTTTCTTCATACCCCTAAATTCATACCCCTAACTTCACACCCCTTTCTTCATACCCATAACTTCATACCCCTTTCTTCATATCCCTCAATTCATACCCCTAAGTAATTTAATACTTACAAAAACCACTTCTTTAATCAATTAATTTTTCATACCCCTTACTTCATACCCCTCAATTCATACCCCTTTCTTCATACCCCTCACTTCATACCCCTTTCTTCATAACCCTTTATTCATACCCCTTTCTTCATACCCCTCACTTCATACCCCTTTCTTAATACCCCCAACTTTAATCAATTAAGGTCTCATAACCCTAAATTCATAACCATTTATTCATACCCCTCACTTCATACCCCTTTCTTCATACACCTAAATTTATACCCCTAAATTCATACTCCTTTCTTCATACCTCTTTTTTAATACTCTCTAACTTCATACCCCTTTCTTAATACCATTTTCTTCATAGCCTTAACTTCATTCCCCTTTCTTAATAACCCTAACTTTATACCCCTCTTTTCATACCCCTTTCTTCATACCCCTAACTTTATACCCCTTAATTCATACACATTTCTCCATACCCTTCACTAAATACCCCTCACTTCATACCCATAAGTAATCGAATACTTACAAAAATCATTTATTTAATCAACTAATTGTTATACTTAGTATGACACTGAGATGGGGGGTGAATTAGTTAAGCATTTTAAAACTTAAATCTACAACTCTTAATTTTGAAATAATGAAAACTTAAAACCAAAAACAACAAGCATAACAAGAGAGCATCACACAACACAAGATTTTAATGAGGTTCACCAATATGGCTACTCCTCAAAAATAACGGCTGCTTGGACTACCATCCAAATCCAGCCCCTTGCAAAGCACCAACTTTACAATCATTTACCAGCACCCACTAGAAGGACCAACAAACCCTTATTTATCTGCATCAACAGAAAGGAGCACCAACCCTTGATTTACCAACACCTACTGGAAGGAGCACGAACCCCTGATACTAAGATACAACTTGGACTTCAATTCTGAATGTAAATGTTTGACAAGAAAGTACCTTCATTTTCATAAGACCTTGATTGGTCTAAAGCTTGCTCGATCTCTCTCACTGTTCGTAAGACATAGGCATCTGCTACACTGTTGCAGCCGAACTGTTGTCTCTACTCTTTTTGAACTCTACTCTTTGTGTGCATTCATAGCCACACTTAGAATAATTCATCACGAATCTTTGCTCACTCTACGCACTTCGTCGCCTTTGCATTCACTCTGTGCTTTTCACCATCTATCATCGCTTCTACGCTATCTGCACTCTTACGACCGCATATCGTACTTTGACATGTATTTGACGATATCAAAAACAACACTTCACACTCTACACACTGTCTCCTAGCATCGTACACCTTCTCCAAACTCTTCAAACAACCTTCCTTTTATAACAATATTTTCAAGATCAAAAACCTAATCTTAGTTGGCTGTAACCCTAATCTTAGTCGGCTACAAACCCTAATATTCGTCGACTACAAACCCTAATATTTGTTGACTTCAACTGCATTTGTAACTCTTCTATAGTTGTTGCCGTGAAAACACATGTTGCGATATCGTGACACTTCCACCTCCAAATGCTTTCTCTTAGCTTTGGCCCGTGAGAATGCAACATGTATCGATATCGCTACACTTTTTCCTCTATACGTTTTCTCTCAATTTTGGCCCACAAGAATACATGTAGCAATATCGCTACACTTTTTCTCTTTGCTCTGTTTCTTAGCTTTGGCCTCGCAAAAACATAACATGTCGTGATATCGCGACACTTTCACCGTCGTACTTCTTTTCTTGGCTTATACCTGCAAAAACATAGCATGTCGCAAAATCGCAACACTTTCGCCTCTTCTTGTCTCTTTTCTTGACTTGTACCAGTGAAAACACATGTCATGAAATCGTGACACTTTCACCTTCTTTCCTCTTTCTTTGGCTTACATCAGTGAAAACACAACATATCGTGAAATCGTGACACTTTCTACCTCTTTGTCCTTTTCTTGGCTTGCACCTGCGAAAACATGACATGTCGTGAAATCACGACACTTTTGCTACCTTGTGCTCTTCTCTATATTTCACCCACGAAAACACACCATGTCACGAAATCATGACACATTCGCTGCCTTGTGCCTTTTCTTGCCTTGACCTCATGAAAATAGAACATGTCACAAAATCGTGACACTTTCGCTTCCATACTCTCCTTCTTTCCTTTTGTCGCGATATCGTGACACTTTTTCTCCTTGGTGCTTTTCTTCTCATCAGGTCATGAAAACCCAACATGTCATGATATCGCAACACTTTTTCTCTGTGAGCTCTTTCTCTCGAACCTATCATGAAATCGTGACACTTTTCTTTGTGAGCTCTTTCTCTCGAACCTGTCGTGAAATCGTGACACTTTTTCTTTCTCTACCTTCCTCTTCGCTTCATACCACAAAAATGAAACATGTCACGAAATCGTGACACCTTTTTCTCTCTCCTCTTTCACTTCGCTTTCGACCGCGAAAATGAAACATGTCACGAAATCGCGACACCTTTTTCTCTCTATAATTTTCTTTGCTTTGGACCGCGAAAATGAAACATGTCACGAAATCGTGACATTTTTCTCTCTCCTCTTTTCTTCGCTTTGGACTGCAAAAATGAAACATGTCACAAAATTACGACAGTTCTCACTTCGAACTCTTTCCTCTACAACATGTCACAAAATCGTGACACTTTTAATTTTACTTTCTCTCTCCTTGAACTTGTGAAATCGTGACAGTTCTCACTTTTGACTCTCTCTTCTACAGCACATCATGAAATCGTGACACTAACCTACTTTCTCTTCCTCTTCTAACATGTCGCGAAATCGCGAAAGTTATTCCTGCTTGTGCTTTCTCTTCAAACATGTCGTGAAATCACGACAGTTTCTCAACATGCATTTTTCTCTTGGAACATGTCATGAAATCACGACAGTTTTCCCTGCTTGTGTCTTTGCTTCGAACATGTCATGAAATCATGACAATTTTTCCACTTGCTTTTGTTTCTTCCACTATGTCATGAAATCATGACAATTTTCCCTGTTGTTTCTCTCTCCTCCAATATGTTGCGAAATCGTGACACTTTTACCTATTGTTTCTCTCTCTTCCAATATGTCGCGATATCGTGACACTTTTCTTACTTGTATTTTTCTTTGAATTTTTGCATATGGGTCACTTCAATCTTCTTGGAAAAACACTGTACATACTTTGAATTGCTTCTGAATTTCTTGTCCACTGCATCTGAATAACTTCTAAGCAATTGAAATTCTTGGCCATTGTATCAACTGATCTATTTGACTATGTTGACAACAATGACAAATATTGTTGCATATTCTGAACAGCTTTTGAACTTTATGTTCACTACATCATGACTGTGTTCACTGTATCAACTGATCTAACTGTCTATGTTGACAATAGTGACAATACTGTTACTACACCTTGCTCAACAATCTCCCCCTTTGGAATTGTTGTCAACACATATGCGCATTACCTGTAACTCTTCTCCCCCTTTGACAATAATACCAAAGGGCTGCTGCAGACTCCCCTTGAGTCTATGCACAACATTCTTAGACAAACATTGTTATAGTTAGCAAAAATCATGAATATGAGCAAAACTATAAACATAGGCATAAATGCTCCCCCTGAGAATGTGGTCCTGTTTGCTAGCCAATTCTTGGGAAGTTTAACCACTCGACCAATCTATCTCCAAGATAGAATGCACCTCCACTAGTACTCTTCTCGTCATTGACACATCCAGCCCAATCTGCATCTTGAAACCTGTCCCAACATTGTCCTCAAATCTGTCCCAGCATTGTCCTCAAAAATTTCCCAAAGGCCTTCTTCAAAGGCTCAATCAATCATGCTCAAGTAGTACTCATAATGAACTCAACAAAGAATGACAGTCTTAAACCAAATCCACTTTATAGAAGCATAAAGAGAATTGTTAGAGACTTAATATCTTCTATTCTCAAATATCAATCTCAAATCAAAATGTTTTTCTCTAACTCAAGTTTGAGTTCTTTGCACAACCAATTGGATTCAATAGCAATGCTTATAACACAAGGTTTTAAACACAACTCTCAAATCAGAAAACCTTGATGCATTCAACCAACCACTTTTGAAAGAGAAACCACAAACAATCATTTTGCCTCCAATGATATTTTAGAAATCAACCACTATAAAGCTGTCACATGAGTCTCCTTGGGATTAGCCTGAATTCGTGCTATCATGCATACTGCCTGCACACTATCTAATCTGGTAGCTGTCAGATATAGTAAGCTTCCAATCAAAAATGTTGATTTCACATCTGTCAACAAAATTGACAAGTGACTCACACTTGTACCAACTTTTGTCCAATACTGTACCAACACTACAATTTTACTGTCAATTCTATGCAAGCATCAAACACAGTATCACAACACCAATCAAATCCTTTTTTACATTTTTAGCTTGGTCTATGTTTTCTGTAGTCACCGCTAGTCACACCTTACTATCAACTGTTCAAATCAGAAAACAATATTTTGTTAAGCACTTCACGGCCAACTATAATGCACCTTACTCAAATGCATACGTTTGGACCTCAGATAGGTATGATTCACAAAGCAAAATTGCTCATCTTGATGAGCTAAACATGAATCAATGATCAAACTTCAATATTTTTCACCACAGCGTCAAAAATAGATCTAACAATTTTTACGTCAATGTGTAGTTCCAATGCACACTACTTTTATCGAAACACATATATGCGGCTAAGGCAACATTCTTTCACTAAACCCTAAACCCTAAATCCTAAACTCTAAAACCCTAAACCCTAAACCATAAACCCTAAAATCTAAAAAACTAAACCCTAAAAATCTAAACCCCCAACCCTATACCCTAAACCCTAAAACTCTAAACCCTACACCCTATACCCTAAACCCTAAAACCTAAACACTAAATATTAAACCCTAAAACCTTAAACTTATTTAATCAATTTTAAAGTTTTGAATTTTTTTAATTAAAGCTCAAAATTTAAAAATTTAAAATAGAAAAAAAATACATCTTTAATCAATTAATGTCTCATACATGTTTAATAAATTAAGGTCTTCATACCCGTAAATTCATACCCCTAACTTCATACCCCTCAATTCATACCCCTCAATTCATACACCTAACTTCATACCCCTCACTTCACACCCTATACCCTAAACCCTAAAACCTAAAACCCTAAACCCTAAACTCTAAACCCTAAACACTAAACCCTAAACTTTAAACCCTAAACACTAAACCCTAAACCCTAAGACTTTAATTTATTAAAGTTAGGGGTATGATATATTAATTGATTATAGAATTGATTGTCATAATTATTCAATTAGTGAGGGTATGAAGTGAGGGTTATCAAATTAGGGGTATGAAGAAAGGGGTATGAATAAAGGGATGTGAAGTAAGGGGTATGAAGAAACATTGAATTTAAAAAAAAAAAACATTGTTTTTTTTTATTTTATAAATATTTTGAAAAAAATAGCTTTTATAATATTTTTATTTTTTTTTCTAAGGTTACAAAATTAAAATTTTAAAATTTACTAAGAAAAAAAAGAAAAAAAAATTAAAGTTAAAATTAAAATTTTAAAGTTCCTAATTTTTATTTTTTAATTAAAGTTTATAATTAAAAAAAACTAAAATAAATAAAAAAGCACTTCTTTAATCAATTAAGATATCATACCCCTAACTTCATACCCCTATCTTCATACCTCTAACTTCATACCCCTCAATTCATACCCCTTTCTTCATACCCCTCACTTCATACCCCTTTCTTCATACCCCTCTCTTCATACCCCTAACTTTAATCAATTAAGGTCTCATACCCCTAACTTCATACCCCTCACTTCACACCCCTTTCTTCATACCCCTAACTTCATACCCCTTTCTTCATACTACTTTCTTTATACCCCTAAATTCATACCCCTAACTTCATACCCCTTTCTTAATACTCCCTAACTTCATACCCCTAACTTCATACCCTATTATTCATACCCTAAATTCATATGCCTAACTTCATACCCATTTATTTATATCCCATTATTTATACCCCTCACTAAATACTCCTCACTTCATACCCCTAAGTAATTGAATACTTACAAAAACCACTTTTTTAATCAATTAATTTCTCATATCCCTTTCTTCATACCACTCACTTCAAACCCCTTTCTTCATACCCTAACTAATTGAATACTTACAAAACTACTTCTTTAATCAATTAATGTTTCATACCCCTTTCTTCATACCCATTTCTTCATACCCCTATCTTCATACCCCTTTATTCATACCCCTTTCTTCATATCCCTCAGTAAATACCCCTCACTTCATACCCCTAAGTAATTGAATACTAACAAAAACCATTTATTTAACCAATTAATGTCTCATATCCCTTTCTTCATACTCATAACTTCATACCCCTTTCTTCATATCCCTTAGATCATACCCCTAAATTCATAATATTTTCTTCATACCCATTTATTCACACCCCTTTCTTACAAAAACCACTTCTTTAATCAATTAATGTCTCATACCCCTAACTAATTAAGGTTAGGAGTATGAGATATTAATTGATTAAAGAGGTAGTTTTTTTAAGTATTTAATTAATTAGGGGTATGAAGTGAGGGATATGAATTTAGAGTTATGAAGTTAGGGGTATGAGACATTAATTGATTAAAGAATTGATTTTTGTAAGTATTCAATTAGTGAGGGTATGAAGTGAGGGTATGAATTTAGGGGTATGAAGTTAAGGGTATGAAGAAAGGGGTATGAAGCTAGGGATGTGAAGTGAGGGGTATGAAGAAACATTGATTTTTTTGATTTTTTAAAATTTTCTAATGTTTTTGAAAAAAAATTGATTTTCTAAAGTTTTGATTTTTTTTTTTTTTATTAAAAAATTAAAATTAAAATTAAAATTTTCAAGTTCCTTCAAAAAAAGAAAAAAAATTAAAGTTAAAACAAAAATTTTAAAGTTCCTAATTTCATTTTTTTAATTAAAGTTTACAATTAATTTAAAAAAAAAAAACTTCTTTAATCAATTCAGGTCTCATACCCCTAATACCCCTCATTTCGTACCCATAACTCCATGGGCCTGACTTCATACCCCTCAATTCATAACCCTTTTTTCATACCACTCACTTCATACTCCTTTCTTCATACCCCTCTCTTCATACCCCTAAATTTAATCAATTAATGTCTCAAACCTCTAACTTCATACCCCTCATTTTATACCCCCCTTTCATCATACCCCTTATTTCATATCCCTTTCTTATTACCCATTTATTAATACCTCTAACTTCATACCCCTAACTTTAATCATCTTTCTTAATACTCCATAAATATCCCTAACTTCACACCCCTCTATACCCCTTTGTTCATACCCATCACTAAATACCTCTCACTTCATACTCCTAAGTAATTAAATACTTACAAAAACCACTTATTTAATCAATTAATGTCTCATATCCTTTTCTTCATTCCCATTATTTCATACCCCTAACCAATTGATTAATTCTAAAAACTAATTATTTAATCAATTAAGGTCTCATACCCTTCACTTAATACCCATAACTTCATTCACTTCATACCCCTTTCTTCATATCCCCTAAATTCATACCTCTTTCTTCATACCCCTTTCTTCATACCTCTTTTTTCATACCCCTCACTAAATACCTCTGGCTTCATGCCCCTAAGTAATTCAATACTTAAAAAAACCATGTCTTTAATAAATTAATGGCTTATATCCCTTTCTTCATACCCTTCACTTCATACCCCTTTCTTCATAACCCTAACTAATTGATTACTTACAAAAACCACTTCTTTAATCAATTAATGTTTGATACCCCTCACTTCATACCCCTAACTTCATTCACTTCATACCTCTTTTTTCATACCCCTAATTTAATACCACTCACTTCATACCCCCCAAACATACCCGTCACTTCATATTCCTTTCTTCATACCCTCTAACTTCATAACCCTAACTTCATACCCTTAAATTCATACCTCTCAATTCATACCCTTTTCTTTATACCCCTTAGTTCATACCCCTTTCTTCATACCCATCTCTTCATACCCCTAAATTTAATCAACTAAGGTCTCATACCCCTAACTTCATACCTTTAAATTCATACCCCTAAATTTGTACCCCTCTATTCATACCCTTTTATTCATACCATTTTATTCATACCCCTAAATTTAATCAACTAAGGTCTCATACCACTAAATTCATATCCCTCACTTCACACCCCTTTATTAATACTCCTTATTTCATTTCCCATTCTTCATACCCCTAAATTCATGCCCCTAATTTCATACTTCTTTATTCATACCCCTTTCTTGATACTCCCTAACTTCATACGCCTAAATTCACACACCTTTTTCATACCCCTAAATTCATACCCCTTTGTTCATACCCCTCACTAAATACCTCTCACTTCATACCCCTAAGTAATTAAATACCTACAAAAACCACTTCTTTAATCAACTAATATCTCATATCACTTTCTTCATACACCTCACTTCATACCCTTTATTCATACCCCTTATTTCATACCCCTAACCAATTGATTAATTCCAAAAACTAATTCTTTAATCAATTAAGGTCTCATACCCCTCACTTAATACCATTAACTTCATTCACTTCATACCTCTTTCATCATACCCCCTAACTTCATACCCCTTTCTTCATACCCCTTTCTTCATACCCCTCACTAAATACCCCTGACTTCATACCCCTAAGTAATTGAATACTTACAAAAACCACTTCTTTAATAAATTAATGTCTCATATCCCTTTCTTCATACCCCTCACTTCATACCCCTTTCTTCATACCCCTAAATAATTGAATACTTACAAAAACAACTTATTTAATCAATTAATGTTTGATACCCTTCACTTAATACCCCTAAATTCATTCACTTCATACCCCTTTTTTTATACCCCTAACTTCATACCCCTAAATTCATACCAATTTTTTCATACCCCTCACTTCATACCCCTTTCTTCATACCCTCTAACTTCATATTCCTAACTTCATACCCTTAACTTCATACCCCTCAATTTGTACCCTTTTCTTCATACCCCTCACTTCATATACCTTTATTCATACCCCTCTCTTCATACCCTTAACTTCATACCCCTCAATTTGTAACCCTTTCTTCATACCCCTCACTTCATACCGTTTTCTTTATATCCCTCTCTTCATACCCCTAATTTTAATCAACTAAGGTCTCATACCCCTAACTTCATACCCCTCACTTCACACCCCTTTCTTAATACCCCTCATTTCATACCCCTTTCCTCATATCCATTTCTTCATACCCATTTCTTGATACTCCCTAATTTCATACCCCTAAATTCACACACCTTTCTTCATACCCTAACTTCATAACCCTTTATTCATACCCCTCACTAAATACCCCTCACTTCATACCCCTAATTAATTGAATACTTACAAAAACCACTTCTTTAATCAATTAATGTCTTATATCCCTTTCTTCATACCCCTCACTTCATACCTTTTTATTCATACCCCTAACCAATTGATTACTTACAAAAACTACTTCTTTAATAAATTAAGATCTCATACCCCTCACTTCATACCCCTAACTTCATTCACTTCATAACCCTTTCTTCATACCTCCTAACTTCATACCCCTTACTTAATACCCCTTTCTTCATACCCCTAACTTCATACTCCTTTCTTCATACCCCTCACTTCATAACCCTAAGTAATTGAATACTTACAAAAAACACTTATTTAATCAATTAATGTCTCATATCTCTTTCTTCATACCCCTCACTTCATACCCATTTCTTCATACCCCTCACTTCATACCCCTTTATTCATACCCCTAACTAATTGAATACTTACAAAAACCACTTGTTCAATCAACTAAGGTCTCATATCCCTCACTTCATACCTGTAACCTCATACCCCTCACTTCATACCCCTAATTAATTGAATACTTACAAAAACCACTTCCTTAATCATACCACTTTCTTCATACCTTTAACTTCATATCGCTTACTTCATACCCATTTCCATGTACCCCCTAACTTCGAACCCCTTTCTTCATACCCCTAAATTCATACCTCTAACTTCATACCCCTTTCTTCATATCCCTTTATTCATACCCATCACTAAATACCCCTTAATTAATACCCCTAAGTAATTAAAAACTTACAATAACCAATTCTTTAATTTTAAAGTTTCTAAGAAAAAAAAATTAAAGTTAAAATTAAAATTTGAAAGTTCCTAATTGTTTTTTTAATTAAATTTTACAATTAAAAATAAATAAAATCAATTTGGGTGTCATACCCCTAACTTCATACCCCTCACTTCATACCCCTTTCTTCATACCCCTAACTTCATACCCTTTATTCATATTAATTTATTAATACTCCCTAACTTCATACCCCTTTCTTCATACCCCTAAATTCATACCCCTAACTTCACATCCCTTTCTTCATACCCATAACTTCATACCCCTTTCTTCATATCCCTCAATTCATACCCCTAAGTAATTTAATACTTACAAAAACCACTTCTTTAATCAATTAATTTTTCATACCCCTTACTTCATACCCCTCAATTCATACCCCTTTCTTCATACCCCTCACTTCATACCCCTTTCTTCATAACCCTTTCTTCACACCCCTTTCTTCATACCCCTCACTTCATACCCCTTTCTTAATACCCCCAACTTTAATCAATTAAGGTCTCATAACCCTAAATTCATACCCATTTATTCATACCCCTCACTTCATACCCCTTTCTTCATACACCTAAATTTATACCCCTAAATTCACACTCCTTTCTTCATACCTCTTTTTTAATACTCTCTAACTTCATACCCATTTCTTAATACCATTTTCTTCATAGCCTTAACTTCATACCCATTTCTTAATAACCCTAACTTTATACCCTTTTTTTCATACCCCTTTCTTCATACCCCTAACTTTATACCCCTTAATTCATACACATTTATCCATACCCTTCACTAAATACCCCTCACTTCATACCCATAAGTAATCGAATACTTACAAAAATCATTTATTTAATCAATTAATTGTTATACTTAGTACGACACTGAGATGGGGGGTGAATTAGTTAAGCATTTTAAAACTTAAATCTACAAATCTTAAATTTGAAATAATGAAAACTTAAAACTAGAAACAACAAGCATAACAAGAGAGCATCACACAACACAAGATTTTAACGAGGTTCACCAATATGGCTACTCCTCAAAAATAACGACTGCTTGGACTACCATCCAAATCCAGCCCCTTGCAAAGCTCCAACATTACAATCATTTACTAGCACCCACTAGAAGGACCAACAAACCCTTATTTATCTGCATCAATAGAAAGGAGGTCCAACCCTTGATTTACCAACACCTACTGGAAGGAGCACGAACCCCTGATGCCAAGCTACAACCTGGACTTCAATTTTGAATGTAAATGTTTGACAGGAAAGTACCTTCATTTTCATAAGACCTTGATTGGTCTAAAGCTTGCTCGATCTCTCTCACTGTTCGTAAGACATAGGCATCTGCTACACTGCTGCAGCCGAACAATTGTCTCTACTCTTTTCAAAATCTACTCTTTGTGTGCATTCACAGCCACACTTAGAATAATTCATCATGAATCTTTGCTCACTCTATGCACTTCGTCGCCTTTGCATTCACTCTGTGCTTTTCACCATCTATCATCGCTTCTATGCTATCTACACTCTTACGGTCGCATATCGCACTTCGACATGTATTTGACGATATCAAAAACAACACTTCACACTCTGCACACTATCTCCTAGCATCGTACACCCTCTCCAAACTCTTCAAACAACCTTCCTTTTATAACAATATTTTCAAGATCAAAAACCTAATCTTAGTTGGTTGTAACCCTAATCTTAGTTGGCTACAAACCCTAATATTCGTTGACTGCAAACCCTAATATTTTTTGACTTCAACTGCATCTGTAACTCTTCTATAGTTGTTGCCATGAAAACACGTCACGATATCATGACACTTCCACCTCCAAATGCTTTCTCTTAGCTTTGGCCCGTGAGAATGCAACATGTATCGATATCGCTACACTTTTTCCTCTATACGCTTTCTCTCAATTTTGGCCCACAAGAATACAACATGTAGCAATATCGCTACACTTTTTCTCTTTGCTCTGTTTCTTAGCTTTGGCCTCGCAAAAACATAACATGTCGTGATATCGTGACACTTTCATCGTCGTACTTCTTTTCTTGGCTTATACCTGCGAAAACACATGTTGCAAAATCGCAACACTTTTGCCTCCTTGTCTCTTTTCTTGACTTGTACCAGCAAAAACATATGTCATGAAATCGTGACACTTTTACCTTCTTGCCTCTTTCTTTGGTTTACATCAGCAAAAACACAGCATATCATGAAATCGCGACACTTTCTGCCTCTTTGTCCTTTTCTTGGTTTGCACCTGCGAAAACATGACATGTCGTGAGATCATGACACTTTCGCTACCTTGTGCTCTTCTCTGTCTTTCACCCACGAAAACACGCCATGTCACAAAATCACAACACATTCATTGCCTTGTGCCTTTTCTTGCCTTGACCTCACGAAAATAGAACATGTCACAAAATCGTGACACTTTCGCTTCCATACTCTCCTTCTTTCCTTTTGTCGCAATATCGCGACACTTTTTCTCCTTGGTGCTTTTCTTCTCATCAGCTCGTGAAAACCCGACATGTCATGATATCGCGACACTTTTTCTCTCGCGAGCTCTTTCTCTCGAACCTGTCATGAAATCGTGACACTTTTCCGTCCATACAATCCTTCTTGCAAATTGTCGTGAAATCGTGACACTTTTCTTTGCGAGCTCTTTCTCTCGAACCTGTTGTGAAATCATGACACTTTTTCTTTCTCTGCCTTCCTCTTCGCTTCGGACCACAAAAATGAAACATGTCACGAAATCGTGACACCTTTTTCTCTCTCCTGTTTCTCTTCGCTTTCGACCGTGAAAATGAAACATGTTGTGAAATCGTGACACCTTTTTCTCTCTGTAATTTTCTTCGCTTTGGACCGTGAAAATGAAACATGTCACGAAATCGTGACATTTTAAAAAATGAAACATGTCACAAAATTGCGACAGTTCTCACTTCAAAATCTTTCCTCTGCAACATGTCACGAAATAGTGACACTTTTCATTTTACTTTCTCTCTCCTCGAACTTGTGAAATCGTGACAGTTCTCACTTTTGACTCTCTCTTCTGTAGCACATCGTGAAATCATGACACTTTAACCTGCTTTCTCTTCCTCTTCTAACATGTCATGAAATATCAACAGTTATTCCTGCTTGTGCTTTCTCTTCGAACATGTCGTCAAATCGTGACAGTTTCTCAACTTGCATTTTTCTCTTGCAACATGTCATGAAATCACGGCAGTTTTCCCTGCTTGTGTCTTTGCTTCTAACATGTCATGAAATCATGACAGTTTTTCCACTTGCTTTCTTTTCTTCCACTATGTTGTGAAATCGTGACAGTTTTCCCTGTTGTTTCTCTCTCCTCCAATATGTTGCGAAATCGTGACACTTTTACCTGTTGTTTTTCTCTCTTCCAATATGTCGCGATATCGCGACACTTTTCTTACTTGTATTTTTCTTTGAATTTTTGCATATGGGTCACTTCAATCTTCTTGGAAAAACATTGTACATACTTTGAATTGCTTCTGAATTTCTCGTCCACTCGCATCCGAATAACTTCTAACCAATCGAAATTCCTCGTCCATTGTATCAACTAATCTATTTGACTATGTTGACAACAATGACAAATATTGTTGCATATTCCAACAGACTTCTAAACTTTCCGTTCACCGCATCATGATCGTGTTCATCGTATCAACCGATCTAACTGTTTATGTTGACAATAGGTGACAATACTATTATCGCACCTTGCTCATCAATCTCCCCCTTTGGAATTGTTGTCAACACATATGCAGCTACTCGTAACTCTTCTCCCCCTCGACAATAATACCAAAGGGCTGCCGAGACTCCCCCTGAGTCTATGCACAACATTCTTAGACAAACATTGTTATAGTTAGCAAAAATCATGAATATGAGCAAAACTATAAACATAGGCATAAATGCTCCCCCTGAGAATGTGGTCCTATTTGCTAGCCAATTCTTGGGAAGTTTAACCACTCGACCAATCTATCTCCAAGATAGAATGCACCTCCACTAGTACTCTTTATGTCATTGACACATCCAGCCCAATCTGCATCTTGAAACCTGTCCCAACATTGTCCTCAAATCTGTCCCAACATTGTCCTAAAAAATTTCCCAAAGGCCTTCTTCAAAGGCTCAATCAATCATGCTCAAGTAGTACTCATAATGAACTCAAAAAAGAATGACAGTCTTAAACCAAATCCACTTTATAGAAGCATAAAGAGAATTGTTAGAGACTTAATATCTTCTATTCTCAAATCTCAATCTCAACTCAAAATGTTTTTCTCTAACTCAAATTTGAGTTCTTTGCACAACCAATTGGCTTCAATAGCAATGCTTATAACACAAGGTTTTAAACACAACTCTCAAATCAGAAAACCTTGATGCATTCAACCAACCACTTTTGAAAGAGAAACCACAAACAATCATTTTGCCTCCAATGATATTTTAGAAATCAACCACTATAAAGCTATCACATGAGTCTCCTTGGTATTAGCCTGAATTCGTGCTATCATGCATATTGCCTGTACACTATCTAATCTGGTAGCTGTTAGATATAGTAAGCTTCCAATCAAAAACGTTGATTTCACATCTGTCAACAAAATTGACAAGTGACTCACAGTTGTTCCAACTTTTGTCCAATACTGTACCAACACTACAATTTTACTGTCAATTCTATGCAAGCATCAAACACAGTATCACAACACCAATCAAATCCTTTTTTACATTTTCAGCTTGGTCTATGTTTTCTATAGTCATCGCTAGTCACACCTTACTGTCAACTGTTCAAATCAGAAAACAATATTTTGTTAAGCACTTCACGGCCAACTATAATGCACCTTACTCAAATGCATACGTTTGGACCTCAGATAGGTATGATTCACAAAGCAAAATTGCTCATCTTGATGAGCAAAACATGAATCAATGATCAAACTTCAATATTTTTCACCACAACGTCAAAAATAGATCTAACAATTTTTACGTCAATGTGTAGTTCCAATGTACACTACTTTTATCGAAACACATATATGCGACTAAGGCAACATTCTTTCACTAAACCCTAAACCCTAAATCCTAAACTCTAAAACCATAAACCCTAAACCATAAACCCTAAAATCTAAAAAACTAAACCCTAAAAATCTAAACCCCCAACGCTATACCCTAAAACCTAAAACTCTAAACCCTACACCCTATACCCTAAACCCTAAAACTCCATATCCTAAACCCTAAACCCTAAAACCTAAACACTAAATATTAAACCCTAAAACCTTAAACTTATTTAATCAATTTTAAAGTTTTGAATTTTTTTAATTAAAGTTTAAAATTTAAAAATTTAAAATAGAAAAAAAATACATCTTTAATCAATTAATGTCTCATACATGTTTAATCAATTAAGGTCTTCATACCCGTAAATTCATACCCCTAACTTCATACCCCTCAATTCATACCCCTCAATTCATACACCTAACTTCATACCCCTCACTTCACACCCTATACCCTAAACCCTAAAACCTAAAACCCTAAACCCTAAACTCTAAACCCTAAACCCTAAACCCTAAACTTTAAACCCTAAACACTAAACCCTAAACCCTAAGACTTTAATTTATTAAAGTTAGGGGTATGATATATTAATTGATTATAGAATTGATTGTCATAAGTATTCAATTAGTGAGGGTATGAAGTGAGGGTTATGAAATTAGGGGTATGAAGAAAGGGGTATGAATTTAGGGGTATGAATAAAGGGATGTGAAGTAAGGGATATGAAGAAACATTGAATTTAAAAAAAAAAAACATTGTTTTTTTTATTTTATAAATATTTTGAAAAAAATAGCTTTTATAATAATTTTTTTTTTTTCTAAGGTTAAAAAAATAAAAATTTTAAAATTTACTAAGAAAAAAAAGAAAAAAAAAATGAAGTTAAAATTAAAATTTTAAAGTTCCTAATTTTTATTTTTTAATTAAATTTTATAATTAAAAAAAAACTAAAATAAATAAAAAATCACTTCTTTAATCAATTAAGTTATCATACCCCTAACTTCATACCCCTATCTTCATACCTCTAACTTCATACCCTTCAATTCATAACCCTTTCTTCATACCCCTCACTTCACACCCCTTTCTTCATACCTCTCTCTTCATACCCCTAACTTTAATCAATTAAGGTCTCATACCCCTAACTTCATACCCTTCACTTCACACCCCTTTCTTCATACCCCTAACTTCATACCCCTTTCTTCATACCCCTTTCTTTATACCCCTAACTTCATACCCCTTTCTTAATAATCCCTAACTTCATACCCCTAACTTCATACCCTATTCTTCATACCCTAAATTCATATGCCTAACTTCATACCCATTTATTTATATCCCATTATTTATATCCCTGACTAAATACTCCTCACTTCATACCCCTAAGTAATTGAATACTGACAAAAACCACTTTTTTAATCAATTAATTTCTCATATCCCTTTCTTCATACCACTCACTTCAAACCCCTTTCTTCATACCCTAACTAATTGAATACTTACAAAAATACTTCTTTAATCAATTAATGTTTCATACCCCTCACTTCATACCCCTTTCTTCATACCCACTAACTTCATACACCTAAACTTCATACCCCTTTCTTCATACCCCTATCTTCATACCCCTTTATTCATACCCCTTTCTTCATATCCCTCACTAAATACCCCTCACTTCATACCCCTAAGTAATTGAATACTAAAAAAAACCATTTATTTAATTAATTAATGTCTCATATCCTTTCTTCATACTCATAAATTCATACCCCTTTCTTCATATCCCTTAGATCATACCCCTAAATTCATAATCTTTTCTTCATACCCATTTATTCACACCCCTTTCTTACAAAAACCACTTCTTTAATCAATTAATGTCTCATACCCCTAACTAATTAAGGTTAGGAGTATGATATATTAATTGATTAAATATGTATTTTTTTTAAGTATTTAATTAGTTAGGGGTATGAAGTGAGGGATATGAATTTAGAGTTATGAAGTTAGGGGTATGAGACATTAATTAATTAAAGAATTGATTTTTGTAAGTATTCAATTAGTGAGGGGTATGAAGTGAGGGGTATGAATTTAAGGGTATGAAGTTAAGGGTATGGAGAAAGGGATATGAAGCTAGGTATGTGAAGTGAGGGGTATGAAGAAACATTGATTTTTTTGATTTTTTAAAATTTTGTAATGTTTTTGAAAAAAAATTGATTTTCTAAAGTTTTGATTTTTTTTTTTTTATTAAAAAATTAAAATTTTCAAGTTCCTTCAAAAAAAGAAAAAAAATTAAAGTTAAAACAAAAATTTTAAAGATCCTAATTTCATTTTTTTAATTAAAGTTTACAATTAATTAAAAAAAAAAAAACTTCTTTAATCAATTCAGGTATCATACCCCTAATACCCCTCATTTCGTACCCCTAACTCCACGGGCCTGACTTCATACCCCTCAATTCATAACCCTTTTTTCATACCACTCACTTCATACTCCTTTCTTCACACCCCTCTCTTCATACCCCTAAATTTAATCAATTAATGTCTCAAACCTCTAACTTCATACCCCTCACTTTATACCCCTTTCATCATACCCCTTATTTCATATCCCTTTCTTATTACCCATTTATTAATACCCCTAACTTTAATCATCTTTCTTAATACTCCATAAATATCCCTAACTTCACACCCCTCTATACCCCTTTGTTCATACCCATCACTAAATACCTCTCACTTCATACCCCTAAGTAATTAAATACTTACAAAAACCACTTATTTAATCAATTAATGTCTCATATCCCTTTCTTCATACCCATTATTTCATACCCCTAACCAATTGATTAATTCTAAAAACTAATTATTTAATCAATTAAAGTCTCATACCCCTCACTTAATACCCATAACTTCATTCACTTCATACCCCTTTCATATCCCCTAAATTCATACCTCTTTCTTCATACCCCTTTCTTCATACCTCTTTTTTCATACCCCTCACTAAATACCTCTGGCTTCATACCCCTAAGTAATTCAATACTTAAAAAAACCATATCTTTAATAAATTAATGGCTTATATCCCTTTCTTCATACCCTTCACTTCATACCCCTTTCTTCATAACCCTAACTAATTGATTACTTACAAAAACCACTTCTTTAATCAATTAATGTCTGATACCCCTCACTTCATACCCCTAACTTCATTCACTTCATACCTCTTTTTTCATACCCCTAATTTAATACCACTCACTTCATACCCCCCAAACATACCTGTCACTTAATATCCCTTTCTTCATACCCTCTAACTTCATAACCCTAACTTCATACCCTTAAATTCATACCTCTCAATTCATACCCTTTTCTTTATACCCCTTAGTTCATACCCCTTTCTTCATACCCCTCTCTTCATACCCCTAAATTTAATCAACTAAGGTCTCATACCCCTAACTTCATACCTTTAACTTCATACCCCTAAATTTGTACCCCTATATTCATACCCCTCACTTCATACCCTTTTATTCATACCCCTAAATTTAATCAACTAAGGTCTCATACCCCTAAATTCATATCCCTCACTTCACACCCCTTTATTAATACTCCTTATTTCATTTCCCATTCTTCATACCCCTAAATTCATGCCCCTAATTTCATACTTCTTTATTCATACCCCTTTCTTGATACTCCCTAACTTCATACCCCTAAATTCACACACCTTTTTTCATACCCCTAAATCCATACCCCTTTGTTCATACCCCTCACTAAATACCTCTCACTTCATACCCCTAAGTAATTAAATACTTACAAAAACCACTTCTTTAATCAACTAATATCTCATATCACTTTCTTCATACACCTCACTTCATACCCTTTATTCATACCCCTTATTTCATACCCCTAACCAATTGATTAATTCCAAAAACTAATTCTTTAATCAATTAAGGTCTCATACCCCTCACTTAATACCCTTAACTTCATTCACTTCATACCTCTTTCTTCATACCCCCTAAATTCATACCCCTTTATTCATACCCCTTTCTTCATACCCCTCACTAAATACCTCTCACTTCATACCCCTAAGTAATTGAATACTTACAAAAACCACTTCTTTAATAAATTAATGTCTCATATCCATTTCTTCATACCCCTCACTTCATACCCCTTTCTTCATACCCCTAAATAATTGAATACTTACAAAAAACAACTTATTTAATCAATTAATGTTTGATACCCTTCACTTAATACCCCTAAATTCATTCACTTCATAACCCTTTTTTTATACCCCTAACTTCATACCCCTAAATTCATACCAATTTTTTCATACCCCTCACTTCATACCCCTTTCTTCACACCCTCTAACTTCATATTCCTAACTTCATACCCTTAACTTCATACCCCTCAATTTGTACCCTTTTCTTCATACCCATCACTTCATATACCTTTATTCATACCCCTCTCTTCATACCCTTAACTTCATACCCGTCAATTTGTACCCCTTTCTTCATACCCCTCACTTCATATCATTTTCTTTATATCCCTCTCTTCATACCCCTAACTTTAATCAACTAAGGTCTCATACCCCTAACTTCATACCCCTCACTTCACACCCCTTTCTTAATACCCCTCATTTCATACCCTTTTCCTCATATCCCTTTCTTCATACCCATTTCTTGATACTCCCTAATTTCATACCCCTAAATTCACACACCTTTCTTCATACCCTAACTTCATAACCCTTTATTCATACGCCTCACTAAATACCCCTCACTTCATACCCCTAATTAATTGAATACTTACAAAAACCACTTCTTTAATCAATTAATGTCTTATATCCCTTTCTTCATACCCCTCACTTCATACCTTTTTCTTCATACCCCTAACCAATTGATTACTTACAAAAACTACTTCTTTAATAAATTAAGATCTCATACCCCTCACTTCATACCCCTAACTTCATTCACTTCATAACCCTTACTTCATACCCCTTTCTTAATACCCCCAACTTTAATCAATTAATTTTTCATACCCCTTACTTCATACCCCTCAATTCATACCCCTTTCTTCATACCCCTCACTTCATACCCATTTCTTCATAACCCTTTCTTCATACCCCTTTCTTCATACCCCTCACTTCATACCCCTTTCTTAATACCCCCAACTTTAATCAATTAAGGTCTCATAACCCTAAATTCATACCCATTTATTCATACCCCTCACTTCATACCCCTTTCTTCATACACCTAAATTTATACCCCTAAATTCATACTCCTTTCTTCATACCTCTTTTTTAATACTCTCTAACTTCATACCCCTTTCTTAATACCCTTTTCTTCATAGCCTTAACTTCATACCCCTTTCTTAATAACCCTAACTTTATACCCCTTTTTTCATACCCCTTTCTTCATACCCCTAACTTTATACCCCTTAATTCATACACATTTTTCCATACCCTTCACTAAATACCCCTCACTTCATACCCATAAGTAATTGAATACTTACAAAAATCATTTATTTAATCAATTAATTGTTATACTTAGTACGACACTAATATGGGGGGTGAATTAGTTAAGCATTTTAAAACTTAAATCTACAACTCTTAATTTTGAAATAATGAAAACTTAAAACCAGAAACAACAAGCATAACAAGAGAGCATCACACAACACAAGATTTTAATGAGGTTCACCAATATGGCTACTCCTCAAAAAGAACGGATGCTTGGACTACCATACAAATCTAGCCCCTTGCAAAGCTCCAACATTACAATCATTTACCAGCATCCACTAGAAGGACCAACAAACCCTTATTTATCTGCATCAATAGAAAGGAGCACCAACCCTTGATTTACCAACACCTACTGGAAGGAGCACGAACCCCTGATGCCAAGCTACAACCTGGACTTCAATTCTGAATGTAAATGTTTGATAGGAAAGTACCTTAATTTTCATAAGACCTTGATTGGTCTAAAGCTTTCTCGATCTCTCTCACTATTCGTAAGACATAGGCATCTGCTACACTGCTGTAGTCGAACTGTTGTCTCTACTCTTTTCAAACTCTGCTCTTTGTGTGCATTCATAGCCACACTTAGAATAATTCATCATGAATCTTTGCTCACTCTACGCACTTCGTCACCTTTGCATTCACTCTGTGCTTTTCACCATCTATCATCGCTTCTACGCTATCTACACTCTTACGACCGCATATCGCACTTCGACATGTATTTGACGATATCAAAAACAACACTTCACACTCTGCACACTGTCTCCTAGCATCGTACACCCTCTCCAAACTCTTCAAACAACCTTCCTTTTATAACAATATTTTCAAGATCAAAAACCTAATCTTAGTTGGCTGTAACATTAATCTTAGTCGGCTGCAAACCCTAATCTTCATCAGTTGCAAACCCTAATCTTTGTCGACTTCAACTGCATCTGTAACTCTTCTATAGTTGTTGCCATGAAAACACATGTCACGATATCGTGACACTTCCACCTCCAAATGCTTTCTCTTAGCTTTGGCCCGTGAGAATGCAACATGTATCGATATCGCTACACTTTTTCTTCTATACACTTTCTCTCAATTTTGGCCCGCGAGAATACATGTAGCAATATCGCTACACTCTTTCTCTTTGCTCTATTTCTTAGCTTTGGCCTCGCAAAAACATAACATGTCGTGATATCGCGACACTTTCACCGTCATGCTTCTTTTCTTGGATTATACCTACAAAAACACAGCATGTCGCAAAATCGCAACACTTTCGCCTCCTTGTCTCTTTTCTTGACTTGTACCAGTGAAAACACATGTCATGAAATCGTGACACTTTTACCTTCTTGCCTCTTTCTTTGGTTTACATCAGCGAAAACATAGCATATCGTGAAATCGTGACACTTTCTGCCTCTTTGTCCTTTTCTTGGCTTGCACCTGCGAAAACATGACATGTCGTGAAATCATGACACTTTCGCTACCTTGTGCTCTTCTCTGTCTTTCACCCACGAAAACACACCATGTCACGAAATCACGACACATTCGCTGCCTTGTGTCTTTTCTTGAATTGACCTGATGAAAATAGAACATGTCACAAAATCGTGACACTTTCGCTTCCATACTTTCCTTTTTTCCTTTTGTCGCGATATCGCGACACTTTTTCTCCTTGGTGCTTTTCTTCTCATCGGGTCGTGAAAACTCGACATGTCATGATATCGCGACACTTTTTCTCTGCGAGCTCTTTCTCTCGAACCTATCATGAAATCGTGACACTTTTTCGTCCATACAATCCTTCTTGCAAATTGTCACGAAATCGCGACACTTTTCTTTGCGAGCTCTTTCTCTCGAACCTATCGTGAAATCGTGACACTTTTTCTTTCTCTGCATTCCTCTTCGCTTCGGACCACAAAAATGAAACATGTCATGAAATCGTGAAACCTTTTTCTCTCTCCTTTTTTCTTCGCTTTCGACCGCGAAAATGAAACATGTCGCGAAATCGTGACACCTTTTTCTCTCTGTAATTTTTTTCGCTTTGGACCACGAAAATGAAACATGTCACGAAATCGTGACATTTTTCTCTCTCCTCTTTTCTTCTCTTTGGACTACAAAAATAAAACATGTCACAAAATTACGACAGTTCTCACTTCGAACTCTTTCCTCTGCAACATGTCACGAAATAGTGACACTTTTCATTTTACTTTCTCTCTCCTCGAACTTGTGAAATCATGACAGTTCTCACTTTTGACTCTCTCTTCTGTAGTACATCGTGAAATCGTGACACTTTAACCTGCTTTCTCTTCCTCTTCTAACATGTCACGAAATCACGACAGTTATTCCTGCTTGTGCTTTCTCTTCGAACATGTCATGAAATCGCAACAGTTTCTCAACTTGCATTTTTCTCTTGCAACATGTCATGAAATCATGACAGTTTTCCCTGCTTGTGTCTTTGCTTCGAACATGTCATGAAATCATGACAGTTTTTCCACTTGCTTTCTTTTCTTCCACTATGTCATGAAATCGTGACAGTTTTCCCTGTTGTTTCTCTCTCCTCCAATATGTTGCGAAATTGTGACACTTTTACCTGTTGTTTTTCTCTCTTCCAATATGTCGCGATATCGCGACACTTTTCTTACTTGTATTTTTCTTTGAATTTTTGCATATGGGTCACTTCAATCTTCTTGGAAAACATTGTACATACTTTGAATTGCTTCTGAATTTCCTATCCACTGCATCTGAATAACTTCTAAGCAACTGAAATTCCTGTCCATTGTATCAACTGATCTATTTGACTATGTTGACAACAATGACAAATATTGTTGCATATTTTGAACATCTTTTGAACTTTCTGTTCACTACATCATGACTGTGTTCACTGTATCAACTGATCTAACTGTCTATGTTGACAACAATGACAATACTGTTACTACACCTTGCTCAACAATCTCCCCCTTTGGAATTGTTGTCAACACATATGCAGTTACATGTAACTCTTCTCCCCTTTGACAATAATACCAAAGGGCTGCTGCAGACTCCCCTTGAGTCTATGCACAACATTCTTAGACAAACATTGTTATAGTTAGCAAAAATCATGAATATGAGCAAAACTATAAACATAGGCATAAATGCTCCCCCTGAGAATGTGGTCCTGATTGCTAGCCAATTCTTGGGAAGTTTAACCACTCGACCAATCTATCTCCAAGATAGAATGCACCTCCACTAGTACTCTTTCTGTCATTGACACATCCAGCCCAATCTGCATCTTGAAACCTGTCCCAACATTGTCCTCAAATCTGTCCCAACATTGTCCTCAAAAATTTCCCAAAGGCCTTCTTCAAAGGCTCAATCAATCATGCTCAAGCAGTACTCATAATGAACTCAACAAAGAATGATAGTCTTAAACCAAATCCACTTTATAGAAGCATAAAGAGAATTGTTAGAGACTTAATATCTTCTATTCTCAAATCTCAATCTCAACTCAAAATGTTTTTCTCTAACTCAAGTTTGAGTTCTTTGCACAACCAATTGGCTTCAATAGCAATGCTTATAACACAACTCTCAAATCAGAAAACCTTGATGCATTCAACCAACCACTTTTGAAAGTGAAACCACAAACAATCATTTTGCCTCCAATGATATTTCAGAAATCAACCACTATAAAGCTGTCACATGAGTCTCCTTGGGATTAGCCTGAATTCATGCTATCATGCATACTGCCTGCACACTATCTAATTTGGTAGCTGTCAGATATAGTAAGATTCCAATCAAAAACGTTGATTTCACATCTGTCAACAAAATTGACAAGTGACTCACACTTGTTCCAACTTTTTTCTAATACTGTACCAACACTGCAATTTTACTGTCAATTCTATGCAAGCATCAAACACAGTATCACAACACCAATCAAATCCTTTTTTACATTTTCAGCTTGGTCTATGTTTTCTGTAGTCACCGCTAGTCACACCTTACTGTCAACTGTTCAAATCAGAAAACAATTTTTTGTTAAGCACTTCACGGCCAACTATAATGCACCTTACTCAAATGCATATGTTTGGACCTCAGATAGGTATGATTCACAAAGAAAAATTGCTCATCTTGATGAGCTAAACATGAATCAATGATTAAACTTCAATATTTTTCACCACAACGTCAAAAATAGATCTAACAATTTTTACGTCAATGTGTAGTTCCAATGCACACTACTTTTATCGAAACACATATATGCGGTTAAGGCAACATTCTTTCACTAACCAAGTTATCTGACCTGTTGTAATTCTTAACTTTCAATAGAGGCAGTAAGAATCAATAACAGTACAACAATGACATATAGCAATGCTACCAAAGATGACAGCTCCTAATTTAATCACCACCCTTCATGACACTTCCACAAACAACTACATGAACTGAAAACACACTTTGACAACTATACAACAACTTCCCTAACTGTTTGCCTTTCATCCTCAGGTAATCAAACAAATACATAGGAGCATTAAGATGAAACTTCAATATTGCTCCCCTTGAGGATGTGTTACCTGGAGTTGCTTAGTGCAATAGTGGAGTACTCTCCTTCATTCCAAGGAGACATGATTTCCTTTCTTCTATCCTTCTCCAAACTTTCTTGAACTTGGGCTTGGATTTTTCAACTACATCCCTGTTTTGCACCTTTTCATGAACTCGAACATTTCTCTTGTGTGGTTGTCTCTTGTGCATCCTTGCTGAGTGATTATTTTCCTTTCTTTTATGTACATGATTTATTCCCTGTCTGTGTTGTGTTCTTTGCGTCTGATGAAATCTACTATTTTGCCTTAGATTAGATATAGAAGTGCTTGGACAAAACCTTGCTATGTGCCCATGACCATTACATTGAAAACATTGTACATAGTGTTCACTCAGAAACACATATGTATTTCTATCAGCATAACTCTTTGATTTGTTATTCAATCCACAATGAATTGCCTTGTGACCATACTAGTTGCATCTGAAATAGTAGCCATTAAAAGTATTATTATGAATAGAGTGAGAGTGATAGAACCTATTTTGTTGTGGCTGCTTTGCTGTAGATCTCCTTTGATAATTTCTTCCTTTTGAAGATTCAGCTTTAAACTTTTCTTGCTTCAATCCTTCAACAGTGAACTTCTTCTTCTCTACAAAATTGGAAGATGAAGGTTTTCCAGCTTCATATCCAAGACCATGCTTATCAGTGGAGCTTTTTTGTTGGCTTATCATTTTATCTAGCAACTTTGTGCTCTTCTCAAATTTGAGATTTGTATTGGCCTCTTCTAGTTGTTTCTACAATAAAACAATCTCTTCTTCTTGTTTGTGACAAACAATCTCTTTCTCATTGATCTACGATCTGAGAGTTTTCTCAATCTTTTTAGACTCTTCTACTTGCAGCTTTAGATTACTAACCACTTTGTTAGAATCCTCTTCACATTTGTTACACACATCGACTTTATCATTCAGCTATGACTTCAAGTCTTCTTCTATTTTCTTGGCCTTTTGAAATTGTAAGAAAATATTTTCAATCTCATCCCCATATTCTTCCAATTTCTTGGAAAGTCTTTTGTTATTTTTCTTTTCTATACTCAATTCTTCAAGTGCAGAGATCAAATCACCTTCCCAATCTACTTCAGCCTTGAGATTTTCATCACATGCTTTAGTGTTCACTCCTACCTTTTTTGGTTCAATTTTCTCTACCATAGGAACTAAAACTGACTAAGAGGTCTTTTTGGAGGAAGATCTATTCTTCTTACCCATTGCATACTAATCTAGGATTAACCCTAGATGATTTAGCCTTTGAAGGGAACTTGGCTCTAATACTAATTATTATACTTAGTACGACACTGAGAGGGGGGGTGAATCAGTTAAGCATTTTAAAACTTAAATCTGCAACTCTTAATTTTGAAATAATGAAAACTTAAAACCAAAAACAACAAGCATAACAAGAGAGCATCACACAACACAAGATTTTAACGAGGTTCACCAATATGGCTACTCCTCAAAAAGAATGGTTGCTTGGACTACCATCCAAATCTAGCCCCTTGCAAAGCACCAACTTTACAATCATTTACCAGCACCCACTAGAAGGAGCAATAACCCCTTATTTATCTGTATCAACAGAAAGGAGCACCAACCCTTGATTTACCAGCACCTACTAGAAGGAGCACCAACCCCTGATGCCAAGCTACAACCTAGACTTCAATTTTGAATGTAAATGTTTGATAGGAAAATACCTTCATTTTCATAAGACCTTGATTGGTCTAAAGCTTACTCGATCTCTCTCACTGTTCACAAGACACAGGAATCTACTGCACTGCTACAGCCGAACTGTTGTCTCCACTCTTTTTGAACTCTGCTCTTTGTGTGCATTCACAGCCACACTTAGAATAATTCATCATGAATTTTTTCTCACTCTACGCACTTCACCGCCTCTGCATTCACTCTATGCTTTTTTCCATCTATCACAGCTTTTGTGATATCTGCACTCTTACGATCGCATATCACACTTCGACATGTATTTGTATTGCTCCAAATTTTTCACACCCTTACCTTCAGGCTATAGGATTCGTGCTCGAAATGGGGATGTGAAAAGGATGGCACGGTACCTCGGACTGAGAGGCCTTGCGAAGGTCCCACCTCTCAAGGGAGGTGTATATTGGTGATTTTTCGACAGATGGTGGGTTCACCAGAAAACATTCAATGGCAGTTTCCATGCCTAGGTTGGGAATGTGTTTTATGTGTTTGTTTTAGCCTTAAGAATTCAAGTCCTAGGTTTGGTCAAAATGCATCTAAGCTATTCTATATGAAGATGCAGATTAAATGAATACAAAAAATAGAATTAAGACAAAAAATAGAGAAATTAAGGAATGTTAAAATAAAATACCTGATCCAGATGTCTGATGAAGATTCTGATTCTTGAAGCAGTCAGGATCACCTCTGATTTGACAAGATCGTCTGAGATCAGACAAGATCATCTAAGATTTGACGAATTTGTCAGACAAATTTGTCAGAAACCTGCAAACAGAGAAATAGGTGCAAAACACAGAAAATGCAACTATTCTAATAGAGGGAAACAGTGTAAAATGACAGCAATAATATCAAACTGAAACTTAAAAACAAAAACATGAATGAATTATGCTAATTTAATCACAATTATGGCTTAATTATGCATTTAATCTAGATGGGTGAACTCCAAAATGCAAGATAGCATAAAATATCAAATAAACTAGCTAATTACAGCATAAAACAACAGATTAAAAGATGAAGAAATGCAAACTTTAGGCACTGATTGCCTCAATGTGGACTACATTTGAGATCATCTTGTATTGGTACAAAATTGTCTCTGATTCGACAGGATCACCTTCGATCTGAACAGGATCGTCCGTGACGATGTAAGCTTGCTCCGACTGAAAAACACTAAGGTACCTGCAACAAAATTTGAATAGAACTAATGCAAACAATAATTTGGGATGTTTTATCATGTATGAAGTCAGTTTACAGAGGATTTCAGCCAGGGGGGTGCTAAGGGGAGGGCTTAGGATTAAATAGGCTTAGGATGGAGGTTAGGATGTTGGAGATCATCTCTATTTGGGAGATCTCCAATGGGGGAGGGTCTCTAATGGCACAGACACGCTTCTACCCGGATTAGAGACCTATTGGAACAGAAACTAATTATGCAAAATTAGTTTTGGGACAAGATCGTTTGGACGTCCTAGCCCAGATGAAATCATCAGATCTGAGGCGATATCATCTGATTGGCGACGATATCATCAAACGGTCAAAACAACCTCTAAAAATGGCATGGGAAAGGGGGAAACGGATTACACGACGGTTAATGGGCGGTTTGGGAGGTTAAAATTTGAATTTGAATTATTTACTAGAGTAAATGTAATTATTAAGATTTCATTGCGCCAATTTTAGGGTGCTACATTTTTCCCCCTCTTTAGCAAATTTTTTGAAGAAAATGCATTAAATATGAGTTCTTCTCGATCTACGAGAAAGCAAAAATTATTCCCATTTTTAGGCAACAATTCTTGGTCGAATCATACGATAGCTTACTATGGTGCCTCCTCCGTGTTTTTACCCAAATCGAACATTTGAGGTAAAAACGCGAAAAAGCAAAATTTTAAAATGTTTTTAATTGTGTTTTTGAATAAAATTAAGAAAAATAGGGTAAAACCCTAATTCATTTTTACTGTTCATTTTTTTTTGGTTTTAGAGCTCTACAAGAAAAAATGGTGGAGACGGCGCACAGATCGACAGAGGTCCGGCACGGGCTACGGGTAAGAGTCTAAACTTAGCTTAGAATGCTTTAAGTTGAATTTACATGCTTTTTAGGTGAATTTTGAATGAATATTTGAGCATCGCAGCCGTTTTTGGGCCGTCGACGTCGTCAAGACGAAATCGTCTCGATTTCGATGGAATCGTCTCAAGTTCGTCGATTTTGTCCAAGGGAAAAATCGGCGAAAGGGGGATGATTTTGGCAAATTAGGGACGATTTCGGCTTGCGAAATCAGAGACGATTGTGCTCAAATTTGGGACGATATCATCCAATTGTGGATGATCTCATCATTTGTAAAATTGAATTTATTTTAACTTTTATTATTAATCACTTGAGTTTATTATTAATAATTGTTATTGTTTTGTTGTTTATGTTGCAAAGAGGATTACTAAAGAGTAGAGAAAGGAAATATGGAGGTTTGAGAGATGACTTGGCTGCTCTAACACAAGCAGAGCGGGATCAACTGGCACAGGTCGGCTTACAGCATGTGGCAAAAATGCCACAAGTGTCTACAGACATGGGGCTATTGACAGCCCTAGCAAAGAGGTGGTATCCGGGTTCTTCTTGTTTTCGACTACCCACAGGGGAGATGACTCCCACATTGGAGGATGTATGGAGGATTTTAAGAATCCCCATACAAGGACAGTTGATCACTCCTACGGCCAATCAGGGCCATGCTATGATGTGGTTGTGTGGTGACCCGAGCTTCACCCTGGAGAAGGGCAGAGTAAACATCGAGGCACTACGTCAGATGCCTGGGGCATCGAGATTCACACAGGTTTTGGTCAGAGTGGTCGGTGGACTTCTATTGTGCCACTAGAGTGGGTGTAGGGTACCATGGATGCTAGTAGATGTGATCTGCGACATGCGAGACCATGGTTACAGATTTGCTTGGGGCAATTTTGTTCTATGTCGGTTGTACAGGATCCTACATGGGGTCGTGTACAAGGGCGGTCGATGTCTAGTTATGACATCGCTCCTACAGGTTTGGTGTTGGGAGCACATTATAGTGTGGAGACCGATAGGGCTTCCTTTGATAGGGATTGATGGGGAGAGACCCCGAGTTTTCTATTGGTGGATCTGGAGAGAGTCACAATGGCGGATTGACCTACCAATGTCTCGAAGACTACTGGATGACCTTGTCTTGGATCAAATCACCTAGAGGCCATGGCGAGAGCATCCAGGGTGGACCAAGGATGGACAAGAGCTAGCGCACATTAGGTGAGTTTGCTGGTTGTGGATGGAGATGGGAGAGGTGGAGCTCCATCAGTACGACCGAGTTTTACGATAGTTTGGTCTATAGCAGGGGATCCCATATCTTAGGGATTACAAGTTTTTCTGGACTATCTGGGATAACACCACAGTGAGTGGGGCTCCAGACATGCAGCGCTTCTAGAGTCAAGACTCGAACGATGCCCCCATTCAACCAGTGGATGGGGACGATGCAGGGGTAGCCGATGGCTATGATGCCTGGTACGTAGGCATCCACCCTCCTCGGATGACGAAGGCTCAAGGTTTGATACATGCATTTGTGCATAGGATAGGGAGGTGATGCCAGGCGGCTATGGAGGCAACCTAAGGTCATGGTGGGAGAGAGCTGAGGAGGCCATAAGCATAGGAGAGGCCGCGATAGTGGGAGAGGAGGGAGGCGAGACCCCCTTCTCCACAGAGAGAGAGGCCACCATCGCCCAATAAGGGCAAGGGTGTCGACACTAGGGAGAGTAGCAAGACAGTGACTCTCCAAGTGAAGATGATCCGTATCCAAGCACAGGTGTAGACCCTTCAGGAGGAGGCTGCATGACACCGAGCTGAGGTTACACAGCTCAAAGATGAGATTGCATGCCTTAGGGCACGGGGCGAGCACTGGGGAGCTGACATGGACTATTGCCCAAATCACTTTCTATCAGACATTATACTATTAGATGGTGCTAGAGGAGGATAGACTACCCCTTCCAGCTAACATTGTAGATCCGATTAGGATCAGGTCATCGAGGACTTCATCTCGATCGATGACTAGGACTTGCAGTACTACACATATTGCGATGGGGCCACCTCGTCCACCTCAGGGTAGGGGAGGAGATGATGCTGAGAGCTCAAGGGGTTATCGAGGCTAGACTACTGCATTTCATTATACAGATTGATATGATAGCATTTATTATTTTTGATAGAGGATTGAGTATGTCGAGGTACAGATTGTGGCATACCAATCTAGTTTTGATGATGTATATATTGTTGATATATATATGAGATGAGATATATTTTTGATCATATGACTTGTGTATTTTTATGATGCTTTTATGTTTGATTGATTGATTTGATGATTGGATTGAGGATTCATGTAATTATGTTTTTGGAAATATTATAATTTTGATGTCATGTAATATTTTAAATGAAATAATCTGATGTAACAAATTGGTTGTTTGTGATGTAATGTGATAAAAAAATAAAAAGAGACTTCTAACAATAATTTCAAAGGACATTGTCACTATTATAGACCATTTCATGGAGTCGCCGCTCACTCGATCGTCAAGCTAATCTCAGTATAGAAATATTGTTAAAAGTAAAAGAGTGCTTAAGAGACTGTCTTAAGACTTTGGTGCAATGGTGCAAATGATGATGATGATAGTTTGTTTTCAGAGTTTCATGAAAATAATATGCATGAAATAATGTTAAAATGACTTTTTGCTAGGCATAATTTCTTAAGTGTGATAATTTTTTTTTGGATAATTCCCTAGGGATTATACCATCATTGCAAAATTGAAGGTTGACATAATGACATGAAATAATGAAAATGTGCATGCTTTTTGTTTAAAAACATAATTGTATAATAGAATGATTTAAGTCATATGGTTTTCATGATTTTTAAATAAATGGGGAATAAAAATAGTTACAATGGTTTGCGCTAGGCATAGAATATGTAGGTATAGACTTATACCATCATCGCAAAAATCAAGGAAAAATAGATTGTTTTATTGCATGGTTAATTTTTTAATAAACAGAAAATATGAAGATGAGGACTTGCGCTAGGCATAAAATTCTAATTTTTGTGTTGGAACTATACCATCGTCGCAAAAGTCAATAATATATATATGTTTTGATTGTATGGTTTTGAAAGAAATTTTGATCTTTTTGATTATGTATGTAGTTGTCTAAACAACTGTACTTGAAAGAAGAAAATCAATTATTCCAAAAAATTTTGCAAAAAATATTTCAAAGTATTTTAAAGACAAAAGTTAGATTTATAAGGAGTCCCATGTGCATATGTGAGTTCATTTCCAATCTTGATTTATCATAATGATACACAAAATCTCTCAAATATAAAATGTGTGTGCAATTGCTATGTTCATTTACCAGTTTTGAGCAAGATAATATGATACAAGTGATTTGAATAAACCAACTAAGTGTTCATTAACCATGATGTAGATGCATATAACCATACTAGACTACTATGTAGGTCGGATTATCAAGAGCTAGCTAATCCATAAGCAGACATAGGTCTGTACAAAAGAAGGTCGCTAATGTGACAGACATATCGCTACGCTAGGAGTTACCCAAGGCCAAGCAGGTTGGGCACAAACCACCTGTTATGGGGCTTACCTCACAGTTTTTGAATAATTGAGAATTCCAGGGATTCAAGCTCATCAACCCTTCTTTTATTTTCAAAGGGTAGGGGAAGGGATTTTATTGCCTTTGCTTTTGCTTTATTTTTTTTTCTTTTCTTTTCTTTTTGTATTTTTGCTTGATAATTGAGATAATGCTTGAAATATTGCTGTAATAATATAAAATAACATTTTTTTCTCTTTTTCTTGAAATTTGCCTTTTGTTCTATACTAGGGATACTTGCTCGGATTAGCTGTAGAGAAAGGGATTTTTATTCTAGGTAGGGGTGAGCTTGTCCTTTTGCCAATTCTCAAAGATTCTAGACCATGTGCATGATAGGATAGCAGGGGAAACTTTTCGCTCAAGAAACCACTTCTACTATGTAGCAAAGCATAGAAATTACAAATATAATCATTTTATTGTGAAAAGATGTGCTTGGTTTAAGTAAATAACAAGATCAATTCTCTGTGCTCAAACTTTATTTAATTGAATTTTGTGGACTTTGATATAAGAGAGATTAGTAATCATGCCAGATAAAATCAAGATATTTATTTTGTGAGTGTGAAAATGAGGGATTCCAAATAAGTGCTAATTTATCCAAAATAATTTGAAACATATAACTGCAACATTTGTAAGAAGATATATATAAATACTTTTTGAGAAGTTTTGATAATGTTGACTCTCTCTTTCTTCTTTATGTTGTTTTGGTTTCGAAAGAGTCAAGAATATTGTTATTTTTATTTTTATCATTTTTGAAAGAATTAACAAGTGCCATAAATAAATATAACAAATAGTTTTGAAGATTTTGATGATTATGAATGTTTTTGGTGTTTTTGAATTTATAAATTGAAAGAAATACAAAATAGTGATTTTGAAATATTTTAAAAAAATATATACAAAGATGAAATGACCAAATTTATACATGGTAACGTTTAAGATGCAAAATATTCATGGGTTCTTTAAGTTCTTTACCATCTAAGGTAGATAGTTTGTATGCTCTTGATTCAAATTTAGCAGTAATAATGTATGGTCCAAGCCAATTGGGCTCAAATTTACCTTTAAGGTCCTTAGTTGCATTAGTATTTTTTTTATTTTCCTTTAAAACAAGGTCACCAATCTCAAAGGATCGATGACGAACTTTTTTAGCATATGATATTTTAAGCTTGTTTTGGTAGGCATAGAGATGCTCCAAAGCATTGATGCATTTTTCATCTAGGAGTTCCAGCTGACTGAGTCTGCCAGCTCAATATTCATCTCCTACTTCGGTATCTTGAAGTAGTAGAGCCAAAGAAGGAACTTCTAATTCAAAAGGAAAAACTGCTTCAGCACCATAAACCAAAACAAAAGGTGAAGTTCCAGTGGGGGTTCGAACACTAGTTCGATAGGCCCACAAGGCTAGATATAACTGAATGTGCCAGTCGCGACCAGTTTTATTGACCAATATTTTGAGAATTTTGATTAAGGTTTTGTTAGATGCTTCTGCTTGACCATTACCCCTGAGGATAATAGGGAGTGGACCAGCGATGTTGAATCTTATATTTTTGGCATAGTTTTTTAACATCTTTATTTTTGAAATAGGTTCCATTGTCAGAGATGAGATTTGCAAGAATTTTGAACCTGCAAATGATTTGATTAAAAATAAATTTAGATACTTGTGTGCTAGTGCAAAAATCTAAAGGCATAGCTTCGACCCACTTCATGAAATACTCAGTGGCAGTATTGATTTTTCCAATAATATCTAAGCCCCATTTGGAAAATGGCCAAGGAGATGAAATAGCCTATAGTTATTATGCAGGCACATGGACAAGGTCAACATGTTTTTGGCACTTGTCGCAATGGCGCACATAATCATGTGCGTCATTCTCCATGGTAGGCCAAAAGTATCCTATCCTAAGGAACTTTTTAGCAATGACACTACCATTGAAGTGTCCTCCACAAGATCCATCATGGGCTTCACTCAAGGCTGATTTGGATTCATCTAGATTCAAACATCTTAATAGGATACCTTCAAAAGATCTCCTATACAAAGTATTTCCAATTATTACAAATCGACTTGCTTGTCTACGTAATAACCGACGCTGGTTTCTATTAGAATTGGCAGGGAAAGTCCCATTTTGGAGAAAATTAAATATATCTATATACCAAGGTTCAGGAGTAGTTTCATTGATTAGAAACACATCCAAAGGTTCTAAGCATGATGTATTTGAAGCGGTTTCCTGGAGTCAAAAAATAATGATAGTGGCATATTCGTCATCTAACTCCAAGGGTAGGAGAGATGCAGCTACGACCATAGCATCAGCTGCACAGTTGCAAGTTTGAGGAATAGCTTCCAAGGTAACTTGATCAAATAGAGACATTAATTGTAAAACATAGGCTTTATATGGGCGTAGTTTATCATCTCTGGTCTGATAAACTTCATTAATTTGGTTTATAACCAGTTGAGAATCACCAAAAACTAATAGGTGTTTAATTTTTAGCGCCAAGGCAGCTCGTAATCCAAGGATTAGAGCTTCATATTCAGTAGTATTATTGGTGCAAGCAAATGTTAATTTGAAGGACAGAGGAATAAGATGTTTTTGTGGGGATATTAAAATAATACCCTCACTAGCCCCACTCATGCATCGGGCTCCATCAAAGTATAAGGACCATTGTTTAGTATGGTCTGCCTCTAATTGAAGGCATTCATTAAGAAACTCAATGATGAGGGGATGGGTAGACTCTAAGGGTGCAGCAACTAATTGATCTGCTATGATTTGACCCTTAACAGACTTTTGTCCTATGAATGTGAGATAAAACTCGTTTAGAGCAAGAACCCACTTGGCTGTGCGACCCGATAAATAAGGTCAACTCATGAGATACCTCAAGGGATCGTATTTAGCAATGACATAAGTTTTTTGACTAAGCATATAATGTCGTAATTTTTGTGTAGCAAACACGACTGCTAGACATAGTTTTTCCAACGCTGTATAGCGGGTTTCATAACTGACGAAGGTTCGGCTAATATAATAATTAGCACGTTCTCTCTTCGCATCATCAAGCTGAGCTAACATAGCTCCTAAGGTAGAATTTGAAGCTGAAATATATAATAGAAATGGGCGATCAGGTTTAGGCGGTGAAAGCACCGATGGATTAAGGAGGTATTGCTTGAGAAGTTCAAAAGCTTCTCTACATTCGTCGTCCCAATTAAAAGGGACATCCTTCTTAAGGAGTTTAAGAAAGGGACCAGTTTTGTTCGCCAGCTTATCGATGAAGTGATGGATGGCTTGAAGCTTACCTTGTAAACTTTGTAACTTAGATATATTAGTAGGTGCGGGCATATTAGTGATAGCCGCAATCTTGAGAGGGTCGATTTCGATACCACGTAAAGAAACTAAAACCCCTAATAGTTTACCGAACTTAACTCCAAATATGCATTTGGCTGGATTTAATCAAATAAGATATTCTCGTAATCGAGTAAAAAAATTTCTCAAATCATCTAAATTATTATCTTCAATAATAGAGCGAGCTATAATATCATCTACATAATCATGTAGAATATCATGCATCATATCATGAAAAATATAAGTCATAGCTCGTTGATAGGTTGCACCTACGTTCTTTAAGCCAAATGGCATCACTTTCCAAAAAAAAATACCCTAGGGGGTAATAAAGGTTGTTTTAGCCTGATCTTCAGAAACTATCCTGATCTGATTATAACCGAAGAATCCATCCATTAAGGACATCATCCCACTCCCGACAGTAAAGTCAATGATTTGATCCATGTTTGGAAGAGGAAAATCATCTTTAGGGCATGCAGCGTTAATATCTCTAAAATCTGTGCAAACCCTAACTTTGGTGGCTTATTTTTTGGTAAATGAAACTACATTTGAGATCCATTCAGCATAATCAATAGCTTGTATAAAAACAACATTCAGGAGTTTTTCTAACTCCCCTTTGACTAGCAAAGCCACTTTGGGATGCATTTTTCTAAGTTTTTGTTTAATAGGTTTAGCATCCGGATGGACCACTAGATGATGCATGACTACAGAAGGGTCTAGACCTGGCATATATTTATATGTCCAAGCGAAGACATCTTCATACTTTTTAAGGAATGCAATATATTGTTCTTGTTTTTCTTGACTTAATTTTGATCCAATATTGATTATGTGAGGATTATCCTCAGTTCCAATGTTAATTTTAATGACGTTTTCTACTTCCATGTGTAGATATCTTTCAAAATTAGGTGGGGCGAGTGAAACGCCCAATTCTTGTAATTCTTGTAAGGTTAATTTGGATAATTCATCTTGAGGAGTAGCGGTCTCAAGTTGGGCTATAGTAGGTATAGAACCATCAAAATAAAATCCATTGTGTAACATCTCTTCAACGGAGACATCATGGAAGATATCTCCTTCCAACTCTTCATCGGGGTTAGAAATCATTTCAGGGTAAGCTATGGATAGCATGTTACATGTAAAAGGCTAATTTTTTAGAGGCAAATCATCATGCCTATCCAAATAATCCTGATAACATATGAGTTGTTCATCATATTCAAAAGGAAAGGGTTGACCCTTACTAGGAAATAGGCCCACACCACAGTGGGCAGACCATGGTTCTACCTCGAAAGGTTCTTTCATGCCATTTTGGAAAGGTCCCAAGCCTTTCCCTTTATATCCCATTTTAAGAATTATGGGTTTAGCTTTAATATATTCATTGGTAAAATAACATCGAGCGTATCCCTCATGATGAGGTTTGATATTTCGAGGGATTCTTCCCCAGTCATATCCTTTATAAATGAAGGCACAACTCCCGACTTGGTAAGTACTTCCCATAGGTTGTGGGAGGCCCAAAGTACGAGGAGATGGCGGTAAGTTATTTAAAAGAATTGAATCTCGCATGAAAGCATTTTTTTTTTCTGATATTAAGGTTGTGGATAAATTTGGTAAAATTTCATCAAAAATGGCATAAGATGTAGAAGGATCATTCCCTATATCTTTAGATATGGAAGGTATGATAGATGTTGATAATGTGGAAGGTATGATAGGTGTGTCTATAGGTTTTGAAATTATAGGGATAGAACCTGAAGGATGATCTTTTTGAGTTTCTGGAGTGGTTTGTTTAGAATATTGTTGATCGATATATGAGGATGAAATTAATGGAGGGGAAATAGGTGAAGCTATGGGTGTGTGTTTCACAGTTTTAGATGAAAAATAAGAATTAGGATGTGTGGATGACAGAGCAGGGCAGAATTGCACTCCAACAGGTTTTGCCAAAGCACACATATCAAAGGGTCTAGGGTCACCATGGATAGTGACCAACTGATTTTTAAATTCGAATTTAACACATTGGTGTAAAGTTGATGGGACCGCTCACATCACATTGATCCAAGGGTGACCCAAGAGTATATTGTATGATGCTGGGAAATGTACAATAAACACGATTGTATCTAGGGTTCTAGGACCAACTTGCAATGGAATGGTAATAACTCCACATGTTTCTTGTGTTTCATCATTGAAATCTTTGATAATCATATTAGTTTTCTTCATTTCATCACTTCTAAAGCCAAATATTTGGTAGAAGTCAAAAGTGCAAATGTTTAGAGATGAACCATTGTCAATCAAGACTCGTTTGATAGCTACATCTCCAATTATAGCAGTAATATATAAGGGGTTATCCTTATGTAAACTGTGTTGTGGGATATCTTTATCTTGAAAGTCAATACAATCAACCTCTCTAGTGATGATAGTATTGGCCATAGCTTCAGGTTGAATGTTTTGAGGTACCATCATTTGGCTTAATGTAAGCATCAACTCATCCCTATGGGTAGGAGAAGATCTTAATAAATCCAAAAGGGAAATTTTGGCTGTAGTATTAGATAATTGCTCATTAATATTGTAAGGGGGTTTAGGTTGAACATTGGAAGCATGATTCCCTTTATTGGGATTTTTCAAAACGAATGGAGCTGATCCATCATTCTAGTTTGGTTCTTGTTGAGAATTTTGAGCCTATTGTCAAGTAACGACTCCAATGGTACCTACAATGTTATATTGAGGACACTGAACTGGTCTCGGTCTAGCATTTATGGCTTGTTCATTTGGAAGGAATTGATTAGAAGAAGGTCGAGTAGTAACTCTTCTAGGAAATGGTTCTTTTGGAACCATAGCATCTGTGATGGGTTGAATAGGATCTGATTCATTTTTAGAACTATTCGATTGGTTTGAAGTGATGTCCACTTCACTTTCAGTATCTGATTCTATATCACTAGAATCAGGATTTGGAATATTATGTAAGGGCCTAGTCGTAACCAAGGACAAGGTTGTGTCAAATATTTGAGGATCTTGAACAGGTAATTGTCCGCTAATGGTTCCTACATATCGGGTAGGAGGGGGAACATTATGATGTTCAATTTGATTGGCCACCTCTTTACCATGTCTTGGTAAAGGGTGTTGAAATATGTCTAATGATTGATTAGCATTTTGATTTTGATTTTGGGTAATGTTCTTTTGAGGATTATTAGGAGCATTTTGTTTAGGTTGGAAGGCTTGCACTTCCATTTCATTATTATCAATCAGATATTGTATTTTATGTTTCAACCTTTTACAAGCATTGGTAGAGTGTCCAGGTCCTCTATGGAAATCATAATGTAAGTCAGCTCTGTATCCGGGTATAGTTGGATCAGGTTCCCGGATAGCTAGTAATTGTATCAAACCTCTTTCGAGTAATTGAGGTAAAATAGTTGATAATGGTTGATTCAATCTAGTAAATTCTCGAGGAGGTTTATCAGGAGGTTTCAATATAAATTTTTCTGTTGTCTTCATTGCATTGATATTAGCAACATTTTTGTTGTTAGTAACTCCATCACCAATAACTTGTTTGTTTTTATATTGATTTCTAGAGGTTTTCTCATCATCCTTCTTCCTAAGTTGGCCTCTCCTAATGAGGGCATCTTCTACTCTTCGAGCTAAATCTATAGCTTGATTGAAGGTAGTTAAAGTAGCAGTTGATAGCTCATAAGATATTTGTTCTTGTAAATTATTGATAAAAATGTCCAACATTTCCCTATAAGGTAGCACAAAGTGCATTTTTCCTATCAATTGCCTCCATCTAGCTAAGAAATCGGCAAAACATTCATCCTTGTCTTGTTTTAAGTTGTATAAATCTTTAATGGTTACATGCCTCTCGATGTAGGCACTGAATTGATGGACAAAAGATTTAGTTGTTTCTTCAAAGTTTCTCAAAGAATGAGTGGGCAATTGATAGTACCACTCTAATGCCATTCCACCTAAACTTTTTGGGAACATTTTTAGTAATAGCAAGTCATCATGTGATATATCATGACATGCTATCCTAAACATGCGAAGATGCTCTATGGGATCTTTGGTTCCTTTATATATAGGCATGATGGGCATGGGAAAATGCTTAGGGTATGGTTGAGCTACAACTATGGGATCCAAAGGTTGACTACATATCTCTCGATAATTGTACGAGGGATGATAAGGATCTATCTGGTCCATACGCGAAGCTAATTGTTTCACCATGGCTTCCAGATTACTAGTTTGCCCACCATATTGGTTCGGTAGGGCATTGATATGGGATTTGTGAGCATATGATGGAGGGACATGAAGATTAGATGCTATGTTGCTATTGTGTAAATTTTTGGTAGGAAAGGTGTTATGAAGGAATTTTGAAGTGGTATTATGTTGTATTCCAGATTGTTGAAAATTGGTGTTTGGCTTTATTTTAGGTTTTTGTTTACTTGAAGCATATTGCTCAATAGTTTGGTGAAATAAAGTAGTGAAGGAAGTTTTATTTTGTGTGGGAATGATTTTAGGTTGAATAACAGGTTCCTTAGGAGGTTGGGTAACCTATTGTTTTGACATGTTTTGAATCATAAGGACCATATCTGTATTGGATGGTCCAGCCTTATCACTTCCTTGATCAATGAAAGACAAGGGATTAGTGTGCACATCAAATGTATATTCCATGGCTACTTGAGTGTCACTAATTTGCCCTTTATCAATACGAACTGCCACATTAAGGGTGTCAATGTTATCATTGAGAAATTTTTGAAAATGATCTACGTTGTCAAAAGCAATAGTTCCATCTGGAGCTACTCTAGGGGATGAGGGTCCATCCTCTTTAACACTTTCTTCTTGTTCATTATCTTCACCTAGGTCATTTCTTGGTTGATCTAGAGTTTCTCCTTCCGGAATTGGATCTTCAAGAAGGACATTTGGGTCTCTAGTTTTATCTTGTAACCAATCTTCTTCTTCTCCTTCAGTTTGTTTACCATTCCTAAGTTTAGGCATTGTGCTTAATTTTGATTTCAGCAAATATATATATATATATATATATATATATATATATATGCAACAAGCTTAAGAGGTATATATTAACTATATACCTACTACAATATTTAAAATGAAATGTTTAAGTTTTTGTTATGTTTTTTAGTTTTTTAGTTTTTCTTTGTTTTTTTTAAATAATATTGTAAAGACAACAAATAACACAATAAATGCAAGAAATAAGACTGAAAGTAATGATCTAGTTTTCTATAAACAATTTATAAATATCATTAATGGGCTCTAGTTCTTCAGGAGTCATGAAGTGTTCTTCAAATTGAAAGTTTTCCTTCAAAAATTTAATGAAAAGAGCTATAGAAATACCATGTATTTTAGATTCTGATTGATAATAATAATTCTCACGACAATATTCACAATACAACATAGCTCTAGGAATGTTGTTCCATCTTATTCTAATCATAAGATCAGTTTCTTGGGATTCTATATGAACTATAAATTGTCGTATCACAACTGTGTTCTTGAGGTATTCCTCGAAAGTGAAAATTTTTGAAGACATAAGAGCTCTCCTATAAGCTAACCATCTATGGCAGGATCTCTGAAATTCATGATAAAATACAAGTTGATGAGGATCCAGGATTCTATCTAGGATAAGCCTCTTGATTTGTTTAAGTTTTGTTGACCTAGATGAAATGACACTAAGTCTTCTATCCAGTTCATACCACAAGAGTTGATTTCTATTTGTTTCAGGCACACTAAGCATAGAATTGATTTCTATGGCTGCCAATTGGTTTTCAACATTTATAGTAACTGCTAATATTTTCTTAGGAGCTACCATCTAAACATGATATTAATTTTAAATGATCTGAAATGCATCTATGTTTTAGTTGTTTTATTTTTTTTGTTTTTGGTTTTGTTTTCAAAAGGTTTAAAATGCATTCATGTCGGGTTCACCAAAATGTATCGCTCCAAATTTTTCACACCCTTACCTTCAGGCTATAGGATTTGTGCTTGGAATGGGGATGTGAAAAGGATGGCACGGTACCTCAGACTGAGAGGCATTGCAAAGGTCCTGCCTCTCAAGGGAGGTGTATATTGGTGATTTTTTGATGGATGGTGGGTTCACCAGGAAACATTCAATGGCAGTTTCCATGCTTAGGTTGGGAATGTGTTTTATGTGTTCATTTTAGCCTTAAGCATTCAAGTCCTAGGTTTGAAAAAATGCATCTAATCTATTCTATATGAAGATGCAGATTAAATGAATACAGAAAATAGAATTAAGATAGAAAATAGAGAAATTAAGGAATGTTAAAATAAAATACCTGATATGGATGTCTGATGAAGATTCTAATTCTTGAAGCAGTTAGGATCACCTCTGATCTGACAGGATCATCTGAGATCAGACAAGATCGTCTGAGATCTGACGAATTCATCAAAAACCTGCAAATAGAGAAATAGGTGCAAAACACAGAAAATGCAACTATTCTAACAGAGGGAAACAGTGTAAAATGATAGCAATAATATCAAACTAAAACTTAAAAATAGAAACATGAATGAATTATGCTAATTTAATCACAATTATGGCTTAATTATGCATTTAATCTAGATGGGTGAACTCCAAAATGCAAGATAGCATAAAATATCAAATAAACTAGCTAATTACAGCATAAAACAACAGATTAAAATATGAAGAAATGCAAACTTTAGGCATTGATTGCCTTAATGTGGACTACAGTCGAGATCATCTCGTATTGGTACAAAATCATCTCTAATTCGACAGGATCACCTCTGATCTGAATAGGATTGTCCACGACGATGTAAGCTTGCTCCGACTGAAAAACACTAAGGTACCTACAAAAAAATTTGAATAGAACTAATGCAAACAATAATTTGGGATGTTTTATCGTGTATGAAGTCAATTTACAGAGGATTATCAGCCAGGGGGGTGCTAAGGGGAGGGCTTAGGATTAAATAGGCTTAGGAGGGATGTTAAGAGGTTGGAGATCATCTCTATTTGGGAGATCTCCAATGGGGGAGGGTCTCTAACGGCGCAGACACGCTTCTGCCTGGATTAGAGACCCGTTGGAACAAAAACTAATTATGCAAAATTAGTTTTGGGACAAGATCATCTGGACGTCCTAGCCCAGACGAAATTGTCAAATCTGAGGCGATATCGTCTGATCGATGACGATATTTTCAAACAGTCAAAACAACCTCTAAAAATGGCATGGGAAAGGGGGAAATGGATTACACGGTGGTTAACGAACAGTTTGGGAGGTTAAAATTTGAATTTGAATTATTTACTAGAGTAAATGTAATTATTAAGATTTTACTGGACCAATTTTAGGGTGCTACAGTATTCAACGATATCGACAACAACACTTCGCACTCTGCGCACTGTCTCTGAGCATCGTACACCCTCTCCAAACTCTTCAAACAACCTTCATTTTATAATAATATTTTCAAGATCAAAAACCTAATCTTAGTCGAGTTGTAACCCTAATTTTAGTCGGCTACAAACCCTAATCTTCGTCAGTTGCAAACCCTAATCTTCATCAGCTTCAACTGTCTCTATAACTCTTCTGTAGTTGTTGCCATGAAAACACAACATGTCATGATATCAAGACACTTATGCCTTCGAACGCTTTCTCTTAGCTTTGGCCCACGAGAATGCAACATGTAGCGATATCGCTACACTTTTTCCTTCGTACGCTTTCTCTCAATTTTGGCTCGTAAGAATACATGTAGCGATATCTCTACACTTTTTATCTTTTCTCTATTTCTTAGCTTTGGCCCCGCAAAAACATAACATGTCACAATATCATGACACTTTCATTGTTGTACTTCTTTTCTTGGCTTATACCTGTGAAAACGCAGCATGTCATGAAAAATAAATGTTGTTTTCAAAAAACAATCAATGATTCTTCATACCCCTCACTTCACACCCCTAACTTCATACCCATTTCTTCATACCACTAACTTCATACCCCTTTTATCATACCCCTAACTTCATACCCCTCACTTCATATCCCTAATTTCAAACTCCTTACTTAATACCTTAAACTCTAAACCCTAAACCCTAAACCCCAAACTCTAAACCCTAAAACCTAAAAACCTAAACCCTTAATCCTAAAACCATAAATCCTAAACCATATAAACACTACAACTGAACCCCTAAACCCTAAGATATTAATTTATTAAAGTTAGGGGTATGATCCCCTAATTGATTAAAGGTAGGGGTATGAAGAAAGGGGTATGAAGTGAGGGGTATGAGGAAAGGGGTATGAATTGAGGGGTATGAAGTTAGGTGTATGAAGTTAGGGGGATTAAGTGAGGGGTTTGAAGTGAGTTGTATGAAGTTAGGGGTATGAGACCTTAACTAATTAAAGAAGTGGTTTTTTTTTTTTTTTAATTGTAAACTTTTATTTTAAAAAAATGAGGAAGTTTAAAATTTTAATTTTAACTTTAAATTTTTTTCTTTTTTCTTAGAAATTTAAAATTTTAATTTTAATTTTTTAACATTATAAAAACAAAAACAAAAAAAATCAAAGCATTATAAAATCATTTTTTTCAAAAACATTAGAAAATCGAAACAAATCAATGTTTTTTTTTTTTTAAATCAATGTTTGTTCATACCCCTCACTTCATACCCCAAACTTCATACCACTTTCTTCATACCCCTAACTTCATACCCCTTTATTCATACCCCTAGGGTGTGAAGTGAGAGGTATGAAGCTAGGGGTATGAATTAAGGGGTATGAAGTTAGGGGTATGAAGAAAAGGGTACAAATAAAGGGGTATGAAGTGAATTAATTTAGGGGTATGAAGTGAGGGGTATGAGATATTAATTGATTAAAGAAGTGGTTTTTGTAAGTATTCAATTAGTTAGGGGTATGAATAAATGGGTATGAAGAAAGGTATATGAGACATTAATTGATTAAATAAGTGATTTTTGTAAGTATTCAATTACTTAGGGGTATGAAGTGAGGGGTATTTAGTGAAGGGTATGAAGAAAGGGGTATGAATAAAGGGCTATAAAGCTAGGGGTATGAAGAAAGGGTTATTAATAAAGGGGTATAAAGTTATGGGTATGAAGAAAGGGGTATGAATTTAATGGTATGAAGAAAGGGGAATTAAGAAAGGGGTATGAATTTAGGGAGTATTAACAAAGAGGTATGAAGAAAGGATATGAAGTTAGGGGTATGAAGTTAAGGGTATGAATAAAGGGGTATGAAGTGAGGGGCATGAAGTGAGGGGTATGAATTTAGGGGTATGATACCTTAATTAATTAAATTTAGGGGTATGGAGAGAGGGGTATTAAGAAAAGGGTATGAAGTGAGGGGTATGAAGAAAGGGGTATGAATTGAAGGGTATGAAGTTAGGGGTATGAAGTTAAGGGTATGAGAACTTAATTGATTAAAGAAGTGGTTTTTGTAAGTATTTAATTACTTAGGGGTATGAAGTGAGGGATATGAAGAAAGGGGTATGAATATAGGGGTATGAAGTTAGGGGTATGAAGAAAGGGGTATGAAGGTAGGGGTATACAGAAAGGGGTATGAATTTAGGGGTATGAAGTTAGGGAGTATTAATAAAGGAGTATGAAGAATGGGTATGAAGTTAGGGGTATGAAGAAAGGGGTATGAAGTGAGGGGTATGAAGTTAGGGGTATGACACATTAATTGATTAAAGAAGTGGTTTTTGTATTAATTTTAATTTTTTTAATTGTAAAATTTAATTAAAAAAACAATTAGGAAATTGGTATGAAGAAAGGGTATGAAGTTAGAGGTATGAATTTAGGGGTATGAAAAAAGGGGTACGAAGTTAGGGGGTATGAGGAAGGGTGTATGAAGTTAGGGGTATGAAGAAAGGGGTATGAAGTAAGGGGTATGAAGTTAGAGGTATGAAGAAAGTGGTACGATTAAGGAAGTGGTTTTTGTAAGTATTCAATTAATTATGGGTATGAAGTGAGGGATATGAGACCTTAATTGATTAAATAATTAGTTTTTGTATGTATTCAATTAGTTAGGGGTATGAATAAAAGGCTACAAAGTGAGGGGTATGAATAAAGGAGTATGAAGTTAGGGGTATGAAGAAAGAGATATTAGACATTAATTTATTAAATAAGTGGTTTTTGTAAGTATTCAATTACTTAGGGTTATGAAGTGAGGGGTATAAAGAAAGAGGTATGAATAAAGAGGTATGAAGTTAGGGGTATGAATAAAGGGGTATTAAGTAAGGGGTATGAAGTTAGGGGGTTTGAAGAAATATTTATGAAGTGAATAAGTTAGGGGTATCAAGTGATGGGTATGAGATCTTAATTTATTGAATAAATAGTTTTTGTAAGTAATAAATTGGTTAGGGGTATGAAGAAAGGGATATAAGACATTAATTGATTAAATAAGTGGTTTTTTAAAGTATTTAATTAATTAGGGGTATGAAGTGAGGGGTACGAAGAAAGAGGTTTGAAGTTAGGGGTATGAAGAAAGGTATTTGAATTTAGGGGTATGAAGTTATGGAGTATCAAGAAATGGGAATGAAGAAAGGGGTATGAAATTAGGGGCATGAATTTAGGGGTATGAATAAAGGGGTATGAAATGAGGGGTATTAATAAAAGGGTGTGAAGTGAGGGGTATGTTAGGGGTATGAGACCTTAGTTGATTAAAGTTAGGGGTATGAAGAGAGGGGTATGAATAAAATGGTATGAAGTGAGGGGTATGAAGAAAGGGGTACAAATTGAGGGGTATGAGACCTTAGTTGATAAAGTTAGGGGTATGAAGAGAGGGGTATAAATAAAGGGGTATGAAGTGAGGGGTATGAAGAAAATGGTACAAATTGAGGGGTATGAATTTAAGGGTATGAAGTTAGGGGTATGAAGTTAGAGGGTATGAAGAAAGGGGTATGAAGAAAGTGGTATGAATTGAGGGGTATGAAGTTAGGGGTATGAAAAAGGGGTATGAAGTGAATGAAGTTAGGGGTATGAAGTGAAGGGTATCAGACATTAATTGATTAAAGAAGTGGTTTTTGTAAGTATTCAATTAGTTAGGGGTATGAAGAAAGGGGTATGAAGTGAGGGGTATGAAGAAAGGGATATGAGCCACTAATTTATTAAAGAAGTGGTTTTTTTAAGTATTCAATTACTTGGGGGTATGAAGTCAGGGGTATTTAGTGAGGGGTATGAAGAAAGGGGTATGAAGTTAGGGGTTATGAAGAAAGGGGTATAAAGTGAATGAATTTAGGGGTATTAAGTGAGGGGTATGAGACTTTAATTGATTAACGAATTGGTTTTTTGAAGTAATCAATTGGTTAGAGGTATGAAACAAGGGGTATGAAGAAAGGGGTATGAAGAAAGGGGTATGAAGCGAGGGGTATGAAGAAATGGATATGAGATATTAATTGGTTAAAGAAGTGGTTTTTGTAAGAATTCAATTACTTAGGGATATGAAGTTAGAGGTATTTAGTGAGGGGTATGAACAAAGGGGAATGGAGTTGGGGTTATGAAGAAAAGGGTGTGAAGTTAGGGATATTTATGGAGTATGAAGTTAGGGGTATGAATAAAGGGGTATTAATAAAGTGGTATGAAGTGAGGGGTATGATGAAATGGGTATGAAGTGAGGGGTATGAATTTATGGGTTTAAAAAAAAAATCAATGTTTCTTCATACCCCTCACTTCACACCCCTAACTTCATATCATTTTCTTCATACCCCTCATTTCACATCCCTTTCCTCATACCCCTAACTTCATACCCCTAAATTCATACTACTCACTAAATAAATACTTACAAAAACAATTTCTTTAATAAATTAATGTCTCATACCAATAACTAATTTAATACTTATAACAACCACATCCTTAATAAATTAGTGTCTCATACCCCTAACTTCACGATTTAGGGTTTAGGGTTTAGGTTTTAGTTAAAGAAGTGGTTTTTGTAAGTATTCAATTAGTTAGAGAAATTAAGTTAGAGGTATGAGACATTAATTGATTAAAGAAGTGGTTTTTGTAGGTATTTAATTATTTAGGAGTATGAAGTGAGGGGTATGAAGCGAGGGGTATGAAGTAATGGATATGAAGAGATGGGTATGAAGTGAATGAAGTTAGGGGTATGAAGTGAGGGGTATGAGACCTTAATTTATTAAAGATGTGGTTTTTGTAAGTAGTCAATTAGTTAGGGATGTGAAGAAAGGGATATGAAGTGAATGAAGTTAGGGGTTTGAAGTGAGGGGTATGAGACCTTAATTGATTAAAGTAGTTGTTTTTATAAATATTTGATTAGTTAGGTGTATGAAGAAAGGGGTATGAAGTGAGGGGTATTAAGAAAGGAATATGAGACATTAATTGATTAAAGAAATGATTTTTGAAAGTATTCAATTACTTAGGGTTATGAAGTGAGGGGTATTTATTTAGGGTATGAAGAAAGGGCTATGAATAAAAGGGTATGAAGTTAAGGGTATGAAGAAAGGGATATGAAAAAAAGGGTATGAAGTAAGGGGTATGAATAAAGGGGTATTAAGTGAATGAAGTTAGGGGTATGAAGGGAGGGGTATGAGACCTTAATTTATTAAATAAGAGGTTTTTGTAAGGATTCAATTAGTTAAAGGTATGAAAAAAGGGATATGAGATATTATTTTATTAAAGAAGTTGTTTTTGTAAATATTCAATTACTTAGTGGTATGAAGTGAGGGGTATTTAGTGAAGGGTATGAAGAAACAGGTATGAAGAAAGGGGTATGAAGTTAGGTGTATGAGACCTTAATTGATTAAAGTTAGGGGTATGAAGAGAGGGGTATGAAGAAAGGGGTATGAAGTGAGGGGTATGAAGTAAGGGGTGTGAATTGAGGGGTATGAAGTTAGGGGTATGAAGTAAGGGGTATGAGATATTAATTAATTAAAGAAGTGTTTTTTATTTAATTTTAAATTTTTTTAATTGTAAATTTTAATTAAAATAATAATAATTTGGAACTTTAAAATTTTAATTGTAAACTTTATTTTTTTCTTTTTTCTTAGAAACTTTAAAATTTTAATTTTACCTCTAATTTTTTAACCTTAGAAAAAAAACAAAAAATCAAAACGTTAAAAAATCAAATTTTTTTCAAAAACTTTAGAAAATCGAAAAAAATCAATGTTTTTTTTTTTAAATCAATGTTTCTTCATACCCCTAACTTCACACCACTAACTTCATACCCCTTTCTTCTTACCACTAAATTCATACCCCTTTACTCATACCCCTAACTTCATACCCCTCACTTCATATCCCTAACTTCAAAATCCTTACTTAATACCTTAAACTCTAAACCCTAAACCCTAAACCCAAAACTCTAAACCCTAAAACCTAAAAACCTAAACCCTTAATCCTAAAACCCTAAATCCCAAACCGTATAAACACTAATATCTAAACCCTAAGATCTTAATTTATTAAAGTTAGGGGTATGATTCCTTAATTGATTAAAGTTAGGGGTATGAATAAAGGGGTATGAAGTGAGGGGTATGAGGAAAGGGGTACGAATTGAGGGGCATGAAGTTAGGTGTGTGAAGTTAGGGGGATGAAGTGAGGGGTTTGAAGTGAGTTGTATGAAGTTATGGGTATGAGACCTTAATTGATTAAAGAAGTGGTTTATATTTTTTAATTGTAAACTTTTATTTTTAAATAATGAGGAAATTTAAATTTAAATTTTAACTTTAATTTTTTTTATTTTTTCTTAGGAATTTTATAATTTTATTTTTTAATTTTTTAACATTAGAAAAAAACAAAAAAAAAAACAAAGCATTAGAAAACCATTTTTTTTTTCAAAAATATTAGAAAATCGAAACAAATCAATGTTTTTTTTAAAAAATCAATGTTTCTTCATACCCTCACTTCATACCCCTAACTTCATACCCATTTATTCACACCCCTAACTTCATACCCCATTATTCATACCCCTAACTTGATTTAGGGTGTGAAGTGAGAGGTATGAAGCTAGGGGTATGAATTAAGGGGTATGAAGTTAGGGGTATGAAGAAAAGGGTACAAATAAAGGGGTATGAAGTTAGGGGGTATGAAGTGAATGAAGTTAGGGGTATGAAGTGAGGGGTACGAGACATTAGTTGATTAAAGAAGTGGTTTTTGTAAGTATTCAATTAGGTAGGGGTTTGAATAAATGGGTATGAAGTGAGAGGTATGAAGAAAGGGATATGAGACGTTAATTGATTAAATAAGTTATTTTTATAAATATTCAATTACTTAGGGGTATTAAGTGAGGGGTATTTAGTGAAGGGTATGAAGAAATGGGTATGAATAAAGGGTTATAAAGTTAGGGGTATGAAGAAATGGTTATGAATAAAGGGGTATAAAGTTAGGGGTATGAAGAAAGGGGTATGAAGTTAAGGGTATGAAGAAAGGGGTATTAAGAAAGGGGTATGAAGTTAGGGAGTATTAACAAAAATGTATGAATAAAGGGATATGAAGTTAGGGGTATGAAGTTAAGGTTATGAAGAAAGAGGCATAAAGTGAGGGGTATGAAGTGATGGGTATGAATATAGGGGTATGAATTTAGGGGCATGAGACCTTAATTAATTAAAGTTAGGGGTATGAAGAGAGGGGTATTAAGAAAGGGGTATAAGGTGAGAGGTATCAAGAAAGGGGTTTGAATAAATGGTTGTGAAGAAAGGGGTATGAAGTGAGGGGTATGAAGAAAGTGGTATGAATTTAGGGGTATGAAGTTAGGGGTATGAGAACTTAATTGATTAAAGAAGTGGTTTTTGTAAGTATTCAGTTACTTAGGGGTATGAAGTGAGGGATATGAAGAAAGGGGTATGAATAAAGGGGTATGAAGAAAGGGGTATGAAGTTAGGGGTATGAAGAAAGGGGTATGAAGAAAGGGGTATGAAGTTAGGGGTATGAAGTTAGGGAGTATTAATAAAGGAGTATGAATAATGGGTACAAAGTTAGGGATATGAAGAAAGGGGTATGAAGTTAGGGGTATGACACCTTAATTTATTAAAGAAGTAGTTTTTGTTTTAATTTTAATTTTTTAAATTGTAATCTTTAATTAAAAAAAACAATTAGGAACTTTCAAATTTTAATTATAACTTTAATTTTTTTTTCTTATAAATTTTGAAATTAAATAAGTGGTTTTTGTAAGTTTTTAATTACTTAGGGGTATTAATTGAGGGGTATTTAATGATGGGTATGAATAAAAGGGTATGAAGTTAGAGGTATGAATTTAGGGGTATGAAGAAAGGGGTACGAAGTTAGGGGTATGAAGTTAGGGAATATCAGGAAATGGGTATGAAGAAAGGGGTACGAAGTTAGGGGTATGAAGTTAGGGGATATGAGGAAATGGGTATGAAGTTAGGGGTATGAAGAAAGGGTATGAAGTAAGTGGTATGAAGTTAGAGGCATGAAGAAAGTGGTATAATTAAGGAAGTGGTTTTTTTAAGTATTCAATTAATTAGGGGTATGAAGTGAGGGATATGAGACCTTAATTGATTAAATAATTAGTTTATATAAGTATTCAACTAGTTAGGGGTATGAATAAATGGCTACGAAGTGAGGGGTATGAATAAAGGAGTATGAATTTTAGGGTATGAAGAAAGAGATATGAGACATTAATTGATTAAATAAGTAGTTTTTGTAAGTATTCAATTACTTAGGGTTATGAAGTGAGGGGTATGAATAAAGGGGTATTAAGTAAGGGGTATGAAGTTAGTGGGTATGAAAAAAGAGTTATGAAGTGAATTAAGCTAGGGGTATGAAGTGAGGGGTATGAGATATTAATTGATTAAAGAAGTAGTTTTTGTAAGTATTCAATTAGTTAGAGGTATGAAGTGAGGGGTATGAAGAAAGGGATATAAGACATTAATTGATTAAATAAGTGGTTTTGGTAAGTATTCAATTAATTAGGGGTATGAAGTGAGGGGTATTTAGTGAGGGGTATGAATAAATGGGTATGAATAAAGGGGTGTGAATTTAGGGATGTGTAGAAAGGTGTGTAAATTTAGGGGTATGAAGTTAGGGAGTATGAAGAAAGGGGTATGAAATTAGGGGCATGAATTTAGGGGTATGAAGAAAGGGGTATAAATAAATGGGTATGAAATGAGGGGTATTAATAAAGGGGTATGAAGTGATGGGTATGTTAGAGGTATGAGACCTTAGTTGATTAAATTTAGGGGTATGAAGAGAGGGGTATGAAGTGAGGGGTGTGAATAAAGGGGTGCAAATTGAGAGGTATAAATTTAAGGGTATGAAGTTATGGGTATGAGACCTTAGTTGATTAAATTTAGGGGTATGAAGAGAGGGATATGAAGCAAGGGGTATGAAGTGAGGGGTATGAAAAAAATGGTACAAATTGAGGGGTATGAAGTTAAGGGTATGAATAAAGGGGTATTAAATGAGGGGTATGAAGAGAGTGGTATGAATTGAGGGGTATGAGGTGAATGAAGTTAGGGGTATGAAGTGAGGGGTATCAGACATTAATTGATTAAAGAAGTGGTTTTTGTAAGTATTCAATTATTTAGGGGTATGAAAAAAGGGGTATGAAGTGAGGGGTATGAAGAAAGGGATATGAGACATTAATTTATTAAAGAAGTGGTTTTTTTAAGTATTCAATTACTTGGGGTATGAAGTCATAGGTATTTAGTGAGGGGTTTGAAGTTAGGGGTTATGAATAAAGGGGTATAAAGTGAATGAAGTTAGGGGTATGAGACCTTAATTTATTAAATAATTATTTTTTTGAAGTAATCAATTGGTTAGGGTTATGAAGAAAGGGGTATGAAGTTAGGGGTATGAAGAAAGGGATATGAGACATTAATTGATTAAAGAAGTGGTTTTTGTAAGAATTTAATTACTTAGGGGTATGAAGTGAGAGGTATTTAGTGAGGGGTATGAACAAAGGGGTATGAAGTTAGGGGTATGAAGAAAGGGGTGTGATGTTAGGGATATTTATGGAGTATTAAGACAGGGGATTGAAGTTAGGGGTATGAAGTTAGGGGTATTAAGAAAGGGGTATTAAGTGAGGGGTATGATAAAATGGGTGTAAAGTGAGGGGTATGAAGTTAGGGGTTTGAGACCTTAATTGATTAAAGTTAGGGGTATGAAGAGAGGGTTATGAATAAAGGGGTATGAATTGAGTGGTATGAAGAAAGGGTTATGAATCGAGGGGTATGAAGGTATGTCCGTGGAGTTAGGGGTATGAATTTAGGGGTATGAAACCTAAATTGATTAAAGAATTTTTTTTTTTTCAATTGTAAACTTTAATTAAAAAAAACAAAATTATGAACTTTAAAATTTTAATTATAACTTTAATTTTTTTCTTTTTTTTAAGGAACTTGAAAATTTTAATTTTAATTTTTTTAACAAAAAAAAATAAAACAAAAAAAGTCAAAGCTTTAGAAAATAAAAAAAATTCAAAAACTTTAGAAAACTTTAAAAAGTAAAAAAAAAAAAACAATGTTTCTTCATACTCCTCACTTCACATCCCTAACTTCATATCTCTTTCTCCATACCCTTAACTTCATACCCCTTTCCTCATACCCCTAACTTTATACTTCTCACTTCATACCCCTCACTAATTGAATACTTACAAAAATCAATTCTTTAATCAATTAATGTCTCATACCCCTAACTTCATACCCCTCACTTCATACCCCTAACTAATTAAATACTTACAAAAACTATCTCTTTAATAAATTAATATCTCATACTCCTAACCTCAATTATTTAGGGGTATGAGACATTAATTGATTAAAGAAGTGGTTTTTATAATAATTTAATTAGCTTGGGGTATGAAGTTAGGGGTACAAAGTTAGGGGTATTAAGTGAGGGGTATCTAGTGAGGGGTATGAAGTGAGGAGTATGAAGTTAGGGGTATGAAGTGAATGAATTTAGGGGTATGAAGTGAGGGGTATGATACCTTAATTGATTAAAAAAGTGGTTTTTGTAAGTATTCAATTTGTTAGGGGTATGAATAAAGGGGTATGAAGTGAGGGGTATGAATAAAGGGATATAAGAAATTAATTGATTAAAGAAGTCATTTTTGTAAGTATTCAATTACTTAGGGGTATGAAGTGAGGTTATGAATAAAGGGGTATTAAGAAAGGGGTATGAAGTTAGGGGTATGAATTTAGGGGTATGAATAAAATGGAATGAATTTAGGGGTATGAAGTTAGGTGGTATGAAGAAAGGGGTATGAATTGAGGGGCATGAAGTGAGGGGTATGAATAAAGTGGTGTGAAGTGGGAGGTATGAAGAAATAGGTATGAAGTGAGGGGTGTGAATAAAGGGATATGAGACATTAATTGAATAAATAAGTGGTTTTTGTAAGTATTCAATTACTTAGGGGTATGAAGTAAGGGGTATTTAGTGATGGGTATAAATAAAGGGGTATGAAGAAAGGGGTGTGAATAAATGGGTATGAAGAAAGGGGTATGAAGTGAGGAGTATGAAGAAAGGGATATGAGACATTAATTGATTAAAGAAGTAGTTTTTGTAAGTATTCAATTACTTAGGGGTATTTAGTGAGGGGTATGAAGAAAGGGGTATGAATATAGGGGTATGAAGAAAGAGGTATGAAGTTAGGTGTATGAAATCAGCGGGTATGAAGAAAGGTGTATGAAGTGAATGAAGTTAGGGGTATGAAGTGAAGGGTATGAGACATTAATTGATTAAAGAAGTGTGTTTTGTAAGTATTCAATTATTTAGGGGTATGAAGAAAGGGGTATGAAGTGAGGGGTATGAAGAAAGGGATATGAGACATTAATTTATTAAATAAGTGGTTTTTGTAAGTATTCAGTTACTTAGGGGTATGAAGTCAGAGGTATTTAGTGAGGGGTATGAAGAAAGGGGTTATGAAGAAAGGTGTATAAAGTGAATGAAGTTTGGGGTATTAAGTGAGGGGTATGAGACTTTAATTGATTAACGAATTGGGGTATATCAATTGGTTAGAGGTACGAAACAAGGGGTATGAAGAAAGGGGTATGAAGTGAGGGGTATGAAGAAAGGGATATGAGACATTAATTGGTTCAAGAAGTGGTTTTTGTAAGAATTTAATTACTTAGGGGTATAAAGTGAGGTATTTAGTGAGGGGTATGAACAAAGGAGTATGGAGTTGGGGTTATGAAGAAAATGGTGTGAAGTTAGGGATATTTATGGAGTATGAAGTTAGGGGTATGTATAAAGGGGTATTAATAAAGTGGTATGAAGTGAGGGGTATGATGAAATGGGTATGAAGTGAGGGGTATGAAGTTAGGGGTTTGAGACCTTAATTGATTAAAATTAGGGGTATGAATAAAGGGGTATGAAGTGAGTGGTATGAATAAAGGGTTATGAATCGAGGGGTATGAAGGTATGTTCGTGGAGTTAGGGGTACGAAATGAGGGGTATGGAGTTAGGAGTATGAGACATGAATGATTATAGAAGTTTTTTTTTTTTTTTTTTTAAATTGTATACTTTAATTAAAAAAACAAAATTAGGAACTTTAAAATTTTAATTTTAACTTTAATTTTTTTCATTTTTTTAAGTAACTTGAAAATTTTAATTTTAATATTTTTAACAAAAAAAAAGAAAACAAAAAAAATCAAAACTTTAAAAATAAAAAATAATCAATGTTTGTTTTAAAAAAAAAATCAATATTTCTTCATACCCCTCACTTCACATCCCTAACTTCATACCCCTAAATTTATACTTATCACTTCATACCCCCTCACTAATTGAATACTTACAAAAAGCAATTCTTTAATCAATTAATGTCTCATACCCCTAACTTCATAACCCTAACTTCATATCCCTCACTTCATACCCCTAACTAATTGAATACTTACAAAAACTACTTCTTTAATCAATTAATGTCTCATACTCCTAACCTCACTTATTTAGGGGTATGATACATTAATTGATTAAAGAAGTGGTTTTTATAAGAATTTAATTAGTTCGTGGTATGAAGTTAGGGGTATTAAGTGAGGGGTATCTAGTGAGGGGTATGAAGTTAGGAGTATGAAGTTAGGGGTATGAAGTGAATGAAGTTAGGGGTATGAAGTGAGGGGTATGATACCTTAATTGATTAAAGAAGTGGTTTTTGTAAGTATTCAATTAGTTAGGGGTATGAATAAAGGGGTATGAAGTGAGGGGTATGAATAAAGGGATATAAGACATTAATTTATTAAAGAAGTCATTTTTGTAAGTATTCAATTACTTAGGGGTATGAAGTGAGGTTATGAATAAAGGGGTAGTAAGAAAGGGGTATGAAGTTAGGGGTATGAATTTAGGGGTATGAAGAAAAGGGTATAAATTTAGGGGTATGAAGTTAGGGAGTATGAAGAAAGTGGTATGAAGTGATGGGTATGAATAAAGTGGTGTGAAGTGAGGGGTATGAAGAAAGAGGTATGAAGTGAGGGGTATGAAAAAAGAGATATGAGACATTAATTGAATAAATAAGTGGTTTTTGTAAGTATTCAATTAGTGAGGGGGTATGAAGTGATAAGTATAAATTTAGGGGTATGAAGTTAGGGATGTGAAGTGAGGGGTATGAAGAAATATTGATTTTTTTTTTAAAACAAACATTGATTATTTTTTATTTTTAAAGTTTTGATTTTTTTTTTCTTTTTTTTTGTTAAAAAAATTAAAATTAAAATTTTCAAGTTACTTAAAAAAATGAGTGGTATGAATAAAGGGGTATGAAGAAAGGGGTGTGAATAAATGGGTATGAATAAAGGGTTATGAATTTAGGGGTATGAAGTGAGGAGTATGAAGATAGAGATATGAGACATTAATTGGTTAAATAAATAGTTTTGTAAGTATTCAATTACTTAGGGGTATGAAGTAAGGAGTATTTAGTGAGGGATATGAAGATAGGGGTATGAATATAGGGGTATGAAGATAGGGATATGAAGATAGAGATATAAAGTTAGGTGAATGAAGTTAGTGGGTATGAAGAAAGAGGTATGAAGTGAATGAAGTTAGGGGTATGAGACATTAATTTATTAAAGAAGTATTTTTGTAAGTATTCAATTAGTTAGGTTATGAAGAAATGGGTTTGAAGTAAGGGGTATGAAGAAAGGGATATGAGAAATTAAATGATTAAAGAAGTGGTTTTTGTAAGTATTAAATTAATTAGGGATATGAAGTGAGGAGTATTTTATGAGGGGTATAAAGAAAGAGGTATGAATAAATGGGTATGAAGAAAATGGTATGTAGTTAGGGATATGAAGTTAGGGAGTATTAAGAAATAGGTATGAAGTTAGGGATATGAATTTAGGGGTATAAAGAAAGTAGTATGAAGAAATGGGTATGAAGTTAGGGGTATGAAGAAAGGGGTGTGAAGTGAGGGGTATGAAGTTAGGAGTATGAGACCTTAATTGATTAAAGTTAGGGTTATGAAGAGAGAGGTATGAAGAAAGGGATATGAAGTGATGGGTATAAAGAAAGGGGTATGAATTGAGGGGTATGAAGTTATAGGTATGAAGTTAGGGGTATGAAGTGAGGGGTATGAAGTGAGGGGTTTGATAACTTAATTGATTAAATAAGTGTTTTTTTAATGTTAAATGTTTTCAATTATAAACTTTAATTAAAAAATAAACATTAGGAACTTTAAAATTTTAATTTTAACTTTAATTTTTTTTTCTTTTTTTCTTAGGAAATTTAAAATTTTAATGTTTCAACATTAAAAAAAAAATCAAAATGTTAGGAAAGCTATTTTTTTTCAAAATATTTATAAAATCGAAAAAAATCAATGTTTTTTTCAAAAAAAAATTCAATGTTTCTTCATACACCTCACTTCGCACCCATTTATTCATACCCATAACTTCATACCCCTAAATTCATACCACTTTCTTCATACTCCTAATTTCATAACCCTCACTTCATACCCCTCACTAATTGAATACTTACAAAAACCAATTCTATAATCAATTAATGTCTCATACCCCTAACTTCATTTCCCTAACTTTTGTAAATTAAGGTCTTAGGGTTTAGGATTTAGGGTTTAGGGTTTTAGGGTTTAGAGTTTAGGGTTTAGGGTTTTGGGGTTTAGGGTTTATGGTTTTAGGGTTTAGGGTGTGAAGTTAGGGGTATGAATTTAAGTGTATGAATTGAGGGGTATGAAGTTAGGGGTATGAATTGAGGGGTATGAAGTTAGAGGTATGAATTTAGGGGTATGAAGACCTTAATTGATTAAAGATGTTTTTTTTTTTAATTTTAAATTTTGTTAATTAAGGGGTGTGAATTGAGGGGTACAAAGTTAGAGGTATGAAGTGAGGGGTATGAAGTTAATGGTATGAGACATTAATTGATTAAAGAAGTGTTTTTTTTTAATTTTAAATTTTTTTAATTGTAAAATTTAATAAAAAAAATTAAAAAATTTAAAATTGATTAAATAATTTTAAGGTTTTAGGGTTTAAGATTTAGTGTTCATATTTTAGGGTTTAGGGTTTAGGATAGAGTTTTAGGGTTTAGGGTGTAGGGTTTAGGGTTTAAGGATTTAGGGTTTAGGGTTGGGGGTTTAGGTTTTTAGGGTTTAGCTTTTTAAATTTTAGGGTTTATGTTTTAGGGTTTAGGGTTTTAGGGTTTAGAATTTAGGGTTTAGGGTTTAAGGTTTAGGGTAACTTCATACCCCTAAATTCATATCCCTTTAGAGTTTAGGGTTTAGCATTTAAGGTTTAGGGTTTAGGGTTTAAGATAAATTCATACCCCTTTAGGGTTTAGAATTTAGGGTTTATAGTTTAGGGTTTAGGGTTTAGGATAACTTCATACCCCTAACTTCATACCCCTTTAGGGTTTAGCTTTAGGGTTTAAGGTTTAGGGGTAACTTCATACCCCTTTAGGATTTAGGGTTTAAGGTTTAGGTTTTAGGGTAACTTCATACCATTTTAGGGTTTAGGATTTAGGGTTTAGGGTTTAGAGTAACTTCATACCCCTAAATTCATACCCATTTACGGTTTATAGTTTACATTTTAGGGTTTAGGGTAACTTTATATCCCTATATTCATACCCCTTTAGGATTTAGGGTAATTTGATACCCCTAACTTCATATCCCTTTAAAATTTAGGGTTTAGGTTAACTTCATACCCCTTTAGGATTTAGGGTTTAGGTTTTAGGGTTTAAGGATTTTAGGGTTTAAGGGTTTAGGGTTTAGGGTTTAAGGTTTTAGGGTTTAGTTTTTAGGGCTAGAAGTGAGGGATATGAAGTTAGGGGTATTTAGTGAGGGGTATGAATGAAGGGGTATGAAATGAAGGGTATGAAGAAACATATATGAAGTTAGGGGTATGAATAAAGGGATATGAGACATTAATTGATTATAAAAGTAATTTTTATAAGTATTCAGTTACTTAGGGGTATGCAGTGAGGTTATTTAGTGAGGGGTATGAAGAAATGGGTATGAATAAAGGGGTATGAAGTTAGGGATATGAATTTATGGATATGAAGAAAGGGGTATGAAATTAGAGGTATGAAGTTAGGGAGAATTAAGAAAGAGTTATGAAGAAAGGGGTATGAAGTTAGGGGTATGAAGAAAGGGGTATGAATTGAGGGGTATGAAGAAAGGGGTATGAAGTGAGGGGTATGTAGTGAGGGTAACTTCATACCACTTTAGGGTTTAGGTTTTAGGGTTTAGTATAACTTCATGCCCCTTTAGAGTTTATTGTTAAGATTTTAGGGTAACTTCTTACCCCTTTAGGGTTTAGGGTTTAGGATTTTGGATTAAGGGTTTATGGTAACTTCTTACCCCTAACTTCATACCCCTTTAGAGTTTAGGTTTTAGGGTTTAGGGTAACTTCATACCTCTAACTTCATACCCATTTAGGATTTAGGTTTTAGGTTTTAGGGTTTACTATATCTTCATACCCTTTTAGGGTTTAGGGTTTAGGGTTAAGGTTTTTGGGTAACTTCATACCCATTTAGGATTTAGGGTTTAATTTTTAGGGTAAATTCATACCCATTTAAGGTTTAGGATTTAGGTTTTAGGGTTTAGAGTAACTTCATACCCCTAAATTCATAACCCTTTAGGGATTACAATTTACGGTTTAGGGTTTAGGTTTACTTCATACCCCTATATTTATACCCCTTTAGGGTTTAGGGTAACTTCATACCCATAACTTCAAATCCCTTTAGGATTTAGGGTTTAGGTTTTAGGATTTAGGGTTTAGGGTTTAAGGGTTTAAGGGTTTTGGGGTTTAGGATTTAAGGTTTTAGGGTTTAGGGTTTATGGTTTAGGGTTAGAAGTGAGGGGTATGAAGTTAGGGGTATTTAATGAGGGGTATGAATTGAGGTGTATGAATTAAGGGGTATACAATGAGGGATATAAATTAAGGGGTATGAAGTGAGGGGTATGAGACCTTAATTGATTAAATAAGTGATTTTTGTAAGTATTCAATTATTTATGGGTATGAATAAAGGGGTATGAAGTGAGGGATATGAAGAAAGGGATATGAATTTAGGGGTATGCAAAAAGGTATATGAGACATTAATTGATTAAAAAATGATTTTTATAGGTATTCAACTACTTAGGGGTATGAAGTGAGGTTATTTAGTGAGGGGTATAAATAAATGGGTATGAAGAAAGGGGTATGATGTTAGGGGTATGAAATTAGAGGTATGAAGTTAGGGAGAATTAATAAAGAGGTATGAATAAAGGGGTATGAAGTTAGGGGTGTGAAGAAAGGGGTATGAAGAAAGGGGTATGAAGTGAGGGGGTATGAATAAAGGGGTATGAAGTGAGGGGTATATAGTGAGGGTAACTTCATACCCCTTTAGGGTTTAGGGTTTAGGATAACTTCATACCCCTAATTTCAAACCCCTTTAGGGTTTATTGTTTAGGGTTTAGGGTAACTTCTTACCCCTTTAGGGTTTAGGGTTTAGGATTTTGGGTTTAGGGTTTAGGGTAACTTCATACCCCTAAATTCATACCCCTTTAGTGTTTAGGGTTTAGGATTTAGGATAACTTCATACCTCTAACTTCATACCCATTTATGGTTTAGGGTTTAGGGTTTAGGGTAACTTCATACCCCTAACTTCATACCCCTTTAGGGTTTAGGTTTCATGATTTAGAGTTTATGGTAACTTCATACCCCTTTAGGGTTTAAGGTTTAGGATAACTTCATACCCCTAACTTCATACCCCTTTAGGGTTTAGGGTTTAGGGTAACTTCATACCCCTTTAGGGTTTATGGTTTAGGGTTTAAGGTTTAGGGTAACTTCATACCCCTAACTTCATACCCCTTTAGGGTTTAGGGTTTAGGGTTTAAGGTAACTTCATACCCCTTTAGGATTTAGGGTTTAGGGTAACTTCATACCCCTTTAGAGTTTAGGGTTTAGACTTTAGGATAACTTCATACCCCTTTAGGGTTTAGGGTGACTTCATACGCCTTTATAGTTTAGGGTTTAGGGTTTTTTTGAAGTTAGGGGTATGAAACCCTAATTGATTAAAGAAGTGTTTTTTTAATTTAATTTTTTTTAATTGAGTGGTGTGAATTGGGTTGTATGAAGTTAGGGATATGAAGTGAGGGGTATGGAGTTAGGGGTATGAATTTAGGGTTATGAATAAAGTATTAAGTTAGGGATGTGAATTTAGGGGTATGAAGTGAATGAAGTTAGGGGTATGAAGTAAGGAGTATGAGACATTAATTGATTAAAGAAGTGGTTTTTGTAAGTATTAAATTAGTTATAGGTATGAAGAAAGGGTTATGAAGTGAGGGGTATGAAGAAAGGGCTTTGAGACATTAATTAATTAAGGAAGTGGTTTTTGTAAGTATTCAATTACTTAGGGTTATAAAGTAAGGGGTATTTAGTGAGGGGTCTAAAGAAAGAGGTATGAATAAATGGATATGAATTTAGGGGTATGAATAAAGGGGTTTGAAGTTAGGGGTATGAATTTAGGGGTATGAAGTGAGGGGTACAAAGTAATGGGTACAAAGTTAGGGGTATGAGGCCTTAATTGATTAAATAAGTGGTTTTTGTAAATATTCAATTAGTTAGTGGTATGAAGAAAGGGATATGAGACATTAATTAATTAAAGAAGTGGTTTTTGTAAGTATTCAATTACTTAGAGGTATTTAGTGAGGGGTAAGAATAAAGGGGCATAAATAAAGTAGTATGAAGTTAGGGGTATGATGTGAGGGGTATGAAGAAAGGGGTATGAAGTGAGGAGTATGAAGAAAGGGATATGAGACATTAATTGATTAAAAAAATATTTTTTGTAAGTATTCAATTACTTAGGGGTATGAAGTGAGGGGTATTTAGTTAGGGGTATGAAGAAAAGGGTATGAATAAAGGGGTATGAAGATAGGGGTATGAAGAAAGACATATGAAGTGAATGAAGTTAGGGGTATGAAGTGAGAGGTATGCAACATTAATTGATTAAAGAAGTTTTTTTGTAAGTATTCAATTAGTTAGGGGTATGAAGTGAGGGGTATGAAGAAAGGGATATGAGAAATTAATTGATTAAAGAAGTGGTTTTTGTAAGTATTCAATTACTTAGGGGTATGAAGTGAGGAGTATTTAGTGATGGGTATAAATACTTGGATATGAAGAAAGGGGTATGAATAAAGGGGTATGAAGTAAGGGGTATTAATTTAGGGTATGAAGTTAGAGGTATGAAGTGAGGAGTATGAAGTTATGGGTATGATAACTTAATTGATAAAAGAAGAGCTTTTTTTAATTTTAATTTTTTTTAATTGTAAACTTTAATTAAAAAAATGAAAATTAGGAACTTTAAAATTTTAATTTTCACTTTATTTTTTTTATTCTTTTTTCTTAGGAAATTTAAAATTTTAATTTTTTAACCATAGAAAAAAAAGTCAAAATGCTATAAAAGCTATTTTTTTCAAAATGTTTATAAAATTGAAGAAAAATCAATGTTTTTTTCAAAAAAAAAATAATGTGTCTTCATACCCCTCACTTCACACCCCTTTATTCATACCCCTAAATTCATACCCTTTTGTTCATATCCCTAACTTCATAACCCTCACTTCATACCCCTCACTAATTGAATACTTGCAAAAACCAATTCTATAATCAATTAATGTCTCATACCCCTAACTTCATACCTCTAAATTTAATAAATTAAGGTCTTAGGGTTTAGGTTTAGGGTTTAGGATTTAGGGTTTAGGGTTTTAGGGTTTAGAGTTTAGGGTTTAGGCTTTTAGGGTTTAAGGTTTAGGATTTAGGGTGTGAAGTGAGGGATATGAAGTTATGTGTATGAATTGAGGGGTATGAATTAAGGGGTATGAAGTTAGGGGTATGAATTGAGGGGTATGAAGTTAGGGGTATGAATTTAGGGGTATGAATACCTTAATTGATTAAAGAAGTGTGTTTTTTTAATTGAGGGGTGTTATTTGAGGGGTACAAAGTTAGGGGTATGAAGTCAGGGGTATTAGACCTTAATAGATTAAAAAAGTGTTTTTTTAATTTTAAATTTTTTTAATTGTAAACTTTAATTAAAAAAATTTAAAAACTAAAATTGATTAAATAATTTTAAGGTTTTAGGGTTTAAAATTTAGTGTTTAGGGTTTAGGATATAGATTTTTAGGGTTTAGGGTGTAGGGTTTAGGGTTAAGGGATTAATTTTTTAGGGTTTAGCATTTTAGAGTTTAGGGTTTATGGTTTAGAGTGTAGGGTTTTAGGGTTCAGGATTTAGGGTTTAGGGTTCAATTTTTATGGTAACTTCATACTCCTTTAGAGTTTAGGGTTTAGCATTTAGGTTTTAGGGTTTAGGATAACTTCATACCCCTAAATTCATACCCCTTTAGGGTTTAGGGTTTAGAGTTTAGATTTTAGGGTTTAGAAATCCTAAATATTTTGATTAGTATAAACTCCTTTTCATAGTGAGGGGGATTTATGCACAAAATGATGTTGGTATTTTCCACAGCAAAATTCAAGGCTTTGTTGGCAATAGATTTAGGGTTTTAGGGCTTAGGGCTTAGGGTTTAGGATTTAGGTTTTAGGGTTTAGGGTGTGAAGTGAGGGGTATGAAGTTAGGGGTATGAATTGAGGGGTATGAATTGAGGGGTCTAAAGTTAGGGGTATGGATAAAGGGGTATGAAGTTAAGGGTATGAATTTAGGGAGTATTAAGAAATGGGTATTAATAAAAGGGTATGAAGAAAGGGGTATGAAGTTAGGGGTATGAAGAAAGGGGTATGAAGTGATGGGTATGAAGAAAGGGGTGTGAAGTGAGGGGTATAAAGTTAGGGGTATGAGACCTTAATTTATTAAAGTTAGGGGTATGAAGAGAGGGGTATGGATAAATGGGTATGGAGTGAGGGGTATGATGAGGTGTATGAAGAAAGCAATATGAAGTTAGGGGTATGAAGCGAGGGGTATGAAGTTAGGGGTATGAGACCTTAGTTGATTAAAGAAGTGGTTGAAATTAGGGGGATGCATAAATGGTTTTCTCATTTTACACACCTAACTTCATACCCCTTTCTTCACACCCCTAACTTCATACCCATCACTTCATACTCCTAACTTCATACCCCTCACTAATTAAATACTTACCAAAACTAATTCTTTAATCAATTAATGTCTCATACCCATAACTTTATACCATTAATTATTTTAATACTTACAAAAACCACTTCTTTAATCAATTAATGTCTCATAACCCTAATTTCATGGTTTAGAGTTTAGGTTTTAATTAAATAAGTGGTTTTTGTAAGTATTCAATTAGTTAGGGGTATGAAGTGAGGGGTATGAATTAAGGGGTATGAAGTTATGGGTATGAATTGAATGAAGGTAGGGATATGCAGTAAGGTGTATAAGAGCTTAATTGATTAAAGAAGTGGTTTTTGTAAGTTTTCTATTAGTTAGGGGTATGAATAAAGGTGTATGAAGTGAGGGGTATGAAGAAATGGATATGAGACATTAATTGATTAAAGAAGTGATTTTTGTAAGTATTCAATTACTTAGGGGTATGAAGTGAGGGGTATTTAGTGAGGGGTATGAAGAAAGGGGTATGAAGAAAGGGGTGTAATAAAGGGGTATGAAGTTAGGGGTATGAATAAATATGAATGAAGTTAGGGGTATGAAGTTAGGGGGTATAAAGAAAGGGGTATGAAGAAAAGGGTATGGAGTTAGGGGTATGAAGTTAGAGATTTGAATTTATGGCTATGAAGAAAGGAGTATAAAGTGAGGGGTATGAAGATAGGGGTATGAATAAAGGGGAATGAAGTGAGGGGTATAAATAAATAGGTGTGAATTTAGGGGTATGAGGAAAGGAATGTGAATAAAAAGGTATGAATTTAGGGGAAATAATAAAGGGGTATTAAGTAAGGGGTATGAAGATAGGGGTATGAAGTGAATGAAGTTAGGGGTATGAAGTGAGGGGTATGAGGCCTTAATTGATTAAATAAGTGGTTTTTTTAAGTATTCAATTAGTTATGGGTATGAATTGAGGGGTATGAAGAAAGGGGTATGAAGTGAGACGTATGAAGAAAGGGATATGAGACATTAATTAATTAAATACATGGTTTTTGTAAGTATTCAATTACTTAGGGGTATGAAGTGAGGGGTATGAAGAAAGGGGTATGAAGAAAGGGATATGAAGTTAGGGGTATTAATTTAGGGGTATGAAGTTGTTGGCAAATTGAGTTATTTTGTGTTGTCATTGATGTCACATGGATCATTGATGTCACATGGATCACATTGAGTTTTGGTGGCAAAAGCACTTCATAAATAATCATTTATGATATTTTGGAGAGCATGGATGTATACGGGGTTTTGTGGCACAAGAGGCATATAATATTTAATTTTTAAATATTATATTAATGGTTTTTATTAAAACCAATGGTAAAGGTTTTTATTAAAACCAATGGCAAGGGTTTTTATTAAAACCAATGGTAAAGGTTTTTATTTAAACCAATGGAAAGGGTTTTTATTAAAACCATTGGAAAGGGTTTTTCATTAAAACCACTATGCTAAGACTTCTCCAAATAATGATGGATGAAAAGGTTTTTCAAATAAAACCTAGGTGCAAAAAGTTTCATGGCAAAATTCAAAAGAATGAAGGAGATATCCCAATTCAAAGTTAAGAGGTGAATTATTAAATTCTTATTTAATAATTCTAAGGTCTAAAGTTGAATTTTATTATTCGTCGACGTGCAATGGTTGGGGAGATTAATAAAATCCGTCGACGTCATTCGAAGGCATGGAGGTGCATATAAATAAAAGGTAAAACCTTTGTTTATAAGAGATTGGGAATATTGCGCATGAGTGAGAATCGTCGAAAGGGGAGCAACGAAGAAATAAAGAAAAATAATTTTCGTTTGAGAGCAAGGTCAAGGAGACAGCATGGGAAAGTGACGTCACGTAGGAGCCTATAGCGTAGTTGGTAGCGCACGAACTTTGCACAAGGTAGGTTCGTTGTTCGAATCCCGCCAGGGGAAAAGTGTTTTGCTAAGGAAGGCAATTTGAGTTTTCAGATTTGAGCACAGGCAAAGTTGGGTGTTTGGGATTAAATCCCAATGTGGGCTGACACCCACGTGGTAAGCGCTTCACAATGCTAAGTGAGAGGAACAGAGTTCGACTCCCGCAAAGGTGTGAAGGCGCATTGTTTTTGGCAAGGCATTAACGATTTCGAAGATGGTGAAGGCACATTAATTTTGGCAAAGGCATTTCGTAAAAAGGTATTTATCTCTAGCGCATGGTAATATTTGATATTGCCAAAGTTTTGGTGCATTGAAAATCATTTCTATTATAACTAGGGAGTTATAAGGTATTTAGTAAAAATAAATTATTGTTGTATGTGCTTAGGGAGTTATAAGGTTTGAAGTTAAATATTTGTGATTGTTGTATGTGGAGTTATAAGGTGTGGAATTAAAAATAAAAGCATAGGTGTTTGTTGTATGTATTAATAAAAATTAGGGAGTCATAAGGTTGGAAAGTGTTGAACTTGTTATATGTTCTAGTGCATGATTTAATTATGAAATTAAACTAGGAACTTGAGACCTAGTTAATTGCTACCTTGAGTTAGAAGACATGCACATGAGTTAGGGTTTGAAGTTGAAGACAAATTGCTTGATTATGTGCCTTGGCTATTAAGAAGAAGTGGATGGATTAGAAAATCAATTTTGTGGATAAAATTGATGCTTGAGTTCATTATTGCTTTAGTGGAGTTCATTGAGAGTATTGCCATTATTGAGGAGGTTTTTGCCATTGCTTGAGGAGATTATTGTTGGTTACTTGTTGAGTACATTGCCACTATTTGAGACCATTGAGGAGATCATTTGCTAGTCACTTGTGGATACATTTGTCTTTCATTTGAGGAGATCATTGTTGGCTATTTGAGAGCTCTTTGCTTGAGGGAGTTGTGCTTGTTTCTTGAGAGCTTATTGACATTGCATGAGGAAGATATTATTGAGAACCTATTGCTATCACTTGTGGAGATTGTCCTTGGTTGGTTGAAGTCCTCATTGTTATTGCTTGGAGAGGTTTTCATTAGAGAGCTCATTTGCCATATATTTGAGAGTTCATTGTTGAGCATTGTTATCATCCATTTGAGAGAGTATTTGTCATACATGGTTGAGTTCATTGTTGAGCATTGTTATCATCCATTTGAGAGAGTATTTTCATACATGGTTGAGTTCATTGTTGAGCATTGTTATCATCCATTTGAGAGAGTATTTGTCATACATTGTTGAGATCATTGTGGATCATTGTTGTCATCCATTGAAGAGTACATTGCCATTCATTATTGAGTTCATCATTGAGCCTTACCTTCATTGATTTGTGGATGAGATTTGAGTGCTACTTGAGCATGATTGATTGAGCCTTTGAGAAGGCTTTTGGGATAGAATTTCTAGATAGATTTGAGGCAGATTTTATGCATGATTGAGTGAGCCTTTGAGAAGGCTTTTGGGATAGATTTATGGACATATTTGGGACAACATTTGAGCAGGATTATTTGAGCTTTTTGTGAAGGCCTTGAGTACATATTTGGGACAACATTTGAGCAGGATTGTTTGAGCCTTGTGAGAAGGCATTGAGGCAGATTTATGAGTAGTGAAAGAGATAGAACAAAAATAGAAAAATATACCAACACTAGTTGCCTAGCTGAGCAGATCAATGAAGAGCCCACCTGAGCAGATCAAGATTGCCTAGTTGAGCAGATCAATGGATTGCCTAGCTGAGCAGATCAATGGATAGCCTAGCTGAGTAGATCAGTGGATTGCCTAGCTGAGCAGATCAGTGGATAGCCTAGCTGAGCAGATCAATGGATAGCCTAGCTGAGCAGATCAATGGAGCCCACCTGAGCAGATCAGGATAGCCTAGCTTTGAGCAGATCAAAGTAATCATTTGTATTGGGATAAGGATCCCTATTTCTTTGTGAAATATTATAAGGATATTATCTTGTGGACTACCCCACATTGGGGGAACCACGTTAAATCTTGTGTCTCAATTGTGTGTGGTGATTTGTGCACTTGCTTACTATTGCTATCTATGTCATTAATGCACATTGCTATATTTGGTTATTGCAATTAAGGACACTAATTGATATTGGTTTGGAAAGAAAGTAAAAAGTGGGTGCTATATTGTTCACCCCCCTCTCAGTATAAGCTTGTGTTCTTCAATTGGTATCAGAGTGGGTTCCTTCTGAAAGGCTAACAACTTGAGGGCAGATTCTACAAGAACACAGATGGCTTCATAGAATGGATCATCTACAAGTAAGGCTCCACTATTTGATGGTAACAATTATGCTTTCTGGAGCATGAGAATGAAGAACTACTTGATATCACAAGGATATGAGGTATGGCAGATGGTTGCAAAAGAGTATAAGGTTGAAGGTGATCCCGAGATAGATAAGACTATCAAGAAATTGGTTGAGATCAATGCAAAGGCAATGAATTGCATTCTGAGTGGGCTACGTGAGACAAATTTTGCAAAAGTCATGGTATGTAATTCAGCTAATGAAATGTGGACCAAGTTGTAGAATACCTATGAAGGAGATTCCAAGGTAAAGTTGGCAAAACTACAAACTCATAGAAAAATATTCGAGGAATTGAAAATGGAAGATTCTGAAGATATTGCAAAGTTTTTACTTCGAGTTGATGAGATTGCTAACACCATGAGAGGTCTAGGATTTGAGATGAAAGAATCAGATGTTACTCAAAAGGTTTTGAGATCACTTCCCATGAAGTATGATGCAAAGGTTTCAGCAATAGAAGAAACAATGGATATCGACAAGCTAACAATGGAAGAACTACAAGGAACTCTCACAGCTTATGAGATGAGGATAAGTAAGCATCAGGTTCCAATAAAAGAAATTGCATTCAAGGCTTCAGAGAAAAATAAAGGGAAAGTTTCAGAGACAGATAGAGATTCAGATAATGATGAGGAAGCTAACTTCATCAAAAGGAAAAAGGACTTAAGAAATTACAGGGATATGAAGAAAGTCAAATGCTACAAGTGTGGTGATTATGGTCACTATGCAAACAAGTGTCCACATGAAGAAAATAGTGATGATGAAAAATAGGGTCACAGAAGAAAAGAAGATGGAAAGCATAAGCATGACAAAGATGACAAGTACAAGCAAAGCAAGTATGAGAAGAAGAAAAGTTTTCGTAAGACAAAGAAAACTTTCTACATTGAAGAAGCAAGTGATAGCTCAGATCACAATGATAGAGACAAGTCAGATGATGAAAAGGAAGAACATCTATTCCTAGGAATAGAAGGTGAAAGAGAATAGTGCTTTGTGTGTGGTCAAAGAGATCACAGATCAGGATATTGCAATGGCTTCAATGATAGTGAAGATGAGATGACACATCAAGGAAATAGGCATGGTCAAAGAAATCATGAGAGTTTGTTTGCTATAGAAGATTATAATGATCTTAGTGATAGTGAAGATGAAGAAGGGTTTTTCTATGGGATAAAATAAGTAGAAGAAGAACACTCACTCCAAACAGAAGAAGTTAAACAAGAGAATATTGTAAGAAAGACAGATGTCTCAGTTGATCTAAAAGAAGACTTCAATGATATCCATGAGCAACTACAAGTGGTTAAGGAGAATCTAAAAGAATTGAGATGTTCTATACTTGAGAAGTTTGATCCATCACATGACTCAAAAGGTCAAGATATTTTCACCGAGAAGGAAACATGTATTTCAGAGACAATAGAGATGGATGCCAATTTGCTATTTGACACAAATGAAGAGAAAGAAGAGGAAGGTTCCAAAGCACCAAAGGTCTCATATTTCAGGTTTGGGGAATCACACTCAAAAGGAAAGGAAGTTCTAAAAATATGAAAGTAAGGAAGCACATAAGATTCATGAAGAAAGTTCCAAAGTTCCTATGGCTCCAAACATCCAGTTTGGATCTTGTTTTGAGATAGGTGAATCAAGTTCAAGAGGAAAATAAATTCTTGAAAAGGAAAGCAAGGAAGAAATTAAGGAAGAGGAGTTAGATACTACAAAGAAGGTTCAAGGATACAATGCACAAGTCAAATATGATCACAAGGATAATGGTCAAGAAAGATATGAGGAACCAAGGCATGAACAAAGGGCTTTTCAAGGACATTGTTTTTCTTGTAATGGATTTGGACATAGGGCTATACACTGTAGGGTCTATGGATCAAAGAAGTTTGATTTTTCTAGAAGGAACTTCAAAGGAAGAAGGTATGGTTTTCAAGGACATTGCTTCTTATGCAATAAGATTGGTCATAGAGCTTCTCAGTGCAAAGAAAATGAGCAACATGGTTTTGGTTTTAGAGCTACACAATTCAGAAGTCATGGTCATAATGATTATGAAAATAGAACTTCACAATACAGGGTTCAGGAAAGGAATGGATATGGAAATTATTTCAAGAAAGAATTCAGGATATGGGCACCATCCAAAGGCTACAATATCAAGTGTTTTAATTGCAATAATTTTGGACATATTGCAAAATGGTGTAGGACTCAATTCCAAACAGGTTCAAGACAAGAAGATCAAGTAACTCATCAAGAAAAGGATATCAGAAAGATGTGGAAGGAAGTTGACAAAGGAAAGGAACAATGTAATATGGGAGTAAATGTACTCCCACCCCAAAATTAATCACCTCAAGAGAGAAGGTGGTGGGGGGCTAAGCTTAAGAGTCATATCTTTTAGCCCCATAGGTGTCCCTTTTGCCATTGATGTCAAAGGGGGAGAGATTTGAGTAAGGGGAGAGCATTGAGTTAGGGGGAGCAGCCTCCAAAGAGAGCATTGAGATAGGGGGAGCAGCCTCCATAGAGAGTATTGAGTTAGGGGGAGCACCTTTGATTCTCAGAGATGGTTTTTGTAGTGATTGTGGTGATTTGCATTAGAGGTGTTGCCATCAATGACAAAGGGGGAGATTGTTGGCAATTTGAGTTATTTTGTGTTGTCATTGATGTCACATGGATCACATTGAGTTTTGGTGGCAAAAGCACTTCATAAATAATCATTTATGATATTTTGGAGAGCATGGATGTATACAGGGTTTTGTGGCACAAGAGGCATATAATATTTAATTTTTAAATATTATATTAATGGTTTTTATTAAAACCAATGGTAAAGGTTTTTATTTAAACCAATGGAAAGGGTTTTTATTAAAACCATTGGAAAGGGTTTTTCATTAAAACCACTATGCTAAGACTTCTCCAAATAATGATGGATGAAAAGGTTTTTCAAATAAAACCTAGGTGCAAAAAGTTTCATGGCAAAATTCAAAAGAATGAAGGAGATATCCCAATTCAAAGTTAAGAGGTGAATTATTAAATTCTTATTTAATAATTCTAAGGTCTAAAGTTGAATTTTATTATTCATCGACGTGCAATGGTTGGGGAGATTAATAAAATCCACCGACGTCATTCGAAGGCATGGAGGTGCATATAAATAAAAGGTAAAACCTTTGTTTATAAGAGATTGGGAATATTGCGCATGAGTGAGAATCGTCGAAAGGGGAGCAGCGAAGAAATAAAGAAAAATAATTTTCATTTGAGAGCAAGGTCAAGGAGACAGCGTGGGAAAGTGACGTCACGCAGGAGCCTATAGCGTAGTTGGTAGCGCATGAACTTTGCACAAGGTAGGTTCATTGTTCGAATCCCGCCAGGGGCAAAGTGTTTTGCTAAGGAAGGCAATTTGAGTTTTCAGATTTGAGCGCAGGCAAAGTTGGGTGTTTGGGATTAAATCCCAATGTGGGCTGATGCCCATGTGGTAAGCGCTTCACAATGCTAAGTGAGAGGAACAGAGTTTGACTCCCGCAAAGGTGTGAAGGCGCATTGTTTTTGGCAAGGCATTAACGATTTCGAAGATGGTGAAGGCACATTAATTTTGGCAAAGGCATTTCGTAAAAAGGTATTTATCTCTAGCGCATGGTAATATTTGATATTGCCAAAGTTTTGGTGCATTGAAAATCATTTCTATTATAACTAGGGAGTTATAAGGTATTTAGTAAAAATAAATGATTGTTGTATGTGCTTAGGGAGTTATAAGGTTTGAAGTTAAATATTTGTGATTGTTGTATGTGGAGTTATAAGGTGTGGAATTAAAAATAAAAGCATAGGTGTTTGTTGTATGTATTAATAAAAATTAGGGAGTCATAAGGTTGGAAAGTGTTGAACTTGTTATATGTTCTAGTGCATGATTTAATTATGAAATTAAACTAGGAACTTGAGACCTAGTTAATTGCCACCTTGAGTTAGAAGACATGCACATGAGTTAGGGTTTGAAGTTGAAGACAAATTGCTTGATTATGTGCCTTGGCTATTAAGAAGAAGTGGATGGATTAGAAAATCAATTTTGTGGATAAAATTGATGCTTGAGTTCATTATTGCTTTAGTGGAGTTCATTGAGAGTATTGCCATTATTGAGGAGGTTTTTGCCATTGCTTGAGGAGATTATTGTTGGTTACTTGTTGAGTACATTGCCACTATTTGAGACCATTGAGGAGATCATTTGCTAGTCACTTGTGGATACATTTGTCTTTCATTTGAGGAGATCATTGTTGGCTATTTGAGAGCTCTTTGCTTGAGGGAGTTGTGCTTGTTTCTTGAGAGCTTATTGACATTGCATGAGGAAGATATTATTGAGAACCTATTGCTATCACTTGTGGAGATTGTCCTTGGTTGGTTGAAGTCCTCATTGTTATTGCTTGGAGAGGTTTTCATTAGAGAGCTCATTTGCCATATATTTGAGAGTTCATTGTTGAGCATTGTTATCATCCATTTGAGAGAGTATTTGTCATACATGGTTGAGTTCATTGTTGAGCATTGTTATCATCCATTTGAGAGAGTATTTGTCATACATTGTTGAGTTCATTGTTGAGCATTGTTATCATCCATTTGAGAGAGTATTTGTCATACATTGTTGAGATCATTGTGGATCATTGTTGTCATCCATTGAAGAGTACATTGCCATTCATTGTTGAGTTCATCATTGAGCCTTGCCTTCATTGATTTGTGGATGAGATTTGAGTGCTACTTGAGCATGATTGATTGAGCCTTTGAGAAGGCTTTTGGGATAGAATTTCTGGACAGATTTGAGGTAACTTTTGTGCATGATTGAGTGAGCCTTTGAGAAGGATTTTGGGATAGATTTGTGGACATATTTGGGACAACATTTGAGCAGGATTGTTTGAGCCTTTTTGTGAAGGCCTTGAGTACATATTTGGGACAACATTTGAGCAGGATTGTTTGAGCCTTGTGAGAAGGCATTGAGGTAGATTTGTGAGTAGTGAAAGAGATAGAATAAAAATAGAAAAATATACCAACACTAGTTGCCTAGCTGAGCAGATCAGTGAAGAGCCCACCTGAGCAGATCAGGATTGCCTAGCTGAGCAGATCAATGGATTGCCTAGCTGAGTAGATCAGTGGATAGCCTAGCTGAGTAGATCAGTGGATAGCCTAGGAGCAGATCAGTGGATAGCCTAGCTGAGTAGATCAGTGGATAGCCTAGCTGAGCAGATCAGTGGAGCCCACTTGAGCAGATCAGGATAGCCTAGCTTTGAGCAGATCAAAGTAATCATTTGTATTGGGATAAGGATCCCTATTTATTTGTGAAATATTATAAGGATATTATCTTGTGGACTACCCCACATTGGGGGAACCACGTTAAATCTTGTGTCTCAATTGTGTGTGGTGATTTGTGCACTTGCTTACTATTGCTATCTATGTCATTAATGCACATCTGCTATATTTGGTTATTGCAATTAAGGACACTAATTGATATTGGTTTGGAAAGAAAGTAAAAAGTGGGTGCTATACTGTTCACCCCCCTCTCAGTATAAGCTTGTGTTCTTTAGAAGTGAGGGGTATGAAGAAAGGGACATGATACATTAATTGATTAAAGAAGTGGTTTTTATAAGTATTCAATTACTTAGGGGTATTTAGTGGAGGTATCAAGAAAGAGGTATGAATAAAGAGTTATGAATTTAGGTGTATGAAGAAAGGGGTATGAAGTTAGGGGTATGAAGTGATGGGTATGAGACATTAATTGATTAAAGAAGTGGTTTTTGTAAGTATTCAATTAATTAGGGGTATGAAGTGAGTGGTATGAAGAAAGAGATATGAGAGATTAATTGATTAAATAAGTGGTATTTGTAAGGATTCAATTACTTAAGGGTATGAAGTGAGGGGTATTTAGTGAGGGGTATAGGGAAAGGGGTGTAATAAAGAGGTATGAAGTTAGGAGTATGAAGAAAGGGGTATGAATTTAAGGGTATGAAGTTAGATATTATTAAGAAATGTGTATGAAGAAAGGTGTATGAAGTTAGGGGTATGAAGCTAGGGGTATGAAGAAAGGGGTATGAAGAAAGCGGTATGAAGTGAGGGGTATGAAGAAATGGGTGTGAAGTGAGGGGTATGAAATTAGGGGTATGAGATATTAATTGATTAAAGTTAAAGGTATGAAAAAATGGGTATGAAGAAAGGGGTATGAAGTTAGGGGTATGAAGTTTGGGGTATGAATTTTGGGGTATGAGACCTTAATTTATTAAAAATAGGAAATTTAAAATTTTAATTTTAAGTTTAATTTTTTTTCTTAGGAACTTTCAAATTTTAATTTTAACTTTAATTTTTTAACCCTAGAAAAAAAATCAAAACGCTAGAAAATCAATATTTTTTCAAAAACTTTAGAAAATCGAAAAAAATCAATGCTTTTTTTCAAAAAAAAAAATCAATGTTTATTCATACCCCTCACTTCACAACCCTAACTTCATACTCCTTTATTCATACCCCTAACTTCATACCTCTAACTTCATACCCCTCACTTCATACCCCTCACTAATTGAATACTTACAAAAACAAATTCTTTAATCAATTAATGTCTCATACCCTTAACTAATTGAATACTTACAAAAACCACTTCTTTAATCAATTAGTGTCTCATACCCCTAACTTCAGGGTTTAGGGTTTAGTTAAAGAAGTGGTTTTTATAAGTATTCAATTAGTTATGGGTATGAAGTTAGAGGTATGAGACATTAATTGATTAAGGAAGTGGTTTTTTTAAGTATTTAATTAGTTAGGGGTATGAAGTGATGGGTATGATGTAATATGTATGAAGTTAGGGTTTAGTGTTGTGAAGTGAGGGGTATGAAGTTAGGGGTATGAATTGAAGGGTATGAATTGAGGGGTATGAAGTGATGGGTATGAAGTTAGAGGTATGACACCTTAATTGATTAAAGAAGTGTTTTTTTTAATTGTAAGATTTAATTTAAAAAAAATAGGAACTTTAAAATTTTAATTTTAACTTTAAATTTTTTTCTTAGAAACTTTAAAATTTTATTTTTTGAACCTTAGAAAAAAAAAACAAAAAAATTCATAACATTAGAAAATCAATTTTAAAAAAAAAACTTTAGAAAAACCAAAAAAATCAATGTTTCTTCGTACCCTCACTTCAAAACCCTAAATTAATACCCCTTTATTCATACTCCTTTCTTCACACCCCTAACTTCATACCCCTCTCTTTATACCCCTCACTAATTGAATACTTACAAAAACCAAATATTTAATAAATTAAAAAGTCATATCCCTAACTTCATACCCCTAAATTCATATCCCTAACTAATTGAATACTTAAAAAAACCACTTCTTTAATAAATTAGTGTCTCATACCCCTAACATCAAGGGTTTAGGGTTTAGTTAAAGAAGTGTATTTTAAGTATTAAATTAGTTAGGGGTATGAGCTATTGATCGATTAAAGAAGTGATTTTTATAAGAATTTAATTAGTTAAGGGTATGAATTTAGGGATATGAAGTTAGGGGTATGAAGTGAGGGGTATGAAGTGAGGGGTACAAATAAAGGGGTATGAAGAACATAAGCTTATACTGAGAGGGGGGGTGAATAGTATACGACCACTTTTTTACTTTTTCTTCCAATTCAATATTATGTTGTGTAAATATAGCAGTATCAATAGCAGTAATCAAAGCAATGCATAGAAACCATACACAATAGAGACACCACAATTTACGTGGTTCACCCAATGTGGGCTACTCCAAGGAGAAAATATTTTACTAAAAATTTCTCAATAAATCTCTTTGGAAATCACTCCCAATTACAATGTTTATGGATCTCTATCCAAAGGAGATGTTGATCCCCTAATCTCAAGTTCATGGATCTCTTCCACAGGATAACTCTTTCCCCTTCTACTTTGGCTATGTGATCTTCTAGAAGACTCTATATCTCTGTTACACTAACTGGTGGACCTCTCTCCACTTGAATATTCCTCACTCAGATCTATCTTCAACTATGATGGTTGCTGGATATTTATCCACTAAGACTCTATCCTCTATACTCTATCACCTCCAAAGATTTATCAATAGGTTCACTAAGAACCTACTCAATAGGCTCACATAGAACCTACTCAATAGGCTCACATAGAACCTGCTTAACAAGCTCACATAGAACTTGTCAAATCTACTTAAGCAAGCTAACCAAGAACTTGCCCAAATCTGCTCTAGAAATCTCACCAAGAACTTGCCAAATTTTGCTCCAACAAGCTCACCAAGAACTTGTCAAAATCTGCTCTAGCAAGCTCATCAAGAACTTTCCCTAAATATGTCCATAAATCTTTCCACAAATCTATCCTCAAATATGTCCTAAAATCTATCCTCAAATGTGTCCCAAAATTGTCCATAAAGGTCTTCTCAAAGGCTCAAACAATCATACACAAACTACCACAAGTCTATCCACAAATCTATCCCAAAGGCCTTCTTCAAAGGCTCAATCAATCATGCTCAAGTAGCACTCAAAACTCATCCACAACTCTATCAAGTCAAAGCTCAAATATGAACTCAACAATGAATGGAAATGCATTCTTAAATGGATAACAATAATGATCCACAATGATCTCAACTCAAATCAACCTCATAGAAGCATAAAGAGAATTGTTAGACTCTATATATTCTATACTAAAATTCTAATCTCAACTCAATAGAAGTATGAAGAGAATTGTTAAAGACTCTATATGTTCTATTCTCAAATCTCAATCTCAAATCAAATAAGAATATTGAACAGATTGTTCCTAGTAACTTGAACAACCACATGCATCCACTTGATTAGGCTTAATCAACTCAACTCAACCAATCACCTCAAGGATCAATTATTTCTCACAAACCCTAGTATAAGAATGTATCAACCACCTCACAATGTTTCCAACAATTCTCAATCACAAGTCTTCATAGAACAATGATACTCATGTTATTCTATAGTTGAAGTTCAAGTTCATCTTACAATCAATGGGTTTCAACAACAATGCTTATAAACAAGGTTTAAACACAACTCTCAAACCAAAAAACCTTGAATCATTCAACCAACCATTTTTAAAAAGGAAACCACAATACAATCCTTTTATCTCCAATAATATTTCAGAAATCAACCACTACAATCAATCAATAGGATAATGTGCCCATACCTTTTTATGAAGAGAAGAACCCCTTTGGAAATCTGCCACACTCAACACACTTTGAAAAATAGCACAATAATCTTCACTTTTTAACCCCTTTAAAAAAAATAGAAATATCTCTTTATATACACCTTATTTATCCTTCTAAATGATTTAGTCAAATAGCCCTCGAAATAAGCTTTCCAACGATATATAATATGATAGACTTTTATAAAAGAAACATACCAAAAATATCTTATTTTCTAAAATAACATTTATCTTGCCTTCCAAAATAAAAATCAACTCAACCCTTATCACCTTATACCTCCAAAATTAGGCAATAATTAATTTATTAAATAAAACTTACTTGCCTATTAGAGGGAATTGAACCCTCTTATTCTGCCCAAACACTTCTCAACCGCGGTGCCAAAGACCACGCGAGCAAAGCACACGCATAGGACAAGAAGCGCAGAATGTGCTTTTGTATTATTCCTTTGCTCACACCAAATAACAAAATGTGGGCCTTTTTCTTACCTTGAAAACTCAACTGGTGGTAATTTAACCTTCATCCTTCACAAGTCAAAAATCCTTTGTCTCCCCTTGCTCATCGTTGGACCACGTTGCCACACGAAACTCTCTGCACCTTTCGTATTATATCCACTCCTTCGATTCCAAGGCTTTTGAAAGAAAGCCTTTGTATATATATGTGCACCTTCCCTTAAATTTACCAATGTTGGTGGCAATTTAATTATTTTTTATTTTATGATGACGTTGGCGATGATGTCATAATTTTAATTTTAAAATTTTAAAATTAAATTTTAAATATTAAAATTTACACCAAATATTCAAATTTGAATATCTTCATCTCCGAGGCACCTTTTTTGATGATACGAAAAGCCAACCTGGGTTTTAATAAAAACCCATATCAAATATACCATCCATATTTTTAAATAAAACCTTTTATTTTACCTACCATGGTTTTCACAAAAAACCTATTTTTTGAAATATCATAAATGCTTATTTATGAAATACTTTGGCCACCAAAACCAAATGTGATCCATGTGACATCAATGATCGATGTGACATCAATGACAACATAAAATACCTCATATTACCTCAAATTTCCAATAATCTCCCCCTTTGTAATTAATGACAACACCTCTAATGCAAACACCACAATCACTACAAAAACCATCTCTATGAATCAAGGTTGCTCCCCTTGACTCAATATTCTCAATGGAGGTTGCTCCCCCTAGCTCAATACTCTCTTTGGAGGCTTCTCCCCCTAACTCAATACTCTCCTTGGAGGCTGCTCCCCATAGCTAAAATCTCTCCCCCTTTTACATCAATGGCAAAAGGGACACCTATGGGGCTTAATGATATGACTCTTAAGCATAGCTCCCTCACCACCTTCTCTCTTAAGGTGATTAATTTTGGGGTGGGAGTACTTTTAATCCCATATCACTTTGTTTATTTCCTCTATCAACTTCCTTCCTTGTTTTTATGATATCCTTATCTTCATGAATTACTTGATCTTCTTGTATAGAACATTTTTGACCTTCTTGCCTTGAACCTGTTTAGAATTGAGTCCTACACCATATTGAAATATGCCCAAAGTTATTGCAATTAAAACATTTGATATTGTAGCCTTTGGATGGTGCCCATATCCTGAATTATTTCTTGAAATAATTTCCATATCCATTCCTTTCTTGAACCCTGTATTGTGAAGCTCTATTTTCATGACCATTATAACCATAACTTATTAATTGTGTAGCTCTAAAACCAAAACCATGTTGCTCATTTCCTTTGCACTGAAGAGCTCTATGACCAATCCTTTTACATGAGAAGCAATGTCCCTGAAAACCATACTGTATTCCCATGAAGTTTCTTCTAGCAAAATCAAACTTCTTTGATCCATGGATCCTACAATGTATAGCCCTGTGTCCAAATCCATTACAAGAAAAATAATATCCTTGAAAAGCCCTTTGTTCATGCCTTGGTTTCTCATACCTTTATTGACCATTATCCTTATAATCATCTTCAATTTGTGCATTTCATACTTGAATATTATTTGTAGTATCTAAAAATTCTTCCTTGCATTTCTCTTCAAGAATTTATTTTCCCTTTGACCTTGATTCACCCATCTCAAAACAAGATCTAAACTAAATATTTTGAGCCATAGGAACTTTGGAACTTTCCTCACAAGTCTTAGGTGCTTCATTTCTTTCATATTTTAGAACTTCCTTTCCTTTTGAGTGTGACTTTTCTTGGAAGTAAGATAAAACCTTAAAATAAGTTTCCACTCCTTTTTGAATATTTTTATCTAATGTATCAGGTTTTTATGTGGTTACCCTTAGTTCTTTATTCATCCTTTATTATAACCTTTTTGCATTTTGAAGCTCTTCTCTAAGATCACTGATTGTTTGAAGTAGTTCTTCTTTGATTTTGACATCTATTCGAATCTTGTTTTCAAGATTCCTGTATTCTTCTTTTAGCCTTTTGATTTTTGATTTTTGTTTACTTGGCTCATCCTATTCATTTTCTATTACACAAAGTGAGACTTATTTTTTTTCACTGTCATTCAGACCATTATAATATTCTATAGCAAAAAAGCTCTCAACATTTCTTTGACCATGCCTATTTCCTTGATGTGTTATCTCATATTCACTATTTTCTTCATGTGGACACTTGTATGCATAGTGACCAAGATCACCACACTTGTAGCATTTGAATTTCCTTATATCTTTGAAATTCCTTGAGTCCTTATTACTTTTGATGAAGTTAGCTTCTTCATCATTTTTTGAAACCCTATCTATTTCTGAAACAATTGAATGCAATATTTTTTATTGGAGCTTGATGCTTACTTAACCTCATCTCATAAGTTGTGAGAGTACCTTGCAATTCTTCCATTGTTAGCTTGTTTATATCCATTGTTTCTTCTATTGCCAAACCCTTAGAATCATATTTCATGGGAAGTGATCTCAAAAAATTTTGAGTAACTTCTAATTCTTTCATCTCAAAACCTAGGCCTCTCATGGTGTTAGTAATTTCATCAATTCGAAGTAAAAACTTTGGAATATCTTCAGAATCTTTCATTTTCAATTCATCAAATCTTTTTCTATGAGTTTGTAGTTTTGAAAAATTTACCTTGGAATCTCCTTCATAAGTATTCTACAACTTGGTCCACATTTCATTAGCTGAAGTACATACCATGACCTTTGCAAAATTTGTCTCACGTAGCCCACTCAAAATGCAATTTATTGCTCTTGCATTTATCTCAACCAATTTCCTAGTAGTCTTATCTTCCTCCGGATCACCTTCAACCCTATACTCTTTTTCAACCATCTACCATACCTCATATCCTTGTGATATCAAGTAGTTCTTCATCCTCATGATCTAGAAAGCATAATTGTTACCATCAAATAATGGAGCCTTATTTGTAGATAATCCATTTTGTGAAGCCATCTATGTTCTTGTAGAATATGCTCTCAAGTTGTTAGCCTTTTCAAAGGAATCCACTCTTATACCAATTGAATAACACAAGCTTATACTTAGAGGGGGGGTGAACAGTGTAAGACCACTTTTTACTTTTTCTTCCAATTCAATATCATGTTGTGTAAAGATAGCAGTATCAATAGCAGTAATCAAATAAATGCATAGAAACCATACACAATAGAGACATCACAATTTACGTGGTTCACCCAATGTGGGCTACTCGAGGGAGAAAATATTTTACTAAAACTTTATCAATCAATCTCTTTGGGAATCACTCCCAATTACAATGTTTATGGATCTCTATCCAAAGGATATGTTGATCCCCTAATATCAAGTTCATGGATCTATTCCATAGAAGAACTCTTTTCCCTTCTACTCTGGATATGTGATCTTCTAGAAGACTCTATCTCTCTGCTACACTAACTGGTGGACCTATATCCACTTGAATACTCCTCACTTAGATCTATCTTCAACTGTTCTAGTTGCTGGATCTTTTTCAAATGAGACTTTATCCTCTATACTATATCACCTCTAAAGCTCTGTCAATAGGCTCACTAAAAACCTGCTCAATAGGCTCACATAGAACCTTCTCAATATGCTCACACAGAACCTTCTCAATATGCTCACACATAACCTGTTTAACAATATCACACAAAACTTGTCAAATATACTCAAGCAAGTGAAGAACACAAGCTTATACTGAGAGGGGGGGTGAATAGTATAAGACCTCTTTTTAATTTTTCCATTATACTTCAAAATAGTAAAGCAATATACCCAAAGCAATATCAAAGCAATGCACAATATCATCCACAAAGTGACACCAATTTTAACATGGTTCACCCAAAATGGCTGGGCTACGTCCACAAAACTTTTCTCTAGAAGTTATCTCAAAGTTCTTTGGGAATCCTTCCCAATTACAATGTTTATGAGCCTCGGCCCAAAGGAGATACCTTCCCCCAATCAAAATTTATGAGCCTCTGCTCAAAGGAGATACCTTCCCCCAATAAAAATTTATGAGCCTCTCGCTCAAAGGAGATACCTTCCCTCTCGCTCTAGAAATGATCCCTCGGAAGATCAATCGCATCTACCTCTTGCTAGCACGTGGAACTCCTTTCCATCGAAGACCTCCTATCCTCAATGCTTAGCCTAAGAGACCTCTGCCTTCTATGATCATGTCCACAGCAACTCAGCAACCTGTACCAAACACAGTCAGTTAGTCTAGTACAAGTCTTCCTCTGTCTGTCAGATCTGTCCAACTCTTAAACAAATCAATCCTCTACATACAAGCCTTCTTAAAGACTTGCCAAATATGTCCTCAGGTTCTTCTCATAGAACCAGTGCACCTCTGTCCTCAAGTTCTATGATAGAACTATCAAACTCTTCTCACAAGTCCTCTGCTAGGACCTATCTAAATCTACTCACAAGTCCCCACCGAAACCTGTCCAAAACTGCCCACAAGTCCCCACCGAAACCTGTCCAAAACGCGCTCACAAGTCCCCACTGGAACCTATCCAAAAACTCAGCAAGCTCACCAAGAAAAACTTTCTTAGTAGGAAATCACAAAGTGAATTGTTAGAGACCCAATGTGATTTATCAAACTCATAGAAGCATAAAGAGAATTTTTAGAGACTCAATATGTTCTATACTCAACTTTCAATCTCAAAACTCAACTCAAATCAACTCAGCTCAATCTCAATCTGAAATCTAAAAACTCAACTCAATATATGAAATGGATAGGATAGAATGTTTTCTTTCAAGAACATGAAACCCCAACAATTGCCAACTATGCAAAGAATCACATAACAATGATACTCATGTTCTTTTCACCATCAATTAGGGCTTCAACAACAATTCTCATCAACCAAGGTTCAAACAACACCATTCAACTCAAAACACAACCTTGAAGCATTTCACAATCAACATCAGAAAAGGAAACAAGTAGAACTCCTTTTCTCTCCAACATTATTTGAAAAAAAAACATCCACCAACTCAAATCTCAATAGCACAAAACAACTTTTCAAATCATCAACAAAGGAGTAAGCCCAACACTTTAACCAAGTAAAGAATATCTTGATTATAACCAATTTAATGAAAGCTAATGTCAATCTTAAAGCTGCCCACTTAAGGTTTCACAACTTCACACAAGAAGCAATTCTAACCTTAAAACATCATGCTTTCATTTCCATAATCAACCAAAAACACTCTCAACATTACAAGAAATATTTATCCCTTATACACCTTATTTCTCCCTTATAGTCTTATAAAAAAAAAACCTTATATCTCATAAGAATGCGATAAGATAATGCAAACAACACCTTCAAAAGAAACTTTTATCAAAATAAAACAAGCTTCAAACTCCTTATAACTCCTAAGCTATTTTTCTCTCTAATAAATTTCCTCCATCCGCAAAATACACTTAGCAAAAATCAATTTCAAAAATACCTTTGCCAACACCAAAAACCGTGCTATGGAGAAATTGCGCATGAACTCTAACACCACCCGCTACATCCACTTCAACGAATAAAAAACCCTTTCGCGTTATTTGAATGCGAAACCTCCCGTTCGAGTAGCGCGTCAACAACCTAGCCGCTATTGATGCGCCAAAGGCGTTCGGTGAGGTTTGAATCTCACTCTGTTTCCCTTGTACCTTCTACGCTAGGGCTAAAATAAACAATAGGCCTCCCTATCTTCTAACACGAATGACGACGATGAAACCTTACGACGGATGCAAAAAATGAATGGCGGATATCCGAACAACGGATCATGAAATCACAGTGAGGAAGAAATCAAACATCAGATCGTGAATACACAATGAGCAACACTTTTCAAAAATACAGATGGGATAATCTTTGATCTTCATTGTGGGATATTTATATACATATTTCCGATAAAATCTTGACATCGGCGAGGAGTTTAACATGTCGACGGAGGAGTTTAACACGTCAACGGAGGTCTTGGCTAGCACCCACAATATTAGAACATAGCGCCATCAAAGATAAGACATTTGCACCATGGGTTAGGAGAACCCAATGCAAACAAATAAATTAATATTTATTTAAAAATAATTAAAAGGAACCTTAACAAGGTTTTTAATTATTTAAATAAATACTTCCTCCTGGACCCAAATGCATTAAAATAATGCATCCACTTGTAATCTTTAAACCCGCCAACTTGGGGTTTACAAAAGACCTTTGAAACTGTCATGTCATAACCTTCATCAAAAAAAGTTATTTGACATCAAATCAAATTCCTTCAAGAGCTTCTTGACATCAATGACAACTTATAGACTTGAGCAAAGGCAATGTACCCAAAGTACCCAAAATTGCCAACAACAAGCTCACCAAGAACTTGCCCAAATTTTCTCTAGCAAGCTCACCAAGAACTTTCCTAATTATGCTCCAACAAGCTCACCAAGACTATCCACAAAGACCTTCTCAAAGGCTCAAACAATCATACATAAACTACCACAAGTCTATCCACAAATCTATTCCAAAGGTCTTCTTCAAAGACTCAATCAAGCATGCTCAAGTAGCACTCAAAAATCATCCACAAATCTATCAAGGCAAATCTCAAATATGAACTCAACAATGAATGTCAATGTACTCTTCAATGGATAACAACAATGATCCACAATTATCTCAACTCAAATCAACCTCATAGAAGCATAAAGAGAATTGTTAGAGACTCTATATGTTCTATACTCAAATCCCAATCTCAACTCAATAGAAGCATGAAGAGAATTGTTAGAGACTCTATATGTTCTATTATCAAATCCCAATCTCAACTCAAATTAGAATATTAAATAGATTGTTTCTAGAAACTTGAACAACCGCATGCATCCACTTGACTAGGCTTAATCAACTCAACTCAACCAATCATCTCAAGGATCAATCCTTTCTCATAAACCCTAGTCCAAGCATGTATCAACCACCTCATAATGTTTCCAACAATACCCAATCACAAGTCTTCACACAACAATGCTTATAAACAAGGTTTAAGCACAACTCTCAAACCAAAAAACCTTGAAGCATTCAACCAACCATTTTTGAAAAGGAAATCACAATATAATCCTTTTCTCTCCAATGATATTTCAGAAATAAACCACCACAATCAATCAATAGGAGAATGTGCCTAGCCTTTTTATGAAGAGAAGAACCCCTTTGAAACTATGCCACACTCAATACACTTTGAAAAAGAGCACAACAATCTTCACTTTTCAACCCCTTTACAAAAACCAAATATTTCTCTATATACACCTTATTTCTCCTTCTAAATGAGCTAGTCAAATAGCCCTCAAAATAAGCTTTTCAATGATATATAATATTATATACTTTTATAAAATAAACATACCAAAAATATATTATTTTCTAAAAGTGCATTTATCTTGCCTTCCAAAATAAAAATCAACTCAACCTTTATCACCTTATACCTCCAACATTAGGCAAAAATTAATTTATTAAATAAAAATTTACTTTCCTCTTAGAGGGAATCGAACCCTCGTCTTCTGCCCAAACACTTCTCAACTGCAGTGCCAAAGACCACGTGAGCAAAGCGCTCACATAGGACAAGAAGTGTATGATGTGCTTTTGTCTTATTCCTTTGCTCACACCAAATAACAAAATGTGGGCCTTTATCTTGCCCCAAAAACTCAACCAACGGGAATCGAACTGTAATGTCCCTTTTTAAGAAACAACAAACCCTTACTACGAAAATGCAAAAATTAAGTATAGCAAGGAAATAACTCAGAAATTGCTCATAAAATAAAACAAGTATGAGGAAAAATCAGCCAGTATCAAATATTAAATATTGCCAAACCAATACAACAACTCCCCAAGGCTGAAAAGATGCAAAAACTCCTCAAAAATGACCCCCAAATACAAGCGTAGGGTTTGGGGCTGCCAACAAATCTGAAACACATGACACAAATGCTCCCAAAAATGCCACGAACTCCTCATGGATGCCTATTTTTTTTGTATTTTTTATATTTTAGGGCAATAACACCTGCAATGATATTACCAAGACCCCAAACATGCACCTCCAATGCACTATGGGAATGAGCAAGACCTACAATCTCAACTCATGGAACCTCTAGGGTTTCAATATTCAATTATGATATCAACATAACATGCCCAAAATGGGACGTCTCACTCCCTTATATAGGGTGAGGTTCTAAACTGGAGTTGACATATTCCAACCCTAAAATCACTTAAAGTGCCTTATTACAACATAAAAACATAAAACATAAATAAACACAACTTAAGTTATGTCTCCTAGTCACATGAACCCCTTTTTCACTTTTATAATTAAGTGTAGGAGACATTTACAAAAATATTTATTTTTGGGACATTACAAGTCCACCCTCCTCAAATTGCTTGTCCTCAAGCAAAGTCCAAGCTAGAGCATCTAAAATTTATGCACCTTCCCAAGTAGCATCCTCCATAGGCAAGTCCTTCCACTTCACAAGATATTCTTTGAAAGTCCTACTCCTAAGCTTTCTCTGCCTTGTCTCAAGGATCAATTCAGGTTCAAGAATGAGATTTCCTTCATCATCAAGGGGTGGCAAATATGAAGATGGTTGAATATGTTGGCCCAAGGTCTTATTCAAACAAGAAAAATGGAAGAAATTATGTATTTTACTTCCACTTGGAAGTTCCAAAGCATATGCAACCTGTCCAACCTTACTCAACACCTTGTAAGGTCCATAAAATTTGATTTTGAGTTTCTCTACTCCACTTCTTTTCAATGTAGACTGTTTGTAGGGCTGCAACCTAACATAAACCAAGTCTCCCACCTCAAATGAGCTCTCACTACACTGCTGATCTACATACTTCTTCTGCTGATTTTGTGTCGTAAGAATATTGTCCTTCAAAGCATTAAGAATATCTTGATTTTTTGCTACAAAGTCTCTAGCTTTTTGGACCCTTGAATCACCAAAAATCAGATCTAAAAAGTGTGGGGCATCATAACCATAAAGTGCCTTGAATGGAGATATTTTTATGGACATATGATAAGTAGAATTGTAGCAATATTCACCAAGGTGCAGCCATTTAACCCATGCCTTTTGTTGACCTAAAACATAATTTCTCAAATATCCTTCAAGCCATTTGTTAACAATTTCAGTTTGCCCATCAGTTTGGGGATGGTAGCTAGTACTAGGATTCAATTTAGTACCACATAGCTTAAACAATTCTTGCCAAAACATGCTCAAAAATTTGCTGTCCATATTACTCACAATGGATTTAGGCAAACTATGCAATATGAAAACTTCTTTAAAAAACAAATCAACAATTTGTATGGTTGTACAAGTTGTTGAAATGACATAGAAATGAGCAAATTTTGTCAATCTATCAACAACAACAAATATACAATCCTTCATGTATACCTTGGGCAAACCAGTAATTGTTGGCAATTTTGGGTACCTTGGGTACATTGCATTTGCTCAAGTGAATAAGTTGTCATTGATGTCAAGAAGCTTTTGAAGGAATTTGATTTGATGTAAAATAATTTGTTTTGATGAAGGTTACGGCTTGACAGGTTCGAAAGAAAGCAAGTTAGAAAAGTGTCGCGATATCGCGACATGTCACATTTTCACGACTTAAATAGGAGAGAGAAAGCAAGTTAGAAAAGTGTCACGATATCGCGACATGTCGCAGTTTCGTGACTCAAAGAGGAGAGAGAATGTTTGAGTCAAAAATGTCATGATTTCGCGACATATTGCAAGGAAGGTTGAACGGACGAAAAAGTGTCACGATTTCGTGACATGTTGCAGGAGAGAGAGTCCGAGAGAGAAAAAGTGTCGCGATATCGCGACATGTCGGGTTTTCACGACCCGAAGAAAAGAAAAGCGCTAAGGAGAAAAAGTGTCACGATTTCGTGACAAGTCAGAAGACAAAGTGGAAGCAAGATAAAGTGTCACGATTTTGCGACATGCAGCAAAGGGAAGAGTCTGAAATGAGAAGCGTCACGATTTCACGACAGGTTGCAAAGAAGACGTACGAAAGCTGAAAGCATCACGATTTCATGACAGGTTGCAAAGAAAGCATACGGAAAGTTGATAGCATCGCGATTTCATGACAGGTTGAAGAGAAAGCAAACAGATGCAAAAAGTGTCACGATTTCATGACAGTTTGAGATGGTAGCGTTCGGTTGGAGAAAGTGTCACGATTTCACGACAAAATCAAAGAGGAAGGCTATGAAGACAGAAGTGTCACGATATCGTGACAGAAGTGAAGACGAAGTCTACAGAGGCATAAGTGTCACGATTTCACGACAAAAGTAGAAAGGAGGTCGACGAAGGGAGAAGTGTCGTGATATCACGACAAAAGAAAAGTTGATGCTGACTAAGACAAAAGTGTCGCGATATCATGACAAGAGCTTAGTTGAAGTCGACAAAGGCTGAAGTGTCACGATATCACGACAAAAGCCAAAAGGAAGTGTACGGTTGTAAAAGTGTCACGATATCGTGACATGTTGTAGTTTTGTGGCAGAAGCTACATAAGAGTTATAGAGGCAGTGAAGCTGACAAAGTTAAATTTTAGCCGACGATGATTAGGGTTTGTAGCCAACATAGTTTAGGGTTTGTAGCCGACGTAGATTAGGGTTATAGCCGACTAAGATTAAGTTTTTTGATCTTGAAATTTTTGTTATAAAAGGAGGGCTATTTCGAGATTTGAAGGAATTGAAAGTGCGCAAGTTAAGTCCACGGTGCACAGAGAGCGAGTCATGCTGAATCGAGCTAAGTGCGAAGCAAGAGCGCACAGGGAGCAAAAAAGCGCAAAGCTGTTGGGTGCATCATTTTTGCGATGTTCGAAGATAATGGGCAAGCTTTGTGAGAGCCTGTGAGCAGGTTTTGGACAAGTCATTGAGAGGGATTGTTGGACAGATTTGAGCAAGCTTTTGTTGAGCTTGTGGAGCAGTTTGGGCAGGTTCTAGTGAGAACTTGCAAAGCAGATCTGAGACAAGTCTTGGTGAAGACTTGGGTGAAGATCAAGCAAGCTTTAGTGAAAGCTTGTGAACCACTTTTGTGAACCAGATTTGAGGACCAGTTGAGGATAGATATTGGTGCAAATTTGAGGACAGATTTGTACCCAGACCAGAGAAAGAGGACGAGGACATTTGTGCCAGACCGAAGGACTGTGTTTGGTGCAAATCAGAGAAAGAGAACGAGGACATTTGTGCTAAACCGAAGGACTGTGTTTAGTGCAAATTCGAGGACCAGATTTGGAGGTGATAGAGTTGAGGACAGAGGTCTCCAGCCAGAGCAGGGAGGACAGGTGTCTTCTGTGGATAGAGTTCCATTTGCTAAGGGCAACGGAGGCAGAGGTCTTCTAGAGGATCACCAACCAGAGCAGAGCTAGGGGATTGGTGTCTCCTGTGGGTTGGTGCCCATGAACTCGAGATTAGGGGATTGGTGTCTCCTTTGGGTTGGTGCCCATAAACATTGTAATCGGGAAAGGTATTCCTAGAATTTGGATTGATAAAATTTAGTGAAAGATTTTATCCGTGGATGTAGCTCACATTGAGTGAACCACGTAAATTGGTGTCTCATGTGTGTGTGACGATTTGTACATTGCTTTGGTTTCTGCTATTGATATTGCCATTGATATATTGTATAATATTGATTGGGATAAGAAAAGTAAAAAGTGGTCTTATACTGTTCACCCCCCTCTCAATATAAGCTTGTGTTCTTCAATTGGTATCGGAGCGGTGTTCCTTCGAAAAGTTTAACAGCTTGAAGGAAAAGCTAGTTAAGAACACAATGGATTATTCAAGTGGCAATGCAACACCTATTCTTGATGGGTCATATTTTGGTCTTTGGAGTGCAAGGATGAAGGTTCATCTAATGGCACTTGGTAATGAGGTTTGGGAAGTAATTGAAGATGAGTACACTATTCCTGTACATGGTCCAAATACTAAAGAAGAAAGGCTCCTACATCACAAGGAATTCAAAAGCAATGAATGCAATCCTGAAAGGCTTACGGAAAGCAGATCTCACCAAAGTGATTCACCGCAAGACAGACTAGTGAAATGTGGAAACAATTGTAGGTGGTTCATACCGGTGATACAAATGTCGGAAAGGCCAAGTTGAGACACTTCAAGATGGTATGTTTGAAACAACTCAAGATGAATGATGATGAAAATATTAGTGACTACATGCTTGAGGAGAGGTTGTTCCCGGTGAAGGTTTAACTCCATGAAAGACTTAGGTCTTGAGCTTGCCAAAAATGATGTTTGTGAAAAAATTTTAAAATCCCTCCCAAAAAAATTTAGTAAAAATATTTCTCCTAATGGAGAAAAAAAAAAATTTAAAAAATGTGAAAGAGGATGAGCTACATAGTAGACTTGGCATTTGAGTTGAGAACTCAGGTGAAGGTTGATGTCAAGAAAGAGGCGACTTTCAAGGCTACCAAGAAATCCAAGGGTAAACAACTTCAAGAGAGTGATGAGTCTTCTAGTGATGAAGAGGCATATTACAACAAGAAAGGCAAGTTCTCTAGAAAGCACAAAAGCGTAAAAAATATAAGATGTTTCAATTGTGGAAAGTTTGGTCATTATGCTACTGACTGTACTGTTCTCAAGAATGAAAGTGATGAAGATAAACAAGATTCTAAGAGCAAGGATTCTGAAAAGCACAAGCATCACAGGAAGGACAAAGATGAGCACAACAATCAAGGAAAGAGGTATTCTCACAAGCACAAGAAGAGTTTTTACCTAGACAAAGCAAGTGTTCTAGTAGTGATAGTGAAAGTTCGTCAAGTGATAATGAAAATGAGATGTTGTTCATATCAGAAAAAGAGGAAGAACCGAAACATAGATTCATTATCATGAAATGTCTTAGATGTGGAAATTTTGGTCACCTTGAGGATGATTGTACAAATAATGATTTGGTTTCTAGTATGTATGAGGATGCTTCAAAAAACTATAAGGAAGATGTGTGTATGGTTTTTGAAAAAGGTAGCACCTCTAGTGATAAGAAATCTAGAAAAGGCTTTGATGATTCAGAAAGCAAACAAATAAAGGATCTTGAAAGTGAACTTATTAATGCTCTTAGTGCTTTGAAAAAGGAAAGAAAGAAGAATGATAGACTCAAGGATAAGTTAGATGAATGTTGTATGGAGAGAGATGATCTTATAGAAAATCTTGATTTCTCTATAGCTAAGACGCAAGAACTCAAGGATGAGTTAGAGTCTAAGGTTCTTGAGTATAGTGAGTTAGAACAGAAAATGGCTTCTTTGAAAGAAGAAACTAAAGAGTACAAGGATAAGCTTTACGAGGTTTCAAGATAGCTCCAAAAAGGTTAAGTCACTCATCAAAGGTCAAAGAAAGACAACAGATAAAACAGGCCTTGGTTTTGTTAAGCCGCACAAGGAACAAGTTGGAAAGTCGAGTAAGAGACTCCAAAAGGAAGAGAGTTCTGATGAGGAAAGTATTTCAGATCATGAGTCCTTGAGTGATAGATGCGCAGAAACAGAAAATAGATTTCAGAATGAGAAGAAGAAGTTTTCAGGACCCAAGAGGTCGAATAAAGGAAAATTTCATGATAGATGTTTTGCGTGTCACAGGTTTGGTCACATGGCTTTGCATTGCATGACTCAAGTAAGGAAGGTAAATGACAGTTTCAGAGGTGGTAATTTCTTTCAAGGGTATTGCTACTCTTGTAAATAGTTTGGGCATAAGGCAATTTTTTGCAAGGCTAATAACAAGAACAGGGTTAGTCAGAACAGGCGGATTCAAAGAACAGGTATGCCTAAAAGAAATAACATTGTTACTTGTTATAAGTGCAACAATGAAGGTCACACAGCTAGATAGTGTAGAGCTGAACTTCCAAGGTACAAGAACAAGAATAGTGGTATGAACAGGTCCAAGGATCAAGGCATGGAAAAGAACAGGAATGATAATAGGAACAAGAACAGTGATAGGAATAAGAACAGGAATATGGACAAAGAGTTCAAGAGAAGGCCCGACAAGGAAGTGATAGACGCTGATGATGATCAGTGCCTAATGGGAGTTTTACTCCCACCCCAAAATTAATCACCTCATCGGGAGGTGGGGGAGGGACTAAGCTAAGAGGCTCATTCTTAGTCCCGAGCCCCAAAGGTGACCCTTTGCCATTGATGACAAAGGGGGAGAGATATGAGTAAGGGGGAGAGCTTCAAGTGAAGAGGAAAGCTTCAAGTTAGGGGGAGCAAAACTTCAAAGGAAGATTCTCAGTTGTGGGCATAGTTTCTCAATTGTTAGCACAGTTGGTTTCAGTTTTGGCTCTTGAGACATGTTTTCAGTAAAGGTTTGCCATCAATGACAAAGGGGGAGATTGTTGGCAATTTTGGGTACCTTGGGTACATTGCCTTTGCTCAAGTGTATAAGTTGTCATTGATGTCAAGAAGTTTTTGAAGGAATTTGATTTGATGTAAAATAATTTGTTTTGATGAAGGTTACGACTTGACAGGTTCGAAAGAAAGCAAGTTAGAAAAGTGTCACGATATCGCGACATGTCGCATTTTCGTGACTTAAGTAGGAGAGAGAAAGCAAGTTAGAAAAGTGTCACGATATCGTGACATGTCGCAGTTTCATGACTCAAAGAGGAGAGAGAATGTTTGAGTCAAAAATGTCACGATTTCGTGACATATTGCAAGGAAGGTTGAACGGACGAAAAAGTGTCACGATTTCGTGACATGTTGTAGGAGAGAGAGTCCAAAAGAAAAAGTGTCACGATATCATGACATGTCAGGTTTTCATGACCCGAAGAAAAGAAAAGCGCTAAGGAGAAAAAGTGTCACGATTTCGTGACAAGTCAGAAGACAAAGTGGAAGCAAGATAAAGTGTCACGATTTCGTGACATGCAACAAAGGGAAGAGTCTGAAATGAGAACTGTCATGATTTCGCGACAGGTTGCAAAGAAGACGTACGAAAGCTAAAAGCGTCGCGATTTCGTGACAGGTTGCAAAGAAAGCGTACGAAAAGTTGATAGCGTCACGATTTCATGATAGGTTGAAGAGAAAGCAAACAGATGTAGAAAGTGTCATGATTTCATGATAGTTTGAGATGGCAGCGTTCGGTTGGAGAAAGTGTCACGATTTCATGACAAAATCAGAGAGGAAGGCTATGAAGACAGAAGTGTCATGATATTACGACAGAAGTGAAGACGAAGTCTGCAGAGGCATAAGTGTCACGATTTCGTGACAAAAGCAGAAAGGAGGTCGACGAAGGGAGAAGTGTCACGATATCGCGACAAAAGCAAAGTTGATGCTGACTAAGACAAAAGTGTCACGATATCATGACAAGAGCTTAGTTGAAGTCGACAAAGGCTAAAGTGTCGCGATATCATGACAAAAGCCAAAAGGAAGTGTACGGTTGTAAAAGTGTCACGATATCGTGACATGTTGTAGTTTCACGGTAGAAGCTATAGAAGAGTTCAGAGGCAGTGAAGCCGACAAAGTTAAATTTTAGCCGACGAAAATTAGGGCTTGCAACCGACGTAGATTAGGGTTATAGCCGACTAAGATTAAGTTTTTTGATCTTGAAATTTTTGTTATAAAAGGAGGGTTGTTTCGAGATTTGAAGGAATTAAAAGTGTGCAAGTTAAGTCCACGGTGCGCAGAGAGCGAGTCATGCCGAATCGAGCTAAGTGCGAAGCAAGAGTGCATAGGGAGCAGAAAAGTGCAAAGCTGTTGGGTGCATCATTTTTGCGACGTTCGGAGATAATGGGCAAGCTTTGTGAGAGCCTGTGAGCAGGTTTTGGACAAGTCATTGAGAGGGATTGTTGGACAGATTTGAGCAAGCTTTTGTTGAGCTTGTGGAGCAGTTTGGGCAGGTTCTAGTGAGAACTTGCAAAGCAGATCTGAGACAAGTCTTGGTGAAGACTTGGGTGAAGATCAAGCAAGCTTTAGTGAAAGCTTGTGAACCACTTTTGTGAACTAGATTTGAGGACCAGTTGAGGACAGAGATTGGTGTAGATTTGAGGACAGATTTGTACCTAGACCAGAGAAAGAGGACGAGGACATTTGTGCCAGATCGAAGGACTGTGTTTGGTGCAGATCAGAGAAAGAGAACGAGGACATTTGTGCTAAACCGAAGGACTATGTTTAGTGCAAATTTGAGGACCAACTTTGGAGGTGATAGAGTTGAGGACAGAGGTCTCTAGCCAGAGCAGGGAGGATAGGTGTCTTCTATGGATAGAGTTCCATTTGCTAAGGGCAACAGAGGTAGAGGTCTTCTAGAGGATCACCAGCCAGAGCAGAGCTAGGGGATTGGTGTCTCCTGTGGGTTGGTGCCCACGAACTCGAGATTAGGGGATTGGTGTCTCCTTTGGGTTGGTGCCCATAAACATTGTAATCGGGAAAGGTATTCCCAAAATTTGGATTGATAAAATTTAGTGAAAGATTTTATCCGTGGATGTAGCTCACATTGAGCGAACCACGTAAATTGGTGTCTCATGTGTGTGTGATGATTTGTACATTGCTTTGGTTTCTGCTATTGATATTGCCATTGATATATTGTATAATATTGATTGGGATAAGAAAAGTAAAAAGTGGTCTTATACTATTCACCCCCCCTCTCAGTATAAGCTTGTGTTCTTCAATTGGTATCAGAGCGGGTGCCTTCGGAAAGTTTAACAGCTTGAAGGAAAAGCTAGTTAAGAACACAATGGATTATTCAAGTGGCAATGCAACACCTATTCTTGATGGGTCAAATTTTGGTCTTTGGAGTGCAAGGATGAAGGTTCATCTAATGGCACTTGGTAATGAGGTATGGGAAGTAATTGAAGATGAGTACACTATTCCTGTACATGGTCCAAATACTAAAGAAGAAAGGCTCCTACATCACAACAATTCAAAAGCAATGAATGCAATCTTGAAAGGCTTACGAAAGTAGATCTCACCAAAGTGATTCACTGCAAGACAACTAGTGAAATGTGGAAACAGTTGCAGGTGGTTCATACCGGTGATACAAATGTCAGAAAGGCCAAGTTGAGACACTACAAAGGTATGTTCGAACAACTCAAGATGAATGATGAGAAAAAATAGGGACACACGCCCCCAGAAAGAAGGAAACCCAAAAAAAACGGCGAAAAAAAAATTTAATAAAAAAACAAAAAAAAAAAAAAAAAAAGGAAAAAAAAAAAAAAAAAAAAAAGCGCATTTGAGTTGAGAACTCAAGTGAAGGTTGACGTCAAGAAAGAGGCAGCTTTCAAGGCTACCAAGAAATCCAAGGGTAAACAGCTTCAAGAGAGTGATGAGTCTTCTAGTGATGAAGAGGCATATTACAGCAAGAAAGGCAAGTTCTCTAGAAAGCACAAAAGCATGAAAAATATAAGATGTTTCAATTGTGGAAAGTTTGGTCATTATGCTACCGACTGTATTGTTCTCAAGAATGAAAGTGATGAAGATAAACAAGATTCTAAGAGCAAGGATTCTGAAAAGCACAAGCATCACAGGAAGGACAAAGATGAGCACAACAATCAAGGAAAGAGGTATTCTCACAAGCACAAGAAGAGTTTTTACCTAGACAAAGCAAGTAAGTGTTCTAGTAGTGATAGTGAAAGTTCTTCAAGTGATAATGAAAATGAGATGTTGTTCATATCAGAAAAAGAGGAAGAACCAAAACATAGATTCATTATCATGAAATGTCTTAGATGTGGAAATTTTGGTCACCTTGAGGATGATTGTACAAATAATGATTTGGTTTCTAGTATGTATGAGGATGCTTCAAAAAACTATAAGGAAGATGCTTGTATGGTTTTTGAAAAAGGTAGCACCTCTAGTGATAAGAAATCTGGAAAAGGCTTTGATGATTCAGAAAGCAAACAAATAAAGGATCTTGAAAGTGAACTTATTAATGCTCTTAGTGCTTTGAAAAAGGAAAGAAAGAAGAATGATAGACTCAAGGATAAGTTAGATGAATGTTGTATGGAGAGAGATGATCTTATAGAAAATCTTGATTTCTCTATAGCTAAGACGCAAGAACTCAAGGATGAGTTAGAGTCTAAGGTTCTTGAGTATAGTGAGTTAGAACAGAAAATGGCTTCTTTGAAAGAAGAAACTAAAGAGTACAAGGATAAGCTTTACAGGTTTCAAGATAGCTCCAAAAAGGTTAAGTCACTCATCAAAGGTCAAAGAAAGACAACAGATAAAACAGGCCTTGGTTTTGTTAAGCCGCACAAGGAACAAGTTGGAAAGTCGAGTAAGAGACTCCAAAAGGAAGAGAGTTCTGATGAGGAAAGTATTTCAGATCATGAGTCCTTGAGTGATAGATGCGCAAAAATAGAAAACAAATTTCAGAATGAGAAGAAGAAGTTTTCAGGACCCAAGAGGTCGAATAAAGGAAAATTTCATGGCAGATGTTTTGCGTGTCACAGGTTTGGTCACATGGCTTCTCATTGCATGACTCAAGTAAGGAAGGTAAATGACAGTTTTAGAGGTGGTAATTTCTTTCAAGGGTATTGCTACTCTTGTAAATAGTTTGGGCATAAGGCAATTTTTTGCAAGGCTAATAACAGGAATAGGGTTAGTCAGAACAAGCGGATTCAAAGAACAGGTATGCCTAAAAGAAATAACATTGTTACTTGTTATAAGTGCAACAATGAAGGTCACACAGCTAGACAGTGTAGAGCTGAACTTCCAAGGTACAAGAATAAGAATAGTGGTATGAACAGGTCCAAGGATCAAGGCATGGATAAGAACAGGAATGATAACAGGAACAGGAATAGTGACAGGAATAGGAACAAGAATATGGACAAAGAGTTCAAGAGAAGGCCCGACAAGGAAGTGATAGACGCTGATGATGATCAGTGCCTAATGGGAGTTTTACTCCCACCCCAGAATTAATCACCTCATCATGAGGTGGGGGAGGGACTAAGCTAAGAGGCTCATTCTTAGTCCCAAGCCCCAAAGGTGACCCTTTGCCATTGATGACAAAGGGGGAGAGATATGAGTAAGGGGGAGAGCTTCAAGTGAAGAGGAAAGCTTCAAGTCAGGGGAGCAAAACTTCAAAGGAAGATTCTCAGTTGTGGGCACAGTTTCTCAGTTGTTAGCACAGTTGGTTTTAGTTTTGGCTCTTGAGACGTGTTTTCAGTAAAGGTTTGCCATCAATGACAAAGGGGGAGATTGTTGGCAATTTTGGGTACCTTGGGTGCATTGCATTTGCTCAAGTGTATAAGTTGTCATTGATGTCAAGAAGCTTTTGAAGGAATTTGATTTGATGTAAAATAATTTGTTTTGATGAAGGTTACGACTTGACAGGTTCGAAAGAAAGCAAGTTAGAAAAGTGTCGCGATATCACGACATGTCGCATTTTCATGACTTAAGCAGGAGAGAGAAAGCAAGTTAGAAAAGTGTCGCGATATCGTGACATGTCGCAGTTTCACGACTCAAAGAGGAGAGAGAATGTTCGAGTCAGAAATGTCACGATTTTGCGACATATTGCAAGGAAGGTTGAACGGACGAAAAAGTGTCACGATTTCGCGACATGTTGCAGGAGAGAGAGTCCGGGAGAAAAAGTGTCGCGATATCGCGACATGTCGGGTTTTCACGACCCAAAGAAAAGAAAAGCGCTAAGGAGAAAAAGTGTCACGATTTCGCGACAAGTCAGAAGACAAAGTGGAAGCAAGATAAAGTGTCACGATTTCGTGACATGCAGCAAAGGGAAGAGTCTAAAATGAGAAGCGTCATGATTTCACGACAGGTTGCAAAGAAGACGTACGAAAGCTGAAAGCATCACGATTTCGTGGCAGGTTGCAAAGAAAGCATATGAAAAGTTGATAGCATCATGATTTTGTGACAGGTTGAAGAGAAAGCAATCAGATGCAAAAAGTGTCACGATTTTGTGACAATTTGAGATGGCAGCATTCGGTTGGAGAAAGTGTCACGATTTCATGACAAAATCAAAGAGGAAGGCTATGAAGACAAAAGTGTCATGATTTTACGACAAAAGTGAAGACGAAGTCTGCAGAGGCATAAGTGTCACGATTTCATGACAAAAGCATAAAGGAGGTTGACAAAGGGAGAAGTGTCATGATATCGTGACAAAAGCAAAGTTGATGCTGACTAAGACAAAAGTGTCGCGATATCACGACAAGAGCTTAGTTGAAGTCGACAAAGGCTGAAGTGTCGCGATATCGCGACAAAAGCCAAAAGGAAGTGTATGGTTGTAAAAGTGTCACGATATCATGACATGTTGTAGTTTTGTGACAGAAGCTATAGAAGAGTTACAAAGGCAGTGAAGCTGACAATGTAAATTTTAGCTGATGATGACTAGGGTTTGCAGCTGACGTAGTTTAGGGTTTGTAGCCGACGTAGATTAGGGTTACATCCGACTAAGATTAAGTTTTTTGATCTTGAAATTTATATTATAAAAGGAGGGCTGTTTCAAGATTTGAAGTAATTGAAAGTGTGCAAGTTAAGTCCGCGGTGCACAGAGAGCGAGTCATGTCGAATCGAGCTAAGTGCGAAGCAAGAGCGCACAGGGAGTAGAAAAGCACAAAGCTATTGGGTGCATCATTTTTGTAATGTTCGGAGATAATGGGCAAGCTTTGTGAGAGCCTATGAGCAGGTTTTGGACAAGTCATTGAGAGGGATTGTTGGACAGATTTGAGCAAGATTTTGTTGAGCTTGTGGAGCAGTTTGGGTAGGTTCTAGTGAGAACTTGCAAAGAAGATCTGAGACAAGTCTTGGTGAAGACTTGGGTGAAGATCAAGCAAGCTTTAGTGAAAGCTTGTGAACCACTTTTGTGAACCAGATTTGAGGACCAGTTGAGGACAGAGATTGGTGCAGATTTGAGGACAGATTTGTACCCAAACCAGAGAAAGAGGACGAGGACATTTGTGCCAGACCGAAGGACTATGTTTGGTGCAGATCAGAGAAAGAGAACGAGGAGATTTGTGCTAAACCAAAGGACTGTGTTTAGTGCAAATTCGAGGACCAGCTTTGGAGGTGATAGAGTTGAGGACAGAGGTCTCTAGCCAGAGTAGGGAGTACATGTGTCTTCTATGGATAGAGTTCCATTTTCTAAGGGCAGCAGAGGTAGAGGTCTTCTAGAGGATCACCATCCAGAGCAGAGCTAGGGGATTGGTGTCTCCTGTGGGTTGGTGCCCACAAACTCGAGATTAGGGGATTGGTGTCTCCTTTGGGTTGGTGCCCATAAACATTGTAATCGAGAAAGGTATTCCCAAAATTTGGATTGATAAAATTTAGTGAAATATTTTATCCGTGGATGTAGCTCACATTGAGCGAACCATGTAAATTGGTGTCTCATGTGTGTGTGATGATTTGTACATTGCTTTGGTTTTTGCTATTGATATTGCCATTGATATATTGTATAATATTGATTGGGATAAGAAAAGTAAAAAGTGGTCTTATACTGTTCACCCCCCCTCTTAGTATAAGCTTGTGTTTTTTAGTAATGAAGTCCATGGAGATACTTTCCCATTTTTGATTGGGAATAGGAAGTGGCTGAAGTAAACTAGCTACAAATTCGTGTTCCCCCTTGTTTTCTTGGCAAATAACACATTCCTGAACATGCAAGAAGACATCCCTTTTCAAACCCTTCCAATAGAATCTTTCTCTAACCTGTTTGTATGTCTTGTAGAAACCTGGATGGCCTACAAGTGGAGCATCATGCACGGCTATAATTAAAGCTTGTTTCAGCTTTGATTCAGGTACTAAAAACACTCTTCCCTTGCAAAAAATTAGTCCTTATTTATGTTTGAACTTGTCATCTTCAACTCGCCCTTTTATTATTTTAGAAAAAAAATCATTCTTTGCATATTCAACCATAATTTTCACCTTCCAATCAGCAGAAATCATGGAAAGAGAATGAAAAGTAGGGTGCCTAGAAAGTGCATCAACAGCTAAATTCTTCTTACCCTTTACAAACTCAATTTCAAAATCATATGATTGCAACTTTGTTACCCATTTATGCTATCTTTCATTCAATTCAACTTGCCCTAAGTATTTCAAACTATTATGATCAGTTTTGACCACAAACTTGCCACACACTAAGTATTGATTGAATTTGGTCAAGGCATGCATGATAGCTAGCATCTCTTTATCATAGATGCTAAAAGTTTTCTCCACATTTGAGAGCTTTCTACTCTCATAAGCAATGGGGTGCCCTTGTTGCATAAGTACAGCTCCAACTCCAACACCTGAAGCTTCACAAGCAATAGTAAAAGCAACAGAAAAATTAGGAATAGCAAGTACAGGAGTGGAAGTCATTACATCTTTCAGCTTTAGAAAAGTTAAAAGAGCCTCATTGGACCATGAAAAGGCCCCTTTCTTCATTAATTCAGTAATGGGGTCAGCCAAAGAAGAAAAACCCTTAATGAACCTCCTGTAGTAACTACATAAACCCACAAAACCCCTCAATTTCGTTAGGTTGGATGGTATAGGCCATCTTTGTACAACTGAAACTTTAGTTTGATCAACCTTAAGATGTTTTTGTAGTAAACCTTGAATTTGAGGATGATAGGTGGCTGATTTTTTCCCTTATGAACTAAAAATTATAGCTACCCACTCAACGTCCTTATGCCTTATCATCTTCTCCATTCTTTTGTATGAAACCTCTAAAATTTTTCAAGAATCTTTTGACCCATTTTCCTTGATTCCTTGCAACACCACATATTTCCCTTCAAGCACAAATTTCAGTTCTAATTTTTGATAATTAGTAACATAATCACCAAGTGAATACAACCATTGCACACCCAAAAACATATGTGGAATACCTCCTAAGGGAAAAACAAATAATTGCTCATTTACTTCCATGTTGCCAAAATTAATTTTTATGTTTCTTACCACTTTGTTGAATGTGATGAGATCACCATTGCCAATAGCAACATTAAAACCAGGAATGATATTTGTAGGAAGATTCTTTCTAGTGGAAAACTTCTCATCAACAAAATTATAAGTAGCACCACCATCTATTAAAACAATAACCTTTTCATCAAAATATCTACCTGGTACCTTAATAGTGCGAAATTGATTGAGCCCACTTAAAGTTGCTAGGGAACCTTCAAGAATTTCCTCATACTCCCTTTGTGCTTCTTCTTCCAAGGGTGTTTCATTTGCCTCATAAAAATCAAGATTATCAGAATCAGAATCAGAATGTAATTCAATGATTTTCATACCTCCTCTGCATTTATGACCTCTTTGCCAAGGAGACTTGCAAATGAAACACTTGTTTTGTTTCCTTAGCTCATATTTCTCTTCTTGTGTCAAGTGTGGGCCATTTGGGGGCTTATTAGGTGGCTAAAAACTAGATCTAAAACCTTCTCCATGCATGGGATTCCTACCATAAAAATTTCTCTCATTTCCACCTTGTTGCGTGAGGTTTCCTTGCTGCCCATACTGTTGTCCAAAAACTATTTTTTTGGCTACAAAAGGTGGTCTAGCAGGTGGATTATGTGCAAAATATTTCTGTCTAGGAGGTAAAATAGATTCTAAGCTTAAAGCTCTCTTAATGGCATCTTCAAGAGTGGCTAGTTCAAAATATTTAACTAATCCCTTCACGGGTTCCAACAAACCATCCATAAAAAGAAAAAATTACCCTCTTGGGTGAAATATTTTGTACCTGAACTGAAAGTTGTTCAAACTCCTCCACATAGGCATGAATGGATGAAGTTTGCTTCAAAGTGGCAAGCTCCTTGAAATACTCTTTCACATTCCTCCTTTCAAACCTGTTCAAAACCCTGGTACAAAATTCATCAAATGTATCAATATCACCATGCCCTTGGGTTACTAACCCATGATGCCACCATGAGTAAGCACTACCCTCAAGATGGAGTGTAGCAATCTAAACTACATCAGCTTCAGGAATAGGCTCCAAGGTAAAATAAGTCTACAATTTTTGAAGCCATGCCCTAGCTATAAGACCATATTGACCATTAAATGAGGGAATGGTCACCTTTTGATGCAAAAAGGGCTTATTTTTCTCTTTTTTAGCCTCAACAACAAATTTACCCACAATCTTCAAATATTTATCAAAAGAAACTTATGCCCTAGAACCCTTAGATTTATTGCTATAAGCAACAAACCATTCATCTAATTCATCAGTTACCTCATTTTCCTCCCGTGGAGGTGGTGGAACAAGGAACATAGGCTTGGATGGCCTAGGCAAGGGAGTGTGTGAGTTAGATGATGACTCATGCCCATTGTTGTTGCCTCCCCTTTCTCCTTCCCTCCTTGTGCCATTTGGGTTGCCCAAAGCTACCCTCAATTCTTGCTAATTTGTCTCTTGTAAGGACACCATTCTTTGTAGCATGTCAAGTAGGGCATCAAATTTTTGCTCAGTCCTATCAACTGGCCTTTGGGGCTCCTCAACCTCTTCCCTGTTTGACATTTCCAAAGCGATTCTGTTTCTCCTAGTAAAATACTGATGAACAGGAGGACGATGCATAAAACCCTATCAAACCCTAAAAATATGGAAATCTGAAATTCTGACCACCAATTTTTTTTTTTGAAACCACAAAACTGCAAATTGGTCAAAAGGGTATCCAAATCTGCAATTTTTATTTTCTAAAAAAAATCCCTAAAAATCTATGATTTTCACTAGGGCACAACTTTTCACCACAGAAACACACTTATCACCATGAATAACTAAAAAAATACTGAAAATGCTGAAACTAACCATAGGTTGGCAATATTCCAGCTCTGATACCACTTGTAATGTCCCTTTTTAAGAAACAACAAACCCTTACTACGAAAATGCAAAAATTAAGTACATCAAGGAAATAACTCAAAAATTGCTCATAAAATAACACAAGTATGAGGAGAAATCATCCAGTATCATATATTAAATATTGCCAAACCAATACAACAGCTCCCCAAGGCTGAATAGATGCAAAAACTCATCAAAAATGACCCCCAAATACAAGCGTAGGGTTTGGGGCTGCAAACAGATCTAAAACACTTAACAGAAATGCTCCTAAAAATGCCACAAACTCCTCATGGATGCCTATTTTTTTTGTATTTTTGATATTTTAGGGCAATAACACCTGCAATGATATTGCCAAGACCCCAACCATGCACCTCCAATGCATTGTGGGAATGAGAAAGACCTGCAATCTCAACTCATGGAACCTCTAGGATTTCAATATTCAATTCTGATATCAACATAACATGCCCAAAATGGGATGTCTCACTCCCTTATATAGGGTGAGGTTCTAATTTGGATTTGACATCTCCCAACCCTAAAATCACTTAAAGTGCCTTATTACAACATTAAAACATAGAACATAAATAAACACAACTTAAGTTATGTCTCCTAGTCACATGAACCCCTTTTTCACTTTTATAATTAAGTGTAGGAGACATTTACAAAAATATTTATTTTTGGGACATTACACGAACCTTCATCCTTTGCAAGTGAAAAAGCCTTTGTCTCCCCTTGCTCATGTTGGACCATGTTGCCACACAAAACTCTCTATGCCTTTTATCTTATATCCACTCCTATGATTCCAAGGCTTTTGAAAGAAAGCCTTCGTATATATATGTGCACATTCCCTTACCTTTACCAACGTCGATGGTAATTTAATTAATTTTGATTTGATGATGATGTCAATGATGAAGTCATAATTTTAATTTTAAAATTTTAAAATTAAATTTTAAATATTAAAATTTACACCAAATATTCAAAGTTGAATATCTTCATCTCTGGGGCATATTTTTCAATGAAACGAAAAGCCAACCTAGGTTTTAATAAAAATCCATATCAAATCTACCATACATGGTTTTAAATAAAATATATTTTTTTACTTGCCTTGGTTTTCACAAAAACTCTATTTTTCAAACTATCATAAATGCTTATTTATGAAATACTTTGGCCACCAAAACCAAATGTGATCCATGTGACATCAATGACAACATAAAATGTATCATATTACCTCAAATTTCCAACAAGGGTATGAAGTGATGGGTATGAGACCTTAATAGATTAAATAAGTGGTTTTTGCAAGTATTCAATTAGTTAAGGGTGTGAAGAAAAGGGTATGAAGTGAGGTGTATTAAGAAAGGGGTATGAAGTGAGGGGTATTAGGAAAGGGATATGAGACATTAATTAATTAATTAAGTGTTTTTTGTAAGTATTCAATTACTTAGGGGTATGAAGTGAGGGGTGTTTAGTGAGGGGTATAAAGAAAGGGGAGTCAATAAAGGGGTGTGAAGTTAGGGATATGAATTTACGGGTATGAATAAAGGGGTATGAAGTTAGGGGTATGAAGAAATGGGTATAAAGTAAATGAAGTTAGGGGTATGAGGCCTTAATTGATTAAAGAAGTGGTTTTTGTAAGTATTCATTTATTTAGGGGTATTAAGAAAGGGGTATGAAGTGAGGGGTATGAAGAAATGGGTATGAAGTGAGGGGTGTGAATAAAGGGATTCTTTCTTCATACCCCTCACTAATTAAATACTTATAAAAACAATTTCTTTAGTCAATTAATGTCTCATACCCCTAAATTCATACCCCTCACTTTATACCCTTAACTAATTGAATACTTATAAAAACTATTTCTTTAATAAATTAGTGTCTCATACCCTAAACTTCAGGGTTTAGGGATTAGGGTTTAGGGTTTAGTTAAAGAAGTGGTTTTTGTAAGTATTCAATTAGTTAGGGGTATGAAGTTAGGGGTATGAGACATTAATTGATTAAAAAAGTGGTTTTTGTAAGTATTTAATTAGTTAGAGGTATGAAGTTAAGGGTATGAAGTGAGGGGTATGAAGTAAGGGGTATGAAGTGAGGGGTATGAGACCTTAATTTATTAAAGATGTGGTTTTTGTAAGTATTCAATTAGTTAGGGATGTGAAGAAATGGGTATGAAGTGAATGAAGTTAGGGGTATGAAGAAAAGGGTGTGAAGTGATGGTATGAATAAAGGGATGTGAGAAATTAATTGATTAAAGAAGTAGTTTTTGTAAGTATTAAATTACTTAGGGGTATGAAGTGAAGGGTATTTATTGAGGGGTATGAAAAAGGGGTGTGAAAAAGGGGTATGAAGAAAGGGGTATGAAGTAAGGGGTATGAATTTAGGGGGTATGAAGAAAGGGTTATGAATAAAGGGGTATGAAGAAAGGGGTATGAAGTGAGGGGTTTGAAAGGGGTGTGAAGTGAGGGGTATGAAGTTAGGGGTATGAGACCTTAATTGATTAAAGTTTAGGTTATGAAGAAAGGGGTATGAATTGAGGGGTCTAAAGTTTTGGTATAAATCTAGGGGTTTGAAGTGAGGGTTATGAAGTTAGGGGTATGAAAAATTAATTGATTAAAGAATTTTTTTTTTTTTTAATTCTAAACTTTAATTTTTAAAAAAATTAGGAACTTTAAAATTTTAATTTTAATTTTTTTTTTTTTTTCTTAGTAACTTTAAAATTTCAATTTTAATTTTATTTATTTCTTTTTTTTTTTTTTAGGAACTTTAAAATTTTAATTTTAATTTTAATTTTTTAACCTTAGAAAAAAAAAACAAAAAAAATCAAAATGTTAGAAAATTAAAAAAAAATCAAAAACTTTAGAAAATCCAAAAAAATCAATGTTTCTTCATACCCCTCACTTCACACCCCTAACTTCATATCCTTTTCTTCATACCCCTCACTTTACATACCTATCCTCATACCCCTAAATTTATACCCCTAACTTCATACCCCTCACTAATTAAATACTTACAAAAAAAAATTCTTTAATCAATTAATGTCTCATACCCCTAACTTCAAACCCCTAAATAATTGAATACTTACAAAAACCACTTATTTAATCAATTAATGTCTCATACCCCTAACTTCAGGGTTTAGGATTTAGGATTTAGGGTTTAAGTTTTAGTTAAATAAGTGGTTTTTGTAAGTATTCAATTAGTTAGAGGTATGAAGTTAGGGGTATGAGACATTAATTTATTAAAGAAGTGGTTTTTGTAAGTATTTAATTAGTTAGGGGTATGAAGTGAGGGGTATGAAGTAAGGGATATGAAGTTAGGGGTATGAAGAAAGGGGTATGAAGTGAATGAAGTTAGGGGCATGAAGTGAGGGGTATGAGACCTTAATTTATAAAAGATGTGTTTTTGTAAGTATTCAATTAGTTAGGGATATGAAGAAAGGGATATGAAGTGAATGAAGTTAGGGGTTTGAAGTGAGGGGTATGAGACCTTAATTGATTAAAGTAGTGGTTATTGTAAGTATTCGGTTAGTTATGTGTATGAAGAAAGCGGTATGAAGTGAGGGGTATTAAGAAAGGAATATGAGATATTAATTGATTAAATAAAGTGGGTTTTGAAAGTATACAATTACTTAGGGGTGTGAAGTGAGGGGTATTTATTGAGGGTGTGAATAAAGGGCTATGAATAAAAGGGTATGAATAAAGGGGTATGAAGTTAGGGGTATGAAAAAAGGGGTATGAAGTAAGGGGTATGAAGGGAGGGGTATGAGACCTTAATTTACTAAAGAAGAGGTTTTTGTAAGTATTCAATTAGTTAAAGGTATGAAGAAATTGATATGAGACATTGATTGATTAAAGAATTTGTTTTTGTAAGTATTTAATTACTTAGGGGTATGAAGTGAGGGGTATTTAGTGAGGGTATGAAGAAAGAGGTATGAAGAAAGGGGTATGAAGTTAGGTGTATGAGACCTTAATTGATTAAAGTTAGGGGTATGAAGAGAGGGGTATGAAGAAAGGGGTATGAAGTGAGGGGTATGAAGAAAGGGGTGTTAATTGAGGGGTATGAAGTTAGGGGTATGAGACATTAATTTATTAAAGAAGTGTTTGTTATTTTATTTTATTTTATTTTTTAATTGTAAATTTTAATTAAAATAATAATAATTTGGAACTTTAAAATTTTAAAAGTAAACTTTATTTTTTAATTTTTTCTTAGAAACATTAAAATTTTAATTTTATCTCTAATTTTTTAACCTTAGAAAAAAAACAAAAAATCAAAACGTTATAAAATCATTTTTTTTTCAAAAAGTTTAGAAAATCGAAAAAAAATCAATGTTTTTTTTTTTTTAAATCAATGTTTCTTCATACTCCTCACTTCACACCCCTAACTTCATACCCCTTTCTTCATACCCCTAACTTCATACCCCTTTCTTAATCCCCTAACTTCATACCCCTCACTTCATATCCCTAACTTCAAACTCCTTACTTAATACCTTAAAATCTAAACCCTAAACCCTAAACTCCAAGCTCTAAACCCTAAAAACCTAAACCCTTAATCCTAAACTGTATAAACACTAAACCCTAACCACTAAACCCTAAGATCTTAATTTATTAAAGTTAGGGGTATGATTCCTTAATTGATTAAAGTTAGGGGTATGAAGTGAGGAGTATGAGGAAAGGGATACAAATTGAGGGGTATGAAGTTAGGTGTATGTAGTTAGGGGGATGAAGTGAGGGGTTTGAAGTGAGTTGTATGAAGTTATGGGTATGAGACCTTAACTGATTAAAGAAGTGGTTTTTATTTTTTATTTTTTAATTGTAAACTTTAATTTTTAAAAAAATGAGGAACTTTAAAATTTTAATTTTAACTTTAATTTTTTTTCTTTTTTTCTTAGGAACTTTAAAATTTTTATTTTAATTTTTTAAAATTAGAAAAAAAAAAACAAAAAAATCAAAGCAGTAGAAAATCATTTTTTTTCAAAAACTTTAGAAAAACGAAACAAATCAATGTTTAAAAAAAAAAAAAAAAACAATGTTTCTTCATACCCCTAACTTCATGCCCCTTTCTTCATACCCCTACCTTGATTTAGTATGTGAAGTGAGAGGTACAAATCTAGGGGTATGAATTGAGGGGTATGAATTAAGGGGTATGAAGTTAGGGGTATGAAGAAAGGGGTATGAAGAAAAGGGTATGAATAAAGGGGTATGAAGTTAGGGGGTATGAAGTGAATGAAGTTAGGGGTATGAAGTTAGGGGTATAAGACATTAATTAATTAAATAAGTGGTTTTTTTAAGTATTTAATTAGTTAAGGGTTTGAAGAAATGGGTATGAAGTGAGGGGTATGAAGCAAGGGATATGAGATGTTAATTGATTAAAGAAGTAATTTTTCTAAGTATTCAATTATTTATGGGTATGAAGTGAGGGGTATTTAGTGAAGGGTATGAATAAATGTGTAGAAATTTGATGAAAGAGAGAGGGGCTCTTTAAAGATCATCGTTCGAATAGCTCAAATCTTTGGAATAGAGAGCGATAAAAGCTTGTTGTTTTAAAGGCCAAAATGACAAAAGCTATTCCCATCCCACTATCAAATTGGAACATCCAACTATCGATTGAACCAGGGCTGTCCGCATCTGTCATTGCATTTAAAATAGCATGCCTATCGAGGGGAGCCTCTTCGTTCGGTCGGTCCAGTAAACCCATCTTTTAAATAAAGGGGTATAAATTTAGGGGTATGAATAAATAGGTATAAATTTAGGGGTATGAATAAAGGGGTATGAAGTTAAGGGTATGAAGAAAGGGGTATTGAGGAAGGGGTATGAAATTAGGGAGTATTGAAAAAGAGGTATGAAGGTATAAAGTTAGGGGTATGAATTTAAGGGTATGAGACCTTAATTGATTAAATTTAGGGGTATGAAGATAGGGGTATTAAGAAAGGGGTATGAAGTGAGGGGTATGAAGAAATGGGTATGAATTGAGGGGTATGAAGTTAGGGGTATGAGAACTTATATGATTAAAGAAGTGGTTTTTGTAAGTATTCAATTACTTAGGGGCATGAAGTGAGGGATATGAAGAAAGGGGTATGAAAAAATGGGTATGAAGTTAGGGTGTATTAAATAAAGGGGTATAAAGAAAGGGTATGAAGTTAGGGGTATGAAGAAAGGGGTATGAAGTTAGGGGCATGAAGTTAGGGGTATGAGACCTTAATTGATTAAAGAAGTGTTTTTTTTTAATTGTAAACTTTAATTAAAAAAATAATTAGGAACTTTCAAATTTTAATTTTAACTTTAATTTTTTTTCTTAGAAACTTTAAAGTTAAAGAAGTTTTTTTTGTAAGTTTTTTTATTACTTAGGGGTATTAATTGAGGGGTATTTAGTGATGGGTATGAAGCAAGGGGTATGAAGTTATAGGTATGAATTTAGAGGTATGAATAAAGGGGTACAAAGTTAGGGGTATGAAGTTAGGGGGTATGAGGAAAGGGATATGAAGTTAAGGGTATGAAGAAAGGGGTATGAAGTTAGAGGTATGAAGAAAGTGGTATGATTAAGGAAGTGGTTTTTGTAAGTATTCAATTAATTAAGGGTATGAAGTGAGAGGTATGAGGTTAGGGGTATGAAGTGAGGGATATGAGACCTTAATTGATTAAAGAAGTGGTTTTTGTAAGTATTAAATTAGTTAGGGGTATGAATAAAGGGATATGAATTGAGGGGTATGAAAGAAAGGGGTATGAAGAAAGAGATATGAGACATTAATTTATTAAATTAATGGTTTTTGCAAGTATTCAATTACTTAGGGTTATAAAGTGAGGGGTATGAAGAAAGAGATGAGACATTAATTTATTAAATTAGTGGTTTTTGTAAGTATTCAATTACTTAGGGTTATAAAGTGAGGGGTATGAATAAAGGGGTATTAAGTAAGGGGTATGAAGTTAGGGGGTATGAAGAAAGGGTTATGAAGTGAATGAAGTTAGGGGTATGAAGTGAGGGGTATGAGATCTTAATTGATTAAAAAAGTAGTTTTTGTAAGTAATCAATTGGTTAGGGGTATGAAGAAAGGGATATAAGACATTAATTGATTAAAGAAGTGGTTTTTGTAAGTATTCAATTAATTAGGGGTATGAAGTGAGGGGTATGAAGAAAGGGGCATGAAGTTATGGGTATGAAGAAAGGTGTGTGAATTTAGAGGTATGAAGTTAGGGAGTATCAAGAAATGGGTATGAAGAAAGAGGTAGGAAATTAGGGGCATGAATTTAGGGGTATGAAGAAATGGGTATGAAATGATGGGTATGAAGTTAGGGGTATGAGACCTTAGTTTATTAAATTTAGGGATATGAAGAGAGGGGTATGAAGAAAGGGGTACAAATTGAGGTCTATGAAGTTAAGGGTATGAATTTAGGGGTATAAGACCTTAGTTGATTAAAGTTAGGGGTATGAAGAGAGGGGTATGAATAAAAGGGTAAAAATTGAGGGGTAAGAAGTTAAGGGTATGAAGTTAGGGATATGAAGTTAGAGGGTATGAAGAAATGGGTATGAAGTGAGGGGTATGAAGTTAGGGGTATGAAAAAAGGGGTATGGAGTGAATGAAGTTAGGGGTATGAAGTGAGGGGTATCATATATTAACTGATTAAATAAGTGGTTTTTATAAGTATTTAATTGGTTAGGGGTATGAAGTGAGGGTATGAAGAAAGTGATATGAGCCATTAATTTATTAAAGAAGTGGTTTTTATAAGTATTCAATTACTTAGGGGTATGAAGTAAGAGGTATTTAGTGAGGGGTATGAAGAAAGGGGTATGAAGAAAGGGATATGAATTTAGGGGTATGAAGAAAGGATTATGAAGTGAATGAAGTTATGGATATTAAGTGAGGGGTATGAGATCTTAATTGATTAAATAATTGGTTTTTAGAAGTAATAAATTGGTTAGGGGTATGAAGTAAGGGGTATGTAGAAAGGGGTATGAAGTGAGGGGTATGAAGAAAAGGATATGAGACATTAATTGATTAAATAAGTGGTTTTTGTAAGTATTTAATTACTTAGAGGTATGAAGTAAGAGGTATTTAGTGAGGGGTATGAAGAAAGGGGTATGAAGAAAGGGGTGTGAATTTAGGGATATTTATGGAGTTTTAAGAAAGGGGATTGAAGTTAGACGTATGAAGTTAGAGGTATGAAGTTAGGAGTATGAAGAAAGGGGTATTAAAAAATGGGTATGAAGTGAGGGGTATGATGAAAGGGGTGTGAAGTTAGGGGTTTGAGACCTTAATTGATTAAATTTAGGGGTATGAAGAGAGGGGTATGAAGAAAGGGGTATGAAGTGAGGGGTGTGAAGAAAGGGATTCAAAAACAATACCCCTTTCTTCATACCCCTCACTAATTGAATACTTACAAAAATCAATTCTTTAATCAATTAATGTCTCATACCATTAACTTCATAACCCTAACTTCATATCCCTCATTTCATACCCCTAACTAAATAAATAATTACAAAAACTACCTCTTTAATAAATTAATATCTCATACTCCTAACCTCAATTAGTTAGGGGTATGAGACATTAATTGATTAAAGAAGTGGTTTTTGTAAGTATTTAATTAGTTAGGGGTATGAAGTTAGGGGTATGAAGTGAGGGGTATGAAGTAAGGGGTATGAAGTTAGGGGTATGAATAAAGGGGTATGAAGTGAATGAAGTTAGGGGTATGAAGTGAGGGGTATGAGACCTTAATTGAATAAAGAAGTGGTTTTTGTAAGTATTCAATTAGTTAGTGGTATGAAGAAAGGGGTATAAAGTGAGGGGTATGAAGAAAGAGATATGAAGTGATGAGTATGAATAAAGGGATATAAGACATTAATTGATTAAAAAGTAGTTTTTGTAAGTATTTAATTACTTAGGGATATGAAGTGAGGGGTATCTAGTGAGGGGTATGAAGTTAGGAGTATGAAGTTAGGGGTATGACGTGAATGAAGTTAGGTGTATGAAGTGAGGGTTATGATACCCTAATTGATTAAAGAAGTGGTTTTTTTAAGTATTCAATTTGTTAGGGGTATGAATTGAGGGGTATGGAGTTAGGGGTATGAAGTTAGGGGTATGAGAACTTAATTGATTAAAGAAGTCATTTTTGTAAGTATTCAATTACTTAGGGGTATGAAGTGAGATTATGAATAAAGGGGTATTAAGAAAGGGGTGTGAATAAAGGGGTACAAATTTAGGGGTATGAATTTAGGGGTATGAAGAAAATGGTATGAAGTTATGGGTATGAATTTAGGGGGTATGAAGAAAGGGGTATGAAGTGAGGGGTATGAATAAAGTGGTGTGAAGAGGGGGGTATGAAAAAATAGGTATGAAGTGAGGGGTATGAAGAAAGGGATATGAGACATTAATTGAATAAATAAGTGGTTTTTGTAAGTATTCAATTACTTAGGGGTATGAAGTGAGGGGTATGAAGAAAGGGGTGTGAATAAATGGGTATGAAGAAAGGGTTATGAATTTAGGGGTATGATGTGAGGGGTACGAATAAATGGGTATGAAGTGAGGAGTATGAATAAATGGATGTGAGACATTAATTGGTTAAAGAAATGGTTTTTGTAAGTATTCAATTGCTTAGGGGTATGAAGTGAGGGGTATTTAGTGAGGGATATGAAGAAATGGGTATGAATAAATGGGTATGAAGATAGGGATATGAAGAAATGCTTATGAAGTTAGGTGAATTAAGTTAGCGGGTATGAAGAAAGGGGTACGAAGTGAATGAAGTTAGGGGTATGATGTGAGGGGTATGAGACATTAACTAATTAAAGAAGTATTTTCATAAGTATTCAATTAGTTAGGGTATGAAGAAAGGGGTTTGAAGTGAGGGGTATGAAGAAAGGGATATGAGAAATTAATTGTTTAAAGAAGTGGTTTTTGTAAGTATTCAATTACTTAGGGGTATGAAGTGAGGAGTATTTAGTGAGGGGTATAAATAATGGGATATAAAGAAAGGGTATGAAGTTAGGCATATGAATTTAGGGGTATGAAGAAAATGGTATGAAGTTAGGGGTATGAAGTTAAGGAGTATTAAGAAAGGGGTATGAAGTTAGGGGTATGAATTTAGGGGTATAAAAAAAGTAGTATGAAGAAAGGGGTATGAATTTAGGGGTATGAAGAAAGGGGTGTGAAGTGAGGGGTATGAAGTTAGGGGTATGAGACCTTAATTTATTAAAGTTAGGGGTATGAAGAGAGAGGTATGAAGAAAGGGGTATGAAGTGAGGGGTATGAAGAAAGGGGTATGAATTAAGGGGTATGAAGTTAGAAGTATGAAGTTAGGGGTATGAAGTGAGGGGGATGAAGTTAGGGGTATGAGACCTTAATTGATTAAAGAAGTTTTTTTTTTTAATTTTAGTTTTTTAATTATAAACTTTAATTAAAAAATAAAAATTAGGAACTTTAAAATTTTAATTTTAACTTTAAATTTTTTTCTTTTTTTCTTAGAAAATTTAAAATTTCAAATTTTTAACCTTAGAAAAAAATCAAAATGTTAGAAAAGCTATTTTTTTTCAAAATATTTATAAAATAAAAAAAAAAATCAATGTTTTTTTCAAAAAAAAAAAATCAATGTTTCTTCATACCCCTCACTTCACACCCCTTTATTCATACCCCTAACTTCATACCCCTTTATTCATACCCCTAATTTCATACCCCTCACTTCATACCCCTCACTAATTGAATACTTACAAAAACCAATTCTAAAGACCTTAATTTATGTCTCATACCCCCAACTTTAATAAATTAAGTTCTTAGGGTTTAGGGTTTAGGGCTTAGGTTTTAGGGTTTAGAGTTTAGGGTTTAGTGTTTTAGGGTTTAGGTTTTAGGGTTTTAGGGTTTAGGGTGTAGGGTGTGAAGTGATGGGTATGAAGTTAGGTGTATGAATTGAGGGGTATGAATTGAGGGGTATGAAGTTAGGCGTATGAATTGAGGGGTATGAAGTTAGGGGTATGAAGACCTTAATTGATTAAACAAGTATTTTTTTTTTAATTTTTAATTTTGTTAATTAAGGGGTGTGAATTGATGGGTACGAAGTTAGTGGTATGAAGTTAGGGATATGAGACATTAATTGATTAAAGAAGTGTTTTTTTTGTTTTAATTTTTTTTAATTGTAAACTTTAATTAAAAACTTTAAAATTAATTAAATAAGTTTAAGGTTTTAGGGTTTAAGATTTAGTATTTAGGTTTTAGGGTTTAGGATTTAGGATATAGATTTTTAGGGTTTAGGATGTAGGGTTTAGGGTTTAGGGTTGGGGTTTAGGTTTTTAAGGTTTAGCTTTTTAGATTTTAGGGTTTATGGTTTAGGGTTTAGGGTTTTAGGGTTTAGGATTTAGAGTTTAGGGTTTAGGGTTTAGGGTAACTTCATACACCTAAATTTATACCCCTTTAGATTTTAGGGTTTAGCGTTTAGGGTTTTGGATAACTTCATACCCTTAAATTCATAGCCCTTTATGGTTTATAATTTAGGGTTTAGAGTTTAGGGTTTAGGATTTAGGGTAAATTCATACCCCTAACTTTATACCTCTTTAGGGTTTAGGTTTTAGGATTTGGGGTAACTTCATACCTCTTTAGGATTTAGGGTTTAAGGTTTAGTATTTAGGGTAATTTCATACCCCTTTAGGGTTTAGGATTTGGGGTTTAGGGTTTAGAGTAACTTCATACCCCTAAATTCATACCCCTTTAGGGTTTACAGATTTATAGTTTAGGGTTTAGGGTAACTTCATACCCCTTTAGGATTTAGTGTTTAGGTTTTAGGGTTTAGGGTAACTTCATACCCCTAACTTCATATCCCTTTAGAGTTTAAGGTTTAGGGTAACTTCATACCCCTTTAGGATTTAGGGTTAAGGGTTTTAGATTTTAGGGTTTAGGGTTTAAGGTTTTAAGGTTTAGGGTTTAGGGTTGAAAATGAGGGGTATTATGTTAGGGGTATTTAGTTATGGGTATGAATTGAGGGGTATGAATTAAGGGGTATACAGTGAGGGGTATGAATTAAGGGGTATGAAGTGAGGGGTATGAGATCTTAATTGATTAAATAAGTGGTTTTTTTAAGTATTTAATTATTTATGGGTATGAATAAAGGGTATGAAGTGAGGGGTATGAAGAAAGGGATATAAATTTAATGGTATGAAGAAAGAGATATTAGATATTAATTGATTAAAGAAGTAATTTTTGTAAGTATTCAGTTACTTAGGGGTATGAAGTCAGGTTATTTAGTGAGGGGTATGAAGAAATAGGTATGAATAAAGGGGTGTGAATTTAGGGGTATGAATTTATGGGTATGAAGAAAGGGGTTTAAAATTATAGGTATAAAGTTAGGGAGAATTAATAAATAGGTATGAAGAAAGGGGTATGAAGTTAGGGGTATGAAATTAGGGGTATGAAGAAAGGGGTATGAAGAAAGGGGTATGAAGTGAGGGATATGAAGAAAGGGGTATGAAGTGACGGGTATGTAGTGAGGGTAACTTCATACTCCTTTAGGGTTTAGTGTTTAGGGTTTAGTGTAACTTCATACCGCTAACTTCATAGCCCTTAAAGGTTTATTATTTGGAGTTTAGGGTAACTTCATACCCCTTTAAGGTTTAGGGTTTAGGGTTTAGGATTTTGGGTTTAGGGTATCTTCTTTCCCCTAACATCATACCCCTATAGTGTTTAGGGTTTAGGGTTTGGGTAATTTCACACCTCTAATTCATACCCATTTAGGATTTAGGGTTTAGGGTTTAAGGTAACTTCATACCCCTAACTTCATACCCCTTTAGGGTTTAGGGTTTGGGGTAATTTCATACCCCTTTATGATTTAGGATTTAAGATTTAGTTTTTAGGGTAACTTCATATCCCTTTAGGTTTTGGGATCTAAGGCTTAGGGTTTAGAGTAACTTCATACCCCTAAATTCATACCCCTTTAGGGTTTACAGTTTACGATTTAAGTTTTAGGGTAACTTCATACCCCTATCTTTATACCCCTTTAGGATTTAGGGTTTAGGGTTTAGGGTTTAGGTTAAATTCATACCCCTAACTTCATATCCCTTTAATGTTTAGGATTTAGGGTAACTTCATACCCATTTAGCATTTAGAATTTAGGATTTAGAATTTTGGATTTAGGGTTTAAGGGTTTTAGGGTTTAGGGTTTAAGGTTTTAGGGTTTAGGTTTCAGGGTTTAGGTTTTAGGGTTTAGGTTTTAGGGTTGGAAGTGAGGGGTATGAAGTTAGGGGTATTTAGTGAGGGGTATGAATTGAGGGGTATGAATTAAGGGGTATGAATTAAGGGTTATGAAGTGAGAAGTATCAGACCTTAATTGATTAAATAAGTGGTTTTTGTAAGTATTCAATTAGTTATGGGTATGAATAAAGGGGTATGAAGTGAGGGGTATGAAGAAAGGGATATGAATTTAGGGGTATGAATAAAGGGATATGAGACATTAATTGATTAAAAAAGTAATTTTTATAAGTATTCAGTTACTTAGGGGTATGAAGTGAGGTTATTTAGTGAGGGATATGAATAAATGGGTATGAATAAAGGTGTATGAAGTTAGGAGTATTTTTATATGGGTATGAATAAATGGGTATGAAATTAGAGGTATGAAGTTAGGGATAATTAATAAAGAGGTATGAAGAAAGGGGTATGAATAAAGGGGTATGAAGAAAGGGGTATGAAGTGAGAGGCATGTAGTGAGGGTAACTTCATACCCCTTTAGGGTTTAGGTTTTAGGATAACTTCATACCCCTAACTTCATACCTCTTTAGGGTTTATTGTTTAGGGTTTAGGGTAACTTCATACCCCTTTAGGGTTTATGGTTTAGGGTTTAGTATTTTGGGTGTAGGATTTAGGGTAAATTATTACCCCTAACTTTATACCCCTTTAGTGTTTAGGATTTAGGGTAACTTCATATCCATTTAGGGTTTAGGGTTTAAGATAAATTTATACCCCTAACTTCATACCCCTTTAGGGTTTAGGGTTCATGATTTAGAGTTTATGGTAACTTCATACCCTTTAGGTTTTAGGGTTTATGATAACTTCATATCCTTAACTTCATACCCCTTTAGGGTTTAGGGTTTAGGGTAACTTCATACCCCTTTAGGGTTTATGGTTTAGGGTTTAATGTTTAAGGTAACTTCATACTCCTAACTTCATACCCCTTTAGGGTTTAGGGTTTAGATTTTATGGTTTAGGGTAACTTCATACCCCTTTAGGGTTTAGGGTTTAGGGTAACTTCATACCCCTTTAGATTTTAAGATTTAGGGTTTAAGGTTTAGGATTTAGGGTAACTTCATACCCCTTTAGGGTTTAGGGTAACTTTATACCCCTTTAAGATTTAGGGTTTAGGGTTTAGATTTTTTTTGAAGTTATGGGTATGAAGTGAGGGGTAATAAGTTAGGTGTGTGAGACCTTAATTGATTAAAGACGTGTTTTTTTAATTTTAATTTTTTTTAATTTAGTGGTGTGAATTGAGTTGTATGAAGTTAGGGATATGAATTGAGGGGTATGAATTTAGGGATATGAATAAAGGAGTATGAATCTAGGGATGTGAAGTTAGCGGTATGAAGTGAATGAAGTTAGGGGTATGAATTAAGGAGTATGAGACATTAATTGATTAAATAAGTGGTTTTTGTAAGTATTCAATTAGTTATAGGTATGAATAAAGGGTTATGAAGTGAGGGATATGAAGAAAGGGATATGAGACATTAATTAATTAAAGAAATAGTTTTTGTAAGTATTCAATTACTTAGGGTTATAAAGTGAGGGGTATTTAGGGAGGGGTATAAAAAAAGAGGTATGAATAAAGGGGTATGAATTTAGGGGTATGAAGAGAGTGGTATGAAGAGAGTGGTATGAAGTTAGGGGTATGAATTTAGGGGTACGAAGTGAGGGGTATGAAGTAAGGGGTATGAAGTTAGGGGTATGAGGCCTTAATTTATTAAAGAACTATTTTTTGTAAGTATTCAATTAGTTAGTGGTATGAAGAAAGGTTATGAAATGAGGTGTATGAAGAAAGGGGTAAAAATTGAGGGGTATGAAGGGATATGAGACATTAATTAATTAAAGAAGTGGTTTTTGTAAGTATTCAATTACTTAGGGGTATGAAGTGAGGGGTATTTAGTGAGGGTTATGAAGAAAGGTGCATAAATAAAGGGGTATGAAGTTAGGGATATGAATTTAGGGGTATGATGTGAGGAGTATGAAGAAATGGGTATGAAGTGAGGAGTATGAAGAAATGGATATCAGACATTAATTGGTTAAAGAAATAGTTTTTGTAATTATTCAATTACTTAAGGGTATGAAGTGAGGGGTACTTTGTGAGTGGTATGAATATAGGGGGATGAAGAAAGGGGTATGAAGTTAGGTGTATGAAGTTAGCAGGTATGAAGAAATGTGTATGAATTGAATGAAGTTAGGGGTATGAAGTGAGGGGTATGAGACATTAATTGATTAAAGAAGTGTTTTTTTTAAGTCTTCAATTAGTTAGGGGTATGAAGAAAGGGATATGAGAAATTAATTTATTAAAAAAGTGGTTTTTGTAAGTATTGAATTACTTAGGGGTATGAAGTGAGGAGTATTTAGTGAGGGGTATGAAGAAAGGGGTATGAAGTTAGGGGTATGAATAAAGGGATATAAAGTTAGGGGTATGAATTTAGGGGTATGAAGGTTTTGGAAAATTGAGTTATTTTGTGTTGTCATTCATGTCACATGGATCATTGATGTCACATGGATCACATTGAGTTTTGGTGGAAAAAGTACTTCATAAATAATAATTTATGATATTTTTGAGAGCATGGATGTATATAGGGTTTAGTTGCACAAGAGGCATATAATATTTAATTTTTAAATATTATATTAATGATTTTTATTAAAACCAATGGTAAATGTTTTTATTAAAACCAATAGCAAGGATTTTTATTAAAACCAATGGCAAAGGTTTTTATTTAAACCAATGGAAAGGGTTTTTATTAAAAAAATTGGAGATTTTTTCATTAAAACCACTATGCTAAAACTTCTCCAAATAATGATGGATGAAAAGGTTTTTCAAATAAAACCTAGGTGCAAAACATTTCATGGCAAAATTCAAAAGAATGGAGATATCCCAATTCAAAGTTAAGAGGTGAATTATTAAATTCTTATTTAATAATTATAAGGTCTAAAGTTGAATTTTATTATTCAGTGATGTGCAATGGTTGGGGAGATTAATAAAATCTATCGACATCATTCAAAGGCATGGAGGTGCATATAAATAAAAGGTAAAACCTTTGTTTATAAGAGATTGGGAATAATTGTGCATGAGTGAGAATCATCGAAAGGGGAGCAGCAAAGAAATAAAGAAAAATAATTTTTGTTTGAGAGTAAGGTCAAGAAGACAACATGGGAAAGTGATGTCACCCAAGATCCTATAGCGTAGTTCATAGCGCACGAAATTTACACAAGGCAGGTTCGATGTTCGAATCCCACCAGGGGCAAAGTGTTTTGCTAAGGAAGGCAATTTGAGTTTTTTAGATTTGAGTGCAGGAAAATTTGGGTGTTTGGGATTAAATCCCAACGTGGAATGATGCCCACATGGTAAGCGCTTCACAACGCTAAGTGAGAGAAACATAGTTCGACTGCAATAAAGGTGTGAAGGCACATTTTTTTTGGCAAGGCATTAACGATTTCGAAGATGGTGAAGGCACATTGTTTTTGGCAAGGCATTAACGATTTCGAAGATGGTGAAGGCACATTAATTTTGGCAAGGCATTAACAATTTTGAAGATGGTGAAGGCACATTAATTTTGGCAAAGGCATTTCGTAAAAAAATATTTATCTCTAGCGTATGGTAATATTTGATATTGCCAAAGTTTTGGTGCATTGAAAATCATTTCTATTATAACTAGGGAGTTATAAGGTATTTAGTAAAAATAAATTATTGCTATATGTGCTTAGGGAGTTATAAGGTTTGAAGTTAAATATTTTTTATTGTTGTATGTGGAGTTATAAGGTGTGGAATTAAAAATAAAATCATAGGTGTTTTTTGTATGTATAAATAAAAATTAGGGAGTCATAAGGTTGGAAAGTGTTGAACTTGTTATATGTTCTAGTGCATGATTTAATTATGAAATTAAACTAGGAACTTGAGACCTAGTTAATTACCACATTGAATTAGAAGACATGCACAGGAGTTAGAGTTTGAAGTTGAAGATAAATTGCTTGATTATGTGCCTTGGATATTAAGAAGAAGTGGATGGATTAGAAAATCAATTTTATGGACAAAATTGATGCTTGAGTTCATTATTGCTTTAGTGGAGTTCATTGAGAGTATTGCCATTATTGAGGATGTTTTTGCCATTGCTTGAGGAGATTATTGTTGGTTACTTGTTGAGTACATTGCCACTATTTGAGACCAATGAGGATATCATTTTCTAGTCACTTGTGGATACATTGGTATTTTATTTGAAGAGATCATTGTTGGCTATTTGAGAGCTCTTTGCTTGAGGGAGTTGTACTTATTTCTTGAAGAGATTATTGACATTGCATGAGGGAGATATTATTGAGAACCTATTGCTATCACTTGTGGATATTGTCCTTGGTTGGCTAAAAGTCCTCATTGTTATTGCTTGGAGAGGTTTTCATTAGGGAGCTCATTTGCCATATATTTGAGAGTTCATTGTTGAGCATTGTTATCATCCATTTGAGATAGTATTTGTCACACATGGTTGACTTCATTGTTGAGCATTGTTATCGTCCATTTGAGAGAGTATTTTTCATACATGGTTGAGTTCATTGTTGAGCATTGTTATAATCCATTTGAGAGAGTATTTATCATACATTGTTGAGATCATTGTGGATCATTATTGTCATCCATTTAAGAGTACATTGCCATTCATTGTTGAGTTCATCATTGAGCCTTGCATTCATTGATTTGTGGATGATATTTGAGTGCTACTTGAACATGTTTGATTGAGCCTTTGAGAAGGATTTTGGGATAGAATTTTTGGACAAATTTGAGGTATCTTTTGTGCATGATTGAGTGAGCCTTTGAGAAGGTTTTTGGGATAGATTTATGGACATATTTGGGACATCATTTGAGTAGGATTGTTTGAGCCTTTTTGTGAAGGCCTTGAGTATATATTTGGGACAACATTTGAGCAGGATTTTTTGAGCCTTGTGAGAAGGCATTGAGGTATATTTGTGAGTAGTGAAAGAGATAGAATAGAAATAGAAAAATATACCAACACCAGTTGCCTAGCTAAGAAGATCAGTGAAGAGCCCACTCGAGTAGATCAGGATTACCTAGCTGAGCAGATCAGTGGATTGCCTAGCTAAGTAGATCAATGGATAGCCTAGCTGAGTAGATCAGTGGATTACCTAGCTGATTAGATCATTGGATAGCCTAGCTGAGTAGATCAGTGGATAGCCTAGTTGAGCATATTAGTGGAACCCACCTGAGCAGATCAGGATAGCCTAGCTTTAATCAGATCAAATTAATTATTTTTTTGGGGATAATAATCCCTATTTCTTTGTAAAATATTATAAGGATATTATCTTGTGGACCACCCCACATTGGGGGAACCACGCTAAATATTATGTCTCAATCATGTGTGGTGATTTGTGCACTTGCTTACTATTACTATTGATGTCATTAATGCACACTGGTATATTTGGTTATTGCAATTAAGGACACTAATTGATATTGGTTTGGAAAGAAAGTAAAAAGTGGATGTTATACTATTCACCCCCCTCTCAGTATAAGCTTGTGTTCTTCAATTGGTATCAGAGCAAGTTCCTTCTGAAAGGCTAACAACTTGAGGGCAGATTCTACAAGAACATAGATGAATTCACATAATGGATCATCTACAAGTAAGGCTCCACTGTTTGAAAGTAAAAATTATGCTTTCTAGAGCATGAGAATGAAGAAATACTTGATATCACAAGGATATAAGGTATGGAAGATGGTTTCAAAAGAGTATAAGGTTTAAGGTGATCCCGAGACAGATGAAACTATCAAGAAATTGGTTGAGATCAATGTAAAGGCAATGAATTGTATTCTGAGTGGGCTACGTGAGACAAATTTTACAAAAGTTATGGTATGTAATTTAGCTAATGAAATGTGGACCAAGTTGTAGAATACCTATGAAGGATATTCCAAGGTAAAATTGGCAAAACTACAAACTCAGAAAAATATTCGAGGAATTGAAAATGGAAGATTCTGAAGATATTGTAAAGTTTTTACTTCAAGTTGATGAGATTGCTAACACCATGAGAAGTCTAGGATTTGAGATGAAAGAATTAGATATTACTCAAAAGGTTTTGAGATCACTTCCCATGAATTATGATGCAAAGGTTTCAGCAATAGAAGAAATAATGTATATCGACAAGCTAACAATGGAAGAAATACAAGGAACTCTCACAGCTTATGAGATGAGGATAAGTAAGCATCAGGTTCCAATAAAAAAAATTGCATTCAAGGCTTCAGATAAAAATAAAGGTAAGTTTCAAATATAGATAGAGATTCAGATAATTATGAGGAAGCTAAATTTATCAAAATTAAAGAGGACTCAAGGAATTATAGGGATATGAAGAAAGTTAAATGCTACAAGTGTGGTGATTATGGTCACTATACAAACAAGTGTTCACATGAAGAAAATAGTGATGATGAAAAATAGGATCACATAATAAAAGGATAAGAAAAGCATAAGCATGACAAATATGAAAAGTACAAGAAAAGCAAGCATGGGAAGAAGAAGAGTTTTCATAAGTATAATAAAACCTTCTACCTTAGTTAGGGGTATCAAGTGATGGGTATGAAGTAAGATGTATGAAGTTAGGGTTTAGGGTTATGAAGTGAGGGGTATGAATTTAGGGGTGTTAATTGAAGGGTATGAATTGAGGGGTATGAAGTTAGGGGTATGAAGTTAGGGGTATGAAGTGAGGGGTATGAAGTTAGAGGTATGAGACCTTAATTGATTAAAGAAGTGTTTTTTTTTTGTAAAATTTAATTAAAAAAAAATAGGAACTTTAAAATTTTAATTTTAACTTTAATTTTTTTTCTTTTTTTCTTAGAAACTTTAAAATTTTATTTTTTTAACCTTAGAAAAAAAATTAAAAAAATCAAAGCATTAGAAAATCAAAATCCATTTTTCCTCATACCCTCACTTCACACCCCTAAATTCATACCCCTTTATTCATACCTCTTTCTTCACACCCCTAACTTCATACCCCTCTCTTTATACCCCTCACTTCATACCCCTCACTAATTGAATACTTAAAAAAACCAATTATTTAATAAATTAATATGTCATATCCCTAACTTAATATCCCTAACTTCATACCCCTAACTTCATATCCCTAACTAATTGAATACTTACAAAACCCACTTCTTTAATCAATTAGTGTCTCATACCCCTAAATTCAAGGGTTTAGGGTTTAGTTAAAGAAGTGTTTTTTTAAGTATTCAATTAGTTAGGGGTATGAGATATTAATTGATTAAAGAAGTGGTTTTTATAAGTATTTAATTAGTTAAGGGTATGAAGTTAGGGATATGAAGTTAGGGGGATGAAGTGAGGGGTATGAAGTTAGGGGTATAAAAAAAGGGGTATGAAGTGAATGTAGTTAGGTGTTGAAAAATATAAGACCATTTTTTACTTTTTCTTCGAATTCAATATTATGTTGTGTAAAGATAGCAATATCAATAGCAGTAATCAAAGCAATGCATAGAAACCATACACAATAGAGACACCACAATTTACGTGGTTCACCCAATGTGGGCTACTCCACGGAGAAAATATTTTACTAAAAATTTCTCAATCAATATCTTTGGGAATCACTCCCAATTACAATGTTTATGGATCTCTGTCCAAAGGAGATGTTGATCCCCTAATCTCAAGTTCGTGGATCTCTTCCACAGGAGAACTCTTTCCCCTTCTGCTCTGGCTATGTGATCTTCTAGAAGACTTTGTCTCTCTACTGCACTGACCGGTGGACCTCTCTCCACTTGAAGACTCCTCACTTAGATCTATCTTCAACTATGTTGGCTGTTGGATCTCTATCCACTGAGACTCTATCCTCTATACTCTATCACCTCCAAAGCTCTATCAATAGGCTCACTAAGAACCTGCTCAATAGGCTCACACAGAACCTGCTTAATAGGCTCACACAAAACCTCCTTAACAAGCTCACACAGAACTTGTCAAATCTGCTCAAGCAAGCTCACCAAGAACTTGCCCAAATCTACTCTAGCAAGCTCACCAAGAACTTGCCCAATTCTGCTCCAACAAGCTCACCAAGAACTTGTCAAAATCTGCTCTAGCAAGCTCATCAAGAACTTGCCCTAAATCTGTCCACAAATCTATCCATAAATTTGTCCTCAAATCTATCCTCAAATGTGTCCCAAAACTATCCACAAAGGCCTTCTCAAAGGCTCAAACAATCATACACAAACTACCACAAGTCTATCCACAAATCTATCCCAAAGGCCTTCTTCAAAGGCTCAATCAATCATGCTCAAGTAGCACTCAAAACTCATCCACAACTCTATCAAGGCAAAGCTCAAAGATGAACTCAACAATGAATGGCAATGTACTCTTCAATGGATAACAACAATGATCCACAATGATCTCAACTCAAATCAACCTCATAGAAGCATAAAGAGAATTGTTAGAGACTCTATATGTTCTATACTCAAATCCTAATATCAACTCAATAGAAGCATGAAGAGAATTGTTAGAGACTCTATATGTTTTATTCTCAAATCCCAATCTCAACTCAAATCAAAATATTGAATAGATTGTTCCTAGGAACTTGAACAACCACATGCATCCACTTGACTAGGCTTAATCAACTCAACTCAACCAATCACCTCAAGGATCAATCCTTTCTCACAAACCCTAGTCCAAGCATGTATCAACCACCTCAAAATGTTTCCAACAATGCTCAATCACAAGTATTCACATAACAATGATACTCATGTTCTTCTATAGCTTAAGTTCAAGTTCATCTCACAATCAATGGGCTTCAACAACAATGCTTATAAACAAGGTTTAAACACAACTCTCAAACCAAAAAACCTTGAAGCATTCAACCAACCATTTTTGAAAAGGAAACCACAATACAATCCTTTTCTCTCCAATGATATTTCAGAAATAAACCACCACAATCAATCAATAGGAGAATGTGCCCATACCTTTTTATGAAGAGAAGAACCCCTTTGGAAATCTGCCACACTCAACACACTTTGAAAAAGAGCACAACAATCTTCACTTTTCAACCCCTTTACAAAAATAGAAATATCTCTCTATATACACCTTATTTCTCCTTCTAAATGAGTTAGTCAAATAGCCCTCGAAATAAGCTTTCCAACGATATATAATATGATATACTTTTATAAAAGAAACATACCATAAATATCTTCTTTTCTAAAAGTGCATTTATCTTGCCTTCCAAAATAAAAATCAACTCAACCCTTATCACCTTATACCTCCAACATTAGGCAAAAATTAATTTATTAAATAAAAACTTACTTGCCTCTTAGAGGGAATCGAACCCTCGTATTCTACCCAAACACTTCTCAACCGCGACGCCAAAGACCACGCGAGCAAAGCGCTCGCATAGGACAAGAAGCGTAGAATGCGCTTTTGTCTTATTCCTTTGCTCACACCAAATAACAAAAATGTGGGCCTTTCTCTTGCCCCAAAAACTCAACCGGTAGGAATCGAACCTTCGTCCTTCGCAAGTCAAAAATCCTTTGTCTCCCCTCGCTCGTCGTTGGACCACGTTGCCACACGAAACTCTCTGCGCCTTTCGTCTTATATCCACTCCTCTGATTCCAAGGCTTTTGAAAGAAAGCCTTTGTATATATATGTGCACCTTCCCTTACCTTTACCAACGTCGGTGGACAATTTAATTAATTTTGATTTGATGATGACGTCGATGGTGATGTCATAATTTTAATTTTAAAATTTTAAAATTAAATTTTAAATATTAAAATTTACACCAAATATTCAAAGTTGAATATCTTCATCTCCGGGGCACATTTTTCGATGAAACGAAAAGCCAACCTGGGTTTTAAGAAAAACCCATATCAAATCTGCCATCCATGGTTTTAAATAAAACCTTTTATTTTACCTACCTTGGTTTTCACAAAAACCCTATTTTTTGAACTATCATAAATGCTTATTTATGAAATACTTCGACCACCAAAACCAAATGTGATCCATGTGACATCAATGATCCATGTGACATCAATGACAACATAAAATGCCTCATATTACCTCAAATTTCCAACAATATCCCCCTTTGTCATTGATGGCAACACCTCTAATGCAAAAACCACAATCATTGCAAAAACCATCTCTGAGAATCAAAGCTGCTCCCCCTGACTCAATACTCTCTTTGGAGGTTGCTCCCCCTAGCTCAATGCTCTCTTTGGAGGTTGCTCCCCCTAACTCAATGCTCTCCTTGGAGGCTGCTCCCCCTTACTCAAATCTCTCCCCCTTTGACATCAATGGCAAAAGGGACACCTATGGGGCTAAAATATATGACTCTTAAGCTTAGCCCCCTCACCACCTTCTCTTTTGAGGTGATTAATTTTGGGGTGGGAGTACTTTTACTCCCATCTCACTTTGTTTCTTTCCTCTATCAACTTCCTTCCATGTTTTTCTGATATCCTTCTCTTGATGAATTACTTGATCTTCTTGTCTAGAACCTTTTGACTTCTTGCCTTGAACCTATTTGGAATTGAGTCCTACACCATCTTGCAATATGCCCAAAGTTATTGCAATTAAAACACTTGATATTGTAGCCTTTGGATGGTGCCCATGTCCTAAATTCTTTCTTGAAATAATTTCCATATCCATTCCTTTCTTGAACCCTATATTGTGAAGCTCTGTTTTCATGACCATTATGACCATAACTTCTGAATTGTGTAGCTCTAAAACCAAAACCATGTTGCTCATTTCCTTTGCACTGAAAATCTTTATGACCAATCCTGTTGCATGAGAAGCAATGTCCCTGAAAACCATACCTTCTTCCTTTGAAGTTTCTTCTAGCAAAATCAAACTTCTTTGATCCATGGATCCTGCAATGTATAGCCCTGTGTCCAAATCCATTACAAGAAAAACAATATCCTTGAAAAGCCCTTTGTTCATGCCTTGGTTCCTCATACCTTTCTTGACCATTATCCTTATGATCATCTTCGACTTGTGCATTGCATCCTTGAACCTCTCTTTGTGGTATCTAAATCTTCTTTCTTCACTTCTTCCTTGCCTTTCTTCTTCAAGGATTTCTTTTTCCTTTGAACTTGATTCACCTATCTCAAAACAAGATCCAAACTTAATATTTGGAGCCATAGGAAGCTTTGGAACTTTCCTCACGAATCTTAGGTGCTACCTTGCTTTCATATTTTAGAACTTCCTTTCCTTTTGAGTGCAAATTTTCTTGGAAGTAAGATACAACCTTAAAATAAGTTTCCACTCATTTTTTAACTTTTCATTTAATGTATCATGTATTTTCGTGGTTACCCTTAGTTCTTCATTCATCCTTTCTTCTAACCTTTTTGCATTTTGAAGCTCTTCTCTGAGATCAATGATTTTTTGAAGTAGTTCTTATCTGATTTTGACATCTATTCAAATCTTGTTTTAAAGATTCCTGTATTCTTCTTTTAGCCTTTTGATTTTTAATTTTTTTTTACTTGGCTCATCCTCTTCCTTTTCTATTACCAAAAGTGAGACATCTTTGTTTTCACTGTTATTGAGACCATTCTAATATTCTATAGCAAACAAGATCTCAAGATTTATTTGACCATACATATTTCCTTGATGTGTTATCTCATATTCACTATTTTCTTCATGTGGACACTTGTATGCATAGTGACCAAGATCACCACACTTGTAGCATCTGACTTTCTTTATATCTCTAAAATTCCTTGAGTCCTTATTCCTTTTGATGAAGTTAGCTTCTTCATAATTTTCTAAAACTCTATCTATTTCTAAAAATTTCCCTTTCTCTTTTTTAAACCTTGGCAATCTTCTTTTATTGGAGCTTGATGCTTACTTACCCTCATCTCATAAGCTACAAGAGTACCTTTCAATTCTTCCATTGTTAGCTTGTTGATATCCATTGTTTCTTCTATTTCTAAAACCTTAGAATCATATTTCATGGGAAGTGATCTCAAAACCTTTTGAGTAACTTTAACTTCACTAAAACGGGCATATAAAAAATAAAACTTGCAATATCTTTGAGAATCTTCCATTTTGACAATTCCTCAAATCTTTTTCTATGAGTTTGTAGTTTTGACAAATTTACCTTGGAATCTCCTTAATAATTCCAACTTGCCAAATTTCATGGGCTGAAGTAACATGCCATGTGACTTGCAAACTTTATCTCATGTAGCCACACTCAAGATGCAATTTATTGCTCTTGAATTTATCTCAACCATTTCTGGTAGTCTTAGCTTCCTGGATCAGATTCAACCCTATAATATTTTTTACCTTCTTACAAGATCTCATCGTCAAATAAACATTGGAGCCTTCTTTAAGATAAGCCATTCTTTGCCATTTGTGTTCTTGTAGAATCTTCCCTCAAGTTGTTAGCCTTTCTAAGGAACTCGCTATGATACCAATTGAAGAACACAAGCTTATACTCGAGAGGGGGGGTGAACAATATAAGACCACTTTTTACTTTTTCTTCCAATTCAATATTATGTTGTGTAAAGATAGCAATATCAATAGCATTAATAAAAGCAATGCACAGAAACCATACATAATAGAGACACCATAATTTATGTGGTTCACCCAATGTGGGCTACTCCATGGAGAAAATATTTTACTAAAACTTTCTCAATCAATATCTTTGGGAATCACTCCCAATTACAATGTTTATGGATCTCTATCCAAAGGAGATGTTGATCCCCTAATCTCAAGTTCATGGATCTCTTCCACAGGAGAACTCTTTCCCCTTCTACTCTGGCTATGTGATCTTCTAGAAGACTCTATCTCTTTGCTGCACTAATTGGTGGACCTCTCTCCACTTGAAGACTCCTCACTCAGATCTATCTTCAACTATGTTGGCTATTGGATCTCTATCCACTGAGACTCTATCCTCTGTACTCTATCACCTCCAAAGCTCTATCAATAGGCTCACTAAGAACCTACTCAATAGGCTCACATAGAACCTGCTTAACAAGCTCACACAGAACTTGTCAAATCTGCTCAAGCAAGCTCACCAAGAACTTGCCCAAATCTGCTCTAGCAAGCTCACCAAGAACTTGCCCAATTCTGCTCCAACAAGCTCACCAAGAACTTGTCAAAATCTGCTCTAGCAAGCTCATCAAGAACTTGCCCTAAATATATCCATAAATCTATCCACAAATCTATCCTCAAATCTATCCTCAAATCTGTCCTCAAATGTGTCCCAAAACTATCCACAAAGGCCTTCTCAAAGGCTCAAACAATCATACACAAACTACCACAAGTCTGTCCACAAATCTATCCCAAAGGCCTTCTTCAAAGGCTCAATCAATCATGCTCAAGTAGCACTCAAAACTCATCCACAACTCTATCAAGGCAAAGCTCAAAGATGAACTCAACAATGAATGGCAATGTACTCTTCAATGGATAACAACAATGATCCACAATGATCTCAACTCAAATCAACCTCATAGAAGCATAAAGAGAATTGTTAGAGACTATATATGTTCTATACTCAAATCCCAATATCAACTCAATAGAAGCATGAAGAGAATTGTTAGAGACTCAATATGTTCTATTCTCAAATCCCAATCTCAACTCAAATCATAATATTGAATAGATTGTTCCTAGGAACTTGAACAACCACATGCATCCACTTGACTAGGCTTAATCAACTCAACTCAACCAATCACCTCAAGGATCAATCCTTTCTCACAAACCCTAGTCCAAGAATGTATCAACCACCTCATAATGTTTCCAACAATGCTCAATCACAAGTCTTCACATAACAATGATACTCATGTTCTTCTATAGCTTAAGTTCAAGTTCATATCACAATCAATGGGCTTCAACAACAATGCTTATAAACAAGGTTTAAACACAACTCTCAAACCAGAAAACCTTGAAGCATTCAACCAACCATTTTTGAAAAGGAAACCACAATACAATCCTTTTCTCTCCAATGATATTTTAGAAATCAACCACCACAATAAATCAATAGGAGAATGTGCCCATACCTTTTTATGAAGAGAAGAACCCCTTTGGAAATCTGCCACACTCAACACACTTTGAAAAAGAGCACAACAATATTCACTTTTCAACCCCTTTACAAAAACAGAAATATCTCTCTATATACACCTTATTTCTCCTTCTAAATGATTTAGTCAAATAGCCCTTGAAATAAGCTTTCCAACGATATATAATATGATATACTTTTATAAAAGAAACATACCAAAAATATCTTCTTTTCTAAAAGTGCATTTATCTTGCCTTCCAAAATAAAAATCAACTCAACCCTTATCACCTTATACCTCCAACATTAGGCAAAAATTAATTTATTAAATAAAAACTTACTTGCCTCTTAGAGGGAATCGAACCCTCGTATTCTACCCAAACACTTCTCAACCGCGGTGCCAAAGACCATGCGAGCAAAGCGCTCGCATAGGACAAGAAGCACAGAATGCGCTTTTGTCTTATTCCTTTGCTCACACCAAATAACAAAAATGTGGGCCTTTATCTTTCCCCAAAAACTCAACCGGCAGGAATCGAACCTTCATCCTTCGCAAGTCAAAAAGCCTTTGTCTCCCCTCGCTCGTCGTTGGACCATGTTGCCACACGAAACTCTTTGCGCCTTTCGTCTTATATCCACTCCTCCGATTCCAAGGCTTTTGAAAGAAAGCCTTTGTATATATATGTGCACCTTCCCTTACCTTTACCAACGTCGACGACAATTTAATTAATTTTGATTTGATGATGACATCGGCGATGATGTCATAATTTTAATTTTAAAATTAAATTTTAAATATTAAAATTTACACCAAATATTCAAAGTTGAATATCTTCATCTCCGGGGCACCTTTTTCGACGAAACGAAAAGCCAACCTAGGTTTTAAGAAAAACCCATATCAAATCTTCCATCCATGGTTTTAAATAAAAACTTTTATTTTACCTACCTTGGTTTTCACAAAAACCCTATTTTTCGAACTATCATAAATGCTTATTTATGAAATACTTCAGCCACCAAAACCAAATGTGATCCATGTGACATCAATGACAACATAAAATGCCTCATATTACCTCAAATTTCTAACAGGAGTATTGTTGAGTGGTATTTTCACCCAATTGTGAAAGTACACTCTCCCTTAGGATTTGGGCTCCAAATCCCCTCTTGCAAAGAAGTTAAACAAACAACTTCTCCAAGGTCTCCGCTATATTAGCATTTGCATGTGTATTAGTAATCTCAAATAAATATATTCATTTTAAATGCTTGGAACACCTTAGTGATTGCAAGTAACTGTAAACAAGGGGCAATGTTGGTTTATTTTACCATGAAACTTTAGTGATTGTTCATTGAACCAAAATAAAGCAAATGTGAGTTGGCCCTTATATGACCTTCAATGTGATGCTCAAAATGGAAATTCGTGAAAATGCCATAAAACATAACTCCTTCAATGAAATTGGAATTTTCATGAAGGGAATGTCATCATAGGCTCATGAGTGCAAGACAAAACTGAAAAAATGAAATTTGACCTTAAAATGGAAATTTTCTATTTTCGGATTTTTTTAAAATCTACAGTAAAACAGCAACTTCGATGAATTTTTAAAAATACTAAACAACTCCGAAAATGAAATTTCAAAGTGCGTATTGGAATTTTGAAGTATAACCTACACAATGGTGAAATTATTTTTGGATTTTGAAAAATTTTAAATGTTTATTTTAATGCCTGAAAATTAAAAAAAAAGTTAAATTTTTTGGCAAAATAAAATGCAGAAAATGAAAATGAAATGCTGAAAATTGAAAATAAAATGCATTCAGTATGATGCTATCCTATTTCGACAAAACCAAAGATGTGAGGTTTCCATGCATGCAACCTAACCTATTGGACTTGCAAAACAAGCACAATTTGGATAAGCTAAGTGCTGGCTCCTAGGGTTTTAAATGAGGTTTTCAGATTTAGACATTCGCATGAAGAAACCAAGAAACTTGTATAAAACTCCATTTACAAGCCTAAAATCTAAAAAGGGGAAAAATAGACATTTAATCTTGCATGCAGAAAATAACTCCTTTCTTGTCCATAAGATGCAACTTTATGAAATTTTCTGTATTAAAAATTTGGCATTTTACAATAACAAAAATTTTTGGTTTTCCCAAACCAGTCCATGGAAGAAAAATAGCCCAAACAGGTCCAAAATGGCCCTCTTGCCTTCAAATCTGTAACTCTACTTGCAGCAGTTTCCAACCCTTCAAAACATCCTTGCCTGGTGTATTTAAAATTTTTAGGAAGCTTTTCGTTTCATCTTCCAATGGTTGTTCGTTTCACCTTCCCTTGTGCTTGCATGTGTTTTGGTTTCCAAAAAGGCTTTTTGTTTCTATTTTGTGGCCCTTCGTTTCATTTTCTCCACATGGGCTTGCGTCCGTTTCCTTCCGTGTGTAACGTTTTGTCTTATTCATTGGATTTTGTCCTTATGTCCACGTCACTATGCAGTCTTCAGTTTCACTGTCCTGCCTACCCCTTTTGAGTCATAAAAATGCAACATGTCACGATATCACAACACTTTTGCCTCCTTGCTCTCTTTTGTTGCTTTTAGCCATGAAAATGCAACATGTTGTGATATCGCGACACCTTTTCTTTCTTGTATTTTGGCCGCAAAAATGCAACATGTCGCGATATCGCGACACTTTTCTCTTTTGGCCGCGAAAATGCAACATGTCGCGATATCGTGACACTTTTTCTCTTTTGGCCGTGAAAATGCAACATGTCACGATATCGTGACACTTTTTCTCTTTTGGCTGCGACAATGCAACATGTCGTGATATCGTGACACTTTTTCCTTTTTGGCCACGACAAAGCAACATGTCGCGATATCACGACACTTTCTCTTTTGGTTGCGACAATGCAACATGTCGCGATATCGCGACACTTTTTCTCTTTTGGCCGCGACAATGCAACATGTCGCGATATCGTGACACTTTTTCCTTTTTGGCCACGACAAAGCAACATGTTGCGATATTGCAACACTTTTTCTCTTTTGGCCGCGACAATGCAACATGTCGCGATATCGTGACACTTTTTCCCTTTTGGTCATGACAAAGCAACATGTCGTGATATCATGACAATTTTTCCATTTTGGCCACGACAATGCAACATGTCGCGATATCACGACACTTTTTCACTTTTGATCGCGATAATGCAACATGTCGCGATATCGCGATACTTTTTCTCCTTGCGGTGTTTTACCTTTTCTTTGGTCTTTAGCATATGGGCCACTTCGGTCTTCTTGGAAAACATGCAAAAAGGTGGGTCCCCAATTTTGGGGTACGTTATGGAGCAACCACAACAAATGGTGACTTTGCTGGGAAATGCTCCTGAGCATTTCGATGAGAACTCAACCTGAACACCTTCAAAACATAAACACAAGCGTCAACAAATATCCTAAGAATGAAACTAGACGAGAAATACATGAAGCATCAAAATCGTTAAGCATCAGCTCGGTGTGTGCAGTGTTCTTCATTCCCTATCATTTGAAACTCATTCAACTTTTCATTGTCAGTTTTACTTGAATGCATACGCAAGGTTATGAATGATTTATGCAGGATTTAATGTATGAAAAATATGCTAGAGATATAACAAGTTTTGCAAAGGCTCAAACTTTCTAGTACCATGAACAAACACATTAAAACTATCAAATCCTCTTAGGACCAAATATGAGTATATTGAATTAATTTACTAGATCCCAAAGTTGATTATGTGTCACTACCATTTTGAACCCATGTGCAAATGTAAGTGAAATAAGAGCTTTGGGGAATAGGATTCCCAACCTAAGTGAGATGGAAATTTAACCCTATCCTTACTACTCTGATCTGGAGTTCATTACCTCATCTTAAACAAATTGATTTAACCTGTTATGGATGAAACTGTCAGGCTAGCATGTCCATTTGAGCAGTCAGTGGTCTTGTTTTTAGACAAGATATGTTGCCATGCATGAGCATTCTCCAATGCCAGTTAGGCGTCTATAGCCCCGGTGGAGATCAACCCCATAATCTAGGATTTGGCTTTACTTTTGATTTCTTGAACCTTGGGGATGACTACCCGTCCTTGCAAGGGACATGTAGTACGATCCTTCCAATCCAATATCAATGATGCAATAAAAGTAGAAAGAAAAATATTTGCTTTGGAAATTCAAGTTCTTGAGTGGGCAAGATAGAAGCTTTGGGGAATCGGATTCTCAACCTAAGTGAGATGATAATTAGACCCTATCCTTACTACTCCATGAAGGTCAAATCAGAGCTTTGGGGAATTGGATCCTCAACCTAAGTTCGATGGGGATTTAACCCTATCCTTAATACTTTTATTTTAGGCTTTAAGCACTATAGGAGTGGTAAAAACCATTGTTTTAAGGATTATGTTGCATGATAGGATAGGCACGAAATACTCCATTTGCCTCACCTTTTATTCCAAGTATGGTTTTTACCCTTTTGCTCAAGATCCTCTTTAATATGTGTAAAACGTGCTTGGTTCAAGATAATTCGGGCACCAGTTCCCAACCTTAGGATCCTTTTAATATATGTTATGTAATAACCCTAAGAGGATTCGACACCTTTTCAATGATTGTATTTGACATGTAGATGCAACTGCAATGAAACGTATATGCAATGTGGAATGTAACATGAGATATGGATGAATGCATTGCTATTTTTGAAATGCGGATGGAGTATATCCCCTAATTTGCCATAATTTGTAAAATTGACAACTTCATGCATCACAAGTTCCAAACGATATTCTTTAATGTGTTTGCGATACTCGTGGAGATTTTTGCAATACAATTCCAATGTTTCATATTCTCCTAGTCTTAGTCAACATTCATAAGGACATAAGTTGACATCTCGCTTTTTTTTTTCAAGACAAACCAAAAGTGTCCAAATGACCAACACACAAAACTTAAAACCAAAATGAGATCCAATCCAAAACCAAAACACGAAAACCAAAAGTATATACAAATGTACAATATGATACAAGATGGTGCAAAAATTTGGATTATCATTTTCTCGGATCCCAAACCTGATTAGAATTCTTTAAAAGACATATGACATGATACGCATACCAAGTTTTGTAGGAATCCAACAAAAACAAGATCAAACCAAACAAAGAAATAAACTTCCACTTGCCCCTCTCACCATACCAATTTGATTTAGTTTCATTGATAATCCTATGGTGGAGTTTCAAGTTTTCAAATTTATTAGACAATGATTGATATTCAATTCTTTTATGTCTATTCTTTAAGATGTCCATTTCGCACTTTTATTCATGGTGTAGAAATAAGCTTTCATTTTCATTCAATAAAGCCATGACATTAATAATATTTGAATTAAACCCTTCATTAGGCAAACCTTCATTCAAATTTTGCATGGTGAAACCAAAAAGGTGAGATTTTACCTTTGGCATGTTTTCATTTGACCTTACTTGAAGAGGATTTGAAAATTCCTCTTTTCTCTCATGACATTCATCATTATGTAGCACTTGCTCTTTCTCCATGACTTGTTTATCAAAGGCACCAAACTTAGGTACCCAATTGAAAATATGTCCATCCCTTGTAAACCATAAGTCTTGTCTATCTAGGGGTGGGTTAACTAACACATTTCCATGATCAATCACTTGGGTTGTTTTGGGTAACATGAGATTTTCAATTGGATCATCAATGATATCAAACCCAAATGATTTAGGTTTTGTAATTTTCTCATTTTGAAATGGCATAATCATTGTAGCACAAGTAAGTGGATCAATATTTTCAATTTCTTTTCCTTCAAAGGAATCTAAAGCAAATGACTCTCTTTCTTGATTCATGGTTGTAGAATCCTTATCATGTTCCAAAATTTGATGAGATTCTAATTCCTCTTCCAAAACTTTCTCAAATTGTATAGTATTTATAGTATCCTCATGTGAGGAAGCAATTGAGTTATCCTGCATATTAATTGACACAACAAGTTTGTTAGAAGATTTAGATTGATAATATTCTTCCCATTTCTTCCACGAATCATAGTAATCATCCTCCAAGTTCAAGTTGTGATGCTCAAGTACTTCTTCATCTTCTGATTCATCAACATGTTTTTGTTGGCAATTTTGGGTACCTTGGGTACATTGCCCTTGCTCAAGTGTTGATGTTGTCATTGAAGTCAAAGAGCGGAAGGGTTTTTATGAAAACCAAGGCAGACTAAATTATAGGTTTTGTTTAAATCCATGGTTAGCAGTTTTGAAATGGGTTTTTCTTAAAACCCAAGTTAGCTCTTCATTTTTTTGAAAAAGGTGCTCCGATGATGAAGATATTTAATTTTAAATATCCAGTTTAAATTTTATTTATTTATTTAAAATTTAAATTAATATTTTAAAATTAAATTAAAGTGGTTCACCAGCTTGTTTTCAAAGCCGACGTTGCTAGGGTTTTGCAACGGATCAATTAGGGTTTTCTACTGACAAAGCAAGGTTAAGCAACCGAAAAATTCTAGGGTTTCATGTTGACCTAATTAGGGTTGCAGTCGACGTGTTTGAGAATGTTTTGATGGGATATTCTCTTCTATAAAAAGGTGGGACTGTTGCAAGGTTGAAGTGTGGGCATGATGCGATATATGCGAATGAAGTTCATGTGCAACAGAGTGTAAGTCGGTGATAGTTCTTTGGAGTTAAAGAAAAGAGATCGCAGCGATGAGATAGTGAGTGAGTGTGTATCGACTGATCGAGAACAAAGAGAGCGATATGCAGATGGCGATTTAAATTCCGAGACAAAAATACGCAAATGGTAGAAGTGATATTTCATGGAAGGTGCAGCAGAGTGAGTGGTGCAAAGAGAAGATAAGAACGCAGTATGCAGAAGTCGTGTTCTGAGTGTGAAATGACAATGTGCTAGCTGTAGAAGTAATATTTCTGTGAAGTTACAGAAGAGAACGCAGAGAGATATAGAGGAGTGATTGAAAAAGTGCGAATCATTTTTCACAGCAGTAGCCGAATGCCGACAAGCAGCAGAATGTAAGAAAAAATAGCAGATCGTGCAAATTGAGGTGACAGTTTAATTCTACAATTTTTATTACTATCTCCAAGTTGTATCTTGGTAAAAGGGTTTGGTGCCTCTTTCCAGTTGGAGTTGGAAAAATTGGAGTTGGTGCTCCATTCTGTTGTAGCAGATAAAATTTAGAGGTTGGTGCCTCTTACCAGTTGGTGCTGGTGAATGATTATGTAAAGTTGTAGCTTTGCATTTGACTGGATTTGGATGGTAGTCCAAGCAGTATTTTTGAGGAGTAGCCACATCGATGAACCTCATTAAAATGTCATGTTATGTGTGATGCTCTTAGTACTTTTATTATTTCTGTTTTAATCTGCTGTAGTTTATTTAAAAGTCTAAATTGCTTTTAATTTTTTAAAAAACACATTGATTCACCCCCCTCTCAGTGTCATTATGATTATAACAATTGGTATCAGAGCAAGGTTTCCAATTTTGGCTAAATCAGTCAGGGTTGATCTTGGATTAGTACACAATGGCTAAGAAGAATAGATCCTCATCCAAAAAGGCATCCCAACTAGTTTCAGTTCCTATGGTTGAGAAAATTGAACCGAGAAATGGCGAAGGAATGAACTCTGAAGTTGAAGAAGTTGAGGCTAAAGTTGATTTAGAGGGTGAGCTAGTGTCTGCCCTTACAAAATGGGAATCGGAGAAAAAGAAGAATGAAAAATTGTCAAGGAAACTTAAGGATGCAAATAACATTATTGCCAGTTTAAAAATACAGACTGAAGAATACAAGAAAATGTCTGAAGATCTGGAAATACAGGTATCCATGAAGATAGACCACTACAGCAAATTGGAAGAAGAAAATGTGAGTCTTCGAATACAGATACAAGAGCTGGATCGAAAAATCAACTGTCATGTAAAACGTGAAGAAAGCTCGATGAAATTGGAAAAAATTTTGAGCGATCAAATATCCACAGGTATCAAATTTGGTCTCGACTTTTTTGAAGGAGAATCATCAAATGGACCAAAAGCAAGCAATGTTGAAAGTGAAAAGAACAAAGACAAGAATCAGGCAAAAGAAAGAGATAATGCCAGACCTGAAATAGCAGCTGACAATGATGGCTTTTCTAAGGTCACACATCAAAATAATAGAAGATCCAAGGCTCCAGCAACAACCTGGCCAAGACCATCTTTCGGGTTTAATCATTATTTCTATGGTTTTTGTTTCAAGTGTAATGTTTATGGGCATAAAATTGTTGATTGCAAATACAACGTAGGTCCAAGAATTTTCACTAGTAGAAATGCATTTGCTACTTTAATGAGTTATGCGATAGAGTGTTTTAAGTGTCACAACTTTGGTCATATTGCCAGAAATTGTCGTAGTATGTCTGTTTCATATCAACCTCATGAAAGCAGATTTCAACCGTATAGAGAAAAACAAAATAGAATTTATACTGAAGGATATGTGCAAAATTCTAAAAAGGGGAAGTCACAGCTAGAACCCAATACCACAATTAAAACAGAATGGAAACAAAAAGAACAGCTCAAGAAAGAATAGGATTCTTTAATAGTGCAGACAGCTTTTAGAGCTCAGAATAAACATGTTCCTTGGATTCTTGATAGTGGTTGCTCAAGTCATATGACAGGTGACAAACATAAATTCGAAAATCTACAAAAGTATGAGGGTGGTTCTATAAAATTCGACAACAATGACGGAGCCAAAATAATAGGTAAAGGAACGATCAAAATTAGTGAAGGAAAGATCAAGTCAGAGGAAGTTTATATGTGGATGGTTTGAAACATAATCTATTGAGTGTGAGTCAAATCTATGACAAAGGACATGAAGTAGTTTTCAAGAAGCATGGTTGTGAAGTCAGAAAAATAAACAGCAGGAAATTAATAGCAACCGGCTCAAGGATGTCTGGCAATCTGTACACACTCTCAGAGTTTTTAGAAGGTATGTGCTTCATGGGACAAGAAGAAGAGAATTGGTTGTGGCATAAGAGGCTTGGACACATAAGTTTTGATAATCTGGTAAGAATTAGCGCTAAAAAAGCAGTGAGAGATATTCCAATCATTAAAAAACCTACAAATAGTATGTGTGCTTCATGTCAGAAGGGTAAAAAAACCAGAGTTTCATTTAAAACAAAAGAACATCACACTAACAGGCTTGGTCAAAATAGGTTTAGTCAGAACTGGCTTAGTTAGAACATGTGGATTCAAAGAACAGGTATGCCTAAAAGAAACAACACTATTACTTGTTATAAGTGCAACAATAAAAGTCACACTGTCAGACAGTGTAGAGTTGAAATTCCAGGATATAGGAATAGGAACAGTGGCATGATCAGGTCCAAGGATCAGAACAATGACAGGAACAAGAATATGGTCAAAGAGTTCAAGAGAAGACCCAGCAAGGAAGTTATAGGCGTTGATGTTGATCAGTGTCTAATGGGAGTTTTAATCCCACCCCAGAATTAATCACCTCATCAGGAGGTGGGGGAGGGACTAAGCTAAGAGGATCATTCTTAGTTTCGAGCCCCAAAGGTGGCCCTTTGCCATTGATGACAAAGGGGGAGAGATATGAGTAAGGGGGAGAGCTTCAAGTGAAGAGGAAAGCTTCAAGTCAGGGGGAGCAAAACTTCAAAGAGATTGATTTCAGTTTTGGCTCTTGAAGATGTTTTTTTAGTAAAGGGTTGCCATCAATGACAAATGGGGAGATTTTTGGCAATTTTGGGTACCTTGGGTACATTGCCCTTGCTCAAGTGTTGATGTTGTCATTGATGTCAAAGAGCAGAAGGGTTTTTGTGAAAACCAAGGTAGACTAAATTATAGGTTTTGTTTAAATCCATGGTCAGCAGTTTTGAAATGGGTTTTTCTTAAAACCCAAGTTAGCTCTTCGTTTTGTTGAAAAAGGTGCTCCGATGATGAAGATATTTAATTTTAAATATCCAATTTAAATTTTATTTATTTATTTAAAATTTAAATTAATATTTTAAAATTAAATTAAATTTGTTCACCGGCTTGTTTTCAAAGCCGACGTTGCTAGGGTTTTGCAACGGATCAATTAGGGTTTCCTATTGACAAAGCAAGGTTAAGCAACCAAAAAATTCTAGGGTTTCATGTTGACCTAATTAGGGTTGCAGCCGACATGTTTGAGAATGTTTTGATGGGATATTCTCTTCTATAAAAAGGCGGGACTGTTGCAAGGTTGAAGTGTGGGTGTGATGCGATATATGCGAATGAAGTTCGTGTGCAGTAGAGTGTAAGTTGGTGATAGTTCTTTGGAGTTAAAGAAAATAGATCGCAGCGATGAGATAGTGAGTGAGTGCGTATCGACTGATCGAGAACAAAGAGAGCAATATGCAGATGGCGTGTTTAAAGTTCGAGGCAAAAATACGCAGATGGTAGAAGTGAGATTTCATGGAAGGTGCAGCAGAGTGAGTGGTGCAAAGAGAAGATAAGAACGCGGTATGCAAAAGTCGTGTTTCGAGTGTGAAATGACAGTGTGCTGGCTGTAGAAGTAATATTTCTATGAAGTTGCAGTAGAGAACGCAGAGAGATATAGAGGAGTGGTTGAAAAAGTGCGAATCATTTTTCACAGCAACAGCCGAATGCTGACAAGCAGTAGAATGCAAGAAAAAATAGCAGATCGTGCAAATTGAGGTGACAGTTTAATTCTGCAATTTTTATTACTATCTCCAAGTTGTAGCTTGGTAAAAGGGGTTGGTGCCTCTTTCCAGTTGGAGCTAGAAAAATTGGAGTTGGTTCTCCATTCGTTGTAGCGAGATAAAATTTAGAGGTTGGTGCCTCTTACCGGTTGGTCTTGGTGAATGATTATGTAAAGTTGTAGCTTTGCATTTGGCTGGATTTGGATGGTAGTCCAAGCGGTCTTTTTGAGGAGTAGCCACATCGGTGAACCTCGTTAAAAAGTCGTGTTATGTGTGATGCTCTTAGTACTTTTATTATTTCTATTTTAATCTGCTGCAGTTTATTTAAAAGTCTAAATTGCTTTTAAGTTTTTAAAGAACACACTGATTCACCCCCCCTCTCAGTGTCATTGTGATTATAATAGTTTCTCATCCAATTCATCTTCACCTTCCTTAGATGGTTCAGTTATTTCCAAAAGTGGGTTATCTCTTGAATTTTAATTGGTAAAGCTATCATCATCCAAATTTGTAATCCATGATTCAATTTTATCACAATTTGGAAGGTGTGGATCCTCTTGGTCATCACTTTTGAGAACATCATCCAAAGTGTCTTTTGAGAACAAGCGGTGAGATTCAATTATGTCTTCAACTTGATTTGTTGATTTTCTTTCAAATTCATTTTCAGCCACTTGTGATGGCTTAGGAGCTTCTATAATGGGATCAATTTTTGAATTCCATGTCATATAGTTACTCCAATCCTTTGCAAGTACATCTGACCAAATCATATCCACATAAGTTTGTTCATCCAAATCCTCATTTTTGGGTAATGATTCTAGATATTTCTTTTCCAAAATAAGATGGTGATCATTTGATTCCAACTTCTTGTTACCCATCCATAGAATTTCTTCTCCAAAAACTTCATGCTCTTCAAGAAATTTTGAATAGGTATTTACTTCAATGTGAGTCACCTCATGATCTCTTGTATCGATTGAAGAAGCATAAAATGAAACATCATTAAGATCGGCATTATGAATTTTCTTCCTAGGATGATTTGGATGCATACATTGACGTGCTCATTTTTGTGGTGGAACATGCCTACATACCTTCTTAACCACTTTCTTTTTCTCTTTTACTTTCGATACGAACTCTTTGGGTTGAGTGGTAGAAGTAGTAGGATTAGTTGGATTGATACCCATGGACAAAGCTTGAACATTTGTTGCAATGGTTCCATGGGTGACCACATGATTCTCTAATTGAGGCATAGTTGGATAGATGGAAGTACCTGTATAAGCACATGTGGGAGCATAATTTGGTATGGTAGGATAAATTTGATTGTAGGGGAAAAAATTTGATATAAAATTTTGTTGTGCCCATGCTTGATTTACCATTGAGGTTTGATTGCAAGCCCCTAGTTGTCCTACCATAGTTGATTGCTCCATTCCATAACCTTGTGGCCTCAATTGTTGATCTACAATCATAGCTTTTGTGTAGGCCGATGCAAGATCAGTAACCAAGGGATTCATCCTAACAAATATGGTAAAAAATGGATCCAATGCTCGAAAGTATATTTGAAGAGCACCCTTTTCCTCAATAGTATAAGGAGAAATTAATTTCGCATAAAGCTTTCGAAACCTCAAGTTGAAACTTCTCACTGGCCATTAGGTTCTCTTTTGCAAGAAGTAAATTGTTGATACATCGTGAGAGGATCAACGAGCAACCTAAATTGATTGATAAAACCATCTTTCAATTGAGTCCAAGATGTGATAGAACCAGTGGGTAAATTGATGTACCAATCATATGCCACCTCATCTAGGGTTCCAGGAAACATTCTACATGCCACATCTTCATGTTCGACATTCCATCTAACTAGGATGTCCACATAGGCTTGAATATGTTCCTCGAATAATGTTGTACCATTGTGTTTAACTTTGGATGGATGTTTTTCTACGTTATTAGGTAAATCATGAGAATCTGCACTAATGTTCAAAGGATTAGCATGTATCCCATACCACGTTCCTACAGTTGTAGCCATTAATGAAACTCAAAGAATAACTTCAAAACCAATTTGTTAGTCGTGAATGAAAGAAGGAACCATGACAAAGTAGTATTCTAAAAATGTAAGTTTCTGATTCACCAGATCACATATGCGCAAGTGAAGAGCATACTCCTAGTGTTGTAGGCTTTCTGATTCACAAGATCTCATTAAATGCAAGTGAAGAGCATAATACCGACAACAAATACATTTTTAGACAAAAATAATTCCTTACAAATAAGCATGAAATGACTAGCAAATATCAAACATGTAACGTATGAATAATCATGTTAGCATCAACCAAGAGATGTATCCATTAAAATCAAATGAAAGTAATTGCATGGAGACGACCTCGTTAGTCAAGACCAAAAAATTTTCAACATCAAATCAAAACACATTATTCTTGTATGAACAATCAAAAGCATTAGAACAATGCATAGCAATTCATGTCCTTTTAACAGTACAAGGTTGTATTATTAAAAGAGGGCTAAAGATAATAATCAATGGGGCATGAAATATTCAAAATATAAATCTCTATAGCATTTAAATCACACTGAAATAAAACAGTTCAAGCCCTCCTTCTAGCGCCAAAATGTTGAGTGGTATTTTCACCCAATTGTGAAAGTACACTCTCCCTTAGGATTTGGGCTCCAAATCCCCTCTTGCAAAGAAGTTAAACAAACAACTTCTCCAAGGTCTCCGCTATACTAGCATTTGCATATGTGTATTAGTAATCTCAAATAAATATATTCATTTTAAATGCTTGGAACACCTTAGCGATTGCAAGTAACTATAAACAAGGGGCAATGTTGGTTTATTTTACCATGAAACTTTAGTGATTGTTCATTGAACCAAAATAAAGCAAATGTGAGTTGGCCCTCATATGACCTTCAATGTGATGCTCAAAATGGAAATTTGTGAAAATATCATAAAACATAACTCCTTCAATGAAATTGAAATTTTCATGAAGGGAATGTCATCATAGGCTCATGAGTGCAAGACAAAACTGAAAAAATGAAATTTGACCTTAAAATGGAAATTTTCTAATTTTGGATTTTTTAAAAATCTATAGTAAAACAACAACTTCGATGAATTTTTAAAAATACTAAAAAACTTCGAAAATGAAATTTCAAAGTGCGTGTTGGAATTCTAAAGTATAACCTACGCAATGGTGAAATTACTTTTGGATTTTGAAATTTTTAAATGTTTATTTTAATGCCTGAAAATTAAAAAAAAAAGTTAAAATTTCTGGCAAAATAAAACGCAGAAAATGAAAATGAAATGCAAAAAACTGAAAATAAAATGCATTCAGTATGATGCTATCCTATTTCAACAAAACCGAAGATGTGAGGTTTCCATGCATGCAACCTAACCTATTGGACTTGCAAAACAAGCACAATTTGGATAAGCTAAGTGCTGGCTCCTAGGGTTTTAAATGAGGTTTTCAGATTTAGACATTCACATGAAGCAACCAAGAAACTTGTATAAAACTCCATTTACAAGCCTAAAATCTGAAAAGGGGAAAAATAGACATTTAATATTGCATGTAGAAAATAACTCCTTTCTTGTCCATAAGATGCAACTTTCTAAAATTTTTTGTATTAAAAATTTGGCATTTTACAATAATAGAAATTTTTGGTTTTCCCAAACCAGTCCAGTGAAGAAAAATAGCCCAAATAGGTCCAGAATGGCCCTCTTGCCTTCAAATCTGTAACTCTGCTTGCAACAGTTTCCAACCCTTCAAAACATCTTTGCCTAATGTATTTAAAATTTTCAAGAAGCTTTTCGTTTCATCTTCCAATGGTTGTTCGTTTCACCTTCCCTTGTGCTTGCATGTGTTTTGGTTTCCAAAAAGGCTTTTCATTTCTATTTTGTGGCCCTTTGTTTCATTTTCTCCACATGGGCTTGCGTCCGTTTCCTTCCGTGTGTAACGTTTTGTCTTATTCATTGGATTTTGTCCTTATGTCCACGTCACTATGCAGTCTTCAGTTTCACTGTCCTGCCTACCCCTTTTGAGTCATGAAAATGCAACATGTCGTGATATCACGACACTTTTTCCTCCTTGCTCTCTTTTGTTGCTTTTAGCCATGAAAATGCAACATGTTGCGATATCGCGACACCTTTTCTTTCTTGTCTTTTGGCCGCAAAAATGCAACATGTCGCGATATCGTGACACTTTTCTCTTTTGGTCGTGAAAATGCAACATGTCGTGATATTGCGACACTTTTTCTCTTTTGGCCGCAAAAATGCAACATGTCACGATATCGCGACACTTTTTCTCTTTTGGCCGCAAAAATGCAACATGTCGCGATATCGTGACACTTTTTCTCTTTTGGCCGCGACAATGCAACATGTTGCGATATTGCGACACTTTTTCCTTTTTGGCCATGACAAAGCAACATGTCACGATATCATGACACTTTTTCTCTTTTGGTCGCGACAATGCAACATATTGCGATATCGTGACACTTTTTCTCTTTTGGCCTCGAAAATGCAACATGTCGCGATATCGCGACACTTTTTCCTTTTTGGCCATGACAAAGCCACATGTCGCGATATCATGACACTTTTTCTCTTTTGGTTGTGACAATGCAACATGTCGCGATATCGCGACACTTTTTCTCTTTTGGCCGCAATAATGCAACATGTCACGATATCGCGACATTTTTTTCCTTTTGGCCTCGACAAAGCAACATGTGATATCTCAACACTTTTTCCCTTTTTTCCGTGACAATGCAAAAGGGGTATGAAGTAAGAGGTATTAAGTTAGGGGTATGAATTAAGAGGTATTAATTTAGGGGTATGAAGAAAGGGGTATAAAGTAAATGAAGTTAGGGGTATGAGGCCTTAATTGATTAAAGAAGTGGTTTTTGTAAGTATTCATCTAGTTAGGGGTATTAATAAAGGGGTATGAAGTGAGGGGTATGAAGAAAGAGGTATGAAGTGAGGGGTGTGAAGAAAGGGTTTCAAAAATAATACCCCTTTCTTCATACCCCTCACTAATTGAATAATAAAAACAATTTCTTTAGTTACTTAATGTCTCATACCCCTAAATTCATACCACTAACTTCTTACCCCTCACTTCATACCCTTAACTAATTGAATACTTATAAAAACCATTTCTTTAATCAATTAGTGTCTCATACCCTGAACTTCAGGATTTAGGGATTAGGGTTTAGGGTTTAGTTAAAGAAGTGGTTTTTGTAAGTATTCAATTAGTTAGGGGTATGAGACATTAATTTATTAAAGAAATGGTTTTTGTAAGTATTTAATTAGTTAGGGGTATGAAGTGAAGGGTATGAAGTGAGGGGCATGAAGTGAGGGGTATGAGACCTTAATTTATTAAATATGTGGTTTTTGTAAGTATTTAATGTGTTAGGGATGTGAAGAAAGGGGTATGAAGTGAATGAAGTTAGGGGTATGAAATCAGGATATGAATAAAGGGATATGAGACATTAATTGATTAAAGAAGTGGTTTTTGTAAGTATTATATTACTTAGGGGTATGAAGTGAAGGGTATTTATTGAGGGGTATGAATAAAGGGGTATAAATTTGGGGGCATGAAAAAGGGGTATGAATAAAGGGGTATGAAGTAAGGGGTATGAAGTTATGCGGTATGAAGAAGGGGGTATGAAGAAAGGGGTATGAATTTAGGGGTATGAAGAAAGGGGTATGAAGTGAGGGGTATGAAGTTAGGGGTATGAGACCTTAATTGATTAAATTTTAGGGTATGAATAAAGGGGTATGAATTGAGGGGTCTAAAGTTTTGATATGAAGCTAGGGGTATGAAGTGAGGGGTATGAAGTTAGGGGTATGAAACTTTAATTGATTAAAGAAATGTTTTTTTTCAAATTTTTAATTTTTTTAATTGTAAACTTTAATTTAAAAAAATTATTAGGAAATTTAAAATTTCAATTTTAATTTTATTTATTTCTTATTTTTTTTTCTTAGGAAATTTAAATATTTAATTTTAATTTTAATTTTTTGACCTTAAAAAAAAATTAAAAAAATCAAAACGTTAAAAAATTAAAAAAAAATTCAAAAACTTTATAAAATCCAAAAAAATCAATGTTTAAAAAAAATATATTGAATTTTTCTTCATACCCCTCACTTCACACCCCTAACTTCATATCCTTTTATTCATACCCCTCACTTCACATCCCTTTCTTCATACCCCTAACTTCATACCCCTCACTTCATACCACTCACTAATTAAATACTTACAAGAATAATTTCTTTAATCAATTAATGTCTCATACCCCTAACTAATTGAATACTTACAAAAACCACTTCTTTAATCAATTAATGTCTCATACCCCTAACTTCAGGGTTTAGGGTTTAGGTTTTAGTTAAAGAAGTGGTTTTTGTAAGTATTAAATTAGTTAGGGGTATGAAGTTAGGGGTATGAGACATTAATTGATTAAATAAATGGTTTTTGTAAGTATTTAATTAGTTAGGGGTATGAAGTTAGGGGTATGAAGTAAGGGATATGAAGTTAGGGGTATGAAGAGAGGGGTATGAAGTGAATGAAGTTAAGGGTATGAAGTGAGGGGTATGAGACCTTAATTTATTAAAGAAGTGGTTTTTGTAAGTATTCAATTAGTTAGGGATGTGAAGAAAGGGATATGAAGTGAATGAAGTTAGGGGTTTGAAGTGAGGGGTATGATACCTTAATTGATTAAAGTAGTGATTTTTGTAAGTATTCGATTAGTTAGGTGTATGAAGAAAGGGGTATGAAGTGAAGGGTATTAAGAAAGGAATATGAGACATTAATTGACTAAAGAAGTGGTTTTTGAAAGTATTCAATTACTTAGGGGTATGAAGTGAGGGGTATTTATTGAGGGTGTGAAGAAAGGGCTATGAATAAAAGGGTATGAATAAAGGGGTATGAAGTTAGGGGTATGAAAAAAGGGTTATGAAGTAAGGGGTATGAAGAAATGGGTATTACGCGAATTAATTTAGGGGTATTAAGGGAGGGGTATGAGACCTTAATTTATTAAAGAAGAGGTTTTTGTAAGTATTCAATTAGTTAAAGGTATGAATAAAGGGATATGAGACATTAATTGATTAAAGAAGTTATTTTTGTAAGTATTAAATTACTTAGGGGTATGAAGTGAGGGGTATTTAGTGAAGGGTATGAAGAAATAGGTATGAAGAAATGGGTATGAAGTTAGCTATATGAGACCTTAATTGATTAAAGTTAGGGGTATGAAGAAAGGGGTATGAAGTGAGAGGTATGAATAAAGGGATGTGAATTGAGGGGTATGAAGTTAGAGGTACAAAGTTATTGGTATGAGACATCAATTGATTAAAGAAGTGTTTTTTATTTAATTTTATTTTATTTTTAATTGTAAATTTTAATTAAAATAATAATAATTTGGAATTTTAAAATTTTAATTGTAAACTTTATTTTTTTCTTTTTTCTTAGAAAATTTAAAATTTTAATATTACCTCTAATTTTTTAACCTAAGAAAAAAAACAAAAATCAAAAAGTTAGAAAATCAATTTTTTTTCAAAAACTTTAGAAAATCGAAAAAAATCAATGTTTTAAAAAAAAAAATCAATGTTTCTTCATGCCTCTCACTTCAAACCCCTAACTTCATACCCATTTATTCATACCACTAACTTCATACCCCTTTCCTCATACCCCTAACTTCATACCCCTCACTTCATATCCCTAACTTCAAACTCCTTAATGCCTTAAACTCTAAACCCTAAACCCTAAACCCCAAAATCTAAACCCTAAAACCTAAAACCCTAAATCCTTAATCGTAAAACCCTAAATCCTAAACCATATAAACACTAAACCCTAACCCCTAAACCCCAATATCTTAATTTATTAAAGTTAGGGGTATGATTCTTTAATTGATTAAAGTTAGGGGTATGAAGAAAGGAGTATGAAGTGAGGGGTATTAGGAAAGGGGTACGGATTGAGGGGTATGAAGGTAGGTGTATGAAGTTAGGGGGATGAAGTGAGGGGTTTGAAGTGATTTGTATGAAGTTAGGGGTATTATACCTTAATTGACTAAAGAAGTGGTTATTTTAAAAAAAAAAATTAATTGTAAACTTTAATTTAAAAAAAAAATTAGGAACTTTAAAATTTTAATTTTAACTTTAATTTTTTTCTTTTTTTTCTTAGGAACTTTAAAATTTTAATTTTAATTTTTTAACCTTATAAAAAAAAAAAATCAAAGCATTAGAAAATCATTTTTTTTTCAAAAACTTAAGAAAATAGAAACAAATCAATGTTTAAAAAAAAAAAAAACAATGTTTCTTCATACCCCTCACTTCACACCCCTTTTTTCATACCTCTAACTTCATACCCCTTTATTCACACCCCTAACTTTATTTAGGGTGTTTAGACACCTAAAACGTGCCATGCCGAGGGTGACTACTCATATGGACATGCTACAAAACCATATGAAGGATCTTGGATAGACTCCAAGATAGAGCAGTGGTTCTAACCACTCAATTTAGGCATTCTGGCCTAAGCAGTCTGAACCGCAGCCCAGACCTGTGGTCTCCAGTTTGAACCATGGTTGACACCTGTGGTCTCCAGTCTGGACCATAGCTGTGACCTACGGTCTGAACTGGAGTTCAGTTAGGCCTTCCATCCGAGCCAAATCGGTTGGAACGACCAAGAGATCTAGAAGGAGGTAGTTGGAGGATGGAAGATTTCAAAGGCTTCCATCCCAACTGACCTAACCAACCTTCTTGATCTTGGCTTCTCCATGAAGCCACCCCTAGCCCTAGGGGCATGCTATAAGTACCCCCATTTTTCAATGGGGAAAGAGGACTAAGGAGAGATAATTTGCATAGCGAAGCGCTATCAAATTGTTGAGCAAACTAGTTGATCAAGAGAGCAACGAAGCCCTGTCAAATTGCATAATGACCTTGTGCATTTGAGAGCCCCTTTGCTATCCATTCAAAAATAAATTAGCCATGGATGCCCTAGGTGCCTAGGAGGATCAAGAAATGCAAATCTAGGTGAACGAAGGCCCTTCATAGCGATTTGACCGCCAAATCTGTTAGAAGACGACAAAGGCGACCCTTGAACATCAATTCGGACAAGGAGGTCAAGCCCATTGCCCCTAATTCTGAGGGCAAACACATCAGAGGTCAAACCATGGATGTCAGCCATGGTTTACAGTGTAGACCACCCCTCATAGCTATGGTTTGCAACAGGTTAGAGATCACCTTACTCAATCTGCTTTTTACTGCATAGGTTAGTCAGATTAGTTATTTCATAGGTTAAATTGCACTTTTAGAGAAACTCTGACCGTAGGAATTAGGCATTTTATGTGTTGTAGTGGTTAGAATTCTATTGAATATTTTTGATGCTTTATTGCTTTCAATTCAATATTTGTTCAATGCATCATGTTTTTATTCATGTTTTGTATATTGTAGTGTAATTCTTGATACAATTAGAATAGCGTAGAACCTTTCTTTATGCTTTCTTGTTTCATTAGTTTGATGGCATTTACATGTATAATCCTTTAAAGGGCCTCATCACGAGAGGCTATCAATCTATATAATCATGCATTGTTGTTTCTTGTTCGTAGGGAGACAGTGCAGAAAGGAGCCTATATCATAATCCTTCCACATCACGGAGAAGGGGGTTAGCTCTACCCCAAGGCAGTTCGTGTCACCCTGAGGGGCATTTTGATCACACCTACCCTTAAGAGGGAAACAATTACACACTAAGAGGGATGTCCTTGTAATTTGATTTTGACTTTGAATATAATGGAATAAAGCTTGTTTTATTGATTCATCTATTGTCAATTTCTTGTTCTTGTATCCATGTTATGCTTTTGTCAATTATTACCATAGGAAATCAATAGGTGTGAGCCTTTTTGGTGGTCACATATGGTGATCATGATGGCACCCCACAATTTTAGCCTTGAATTCTAACTATTCTTGGCTTTTTCTATCCACAGGTGCTAACCACAGCTTTCAGCTATGGTTATTTTTTGGCCCGTGGCTGTAACCTGCGGTCTCCACTGCAGCCCACAGGTCGGACCTATGGTTCACAGAGGAAGAAGTAGACAACAAAGAAATTAGTGGGCAATAGAGTAGGAGTTGAGGTAGGTCCTAATTTCACCTTCTATATTCAAATTTTTGCTCTGTATCTTTCCAGAGATCATCGAATCACTGCAAATTAGGAACAAAATATAAGGGGTCAACGAATAAGTCCTAATTTGCATTTGATTTCCGTTCAGTGGGAAGGCGTTGTTGGGAATAGCGGACCTCTGAGTGCAGTCTGCCCCTAAATACAATGACCTTGATAAGTATTGTGTGTCATTTGCATGCTTGAGGTCCAATCAGTGGCCATGTCATTATAATTGCATCGTCAAAATATCATGTAGGACATTAGCATGCATTATTTTTGAATGCGAAATGTTCCTTTTTCCTTTCATGTACATCATGTAGGAATGGTCATTGTGCTCTGTGATGCATTTGTCATTTTTGCAAAATAAAAAGAACCACACACACCACGTATCATTTAAACATCAATGGCATTGGGCTCTCACATCCAACCCGCTTGATTGAGACCAACAGTGGATGTTATTACCACTTGGTTGGCTCATTTGAAATTGTACTATCGAGACCCGCTCATTGCCAAGGCCGACCCAAGAACTATCCTATCCATGCAAAATAGCACGCACTCTTCCTCGAAAGGGTGTATCGTTGCGTACGGTGTGTTGGGTGAGGGTTGGTAGTACCTATGCTACTTCATTGAGTATGGATGTCATTACCATATTTGGCTTGTGCGAGTATATAGGTGAAAGCCAATTTAACTGAGTTTAAAATCCAACAATATTTCAAAACATGCAAAGAGTTTCTAACACTGATACAACACATCTAAAAACAACATCAAACAGTTTAGGGCTCACAATCAAACATTTAAAAGAGATAATCACCATTTTTTTACATTATCTGCATAATAAAATACATCTAGACGTCAAGAACACAAATGGTGAACACACGGGGTGATCGACAAAGGTCTAGGACCGATGCCCATGATCAACCCCCAACTAGTTCACAGCAGCATGTGTCGAGTCCTCATACACATGAGCGAACCGAATGACGTTCGGCTAGCATTAGAGGTGACAACTCGACACGGGGAGATCCCATTGAGCAGACCCCCGATAGAGGAGCTTTAGTACACTCCTCCAGGCATAGGACTGAGCATGGAGCTTCTCAACACGAGGATGCTCTGCCCCAAAGCCATTATCGAGACCGCACTGCACGTGCATCCATGGGATCGGTCGAGGAATATGTGGTGCAGGGGACCAAGTTGGTTCCCATATGTACTAGGTCCACAAGAGGTTCTAACCCTCCATCGTCAGAGTATAGACGAGTCAGAGATCCACCCATTCAGGGGTAAGAGGACAGGCTCATTTTTGAGCATAGGTCCACCCATACTCTCGTGCGTGGCTCACCATGCAAGATCACCATTGATATATCAAAGGTGGGAGCTAATGGAACACCATCGCATGAGCGATGGAGGTCTAGACAACTAGATGGTCTAGGTAGTGTTCTTGAGCAGCTAGGCTGCAAGCCTACAGCTCTGCCCACTCGTGCTCCGAGTGAGCATAGCGACAGTTGTATCAAGATCACTAGAGAGCATGGAGAGGCTTCTAAGTACCCTCATGTCACACGTCCACCATCCACACATCTATCTTATGGGTACAAAACCCATAAGGTAGCTCGCATAGAGCACGCACATCGAAGGCCTCCTACGATCGACCAGATCGATAGATCACACAGACTGGTGTCCGAGCAAAGATGTCAGCTACTCCAAGATCAATTGGATGATGCTCGCCTAGAGAGGCAACATATTGAAGATGAAAATATTCAAGCGCAAAGGCTCTTACGATAGAGATTATATGAGCAGCGCATGCACGAAGAGTGTATTCTAGCTTAGAAGGAGCACATAGAGCAGGAGGATCGGCTAGCCAGGGCTGGCCTATACCCTCTCGAGGACCATAGAGAGCGTGTGCATAGAAGGGTTGTGTCCCTAGCTGATATGCATGAGGAGCGAAGAGACACTCGTACTCATGCCAGTGCCCAACAGAGGGAGCAACTACCATCACTCAATGATCTTAGACAGAGGTAGCATGAGCACATAGATGCAGATAGATACGATCAGGGCTACCCTGAGAGTTCTCGGGTTGAGGAGGAGGAAGAGCCATGTCCTCCACCTCCCTCAAAGAAGGCATTACCTCCTAGACCGCCTCCATGGTAGCTTAGGGAGGAGGACTTTTTGTCTTCTAAGGCATACAAGGTTTTGGTCGATAAGGTCAAAGCAATAGAGAGGCAAGGCATGGCTATGCAAAAGCCAACACTGAGGAAGATACACAATGAACCTCTAGACCCCTCGGTGCCTACACCTCCATATCCCGAGCATTTTGATATGCCCCGGTTGGAAAAATTCAAGGGTGATGAGGATGCACAAGAGCATGTTACGAGTTTTCTGGATGCGTGTTTCCAGATAGAGAGTCAGGATGCCTTATTGTTGCACACTTTCATTATGACACTTTTTAGCCCTGACCGAGAGTGGTTCAACCAACTGAAGAAACACAGTATTACTGGTTTCAAATAGTTGGTCGATGCATTTCTTGAATGCTATTCATTTGGCATCAAGAAACAAGCCAACCTTTCTGATTTGGCTACGCTAGCTCAGCACGACGATGAGCCCATCGAGCAATACGGAAAGAGATGGCATAGAATAATGGTAAAGTTGCCATTCCCTATTCCTGCGGTTGAACTGACCCGAATGTTTACAAAGAGTTGTGCCAAGCACATCTCGCTATTGTTGCAGCTACAGCAGTACCCTACATTCGAGGAAGTCATGGCGCAAGCCAGGGTGATCGAGGACATCAAGTTGCAAGAAGGCAACTTGAAGCTCAAAACCAAGAAAGAGGGGTTTAAAAAGAGTACTACAAAACAACAGGGCAAGCAGGCCCACGTGAATCAAGTAGTGCTAAATCTCGGAGGAGAAGACAAGGGACAATAGAAGCCTAATTATCAAGCTCAACCTCCTCCTACGTGTTATGAGACATGCAAAAACAACTATAAGGGAAAAAATAAAGAAGAGCACCCACCTCGCCAGTTCACACCCTTGACGAAATCGATGACTTTGATTTTTCATCAACTGTGTGAGGCCAAGGCCATACGATTGCCTGAGGTCAAATTAGTAGATCCGAATGTGCCAAAATCAAAGTGGCATCAAGACGATATGTTCTGCATATTCCACAGAGCGAAAGGCCACGACATCGAGACATGTTGGTCCTTCAAACACATCATGTAGAACATGATAGAGAAAGGAGAGCTGGTAGTACCAGGCAACCCACAGGCGCCCAACAATAGAAACATGGGGATTTTCAAGAATCCACTACCTAATCACGAGGCACCTCATAACAATGTCGACCAGGTCAATCAAGTGTGAATCAAACCACCTACCCAGGGGTTCGTAGGCATGGTCAATATTATTACTAGACATGGGAGGTACGACCAACCGAATCGACCTCATGCTCCCATTAGAATACAAGCTACGCCGGATCAACGACCAGCTCAGAACATGCCAGGCCCACCAACTAGACCGATGGTGACCATAAGGAGCAAGCTGGTTTAGAACCTATAGACAGCTCCTACGAAGTTGTCAATATACGAGCTTATTCAGTAGTCCCCTAGACATAGGGAGAATCTTATGGACATTCTGAGGTCCATTGAGGTACAGTCCCAAGATGCCCATGCATTTACAAATTTTGTGGGACATGTACAACAGTTTCAAGAACCCACGATACAATTTTATGATCATGAAGTGAAGATGGTTCCTACTATTATGGCTGACCCACCGCTACATATTATCGCATGTGTTAACCACATGCCTTTCAAAAGGGTCTTGATCGACACTGGGTCCTCGATCAACATAATCACAACCAAGGCACTGAGCCACCTCAAGCTACCCAAGTCACACATTGTACCTACCACCTTTATGTTGAGGGCATTTAACGATGCGCTATGCTCGATGGTTGGTACAATTTTTCTACCTATTCAAGTGGGACTCAAGACCATCTCTATGATGTGTCACATGATAGAGGGCACCATGCAGTACAACATTCTACTTGGGAGACCTTGGATTCATGAAATGCATTATGTCCCCTCTATCTTGCATCAGTGTGTGAAATACATTCATGAGGGACAAGTTCACGTAGTGTCCTCGAATGAAGAACCATTCAAGTTCGTGAACTTAGCAGATTTGCTCGGGGGTTTTGTACTCCCATCGATGCACTTGGATATTCGACCTGTCTCATCGATTAAGATTCCAATAGGCAAACCTATCAGCCCATGCTAAACCATCGACATCTGTGTCACACATATCTGAGCACACAACTACAACTTCTCTAAATCGACTGCATCGGAAATGCACTAGCAAGTTGAGAAGCTAAAGGTAAAATTGGGTGAGAAAGTGGAAAATCATGTGCCCAGATCAGTCACCAATGAGACTCCCACTCCAATGGATGTGGAAGAACCTCAAGACAAAGTCGAGGAGGCACCTAAACCTACTTTACCTGCATCTTCAACAGGAATCGCACTGGTGCCGTTATTCGCAGGGGTGGGGACTTCAAAATTTCTTTAGCCTATCCAAAAGGCAGATGGGCTGATTTTAGACCTTAGTGCCATTGGGTGAGCCACCCAATAGACAAACTTTATCTATGTAGGGCTGGACCAAGTGCCCACTAGAATGTCTGTATATGAGGATGATGATGAGCCATTCACTATGAATGTGTGCTATCTGTCCAACCAAAAATATGCCATGTGTACTTTTGAGTCGTATCATTGGCATGGGCACAACCTTGGTCTTTTAGAACAAGGACGAAGAACTCCACTTGAACCTCATTATCAACTGGCTATTGATAGGTTTGGGTTAGGATTACAAGTACAAGGTCATGATGATTTGCTTGTTGCATCCTTAGATTGCATGTACTTGAGTTTGGGGTCAAATTATGATCAATCTGAGGAGGAAATCAAGCCAACATTTTCAATTCTGATGTTTATACGCCATCTGCTACCTATGGAACAAGTGGAAGAGGTGAACGAGCACTCCATAGTCGATAGTGATTACAAATATGAAATAGAGGAGGCTTACTTAAAGCCTCACCCAGTGGATCTCCCACTGTGCACAGACACAACAGAGTGGCCCATCCATGGTAATGACCATAGTGATGTAGATGAGAGGATCAATTCTAGGCTCGTGTATCCACAATATCTATTTCCTAGGGAATCAAAGCATGTTATGGAGGAAGTCCTTCCCAACATTGAGCGCTCTGAGGAAGGAGTAGCACCATTTTACATGGTAGTATCATATATACGATCATTCTATCGGATTTATCTAGATAGTGATGATAGCGATCACAGGATCAGGTACATGGGACCACATCTACCTAATCCCTCCTTAGAAGAGGAGGGAAGTGACAGATTGTATTTGAATAGTGATGATGAGGACTCGATGGAGATGGCCTATCTGGGACCTCACCACTTACGTAATAGGCCTCCACCTAGAGGTCCCCCACCTATTATAGCTATAGGTTTATGTCGAGAGATCAATATCCATCACAACCTAAGGGAAAGAAGAGAGCTTGAAGAGAGGTATCAGGAACTCTTTCCCGATCCACCTATGTACACGGAGCTCCTTGAGTTGAGAGATCCCATTCTGTAGCCAGTGCACCGGGATGATCCAATTATATGGGCATCCCATAGAGAGGATTTTTTTATGTCTATACCATCCAAACTAGATCTTGGGTACAAAAGCTACGCTTCAGAGATAGAGTTCTATCCATGTGGTTTCAAAGATCAATTCCATTCCATCAATATGGTCTTCATCGATTTGACCACTCCACTCCACAATCCAGTAGATCCATCCAAACTACTGCATCTGAACATGGATGCTATCGATTGGGATCACGTTGATTCACCAGTCCAACCTAAATATTTCTTCCCAAATGAAGAAATGCTACAACCATTTCATTTCACACCAGGCTATGCTCATGATGTTTGTCACACCGAGAATGCTTCCCAAGAGGAACATGTGAACCCAATTGATGACATCCATCTGATTCCTATGCCTCACCAGCTTGAGGAGGGATCACATATGTCAGTAGAGAAAACCTTCGATGTGAATATCAGTAAATACCCCACCAATCCAAAGAAGGTTAGATTTGGAGAGAGTCTCACTTTAGATGAGCGTGATAGCATCATCCCTCTACTAAAAGAGAGACCTAATCTCTTTGCTTGGACTTACAAAGACATGTCGGGTCTAGATCTAAAATTGGTTACTCATAACCTTTCGCTAGATCTTTCGAAGAAGCCAATCAAGCAAAAACTTAGAAAGATGCATCCAACAGTAGCCTTAATGGTAAAATATGAGTTGCAAAAGTTTTTGGATGTAGAGTTCGTCATCTCCATTGACTATCCAGAGTGGGTTTCCAATATGGTGCCCATAGGAAATCCAGATGGAAGGGTCTATATTTGTATGGATTTTAGAGATCTCAACAAGGCAACACCCAAAGATTCATTTTCATTGCCAAATATCGATGCTCTGGTAGATGCCACTGTAGGTCACAAAATGCTCTCCCTTATGGATGGTTTTTTTGGATATAACCAGATTCATATTAAACCCGAAGATCAGCATAAAACCATGTTCATAACACCATGGGGGACATTTTGCTACAAAGTTATGCCATTCGGTCTTAAAAATGCTGGTGCCACATATCAACGGGCTATGACATATATTTTTCATGACTATATGCATAAAATCTTAGAAGATTATATCGATGACTTACTAGCTAAGTTGTTGCTGTGAGCAGAGCATGCGGAGGTCTTAAGGAAGGTCTTCGATCGCCTGATAGAGCATAATGTCAGGCTAGATCCTAAGAAGTGCATATTTGGCATAACTTTAGGTAAACTCTTGGGATTCATCGTTTCTAAGTGAGGCATCGAAGTAGATCCAACAAAGGTCATGGCTATTCTAGAGATGCGTCCTCCCACTAATATCAGAGAACTAAGAAGCCTTCAGGGCAAAGTAGCATCCATAAAGTGATTCATCACTCAATTATCAGATAAGTGTTGACCCATGAATCGACTGCTACATAAGGGGGTCCCATTTGATTGGGACAAGGACTGCCAAGCAGCCTTTGCTGAGATTAAGCAATACCTGGCAATGCCGCCAGTACTAGCTCCACCAAGGCCAGATGAGCCTTTTTTGCTATATATATTAGCAACCAACTTTGCATTAGGGACCATGTTAGCCCAAAATAATATGCAAGGCAAAGAGCAAGTCGTATATTACATCAGTCGCACCTTGGTGAGTTATGAGTCAGGATATGCATATGTTGAAAAACTTTGTTTAGCAGTAGTGTTCACTACCAGGAAATTGTGGCATTACATGCTATGTCATACAACATATGTTATATCGAAATAGAATCCTTTGAAGTACATGATGAGCAAGACATATCATAACACACATACTACAAAGTGGATCATGCTATTGATAAAATTCAATTTGCAATTCATCAGCCAAAAGTCCATCAAGGGACAAGTCATAACTGATCAACTGGCTAAGGCACCACTATCCAACAGTAGGCCTCTAACCATTGAGCTTCTAGATGATGTAGTCTTCGTAATATCTAAAGCTCTCAAACCTGAGGAACCAGAGAATAATGCTAATATGACATTGTTCTTCAATGGTTCGAAGTGTGAGCAAGGGGGTGGTGTAGGAATAGTATTTTTCACACCACAAGGAGCTCCAATGCCCTTGTCATTCAAGTTAGATTTTTTGTGCACCAACAATAATGCTGAATATGAAGCCCTACTTTTGGGCCTCCACATAGCCATCGCCATGGGTATTAAAATACTGAAAATTTTTTGGTGATTCTCTACTCATAGTTAACTAGGTTAAGGGGCTCTTTTAGTGTCGATGTCCCATGTTGAAAGCCTACAAAGATCTTGTTGCCACTTATCTAGCTAAACTTGAATGGTATGACATCGAGGCAATCCCTCGTTCATCAAATAGGTTTGCAAACACCATGGCATCTTTGGGGTCCTTGATCCCTCAGAATATGTCTACCGAGTTTACTACCATCCATGTTAGAATTCTCTCGCACCAAGTAGCAGAGCATGTAACCTTTAATAATAAAGAGTCAGTCAACATGATTGTTGTGGAACCAATAGCTGATTGGTTCTATAGAGTAGAAGACTTTCTTAAGTAGGCACCCTAGGAGTCATTGACTTCTTAGAGTCCTATGGGGAGTGGTACTACCATTCACCACAAGGTTGTTTCCCAGTATGCATTTGCAAAGCTAAATACATAGGGGGAGCAGGCTATCTTAGCAGTCGAAGCTAAGGCTTGTCAAAGCTGGATGTTGCAAATCCAAGACTTCCTAAAACTTGGTATGATTCCGAAGGAAAGATGCACATTTAAACAAAAAGTGACTAAGTATGTCTTGATAGGAGACATTTTGTACCGATGTAGTTACGAAGGAGTCCTCCTTCAATGTCTTGAGCCCCAAGAGTCATCTTGGGCAATTTCAGAAGCTCACGATGGTATATGCGGTGGCCATTTTAGTGGCATGGCTATCATCAAACGCATCCTTCACATGGGTTATTATTGGCCCACTATGGAGAAGTATTGCAATGTGTATGTCAAGAAATGCATTAAATGTCAACATCATGCTAATCTTATGCACTTGCCATCATAGGCCTTACAACCCATTCAGGCAGCTTGGCCATTTGCTTAGTGGGGATTAGATCTGATTGGCAAGATTTCCCCTCCATCGTCAGGTCAACATACATTCATTATCATGGCTACTGAGTATTTTACAAAGTGGGTGGAATCCATTCCCCTTACAATGACCACTGGAGCTCACATCGTAGAATTTATTCTCGAGCATATCATATGTCATTTTGGGATACCATCCAAAATCATTTTGGATAATGGAACTTCTTTTAAGAACAAAACTGTGCGGGCTTTAACATCTAAATACCGCATTCAACACAGTTTTGCAACTCCATATTATCCACAAGAAAATGGGCAAGCTGAGGCCTCAAACAAGACTATGGTAGCCATCTTGAAAAATATAGTGCAAGAACACCACAAGGATTGGCATATACAACTGCCCCTTGCACTATGGGCTTACAGGACTAGCATTCGAATGCCCATTGGGGTAATGCCATTTTCACTAGTATATGGTGTTGAGTCCATTATGCCCTTAGAGTTGGAAATTCCAACATTATGCATCACATTGAAAGAGTTCATCGATGACGACACCGCATGAAAAGCTCACCTCGATCAATTGACGTTGCTTGATGAACGTCGTGTGAATGCCCTCGAGCATCTTCATGTTTATCAAGAGCGATTAAAATGAGCTTACAATATCAAAGTCCACCAGAGAGACTTTGAATTTGGGGATCTTGTGCTAAAAGAAAACCAATAGAACTCAAATTTTCCACCTGACATGCGAGACAAATTCGTGGCTAACTGGCTAGGGCCTTACATCATATCTAAAAATATTGGTCCAGGTACCTATCGCCTAACATCGCTAGAGGGTGTGGATGAGCTTGAACCTCTCAATATCATCCATATTAAGGCATTCTATGCTTAAGAGTGTAGTAAAGGCACCAAAGGCATCTATAAGCCCTTTGGTCAACCCAAAAGCCCTAAGGGTTTTGTCTAAACCGCTCGGTCACCCCAAAAGGCCCCAAGCTATATGATTAAGAAGCTTGGTCAAGAAGCCCAAAGGACAGCAGCACCAAAACCTTAGGTGAACCACCACACCCCAAAAGGCCCCACTATCCGATAAGAAGCGCAGAAGGCACCAAAGGCATCTATAAGCCCTTTGGTCAACCCAAAATCCCTGAGAGGTTTTTTATAAACCACTCGGTCATCTCAAAAGTCCCCAACCTATCTGATTAATAAGCTTGGTCAAGAAAAGGTACCAAGGATTCCCAAAAATTTCTTGGTCAACCCAAAGGCTCCGAGAGTTCCTATAACTTCTTGGTCATCCCAAAATGCTTCACGCCCTCTTGCTGAGAGTTTGGTCAACTAAAAAGTTCCAAAGGTGGATAACTGTCAAGCAAAGGCTCTAAGATTCCCAAAATCTTGGTCACCCAAAGCTCATTCCAAACTTCTCGATCATCCCAAAGCCCACCCCCTGTGAATTTTGTCAACTAAAAGGTTCCAAAGGCAGTTGTAAAACCTTTGGTCAAGTCAAAAGGCTCCAAGGATTCCCAAATTTTGCTTGGTCAACCCAAAGGCTTCGAGAGTTCCTATAAATTCTCGATCATCCCAAAAGGCTCCATGCCCTCTTGCTGAGATTTTGGTCAACTAAAAGGTTCCAAAGGCAACTGTAAAACCTTTGGTCAAGTCAAAAGGCTCCAAGGATTTCTAAAAATTGCTTGGTCAACCCTAAAATCTCCAAGGACATGTACTCATCATTTGGTCAAATATGAAAGCACAAAAACCTATAAAAATCAAGAAAAATATATAAAAGTCCAAAAAAAATGGATAAAGCCTAAAATCCAAAAACATTTGCATTTGCATTTTCATCTGCATTCACATCATCATATTGCATTTAGGAATTTGTCATCCGTTGCATTCTACAGTAGAGTGTAGTGCATTTATCAAAGTTTTACAAATAGTCACACATTTGTATGACAATCATGCACCCTTGCATTTATCATAATTCATTGCATTCATACACGATACCTGTTGTGGAGACCTATGTGTATTAAGTTTTCTTGTCATTCAACCATACCTAGTGGGTTCTTCAGATATTGTAGAAAGTTTGCTTTGTTGTTATAGACAAGGTCATTATTTGGGATAGTGCCTCGAAATATCAGAATCTTGTCACTCAGCAAAATAATATAAAATCCTACTAAGACGAGAGAGGATGAAAGCGATGAAAGCAGTCTTAGGTCTCTAGAGAGATGGGTCTCACAACCTGCTTATCTTGCAAATAGTCGGTCTATAAAGGTGTACTTTGGCAAAATGACAAGAATTTCCCCTATACATCCCAAAGTCACAAAAGTTAAATCCCAAGTTACAAAGTGCAAAAAATATATACAAATTTCAATTTCAAAATATAAAGTGACATAGTGAATCAAAAGCACTATAAAAATCCCTTGCTCAAAGAAAGCGATAACACGTGGACTAACAATGATTTTTATCACTACATATGAGCAAGTAAGAAGGGTGAGAACTTGAATCCCTGGATTGTACACCTTTTGAAAGCCATAGAGTGATCCCCGATCCTAGCAATGGGTTGGAAGAGTCCCTTCTACAATCGAGGGGGTAGTTCTATTGGGTGATCCCCAAACATAGCAATGGGTTGAAAGAGTACCGCCTCCATTTGGAGGGGTGGCCCTGATCAATTTGCAAGAAGAGCTAGCTCTAGGTACTTAGGATTGTCTAGTTGTATAAGTCTAATCAAAGCTGAAACAAGGATGATACGATCATATGAGGAACTCTATATCACATATGGGTTGAAAGAGTCTCGACTGACATATGAGGTATGCTTACGATCTATCTAAAAATACTCACATGCACACATAGGGATTATGAATAGTTGGGTCTATCATGACAAAAGCCTTGTCCAATATAATCTTGGTATAGTTAGTATGTGATTTTTGGAGAGGTCTACTAGAGTGTTTGAGTCTCAAGAAAAAACCCAAAAAGGTGCTCCAATAGCAACAAAATATCAAATATCATTAGACTGCAGAAATACGAGTCATTCATTAATCAACATGCATTTTACAAAGTACAATCAAATATATAAGATAGATACCGCTTGAATATCATAAATGATGTTTATACAACCACTGATTATATAGTATGAAATGACATAATCATTCATTAAGCATCTTACCAATCCATTTCACTACATTTCATATATGGGTGATTAATTGATTAAGTTCTTGTAATGAGAATTATCAATTATTTTGCATGATTGTTATACATTATGTGGTGTCATATTTTGAAAATTGATATACACAATTTACATTCATTCCTTATGTTTTAAGTGATTAAAGCATACAGGTTCATTTCCATTAGATTATGATTCTGTACATAGTGCATTACCATACATTGCATAGCATATCATAAACTACATAAAATATAAGTATGCCCACAAAGAAAAAATAAATATGCATTAAAAAATAAGCATCGCATCCATCTACATACATCATATGTCTCACATCTAATAATCTATATCATGCATATCATCATAATAAAAAAATAGCTATCTAGTGCATGACATCCATACATTGCATCATATAAACATAGCATTTAAATACGCATTGCATCCATGTGCATCAAATAAACATAAAATCAAAAATTAATAAATACACATTTACACATAATGAGCCATGAAATATCATATCATATATATATATATATATATATATATATATATGTGTGTCCAAATGAGTACATAGGGAGTACAAAATACCCGTAGGCTACAACTGTGTAGGTCCTCGACCTTACACATAAAATGATACATCAAACTATAGTAGGAAAGTGCTAAAAAATAGATCTAGGCTACTCCCCCTGTATTGGAGCTCTCGCCACCTCCCTCTACACTATGCTCTAGAGCCTGCTCTCCTGGCTGACCTAGAACCTATGGTGGATCCTATTGTGGATCCTGCCTACCTCCAAACTATAACGCACTTAGTACATAGGAAACTGGTAGCTGCAGTAGGCTAGTCCTCTGGCTGGAGGTCCATGATGTTTGCCCTAGATCTCTAGCCCTGGCCTATGACCTCATTGTGTGCATGCTAGAGGACTTATGCATCCTCTCATTCCTATGATTCCTATGACTCGAGCTAGCTATGGACTACCATGAAGTCCTGGATCTGGTATGTTGCGACTCTATGGCAAAAGGATCCTCAAGAATCGGTAGCCCCTATAGATCTTGTTCTACCTCTGTTGTAGTTTGCTATGCCTATGCCACCTCTAGAGCAGTCTGTAGTCTTTGCACCTAGGCCTCTATGTCAGTAGCTTGAGTTGTGAGCTTCTATATCTGGCCCTACTCCTTAGTCAGGCACCGCTCCCTATCAGTCACCTTCACCTCCATAGTGGTGATGGTAGTATCTCGCTCCCGTTGCTGCATATGGAATTGCCCAATTTGAATTTGTAAGTCATCAACCTATGCTAGCAGTTGTCCCTATGTGCTATCATGAGGGACCTCACCCTCCTCTAGAGCATCCTCCTTAGGGTTGATCTCTGGTATGTCCTTAGTGGCGGTCTCTATGCCCCAATCACCCTTAGTATACTGGCACACCCTACATCTATCAAGATCTACCTCTGTCATTACCTCTACTGGCTCTCATCCCAGAGGCCCAGTACTGTTCCATCTAAAAAGATACCACCACTCATCATAGTCAGGTGTGGTCCCAGCAATCTCAACCCCTGACTCCTAGAAGTCGTCAGGTGCATCCCCTAGTGGTGGAAGAACTATCAATGGGAGATCCCTCTCCAGAGCTAGTTGTCTATACCTGAGGGGCATATCTGGAAGGTCCTACACCATGACAAACTATCGTAGGATGCAAGAGAAAAATTAGTACTCTCTCCCCTCTAGCTTATGCCATATGAGCCATCTATCTTGGTGGGCCTGTCATAGCCACTCGTCCACCTTCGGACATGCAGGACAATCCATGTAGTGGTGCCATACAATGTCCCCTGGCCCAAGTGCCACAAAGCTAATGATATAATATTATGTATCCTCAACATGAACCCTGTTGCGAACACCCTCCTCAGCACGAGGCCAATAGGTAGCATAGCACTGATGAGCGGCATCTAGGGTAGTGATGCACAAAGGTAGGTCAACAGGATGCTCAATCTGAATATGATGCCACCCCCAGATCTATAGCAAAAGGTTGTAGCTTATGCCCTTACGGCTCCACTCTGTGATCTAGTACAACTCTCGATAGAGCTGGTATAGTAAAGTGCTCCCCCAGGCTAGCAGTAGTGGCTCCTCCATCGAGCTCTAAAGCACCCTCCAAGTAGGGGCTAGCATGTTCTAGGGAATCCTCATGCCCGAGGAGTTTGGAAGGACAATCTGAATGATGAGGTGCATGAACAGGGCCTCTCGAGCAAAGAATACATCATCTCAGTACTAGTCCCTGATGTGCACCCCTCCATGGTCTACATCATCTTATGTGTCGGCGCTTTGATCACCAAATATGGCAAAAAATACATCATTTTTTGTTTAGGAAAATAAAATGACAACTTCGTCATTGTTAGGTATCCTGAATATCTTGTAGACATCCTCTAGTGTGATAGTCATCTCACCAGGAGGTAGGTGAAATGTGTTGGTCCACACATTCTAGTGTCGGGCCAACGCAGTAATATAGGCATGATCTACCCTAATTGTGGGTAGATCCATGACATAACCAAACCCGACGATTTAGAACCATGCTTGGTCATCATATGATAAGGCCTCGTGGATATTCTTCATCAAGTCAGGCTCCTGTGTTCTAGACGTCAACTTTTAAAAAGTAAACAATACATATTGTATGCTAAAGCAGTGCTAAAAAAAAAGAAAAAAAAAGAGAGAAAAAAAAAACAACAAACACAAGCAATTGTAGCCTACAATTGCAACTTGTGGTCCCTAATTTGCAAATTGGGAACTACATCTGCAAATTATGGTCCCCAATTTGCAAATTGGGAATCGCAGCTGCAACTTGCGGTCCCCAATTTGCAAATTGGGGGCCATATCTGAAACCTACGGTTCCCATTTTGCTAACTGATAACCGCAGTTATCAGCTATGGTTTAGGAGTGGCACCCATTTAGGGTACCCTCCTAGACCACTCATGCATAAAATTAAAATCATAATCTAGCCTAAACTAGTGGGGTTCATTTTTAGCAATTTAATGAGGTTCAATTTTTGCATTTATTAAGTGTGGTTTATTTTACTACTATGGAGTGCGAGGTCTCGATTTTGAGTTACCTTGCCCACACCCTGCCCTCGGCTAGTAGATGGCTGATCAAGATCTGCCATCAGGGAAGAATGAGTGTATAAGTTATGGATTTGGACAATGTTTCGTATCAAGGAATGTCTTCTCTCTCTTAGAGCTCTCAAATTGCTCAAGGTTGTAGGAAAATAATGATAAATTGTAAATAAAATTTCAATTTATAGGTTCTCCTAGTCTCTACAGACTGCAGCTAACACCCGCGGTCTGCAAACTAGGGTTTTTCGCCTGTAGGTCTGACCTGTGGTCCCTAAAATTTGGTAGTAGAAATTTTCGGCCGTACCTACAGTCCACAACTAGTAATAAATGCACTAAAAACCCACCATGGGAAGGTCTAAAAAGGTAAATTAATGACTCCCAATGGAAAAATATAAAAATAAATGATCAAAATTGCAAATTTGGTGACATTAAAAGCACCAGGATTAATCCAATAAATGCAAAATTCAACACAACAAAAAATATCAAACAAATGAAAAACCAAAGGCACCTCGTATTTAGTGATTTATCCTATATATTTGGCAGTTTCAGTGACTTGCGATCCATGCAATTTGGCAAGATGAGTAGATCACAATAAGGACATTTGGGATAAAATTTTCATTTCTTTTATGACATCTGTCAAAAAATCATCGACAATATGATTCAACACAAGTCTTCTTGAATTTGTATTATCTTGACTCTCTAAGACGACTATCATAGCTTGATTGCTCCATGGGAGAGAGATATGCAAATACTATTAGGCATTGCAATCACAAGCTGAACTAGGCCTAGCCAAGGCATTAAATGTTTCAAATCTAAAGTTTTTCAGGATCATTCATTATGGTCAAGCGATTTTGTCACTTCAAACATTGTCATTATCCTCATCGACTCATCGCTTGAGGAGGTAATCATAATTTCATGTCATAATCAAAATCAATAGAAGATCTTGAAGATCATAGATCCCTTGATATTTTCAAAATTGTGTTTGTCCTTGTGAATCATTGCTAACAGCTATCATAAGCTTCCCCCTCTTCTTGGGACAAATAGCAAATATGAAATTTTATTTGTAGCTCTCATCCGTTGGTAATCGCAGGGTGTGAAGTGAGAGGTACGAAGCTAGGGGTATGAATTGAGGGGTATGAATTAAGGGGTATGAAGTTAGGGGTATGAAGAAATGGGTATGAATAAAAGGGTATGAATAAAGGGGTATGAAGTTATGGGGTATGAAGTGAATGAATTTAGGGGTATGAAGTGAGGGGTTTGAGACATTAATTGATTAAATAAGTGGTTTTTATAAGTATTCAATTAGGTAGAGGTTTGAAGAAATGAGTATGAAGTGAGGGGTATGAAGAAAGATATGTGAGATGTTAATTGATTAAATAAATTATTTTTATAAGTATTTGATTACTTATGGGTATGAAGTTAGGGGTCTTTAGTGAAGGGTATGAAGAAATGTGTATGAATAAAGGGGTATAAAGTTAGGGGTATTAAGAAAGGGGTATGAATAAATGGGTATAAAGTTAGTGGTATGAATTTAATGGTATGAAGAAAGTGGTATTAACAAAGGGGTATGAAGTTAGGGAGTATTAACAAAGAGGTATGAAGAAAGGGGTATGAAGTTAGGGGTATTAAGAAAGGGGTATGAAGTGAGGGGTATGAATAAAGGGGTATGAGACCTTAATTGATTAACGTTAGGGGTATGAAGAGAGGGGTATTAAGAAATGGGTATGAAGTGATGGGTATCAAGAAAGGGGTATGAAGAAAGGGTTATGAAGAAAGGGATGTGAAGTGAGGGGTATTAAGAAAGGGGTATGAATTGAGGGGTATGAAGTAAGGGGTGTGAAGTAAGGGGTATGAGAACTTAATTGATTAAAGAAGTGGTTTTTGTAAGTATTCAATTACTTAGGGGTATGAAGTGAGGGATGTGAAGAAAGGGGTATGAGGAAAGGGGTATGAAGTTAGGGGTATGAAGAAAGGGGTGTGAAGTTAGGGGTATGAATTTAGGAGTATGAAGTTAGGGGTATGAAGTTAGGGAGTATTAATAAAGAGGTATGAAGAAAGGGTATGAAGTTAGGGGTATGAATAAAGGGGTATGAAGTGAGGGGTATGAAGTTAGGGGTATGACACACTAATTGATTAAAGAAGTAGTTTTTATTTTATTTTATTTATTTTTAATTGTAAACTTTAATTAAAAAAATAATTAGGAACTTTCAAATTTTAATTTTAACTTTAATTTTTTTTTTCTTAGAAACTTTAAAATTAAAGAAGTGGTTTTTGTAGGTTTTTAATTACTTAGGGGTATTAATTGAGGGGTATTTAGCGATGGGTACGAATAAAGGGGTATGAAGTTAGAGGTATGAATTTAGGGTTGTGAAGAAAGGGGTATGAAGTTAGGGGTATGAAATTAGGGGGTATCAGGAAAGAGGTATGAAGTTAGGGGTATGAATTTAAAGGTATGAAGAAAGTGGTATGATTAAGGAAGTGGTTTTTGTAAGTATTCAATTAATTAGGGGTATAAAGTGATGGGTATGATGTTAGGGGTATGAAGTGAGGGATATGAGACCTTAATTGATTAAACAAGTGGTTTTTTTAAGTATTCAATTAGTTAGGGGTATGAATAAAGGGTATGAAGTGAGGGGTATGAAGAAAGGGGTATAAAGTTAGGGGTATGAAGAAAGATATATGACACATTAATTGATTAAATAAGTGGTTTTTGTAAGTATTCAATTACTTAGGGTTATGAAGTGAGGGGTATGAATAAAGGGGTATGAAGTTAGGGGTATGAAGAAAGGGGTATGAAGTAAGGGGTATAAAGTTAGGGGGTATGAATAAAGGGGTATGAAGTGAATGAAGTTAGGGGTATGAAGTGAGGGGTATGAGATCTTAATTTATTAAAGAAGTAATTTTTTAAGTATTCAATTAGTTAGGGGTATGAAGAAAGGGATATGAAGTGAGGGGTATGAAGAAAGGGATATGAGACATTAATTGATTAAAGAAGTGGTTTTTGTAAGTATTCAATTAATTAGGGGTATGAAGTGAGGGGTATTTAGTGAGGGGTATGAAGAAAGGGGTATGAATAAAAGGGTATGAAGTTAAGGTATGAAGAAAGGTGTGTGAATTTAGGAGCATGAAGTTAGGGAGTATCAAGAAAGGGATATGAATAAATGGGTATGGAGAAAGGGGTATGAAATGAGGGGTATTAAGAAAGGGGTGTGAAAATAGGGGTATGAAGTTAGAGGTATGAGACCTTAGTTGATTAAAGTTAGGGGTATGAATAAAGGGGTATGAAGTGAGGGGTATGAAGAAAGGGGTACAAATTGAGGGGTATGAAGTTAAGGGTATGAGACCTTAGTTGATTAAATTTAGGGGTATGAAGAGAGGGATATGAAGAAAGGGATATGAAGTGAGGGGTATGAAGAAAAGGGTATGAATTAAGGGGTATGAAATAAAGGTTATGAAGTTAGAGGGTATGAAGTGAGGGGTATGAAGTTAGGTGTATGAAAAAAAGGGTATGAAGTGAATGAATTTAGGGGTATGAAGTGAAGGGTATCAAACATTAATTGATTAAAGAAGTGGTTTTTGTAAGTATTCAATTATTTAGGGGTATGAAGAAAGGGGTATGAAGTGAGGGGTATGAAGAAAGGGATATGAGACATTAATTTATTAAAGAAGTGGTTTTTGTAAGTATTCAATTACTTAGGGGTATGAAGTCAAAGGTATTTAGTTAGGGGTATGAAGAAATGGGTATGAATAAATGGGTATGAAGCTAGGGGGTATGAAGTGAATGAAGTTATGAGTATTAAGTGAGGGGTATGAGACCTTAATTAATTAAAGAATTGGTTTTTAGAAGTAATCAATTGGTTAGAGGTATGAATAAAGGGGTATGAAGTTAGGGTATAAAGAAAGGGATATGAGACATTAATTGATTAAAGAAGTGGTTTTTGTAAGTATTTAATTACTTAGGGGTATGAAGTGAGATGTATTTAGTGAGGAGTATGAACAAAGGGGTATGGAGTTAGGGGTATGAAGAAAGGTGTGTGAATTTAGGGGTATGAAGTTAGGGAGTATCAAGAAAGGGGTATGAATAAAGGGGTATGAAATTAGGGGCATGAATTTAGTGATATGAATAAAGGGGAATAAAATGAGGGGTATTAAGAAAGGGGTGTGAAGTGAGGGCTATGAAGTTAGGACTTTGAGACCTTAGTTGATTAAATTTAGGGGTATGAAGATAGGGGTGTGAAGATATGGGTATGAAGTGAGGGGTACGAAGAAAGGGTTACAAATTGATGGGTATGAATTTAAGGGTATGAATTTAGGGGTATGAGACCTTAGTTGATTAAATTTAGGGGTATGAAGAAAGGGGTATGAAGTTAGGGGTATGAACTTAGAGGGTATGAAGTTAGAGGGTATGAAGAAATGGGTATGAAGTGATGGGTATGAAGAAAGTGGTATGAATTGAGGGCTATGAAGTGAGGGGTATGAATTTAGGGGTATGAAAAAAGGGGCATGAAGTGAATGAATTTAGGGGTATGAAGTGAGGGGTATCAAACATTAATTGATTAAAGAAGTGGTTTTTGTAAGTATTCAATTAGTTAGGGGTATGAAGAAGGGGTATGAAGTGAGGGGTATGAAGAAAGGGATATGAGCCATTAATTTATTAAATAAGTGGTTTTTGTAAGTATTCAATTACTTAGGGGTATGAATTCAGATTTATTTAGTGAGGGATATGAAGAAAGGGGTATGAAGTTAGGGGGTATGAAGAAAGGGGTATGAAATAAATGAAGTTATAGGTATTAAGTGAGGGGTTTGTGACCTTAATTGATTAAAGAATTGGTTTTTAAAAGTAATCAATTGGTTAGGGGTATGAAATAATGGGTATGAAGAAAGGGATATGAGACATTAATTGATTAAAGAAGTGGTTTTTATAAGTATTTAATTACTTAGGGGTATGAAGTGAGAGGTATTTAGTGAGGGGTATGAACAAAGAGGTATGGAGTTAGGGGTATGAAGAAAGGGATGTATAGTTAGGGATGTTTATGGAGTATTACAAAAGGGGATTGAAGTTAGGGGTATGAAGTTAGGGGTATGAAGAAAGGGGTATTAATAAAGAGGTATTAAGAAAGGGATATGAAGTGAGGGGTATGATGAAAGTGGTGTGAAGTGAGGGGTATGAAGTTAGGGGTTTGAGACCTTAATTGATTAAAGCTAGGGGTATGAATAAAGGGGTATGAATAAAGGGGTATGAATTGAGTGGTATGAAGGAAGGGTTATGAATTGTGGGGTATGAAGGTAGGCCCATGGAGTTAGGGGTATGAAATGAGGGGTATGAAGTTAGGGGTATGACACCTGAATTCATTAAAGAAGTTTTTTTTTTTAATTTTTTAATTGTAAACTTTAATTAAAAAAACGAAATTAGGAACTTTAAAATTTTAATTTTAACTTTTATTTTTTTATTTTTTTTTAAGGAACTTGAAAATTTTAATTTTTTTAACAAAAAAATCAAAACTTTAGAAAATCAATTTTTTTTCAAAAACTTTAGAAAACTTTAAAAAATCGAAAAAAATCAATGTTTGTTTTAAAAAAAAATCAATGTTTCTTCATACCCCTCACTTCACATCCCTAACTTCATATTCCTTTCTCCATTCCCTTAACTTCATACCCATTTCTTCATACCCCTAAATTCATACCCCTCACTAATTGAATACTTACAAAATTCAATTATTTAATCAATTAATATTTCATACCCCTAATTTTATAACCCTAACTTCATATCCCTCACTTCATATCCCTAACTAATTAAATACTTACAAAAACTACCTATTTAATCAATTAATATCTCATACTCCTAACCTCAATTAGTTAGGTGTATGAGACATTAATTGATTAAAGAAGTGGTTTTTGTAATAAAGGGGTGTGAATAAATGAGTATGAAGAAAATGTTGTGAGGGATATTAAGAAAGGGGTATGAAGTGAGGAGTATGAAGAAAGGGATATGAGACATTAATTGGTTAAAGAAATGGTTTTTGTAAGTATTCAATTACTTAGGGGTATGAAGTGAGGGGTATTTATTTTGGGATATGAAGAAAGGGGTATGAATAAAGGGGTATGAAGATAGGGGTATGAAGAAAGGGGTATGATGTTAGGTGAATGAAGTTAGCGGGTATGAAGAAAGGGGTATGAAATTAATGAAGTTATGGGTATGAGACATTAATTGATTAAAGAATTAATTTTGTAAGTATTCAATTAGTTAGGGTATGAAGAAAGGGGTTGAGGAGTATGAAGAAAGGGATATGAGAAATTAATTGATTAAAGAAGTGGTTTTTGTAAGAACTCAATTACTTAGGGGTATGAAGTGAGGAGTATTTAGTGAGGGGTATAAATAATGGGATATAAAGAAAGGGGTATGAAGTTAGGCATATGAATTTAGGGGTATGAAGAAAAGGGTATGAAGTTAGGGAGTATTAAGAAAGGGTTATGAAGTTAGGGGTATGAATTTAGGGGTATAAAAAAAGTAGTATGAAGAAAGGGGTATGAAGATAGGGGTATGAAGAAAGGGGTGTGAAGTGAGGGGTATGAAGTTAGGGGTATGAGACCTTAATTGATTAAAGTTAGGGGTATGAAGAGAGAGGTATGAATAAAGGGGTATGAAGTGAGGGGTATGAAGAAAGGGGTATGAATTGAGGGGTATGAAGTTAGGGGTATGAAGTTAGGGGTTTGATAACTTAATTGATTAAAGAAGTGCTTTTTTTTTATTTTAGTTTTTTTTAATTATAAACTTTAATTAAAAAAAAAAAAATAGGAACTTTAAAATTTTAATTTTAACTTTTTTTTTTTTTTTTTTCTTAGGAAATTTAAAATTTTAATTTTTTAACACTAGAAAAAAAAAAATGTGTTAGAAAAGCTAATTTTTTTTCAAAATATTTATAAAATAAAAAAAATAAATGTTTTTTCCAAAAAAAATTCAATGTTTCTTCATACCCCTCACTTCACACCCCTTTATTCATACCCCTAACTTCATACCCCTAAATTCATACCCCTAATTTCATAACCCTCACTTCATACCCCTCACTAATTGAATACTTACGAAAACCAATTCTTTAATCAATTAATGTCTCATACCCCTAACTTCATACCCTTAACTTTAATCAATTAAGGTCTTAGGGTTTAGGGTTTAGGGTTTTAGGGTTTAGAGTTTACGATTTAGGGTTTAGGATTTTAGGGTTTAGAGTTTAGGGTTTAGGGTTTTAGGGTTTAGGGTTTTTAGGGTTTAGGGTTTAGGGTGTGAAGTGAGGGGTATGAAGTTAGGTGTATGAATTGAGGGGTATGAATTGAGGGGTATGAAGTTAGGGTTATGAATTGAGCGATATGAATTTAGGGGTATGAAGACCTTAATTGATTAAAGAAGTGTTTTTTTTTTTTCTTAATTAAGGGGTGTGAATTGAGGGGTACGAAGGTAGGGGTATGAGACAATAATTAATTAAAAAAGTTTTTTAATTTTAATTTTTTTAATTGTAAAATTTAATTAAAAAAATTAAAAACTTTAAAATTGATTAAAGAAGTTTAAGGTTTTAGTGTTTAAGATTTAGTGTTTAGGTTTTAGGGTTTAAGGTTTAGGATATAGATTTTTAGGGTTTAGGGTGTAGGTTTTAGGGTTTAGATTTTTAGGGTTTAGGTTTTTAGGGTTTAGCTTTTTAGATTTTAGGGATTATGGTTTAGGGTTTAAGGTTTTAGGGTTTAGGATTTAGGGTTTAGGGTTTAGGGATTAGGGTAACTTCATAGCCCTTTAGAGTTTAGGTTTTAGCATTTAGGGTTTAGGATAACTTCATACCCCTAACTTCATACCCCTTTACGGTTTAGAATTTAGGGTTTAGATTTTAGGGTTTAGGGTTTACGATTTAGGGTAACTTCATCCCCCTAACTTCATACCCCTTTAGGGTTTAAGGTTTAGGATTTGGGGTAACTTCATACCCCTTTAGGGTTTAGGGTTTAAGGTTTAGGGTTTAGGGTAACTTTATACCCCTTTAGGGTTTAGGATTTAGGGTTTAGGGTTTAGAGTAAATTCATATCCCTAAATTCATACCCATTTAGTATTTACAGTTTATAGTTTAGGATTTAGGGTAACTTCATACCCCTATCTTCAAACCTCTTTAGGATTTAGGTTTTATGTTTTAGGGTTTAGGGTAACTTTATACCCCTAACTTCAGATCCCTTTAGAGTTTAGGGTTTAGAGTAACTTCATACCCCTTTAGGATTTAGGGTTTACGATTTAGGATTTAAGGGTTTTAGGGTTTAGGGTTTGGGGTTTAAGGTTTTAGGTTTTAGGTTTTAGGGTTTAGGGATTTAGGTTTTAGGGTTTAGGGTTTGAAATGATAGGTATTAAGTTAGGGGTATTTAGTGAGGGGTATGCATTAAGGGGTATACAATGAGGGGTATGAATTAAGGGGTATGAAGTGATGGGTATGAGATCTTAATTGATTAAATAAGTGGTTTTTGTAAGTATTCAATTAGTTATGGGTATGAATAAAGAGGTATGAAGTGAGGGGTATGAAGAAAGAGATATGAAGTTAGGGGTATGAATAAAGAGATATGATACATTAATTGATTAAAGAAACTATTTTTATAAGTATTCAGTTACTTAGGGGTATGAAGTGAGGTTATTTAGTGAGGGGTATGAAGAAATGAGTATGAAGAAAGGGGTGTGAAGTTATGGGTATGAATTTATGGATATGAAGAAAGGGGTATGCAATTAGAGGTATGAAGTTAGGGAGAATTAATAAAGAGGTATGAAGAAAGGTGTATGAAGTTAGGGGTATGAAGAAAGGGGTATGAAGTGAGGGGTATGAATAAAGGGGTATGAAGTGAGGAGTATGTAGTGAGGGTAACTTCATACCCCTAACTTTATACCCATTTATATTTTAGGGTTTAGGGTTTAGTATAATTTCATACCCATGACTTCATGCTCCTTTAGGGTTTATTATTTAGGGTTTAGGGTAACTTCATACCCCTTTAGGGTTTAGGGTTTAGGGTAACTTCATATCCCTAACTTCATACCCCTTTAGTGTTTAGGGTTTAGGGTTTAGGGTAACTTCATACCTCTAAATTCATACCCATTTAGGGTTTAGGGTTAAGGGTAACTTTATACCCCTAACTTCATAGTCCTTTAGGATTTAGGGTTTAAGGTTTAGGATTTAGTATTTGGGGTTACTTCATACCCCTTTAGGATTTAGGGTTTAAGGTTTAGTGTTTAGGGTAACTTCATACCCCTTTAGGGTTTAGGATTTAGGGTTTAGGGTTTAGGGTTTAGAGTAAATTCATACCCCTAAATTCATATCCCTTTAGGGTTTATAGTTTATGGTTTAGGGTTTAGGGTAACTCCATACCCCTATATTTATACCCCTTTAGGATTTAGGGTTTAGGGTTTAGGGAAACTTCATACCCCTAACTTCATATCCCTTTAGGGTTTAGAATTTAGGATTTAGGATAACTTCATACCCCTTTAGGATTTAGAGTTTAGGGTTTAGGATTTATGGTTTAGGGTTTAAGGGTTTAAGGTTTTAAGGGTTTAGGGTTTAGGGTTTAAGGTTTTAGGGTTTAGGGTTTTATAGATATGAATAAAGGGGTATGAAGTTAGGGTTATGAAGAAAGTGGTGTGAAGTTAGGGGTATGAATTTAGGGGTATGAAGAAAGGGGTATGAAGTTAGGGATTATTAATAAAGGGGTATGAATAAAGGGTATACAGTTAGGGGTATGAATAAAGGGGTGTGAAGTTAGGGGTATGAAATTAGGGGTATGGCACCCTAATTGATTAAAGAATTGATATTTTTTAGTTGTAAAATTTAATTAAAAAATAATTAGGAACTTTCACATTTTAATTTTAACTTTAATTTTTTTCTTAGAAACATTAAAATTAAAGAAGTGGTTTTTGTAAGTTTTTAATTACTTAGGGGTATTTAGTGATGGGTATGAATAAATGGGTATGAATAAAGGGGTATGAAGTTAGAGGTATGAAGAAAGGGGTATCAAGAAAGGGGTAAGAAGTTATGGGTATGAATTTAGGGGGTATGAGGAAAGGGGTATGAAGTTAGGGGTATGAAGAAAGAGGTATGAAGTAAGGGGTATGAATTTAAAGGTATGAAGAAAGTGTTATGATTAAGAAAGTGATTTTTTTTAAGTATTTAATTAATTAGGGCTATGAAGTGAGGGGTATGAGGTTAGGGGTATGAAGTGAGGGATATGAGACCTTAATTGATTAAATAAGTGGTTTTTGTAAGTATTCAATTAGTTAGGGTATGAATAAATGGATATGAAGTGAGGGGTATGAAGAAAGGGGTATGAAGAAAGAGATATGAGACATTAATTGATTAAATATGTGGTTTTTTTAAGTATTCAATTACTTAGGGGTATGAAGTGAGGGATATGAAGAAAGGGGTATGAAGAAAAGGGTATGAATAAAGGGGTATGAAGTTAGGGGTATGAAGAAAGGGGTATGAAGTAAGGGGTATGAAGTTAGGGGGTATGAACAAAGGGTTATGAACTGAATGAAGTTAGGGATATGAGGTGAGGGGTATGAGGTCTTAATTGATTAAAGAAGTAGTTTTTGTAAGTAATCAATTAGTTATGGGTATGAAGAAAGTGATATAATATATTAATTGATTAAAGAATTGGTTTTTGTAAGTATTCAATTAATTAGGGGTATGAAGTGAGGGGTATTTAGTGATGGGTATGAATAAAGGGGTATGAAGTTAAGGTATGAAGAAAGGAGTGTGAATTTAGGGGTATGAAGCTAGGGAGTATCAATAAAGGGCTATGAATAAAGGGGTATGAAGAAAGGGGTATTAAATAAAGGGTATTAAGAAAGGGGTGTGAAGTGAGGGGTATGAGGTTAGGGGTATGAGACCTTAGTTGATTAAAGTTAGGGGTATGAAGAGAGGGGTATGAATAAAATGGTATGAAGTGATGGGTATGAAGAAAGGCGTAAAAATTGATGGGTATGAAGTTAGGTGTATGAGACCTTAGTTGATTAAAGTTGGGGGTATGAAGAGAGGAGTATGAAGAAAGGGATATGAAGTGAGGGTTATGAATAAAGGGGTATGAATTGAGGGGTATGAAGTTAAGGGTATGAAGTTAGGGGTATGAAGTTAGAGGGTATGAAGTGAGGGGTATGAATTTAGGGGTATGAAGTGAGGGGTATTAAGTTAGGGGTATGAAGTTAGGGGTATGAAAAAAGAGGTATAAAGTGAATGAATTAAGGGGTATGAAGTGAGGGGTATTAGACATTAATTTATTAAAGAAGTGGTTTTTGTAAGTATTAAATTAGTTAGGGGTATGAATAAAGGGGTATGAATTTAGGGGTATGAAGAAAGGGATATGAGCCATTAATTTATTAAAGTGGTTTTTTTAAGTATTCAATTACTTAGGGGTATGAATTCAGAGGTATTTAGTGAGGGGTATGAAAAAAGGGGTATGAAGTTAGGGGTATGATGTTAGGGGGTATGAAGAAAAGGGTATGAAGTGAATGAAGTTATGGGTATTAAGTGAGGGGTATGAGACCTTAATTGATTAAATAATTGGTTTTTAGAAGTAATCAATTGGTTAGAGGTATGAAATAATGGGTATGAAGAAAGGGGTATGAAGTGAGGGGTATAAAGAAAGGGATATGAGACATTAATTTATTAAATAAGTGGTTTTTGTAAGTATTTAATTACTTATGGGTATGAAGTGAGAGGTATTTAGTGAGGGGTATGAACAAAGGGGTATGGAGTTAGGGGTATGAAGAAAGGTTTGTGAATTTAGGGGTATGAATTTAGGGAGTATCAAGAAAGGGGTATGAATAAAGGGGTATGAAATTAGGGGCATGAATTTAGGGGTATGAAGAAATAGGAATGAAATGAGAGGTATTAAGAAAGGGTTGTGAAGTGAGATATATGAAGTTAGGGGTATGAAACATTAATTGATTAAAGAAATGTTTTTTTAATTTTTTAATTTTTTTAATTGTAAAATTTAATTTAAAAAAAAAAAATTGAACTTTAAAATTTCAATTTTAATTTTATTTCTTTCTTATTATTTTTTCTTAGGAAATTTAAATATTTAATTTTAATTTTAATTTTTTGAACTTAGAAAAAAAAAAATGTTAGAAAAAAAAAAAAAAAATCAAAAACTTTATAAAATCCAAAAAAAATAATATTTAAAAAAAAAAATCAATGTTTCTTCATACCCCTCACTTCACACCCCTAACTTCATATCCTTTTCTTCATACCCCTCACTTCACACCCCTTTCCTCATACCCCAAACTTCATACCCCTCACTTCATACCACTCACTAATTAAATACTTACAAGAACAATTTCTTTAATCAATTAATGTCTTATACCCCTAACTTCATACCCCTAACTAATTGAATACTTACAACAACCACATATGTAATCAATTAGTGTCTCATACCCCTAACTTCAGGGTTTAGGTTTTATGTTTTAGTTAAGAAGTGGTTTTTGTGAGTATTCAATTAGTTAGAGAAATAAAGTTAGGGGTATGAGACATGAATTGATTAAATAAGTGGTTTTTGTAAGTATTTGATTAGTTAGGACTATGAAGTTAGGGGTATGAAGTGATGAGTATGAAGTTAGGGGTATGAAGTAAGGGATATGAAGTTAGGGGTATGAAGTCAGGGGTATGAGACCTTAATTTATTAAAGATGTGATTTTTGTAAGTATTCAATTAGTTAGGGATGTGAAAAAAAGGATATGAAGTGAATGAAGTTAGGGGTTTGAAGTTAGGGGTATGATACCTTAATTGATTAAAGTAGTGGTTTTTGTAAGTATTCAATTAGTTAGGTGTATGAAGAAAGGGGTATGAAGTGAGGGGTATTAAGAAAGGAATATGAGACATTAATTGACTAAATAAGTGGTTTTTGAAAGTATTCAATTACTTAGGGGTATGAAGTGAGGGTTATTTATTGAGGGTGTGAAGAAAGGGCTATGAATAAATGGGTATGAATAAAGGGATATGAAGTTAGGGGTATGAAGAAAGGGGTATGAAAAAAGGGTTATGAAGTAAGAGATATGAAGAAAGGGGTTTTATGCAAATTATGTTAGGGGTATGAAGGGAGGGGTATAAGACCTTAATTTATTAAAGAAGAGGTTTTTGTAAGTATTCAATTAGTTAAAGGTATGAAGAAAGGGTTATGAAGAAAGGGATATGAGACATTAATTGATTAAAGAAGTTTTTGAAAGTATTCAATTACTTAGGGGTATGAAGTGAAGGGTATGAATAAACATGTATGAAGAAAGGGGTATGAAGTTAGGTGTATGAGACCTTAATTGATTAAAGTTAGGGGTATGAAGAGAGCGGTATGAAGAAAGGGGTATGAAGTTAGGGGTACAAAGTTAGGGGTATGAGACATTAATTGATTAAAGAAGTGTGTTTTTATTTTATTTTTTATTTTTTAATTGTAAAATTTAATTAAAATAATAATAATTTGGAACTTTAAAATTTTAATTGTAAACTTTTTTTTTTATTTTCTCTTAGAAACTTTAAAATTTTAATTTTACCTCTAGTTTTTTAACCTTAGAAAAAAAACAAAAAATCAAAACGTTAGAAAAACAATATTTTTTAAAAAAAATTTAGAAAATTGAAAAAAATCAATGTTTTAAAAAAAAAAAATCAATTTTTCTTCATACCCCTCTCTTCACACCCCTAACTTCATACCCCTTTATTTATACCACTAACTTCATACTCCTTTCATCATACCCCTAACTTCATACCCCTCACTTCATATCTCTAACTTCAAACTCCTTACTTAATGCCTTAAAATCTAAACCCTAAACCCTAAACCCCAAACTCTAAACCCTAAAACCTAAAAATATAAACCCTTAATCCCAAAACCCTAAAGCCTAACCCTATAAACACTAAACCCTAACCCCTAAACCCTAAGATCTTAATTTATTAAAGTTAGGGGTATGATTCTTTAATTGATTAAAGTTAGGGGTATGTAGAAAGGGGTATGAAGTGAGGGGTATTAGGAAAGGGGTACAAATTGAGGGGTATGAATTTAGGTGTATGAAGTTAGGGGGATGAAGTAAGGGGTTTGAAGTGAGTTGTATGAAGTTAGGGGTATGATACCTTAATTGATTAAAGAATGGTTTTTTTTTTTAATTTTTTAATTGTAAACTTTAATTTAAAAAAAAAATGAGGAACTTTAAAATTTTAATTTTAACTTTAATTTTTTTTCTTTTTTTCTTAGGAACTTTAAAATTTTAATTTTAATTTTTTAACCTTATAAAAAAAACAAAAAAAAATCAAAGCGTTAGAAAATCATTTTTTTTTCAAAAACTTTAGAAAACCAAAACAAATCAATGTTTATATAAAAAAAACAATGTTACTTCATACCCCTCACTTCACACCCCTAACTTCATACCCCTTTTTTCATACCCCTAACTTGATTTAGGATGTGAAGTGAGAGGTACAAAGCTAAGGGGATGAATTGAGGGGTATGAATTAAGGGGTATGAAGTTAGGGGTATGAAGAAAAAAGGGTACGAATAAAGGGGTATGAAGTTAGGGGGTGTGAAGTGAAAGAAGTTAGGGGTATGAAGTGAGGGGTATCAGACATTAATTGATTAAAGAAGTGGTTTCTGTAAGTTTTCAATTAGGTAGAGGTTTGAAGAAATGGGTATGAAGTGAGGGGTATGAAGAAAGGGATGTGAGACATTAATTGATTAAATAAATGCTTTTTGTAAGTATTTGATTACTTATGGGTATGAAGTGAGGGGTATTTAGTGAAGGGTATGAAGAAAGGTGTATTAATAAAGGGGTATAAAGTTAGGGGTATGAAGAAAGAGGTATGAATAAATGGGTATAAAGTTAGGGGTATGAAGTTAATTGTATGAAGAAAGGGGTATTAAGAAAGGGGTATGAAGTTAGGGAGTATTAAAAAAGAGGTATGAAGAAAGGGGTATGAATTTAGGGGTATAAAGTTAGGTGTATGAAGAAAGGGGTATGAATTGAGAGGTATGAAGTGAGGGGTATGAATAAAGGGGTATGAGTCATTAATTGGTTAAATTTAGGGGTATTAAGAAAGGGGTATGAAGTGAGGGGTATCAAGAAAGGGGTATGAAAAAAGGGTTATGAAGAAATGGGTATGAAGTGAGGGGTATGAAGTAAGGGTTATGAGAAATTAATTGATTAAAGAAGTGGTTTTTGTAAGTATTAAATTACTTAGGGGTATGAAGTGAGGGATATGAAGAAAGGGGTATGAATAAAGGGGTATGAAGTTATGGGTATGAAAAAAGGGGTATGAAGTTAGGGGTATGAATTTAGGGGTATGAAGAAAGGGGTATGAAGTTAGGGGTATGAAGTTAGGGAGTATTAATAAAGGGGTATGAAGAAAGGGTATGAAGTTATGGGTATGAAGTGAGGGGTATGAAGTTAGGGATATGACACCCGAATTGATTAAAGAAGTGTTTTTTTTTTAATTTTATTTATTTTTAATTGTAAACTTTAATTAAAAAAATAATTAGGAACTTTCAAATTTTAATTTTAACTTTAATTTTTTTTCTTAGAAACTTTAAAATTAAAGAAGTGGTTTTTGTAAGTTTTTAATTACTTAGGGATATTAATTGAGGGGTATTTAGTGATGGGTATGAATAAAGAGGTATGAATAAAGGGGTATGAAGTTAGAGGTATGAAGTTAGAGGTATGAATTTAGGGGTATGAATAAAGGGGTATGAAGTTACGGGTATGAAGTTAGGGGGTACGTGGAAAGGGGTATGAAGTTAGGAGTATGAAGTAAGGGGTATGAAGTTAAAGGTATGAAGAAAATGGTATGATTAAGAAAGTGGTTCTTGTAAGTATTCAATTAATTAGGGGTATGAAGTGAGGGGTATGAGGATATGGGTATGAAGTGAGGGATATGAGACCTTAATTTATTAAACAAGTGGTTTTTGTAAGTATTAAATTAGTTAGGGATATGAATAAAAGGCTATGAAGTGAGGGGTATGAAGAAAGGGGTATGAAGTTAGGGGTATGAAGAAAGAGATATGAGACATTAATTGATTAAATAAGTGTTTTTTGTAAGTATTCAATTACTTAGGGTTATGAAGTGAGGGGTATGAAGAAAGGGGTATGAATAAAGGGGTATGAAGTTAAGGGTATGAAGAAATGGGTATGAAGTAAGGGGTATGAAGTTAGGGGGTATGAAGAAAGGGTTATGAAGTGAATGAAGTTAGGGGTATGAAGTGAGGGGTATGAGATCTTAATTTATTAAAGAAGTAGTTTTTGTAAGTAATCAATTGGTTAGGGGTATGAATAAAAAGGTATGAAGAGAGGGGTATGAAGAAAGGAATATAAGACATTAATTGATTAAAGAAGTGGTTTTTTTAAGTATTCAATTAATTATGGGTATGAAGTGAAGGGTATTTAGTGAGGGGTATGAAGTTAGGGTATGAAGAAAGATGTGTGAATTTAGGGGTATGAAGTTAGGTAGTATCAAGAAAGGGGTATGAAAAAAGGGATATGAGGAAAGGGGTATGAAATGAGGGGTATTAAGAAAGGGGTGTGAAGTGAGAGGTATGAAGTTAGGGGTTTGAGACCTTAGTTGATTAAAGTTAGGGGTATGAAGAGAGGGGTGTGAAGAAAATGGTATGAAGTGAGGGGTATGAAGAAAGGGGTACAAATTGAGGGGTATGAAGTTAAGGGTATGAAGTTAGGGGTATGAGACCTTAGTTGATTAAATTTAGGGGTATGAACAGAGGGGTATGAAGATAGGGGTATGAAGTGAGGGGCATGAAGATAAGGGTATGAATTGAGAGGTATGAATTTAAGGGTATGAAGTTAGGGTTATGAAGTTAGAGGGTATGAAGAAAGGGATATGAAGTGAGGGGTATGTTTGATGGGTATGAAGTGAGTGGTATTAAATTAGGGGTATGAAGTGAATGAAGTTAGGGGTATGAAGTGAGGGATATCAGATATTAATTGATTAAAGAAGTGGTTTTTGTAAGTATTCAATTAGTTAGGGGTATGAAGAAAGGGGTATGAAGTGAAGGGTATGAAGAAAGGGATATAAGCCATTCATTTATTAAAGAAGTGGTTTTTGTAAGTATTGAATTACTTAGGGGTATGAAGCCAGAGGTATTTAGTGAGGGGTATGAAGAAAGAGGCATGAAGAAAGGGGTATGAAGAAAGAGGTATGAAGAAAGGGGGTATTAAGAAAGTGGTATGAAGTGAATGAAGTTATGGGTATTAAGTGAGGGGTATGAGACCTTAATTGATTAAATAGTTAGTTTTTAGAAGTAATAAATTGGTTAGGGGTATGAAATAATGGGTATGAAGAAAGGGATATGAGACATTAATTTATTAAAGAAGTGGTTTTTGTAAGTATTTAATTACTTAGGGGTACGAATTCATACCCCTTTCTTCATACCCGTAACTTCATAACTCTAAATTCATATCCCTCACTTCATACCCCAAACTAATTAAATACTTACAAAAACTACCTCTGTAATCAATTAATATCTCATACTCCTAACCTCAATTAGTTAGGGGTATGAGACATTAATTGATTAAAGAAGTGGTTTTTGTAAGAAAGGGGTGTGAATAAATGGGTATGAAGAAAATATTATGAATTTAGGGGTATGATCTGAGGGATATGAAGAAAGGGGTATGAAGTGAGGAGTATTAAGAAAGGGATATGAGACATTAATTGGTTAAATAAATGGTTTTTGTAAGTATTCAATTACTTAGGGGTATGAAGTGAGGGGTATTTAGTGAGGGATATGAAGAAAGGGGTATGAATAAAGGGGTATGAAGATAGGGGTATGAAGAAAGGGGTATGAAGTTTAGGTGAATGAAGTTAGGGGGTATGAAGTGAATGATGTTAGAGGTATGAAGTGAGGGGTATGAGACATTAATTGATTAAAGAAGTATTTTTGTAAGTATTCAATTAGTTAGGGTATGAAGAAAGGGGTATGAAGTGAGGGGTATGAAGAAAGGGATATGAGAAATTAATTGATTAAAGAAGTGGTTTTTGTAAGTATTCAATTACTTAGGGGTATGAAGTGAGGAGTATTTAATGAGGGGTATAAATAATGGGATATAAATAAAAGGGTATGAAGTTAGGCATATGAATTTAGGGGTATGAAGAATAGGGTATGAAGTTTGGGGTATAAAGTTAGGGAGTATTAAGAAAAGGGTATGAAGTTAGGAGTATAAAAAAAGTAGTATGAAGAAAGGGGTATGAAGTTAGGGGTATGAAGAAAGGGGTGTGAAGTGAGGTGTATGAAGTTAGGGGTATGAGACCTTAATTGATTAAAGTTAGGGGTATGAAGAGAGAGGTATGAAGAAAGGGGTATGAGGTGAAGGGTATGAAGAAAGGTGTATGAATTGAGGGGTATGAAGTTAGAGGTATGAAGTTAGTGGTATGAAGTTAGGGGTATGATAACTTAATTGATTAAAAAAGTGCTTTTTTTATTTTAGTTTTTTTTTTAATTATAAAATTTAATTTAAAAATAAAAATTAGGAACTTTAAAATTTTAATTTTAACTTTAATTTTTTTTTCTTTTTTTCTTAGGAAATTTAAAATTTTAATTTTTTAACCTTAGAAAAAAAAAAATGTTAGAAAAGCTATTTTTTTCAAAATATTTATAAAATTAAAAAAAAAACAATGTTTAAAAAAAAAAAATCAATGTTTCTTCATACCCCTCACTTCACATCCCTTTATTCATACCCCTTTCTTCATACCCCTAATTTCATAACCCTCACTTCATACCCTCACTAATTGAATAATTACGAAAACCAATTCTATAATCAATTAATATATCATACCCCTAACTTCATACCCCTAACTTTAATAAATTAAAGTCTTAAGGTTTAGGGTTTAGTGTTTAGGGTTTAAAGTTTAGGGTTTAGGGTTTTAGGGTTTAGAGTTTAGGGTTTAGGGTTTTACGTTTTAGGGTTTAGGGTATAGGGTGTGAAGTGAGGGGTATTAAGTTAGGTGTATGAAGTTAGGGGTATGAAGACCTTAATTTATTAAACAAGTGTTTTTTTTTTTAATTTTCTTAATTAATGGGTGTGAATTGAGGGGTACGAAGTTAGGGGTATGAGAAATTAATTGATTAAAGAAGTATTTTTTTTCTATTTTAAATTTTTTAATTTTAAACTTTAATTAAAAAAAATTCAAAACTTTAAAATTGATTAAATAAGTTTAAGGGTTTAGGTTTAATATTTAGTGTTTAGGTTTTAGGGTTTAGGGTTTAGGATATGGAGTTTTAGGGTTTAGGGTATAGGGTGTAGGGTTTAGAGTTTTAGGGTTTAGGGTATAGGGTTGGGGGTTTAGGTTTTTGGGGTTTAGCTTTTTAGATTTTAGGGTTTATGGTTTAGGGTTTAGGGTTTAGGATTTAGGGTTTAGGGTTTAGGTTTTAGGGTAACTTTATACCCCTAACTTCATACTCCTTTAGGTTTTAGGGTTTAGGGTTTAGTATTTGGGGTTACTTCATACCCCTTTAGGATTTAGGGTTTAAGGTTTAGTGTTTAGGGTAACTTCATACTGCTTTAGGGTTTAGGATTTAGGGCTTAGGCTTTAGGGTTTAGTGTAACTTCATACCCCTAAATTCGTATCCCTTTAGGGTTTATAGTTTACGGTTTAGGGTATAGGGTAACTCCATAACCCTATATTTATACCCCTTTAGGATTTAGGATTTAGGATTTAGGGTTTAGGGTTTAGGGTAACTTCATACCCCTAACTTCATATCCCTTTAGGGTTTAGAATTTAGGATTTAGGTTAACTTCATACCCCTTTAGGATTTAGAGTTTAGGGTTTAGTATTTAGGGTTTAGGGTTTAGGGTTTAAGGGTTTTAGGATTTAGGGTTTAGGGTTTAAGGTTTAAGGTTTTAGGGTTTATGGTTTTATGGATATGAATAAAGGGGTATGAAGTAAGGGGTATGAAGTTAGGGGTATGAAGAAATGGGTGTGAAGTTAGAGGTATGAATTTATGGGTATGAAGAAAGGGGTATGAAGTTAGGGAGTATTAATAAAGGTGTATGAATAAAGGGTATACAGTTAGGGATATGAAGAAAGGGGTGTGAAGTGAGGGGTATGAAATTAGGGGTATGACACCCTAATTGATTAAAGAATTGATATTTTTTAACTTTATTTATTTTTAATTGTAAACTTTAATTAAAAAACAATTAGGAACTTTCACATTTTAATTTTAACTTTAATTTTTTTTTCTTAGAAACTTTAAAATTAAAGAAGTGGTTTTTGTAATTTTTTAATTACTTAGGGGTATTTAGTGATGGGTATGAATAAATGGGTATGAATAAAGGGGTATGAAGTTAAGGGTATGAATTTAGGGGTATGAAAAAAGGGGTATGAATTTAGGGGTATGAAGATAGGGGGTATGAAGAAAGGGGTATGAAGTTAGGGGTATGAAGAAAGAGGTATGAAGTAAGGGGTATGAATTTAAAGGTATGAAGAAAGTGGTATGATTAAGAAAGTGGTTTTTGTAAGTATTTAATTAATTAGGGCTATGAAGTGAGAGGTATGAGGTTAGGGGTATGAAGTGAGGTTTATGAGATATTAATTGATTAAACAAGTGGTTTTTGTAAGTATTCAATTAGTTAGGGTATGAATAAAGGGATATGAAGTGAGGGGTAGAAAGAAAGAGGTATGAAGTTAGGGGTATGAAGAAAGAGACATGAGACATTATTTGTTAAATATATGGTTTTTTAAGTATTCAATTACTTAAGGTTATGAAGTGAGGGATATGAAGACAGGGGTATGAAGAAAAGGGTATGAATAAAGGGGTATGAAGTTAGGGGTATGAAGAAAGGGGTATTAAGTAAGGGGTATGAATTTAGGGGGTATGAAGAAAGGGTTATGAATTGAATGAAGTTAGGCGTATTAAGTGAGGGGTATCAGGTCTTAATTGATTAAAGAAGTATTTTTTGTAAGTAATCAATTGGTTAGGGTTATGAAGAAAGGGGTATGAAGAAAGTGATATAAGATATTAATTGATTAAAGAATTGGTATTTGTAAGTATTCAATTAATTAGGGGTATGAAGTGAGGGGTATTTAGTGAGGGGTATGAAGAAAGGGGTATGAAGTTAAGGTATGAATAAAGGTGTGTTAATTTAGGGGTATGAAGTTAGGGAGTATCAATAAAGGGCTATGAAAAAATGGGTATGAATAAAGGGGTATGAAATAAAGGGTATTAAGAAAGGGGTGTGAAGTGAGGGGTATGAGGTTAGGGGTATGAGACCTTAGTTGATTAAATTTAGGGGTATGAAAAAAAAGGTATGAAGTGAGGGGTATGAAGAAAGGGGTAAAAATTAAGGGGTATGAAGTTAGGGGTATGAGACCTTAGTTGATTAAATTTATGGGTATGAAGAGAGGGGTATGAAGAAAGGGATATGAAGTGAGGCGTATGAAGAAAAGGGTACAAATTGAGGGGTATGAAGTTAGGGGTATGAATTTAGAGGGTATGAAGAAAGGGGTATGAAGTGAGGTGTATGAAAAAAGTGGTATGAATTTAGGGGTATGAAGTTAGGGGTATGAAAAAAGAGGTATAAAGTGAATGAATTTAGGGGTCTAAAGTGAGGGGTATCAGAAATTAATTGATTAAAGAAGTGGTTTTTGTAAGTATTCAATTATTTATGGGTATGAAGTTAGGGGTATGAAGAAAGGGATATGAGCCATTAATTTATTAAATAAGTGGTTTTTGTAAGTATTCAATTACTTAGGGGTATGAAGTCAGAGGTATTTAGTGAGGGGTATGAAGAAAGGGGTATGAAGATAGGGTTATGAAGTTAGGGGGTATGAAGAAAAGGGTATGAAGTGAATGAATTTATGGGTATTAATTGAGGGGTATGAGACCTTAATTGATTGAAGAATTGGTTTTTAGAAGTAATCAATTGGTTAGAGGTATGAAATAATGGGTATGAAGAAAGGGGTATGAAGTGAGGGGTATGAAGAAAGGGATATGAGACATTAATTGATTAAATAAGTGGTTTTTGTAAGTATTTAATTACTTAGGGATATGAAGTGAGGGGTATTTAGTGAGGGTTATGAACAAAGGGGTATGGATTTAGGGGTATGAAGAAAGGTGTGTGAATTTAGGGGTATGAAGTTAGGGAGTATCATGAAAGGGGTATGAATAAAGGGGTATGAAATTAGGGGCATGAATTTAGGGGTATGAAGAAATGGGAATGAAATGAAGGGTATTAATAAAGGGTTGTGAAGTGAGGGATATGAAGTTAGGGGTATGAAACATTAATTGATTAAAGAAATGTTTTTTTAATTTTTTTAATTGTAAAATTTAATTTAAAAAAAAAATTTGGAACTTTAAAATTTCAATATTAATTTTATTTCTTTATTATTATTTTTTCTTAGGAAATTTAAATATTTAATTTTAATTTTAATTTTAATTTTTTGACCTTAAAAAAACAAACAAAAAAAATCAAAACGTTAGAAAATTAAAAAAAAAAATCAAAAACTTTATAAAATCCAAAAAAAATAATATTTAAAAATAAAAAATTCAATGTTTCTTCATACCCCTCACTTCACACCCCTAACTTCATATCCTTTTCTTCATACCCCTCACTTCACACCCCTTTCCTCATACCCCTAACTTCATACCCCAAAATTTATACCCCTCACTTCATACCCCTCACTTCATACCACTCACTAATTAAATACTTAGAAGAACAATTTCTTTAATCAATTAATGTCTTATACCCCTAACTAATTGAATACTTACAACAACCACATATTTAATCAATTAGTGTCTCATAGCCCTAACTTTAGGGTTTAGGGTTTAGGGTTTAGGTTTTAGTTAAGAAGTGGTTTTTGTGAGTATTCAATTAGTTAGAGAAATGAAGTTAGGGGTATGAGACATGAATTGATTAAAGAAGTGGTTTTTGTAAGTATTTGATTAGTTAGGACTATGAATTTAGGGGTATGAAGTGATGAGTATGAAGTTAGGGGTATGAAGTAAGGGATATGAAGTTAGGGGTATGAAGTGAGGGGTATGAGACCTTAACTTATTAAAAATGTCTTTTTACAAGTATTCAATTAGTTAGGGATGTGAATAAAGGGATATGAAGGGAATGAAGTTAGGGGTTTGAAGTGAGGGGTACGATACCTTAATTGATTAAAGTAGTGGTTTTTGTAAGTATTCGATTTGTTAGGTGTATGAAGAAAGGGGTATGAAGTGAGGGGTATTAAGAAAGGAATATGAGACATTAATTGACTAAAGAAGTGGTTTTTGAAAGTATTCAATTACTTAGGGGTATGAAGTGAGGGGTATTTATTGAGGGTGTAAAGAAAGGGCTTTGAATAAATGGGTATGAATAAAGGGGTATGAAGTTAGGGGTATGAAAAAAGGGTTATGAAGTAAGGGGTATGAAGAAAGGGGTTTTACACGAATTAAGTTAGGGGTATGAAGGGAGGGGTATGAGACCTTAATTTATTAAAGAAGAGGTTTTTGTAAGTATTCAATTAGTTAAAGGTATGAAGAAAGGGGTATGAAGAAAGGGATATGAGACATTAATTGATTAAAGAAGTTTTTTTTGTAATTATTCAATTACTTAGGGGTATGAAGTGAGGGGTATTTAGTGATGGGTATGAAGAAAGTTGTATGAATAAAGGGATATGAAGTTAGGTGTATGAGACCTTAATTGATTAAAGTTAGGGGTATGAAGAGAGGGGTATAAAGAAACAGGTATGAAGTGAGGGGTATGAAGAAAGGGGTGTGAATTAAGGAGTATGAATTAAGGGGTACAAAGTTAGGAGTATGAGACATTAATTGATTAAAGAAGTGTTTTTTTATTTTATTTTATTTTTTTTAATTGTAAATTTTAATTAAAATAATAATAATTTGGAACTTTAAATTTTTAATTGTAATTTTTTTTTCTTTTCTCCTAGAAAATTTAAAATTTTAATTTTACCTCTAGTTTTTTAACCTTAGAAAAAAAACAAAAAATCAAAACGTTAGAAAATCAATTTTTTTTCAAAAAATTTAGAAAATCCAAAAAAAATCAATGTTTTTTCAAAAAAAAAATTAATGTTTCTTCATACCCCTCACTTCACACCCCTAACTTCATATCCCTTTATTTATACTACTAACTTCATACCAATTTCCTCATACCCCTAACTTCATACCCCTCACTTCATATTTCTAACTTCAAACTCCTTACTTAATACCTTAAACTCTAAACCTTAAACCCCAAACCCCAAAATCTAAACCCTAAAAGCTAAAACTCTAAACCCTTACTGCTAAAACCCTAAAGCCTAAACCTTATAAGAACTAAACCCTAACCCCTAAACCCTAAGATCTTAATTTATTAAAGTTAGGGGTATGATTCTTTAATTGATTAAAGTTAGGGGTATGAAGAAAGGGGTATGAAGTGAGGGGTATTAGGAAAGGGGTACAAATTGAAGGGTATGAATTTAGGTGTATGAAGTTAGGGGATGAAGTAAGGGGTTTAAAGTGAGTTGTATGAAGTTAGGGGTATGATACCCTAATTGATTAAAGAAGTGGTTTTTTTTTAATTTTTTAATTGTAAACTTTAATTTTAAAAAAATGAGGAACTTTAAAATTTTAATTTTAACTTTAATTTTTTTTCTTAGGAAATTTAAAAATTTTAATTTTAATTTTTTAACATTATAAAAAAAAACAAAAAAAAATCAAAACATTAGAAAATCATTTTTTTTTCAAAAACTTTAGAAAACCAAAACAAATCAATGTTTAAAAAAAAAAACAATGTTACTTCATACCCCTCACTTCACACCCCTAACTTCATACCCCTTTTTTCATACCCCTAACTTGATTTAGTATGTGAAGTGAGAGGTAAAAAGCTAGGGGTATGAATTGAGGGGTATGAATTAAGGGGTATGAAGTTAGGGGTATGAAGAAAAGGGTACTAATAAAGGGGTATGAAGTTAGGGGGTGTGAAGTGAATGAAGTTAGGGGTATGAAATGAGGGGTATCAGACATTAATTTATTAAAGAAGTGTTTTTTGTAAGTTTTCAATTAGGTAGAGGTTTGAAGAAATGGGTATGAAGTGAGGGGTATGAAGAAAGGGATGTGAGACATTAATGTTGAGCAAGGTGTAGTAACAGTATTGTCATTGTTGTCAACACAGACAATTAGATCAGTTGATACAGTGAACACAGTCATGATGCAGTGAACAAGAAGTTCAGAAGCTGTTTAGAATATGCAACAATATTTGTCATTATTGTCAACACAGTCAGATAGATCAGTTGATACAATGGACAAGAATTTCAGCTACTCAAAAGTTATTCAGATGTAGTGGACAGGAAATTCAGAAGCAATTCAAAGTATGTACAGTGTTTTTCCAAGAAGATTGAAGTGACCCATATGCAAAAATTCAAAAAAAAAGACAAGTAAGAAAAGTGTCGCAATATCGCGACATATTGGAAGAGAGAAAAACAACAAGTAAAAGTGTCACGATTTTGTGACATATTGGAGGAGAGAGAAACAACAAGGAAAACTATCACGATTTCGCAACATAGTGGAAGAAAAGAAAGCAAGTGGAAAAATTGTCACAATTTCGTAACATGTTCGAAGCAGAGGCGCAAGCAGGGAAAACTGTCACGATTTCATGACATGTTGCAAGAGAAAAATGCAAGTTGAGAAACTGTCATGATTTCGTGAAATGTTCAAATAGAAAGCACAAGTAGGAATAACTATCGCGATTTCGCAACATGTTAGAAGAGGAAGAGAAAGCAAGTTAAAGTGTCACAATTTCTTGATGAGCTACAGAAGAGAGAGTCAGAAGTGAGAACAGTCACGAATTCACGATAAGTTTGAGGAGAGAGAAAGTAAAATGAAAAGTGTCATGATATCATGACATGTTTCATTTTTGCGATCCAAAGCGAAGAAAAGAGGAGAGAGAAAAGATGTCATGATTTTGTGACATGTTTCATTTTTGCGGTCCAAAGCGAAGAAAATTGTAGAGATAAAAATGTGTCGTGATTTTGTGACATGTTTCATTTTCGTGGTCGAAAGCGAAGAGAAAGAGGAGAGAGAAAAAGGTGTCACGATTTCATGACATGTTTCATTTTCATGGTCTAAAGTGAAGAGGAAGGCAGAGAAAGAAAAAGTGTCACGATTTCATGACAGGTTCGAGAGAAAGAGCTCGCAAAGAAAAGTGTCGTGATTTCGTGACAATTTGCAAGAAATATTGTATGGAAAAAAAAGTCTCACGATTTCACGATAGGTTCCAGAGAAAGAGCTCGCAGAGAAAAAGTGTCACGATATCGTGACATGTCGGGTTTTTATGACTCGATGAGAAGAAAAGTGCCAAGGAGAAAAAGTGTCACGATATTGTGACAAAAGGAAAGAAGGAGAGTACGAAAGCAAAAGTGTCATGATTTCGTGACATGTTCTATTTTCGTGAGGTCAAGTCAAGAAAAGGCACAAGGCAGTGAATGTGTCGTGATTTTGTGACATGGTGTGTTTTCGCGGGTGAAAGACAGAGAAGAGCACAAGGCAGTGAAAGTGTCACGATTTTGTGACATGTCATGTTTTCATAGGTGCAAGCCGAGAAAAGGACAAAGAGGCAAAAAGTGTCACGATTTCACGACATGCTATGTTTTCGCTGATGCAATCCAAAGAAAGAGGCAAGGAGGCGAAAGTGTCACGATTTCACGACATGCTATGTTTTTGTTGGTACAAGTCAAGAAAAGAGACAAGGAGGTGAAAGTGTCGTGTTCAATTTTCTAAAGTTTTTGAAAAAAAATTGATCTGACGTTTTTATTTTTTGTTTATTTTTCTAAAGTTAAAAAATTAGAGGTAAAATTAAAATTTTAAAGTTTCTAAGAAAAAAGAAAAAAAATAAAGTTTACAATTAAAATTTTAAAGTTCCAAATTATTATTATTTTAATTAAAATTTACAATTAAAAAAATTAAAATTAAATAAAAAACACTTCTTTAATAAATTAATGTCTCATACCCCTAACTTCGTATCCCTAACTTCATACCCCTCTCTTCATAACCCTAAATTTAATCAATTAAGGTCTCATATCCCTAACTTCATACCCCTCACTTCACAGCCATTTTATCATACCTGTCACTTCATACCCTTTTCTTAATACCCCTTTATTCATACCCCTAACTTCAATCCCCTGTCTTAATACTCCATAAATATCCCTAAATTCACACCCCTTTCTTCATACCCCTAAATCCATACCCCTTTGTTCATACCCCTCACTAAATAACTCTCACTTCATACCCCTAAGTAATTAAATTCTTACAAAAACCAATTCTTTAATCTATTAATGTCTCATATCTCTTTCTTAATACCCCTCAATTCATACCCCTTTCTTCATACCCCTTGTTTCATACCCCTAACAAATTGATTACTTCAAAAAACCAATTCTTTAATCAATTAAGGTCTCATACCCCTCACTTCATACCCCTAACTTCATTCACTTTATATCCCTTTCTTCATACCCCTAACTTCATACCCCTCACTAAATACCTCTGACTTCATACCCCCAAGTAATTGAATACTTAAAAAAACCACTTCTTTATTAAATTAATGGCTCATATACCTTTCTTCATACCCCTCACTTCATACCCCTAACTAATTGAATACTTGCAAAAACCACTTCTTTAATCAGTTAATTTTTAATACCCCTCACTTCATACCCCTAACTAATTGAATACTTACAAAAACCACTTCTTTAATCAGTTAATGTCTAATACCCCTCACTTCATACCCATAACTTCATTCACTTAATACCCCTTTTTTCATACCCCTAACTTCATACCCCTAAATCCATACCCCTTAATTCATACCAATTTCTTCATACCCCTCATTTAATACCCCTTTCTTCATACCCTTAACTTCCTTCCCCTTAATTCGTACCCTTTTCTTCATACCCCTCACTTCATACCCCTTTCTTCATATCCCTCTCTTCATGCCCCTAAATTTAATCAACTAAGGTCTCATACCCCTAACTTTATACCATTAACTTCACACCCCTCAATTTGCACCCCTTTCTTCATACCCCTCACTTCATACCCCTTTCTTCATACCCCTCACTTCACCCCTTTCTTGATACCCATCTCTTAATACCCCTAAATTTAATCAACTAAGGTCTGATACCCCTAACATACCTCTCACTTCATATCCCTTTATTAATACCCCTCATTTCATACCCCTTCATACCCCTAATTTCATACCCGTTCATACCCCTAAATTCATACCCCTAATTTCATACCCCTTTATTCATACTCCCTAACTTCATATCCCTAAATTCACACACCTTTCTTCACACCCCTAAATTCATACCCCTCACTTCATACCCCTAATTAATTGAATATTTACAAAAACCACTTATTTAATCAATCAATGTCTTATATCCCTTTCTTCATACCCCTCACTTCATACCTCTAACCAATTGATTACTTACAAAAACTACTTCTTTAATAAATTAAGATATCATACCCCTCACTTCATATCCCTAACGTAATTCACTTCATAACTCTTTCTTCATACCCTCTAACTTCATACCCCTTACTTAATACCCCTTTATTCATACCCCTAACTTCATACACCTTTATTCATACCTCTTTCTTCATACCCCTCACTTCATAACTCTAAGTAATTGAATACTTACAAAAATCACTTATTTAATCAATTAATGTATCATATCTATTTATTCATACCCCAAACTTCATACTCCTTTATTCATACCCCTCACTTTGTAGCCCTTTATTCACACCCCTAATTAATTGAATACTTACAAAAACTAATTTTTTAATCAATTAAGGTCTCATATCCCTCACTTCATACCCCTAACCTCATACCCCTCACTTCATACCCCTAATTAATTGAATACTTAAAAAAACCACTTCCTTAATTATACCACTTTCTTCATACCTCTAACTTGATACCCCTTACTTCATACAATTTCTTCATACCCCTAACTTCATAGTCCTTTCCTCATATCCCCTAACTTCATACCCCTAACTTCGTACCCCTTTCTTCATGCCCCTAAATTCATACCTCTAACTTCATACCCCTTTCTTCATATCTATCACTAAATACCCCTCGATTAATACCACTAAGTAATTAAAAACATACAAAAACAACTTCTTTAATTTTAAAATTTCTAAGAAAAAAAATTAAAGTTAAAATTAAAATTTGAAAGTTCCTAATTATTTTTTAATTAATGTTTACAATTTAAAAATTTAAAATTAAAACAAAAACCACTTCTTTAATAAATTAAGGTGTCATACCCATAACTTCATACCCCTAACTTCATACCCCTAAATTCATACCCCTAACTTCATACCCATTTATTCAAACCCCTACTTAATTGAATACTTACAAAAACAACTTATTTAATCAATTAATGTCTCATACCCCTCACTTCATACCCCTAACTTCATTCACTTCATACCCCTGTATTTGTACCATTTTCTTCATACCTCTTTCTTCATACCCCTAATTTCATACCCCTTAATTCATACCCCTAGCTTCATACCTCTCACTTCACACCCTAAATCAAGTTAGGGATATGAAGAAAGGGGTATGAAGTTAGGGGTATGAAGTGAGAGGTATGAAGAAACATTGATTTGTTTCGATTTTCTAATATTTTTGAAAAAAAATTGGTTTTCTAATGCTTTGATTTTTTTTTTCTAATGTTAAAAAATTAAAATTAATATTTTAAAGTTCCTAAGAAAAAAGAAAAAATTAAAGTTAAAATTAAAATTTTAAATTTCCTCATTTTTTTAAAATAAAAGTTTACAATTAAAAAAAAAAAAAAAACCACTTTTTTAATCAGTTAAGGTCTCATACCCCTAACTTCATACAAATCACTTCAAACCCCTCACTTCATCCCACTAACTTCATACACCTAAATTCATACCCCTCAATTTGTACCCCTTTCCTCATACCCCTCACTTCATACCCCTTTATTCATACCCCTAACTTTAATCAATTAAGGAATCATACCCCTAACTTTAATAAATTAAGATCTTAGGGTTTAGGGGTTAGGTTTTAGTGTTTATACGGTTTAATATTTAGGGTTTTAGGATTAAGGGTTTAGCTTTTTAGGTTTTAGGGTTTAGAGTTTGGGGTTTAGGGTTTAGGGTTTAGAGTTTAAGGTATTAAGTAAGGAGTTTGAAGTTAGGGATATGAAGTGAGGGGTATGAAGTTAGGGGTATGAAGTTAGGGGTATGAGGAAATGGGTATGAAGTTAGTGGTATGAATAAAGGAGTATGAAGTTAGGGGTGTGAAGTGAGGGGTATGAAGAAACATTAATTTTTTTTTGAAAAAAATATTGATTTTTTTTTTTTCTAAAGTTTTTGAAAAAAAATTGATTTTCTAACGTTTTGATTTTTTTTTTTTTTCTAAGGTTAAAAAATTAAAGGTAAAATTAAAATTTTAAAGTTTCTAAGAAAAAGGAAAAAAAATAAAGTTTACAATTAAAATTTTAAAGTTCCAAATTATTATTATTTTAATTAAAATTTACAATTCAAAAAAATTAAAATTAAATAAAAAACACTTCTTTAATTAATTAATGTCTCATACCCCTAACTTCGTACCCTTAACTTCATACCCCTTAATTAACACCCCTTACTTCATACCCCTCACTTCATACCACTTCCTTCATACCCCTCTCTTCATACCCCTCACTTCATACCCCTATCTTCATACCCATCTCTTCATACCCCTAACTTTAATTAATTAAGATCTCATACACCTAACTTCATACCCCTTTCTTCATACTTGTTTCTTCATACCCTTCACTAAATACCCCTCGCTTCATACCCCTCACTAAATACCCCTCACTTCATACCCCTAAGTAATTGAATACTTACAAAAACAACTTTAATCAAATAATGTCTCATATCCCTTTCTTCATACCTTTAACTAATTGAATACTTACAAAAACCTCTTATTTAATAAATTAAGGTCTCATACCCCTAACTTCATTCACTTAATACCCCTTTATTCATACCCCTTACTTCATATCCCTTTTTTCATATCCCTTTCTTCATACCTCTAACTTCATACCCCTTTATTCATAGCCCTTTCTTCATACCCTCAACAAATACCCCTCACTTCATAACCCTAAGTAATTGAATACTTTCGAAAATCATTTCTTTAATCAATTAATGTCTCATATTCCTTTCATAATACCCCTCACTTCATACCCTTTCTTCATACACCTAACTAATCAAATATTTACAAAAGCCACCACTTTAATCAATTAAGGTCTCATACCCCTCACTTCAAACCCCTAACTTCATTCACTTCATATCCCTTTCTTCACATTCCTAAATAATTGAATACTTACAAAAACCACATATTTAATAAATTAATGTCTCATACCCCACACTTGATACCCCTAACATCATTCACTTCATACCCCTCTCTTCATACCTCTCACTTCATACCCCTAAATAATTAAATACTTAAAAAAACCACTTCTTTAATCAATTAATGTCTCATAACCCTAACTTCATTTCTATAACTAATTGAATACTTACAAAAACCACTTCTTTAACTAAAACCTAAACCCTAAACCCTAAATCCTAAACCCTGAATTTAGGGGTATGAGACACTAATTTATTAAATATGTGATTGTTGTCAGTATTAAATTAGTTAGGGGTATGAAGTTAGGGGTATGAGACATTAATTGATCAAAGAAATTGTTTTTGTAAGTATTTAATTAGTGAGTGGTATGAAGTGAGGGGTATGAAGTTAGGGGTATGAAGTTAGGGGTATGAGGAAAGGGATGTGAAGTGAGGGGTATGAAGAAAAGGATATGAAGTTATGGGTGTGAAGCGAGGGGTATGAAGAAACATTGATTTTTTTTTTTAATTTTTTTTTTTGGATTTTATAAAGTTTTTGAAAAAAAAAATTATTTCCTAACGTTTTGTTTTTTTTTCTAAGGTTAAAAAATTAAATATTTAAAGGTCCTAAGAAAAAAAAAAGAAAAAAAATTAAAATTGAAATTTTAAAGTTCCTAAGACAAAAAGAAAAAAAAAATTAAAATTTTAAAGTCCCTATATTTTTTTTTAAATTAAAGTTTACAATTAAAAAAATTAAATAATTTAAAAAAAATATATTTCTTTAATCAATTAATGTTTCATACCCCTAACTTCATACCCCTTCCTTCATGCCCATAGCTTCATACTAAAACTTTAGACCACTTTCTTCATACCCTAAACTTTAATCAATTAATGTCTCATACCCCTAACTTCATACCCCTCACTTCACACCCCTTTCAAACCCCTCATTGCATACCCCTTTCTTCATACCCCTTTATTCATACCACCTAACTTCATACCCCTTACTTCATACCTCTTTCTTCATACCCTTTTCATACCCCTAACTTTATACACCTTTATTCATACCCCTAAGTAATTTAACACTTACAAAAACCATTTTTTTAATCAATTAATATCTTATATCCCTTTCTTCATACCCTCACTTCATACCCTTCCTTCATACCCCTAACTTAATTCACTTCATACCCCTTTCTTCACATCCCTAACTAATTGAATACTTACAAAAACCACATCTTTAATAAATTAAGGTCTCATACCCCTCACTTTATACCCATTACTTCATACCCCTAACTTCATACCCCTAACTAATTAAATACTTACAAAAACCACTTATTTAATCAATTAATGTTTCATACCCCTAACTTCATTTCTCTAACTAATCAAATATTTACAAAAACCACTTCTTCAAATAAACCCTAAACCCTAATCCCTAAACCTTGAAGTTCATGGTATGAGACACTAATTGATTAAAGAAATATTTTTTATAAGTATTCAATTAGTTAAGGGTATGAAGTTAGGGGTATGAGACATCAATTGATTAAATACATTATTTTTAGAAGTATTCAATTAGTGAGGGGTATTGTTTTTTAATCCCTTTCTTCACACCCCTCACTTCATACCCCTCAATTCATACCCCTTTCTTAATACCCCTAACTAAATGAATACTTACAAAAACTACGTCTTTAATCAATTAAGGCCTCATACCCCTCACTTCATACCCCTAACTTTATTTACTTTATACCCCTTTCTTCATACCCCTAACTTCATACCCCTTTCTTCATACCCCTTTCTTCATATCCCTAACTTCACACCCCTTTATTAAATACCCTTTCTTCATACCCCTTTATTTATACCCCTCAATAAACACCCCTCACTTCATACCCTTGATTTTATAAATATTTTGAAAAAAATAGCTTTTCTAACATTTTTATTTTTTTCTAAGGTTTAAAAAATTAAATTTTAAATTTATTAAGAAAAAAAGAAAAAAAAAAATTAAAGTTAAAATTAAAATTTTAAAGTTCCCAATATTTATTTTTTCATTAAATTTTATAATTAAAAAAAGCGCTTTTTTAATCAATTAAGGTCTCATACCCCTAACTTCATACCCCTCACTTCATACCCCTAACTTCATACCTCTAACTTCATACCCCTTAATTCATACCCCTATCTTCATACCCCTCACTTCATACCACTCCCTTCATACCCCTATCTTCATACCCCTAAATTTAATAAATTAAGGTCTCATACCCCTAACTTCATACCCCTCACTTCACACCCCTTTCTTCATACCCCTAACTTCATATCCCTTTATTCATACTACTTTATTTATACCCCTAAATTCATACCCCCAACTTCATACTCCCTAACTTCATACCCCTAACTTCATACCCTTTTCTTCATACCCCTAAATTCATATGCCTTACTTCATAACCATTTATTCATACCCCTTTCTTTATATCCCATTATTTATACCCATAAGTAATTGAATACTTACAAAAACCACTTCTTTAATCAATTAATTTCTCATATCCCTTTCTTCATACCGCTCACTTCAAACCTCTTTATTCATACCCTAACTAATTGAATACATGCAAAAATACTTCTTTAATCAATTAATGTCTCATACCCCTAACTTCATTCACTTCATACCCCTTTCTTCATACCCGCTAACTTCATTCACCTAGATTCATACCCCTTTATTCATACCCCTATCTTCATAACCCTTTATTCATACCCCTTTTTCATATCCCTCACTTAATACCCATGAGTAATATAATACTTACAAAAATCAGTTCTTTAACCAATTAATGTCTCATATCTCTTTCTTCATACTCCTCACTTCATACCCCTTTCTTCATACCCCTCACATCATACCCCTAAATTCATAATCCTTTCTTCATACCCATTTATTCACACCCGTTTCTTCATACCCCTTTCTTCATACCCCTCACTAAATACCCCTCACTTCATACCCATAACTTCATACCCCTAAATAATTGAATACTTAAAAAAACCACATATTTATTCAATTAATGTCTCATATCTCTTTCTTCATACCCCTAACTTCATACCTCTTTCTTCATACCCCCAACTTCACACCACTTTATTCATACCCCTCACTTCATACCCATTTCTTCATACCCCTTAACTTCATACCCCTAAATTCATACCATTTTCTTCATACCCCTAACTTCATACCTCTTTATTCATACCCATTTCTTAATACCTCTTTCTTCATAACCTCACTTTATACCCTAAGTAATTGAATACTTACAAAAATGACTTCTTTAATCAATTAATGTCTCATATTCCTTTATTCATACCCCTCACTTCATGCCCCTAACAAATTTAATACTTAAAAAAACCACTTCTTTAATCAATTAGGGTATCATACCCCTCACTTCATATCCCTCACTTCATTTACTTCATACCCCTAACTTCATACTCCTAACTTCAGACCCTTCACTATATACCCATCACTTCATTTCCCTAAGTAATTGAATGCTTACAAAAACTACTTTTTTAATCAATTAATGTCTCATATCCCTTTCTTCATACCCCTCACTTCATATCTCTTTCTTCATACCCCTCACTTCATAGCCCTTTCTTCATACACCTAACTAATTGAATACTTACAAAAACCACTTATTTACTCAATTAAGGTCTTATACCCCTCACTTCATACCCCTAAATTCATTCACTTCATACCCATTTCTTCATACCCCTAACTTCATACTCCTTACTTCATACCCCTCACTTAATACCCCTAACTTCGTACCCCTAATTTCATACCCCGAATTAATTAAATTCTTACAAAAACCACTTCTTTAATCAATTAATATCTCATAACACTAACTAATTGAGGTTAGGAGTATGAGATATTAATTGATTAAATAGGTAGTTTTTGTAAGTATTTAATTATTTAGGGGTATGAAGTGAGGGATATGAAGTTAGGGTTATGAATTTTAGGGGTATAAGCCATTAATTGATTAAAGAATTAATTTTTGTAAGTATTCAATTAGTGAGGAGTATGAATTGATGGGTATGAGGTTAGGGGTATGAAAAAAGGGGTATGAAGTTAAGGGTATGGAGAAAGGATATGAATCTAGGGATGTGAAGTGAGGGGTAAGAAGAAACATTGATTTTTTTTTTATTTTTTAAAGTTTTCTAAAGTTTTTGAATTTTTTTATTTTCTAAAATTTTTGAAATTTTTTTATTTTCTAAAGTTTTGATTTTTTTGTTTTCTTATTTTTTGTTAAAAAAATTAAAATTAAAATTAAAATTTTAAAGTTCCTTAAAAAAAAAGAAAAAAATTAAAGTTAAAATTAAAATTTTAAAGTTCCTAATTTTGTTTTTCTAATTAAAGTTTACAATTAAAAAATTAAAAAAAAACTTCTTTAATCAATTTAGGTCTCATACCCCTAACTTCATACCCCTTATTTCGTATCCATAACTCCACGGACCTACCTTCATACCCTTCAATTCATAACATTTTCTTCATACCCCTTTATTCATACCCCTCTCTTCATACCTCTAACTTTAATCAATTAAGGTCTCATACCCCTAACTTCATACCCCTCACTTCACACCCATTTCATCATACCCCTCACTTCATACCCCTTTATTCATACCACTAACTTAATACCCATAACTTCAATCCCCTTTCTTAATAATGCATAAATATCCCTAACTTCACACCCCTTTCTTCATACCCCTAACTCCATACCATTTGTTCATACCCCTCACTAAATACCTCTCACTTCATACCCCTAAGTAATTAAATACTTACAGAAACCATTATTTAATCAATTAATGTCTTATATCCCTTTCTTCATACCCCTCACTTCATACCCCTCACTTCATACACCTTATTTCATATCCCTAACCAATGGATTACTTTTAAAAATCAATTAAGGTATCATACCCCTCACTTAATACCCCTAACTTCATTCACTTCATACCCCTTTCTTCATACCCCTCACTAAATACGTCTAACTTCCTACCCCTAAGTAATTGAATACTTACAAAAACCACTTCTTTAATAAATTAATGTCTCATATTCCTTTATTCATACCCCTCACTTCATACCCCTTTCTTCATACCCCTAACTAATTGAATACTTATAAAAACCACTTGTTTAATCAATTAATGTCTGATACCCCTCATTTCATACCTCTTTTTTCATACCCATAACTTCATACCCATCACTTCATACCCCTCAATTCATACCACTTTATTCATACCCCTCACTTCATACCCCTTTCTTCATACCCTCTAACTTCATATCCCTAATTTCATACCCTTAACTTCATACCCCTCAATTCATACCCTTTTCTTCATATCCCTCAGTTAATACCCCTCTCTTCATACCCCTAAATTTAATCAACTAAGATCTCATACCCCTAACTTCATACCCCTAAATTTATACCCCTTTCTTCATACCCCTCACTTCATACCCTTTTCTTCATACCCCTCTCTTCATACCCCTAACTTTAATAAACTAAGGTTGCATACCCCTAACTTCATATCCCTCATTTCACACCCCTTTCTTAATACCCCTCATTTCATACCCCTTTCTTTATACCCCTAAATTCATCCCCCTAATTTCATACCTCTTTATTCATACCCTTTTCTTGATACTCCCTAACTCCATACCCCTAAATTCATACACCTTTATTCATACCCCTAACTTCATCCCCATTTCTTCATTACCCTCACTTCATACCCCTAATTAATTGAATACTTACAAAAACCACTTCTTTAATAAATTAATGTCTTATATCCCTTTCTTCATACCCCTCACTTCATACCCATTTCTTCATACCCCTAACCAATTGATTAGTTACAAAAACTACTTATTTAATCAATTAATATTTCATACCCCTCACTTAATACCCCTAACTTCATTCACTTCATAACCCTTTCTTCATACCCCCTAACTTCATACCCCTTACTTAATACCCCCTTCTTCATACCCCTAACTTCATACCCCTTTATTCATACCCCTATTTTCATATCCCTTTCTTCATACCCCCCACATCATAATCCTAAGTAATTGAATACTTAAAAAAACCACTTATTTAATCAATTAATGTCTCATATCTCTTTCTTCATACCCCTAACTTCATACCCTTTCTTCATACCCCTAAATTCATAGCCCTTTATTCATACCCTAAGTAATTGAATACTTACAAAAACCACTTATTTAATCAATTAAGGTCTCATATCCCTCACTTCATATCCCTAACTTCATACCCCTAACTTCATACCCCTAATTAATTGAATACTTACAAAAACCACTTTATTAATCATACCACTTTCTTCATACCTCTAACTTCATACCCCTTACTTCATACCCCTTTCTTCATACCCCTAACTTCATACCCCTTTCCTCATACCACCTAACTTCATACCCCTTTATTCATACCCATCACTAAATACCCCTCAATTAATACCCCTAAGTAGTTAAAAACTTACAAAAACCACTTATTTAATTTTAAAGTTTCTAAGAAAAAAATTAAAGTTAAAATTAAAATTTGAAAGTTCCTAATTATTTTTTTAATTAAAGTTTACAATTAAAAAATAAATAAAATTAAAAAAATATCACTTTTTTAATCAATTAAGGTGTCATACACCTAACTTCATACCTCTTTCTTTATACCCCTAGCTTAATACTATTTCTTCATACCACTTTATTAATATTCCCTAACTTCTTACCCCTAGCTTCATACCCCTTTCTTCATACCCCTTTCTTCATATCCCTCACTTCATACCCCTAAGTAATTGAATACTTACAAAAACCACTTCTTTAATCAATTAAGTTCTCATACCCCTAACTTCATATCCTTAACTTCATACCCATTAATTCATACCCCTTTCTTCATACCCCTTTCTTCATATCCATTTCTTCATACCTCTTTCTTGATACCCCTCAATTCATACCCCTTTCTTAATACTCCTCTCTTCATACCCCTAAATTTAATCAATTAAGGTCTCATACCCTTAAATTCATACCCCTTTATTCATACCCCTCACTTCATACCCCTCACTTCATGCCCCTAACTTCATACCCCTTTCTTCATACCTCTTTATTAATACTCCCTAACTTCATACCCCTTTCTTCATACCCCTTTCTTCATACCCTTAACTTCATACCCCTAACTTAATATCCCTTTATTCATACCCATTTCTTCATACCCCTAAATTTATACCCCTTTATTCATACCCCTTTCTTCATACCCTTCACTAAATACCCCTCACTTCATACCCCTAAGTAATTGAATACTTACAAAAATCATGTATTTAATCAATTAATGTCTCATATCCCTTTCTTCATACACCTCACTTCATACCCATTTCTTCAAACCCCTACCTAATTGAATAATTACAAAAACCACTTCTTTAATCAATTAATGTCTCATATGCCTCACTTCATACTCCTAAATTCATTCACTTCATACCCCCTAACTTCATACCCCTTTATTTGTACCCTTTTATTCATACCCCTTTCTTCATACCCATAACTTCATACCCCTTAATTCATTCCCCTCAATTCATACCCCTAGCTTCCTACCTTTCACTTCACACCATAAATCAAGTTAGGGGTATGAAGTCAGGGGTATGAAAAAAGGGGTATGAAGTTAGGGGTGTGAAGTGAGGGGTATGAAGAAACATTGATTTTTTTTTTAAATACATTGATTTTTTTGGATTTTCTAAAGTTTTTGAAAAAAAAATTATTTTCTAATGTTTTGATTTTTTTTATTTTTTTATAATTTTAGAAAATAAAAATTAAAACTTTAAAGTTCCTAAGAAAAAAGAAAAAATAAATAAATTTAAAATTAAAATTTTAAAGTTTCTCATTTTTTTTTAAATTAAAGTTTACAATTAAAAATTAAAAAAAAACTTCTTTAATTAGTTAAGTTCTCATACCCCTAACTTCATACAACTCACTTCAAACCCCTCACTTCATCCACCTAACCTCATACCCCTAAATTATTACCTCTTTCCTCATACCCCTCACTTCATACCCCTTTCTTCATACCCCTAACATTAATCAATTAAGGAATCATACCCCTAACTTTAATAAATTAAGATCTTAGGGTTTAGGGGTTAGGGTTTAGTGTTTATATGGTTTAGGATTTAGGGTTTTAGGATTAAGGGGTTAGAGTTTTAGGTTTTAGGGTTTAGAGTTTGGGGTTTAGGGTTTAGGGTTTAGAGTTTAAGGTATTAAGTAAGGAGTTTGAAGTTAGGGATATAAAGTGAGGGGTATGAGTTAGGGGTATGAGGAAATGGGTATGAAGTTAGTGGTATGAAGAAAGGGGTATGAAGTTAGGGGTGTGAAGTGAGGGGTATGAAGAAACATTGATTTTGTTTTTTTTTAAATATTGATTTTTTTCAAATTTCTAAAGTTTTCGAAAAAAATTGATTTTCTAACGTGTTGAATTTTTGTTTTTTTCTAAGGTTAAAAAATTAGAGGTAAAATTAAAATTTTAAAGTTTCTAAGAAAAAAGAAAAAAATAAAGTTTACAATTAAAATTTTAAAGTTCCAAATTATTATTATTTTAATTAAAATTTACAATTTAAAAAAAATTAAAATTAAATAAAAATAGTTCTTTAATCAATTAATGTCTCATACCCCTAAATTTGTACCCCTAAATACATACCCCTCAATTCACACCCTTTTATTCATACCCCTCACTTCATACCCCTTTCTTCATACCCATTTATTCATACCCCTAACTTTAATCAATTAAGGTCTCATACACCTAACTTCATACCCCTTTCTTCATACATGTTTTTTAATATCCTTCACTAAATACCCCTTATTTCATACCCCTAAGTAATTGAATACTTACAAAAACAACTTCTATAATCAATTAATGTCTCATATCCCTTTCTTCATAACCATTTCTTCATACCTTTAACTAATTTAATACTTACATAAACCTCTTTTTTAATAAATTAAGGTCTCATACCCCTCCCTTCATACCCCTAAATTCACTCACTTAATACCCCTTACTTCATACCCCTTTTTTCATAATCATTTCTTCATACCCCTAACTTCATACCCTTTTATTCATTGCCCTTTTTTCATACCCTCAATAAATACCCCTCACTTCATACCCCTAAGTAATTGAATACTTTCAAAAACCACTTCTTTAATCAATTAATGTCTCATATTCCTTTCTTAATACCCTTCACTTCATGCCCATTTCTTCATACACCTAACTAATCGAATGCTTACAAAAACCACTATTTTAATCAATTAAGGTCTCATACCCCTCACTTCAAACCACTAACTTCATTCACTTCATATCCCTTTTTTTATATCCCTAACCAATTGAATACTTACAAAAACCACATCTTTAATAAATTAAGGTCTCATACCCCTAACTTCATTCACTTCATACCCCTTTCTTCATACCCCTAACTTCATATCCATTACTTCATACCCCTCACTTCATACCCCTAAATTCATACCCCTAACTAATTAAATAATTACAAAACCCACTTATTTAATCAATTAATGTCTCATATCCCTAACTTATTTTCTCTAACTATTTGAATACTTACAAAAACTACTTCTTTAACTAAAATTTGAACCCTAAACCCTGAATATAGGGGTATGAGACACTAATTGATTAAATAAGTGGTTTTTGTAAGTATTCAATTATTTAGGGGTATGAAGTTAGGGGTATGAGACATTAATTGATTAAAGAAATTGTTTTTGTAAGTATTTAATTAGTGAGTGGTATAAAGTGAGGGGTATGAAGTTAGGGGTATGAGGAAAGGGATGTGAAGTGAGGGGTATGAATAAAAGGATATGAAGTTAGGGGTGTGAAGTGAGAGGTATGAAGAAACATTGAATTTTAATTTTGAAAAAAAACATTGATTTTTTTTTATTTTCTAAAGTTTTGATTTTTTTTTTATTTTCTAACATTTTTATGTTTTTTGTTTTTTTTTCTAAGGTTAAAAAATTAAAATTAAAATTAAAATTTTAAAGTTCCTAAGAAAAAAAGAAGAAGAAAGAAATAAAATTAAAATTGAAATTTAAAAGTTCCTACGAAAAAAAATAAATAAATTAAATTAAATTAAAATTAAATATTTAAAGTTCCTAAGAAAAAGAAGAAGAAGAAAGAAATAAAATTAAAATTGAAATTTTAAAGTTCCTATTTTTTTTTTTTAATTTGAGTTTACAATTAAAAAAATTAAAAAAATATATTTCTTTAATAAATTAATGTTTCATACCCTAAAATTTAATTAATTAAGGTCTTATACCCCTAACTTCATACCCCTCACTTCACACCCCTTTCACACCCCTCACTTCATACCCCTAGATTAATACCAAAAATTTATACCCCTCAATTCATACCCCTTTCTTCATACCCTAAAATTTAATTAATTAAGGTCTTATACCCCTAACTTCATACCCCTCACTTCACACCCCTTTCAAACCCCTCACTTCATACCCCTCACTTCACACCCCTTTCAAACCCCTCACTTCATACCCCTTTCTTCATAACCCTAACTTCATACCCCTTTCTTCATACCTCTTTCTTCATACCCCCTAACTTCATACCCCTTTCTTCATACCCCTAAATTTATACCCCTTTATTCATACCCCTTAATAAATACCCTTCGCTTCATACCCCTAAGTAATTTAATACTTACAAAAACCACTTCTTTAATCAATTATTGTCTCATATCCCTTTATTCATACCCTCACTTCATACCCCTTTCTTCACATCCCTAACTAATTGAATACTTACAAAAACCACATCTTTAATAAATTAAGGTCTCATACCCCTCACTTCATACCCCTTACTTCATACCCCTCACTTCGTACCCCTAACTTCATATCCCTAAATAATTAAATACTTACAAAAACCATTTATTTAATAAATTAATGTCTCATACCCCTAACTTCATTTCCCTAACTAATTGAATACTTACAAAAACCACTTCTTTAACTAAACCCTAAACCCTAAAGTTAGGGGTATGAGACATTAATTGATTAAAGAAATGGTTTTTATAAGTATTAAAATAGTTAAGGGTCTGAAGTGAGAGGTATGAAGTTAGGGGTATGAGACATTAATTGACTAAAGTAGTTATTTTTATAAGTATTCAATTAGTGAGGGGTATGAAGAAATGGGTATTTTTTAATCCCTTTCTTCACACCCCTCACTTCATACCCCTTTCTTCATAACCCTCAATTAATATCCCTTTCTTAATACCTCTAACTAAATGAATACTTTAAAAAAAAACTTCTTTAAACAATTAAGGCCTCATACCCCTCACTTCATACCCTAAATTCATTTACTCTATACCCCTTTCTTCATACCCCTTACTTCATACCCATTTCTTCATACCCCTAAATTCATATCCCTAACTTCACACCCCTTTATTGACTCCCCTTTCTTCATACCCCTTTCTTTATACCCGTCACTTCATACCCCTATGTAATTGAATACTTACAAAAAACACTTATTTAATTAATGAATGTCTCATATCACTTTCTTAATACCCCTCACTTCATACCCATTTCTTCATACCCCTCACTTCGTACCCCTTTATTCACATCCTTAACTAATTGAATACTTGCAAAAACTACTTATTTAATCTATTAAGGTCTCATACCCCTCACTTCATACCCCTAACTTCATATCCCTAACTTCATACCTTTAACTAATTAAATTCTTATAAAAACTACTTATTTAATCAATTAATATCTCATATTCTTAACTAATTTAATACTTTAAAAAAAACACTTCTTTAACTAAACCCTAAACCCTTGAAGTTAGGGGTATGAGGCACTAACTGATTAAAGAAGTTGTTTTTGTAAGTATTCAATTAGTTAGGGATATGAAGTTAGGGGTATGAAGTTAGGGATGTGAAGTTAGGGATATGACATATTAATTTATTATAGAATTGGTTTTTTTAAGTATTCAATTAGTGAGGGGTATGAAGTGATGGGTATAAAGAGAGGGGTATTAAGTTAGGGGTGTGAAGAAAGGGGTATGAATTTAGGGGTGTGAAGAGAGGGTATGAAGAAACATTGTTTTTTTTGGATTTTCTAAAGTTTTTTTTTTTAAATTGATTTTCTAATGTTTGATTTTTTTGTTTTTTTTCTAAGGTTAAAAAAATAAAATTTTAAAGTTTCTAAGAAAAAAAGAAAAAAATTAAAGTTAAAATTAAAATTTTAAAGTTCCTATTTTTTTTTAAATTAAATTTTACAATTAAAAAAAACACTTCTTTAATCAATTAAGATCTCATACCTCTAACTTCATACCCCTCACTTCATACCCCTCACTTCATACCCCTAACTTCATAACCTTCAATTCATACCCCTAAAAAAATAAATAAACTTAAAATTAAAATTTTAAATTTCCTATTTTTAATCAATTAAGGTCTCATACCCCTAAATTCATACCCCTAACTTCATAACCTTCAATTCATACCCCTTTCTTCATACCCATCACTTCATATCCCTTTCTTCATACCCCTTTCTTCATACCCTTAAATTTAATCAATTAAGATCTCATATCCCTAACTTCATACCCCTCACTTCACACCCCTTTCTTCATACCCCTCACTTCATACCGTTTTCTTCATACCCATTTATTCATACCCCTAGCTTCATACCCCTAAATTCATACCCCTTTATTCATACACCTTTATTTATACTCTCTAACTTCATACCCTTAAATTCATATGCCTTTCTTCATACTCCTAACTTCATACCTCTTTATTACACCTCTTTCTTCATACTGCTCACTAAATACCCCTCCCTTCATACCCCTAAGTATTTGAATCCTTACAAATACCACATTTTTAATCAATTAATGTCTCATATCTCTTTATTCATACCACTCACTTCATATACCTAATTAATTGAATACTTATAAAAACCACTTCTTTAATCAATTAATGTCTCATACCCATCACTTCATACACCTAACTTCACAACTATTTATTCATACCTTTTTCTTCATACCCCTCACTAAATACCCCTAAGTAATTGAATACTTATAAAAACCACTTCTTTAATCAATTAATGTATCATATACCTTTCTTCATACCCCTCACTTTTGAAGAACACAAGCTTATACTGAGAGGAGGGGTGAACAGTAAAGCATCCACTTTTTAATTTCTTTCCAAACCAATATCAATTAGTGTCCTTAATTGCAATAACCAAATATACTAGTGTGCATTAATGACATAGATAGAAATAGTAAGCAAGTACACAAATTACCACACACAATTGAGACACAAGATTTAATGTGGTTCCCCAATGTGGGGCAGTCCATAAGATAATCTCCTTATAATATTTCACAATGAAATAGGGATTTTTATCCCAATATAAATGATTACTTTGATCTAATCAAAGCTAGGATATCTTGATCTGCTCAGGTGGGCTCCACTGATCTGCTCAACTAGGCTATCCATTTATCTAATAAACTAAGCTATCCAATGATCTGCTCAGCTAGGCAATCCACTGATCTGCTTAGCTAGGCTATCCACTGATCTGCTTAGCTAGGTAATCCATTGATCTTCTCAGCTAGACAATCATGATATGCTCAGGTGGGATCTTCACCGATCTTCTCAGCTAGGTTACAAGTGTTGGTATGTTTTTCTATTTTTGTTCTATCTCTTTCACTGCTCACAAATCTACCTCAATGCCTTCTCACAAGGCTCAAACAATCCTACTTAAATATTGTCCAAAATTTGTACTCAAGGCCTTCACAAAAAGGCTCAAATAATCCTACTCAAATGTTGTCCCAAATATGTCCTAAATCTATCCCAAAAGCATTCTCAAAGGCTCACTCAATCATGCACAAAATATGCCTCAAATCTGTCCAAAATTTTTGTCCCAAAAGCCTTCTCAAAGGCTCAATCAATCATGCTCAAGTAGCACTCAAATCTCATCCACAAATCAATGAAGGTAAGGGTCAATGATTAACTCAACAATTAATGGCAATGTACTCTTCAATGGATGACAACAATGATCCACAATGATCTCAACAATGTATGACAAATACTCTCTCAAATGGATGATAACAATGCTCAACAATTAACTCAACCATGTATGACAAATACTCTATTAAATAGATGATAAAAATGCTCAACAAAGAACTCAACCATGTATGAAAAATACTCTCTCAAATGGATTATAACAATGCTCAACAATGAACTCTCAAATATATGGCAAATGAACTCTCTAATGAAAACCTCTCCAAGCAATAACAATGAGGACTTTTAGCCAACCAAGGACAATCTCCACAAGTGATAGCAATAGGTTCTCAATAATATCTTCCTCATGCAATATCAATAAGCTCTTCAAGAAACATGCACAACTCCCTCAAGCAAAGAGCTCTCAAATAGCCAACAATAATCTCTTAAAATAAAAGACAAATGTATCCAAAAGTGACTAGCAAATGATCTCCTCAATGGTCTCAAATAGTGGCAATGTACTCAACAAGTAAGCAACAAGAATCTCCTCAAGCAATGGCAAAAATCTCCTCAATAATGGCAATACTCTCAATGAACTCCACTAAAGAAATAAATAACTCAAGCATCAATTTTATCCACAAAATTAATTTTCTAATCCATCCACTTATTCTTAATAGCCAAGGCACATAATCAAGCAATTTGTCTTCAACTTCAAACTCTAACTCATGTGCGTGTCTTCTAATTTAAGGTGGAAATTAACTAGGTCTCGAGTTCCTAGTTTAATTTCATAATTAAATCATGCACTAGAACATATAATAAGTTCAACACTTTCCAACCTTATGACTCCTTAATTTTTATTAATACATACAACAAACACCTATGCTTCTATGAGGTTGATTTGAGTTGAGATCATTGTGGATCATTGTTGTTATCCATTTAAGAATACATTGCCATTCATTGTTGAGTTCATATTTGAGATTTGCCTTGATAGAGTTGTGGATGAGTTTTGAGTGCTACTTGAGCATGACTGATTGAGCCTTTGAAGAAGGCCTTTGGGATAGATTTGTGGACAGACTTGTGGTAGTTTGTGTATTATTTTTTGAGCCTTTAAGAAGGCATTTATGGACAATTTTGGGACACATTTGAGGACAGATTTTAGGACAGATTTTAGGAGATATTTGTGGACATATTTATGGATATATTTAGGGAAAGTTCTTGATGAACTTGCTAGAGTAGATTTTGACAAGTTATTAGTGAGCTTGTTGGAGCAGAATTGGGTAAGTTCTTGGTGAGATTGCTAGAGCAGATTTGTGCAAGTTCTTGGTGAGCTTGCTTGAGCATATTTGACAAGTTCTATGTGAGATTGTTAAGCAAGTTCTGTGTGAGCCTATTGAGTAGGTTCTATGTGAGCCTATTGAGTAGGTTCTTAGTGAGCCTATTGATAGAGCTTTGGAGGTGATAGAGTATAGATGACAGAGTCTTAGTGGATAGAGATCTAACAACCATCATAATTGAAGATATATCTGAGTGAGGGGTCTTCAAGTGGAGAGAGGTCCACTAGTCAGTGTAGTAGAGATACAGAGTCTTCTAGAAGATCACATAGCCAGAGCAGAAGGGGAAAGAGTTCTCTTGTGGAAAATATCCATGAACTCGAGATTAGGGGATCAACATCTCCTTTGGACAGAGATCCATAAACATTGTAATTGGGAGTGATTTCCAAAGAGAATTATTGAGAAAGTTTTAGTAAAATATTTTCTCCGTGGAGTAGCCCACATTGGGTGAACCACGTAAATTGTGGTGTCTCTATTGTATATGAATTTTGTGCATTGCTTTGATTACTGCTATTGATACTACTATCTTTACACAACATAATATTGAATTGGAAGAAAAAGTAAAAAGTGGGCATATACTATTCACCCCCCTCTCAGTATAAGCTTGTGTTCTTCAACCCTTAACTACATTCACTTGACATCCCTTTCTTTATACCCCTAACTTCATACCCCTCACTTCATACCCATAACTTCATATCCCTAAATTCATACCCTTAACTAATTAAATTCTTATAAAAATCACTTCTTTAATCAATTAATATCTCATACCCCTAACTTCATACCCCTAACTAATTGAATACTTAAAAAAAAAACTTCTTTAACTAAACCCTAAACCCTTGATGTTAGGGGTATGAGACACTAATTGATTAAATAAGTGGTTTTTGTAAGTATTCAATTAATTAGGGATATGAAGTTAGGGGTATGAAGTTAGGGGTATGAGATATTAATTTATTAAAGAATTGGTTTTTGTAAGTATTCAATTAGTGAGGGGTATGAAGTGAGGGGTATAAAGAGAGGGGTATGAAGTTAGGGGTGTGAACAAAGGAGTATGAAGAAAGGGGTATTAATTTAGGGGTGTGAAGTGAGGGTATGAAGAAACATGGATTTTTTTGGATTTTCTAAAGTTTTTAAAAAAAATTGATTTTCTAATGTTTTTATTTTTTTTAATTTTTTTCTAATGTTAAAAAAATAAAATTTTAAAGTTTCTAAGAAAAAAAAGAAAAAAAAAAAGAAAGTTATAATTAAAATTTTAAAGTTCCTATTTTTTTTTAAATTAAATCTTACAATTAAAAAAAAACACTTCTTTAATCAATTAAGGTCTCATAACCCTAACTTCATACCCCTCATTTCATACCCCTCAATTCATACCCTTCAATTCATACCCCTAACTTCATATCCCTCACTTCAAAACCTTAAACCCTAACTTCATACATATTACATCATATCCATCACTTCATACCCCTAACTAATTAAATACTTACAAAAACCACTTCCTTAATCAATTAATGTCTCATACCCCTAACTAATTGAATACTTATAAAAACTACTTCTTTAACTAAACCCTAAACCCTAAAGTTAGGGGTATGAGACATTAATTGATTAAAGAAGTGGTTTTTGTAAGTATTCAATTAGTTAGGGGTATGAGACATTAATTGATTAAAGAATTTGTTTTTGTAAGTATTCAATTAGTGAGGGGTATGAAGTAATGGGTATGAAGTTAGGGGTGTGATGTGAGGGGTATGAAGAAATGGGTATGAAGTTAGGGGTGTGAAGTGAGGGGTATGAAGAAAAATTGATTTTGTTTTGAAAAAACATTGATTTTTTTCGATTTTCTAAAGTTAAAAAAAAAAATTGATTTTCTAAATTTTTTGAATTTTTTTTTTATTTTCTAACGTTTTGATTTTTTCTCTAGGGTTAAAAAATTAAAGTTAAAATTAAAATTTCAAAGTTCCTAAGAAAAAAATAAAAAATATTAAACTTAAAATTAAAATTTTAAATTTCCTATTTTTAATAAATTAAGGTCTCATACCCCAAGCTTCATACCCCTCAATTCACACCCCTTTCTTCATACCCCTCACTTCATACCCCTTTCTTCATACCACTCTTTTCATACCCTTAAATTTAATCAATTAATATCTCATACCCCTAACTTCATACCCTTCACTTCACACCCCTTTCTTCATACCCCTCACTTCATACCGCTTTCTTCATACCCCTAGCTTCATACCCCTAACTTCATACACCTTTCTTAATACTCTCTAACTTCATACCCTTAAATTCATACCCATTTATTCATACTCCTAACTTTATACCTCTTTATTACACCCCTTTCTTCATACCCCTCACTAAATACCCCTCACTTCATACCCCTAAATAATTGAATACTTACAAAAACCACTTTTTTAATCAATTAATGTCTCATATATCTTTCTTAATACCCATCACTTCATACCCCTAATTAATTGAATACTTACAAAAACCACTTCTTTAATAAATTAATGTCTCATACCCCTCACTTCATACCCGTAACTTCATATCCCTTTCTTCATACACCTAACTTCATAACTCATTATTCATACCTCTTTTTTCATACCCATCACTAAATACCCCTAAGTAATTGAATACTTATAAAAACCACTTCTTTAATCAATTAATGTATCATGTCCCTTTCTTCATACCCCTCACTTTTGAAGAACACAAGCTTATACTGAGATGGGGTGAACAATATAGCACCCACTTTTTACTTTATTTCTAAACCAATATCAATTAGTGTCCTTACTTGCAATAAGCAACTATACCAGTGTGCATTAATGACATAGATAGCAATAGTAAGCAAGTGCACAAATCACCACACACAATTGAGACACAAGATTTAACATGGTACCCCAATGTGGGGTAGTCCACAATATAATATTCTTATAATATTTCATAAATAAATATGGATACTTATCCCAATAAAAATGATTACTTTGATCTACTCAAAGCTATGCTATCCTGATCTGCTCATGTGGGCTCCACTTATCTTCTCAGCTAGGTTATCCACTGATCTACTCAACTAGGCTATCTACTAATCTGCTCAGCTAGGTAATCCACTAATCTATTGAGCTATGCTATCCACTGATCTACTCAACTAGGCAATCCACTGATCTGCTCAACTAGGCAATCCTTATCTGCTCAAGTGGGCTCTTCACTGATCTCCTTAGCTAGGTAACTAGTGTTGGTATTTTTTTCTATTTTTGTTCTATCTCTTTCACTACTCACAAATCTACCTCAATGCCTTATCACAAGGCTCAAACAATATTTCTAAAATGTTGTCCCAAATTTGTACTCAAGGCATTCAGAAAAATGCTCAAACAATCCTACTCAAATGTTGTCCCAAATATGTCCCAAAAACCTTCTCAAAGGCTCACTCAATCATGCACAAAATTTGCCTCAAATCTATCCATAAATTTTATCCCAAAAGACTTCTCAAAGGCTCAATCAATCATGCTCAAGTAGCACTCAAATCTCATACACATATCAACGAAGGTAAGGCTCAATGATGAACTCAACAATGAATGGCAATGTACTCTTCAATGGATGACAACGATGATCCACAATGATTTCAATAATGTATGATAAAAACTCTCTCAAATGGATTATAACAATGCTCAACAATGAACTCAACCATGTATGACAAATACTCTCTCAAATGGGTGATAACAATGCTCAAAAATGAACTCAACAATGTGTGACAAATACTCTCTCAAATGGATGATAACAATGCTCAACAATAAACTCTCAAATATATGGCATATGAGCTCTCTAATGAAAACCTCTCCAAGCAATAACAATGAGGAATTTTAGCCAACCAAGGACAATATCCACAAGTGATAGCAACATGTTATCAATAAAAAATTAAAATTAAAATTAAAATTAAATATTTAAAGGTCCTAAGAAAAAAAAAGAAAAAAGAAAAAAAATTAAAATTGAAATTTTAAAGTTACTAAGAAAAAAAGAAAAAAAATTAAAATTAAAATTTTAAAGTCCCTATTTCATTTTTTAAATTAAAGTTTAAAATTAAAAAAATTAAATAATTAAAATAAAAAAAACATTTCTTTAATCAATTAATGTTTCATACCCCTAACTTCATACCCCTCACTTCATACCCATAGCTTCATACTAAAAATTTAGACCCCTTTCTTCATACCCTAAACTTTAATCAATTAAGGTCTCATACCCCTAACTTCATACCCCTAAATTTATACCCCTCACTTCACACCCCTTTCAAACCCCTCACTGCATACCTTTTTCTTCATACCCCTAACTTCATACCCCTTTCTTCATACCCCTTTATTCATACCACATAACTTCATACCCCTTACTTCATACCTATTTATTCATACCCCTTTACCCCTAACTTTATACCCCTTTATTCATACCCCTCAATAAATACCCTTCAGTTCATACCCCTAAGTAATTTAATACTTACAAAAACCACTTTTTTAATCAATTAATATATTATATCCCTTTATTCATACCCTCACTTCATACCCCTTTCTTGACATCCCTAACTAATTGAATACTTAAAAAAACTACATCTTTAATAAATTAAGGTCTCATACCCCTCACTTTATACCCCTTACTTCATACCCCTCACTTCGTACCCCTAACTTCATACCCCTAACTAATTAAATACTTAAAAAAAACACTTCTTTAATCAATTAATGTTTCATACCCCTAAATTAATTTCTCTAACTAATCAAATACTTACAAAAATCACTTCTTTAAATAAACCCTAAACCCTAATCCCTAAACCTTGAAGTTCATGGTATGAGACACTAATTGATTAAAGAAATAGTTTTTATAAGTATTCAATTAGTTAAGGGTATGAAGTTAGGGGTATGAAGTTAGTGGTATGAAGTTAGGGGTATGAGACATCAATTGACTAAATAAATTGTTTTTATAAGTATTCAATTAGTGAGGGGTATGAAGAATGGGACACTATTTTTTAATCCCTTTCTTCACACCCCTCACTTCATACCCCTCACTTCATACCCCTTTCTTAATACCCCTAACTAAATGAATACTTACAAAAACTACTTCTTTAATCAATTAAGGCCTCATACCCCTCACTTCATACCCCTAACTTCATTCACTTTATACCCCTAACTTCATACCCCTTACTTCATACCCCTTTCTTCATACCCCTAAATTCATATCCCTAACTTCACACCCCTTTATTAACTCCCCATTCTTCATACCCATTTATTTATACCCCTCAATAACTACCCCTCACTTCATACCCTCGATTTTATAAAGATTTTGAAAAAAAATAGCTCATTCTAACATTTTGATTTTTTTCTAAGGTTAAAAAATTAAAATGTTAAATTTCTTAAGACAAAAAAGAAAAAAAAATTAAAGTTAAAATTAAAATTTTAAAGTTCCCAATTTTTATTTTTTAACTAAAGTTTATAATTAAAAAAAAACACTTCTTTAATCAATTAAGTTATCATACCCCTAACTTCATACCCCTCACTTCATACCCCTAACTTCATACCTCTAACTTCATACCCCTCAATTCATGCACCTTTCTTCATACCCCTCACTTCATACCCATTTCTTCATACCTCTATCTTCATACCCCTAAATTTAATATATTAAGGTCTCATACCCCTCACTTCACACCCATTTTTTCATACCCGTAACTTCATATCCCTTTATTCATACTACTTTCTTTATACCCCTAAATTCATACCCCCAACTTCATACTCCCTAACTTCATACCCCTAACTTCATACCCTTTTATTCATATCCCTAAATTCATATGCCTAACTTCATACCCCTTTATTCATACCCCTTTATTTATATCCTATTCTTTATACCCCTCACTAAATACTCCTCACTTAATACCCCTAAGTAATTGAATACTTACAAAAACCACTTCTTTAATCAATTAATTTCTCATATACCTTTCTTCATACCCCACTTCAAACCCCTTTCTTCATACCCTAACTAATTGAATACTTAAAAAAATACTTCTTTAATCAATTAATGTCTCATACCCCTCACTTCATACCCTAACTTCATTCACTTCATACCCATTTATTCATACTCGCTAACTTCATTCACCTAAATTTATACCCTTTTCTTCATATCCCTATCTTCATAACCCTTTATTCATACCCCTTTTTTCATATCCCTATCTAAATATCCCTCACTTCATACCCATGAGTAATTGAATACATACAAAAACCATTTCTTTAACCAATTAATATCTCATATCCCTTTCTTCGTACTCCTCACTTCATACCCATTTCTTCATACCCCTCACATCATACCCCTAAATTCATAATCCTTTCTTCATACCCATTTATTCACACCCATTTCTTCATACCCATTTATTCACACCCATTTCTTCATACCCCTTTATTCATACCCATCACTAAATACCCCTCACTTAATACACCTAAGTAATTGAATACTTAAAAAAACCACTTATTTATTCAATTAATGTCTCATATCTCTTTCTTCATACTCCTCACTTCATACCTCTTTCTTCATGCCCCCCACTTCACATCACTTTCTTCATACCCATCACTTCATACCCATTTTTTCATACCCCTTAAATTCTTACCCCTAAATTCATACCCTTTTTTCATACCCCTAACTTCATACCCCTTTCTTAATACCCCTTTCTTCATACCCTCACTTCATACCCCTAAGTAATTGAATACTTACAAAAACTACTTCTTTAATCAATTAATGTCTCATATCCCTTTATTTATACCCCTCATTTCATACCCCTAACAAATTGAATACTTACAAAAACCACTTCTTTAATCAATTAAGGTATCATACCCCTCACTTCATATCCCTAACTTCATTCACTTCATACCCCTTTCTTCATACTCCTAACTTCAGACCCCTCACTAGATACCCCTCACTTCATTTCCCTAAGTAATTGAATGCTTACAAAAACTAATTTTTTAATCAATTAATGTCTCATATCCCTTTCTTCATACCCCTCACTTCATATCTCTTTCTTCATACCCCTCACTTCATAGCCCTTTCTTCATACCCATAACTAATTGAATACTTACAAAAACCACTTATTTAATCAATTATGGTCTTATACCCCTCACTTCATACCCCTAGCTTCATTCACTTCATATCCATTTCTTCATACCCTTAACTTCATACCCCTTACTTCATACCCCTCACTTAATACCCCTAACTTCGTACCCCTAACTTCATACCCCGAACTAATTAAATTCTTACAAAAACCACTTCTTTAATCAATTAATATCTCATAACGCTAATTAAATGAGGTTAGGAGTATGAGATATTAATTGATTAAATAGGTAGTTTTTGTAAGTATTTAATTATTTAGGGGTATGAAGTGAGGGATATGAAGTTAGGGTTATGAAGTTAAGGGTATGAAACATTAATTGATTAAAGAATTGATTTTTGTAAGTATTCAATTAGTGAGGAGTATGAAGTGAGGAGTATGAGGTTAGGGGTATGAATTTAAGGGTATGGAGAAATGATATGAAGCTAGGAATGTGAAGTGAGGGGTATGAAGAAACATTGATTTTTTTTTTTGAAAACAAACATTAATTTTTTTCGATTTTTTAAAGTTTTCAAAATTTTTTGAAATTTTTTGATTTTCTAAAGTTTTTGAAAATTTTTGATTTTCTAAAGTTTTGATTTTTTTTGTTTTCTTTGTTAAAAAAATTATAATTTTCAAGTTCCTTAAAAAAAAGAAAAAAAATTAAAGTTAAAATTAAAATTTTAAAGTTCCTAATTTTGTTTTTTTAATTAAAGTTTACAATTAAAAAATTAAAAAAAAAAACTTCTTTATTCAATTCAAGTCTCATACCCCTAACTTCATACCCCTTATTTTGTATCCATAACTCCATGGACCTACCTTCATACCCATCAATTCATAACGTTTTCTTCATACCACTCACTTCATACCCCTTTCTTCATACCCCTCTCTTCATACCTCTAATTTTAATTAATTAAGGTCTCAAACCCCTAACTTCATACCCCTCACTTCACACCCCTTTCATCATACCCCTCACTTCATACCCATTTCTTAATACCCCTTTCTTCATACCCCTAAAATCATACCCGTAACTTCAATCCATTTTCTTAATAATTCATAAATATCCATAACTTCACACCCATTTCTTCATACCCCTAACTCCATACCATTTTTTCACACCCCTTTTTTCATACCCCTCACTAAATACCTCTCACTTCATACCCCTAAGTAATTAAATACTTACAAAAACCACTTCTTTAATCAATTAATGTCTCATATCCCTTTCTTCATACCCCTCACTTCATATCTCTTTATTCATACCCCTTATTTCATACCCCTAACCAATTGATTGCTTTTAAAAACCAATTATTTAATCAATTAAGGTCTCATACCCCTCATTTAATATTCCTAACTTCATTCACTTCATACCCCTTTCTTCATACCCCTCACAAAATACCTCTAACTTCGTACCCTTAAGTAATTGAATACTTACAAAAACCTAACTAACTTCATACCCCTCACTAAATACCTCTAACTTCGTACCCCTATGTAATGGCTCATATTCCTTTCTTCATACCCATCACTTCATACCCCTAACTAATTGAATACTTACAAAAACAACTTACTTAATCAATTAATGTTTGATACCCCTCACTTCATACCCCTAACTTCATACCTCTTTTTTCATACCCCTTAATTCATACCACTTTCTTCATACCCCTCACTTCGTACCCCTTTATTTATACCCTCTAACTTCATACCCCTAATTTCATACCCTTAACTTCATACCCCTCAATTCATACCCTTTTCTTCATACCCCTCACTTAATACCCCTCTCTTCATACCCCTAAATTTAATCAACTAAGGTCTCATACCCCTAACTTCATACCCCTAAATTTGTACCCCTCACTTCATACCCCTATCTTCATACCCCTAAATTTAATAAAATAAGTTCACATACCCCTAAATTCATATCCCTCACTTCACAACCCTTTCTTAATACCCCTCATTTCATACCCCTTTCTTCATACCCCTAAATTCATCCCCCTAATTTCATACCTCTTTATTCATAACCCTTTCTTGATACTCCCTAACTTCATACCCCTAAATTCATACCCCTAACTTCATACCCCTAATTTAATACTTACAAAAACCACTTATTTAATCAATTAAGGTCTCATATCCCTCACTTCATATCCCTATCTTCATAATCCTCACTTCATACCCATAATAAATTGAATACTTACAAAAACCACTTCCTTAATCATACCACTTTCTTCATACCTCTAACTTCATACCCCTTACTTCATACCCCTTTCTTCATACCCCTAACTTCATACCCCTTTTCTCATACCACCTAACTTTTTTCCTCTTTCTTCATACCCTTAAATTCATACCTATGACTTCATACCCATTTCTTCATACCCATCACTAAATACCCCTCAATTAATACCCCTAAGTAGTTAAAAACTTACAAAAACCACTTATTTAATTTTAAAGTTTCTAAGAAAACAATTAAAGTTAATATTAAAATTTTAAAGTTCCTAATTGTTTTTTTAATTAAAGTTTACATTTAAAAAATAAATAAAATTAAAAAAAAAAACACTTCTTTAATAAATTAAGGTGTCATACCCCTAACTTCATACACCTTTCTTCATACCCCTAACTTAATACCATTTCTTCATACCCCTTTATTAATATTCCCTAACTTCATACCCCTGGCTTCATATCCCTTTCTTCATACCCCTAAATTCATACCCCCTAACTTCACACCCCTTTCTTCATACCCCTAGCTTCATACCCCTTTCTTCATACCCCTTTCTTCATATCCCTCACTTCATACCCCTAAGTAATTGAATACTTAACAAAACCACTTCTTTAATCAATTAAGTTCTCATACCCCTAACTTCATACCCCTAACTTCATACCCCTCAATTCATACCCCTTTCTTCATACCCCTTACTTCATACCCCTTTCTTCATATCCCTTTCTTCATACCTCTTTCTTGATACCCCTCAATTCATACCCATTTATTAATACCCCTCTCTTCATACTCCTAACTTTAATCAATTAAGGTCTCATACCCTTAAATTCATACCCCTTTATTCATACCCCTTTCTTCATACCCCTAACTTCATACCCCTTTCTTCATATCTCTTTATTAATACTCCCTAACTTCATCCCCTTTCTTAATACCCCTTTCTTCATACCCTTAACTTCATACCCCTAACTTAATATCCCTTTATTCATACCCCTAACTTTATACCCCTTTATTCATACCCATTTCTTCATACCCTTCACTAAATACCCCTCACTTCATACCCCTAAGTAATTGAATACTTACAAAAATCATGTATTTAATCAATTAATGTCTCATATCCCTTTCTTCATACACCTCACTTCATACCCATTTCTTCAAACCCCTACCTAATTGAATAATTACAAAAACCACTTCTTTAATCAAATAATGTCTCATACGCCTCACTTCATACTCCTAAATTCATTCACTTCATATCCCCTAACTTCATACCCCTTTATTCGTACCCTTTTATTCATACCCCTTTCTTCATACCCATAACTTCATACCCCTTAATTCATATCCCTCAATTCATACCCCTAGCTTCCTACCTCTCACTTCACACCCTAAATAAAGTTATGGGTATGAATAAAGGGGTATGAAGTTAGGGGTATGAAGAAAGGGGTATGAAGTTAGGGGTGTGAAGTAAGGGATATGAAGAAACATTGATTTTTTTTTTTTTTAAATACATTGATTTGTTTCGATTTTCTAAAGTTTTTTAAAAAAATTGATTTTCTAATGTTTTGATTTTTTTTTATTTTTTTTCTAATGTTAAAAAATTAAAATTAAAATTTTGAAGTTCCTAAGAAAAAAGAAAAAAAATTAAAGTTAAAACTAAAATTTTAAAGTTTCTCATTTTTTTAAATTTAAATTTTACAATTAAAAATAAAGAGAAAAACCACTTCTTTAATTAGTTAAGGTCTCATACCCCTAACTTCATACAACTCACTTCAAACCCCTCATTTCATCCACCTAACTTCATACCCCTCAATTCGTACCCCTTTCCTCATACCCCTCACTTCATACCCCTTTCTTCATACCCCTAACTTTAATCAATTAAGGAATCATACCCATAACTTTAATAAATTAAGATCTTAGGGTTTAGGGGATAGGGTTTAGTGTTTATACGGTTTAGGATTTAGGGTTTTATGATTAAATATTTAGAGTTTTTGGTTTTAGGTTTTAGAGTTTTGGGTTTAGGGTTTAGGGTTTAGAGTTTAAGGTATTAAGTAAGGAGTTTGAAGTTAGGGATATGAAGTGAGGGGTATGAAGTTAGGGGTATGAAGAAAGGGGTATGAAGTTAGTGGTATGAATAAAGGGGTATGAAGTTAGGGGTGTGAAGTGAGGGGTATGAAGAAACATTGATTTTTTTTTTTAAATATTGATTTTTTTCAATTTTCTAAAGTTTTTGAAAAAATTTGATTTTCTAACGTTTTGATTTTTTGTTTTTTTTTCTAAGGTTAAAAAATTAAAGATAAAATTAAAATTTTAAAGTTTCTAAGAAAAAAATAAAAAAATAAAGTTTACAATTAAAATTTTAAAGTTCCAAATTATTATTATTATAATTAAAATTTACAATTAAAAAATATTAAAATTAAATAAAAACATTTCTTTAATCAATTAATGTCTCATACCCCTAACTTCGTACCCCTAACTTCATACCCCTCAATTCACACCCTTTTCTTCATACCCATCACTTCATACCCCTCAATTCACACCCTTTTCTTCATACCCCTCACTTCATAACCCTTTATTCATACCCCTAACTTTAATCAATTAAGGTCTCATACACCTAACTTCATACCCATTTCTTCATACCCTTAACTAAATACCCCTCATTTCATACCCCTAAGTAATTGAATACTTACAAAAACAACTTCTTTAATCAATTAATGTCTCATATCACTTTCTTCATAACTCGTTCTTCATACATTTAACTAATTTAATACTTACAAAAACATCTTCTTTAATAAATTAAGGTCTCATACCCCTCCCTTCATACCCCTAAATTCATTCACATAATACCCCTTACTTCATACAACTTACTTCATACCCCTTTTTTCATAATCATTTCTTCATACCCCTAACTTCATACCCCTTTATTCATACCCTTTTATTCATAGCCCTTTCTTCACAACCTCAATAAATACCCCTCACTTCATACCCCTAAGTAATTGAATACTTTTGAAAACCACTTCTTTAATCAATTAATGTCTCATTTTCCTTTCTTAATACCCCTCACTTCATACCCCTTTCTTCATACACATAACTAATCGAATACTTACAAAAACTACTACTTTAATCAATTAAGGTCTCATACCCCTCACTTCAAACCCCTAACTTCATTCACTTCATATCCATTTTTTCACACCCCTAACTAATTGAATACTTACAAAAACCACATATTTAATAAATTAAGGTCTCATACCCCTCACTTCATACCCCTAACTTCATTCACTTCATACCCCTTTCTTCATACCCCCTAACTTCATATCCATTACTTCATACCCCTCACTTCATAACCCTCACTTCATACCCCTAACTTCATACCCCTAACTAATTAAATAATTACAAAAACCACTTATTTAATCAATTAATGTCTCATACCCCTAACTTCATTTCTCTAACTAATTGAATACTTACAAAAACTACTTCTTTAACTAAAATTTGAACCCTAAACCCTGAAGACAGGGGTATGAGACACTAATTGATTAAATATGTGGTTGTTGTAAGTATTCAATTAGTTAGGGGTATGAAGTTAGGGGTATGAGACATTAATTGATTAAAAAAATTGTTTTTGTAAGTATTTAAATAGTGAGTGGTATAAAGTGAGGGGTATGAAGTGAGGGGTATGAGGAAAGGGATGTGAAGTGAGGGGTATGAAGAAAAGGATATGAATTTAGGGGTGTGAAGTGAGGGGTAGGAAGAAACATTGAATTTTAATTTTGAAAAAAAACATTGATTTTTTAGTATTTTCTAAAGTTTTTGATTTTTTTTTTTTTTCTAACGTTTTGATTTTTTTTGTTTTTTTTCTAAGGTTAAAAAATTAAAATTAAAATTAAATATTTAAAGTTCCTAAGAAAATAAAAGAAGAAAGAAATAAAATTAAAATTGAAATTTTAAAGTTCCTAAGAAAAAAAGAAAAAAAGAAAAAATTTAAAGTTCCTATTTTTTTTTAATTTGAGTTTACAATTAAAAAAATTTTAAAAATTAAAAAATATATTTCTTTAATAAATTAATTTTTCATACCCCTAACTTCATACCCCTCACTTAATACCCCTAGATTAATACCAAAACTTTATACCCCTCAATTTATACCCCTTTCTTCATACCCTAAACTTTAATTAATTAAGGTCTCATACCCCTAACTTCATACCCCTCACTTCACACCCCTTTCAAACCCCTCACTTCATACACCTTTCTTCATAACCCTAACTTCATACCCCTTTCTTCATACCTCTTTATTCATATCCCTAAATTCATACCCCTTACTTCATACCCCTTTCTTCATACCCCTAACTTTATACCCCTTTATTCATACCCCTCAATAAATACCCTTCACTTCATACCCCTAAGTAATTTAATACTTACAAAAATCACTTCTTTAATCAATTAATGTATCATATCCCTTTATTCATACCCTCACTTCATACCCATTTATTCATATCCCTAACTTAATTCACTTCATACCCCTTTCTTCACATCCCTAAATAATTGAATACTTACAAAAACCACATATTTAATGAATTAAGGTATCATACCCCTCACTTCATACCCCTTGCTTCATACCCCTCACTTCGTACCCCTAACTTCATATCCCAAAATAATTAAATACTTACAAAAACCACTTATTTAATAAATTAATGTCTCATACCTCTAAATTCATTTCTCGAACTAATCAAATACTTACAAAAACCACTTCTTTAACTAAACCCTAAACCCTAATCCCTAAACCCTAAAGTTTAGGGTCTGAGACACTAATTGATTAAATAAATGGTTTGTATAAGTATTAAAATAGTTAAGGGTATGAAGTGAGGGGTATGAAGTTAGGGGTATGAGACATTAATTGACTAAAGCAATTGTTTTTATAAGTATTCAATTAGTGAGGGGTATGAAGAAAGGGGTATTCTTTTAATCCCTTTCTTCACACCCCTCACTTCATACCCCTATATTCATAACCCTCACTTCATACCTCTTTCTTAATACCCCTAACTAAATTAATACTTACAAAAACCACTTATTTAATCAATTAAAGCCTCATACCCCTCACTTCATACCCCTAACTTCATTTACTTTATACCCCTTTCTTCATATCCCTTACTTCATACCCCTAAATTCATATCCCTAACTTCACACACCTTTATTGACTCCCCTTTCTTCATACCCATTTATTTATACCCCTCACTTCATACCCCTATGTAATTGAATACTTACAAAAAACACTTATTTAATTAATTAATGTCTCATATCACTTTCTTAATACCCCTCACTTCATACCCATTTTTTCATACCCCTTTCTTCACACATTTAACTAATTGAATAATTGCAAAAACCACTTCTTTAATCTATTAAGGTCTCATACCCCTCATTTCATACCTCTAACTACATTCACTTCATACCCCTTTCTTTATACCCCTAACTTCATATCCATAACTTCATACCTTTAACTAATTAAATTCTTATAAAAACCACTTACTTAATCAATTAAAATCTCATACCCCTAACTTCATACCCCTAACTAATTGAATACTTAAAAAAAACACTTATTTAACTAAACCCTAAATCCTAAACCCTTGAAGTTAGAGGTATGAGGCACTAATTGATTAAAGAAGTGGTTTTTGTAACTATTCAATTAGTTAGGGATATGAAGTTAGGGGTATGAAGTTAGGGATATGATTATCAAATAATTATTTTTTGTAAGTATTCAATTAGTGAGGGGTATGAAGTAATGGGTATAAAGAGAGGGGTATGAAGTTAGGGGTGTGAAGAAATGGGTATGAAGAAAGGGGTATGAATTTAGGGGTGTGAAGTGAGGGTATAAAGAAACATTGATTTTTTTGGATTTTCTAAAGTTTTTGAAAAAAAAAAAATATTTTCTAATGTTTTGATTTTTTTTTTCTTTTCTAAGGTTAAAAAAATACAATTTTAAAGTTTCTAAGAAAAAAATTAAAAAAATTAAAGTTAAAATTAAAATTTTAAAGTTCCTATTTTTTTAAAATTAAATTTTACAATTAAAAAAAACACTTCTTTAATCAATTAAGATCTCATATCCCTAACTTCATACCCATCACTTCATACCCCTAACTTCATACCCCTCAATTCATACCCTTAAATTCACACCCCTAAATTCATACCCATCACTTCACAACCCTAAACCCTAACTTCATACATCTTACTTCATACCCATCACTTCATACCCCTAACTAATTAAATACTTACAAAAACCACTTCCTTAATCAATTAATGTATCATACCCCTAGCATTCATACCCCTAACTAATTGAATACTTATAAAAACCACTTCTTTAACTAAACACTAAACCCTGAAGTTAGGGGTATGAGACACTAATTGATTAAAGAAGTGTTTTTTGTAAGTATTCAAATAGTTAGGGGTATGAGACATTAATTGATTAAAGAATTTGTTTTTGTAAGTATTCAATTAGTGAGGGATATGAAGTGAGGGGTATGAAGTTAGAGGTATGAATTTAAGGGTATGAAGAAAGGGGTATGAAGTTAGGGGTGTGAAGTGAGAGGTATGAAGAAACATTGATTTTTTTCGATTTTCTAAAGTTTTTAAAAAAATATTGATTTTTTAACGTTTTGATTTTTTTTTTCTAGGGCTAAAAAATTTAAGTTAAAATTAAAATTTGAAAGTTCCTAAGAAAAAAATAAATAAACTTAAAATTAAAATTTTAAATTTCCTATTTTTAATCAATTAAGGTCTCATACCCCTAACTTCATACCCCTCAATTCATACCCATCACTTCATACCCCTTTCTTCATACTCATATCTTCATACCCTTAACTTTAATCAATTAATATCTCATATCCCTAACTTCATACCCCTCACTTCATACCCCTTTCTTCATACCCCTATCTTCATACCCTTCATACCCCTATATTCATACCCCTATCTTCATACCCCTAACTTCATACCCATTTCTTCATACACATTTCTTAATACTCTCTAACTTCATACCCTTAAATTCATACCACTTTCTTCATACTCCTAACTTCATACATATTTATTACACCCCTTTCTTCATACCCCTCACTACATACCCCTCCCTTCATACCCCTCACTTCATACCCCTAAGTAATTGGATCCTTACAAATACCACTTATTTAATCAATTAATGTCTCATATCTCTTTATTCATACCACTCATTTCATACCCCTAATTAATTGAATACTTATAAAAACCACTTCTTTTATCAATTAATTTCTCATACCCCTCACTTCATACACCTAACTTCATACCCCTTTCTTCATACACCTAGCTTCATACCTCTTTCTTCATACCCCTCACTAAAAACCCCTAAGTAATTGAATTCTTATAAAAAACACTTCTTTAATCAATTAATGTATCATGTCCCTTTCTTCATACCCCTCACTTCTTAAGAACACAAGCTTATACTGAGAGGGGGGGTGAACACTATAGTGTCCACTTTTTAATTTCTTTCCAAACCAATATCAATTAGTGTCCTTAATTGTAATAACAAAATATACCAGTGTGCATTAATGACATAGATAGCAATAGTAAGCAAGTTCACAAATCACCACATAGAATTGAGACACAAGATTTAATGAGGTTCCCCAATGTGGGGTAGTCCATAAGATAAACTCCTTATAATATTTCACAAATAAATAGGGATCCTTATCCCAATATAAATGATTACTTTGATCTGCTCAAAGCTAGGATATCTTGATCTGCTCAGGTGGGCTCCACTAATCTAATCAACTAGGCTATCCACTGATCTGCTCAGCTAGGCAATCCACTAATCTGCTCAGCTAGGCTATCCACTGATCTGCTCAGCTAGGCAATCCACTAATCTGCTCAGCTAGGCAATCCATTGATCTACTCAGCTAGGCAATCCACTGATCTGCTCAGCTAGGCAATCATGATTTTCTCAGGTGGGCTCTTCACTAATTTGCTCAGCCAGGTAACTAGTGTTGGTATGTTTTTCTATTTTTGTTCTATCTCTTTCACTGCTCACAAATCTACCTCAATGCCTTCTCACAAGTCTCAAATAATCTTGCTCAAATATTATCCCAAATTTGTACTCAAGGCCTTCACAAAAAGGCTCAAACAATCTTGCTCAAATGTTGTCCCAAATCTGTCCCAAAAGCCTTCTCAAAGGCTCACTCAATCATGCACAAAATCTGCCTCAAATTTGTCCATAAATTTTGTCCCAAAAGCCTTCTCAAAGGCTCAATAAATCATGCTCAAGTAGCACTCAAATATCATCCACAAATAAATGAAGGTAAGGCTCAATGATTAACTCAACAATAAATGGCAAAGTAATCTTCAATGGATGACAACAATGATCCACAATGATCTCAACAATGTATGAAAAATACTCTCTCAAATGGATGATAACAATGCTCAACAATGAACTCAACCATGTATGACAAATACTCTCTTAAATAGATGATAACAATGCTCAACAATGAACTCAACCATGTATGACAAATACTCTCTCAAATGGATGATAACAATGCTCAACAATGAACTCTCAAATATATGGCAAATGAGCTCTCTAATGAAAACCTCTCCAAGCAATAACAATGAGGAATTTTAGCCAACCAAGGACAATCTCCACAAGTGATAACAATAGGTTCTCAATAATATCTCCCTCATGCAATATCAATAAGATCTTCAATAAACAAGCACAACTCCCTCAAGCAAAGAGCTCTCAAATAGCCAAAAATAATCTCTTAAAATAAAAGATAAATGTATCCACAAGTGACTAACAAATGATCTCCTCAATGGTCTTATATAGTGGCAATGTACTCAACAAGTAACCAACAATAATTTCCTCAAGCAATGGCAAAAACCTCCTCAATAATGGCAATACTCTCAATGAACTCCACTAAAGTATTAATGAACTCAAGCATCAATTTTATCCACAAAATTGATTTTCTAATCCATCCACTTCTTCTTAATAGCAAAGGCACATAATCAAGCAATTTTTCTTTGACTTCAAACTCTAACTCATGTGCATGTCTTCTACTTTAAGGTGGCAATTAACTAGATCTCAAGTTCCTAGTTTAATTTCATAATTAAATCATGCACTAGAACATATAACAAGTTCAACACTTTCCAACCTTATGACTCTTTAATTTTTGTTAATACATACAGCAAACACCTATGCTTCTATGAGGTTGATTTGAGTTGAGATCATTGTGGATCATTGTTGTTATCCATTTAAGAATACATTACCATTCATTTTTGAGTTCATCTTTGAGCTTTGCCTTAATAGAGTTGTGGATGAGTTTTGAGTGCTACTTGAGCATGACTGATTAAGCCTTTGAAGAAGGCCTTTGGGATAGATTTGTGGATAGACTTGTGGTAGTTTGTGTATTATTGTTTGAGCCTTTTAGAAGACCTTTATGAACAGTTTTGGGACACATTTGAGGACAGATTTTAGGATAGATTTGAGGACAGATTTATGGATAGATTTATGGACAGATTTAGGGCAAGTTCTTGATGAGATTTCTAGAGTAGATTTTGACAAGTTGTTGGTGAGCTTGTTGGAGCAAAATTGGGCAAGTTCTTGGTGAGATTGCTAGAGCAGCTTTGAGCAAGTTCTTGGTGAGCTTGCTTGAGCATATTTCACAAGTTATGTGTGAGCTTGTTAAGAAAGTTCTATGTGATCCTATTGAACAGGTTCTATGTGAGCCTATTGAGTAGGTTCTTAGTGAGCCTATTGATAGAGCTTTGGAGGTGACAGAGTACATAGGATAGATTCTTAGTGGATAGAGATCCAGCAGCCATCATAGTTGAAGATATATCTAAGTGAGGAGTCTTCAAGTGGAGATAGGTCCACCAGTTAGTGTAGTAGAGATACAAATTCATCTAGAAGATCACATAGCCAGAGTAGAAGGAGAAAGAATTCTCCTATGGAAGAGATCCACAAAATTGAGATTAGGGGATCAACATCTCCTTTTGATAGATATCCATAAACATTGTAACTGGGAGTGATTTCTAAAGAGAATTATTGAGAAAGTTTTAGTAAAATATTTTCTCCGTGGAGTAGCCCACATTGGGTGAACCAAGTAAATTGTGATGTATCTATTGTGTATGGTTTATGTGCATTGCTTTGATTACTGCTATTGATACTACTATCTTTACACAACATAATATTGAATTGGAAGAAAAAGTAAAAAGTGGTCGTATATTGTTCACCCCCCTCTCAGTATAAGCTTGTGTTCTTCAACCCCTAACTACATTCACTTCATACCCCTTTATTTATACCCCTAACTTCATACCCATAACTTCATATCCCTAACTTCATACCCTTAACTAATTAAATTCTTATAAAAATCTCTTCTTTAATAAATTAATATCTCATACCCCTAACTTCATATCCCTAACTAATTGAACACTTAAAAAAAATGCTTCTTTAACTAAACCCTAAACCCTAAACCCTTGATGTTAGGGGTATGAGACACTAATTTATTAAATAAGTGGTTTTTGTAAGTATTCAATTAGTTAGGGATATGAAGTTAGGGGTATGAAGTTAGGGATATGAAGTTAGGGATATGAGACATTAATTTATTAAAGAATTGGTTTTTGTAAGTATTCAATTAGTGAGGGGTATGAAGTGAGGGGTATAAAGAGAGGGGTATGAAGTTAGGGGTGTGAATAAAGGGGTATGAATTTAGGGGTGTGAAGTGAGGATATGAAGAAACATTGATTTTTTTGGATTTTCTAAAGTTTTTTAAAAAAATTGATTTTCTAATGTTTTTATTTTTTTGTTTTTTTTCTAAGGTTAAAAAAATAAAATTTTAAAGTTTCTAAGAAAAAAAATGAAGTTAAAATTAAAATTTTAAAGTTCCTATTTTTTTTTAAATTAAATCTTACAATTAAAAAAAAAACACTTATTTAATCAATTAAGGTCTCATACCTCTAACTTCATACCCCTCACTTCATACCCCTCAATTCATACCCTTAAATTCATACCCCTAACTTCATACCCATCACTTGACAACCCTAAACCCCAACTTCATACATATTACATCATATCCATCACTTCATACCCCTAACTAATTAAATACTTACAAAAACCACTTCCTTAATCAATTAATGTCTTATACCCCTAACTTCATACCCCTAACTAATTGAATACTTATAAAAACTTCTTTAACTAAACCCTAAACCCTGAAGTTAGGGGTATGAGACATTAATTGATTAAAGAAGTGGTTTTTGTAAGTATTCAATTAGTTAGGGGTATGAGACATTAATTGATTAAAGAATTGGTTTTTGTAAGTATTCAATTAGTGAGGGGTATGAAGTTAGGGGTATGAAGAAAGGGGTATGAAGTTAGGGGTATGAAGAAATGGGTATGAAGTTAGGGGTGTGAAGTGAGGGGTATGAAGAAACATTGATTTTTTTTTATTTTCTAAAGTTTTTGAAAAAAAAATTGATTTTCTAACGTTTTGATTTTTTTTCTAAGGTTAAAAAATTAAAATTAAAATTAAAATTTGAAATTTCCTAAGAAAAAAAGAAAAAAAATTAAACTTAAAATTAAAATTTTAAATTTCCTATTTTTAATAAATTAAGGTCTCATACCCCAAACTTCATACCCCTTTCTTCATACCCCACACTTCATACCCATTTCTTCATACCCCTATTTTCATACCCTTAACTTTAATAAATTAATATCTCATACCCCTAAATTCATACCCATCACTTCACATCCCTTTCTTCATACCCCTCACTTCATACCACTTTCTTCATACCCATTTCTTCAAACCCCTAGCTTCATACCCCTAATTTCATACCCTTTTCTTCATACACATTTCTTAATACTCTCTAACTTCATACCCTCAAATTCTTACCCCTTTCTTCGTACTCCTAACTTCATACCTCTTTATTACACCCCTTTCTGCATACCTCTCACTAAATACCCCTCACTTCATACCCCTAAGTAATTGAATCCTTAAAAATACCACTTATTTAATCAATTAATGTCTCATATCTATTTCTTAATACCACTAACTTCATACCCCTAATTAATTGAATACTTACAAAAACCACTTCTTTAATAATTAATGTCTCATACCCCTCACTTCATACCCCTAACTTCATACCCCTTTCTTCATACACCTAACTTCATACCTCTTTATTCATACCTCTTTCTTCATACCCCTCACTAAATACCCCTAAGTAATTGAATACTTATAAAAACCACTTACTTAATCAGTTAATGTATCATGTCCCTTTCTTCATACCCCTCACTTATAAAGAACAAAAGCTTATACTAAGAGGGGGTGAACAGTATAGCACCCACTTTTTACTTTATTTCCAAACCAATATCAATTAGTGTCCATAATTGCAATAACCAACTATACCAGTGTGCATTAATGACATAGATAGCAATAGTAAGCAAGTGCACAAATCACCACAAATAATTGAGACACAAGATTTAACGTGGTTTCCCAATGTGGGGTAGTCCACAAGATAATCTTCTTATAATATTTCATAAATAAATAGGGATCCTTATCCCAATACAAATGATTAATTTGATCTTATCAAAGCTAGGCTATCCTGATCTGCTGATGTGGGCTCCACTGATCTTCTTAGCTAGGCTATCCACTGATCTACTTAGCTAAGCTATCGACTAATCTGCTCAGCTAGGAAATCCACTAATCTATTGAGATAGGCTATCCACTGATCTGCTCATCTAGGCAATCCACTGATCTTCTCAGCTAGGCAATCCTTATCTGCTTAGGTGGGCTCTTCATTGATCTCCTCAACTAGGTAACTAGTGTTGATATTTTTTTCTATTTATGTTCTATCTCTTTCATTGCTCACAAATATGCCTCAATGCCTTCTCACAAGGCTCAAACAATCTTGCTCAAATTTTGACCCAAATTTATACTCAAGGCCTTCACAAAAAGGCTCAAACAATCCTACTCAAATGTTGTTCCAAATCTATCCATAAATCTATCCCAAAAACCTTCTCAAAGGCTCACTCAATAATGCATAAAATTTACCTCAAATCTATCCAAAATTTTTATCCCAAAATCCTTCTCAAAGGCTCAATCAATCATGCTCAAGTAGCACTCAAATATCATCCACAAATCAATGAAGGTAAGGCTCAATGATGAACTCAACAATGAATGGAAATGTACTCTTCAATGGATGACAACAATGATCCACAATGATCTCAAAAATGTATGATAAATATCTCTCAAATGGATTATAACAATTCTCAACAATGAACTCAACCATGTATGACAAATACTCTCTCAAATGGATGATTACAATGCTCAAAAATTAACTCAACCATGTATGACAAATACTCTCTCAAATGGATGATAACAATGCTCAACAATGAACTCTCAAATATATGGCAAATGAGCTCTCTAATGAAAACCTCTCCAAGCAATAACAATGAGGACTTTTAGCCAACAAAGGACAATATCCACAAGTGATAGAAATATGTTCTCAATAATATCTCCCTCATGCAATGTCAATAAGATATTTAATAAATAAGCACAACTCCCTCAAGCAAAGAGCTCTCAAATAGCCAACAATGATCTCTTCAAATAAAATACAAATGTATCCACAAGTGACTAGCAAATGATCTCCTCAATGGTCTCAAATAGTGGTAATGTACTCAACAAGTAACCAACAATAATATCCTCAAGCAATGGCAAAAACCTCCTCAATAATGGCAATACTATCAATGAACTCCACTAAAGCAATAATGAAATCAAGCATCAATTTTGTTCACAAAATTGATTTTCTAATCCATCCACTTCTTCTTAATAGCCAAGGCACATAATCAAGCAATTTGTCTTCAAATTCAAACTCTAAATCATGTGCATGTCTTCTAATTCAAGGTGGTAATTAACTAGGTCTCAAGTTCCTAGTTTAATTTCATAATTAAATCATGCACTAGAACATATAACAAGTTCAACATTTTCCAACCTTATGACTCCCTAATTTTTATTAATACATATAGTAAAAACCTATGCTTTAATTTTTAATTCCACACCTTATAACTCCACATACAACAATCACAAATATTTAACTTCAAACCTTATAACTCCCTAAGCACATACAATAATCATTTATTTTTACTAAATACCTTATAACTCCCTAGTTATAATAGAAATGATTTTCAATGCACCAAAACTTTGGCAATATCAAATATTACCATGCGCTAGAGATAAGTACCTTTTTACTAAATGTCTTTGCCAAAATTAATGTGCCTTCACCATCTTCGAAATCGTTAATGCCTTGCCAAAAATAATGCACCTTCACATATTTTCGGGAGTCGAACTCTATTCCTATCACTTAGTTCTGTGAAGTGCTTATCACATGGGCATCAACCCACATTGGGATTTAATCCCAAACACCCAACTTTGACTACGCTCAAATCTAAAAAACTCAAATTGCCTTCCTTAGCAAAACGCTTTGCCCTTGGAAGGATTCGAACAATGAACCTACCTTGTGCAAAGTTCATGCGCTACCAACTGCAATATAGGCTCTTCCATGACGTCATTTTACTGCGCTGTCTCCTTGACCTTGCTCTCAAACAAAAATTATTTTTCTTTATTTCTTCGTTGCTTCCCTTTTGACGATTTTCCCTCATGTGCAATTATTCCCAAGCTCTTATAAACAAAGGTTTTACCTTTTATTTATATGCACCTCCATGCCTTCGAATGACGTTGATGGATTTTATTAATCTCCCCAACCATTGCACGTTGATGAATAATAAAATTCAACTTTAGACCTTAGAATTATTAAATAAGAATTTAATAATTCACCTCTTAACTTTGAATTGGGATATTTCCTTCATTATTTTGAATTTTGCCATGAAACTTTTTGCACCTAGGTTTTATTTGAAAAAAAATTCATTCATCATTATTTGGAGAAGTCTTAGCATAGTGGTTTTAATGAAAAACCCTTTCCAATGGTTTTAATAAAAACCCTTTCCATTGGTTTCAATAAAAACCTTTACCATTGGTTTTAATGAAAACACTTGCCATTGGTTTTAATAAAAACCTTTACCATTGGTTTTAATGAAAACACTTGTCATTGGTTTTAATAAAAACCTAGAGGACCTTGGTTTTTTGGTCGTTGTAGCCTGTTTCTACGAAGATGGGGGGAAGATTTTGACCCTGAAACTCAGTCTATCAACATCGCTCTGATTTGGATCAAACTCCATGGGCTTCCCCCATAGTTCTTCTACAATGATGCACTCAAAGGCATCACTCAACCGATTGGAGATTTAGTCACCATCGACCCTGCTACCCGAGCCAAAACCAGAATGACCTATGCTCGTTTCTGCGTCATGGCTAATCTAGATTCGGCTCTGCCTACCTGCATTGGCATCACTTGCGGGAGCTTCAGAAGACGTCAAGGAGTTGAGTACGAGAACAAGCCCGCTTTTTGTTTGGAGTGCAACACTCAGGGCCACCTGGCTTCTCAATGCCCTTCTAAAAAAAAAAGATATCCCCAACGATTCAAATAGGAATAAGGATTCCTAGATCCCCAACACCTAGAAAAAGGCTTCTGGCAGGGGCTGTAGCTATTCTGCAAGCCCCCCTAAAACCTCTGCTCCCAACCATGTAAGTTCTCTGCCTTCTCGTTCCAATCAATTTGCTCCCTTAAATAATCTTCATACTAGAGAGGACATCTCCGATGACCTTCCCATAGATCCAAACATCTCATCCACACCCACTATGATTCAGTCTCCCTTGTCCAAGGGTAAGGCTGTAATGACCTCCCCAAACTCACCCTCAGATTCTAGTCCCTCTCACCTTCCTCTTCCCTTCCCAACCCTTCCCCCGACTCAGAACTGTCCTCTTACCCTCTCCCCTGAGTCTGTTGCCCTGTGCTAGTCTCCTCACTCACCATCCCCCCATCGGCTTGTCCTTGGGACTAACACCACTGACATTCTCCAAACTTCTAGCCCGTTGAAATCTCTCATTCCCGCACCCAAAGCTGATGTCAACAAAGAATAGAGAATGGGAAGACCGTCCAATGCAAAAAAGCTTGCCAAAGCAGCTGAGATTGAAATGGCTGATGGGTTTGTGCCTACCTCCTTGGGCCTTATTTCCGAACAACCCACCCACCTATATTTGGATGAGGTTAGACCTAAACTTACTCCATCTCAAGGGAGAGCAAAGGTCGCAAAGAAAACCCCAATTCAACTCGATGAAGTTTGTCTCTTGGAATGTCAGAGGCCTCAATGGAACTGCTAAACAAAGGACTGTCAAATTGGTGAGAAAAAACCTAAAACCAAATATCATGTTTCTTCAAGAATCTAAACTGGACGAGAATAGCAGCACTCAAGTTTGCAAGCTAATCTAGGAAAATAGCAATTTTGCCTTTTGTCCCTCCTCAGGGGCTTTTGGGGGTCTCCTTTGTTTGTGGGATCCGACAACTATTGAGGGGAGAGTTATTTCAGTCTCTGACAGAACCATCAACATTTTGTTCACTAATAAAGTCACTAACCTTCAATGGATTGCCACCAATGTTTATGGACCAAACAGTCCTGTCAACAGAAGATTGTTGTCGGATAACATTTTCGTAATGCACAATAACTTTCCTGACTTTCCATGGATGCTCTGTGGTGATTTCAATACTCCCCTTCACCTGTTTGACAAGAAAGGAGGCAATCCGATCACTAGCAGCTGCATTGAAGATTTTAGCAATTTTGTCAACCTCAACGAGCTAATGGACATGCCGCTCCAAGGATCCAACTACACTTTGAGCAACATACGAGTGGGCATTCACCACATCCAAATTTGTCTTGAGAGATTTCTCTTATCCAAAGATCTCATTCCTATTTTTGGCGATGTCAGGCTTTATAGCCACCCAAAAATTGGATCTAATCACAACCCTCTTATTCTGGATTGTTCCCACCCTCAGCAAACCTTCAAAACCCCTTTCAGGTTTGAAAATATGTGGCTCACCCATCCAAATTTAGGTCAGTGTATTCGACAATGGTGGCAGCAAAACCTTTATCCAAACCCTCTCTCGAATATGTTCCTCAAACTCAAAGCGGTCAACCTCAAGCTAAAATGCTGGAACAAGGAGGTTTTCGGTAACCTCTTTACCGAAAAAAAGCATCTAATGGATGAGCTCAAAAGGGTGGAAAATCTGATTCAGGGATGGGATTAGAGGGTCAAAACTTTCATGGAGGAAAAAAGCCTCCTTTCAAACTATCACAATGCCTTGGCTAAGGAAGAGTCCTACTGGAGGCAAAAATCTAGAAGCCTCTGGCTCAAAGAAGGAGACACCAACATGAATTTTTTCCATGCTTCCACCATGCACCACAGAGGCTCAAATAAAATCTCTGAGTTGACCAAGGCTGATGGTACCATTGCCTCTGACATCCATGCTATCAAACAGGAAGCTGTGTGCCACTTCCAGGAAATCTTAGGTCCAAGTGTTGACTGCAACCCCTGCACAACAAGTTCTCTGCTTCAGAACATACCAAAGTTGGTTTCTAACGATGATAATGGGAAATTGCTCCAATTCTTCATTGAAGAGGAGATCAAAGATGCTCTATTTGCAATGGAACCTGATAAGGCCCCTGGACCCGATGGCTTCCCACCCCGATTTTTTCAACACTTTTGGGATATTGTGGGCCCTGATGTTGTTGCTGTGGTTAAATTATTCCAGAGAGCCAAAAAGATGCCGAGAGAAGCCAATTCCACCTTCATTGTTTTAATTCCCAAGTCCAATGATCGTGCTTCTCTCTCCGACTTCAGACCTATTAGTCTCTGTAGTGTCATCTACAAACTTATCACCAAAGTCATGGCAAACAGATTGAAAGACATCCTTCCCTCCATCATCGACCAGTGCCAAGGGAGCTCGGTCAAAGGTAGATTTATTGTTGATGGAGTGATAACCATCCACAAATTGGCCCATTAGGCATCTAAAAATAAAAAACCCAGTATGTTCCTTAAGCTTGACATGAACAAGGCTTTTGATCGGGTTTCCTGGAAATTCCTATTCAAGGTCCTTGAGAAGTTTGGGTTTCACAAAGAATGGGTCAATATGGTTCATGAATGTATCTCTACTTCTTGGTTCTCTGTTCTTATCAATGGTTCACCTGTTGACTTATTTCAAAGTTTCAAAGGCATCCGTCAAGGGAACCCTCTGTCACCCTTCCTCTTCATCATTCTAGTTAAAACCCTTGGAAGAACCCTTACCGCTGCTTGCAACAATGGACTCGTCTCCGAGATCAAACTAGCCTCAACAACCAATGCCATTTCCCATCAACAGTTTGTGGATGATACTATTCTATCCTCTCATGCTTCTGTTCCCGAAGCAAAAATCATTAAGAACATTCTTGATTCTTATGAAGAGGCGGTTGGCCAAAAAGTCAATTACCGCAAAAGCAAGCTATACTTTCTCAATACTCCCATCCACAGGCAAAACAGGATTGCTAAGATCCTTGGGTGTTGTTGGTCCGACTTTCATACACACCCTATGAAGAAGGAGCATGAAACTCTGATAACACTTATACGGGATAAATCCCACTCACTTTAGGATCTAGCTGGTTATCCAAGGTGTGAGTTATAGAGTCGGGTCGAATGTCAATTCACTCTTTTCCGCTTCTGGAATAGTCTTCAATATGGAATGTCTGTTACCTTACAACGGGCTCTGAACTTGCTCAGTAGTGTTTAGGAGTTGTCACTTGTTGACAATCAGATTTAAAGTTAATTCTTTGATCTAGCTCTTATGGGTCAGCTGATTTAAATAAAGGACAAATTAAAGAAAATAAAAATGGATCATTTCACGGTAAAACAAAGAGGGTAGGGTAAGGCAAAAAGAGAAGTCTATCAAACTTAGTTGTAAAACCTAAACTACCAATTTTATTTATACTATCAGCTTCACAACAGAACAAATCAAAGAAGAAAGTGTCCAGTTTTCTAAGATCACTTTCTACTAAGAGCATAAGGCAGAGATGGAACAGATCTAACAGAAAATTATAAACCGAAGGGAAGTCGGTTAAAATTGATATCTTTCACCGGCAGCCTAGCTCACACAGTGAGGACAGAGCAATTAGAACAGACCTGAACCTCAAATCTGTAATTTTCCCTAGCATACAATAGAACAAATGAAGCCTAACAACATATTTAATCTTGATAACACAGATTCACAGCATATATTTAATAAACTTTAATGAAACGGATAACAAAAGAAGATGAACTTATCACAATCCGCAAAAGATTAGGCTCCTGGCCATGCTATCACAGAAAACAAAAGCACATCAACTCCAAGTCCAGAAACAAAGTATTTAACAATCTTTGCAAGAAATTGCTTCAATAGTCTTTTATTTCTAAGTTTTCGCCTCCTGCGATTACATTGAGAAGAAGTATTTATAGACTCAGGACAGACCCTGATCTTTTCAGAAATATCTTCTTCTCCAACCCTAAATCTTATCATCTTAAACCCTAGGACCCGGGTTTTACAATATAAAGCCATTTAAAACAAAGTCCGGATAAAACTTAACCACTCTGCAAATCAGTGCAGTCACTTGCCATAAATGGAGAAGATAGAATTCGAATGCCACTTGCATTCACCCGTAACTATGAATAAATGTCTTCATTAATGCCCTCGGGTAATTTGGATGAATCACCACTTCTCTGACATTTCATCTCCGCAGAGCCATCCCCGAGTTGAAAATCTCTGCAAGCTATTAATTCTGCCATAAATTTTCATTAAATGCATTCACCGGCAAAATCCGGTAACTATGTGCAGATATTTTCATTTCCTGGCCAATTCTCGACATATTCCACTATGGGCAGCAGCTTAGTCACCGTAAAGTCTCTTTGCGGCCAGATCTGTAAAAATTGGATGAAACAGCAATTCTCGGCATCTTCTCCTTCAATATGGCCGTCTTTGATTAATTTGCACTAAGCTTTACCTTTATGGCCATTTCTCCGCTATCATGTAAGTGCCAGATGGCATCCTGCATGAAAGGACAAAAGATGGATTAGTATTTTAAAAATATTAAATCAAGACCTTAATTATTAAATCAGATTAAAAACCCTAATGTTTACTTGCATGTCGGCCTTATTAATCTGATACGTGGCCTGCAGTGCTTTGACACGTGTCGCAAAATCGTGACACGTGTCCATTTCCAGCTGTCTTGCATTTTTGGCTCTTTGCTGTCAAGGTCGCGAAAATGCGACATGTCGCGAAATCGTGACCTGCTTCTCTGTCGCTGCCCTTCTGCTCACATATGCCGCGAAAACGTGACATGTCGCGATTTCGCGACATGTCGCGAAATCGCGACCCTTCCCGTGCGTTGGCAACTTTCTGCTTCGCCAGTCGTGAAAATGCGACATGTCACGATTTCGCGACATGTCACGAAATCGTGACCCTTTTCCCCCTTTGGCACTCTTCTTCCTTCATGGCCACGAAAATGCGACATGTCACGAAATCGTGACCCTTCTTGCCTTAGCTTCCTTTTTGTCCTCCCTTCCTTTCCTCTCCTCTTCCCTTTTCCTTCCATGTCGATTCCTAATCGCACTCCGATCGTGACATCTCCTCACTTCCTCCTTCTCAAACTTGTCGCGATTTCGCGACGTCGAAATCGCGACTCTTTCCTCACTTCCTTTCGATTTGTCGCGATTTCGTGACATCTTATGCCTTAGTCATTTTCATTTTGATTTCTCTTTGTTTCCTCTTTGCCCTGGACCCATCGCGATTTCGTGACATGTCACGAAATCGTGACCATTTCTCCTTGCTTCCTTTTCTCCTGAACATTCCGATTTCGACATGTCGAAATCGTGCCCTTTTCATCCTTAGCTTCTTTTTCACCTTGCTTGCCACGAAAATGCGACATGTCACATCAAATCACGACCTCTCTCATGCCTTAGTCTTTTTCTCTCTCAAATCGACATGTCACGATTGACATTCCCTTTACAACTTCGCCTTCTCTCTCCAAACTTGTCACGATTTCGCGACATTTTGTACAACCCGACTTTCTCTCTCCAAACTGGTAGCGATATCGTGACATTTCAAAATGAAATGTCGCGATATCCTTTTCACTTCCATTTTCTTAAAGTCGCGATATCGCGACATTTCCAAAAATGGAAGTGTCGCGATATCGTGACATTTCCAAAAATGGAAGTGTCGCGATATCGTGACATTTCCAAAAATGGAAAGTGTCGCGATTTCGCTACGCTTTTCATACTTAGCCGATTTTCTTGAAACCTGTCGCGATATCGCGACATTTCCAAAAATGGAAGTGTCGCGATATCGCGACACTTCCAAAAAAGGAAAGTTTTGGTTTCTAATGAATTTATCTATCTGTTTTCTGCATTTTTTTCATACCGGTGTAAGATTTTCTTTATCCATGAATGATTCTAGCATGTAAAAGTGAAGTCTGAGTTAACAAAGCTAGAATGCAAGAATACTTGGATACTTTGACACAAGCAAAACTTGAAGAAGAAAGAGGCAAGTAAAAATTTGGAATTAAAACCTGAAAATCATCAAGAGGGTCCCTACTGCAAAAATGAAAGCTCAAAATTTTCAAAGGGTGGAAATTCATTTTTCAGTGGGGGTGTGTTGCTTCTCAACAAATGGCGATATCTACGGGTAAAATAGTAGCATTATTTTAGAACCCAGGACTCTAGTTTCAAAACAACATAGACCATGTATCTTGCCTTGCCACAGATATTCTTCAAAATAAATTGACTACTAAGCGATAGTTGTTAAAATTTCCCAAGGACATACTAGGCTGAATCATTTAAGGAAGATTTTTGATGTGCAATTACAAGCGTATAAAACTTTCTTCAAGAATGACTGGATCGAATGTTGAACTCTGGATTGATCAGCTTTTCTAGATTGTAAAAAGGGGAAACCGAGTAGAGCTCTGTTTACTAGTTTAGCCTTTTACAGCCCGACAGAGTTACCCTTTAGATTTACACGACCCAAATTTACAACTGTAAGGTAGAATCTACAACTTGGTAGAAGAAAAACATCTTTTGAAATCTTGGTTGCCTCTTTCATTATATAACTCTTTTTTTTTTTTTTTATCTCTCTTTTTTTTTTTATATATATATATTGGAAATAACAGAGTGCCAATTCAACTTTCATCTCTTTCTTTTGAAATACATCAATATCTGAAAAGCCTTAGAAAGAATAACAATTTTCTTTTAATATTTCATCAATCTGGAACTGCTTCAGCCTAGGCACTGATAGCCTCTATGGATACTCAAATAATTACATGAATCATAGTCCCCTCTTATAACCAACTTTTCTTGGATTCCTCGGGAGTTTCTCCAACCAAACAGCATAGCAGTTTCTTTATAATTAAAACAACTGTGGCAAGCAAGACACAAAATCCAATCATCCTTCCACTGTTGTTATGACTAAGAAAATAGTTCCACTGTTCAGTTCAAACAGACTATCTCACAATTGTGATAATGAACACTTGATCTGGACTCAGAATGAAACAATCTTTAGAAGGCTGACTTTTCATTGATGCTCAGGCAAAGGTTAAAGAACAGAATTTTAAAAGCCAGAGAATTTTGTACAGACTTCCAAGGATAAACACAGGCCTTTAAGAACAAAATAAAATAAAACTGCACAGACTTTAAAATGAAACTGTACATGCACCAAAGGGAACAAAACTGCAGGGTTATTTACAAAGGAAACAAAATAAAACTGTACAGGCATTAAAGGAAATGAAATAAAACAAGACTGCAGAGCTATTTACAAAGAAAATAAACTGCACAGACCTTAAATAAAAATAAAATACAGAACTTTAAAATAAAACAACACTGTACAGACAACAAAGGAAATAGAATACATAAATGTACAGACCTGAAAGGAAATAAAACTGTAGGGCTATTTACAAAGGAAATAAAATACAGTTGTACAGGCAGCAAAAGAAATAAAACAAAACAAAAGAACACTACATAGACATTTAGAATTAAACTAAACAAAATAACACTGCACAAACATTTAGAATTAAACTAAAATAAATAAACTAAAAACTGTAGAGCTATTTACAATGTATACACATGTTACAACTTCTTTGTGACTCAAAATATGTAGCAGATGGAAAAGCAGAGAACTAGTGCCTTAAAAAAAAATTTGACCATTTGCAAGTAAATTTAGAAAAATTACCTTTCAGGTCCTGTTGACGAAATGCACTCAGGACTATGCTTCCAAATTTTTTGTTACACAGGAAAAACTTGTGTTTACCGTCTTCCCTCTCTCCTTTTTTTTATTTTTTATTTTTTATATGGATCTTGTCCCACTGAAAAACAAATCTGCAACTCTTTCAATTTAAACAAATCATATAATAACAAATCATATGATAACATGTTTATGCTTCTACTTGAAGGGTTTGCAGAATTCTTTCAAAGGGACGGAATGTAAAAACCCCCAGGATCAAATACCTTAAAGCCTCTATAGACCCAGTCCATCACATCTTCAGATTTATGTGACAACTCAAAGAGATCATATTTTATCCGTATGTCCTGGTTCTTGACAACTTGAACATTTTGTGGTTGTTGTACTGCTTCAATATCCAAGACTTCAATTTTTATCCCTCTAGCAGAATTCTCATAATTTTCTTTTTCACTTGAGACTTGCTTAGATTTAACCCCATCAATGTGTAATGTCCAAACATCATTGTTGTGATTGATTAGAGCTGTAACTGTTCTCACCTTCTCAATTGCCAAATTATAAGATCCAATATCTGCATCAACACAGTTTACAACCTTTTCTTTGATATTATGTTCAGTAGTTACGGGCTTATATTGAGACTCTTCACCTATTCCAAGTTGGCTGACCACATTCACATTTACTATCTTTTCCTCCTCTTCTTGAAATTCAATAGGTGGTCCAGAGTAAGCTTCAATCAAGTTATCTTTTTGTTCAACAATCGGGCCGATTCATGGAGGGTGATGTCGACTTTAATTTCCTTCATATCCTCAATGATGTTATCCTTCTCCTCGATTACTTCGCATAGTGATATTGAATCCCACTTTCATCATCCTCTGATGAGGAAGGATCATTATTAGGTTCTGGACTCTCACATCTCAAATTATAACTGTCCCTTTTGAATTGTTGAAAATCTTGCATTTCATCCATAGGAGTCTCTACAAGACTTTCTGACTCTTCGGGAAAAGTGAAAGAACCCTGAAACCCTGGTTGTACTATTTTTGGATGAACCAAAAATATCAATATTTCTTTGGTTCCTAGGAAAATTTAACTCACCAGGAAAAACTTCAGATTTGGGTAATGCTAGATCACAAATGTTTACTTCAAGCACTTCCACTTTGAACTTGTCAGAACCTTTCTCTATATTTTGCACATGTTGAGTGGATGTTACAGTTAACGGAGTCTCCTTGGGTAGAGCATGACATGTTGGTACTAACTCATGATGTGGAATGGGATCCGAAATAGGCATGTTCTGTGTAACATAGGATATCAAAGGACTGCTCGAAATTTGAGGTCCTAAGCTGTCTTTCAAGAATTAAAGCCTCTTTATAAGCTCCTGCCGGGGTTGTGATATTGATGTCTCTCTTGAGGAAAATAGAGGTCACTGAATCCAATGCATTCTTATAGATTTTTAAGGCCGGATTTGCATTTGGGATGTAATGACCAGTCATTCTACCGTAAGCTCTTTGGAACCTCATATTGAATGACCTGACAGTTTCTCCCGACTCTCTCTTGATGCTTGGAAAATTGTTGGTATAACACACTGGGGTCTATCACTTCCCCAAATTGTGATATAAAAACTTTCTCTAGGTCATTCCAACTGGTAACAGAATTGCTAGTGAGATTTAGAAACCAGTCATAAGCTCCTTCCTGGAGAGTGAACGGGAACAATCTGCAGGCAACATCCTCATGCTGTATATTTAATAATTTCAAAGCATTCTTGAATGCTAGCAGATGTTCCTCTGTTGTCCTTGTCCCATCATGTTTATATCTGGGGAGATATCTTTTCGGATTTCTGGGCAGGTCATGGGCTATACCCGGAATATTCAAAGCAGTGGCACCTAACCAGCTTGCCATTTTTAAATGTTGGTGTTAAGTTCTGTTGTTCAGGAAAAACTCAAACAACAAAATTTTAAAGGCTGAGGAGGAAGGAAAATTGGCTACCAGACCTTGGATAAAATACAGCATTTGTCAAGTACCACATACAGTCAGATTTCTCAACTCAAGCACACTAAGAATGCAAGTTCAGGCCCTCCTTCTAGCGCCATTTTTAAATGTTGGTCCGACTTTCATACACACCCTGTGAAGAAGGAGCATGAAACTCTGATAACACTTATACGGGATAAATCCCACTCACTTTAGGATCTAGCTGGTTATCCAAGGTGTGAGTTACAGAGTCGGGTCGAATGTCAATTCACTCTTTTCCGCTTCTGGAATAGTCTTCAATATGGACTGTCTGTTACCTTACAACGGGCTCAATGAACTTGCTCAGTAATGTTCAGAAGTTGTCACTTGTTGACAATCGGATTTAAAGTTAATTCTTTGATCTAGCTCTTATGGGTCGATGATTTAAATAAAGGACAAATTAAAGAAAATAAAAATGGATCATTTCACGGTAAAACAAAGAGGGTAGGGTAGAGTAGAGAAGAGAAGTCTATCAAACTTAGCTGTAAAACCTAAACTACCAATTTTACTTATACTATCAGCTTCACAACAGAACAAATCAAAGAAGAAAGTGTCCAGTTTTCTAAGATCACTTTCTACTAAGAGCATAAGGCAGAGATGGAACAGATCTAACAGAAAATTATAAACCGAAGGGAAGTCGGTTAAAATTGATATCTTTCACCGGTAGCCTAGCTCGCACAGTGAGGACAGAGCAATTAGAACAGACCTGAACCTCAAATCTATAATTTTCCCTAGCATACAATAGAACAAATGAAGCCTAACAACATATTTAATCTTGATAACATAGATTCACAGCATATATTTAATAAAATTTAATGAAACGGATAACAAAAGAAGATGAACTTATCACAATCTGCAAAAGATTAGGCTCCTGGCCATGCTATCACAGAAAACAAAAGCACATCAACTCCAAGTCCAGAAACAAAGTATTTAACAATCTTTGCAAGAAATTGCTTCAATAGCCTTTTATTTCTAAGTTTTCGCCTCCTGCGATTACATTGAGAAGAAGTATTTATAGACTCAGGACGGACCACGATATTTTCAGAAATATCTTCTTCTCCAACCGTAAATCTTATCATCTTAAACCCTAGGACCCGGGTTTTACAATATAAAGCCATTTAAAACAAAGTCCGGATAAAACTTAACCACTACGCAAATCGGTGCAGTCACTTGCCATAAATGGAGAAGATAGAATTCGAATGCCACTTGCATTCACCCGCAACTGTGAATAAATGTCTTCATTAATGCCCTCGGGTAATTTGGATGAATCACCACTTCTCTGACATTTCATCTCCGCAGAGCCATCCCCGAGTTGAAAATCTCTGCAAGCTATTAATTCTGCCATAAATTTTCATTAAATGCATTCATCGGCAAAATTCGGTAACTGTGTGTAGATATTTTCATTTCCCAGCCAATTCTCGACATATTCCACTATGGGCAGCAGCTTAGTCACCGTAAAGTCTCTTTGCGGCCAGATCTATAAAAATTGGATGAAACAACAATTCCCGGCATCTTCTCCTTCAATATGGCTGTCTTTGATTAATTTGCACTAAGCTTTACCTTTATGGCCATTTCTCCGCTATCATGTAAGTGCCAGATGGCTTCCTGCATGAAAGAACAAAAGATGGATTAGTATTTTAAAAATATTAAATCAAAACTTTAATTATTAAATCAGATTAAAAACCCTAAAGTTTACTTGCATGTCGGCCTTATTAATCTGATACGTGGCCTGCAGTGCTTTGACACGTGTCACAAAATCGTGACACGTGTCCATTTCCAGTTGTCTTGCATTTCTGGCTCTTTGTTGTCAAGGTCGCGAAAATGCGACATGTCGCGATTTCGCGACATGTCACGAAATCGTGACACGCTTCTCTATCGTTGCCCTTCTGCTCACATATGCCGTGAAAACGCGACATGTCACGAAATCGCGACCCTTCCCGTGCATTGGCAACTTTCTGCTTTGCCAATCGCGAAAATGTGACATGTCGCGAAATCACGACCCTTTTCCCCCTTTGGCACTCTTCTTCCTTCATGGCCACAAAAATGCAACATGTCACGATTTCGTGACATGTCACGAAATCGTAACCACTTCTTGCCTTAGCTTCCTTTTTTGCTGCCTTGGCCTCTTCCTTTTGCGACTTTGCCTTCTGCCTTGCTTTCCCTTTGCTTCCTTAGGCTTCTCTTTGAACCATGTCGCGATTTCCACCCCCCTCCCTTCCTTACCCCCCCTCCACACCCTCCTCTTTCCTTCTCAAACTTCGCGACACCTTACATCTTTCACTCTGCACTTCCTTTCGATTCTTGTCACGATTTCGTGACATCTTTTTGCCTTAGCCAATTTTCATGCACTTTGATTTCTCTCCGTTTCCTCTTTGCCCTGGACCCGTCGCGATTTCGTGACATGTCGTGAAATCGTGACGGTCCGTACGTCTGAGCCCTCCTTGCCAAAAAATGTCGCGATTTCGCGACATGTCGCGAAATCGTGACCTTTCTCCCCTTGCTTCCTTTTCTCCCATTTTCATCCTTAGCTTCTTTTTCACCTTGCTTACCGCAAAAATGCGACATGTCACGATTTCGCGACATGTCACGAAATCGTGACCTCTCTCATGCCTTAGTCGATTTTTCTTCCTCGCATCCGCGAAAATGCAACATGTCGCGATTTCGTGACATGTCACGATTTTGCGACGTTCCGTACAACTTTGCCTTCTCTCTCCAAACTTGTCATGATTTTGCGACATTCCGTACAACCCGGCTTTCTCTCTCCAAAACTGTAGCGATTTCGTGACATTTCCAAAAATGGAAATGTCGCGATATCGTGACATTTCCAAAAATGGAAGTGTCGCGATATCCACATTCCTTTCAAAAATGGAAGTGTCGCGATATCGCGACATTTCCAAAAATGGAAGTGTCGCGATATCGCGACATTTCAATAATGGAAAGTGTCACGATTTTGTGATTTTCTTGAAACCTGTCGCGATATCGCGACATTTCCAAAAATGGAAGTGTCGCGATATCGCGACACTTCCAAAAAAGGAAAGTTTTGGTTTCTAATGAATTTATCTGTCTGTTTTCTGCATTTTTTTCATACCGGTGTAAGATTTTCTTTATCCATGAATGATTCTAGCATGTAAAAGTGAAGTCTGAGTTAACAAAGCTAGAATGCAAGAATACTTGGATACTTTGACACAGGCAAAACTTGAAGAAGAAAGAGGCAAGTAAAAATTTGGAATTAAAACCTGAAAATCATCAAGAGGGTCCCTACTGCAAAATGAAAGCTCAAAGTTTTCAAAGGGTGGAAATTCATTTTTCAGTGGGGGTGTGTTGCTTCTCAACAAGTGTACCATTGGGAGCCTTCCAACTACTTATCTTGGATTACCGCTTTTCCACGGCAAATCGGTCTCAGCTATGTGGAACACTGTTTTAGATCGCCTCAACAAGAAACTTGTAGGTTGGAAAAGTTCAATGCTCGATCAAGCGACCAAAGCCACTCCGGTCCGGGCTTGCCACGCAAAGTATTCCTATTTTTTTCTTATCTATCTTCAAAGCTCTAGCTTCCATCTGCCAAAGAATTGAGCAAATTCAATGCAAATTCCTTTGGGCGGGAAATGAAAACAAGAACAAATTTTCCCTTGTTGCCTGGGATAAGGTTTGTTCCAAGAAAAAGGATGGAGGACTCGGGTTCAAGGACATCAAGCGAATGAACATGGCCCTCATTTCCAAGCAGTCCTGGAGACTTACCATCAATGAAAAATGCACTTGGATTGACATCATCAAAGCTAAGTACCTCCATCAAGTTCCCTTTCTTGGAGAGCACAATCTCCCTAGCGGATCTCATTTCTGGAATGATGTCACCAAAACAAGGAAGATAATTATGGAAGGCTTAAGGTGGTGTCTTGGAAATGGAATGACCATTCGCTTTTGGGACGACCCATGGATCCGTGACAAACCTTTCAGCCAAGACCCTCATCTTGCAGTGCTCAAGATGGTTACCGAAGCCACCTTTGGAGATAAGGTGTGTCATAATATTAACCCAGGTCTTCCAAGACTTGAATGGAAACACCTAGCTCTTAATGGGCCTAGGCATATCACCAAGGTGCTTAGGCGGTTACAAAACATGCTGAGGACCTGCATCATCCCCAACTCTCACAAATATGACACCATGGTTTGGAACCTTGAAGATTCAGGGAATTTCACTGTTAAATCTGCCTACTATAGCCAAGAGTCTCCCAGCGATGGCTAGGACTTATCTAACCAGGTCTAGGTCCCCAAGATCATTCCCAAGGTCAAATTCTTCTGTTGGTTGGCCATCCAAAATAGAATCCTCACCACTGACAACTTGATAATCAGAGGGTTACTCATTCCCAATTGGTGCATCCTATGTAAAAATGCCTGTGAATCAACTTCGCATGTTTTTTTGGAATGTCCCTTCTCTCTTGCCGTGCTCAACTAGGTTCTAAACACCTTCTTCATCTTCGTAGTCCTCCCTCATTCCATTCCCATCCTTTTTCAACAATGGCCCCGACCTTTCAAGAGCAATCAACTTAAATTCATGTGGCAAGCTTGCCTTCACATTTTCCTGTGGCAGATTTGGCTTGAGAGAAATGCCAAAATTTTCAAAAACCATGCCACTGATAAGAAGATTGTTGTGGCCAAAATCTTGGCCCTTGCTGTGGAGAATGCCTCTCTTGTCTTGTCTTCCAAACCCCCCTCCTGGCCTTGAATCGGACCTAACAAAACTTTTCAATCTTTCCAATTTCTTTCCTACACCCCGTACTTCTGTTGACAGGTCTGTTATCAAGTGGGTCTTACCTCCTACTGGGTGGCACAAGCTTAACTTCGATGGTGCGGCCAAAGGCAACCCAAGAGAGGCTGGCAGAGGAGGAATTCTCAGAAATCACGAGAGGAGAAATAATTTTGGCCCTTGCTCAGAACCTGGGAATTCAATCTAACAATATGGCAGAGGCTCGGGCCTTGCTACAAATCTTGATTCTCTTGGAAGGCTTGACCATCAACAAACTTATCATAGAAGGAGACTCATTGCACTGCATCAACTGGCTTAATGGGACCTCTGTGCCTCCCTGGGCCCTTATTTTGATCTTCCAAGAATGCAAGGCACTAATTGGTATTTACCCAGAATTAATCATTAAGCATCAATATCGGGAAGGAAACAAAGCTGTGGACTGGATTGCTAACAAGGGAGTTGACGAAACGGACATTCATGTTTGGAGATATTCCTTCCCCATTGGCCTAAGGGACACTTCTACAATTTCCAATGTCTGCACAATGTGAGTGGTTAACTGGGCACCGAGTTTGTTTGCTCTTGGAACTGGACGAGTCTTCGCATCCTTTCATCCTTCCTCTCCCTTCGGCTGCATTTTGGCAACTTGTCATGATTTCGTGACACTTTTCATCGTTGGCTACAAAATTTCAGCTTGTCACGATATCGCGACATCCTTTTTGCTCTGGCCACGAGGTTGTTACTTGTCACAATATCGCGACACTTTTTTCTCCTTCGGATGTGGTCTTCCAACTTGTCGCAATATCGTGACACTTTTTCTCTCTGGGTGATTTTTTGCAACTTGTCGCGATATCGTAACACTTTCTCTCTTAAGGAACTTTCTTACATCATGTCGTGATTTCGCGACATTTTTTCTCTTTGGCGAAGGTCTTCCATTTTGTCACAATATCGCAACACTTTTTCTCCTTGGCGACGGTCTTCCATTTTGTCACGATATCGCGACACCTTTTATCTTCGACTGTGGTCTTCCAGATTGTCATGATATCGCGACACTTTTTCTCTCTGGCTGTGGTCTTCTAGATTGTTGTGATATCGTGACACTTTTTATCTTCGACTGCGGTCTTCCAGATTGTCACGATATCGTGACACTTTTTCTCTTCGACTGCGGGCTTCCAGATTGTCACGATTTTGTGACAGTTCTTCTCCTTGGCAGCGGTTTTCCATCTTGTCACGATTTCACGACACTTTTTTTCCTTGGCAGTGGTTTTCCATATTATGATTTCACGACATTTTTTCTCTTCGGCTGCGATCTTCCATAATGTCACGATTTCATGACACTTTTTCTCTTCGGCTGCGGTTTTCCAGATTGTCATGATATCGTGACACTTTTTATCTTTGGCTACAGTCTTCCAGATTGTCGTGATATCGCGACACCTTTTCTCTTTGGCAGCGGTCTTCCATCTTGTCACGATTTTGTGACACTTTTTCTCTTCGACTACGGTCTTCCATAATGTCGTGATATCGCGACACTTTTTCTCTTCGGCAGTGGTCTTCCATCTTGTCACGATTTTGCGACACCTTTTATCTTCGGTAGCGGGCTTCCACAAATGTTGCGATATCGCGACACTTTTTCTCTTCGGCTGCGGTCTTCCTTCTTGTCACGATTTTGTGACACCTTTTCTCTTCGGCAGCGGTCTTACTTCTTGTCGCGATTTCACGAATCCTTTTTTGTAAGGGCACAGTCTTCCTTCATGTCGTGATTTTGCAACTCTTCTTCTCTTCCGGCTCCAACCTAGCAACTTGTTGTGATATCGTGAAACTTCCTCTCTTCTAGCAACAACCTTGCATCATGTCGTGATTTCATGACTTCTTCCCTCCTTCAGCTTCGACGGCGCTTCTTGTCACGATTTTGCAACTTCCTTTCTTCTCTTGGCAGCAACGGTGCAACTTGTCGTGATTTCACAACATCACCAATTTGGTCACGATTTCGCGACACCTTTCCTCATGTGGAGGTTTGCCCGCTCTTTAATATTTTCTTCTTGGACCACCTCGGTCAATCTAGAATTCATGTAATTCCTCTTGTACAAGGTTCGGGGACCTTTCAACACCCCTTCTACCAATCAAAAAAAAAAAAAAACCTTTACCATTGGTTTTAATAAAAACCATTAATATAACATTTAAAAATTAAATATTATATTCCTCTTGTGCCACAAAACCCTATATACATCCATGCTTTCCAAAATATCATAAATGATTATTTATGAAGTGCTTTTGCCACCAAAACTCAATGTGATGCATGTGACATCAATGATCCATGTGACATCAATGACAACACAAAATAACTCAATTTGCCAACAACTTCATACCCCTAAATTCATACCTCTTTCTTCATACCCCTCACTTCATGCCTCTAAGTAATTGAATACTTACAAAAACCACTTATTTAATTAATTAATGTCTCATATCCCTTTCTTCATAAGTCTCACTTCATACCCCTTTCTTCATACCCGTCACTTCATACCTTAACTAATTGAATACTTAAAAAAACCACTTATTTAATCAATTAAGGCCTCATACCCCTCACTTCATACCCCCGACTTCATTCACTTCATACCCTTTTCTTCATAACCCTATATTTATACCCCTTACTTCATACCCCTTTATTAATACCCCTAAATTTATATCCCTAACTTTATACCCCTTTATTCACATTCCTTTATTCATACCCCTAAAATCACACATTTTTATTTATACCCCTTTATTCATACCCCTTTCTTCATACCCCTAACATCATACCCATTTCTTCATACCCCTCAATTTATACCCTTTTCTTCACACCCCTAAATCCAAATCTCTAACTTCATACCCCTAACTCTATACCCCTTACTTCATACCCCTTTCTTTATACCCCCTAACTTCATACCCCTAATTTCATTCCTCTTTCTTCATACACCTAAATTCATATCCCTAACTTCTTACCTCTTTATTACACCCATTTCTTCATACCCCTCACTAAATACCCCTCACTTCATACCCCTAAGTAATTGAATACTTACAAAAATCATTTCTTTAATCAATTAATGTCTCATATCCATTTCTTCATACCCATCACTTCATACACATTTCTTCATACCCCTAACTAATTGAATACTTACAAAAACCATTTATTTAATCAATTAAGGTCTTATACCCCTCACTTCATATCCCTAACTTCATTCAATTCATACCCCTTTCTTCATACCACTCACTTCATACCCCTTAATTCATACCCCTCACTTCATACCCCTCACTAATTGAATACTTACAAAAACCACTTCTTTAATTAAACCCTAAACTCTAAACCATGAACTTAGGATTATGAGAAATTAATTGATTAAATAAGTAGTTTTTATAAGTATTAAATTAGTTAAGGGTATGAATTTATGGGTATGAGACATTAATTTATTAAATAATTGGTTTTTGTAAGTATTCAATTAGTGAGGGGTATGAAGTGAGGGTATGAAGCGAGGGATATGAAGTTAGGGGTGTGAAGAAAGGGGTATGAAGTTAGGGATGTGAAGTGATAAAAGCACTTATTTCTTCACATCCCCCTAACTTAAACCACTTATTTAATCAACTAAGGTCTCATATGCCTAACTTCATACCCCTAACTTCAAACCGCTTTCTTCATACCCCTTTCATCATACCCCTCACTCCATACCCATTTATTCATACCCCTCTCTTCATACCCCTAACTTTAATAAATTAAGGTCCCATACCCCTAACTTCATACCCCTCACTTCACACCCCTTTCTTCATACCCCTCACTTCATATCCATTTATTCATACCCCTTTCTTAATACTCCCTAAATTTATACCCTTAACTTCATACCCATTTCTTCATACCCCTAAATTCATACCCCTAACTTCATACCCCTCAATTCATACCCCTAACTTCATACCCCTCATTTCACACCCTAAACCCTAAACCCTAAAACCTTGAATATATTGCCAAAAAAGCCTTAACTTTTGATGTGGAAAATGCCAACTTCATCCTGTGCACAAATCCCCCTCACTATGAAAAGGAGTTTGTACTAGTAAAAAAGCTTTGGTATTTCTACCGAGTGTTCTAGACCCTAGAATCCTACCATCTCTAGGAGCAATGCCAAATGGACTTCCCCCTCCTGGTTGGCTAAAGGTCAATTTTGATGGGTCTTCCAAAGGTAATCCAGGAGATGTAAGGGCTGGAGGATTTTTTAGGGACCATTAAGGCAACATCATTTTTGCCTTTGCATTCAAGATAACAACTATGCAAAAGCTAGGGTTCTCTGGAGGTGTATTCAGATCAGCAAAACTATGAACAACCCAATAATTTTTGAAGGTGACTCTTTCATCATGGTTAATAAAATAAATAATAAAATAAATGAGGGGTGGAACATACACAACATAATACAATATTTTTAGACTTCCCTTTAGTAGCATCCTCAAAACGTGATCACCCATATTTTTAGAGAATCCAATAAGGTGGTAGATCTCTTGGCCAACACATCGACCAATCAAGATAACCTAATCATTTAGAAATATGTCTTCCCTTAGGAATTCTGCACAGCATCCAATCATGATGGAAGGTGCATTCACAAAGAGAAACACTAGCTCCCAAAATAGTGTTTCTTCAATATATAAGGTGGTTTTTCTCAACAGTAGATCCAATCCAAGGAAAGTCACAAATGGTAGCTTTAGCAACCATAAAGGTGTTCCTTCAATTCCATACAAGTGTTCTCTTAACACCATGATCATCGAGAAACTATATGACAACTTGTGTGGGTTGCTCTACTTATGTCATTAGGACCAGTCACTCCCTATCGCTATCGATCTCAATGTGCCCCCGTTCCCTTCTTGTTTTCCCCTTCCTATAGTGACCACTCACCACCCTCATAATTTTCATCCCTAATCCACTTCTTGCACCACCTTCTCTGCTCGGCCCCCTCTCCTTTTAGGTCTAGCTCCTCCACTTTTCATGCCCTAAGCACCCTTTTCCTCATTGGTTTTTTTGGAATGATAGCCTGTTACACATGCTTCAAGATTAGGATTTTTAACCTGAGCCCAACTCTTTCTTTATGCACTCACCTTTTTTCATACCCTTTTCTTCATAACCCGAACTTCATACCCCTTTCTTTATACCACCTAACTTCATACCCCATTCTTTATATGCATAAATTCATATCCCTAAATTCATACCCTTTTGTTCATACCCCTCAAAAAATACCCTTCACTTCATATCCCTAAGTAATTGAATACCTATAAAAACCACTTCTTTAATCAATTAATGTCTCATATCCATTTCTTCTTACCCATCACTTCATATCCCTTTCTTCATACCCCTCACTTCATACCCATTTATTCACACTCATAACTAATTGAATACTTGCAAAAACCATTTATTTAATATATTAAGGTCTCATACCCCTCACTTCATACCCCTATTGGAAATTTGAGATAATATGAGACATTTTATGTTGTCGTCATTGAAGTTCATGATATTCCTAATGCTATCAAGATCCTCCTTGACCCTCTCCAGAAGGAGGTTGATCATCACGATGGGAAAGAGGCTTCCCAGTAGCCATGGGAAGACAATCTCAAGCAGGTGGAAAGGTGGTGATTGTATAAATTTTTGTTTAGCTCTGTTTCGGTTAACTATTTTTTTGTGTTACCCAAGTTGGAGGGGTTGGACACTCAAATTTTATTTTCAAAACTGGATCATTTTTGTATTATCAAAATTATGTATGCCCTATGTAATAGGGATGGGACCCTTCAACCAGAATAGTAAATAAAGTTTTTTACCTACAAAGAAAAAGTAAAGTTACTACTTTTTTAAAATTATTGTTTACAATTAAAAAAAGAAAACCCTTCTTTAATCAATTAATGTCTCATACCCCTAACTTCATACCTCTAACTTCATACCCCTCAATTCATACCCCTCACTTCATACCCATTTATTCATATCCCTCTCTTCATACCCTTAACTTTAATCAATTAAGGTCTCATACCCCTAAATTTATACCCCTCACTTCACACCCCTTTCTTCATACCCCTCACTTCATACCCATTTTTTCATACCCCTTTCTTCATAACCCTAACTTCATACCCCTTTATTTATACCCCTTTCTTTATACCCCCTAACTTCATACCCTTAACTTCATAACCCTTTATTTATATGCGTAAATTCATATCCCTAAATTCACATCCTTTTTTTCATACCCCTTTCTTCATACCCCTCAAAAAATACCCCTCACTTCATACGCATAAGTAATTTAATACCTTAAAAAACCACTTATTTAATCAATTAATGTCTCATATCCATTTCTTCTTACCCCTCACTTCATATCCCTTTCTTCATACCCTTCACTTCATACCCATTTATTCATACCCATAACTAATTGAATACTTACAAAAACCACTTCTTTAATCAATTAATGTCTCATACCCCTCACTTTATACCACTAACTTAATTCACTTTGTACCCCTTTCTTCATACCCCCTAACTTCATACCCCTAACTTCATACACCTTTATTCATAACCCTTTCTTCATACCCCTCACTAAATACCCCTCACTTCATACCCCTAAGTAATTGAATATTTACAAAAACCACTTATTTAATCAATTAATGTCTCATATCCCTTTCTTAATACCCCTAAATTCATACCCCTTTCTTCATACCCCTCACTTCATACCCCTTTCTTCATACCCCTAACTAATTTAATACTTAAAAAAACCACTTTTTAATCAATTATGGCCTCGTACCCCTCACTTCATACCCCTAACTTCTTTCACTTCATACCCCTTTATTCATACCCTTAACTTCATACCCCTTTATTCATACTCTAAAATTTATATCTCTTTATTCATACACTTCACTAAATACCCCTTAGAAAAAAAGCAAAAAAAATCAAAATGTTAGAAAATCAAATTTTTTCAAAAAGTTTAGAAAATCGAAAAAAAAATCAATATTTTTTTTCAAAAAAAAATCAATGTTTCTTAATACCTCACTTCACACCCCTAACTTCATAACCCTTTCTTCATATCCCTTTCTTCATACCCCTAACTTCATACCCTAACTTCATACCCCTCACTTCATATGCCTAACTAATTGAATACTTACAAAAACCAATTATTTAATCAATTAATGTCTCACACATCTAACTTCATACCCCTCACTTCATACCCCTAACTTCATACCCCTAAATTCATATGCCTAAACCCTAAAATCTAAACCCCTTTATTCATACCTGTTTCTTTATACCCCTCACTAAATAACCTCACTTCAAACCCCTAAGTAACTGAATACCTATAAAAATAATTTTTTTAATCAATTAATGTCTCATATCCCTTTCTGCATACCCCTAACTTCATATCCCTTTCTTCATACCCCTCACTTCATACCCCTTTATTCATATCCATAACTAATTGAATACTTATAAAAACCACTTATTTAATCAATTAAGGTCTCATACCCCTCACATCATACCCTTTAATTCATATCCCTCATTTTATACCCCTTAATTCATACCCCTCACAAAATACCCATAACTTCATACCCCTCACTTCTAGCCCTAAACCCTAAACCCTAAACCCTAAACCCTTAAACCCTAAACCCTAAACCCTAAAACCCTTAAATCCTAAAACCCTTAAACCCTAAATCCTAAACCCTAAACCCTAAATCCTAAATGGGTATGAAGTTACCCTAAACCCTAAACTCTAAAGGGATATGAATTTAGGGGTACGAAGTTACCATAAATACTAAAGGGGTATAAATATATGGGTATGAAGTTACCCTAAACCCTAAATTGTAAACTATATCCCTAAAGGGTTATAAATTTAGGGGTATGAAGTTACTCTAAACCCTAAACCCTAAATCCTAAAACCTAAAGGGGTATGAAGTTACCCTAAATCCTAAACCTTAAACCCTAAATCCTAGATGGGTATGAAGTTACCCCAAACGCTAAACCCTAAACCCTGAAGGGGTATGAAGTTAGGGGTATGAAGTTACAATAAACCCTAAACCCTAAAACCTAAATCCTAAATGGGTATAAAGTTACCCTAAACCCTAAACCCTAAACTCTAAAATGGTATGAAGTTAGGGGTAAGAAGTTACCATAAAACCTTAACCCAAAATCCTAAACCCTAAACCCTAAAGGGGTAAGAAGTTACCCTAAACCCTTAAAAATAAACTCTAAAGGGGCATGAAGTTAGGGGTATGACGTTATACTAAACCCTAAATCCTAAACCCTAAAAGGGTATGAAGTTAGGGATATGAAGTTACCCTCACTACATACCCCTCACTTTATACCCCTTTCTTCATACCCCTCAATTCATACCCCTTTCTTCATGCCCCTAACTTCATACCCATTTCTTCATAACTCTTTCTTAATTCTCCCTAACTTCATACCTCTAATTTCATACCCCTTTCTTCATATCCATAAATTCATATCCCTAACTTCATACCCCTTTATTCATATTTGTTTCTTCATACCCCTCACTAAATAACCTTACTTAACACCCCTACGTAATTGAATACTTATAAAAATAAATTTTATAATCTATTAATGTCTCATATCCCTTTCTTCATACCCCTAACTTCATTTATGTTTCTTCATACCCCTCATTTCATACCTCTTAATTCATACCCATCAATTCATACCACTCACTAAATACCCCTAACTTCATATCCCTCACTTCCAGCCCTAAAACCTAATCCCTAAAATATTAAACCCTAAACCCTAAACCCTAAAACCCTTAAACCCTAAAACCCTAAAACCTAAAACCTAAACCTTAAATCCTAAAGGGATATGAAGTTAGGGGTATGAAGTTACCCTAAATCCTAAACCTAAATCCTAAATTCTAAAGGGGTATGAAGTTACCTCAAACCCTAAACCCTAAAAGGGTATGAAATTACCCTAAACCCTAAACCCTAAACTCTAAACCCTAAAGGGGTACGAAGTTATCCTAAATCCTAAACCCTAAATGCTAAACCCTAAACTCTAAAGGGGTATAAATTTAGGGGTATGAAGTTACCCTAAACCCTAAACCCTAAACCCTAAACCCTAAATCCTAAACTCTAAAACCCTAAACCCTAAACCATAAACCCTAAAATATAAAAAGCTAAACCCTAAAAACCTAAACCCCCAACCCTAAACCCTAAATCCTTAAACCCTACACCCTAAACCCTAAAAATATATATCCTAAACCCTAAACCCTAAAATCTAAACATTAAATCTTAAACCCTAAAACCTTAAACTTCTTTAATCAATTTTAAAGTTTTTAATTTTTTTTATTAAATTTTACAATTAAAAAATTTAAAATTAAAAGAAAACACTTCTTTAATCCATTAATGTTTCATACCCTTAACTTCATACCGCTAACCCATGTACCCCTCAATTCACACCCCTTAATTAACAAAATTTAAAATTAAAAAAAATACTTCTTTAATCAATTAAGGTCTTCATAGCCCTAAAATCATACCCCTAACTTCATACCCCTCAATTCATACCCCTAACTTCATACCCCTCAATTCATACACCTAAATTCATATCCCTCACTTCACACCCTAAACCCTAAACCCTAAAACCATAAACACTAAAACCTAAAACCCTAAACTCTAAACCCTAAAACCCTAAACCCTAAACTCTAAATCCTAAACCCTAAGACCTTAATTTATTAAAGTTAGGGAAATGAAGTTAGGGGTATGAGACATTAATTGATTAAATAATTGGTTTTTGTAAGTATTCAATTAGTGAGGGGTATGAAGTGAGAGGTATGAAATTAGGGGTATGAATAAAGGAGTATGAAGAAAGGAGTATGAAGTCAGGGATATGAATAAATGGGTGTGAAGTGAGGTGTATGAAGAAACATTAATTTTTTTTTTGAAAAAAACATTGATTTTTTTCGATTTTATAAACATTTTGAAAAAAAATAGCTTTTCTAGCATTTTGATTTTTTTATAAAGTTGAAAAAATTAAAATTTTAAATTTCCTAAGAAAAAAAAATTAAAGTTAAAATTAAAATTTTAAAGTTCCTAATTTTTATTTTTAAATTAAAGTTTATAATTAAAAACAATTAACATTAAAAAAAGTACTTATTTAATCAATTAAGGTCTCATACCCCTAACTTCATACCCCTCACTTCATACCCCTAACTTCATACCCCTCAATTCATACCCCTTTATTCATACCCATTTCTTCATACCCATTTCTTCATACCTCTCTCTTCATAACCCTAACTTTAATCAATTAAGGTCTCATACCCCTAACTTCATACCCCTCACTTCACACCCCTTTCTTCATAACCCTAACTTCATATCCATTTCTTCATGCTACTTTATTTATACCCCTAAATTCATACCCCTAACTTCATACCAATTTTTTAATACTCCCTAACTTCATACCCCTAACTACATACCATTTTCTTCATACCCCTAAATTCATATGCCTAACTTCATACACCTTTATTCATATAACTTTCTTTATATCCCATTATTTATACCCATCACAAAATACTCCTTATTTCATACCCCTAAGTAATTGAATACTTACAAAAACCACTTCTTTAATCAATTAATTTCTCATATCCCTTTCTTCATATCCCTCACTTCAAACCCGTTTCTTCATACCCTAACTAATTGAATACTTACAAAAATACTTCTTTAATCAATTAATGTCGCATACCCCTAACTTCATTCACTTCATATCCCTTTCTTCATACCCGCTAACTTCAATCACCTAACTTTATACCCCTATCTTCATACCCCTTTCTTCATATCCCTCACTAAATACACTTCACTTCATACCCCTAAGTAATTGAATACTTACAAAAACTATTTCTTTAACCAATTAATGTCTCAAAACCTTTTCTTCATACTACTCACTTCATACTCCTTTCTTCATACCCCTTAATTTCATACCCCTAAATTCATAACCCTTTCTTCATACCCATTTATTCACACCCCTTTCTTCATACCCCTTTATTCATACCCCTCACTAAATACCCCTTACTTCATAACCCTAAGTAATTGAATACTTACAAAAACCACTTATTTATTCAATTAATGTATCATATCCCTTTCTTCATACCCCTAACTTCATACCCCTAACTTCATACTCCTAACTTCATACCCCTTTATTCATACCCCCTAACTTCATACCCTTTTCTTCATACCCCTAAATTCATACTCCTAACTTCATACCCCTTTATTCATACCCTTTCTTCATACCCCTTTCTTCATAACCTCACTTTATACCCCTAAGTAATTTAATTCTTACAAAAATGACTTTTTTAATCAATTAATGTCTTATATCCCTTTATTCATACCCCTAACAAATTGAATACTTACAAAAACCACTTATTTAATCAATTAAGGTATCATACCCCTCACTTCATACACCTAAATTTATTCACTTCATACCCTTAACTTCATACTCCTAACTTCATAACCCTCACTAGATACCCCTCACTTAATACCCCTAACTTCGTACCTTGAACTAATTAAATTCTTATAAAAACCACTTCTTTAATCAATTAATGTCTCATACCCCTAAATAATTGAGGTTAGGAGTATGAGATATTAATTGATTAAAGAGGTAGTTTTTGTAAGTATTTAATTAGTTAGGGTATGAAGTGAGGGATATGAAGTTAGGGTATGAAGTTAGGGTATGAGACATTAATTGATTAAATAATTGATTTTTGTAAGTATTCAATTAGTTAGGGTTATGAAGTGAGAAGTATAAAGTTAGGGGTATGAAGTTAAGGGTATGGAGAAAGAGATATGAAGTTAGGGATGTGAAGTGAGGGGTATGAAGAAATATTGATTTTTTTTTTTTTAAACAAAATTGATTTTTTTTTAATTTTTTAAAGTTTCCTAAAGTTTTTGAAAAAAATTAATTTTCTAAAGTTTTGATTTTTTTGTTTTTTTGTTTTTATTTTTTTTAAATTAAAATTAAAATTTTTAAGTTCCTTAAAAAAAAAAAAAATTAAAGTTAAAATTAAAATTTTAAAGTTCCTAATTTTGTTTTTTAATTAAAGTTTACAATTAAAAAAAAAAAAAAACTTCTTTAATCAATTAATGTCTCATACCCCTAACTTCATACCCCTCATTTCATACCCTTAACTCCATGGACATACCTTCATACCCCTCGATTCATAACCCTTTATTCATACCACTCACTTCATACCCCTTTCTTCATACCCCTCTCTTCATACCCCTAACTTTAATCAATTAAGTTCTAAAACCCCTAACTTCATACCCCTCACTTCACACCCATTTCGTCATACCCCTTTATTCATACCCCTAACTTCAATCCCATGTCTTAATACTCCATAAATATCCCTAACTTCACACCCCTTTCTTCATACCTCTAACTTCATACCCCTTTGTTCATACCCCTCACTAAATACCCCTCACTTCATACCCCTAAGTAATTAAATTCTTACAAAAACCACTTATTTAATCAATTAATGTCTCATATCCCTTTCTTAATACCCATTTCTTCATACCCCTTGTTTCATACCTCTAACCAATTGATTACTTCAAAAAACCAATTCTTTAATCAATTAAGGTCTCATACCCCTCACTTAATACCCCTAACTTCATTCACTTTATACCCCTTTCTTCATAACCCCTAACTTCATACCCCTCACTAAATACCTATACCCCCAAGAAATTTAATACTTAAAAAAACCACTTCTTTAATAAATTAATGTCTCATATCCCTTTCTTCATACCCCTCACTTCATACTTCTTTCTTCATACCCCTAACTAATTGAATACTTACAAAAACCACTTCTTTAATCAATTAATGTATCATACCCCTCAATTCATACCCATAACTTCATTCACTTCATACCCCTTTTTCATACCCCTAAATTTATACCCCTCAATTCATACCACTTTATTCAAACCCCTCACTTCATACCCTCTAACTTCATACCCCTAATTTCATACCCTTAAATTCATACCTTTCAATTCGTACCCTTTTTTCATACCCCTCACTTCATACCCCTTTCTTCATACCCCTCTCTTCATACCCATAACTTTAATCAACTAAGGTCTCATACCCCTAAATTCATACCCTTAACTTCATACCCCTCAATTTGTACCCCTTTCTTCATACCCCTCACTTCATACCCCTTTCTTCATTCCCCTCTCTTCATACCTCTAAATTTAATCAACTAAGGTCTCATACCCCTAACATAGCCCTCACTTCACACCCATTTATTAATACCTGTCATTTCATACCCTTTTATTCATACCCCTAAATTCATGCCCCTAATTTCATACCCCTTTATTCATACCCCTTTCTTGATACTCCATAACTTCATACCCCTAAATTCACATACCTTTCTTCATACCCCTAACTTCATACCCCTTTATTCATACCCCTCACTAAATACCCCTCACTTCATACCCCTAATTAATTGAATACTTACAAAAATCTCTTATTTAATCAATTAATGTCTTATATCCCTTTATTCATACCCAACACTTCATACCCCTTGATTGCTTACAAAAACTACTTATTTAATAAATTAAGATCTCATACCTCTCACTTCCTTAATTCACTTCATAACTCTTTCTTCATACCCTCTATCTTCATACCCCTTACTTAATACCCCTTTATTCATACCCCTTTATTCATACCCCTTTCTTCATACCCCTCACTTCATAACCCTAAGTAATTGAATACTTACAAAAACTACTTATTTAATAAATTAATGTCTCATATCTCTTTCTTCATACCCCTAACTTCATACTCCTTTATTCATACCCCTCACTTCTTAGCCCTTTATTCATACCCCTAACTAATTGAATACTTACAAAAACCAATTCTTTAATCAATTAAGGTCTCATATCCCTCACTTCATACCCCTAACCTCATACCCCTCACTTCATACTCGTAATTAATTGAATACTTATAAAAACCACTTCCTTAATCATACCACTTTCTTCATACCTCTAACTTCATACCCCTTACTTCATACCCCTAATTTTATACCCCTTTCCTCGTACCCTCTAACTTCATACCCCTAACTTCATACCCCTTTCTTCACACCCACCTCTAACTTAATACCCCTTTCTTCATAGCCATCACTAAATACCCCTCAATTAATACCCCTAAGTAATTAAAAACTTAAAAAAACCACTTATTTAATTTTAAAATTTCTAAGAAAAAAAATTAAAGTTATAATTAAAATTTGAAAGTTCCTAATTATTTTTTTAATTAAAGTTTACAATTAAAAAATTAAAATTAAAACAAAAACCACTTCTTTAATCAATTAATGTGTCATACCCCTAACTTCATACCCCTCACTTCATACCCCTTTCTTCATACCCCTAACTTCATACCCATTCTTCATACTCCTTTATTAATAATCCCTAAATTCATACCCCTAAATTCATACCCCTAACTTCACACCCCTTTCTTCATACCCCTTTCTTCATATCCCTCACTTCATACCCCTAAGTAACTAAATACTTACAAAAACCGCTTCTTTAATCAATTAATTTCTCATACCCTTAACTTCAAACCCCTAAATTCATACCCCTCAATTCATACCCCTTTCTTCATACCCCTCACTTCATACCCCTTTCTTCATAACACTTTCTTCATACCCCTTTCTTGATACCCCTCACTTCATACCCCTTTCTTAATACCCCTCTCTCCATACCCCTAAATTTAAATAATTAAGGTCTCATACCCATAAATTCATACCCCTCACTTCATACCCCTTTCTTCATACCCTTAAATTCATACCCCTAACTTCATATCCCTTTATTCATACCTCTTTGTTAATACTCCCTAAATTCATACCCCTTTCTTAATACCCCTTTTTTCATACCCTTAACTTTATACCCCTTTATTCATACCCCTAACTTTATACCCCTTTATTAATAACCATTTCTTCATGCCCCTAAATTTATAACCCTTTCTTCATACCCTTCACTAAATACCCCTCACTTCATACCCCTAAGTAATTGAATACTTACAAAAATCACTTATTTAATAAATTAACATCTCATAGCCCTTTCTTCATACTCATTTTTTCAAACCCTTACCAAATTGAATACTTACAAAAACCATTTCTTTAATCAATTAATGTCTCATACCCCCCACTTCATACCCCTAACTTCATTCACTTCATACCCCTTTATTTGTACCCTTTTCTTCATACCCCTTTCTTCATACCCCTAACTTCATACCCCTTAATTCATACCCCTAACTTCATACCCCTTAATTCATACCCCTAACTTCATACCTCTCACCTCACACCCTAAATAAATTTAGGGGTATGAAGAAAGGGATATGAAGTTAGGGGTATGAAGAAAGGGATATGAAGTTAGGGGTATAAAGAAACATTGATTTTTTTTTTTAAAACATTGATTTGTTTCGATTTTCTAATATTTTTGAAAAAAAATAATTTTATAATGCTTTGATTTTTTTTGTTTTTTTTTATATGTTAAAAAATTAAAGTTAAAATTTTAAACTTATTAAGAAAAAGAAAAAAAATTAAAGTTAAAATTAAAATTTTAAAGTTCCTCATTTTAAAAAAAATAAAAGTTTACAATTAAAAAAAAAAAACCGCTTCTTTAATTAGTTAAGGTATCATACACCTAACTTCATACAACTCACTTCAAACCCCTCACTTCATCCCCCTAACTTCATACACCTAACTTCATACCCCTCAATTCGTACCCCTTTCCTCATACCCCTCACTTCATACCCCTTTCTTCATACACCTAACTTTAATCAATTAAGGAATCATAGCCCTAAATTTAATAAATTAAGATCTTAGGGTTTAGGGGTTAGGTTTTAGTGTTTATATGGTTTAGTATTTAGGGTTTTATGATTAAGGGTTTAAGTTTTTAGGTTTTAGGGTTTAGAGTTTGGGGTTTAGGGTTTAGAGTTTAAGGTATTAAGTAAGGAGTTTGAAGTTAGGGATATGAAGTGAGAGGTATGAATTTAGGGGTATGAGGAAATGGGTATGAAGTTAGTGGTATGAAGAAAGGGGTATGAAGTTAGGAGTGTGAAGTGAGGGGTATGAAGAATCATTGATTTTTTTTTTTAAAACATTGATTTTTTCGATTTTCTAAAGTTTTTGAAAAATTTTGATTTTCTGAAGTTTTTATTTTTTGTTTTTTTTCTAAGGTTAAAAAATTAGAGGTAAAATTAAAATTTTAAAGTTTATAAGAAAAAAGAAAAAAATAAAGTTTACAATTAAAATTTTAAAGTTCCAAATTATTATTATTTTAATTAAAATTTACAATTAAAAAAAATAAATTAAATAAAAACACTTATTTAATAAATTAATGTCTCATACCCCTAAATTCATACTCGTCTCTTCATACCTCTCTCTTCATAACCCTAACTTTAATCAATTAAGGTCTTATACCCCTAACTTCATACCCCTAACTTCACACCCCTTTCTTCATACCCCTAACTTCATACCCCTTTCTTCATACTACTTTCTTTATACCCCTAACTTCATACCCTTTTCTTAATACTCCCTAACTTCATACCCCTAACTACATACCATTTTCTTCATACCCATAAATTCATATGCCTAACTTCAAACCCCTAACTTCATACCCCTTTCTTTATATCCCATTATTTATACCCCTCACAAAATACTCCTCACTTCATACCCCTAAGTAATTGAATACTTACAAAAACCACTTCTTTAATCAATTAATTTTTCATATCCCTTTCTTAATACCCCTCACTTCAAAACCCTTTATTCATACCCTAACCAATTGAATACTTACAAAAATACTTCTTTAATCAATTAATTTTTCATACCCCTCACTTCATACCCCTTTATTCATACCCACTAACTTCATTCACCTAAGTTTATATCCCTATCTTCATACCCCTTTATTCATACCCCTTTCTTCATATCCCTCACTAAATATACCTCACTTCATACCCCTAAGTAATTGAATACTTACAAAAACCATTTATTTAACCAATTAATGTCTCATACCCGTTTCTTCATACCCCTAACTTCATATCCCTTTATCCATACCCCTCACTAAATACCCCTCATTTCATACCCCTAAGTAATTGAATACTTTCAAAAACCACTTCTTTAATTAATTAATTTCTCATATCCCTTTCTTCATACCCCTCACTTCATACCTCTTTCTTCATGCCTCCCACTTCACACCACTTTATTCATACCCCTCACTTCATGCCCCTCACTTCATACCCCTTTCTTCATACCCCTAAATACATTCTATTTTATTCATACCTCTAAATTCATACCCCTAACTTCATACCCATAACTTCATACCCCTTTCTTAATACCCCTTTATTCATAACCTCACTTCATACCCCTAAGTAATTGAATACTTACAAAAATGACTTCTTTAATCAATTAATGTCTTATATCCCTTTATTAATATCCCTCACTTCATACCCCTTTATTCATACCCCTAAAAAATTGAATACTTACAAAAACCACTTCTTTAATCAATTAAGGTATCATACCCCTCACTTCATACCCCTAACTTCATACTCCTCACTTCATACCCCTCACTAGATACCCCTCACTTAATACCCCTAACTTTGTACCCCTAACTTCATACCCTGAACTAATTAAATTATTATAAAAACCACTTCTTTAATCAATTAAAGTCTCATACCCCTAAATAATTAAGGTTAGGATTATGAGATATAAATTTATTAAGGAGGTAGTTTTTGTAAGTATTTAATTAGTTAGGGGTATGAAGTGAGGAATCTAAAGTTAGGGGTATGAGACATTAATTGATTATAGAATTTATTTTTGTAAGTATTCAATTAGTGAGGGGTATGAAGTGAGAAGTATAAAGTTAGGGGTATGAATTTAAGGGTATGGAGAAAGAGATATGAAGTTAGGGATGTGAAGTGAGGAGTATGAAGAAACATTGATTTTTTTTTTAAAACAAACATTGACTTTTTTTTTTACTTTTTAAAGTTTTTGAAAATTTTTTATTTTCTAAAGTTTTGACTTTTTGTATTTATTTTATTTTTTGTTAAAAAAATTAAAATTAAAATTTTCAATTTCCTTAAAAAAAAAGAAAAAAATTAAAGTTAAAATTAAAATTTTAAAGTTCATAATTTTGTTTTTTTAATTAAAGTTTACAATTAAAAAAAAAAAACTTCTTTAATCAATTTAGGTCTCATACCCCTAACTTCATACCCCTCATTTCGTACCCCTAACTCCACGGACCTACCTTCATACCCCTCAATTCATAACCATTTCTTCATACCACTCAATTCATATCCCTCTCTTCATACCCCTAACTTTAATCAATTAAGGTCTCAAACCCCTAACCTCATACCCCTCACTTCACACCCATTTTATCATACCCATCACTTAATACCTCTTTCTTAATACCCCTTTATTCATACCCCTAACTTTAATCCCCTGTCTTAATACTCCATAAATATCCCTAACATCACACCCCTTTCTTCATACCCCTTTGTTCATACCCCTCATTAAATACCTCTCACTTCATACTCCTAAGTAATTAAATTCTTACAAAAACCACTTCTTTAATCAATTAATGTCTCATATCCCTGTCTTCATACCCCTAACTTCATTCACTTTATACCCCTTTCTTCATAACCCCTAACTTCATACCCCTCACTAAATACCTCTGACTTCATACCCCAAGTAATTGAATACTTAAAAAAACCACTTCTTTAATAAATTAATGGCTCATATCCCTTTCTTCATACCCCTCACTTCATACCCCTTTCTTCATACCCCTAAATGATTGAATACTTACAAAAACCACTTCTTTAATCAATTAATGTATGATCCCCCTCACTTCATATCCCTAAATTTATTCACTTCATACCCCTAACTTCATACCCCTCAATTCATACCACTTTATTCATACCCCTCATTTAATACCCCTTTCTTCATACCCTCTAACTTCATACCCCTCAATTCGTACCCTTTTTTTCATACCCATCACTTCATACCCCTTACTTCATATCCCTCTCTTCAATGCCCCTAAATTTAATCAACTAAGGTCTCATACCCATAACTTCATAACCCTTGCTTCATATCCCTCTCTTCATACCCCTAAATTTAATCAACTAAGGTCTCATACCCATAACTTCATACCCTTAAATTTATACCCCTCAATTTGCATCCCTTTCTTCACACCCCTCACTTCATACCCCTTTCTTGATACCCCTCTCATCATACCCCTAACTTTAATCAACTAAGGTCTCATACCCCTAACATACCCCTCACTTCATACCCCTTTATTAATACCCCTCATTTCATACCCCTTTATTTATACCCATTTCTTCATACCCCTAAATTCATGCCCCTAATTTCATACCCCTTTCTTGATACTCACTAACTTCATACCCCTAAATTCACACACCTTTCTACACACCCCTAAATTCACACCCCTTTATTCATACCCATTTATTCATACCCCTCACTAAATACCCCTCACTTCATACCCCTAATTAATTGAATACTTACCAAAACTAGTTATTTAATCAATTAATGTCTTATATCCCTTTCTTCATACCCATCACTTCATACCTCTAACCAATTGATTACTTACAAAAACTACTTCTTTAATCAATTAAGATCTCATACCCCTCACTTCATACCCCTAACTTAATTCACTTCATAACTCTTTCTTCATACCCCTCACTTCATACCCCTAACTTAATTCACTTCATAACTCTTTCTTCAGACCCCCTAACTTCATACCCTTTACTTAATACCCCTTTATTCATACCCCTAACTTCATACCCCTTTATTCATACCCCTCACTTCTTAACCCTAAGTAATTGAATACTTACAAAAACTACTTATTTAATCAATTAATGTCTCATATCTCTTTCTTCATACCCTAAAATTCATACTCCTTTATTCATACCCCTCACTTCGTAGCCCTTTATTCATACCCCTAACTAATTGAATACTTATATAAACTAATTCTTTAATCAATTAAGGTCTCATATCCCTCACTTCATACCCCTAAACTCACACCCCTCACTTTATACCCCTAATTAATTGAATACTTACAAAAACCACTTCCTTAATTATACCACTTTCTTCATACCTCTAACTTCATACCCCTTACTTCATACCCTTTCTTCATACCCCTAACTTCATACCCATTTCCTCATATCCTCTAACTTCATACCCATTTCCTCATATCCCCTAACTTCATACCCGTAACTTCGTACCCCTTTCTTCATACCCCTAAATTCATACCTCTAAATTCATATCCCTTTTTTCATACCCATCACTAAATACCCCTCAATTAATACCCCTAAGTAATTAAAAACTTACAAAACCACTTATTTAATTTCAAAATTTATAAGAAAAAAAAATTAAAGTTATAATTAAAATTTGAAAGTTCCTAATTGTTTTTTTTAATTAAAGATTACAATTTAAAAAATTAAAATTAAAACAAAAACTACTTCTTTAATAAATTAAGGTGTCATACCCCTAACTTCATAGCCCTTTCTTCATACCCCTAAATTTGTACCCATTATTCATACTCATTTATTAATACTCCCTAACTTCATACCCCTTTCTTCATACCCCTTTCTTCATATCCCTCACTTCATACCCCTAAGTAACTGAATACTTACAAAAACCACTTCTTTAATCAATTAAGTTCTCATACCCCTAACTTCATACCCCTAAATTCATACCCCTTTCTTCATACCCCTCACTTCATACCCCTTTCTTCATAACCCTTTCTTCAAACCCCTTTCTTGATACCCCTCACTTCATACCCCTTTCTTAATACCCCTCACTTCATACCCCTAACTTTAATTAATTAAGGTCTCATACCCCTAAATTCATACCCCTTTATTCATACCCATCACTTCATACCCCTCACTTTATACCTCTTTCTTCATAACCTTAACTTCATAACCCTAACTTCATATCCCTTTATTCATACCTTTTTGCTAATACTCCCTAACTTCATACCCCTTTCTTAATACCCTTTCTTCATACCCTTAACTTCATACCCCTTTCTTCATACCCCTAACTTTATACCCCTTTATTCATAACCCTTTCTTCATACCCCTAACTTTATACCCCTTTATTCATACCCATTTCTTCATACCCTTCACTAAATACCCCTCACTTAATACCCCTAAGTAATTGAATACTTACAAAAATCACTTATTTAATCAATTAACATCTCATATCCCTTTCTTCATACCTCTTACTTCATACCCATTTATTCAAACCCCTACCTAATTGAATACTTACAAAAACCACTTCTTTAATCAACTAATGTCTCATACCCCTCACTTCATACCCCTAACTTCATTCACTTCATACCCCCTAACTTCATACCCCTTTATTTGTATCCTTTTCTTCATACCCCTAACTTCATACCCCTTAATTCATACCCCTAGCTTCATACCTCTCACTTCACACCCTAAATCAAGTTAGGGGTATGAAGAATGGGGTATGAAGTTAGGGTATGAAGAAATGGGTATGAAGTTAGAGGTATGAAGTGAGGGTATGAAGAAACATTGATTTTTTTTTAAAAAACATTGATTTGTTTCGATTTTCTAATATTTTTGAAAAAAAATTGGTTTTCTAATGCTTTGATTTTTTTTGTTGTTTTCTAATGTTAAAAAATTAAAAAATAAAATTATAAAATTCCTAAGAAAAAAGAAAAAAAATTAAAGTTAAAATTAAAATTAAAATTTCCTCATTTTTTTAAAATAAAAGTTTACAATTAAAAAATATAAACCACTTCTTTAATCAGTTAAAGTCTCATACCCCTAACTTCATACAACTCACTTCAAACCCCTCACTTCATCCCCCTAACTTCATACACCTAACTTCATGCCCTTCAATTCGTACCCCTTTCCTCATACCCATCACTTCATACCCCTTTATTCATACCCCTAACTTTAATCAATTAAGGAATCATACCCCTAACTTTAATAAATTAAGATATTAGGGTTTAGATATTAGTGTTTATATGGTTTAGGATTTAGGGTTTTAGGATTAAGGGTTTAGGTTTTTAGGTTTTTAGGTTTTAGGGTTTAGAGTTTTGGGTTTAGGGTTTAGGGTTTAGAGTTTAAGGTATTAAGGAGTTTGAAGTTAGGGATATGAAGTGAGGGGTATGAAGTTAGGGGTATGAGGAAAGGGTATGAAGTTAGTGGTATGAAGAAAGGAGTATGAAGTTAGGGGTGTGAAGTTAGGGGTATGAAGAAACATTGATTTTTTTTTAAAAACATTGATTTTTTTTCGATTTCTAAAGTTTTTGAAAAAAAAATTGATTTTCTAACGTTTTGATTTTTTTGTTTTTTTTTCTAAGGTTAAAAAATTAAAGGTAAAATTAAAATTTTAAATTTTCTAAGAAAAAAGAAAAAAAATAAATTTTACAATTAAAATTTTAAAGTTCCAAATTATTATTATTTTAATTAAAATTTACAATTAAAAAAAATTAAAATTAAATAAAAAACACTTCTTTAATTAATTAATATCTCATGCCCCTTACTTCATACCCCTAACTTCATACCCCTCAATTCACACCCCTTACTTCATACCCCTCACTTCATACCCCTTTCTTCATACCCCTCTCTTCATACCCCTAACTTTAATCAATTAAGGTCTCATACCCCTAACTTCATACCCCTTTCTTCATACCCCTGTCTTCATACCCTTCACTAAATACCCCTCACTTCATACCGCTAAGTAATTTAATACTTACAAAAACAACTTCTTTAATAAAATAATATCTCATATCCCTTTTCTTCATACCTTTAACTAATTGAATACTTACAAAAACCACTTATTTAATAAATTAAGGTCTCATACCCCTCACTTCATACCCCTAACTTCATTCACTTCATACCCCTTTATTCATACCCCTAACTTCATACCCTTTTTTTCATATCCCTTTCTTCATACCCCTAACTTCATACCCTTTTATTCATACCCCTTTCTTCATACCCCTCACTAAATACCCCTCACTTCATACCCCTAAGTAATTGAATACTTACAAAAACCACTTATTTAATCAATTAATGTCTCATATTCCTTTCTTCATACCCCTCACTTCATACCCCTTTCTTCATACCCCTAACTAATTGAATACTTATAAAAACCACTTCTTTAATCAATTAAGGTCTCATACCCCTCACTTCATACCCCTAACTTCATTCACTTCATACCCCTTTCTTCATACCCCTAACTAATTGAATACTTATAAAAACCACTTATTTAATAAATTAAGGTCTCATACCCCTCACTTCATACCCCTAACTTCATTCACTTCATACCCCTTTCTTCATACCCCTTACTTCATACCCCTCACTTCATACCCCTAAATAATTAAATACTTACAAAAACCACTTCTTTAATCAATTAATGTCTCATACCCCTAACTTCATATCTCTAACTAATTGAATACTTACAAAAACCACTTCTTTAACTAAAACCTAAACCCTAAACCCTAAATCCTAAACCGTGAAGTTAGGGGTATGAGACATTAATTGATTAAAGAAGTGGTTTTTATAAGTATTAAATTAGTTAGGGGTATGAGACATTAATTGATTAAAGAAATAGTTTTTGTAAGTATTCAATTAGTGAGGGGTATGAAGTGAGGGGTATGAAGTTAGGGTATGAAGAAAGGGATATGAAGTGAGGGGTATGAAGAAAGGATATGAAGTTAGGGGTGTGAAGTGAGGGGTATGAAGAAACATTGATTTTTTTTTAAACATTATTTTTTTTGGATTTTATAAATTTTTTGAAAAAAATTGATTTTCTAATGTTTTGATTTTTTTTGTTTTTTTTTCTAAGGTTAAAAATTAAAATTAAAATTAAAATTAAATATTTAAATTTCCTAAGAAAAAAAAGAAAAAAAAAAAATTAAAATTAAAATTTTAAAGTTCCTAAGAAAAAAGAAAAAAATTAAAATTAAAATTTTAAAGTTCCTATTTTTTTTTAAATTAAAGTTTACAATTAAAAAAAATTAAAATAAAAAAAAAACATTTCTTTAATCAATTAATGTTTCATACCCCTAACTTCATACCCCTCACTTCATACCCCTAACTTCATACAACTAACTTCATACCCCTTTCTTCATACCCCTAACTTTAATCAATTAAGGTCTCATACCCTTAACTTCATACCCCTCACTTTACACCCTACTTCATACCCCTAACTTCATACCTCTTTCTTCATACCCCTAACTTCATACCCCTTTCTTCATACCCCTAACTTCATACCCCTTACTTCATACCCTTTATTCATACCCTTATTCATACCCCTAACTTTATACCCCTTTCTTCATACCCCTCACTAAATACCCCTCACTTCATACCCCTAAGTAATTTAATACTTACAAAACCACTTCTTTAATCAATTAATATCTCATATCCCTTTCTTCATACCCCTCACTTCATACCCTTCTTCATACCCCTCACTTCATACCCTTTTCATCCCTAACTAATTGAATACTTACAAAACCACATCTTTAATCAATTAAGGTCTCATACCCCTCACTTTATACCCCTTACTTCATACCCTTAATTCATACCCCTAACTTCATACCCATAACTAATTAAATACTTAAAAAAAACACTTCTTTAATCAATTAATATCTCATACCCCTAACTTCATACCTCTAACTAATTAAATACTTACAAAACCACTTCTTTAATACTAAACCCTAACCCTAAACCATGAAGTTCATGGTATTAGACACTAATTGATTAAAAATATTTTTATAAGTATTCAATTAGTTAAGGAAATAAATAACTCATTGACTAAATATTCTTTTTAGTATTCAATTAGTATAGAAAAAATTTTTAATTTCTTCACACCTCACTTCATACCCTCACTTCATACCCTTTCTTAATACCCCTAACTAAATGAATACTTACAAAACTACTTCTTTAATCAATTAAGGTCTCATACCCCTCACTTCATACCCCTAACTTCATTCACTTTATACCCCTTTCTTCATACCCCTAACTTCATACCCCTTACTTCATACCCTTTCTTCATACCCCTAAATTCATATCCCTAACTTCATACCCCTTTATTATCCCATTCTTCATACCCTTTCTTCATACCCCTCAATAAATACCCCTCACTTCATACCTAATAATTTTTATTTTTTTATTTTTTAAATTCCATTTTTTAATTAAAGTTTATAATTAAAAAAATACTTCTTTAATCAATTAAGGTCTCATACCCCTAACTTCATACCCCTCACTTCATACCCCTAACTTCATACCTCTAACTTCATACCCCTCAATTCATACCCTTTCTTCATACCCCTCACTTCATACCCTTTCTTCATACCTCTCTCTTCATACCCCTAACTTTAATCAATTAAGGTCTCATACCCCTAACTTCATACCCCTCACTTCACACCTCTTTCTTCATACCCCTAACTTCATACCCCTTTATTCATACTACCTTCTTTATACCCCTAAATTCATACCCCTAACTTCATACTCCCTAACTTCATACCCCTAACTTCATACCCTTTATTCATACCCCTAAATTCATACTCCTAACTTCATACCCCTTTATTCATACCCCTTTATTCATATCCCTTTCTTTATACCCCTCACTAAATACCCCTCACTTCATACCCCTAAGTAATTGAATACTTACAAAAACCACTTCTTTAATCAATTAATGTCTCATATCCCTTTCTTCATACCCCTCACTTCATACCCCTTTCTTCATACCCTAACTAATTGAATACTTACAAAAACCACTTCTTTAATCAATTAAGGTCTCATAACCCTCACTTCATACCCCTAACTTCATTCACTTCATACCCCTTTATTCATACCCCTAACTTCATCTATACCCATTTCTTCATATCCCTAACTTCATAACCCTTTATTCATACCCATTTCTTCATATCCCTCACTAAATACCCCTCACTTCATACCCTAAGTAATTGAATACTTACAAAAACCACTTCTTTAATCAATTAATGTCTCATATCCCTTTCTTCATACTCCTCACTTCATACCCTTTATTCATACCCTCACATCATACCCCTAAATTCATATCCTTTCTTCATACCCATTTATTCATACCCATTTATTCATACCCCTTTATTCATACCCCTCACTAAATACCCCTCACTTCATACCCCTAAGTAATTGAATACTTAAAAAAACCACTTCTTTAATCAATTAATGTCTCATATCCCTTTCTTCATACCCCTCACTTCATACCCTACTTCATACCCCTTTCTTCATACCCTCACTTCATACCCTTTTTCATACCCCTAACTTCATACCCCTAAATTCATACCCTTTCTTCATACCCCTAACTTCATACCCTTTATTCATACCCCTTTCTTCATACCCTTTTATTCATACCCCTCACTTCATACACCTAAGTAATTGAATACTTACAAAAACCACTTCTTTAATCAATTAATGTCTCATATCCCTTTATTCATACCCCTCACTTCATACACCTTTCTTCATACCCCTAACAAATTGAATACTTACAAAAACCACTTCTTTAATTAATTAAGGTCTCATACCCCTCACTTCATACCCCTAACTTCATATCCACTTCATACCCCTTTCTTCATACCCCTAACTAAATACCCCTCACTTCATACCCCTAAGTAATTGAATACTTACAAAAACCACTTCTTTAATCAATTAATGTCTCATATCCCTTTCTTCATACCCCTCACTTCATATCCCTTTCTTCATACCTCTAACTAATTGAATACTTATAAAAACCACTTATTTAATCAATTAAGGTCTCATACCCCTCACTTCATACCCCTAACTTCATTCACTTCATACCTATTTCTTCATACCCCTAACTTCATACCCTTACTTCATACCCCTAACTTCATACCCCTAACTTCATACCCCTAACTAATTAAATACTTACAAAAACCACTTCTTTAATAAATTAATATCTCATAACCCTAACTAATAGTTAGGGGTATGAGACATTAATTGATTAAAGTAGTTTTTATAAGTATTCAATTAGTTAGGGGTATAAGATGAAGTTAGGGTATGAGACATTAATTGATTAAAGAATTGATTTTTGTAAGTATTCAATTAGTGAGGGTATGAAGTGAGTATGAAGTTAGGGTATGAAAGGTATGAAGTATGAAGTTAGGTATGAAGTGAGGGTATGAAGAAACATTGATTTTTTTTTAAACAAACATTAATTTTTTTTTATTTTTTTTATTTTTTTTTTCTAAGGTTAAAAAATTAAAATTTTAAAGTTCCTAAAAAAAATTAAAGTTAAAATTAAAATTTTAAAGTTCCTAATTTTTTTTAATTAAAGTTTACAATTAAAAATAAAATTAAAAAAAACTTCTTTAATCAATTAAGGTCTCATACCCCTAACTTCATACCCCTAACTTCATACCCCTCAATTCATAACCTTCTTCATACCACTCACTTCATACCCCTTTCTTCATACCCCTCTCTTCATACCCCTAACTTTAATCAATTAAGGTATCATACCCCTAACTTCATACCCCTCACTTCACACCCCTTTCTTCATACCCCTCACTTCATACCCATTTCTTCATACCCCTTTCTTCATACCCCTAACTTCATACCCCTAACTTCATACCCTTTTATTCATACCCCCTAACTTCATACCCCTATCTTCATACCCCTAACTTCATACCCCTTTATTCATACCCCTTTCTTCATACCCCTCACTAAATACCTCTCACTTCATACCCCTAAGTAATTGAATACTTAAAAAAACCACTTATTTAATCAATTAATGTCTCATATCCCTTTCTTCATACCCCTCACTTCATACCCTTTTTTCATACCCCTAACTAATTGAATACTTACAAAAACCACTTATTTAATCAATTAAGGTCTCATACCCCTCACTTCATACCCCTAACTTCATTCACTTCATACCCCTTTCTTCATACCCCTAACTAAATACCCCTAACTTCATACCCCTAAATTAAACTCTAACTTCATACCCCTTTCTTCATACCCCTAACTAAATACCCATAACCCTATGTAATGTCTCATATTCCTTTATTCATACCCCTCACTTCATACCCCTTTTTTCATACCCCTAACTAATTGAATACTTACAAAAACCACTTCTTTAATCAATTAATGTCTCATACCCCTCACTTCATACCCCTAACTTCATTCTCTTTATACCTAATTCATACCACTTTATACCCTCACTTCATACCCCTTTATTTATACCACTAACTTCATACCCCTAACTTCATACCCTTAACTTCATACCCCTCAATTCATACCCTTTCTTCATACCCCTAACTTAATACCCCTTTCTTCATACCCCTATCTTCATACCCCTAATTTAATCAACTAAGGTCTCATACCCCTAACTTCATACCCCTAAATTTATACCCTCACTTCATATCCTCTCTTCATACCCCTAACTTTAAAAATATCATACCCCTAAATTCATACCCCTCACTTCATAACCCTTTCTTAATACCCCTAACTTCATACCCATTTCTTCATACCCCTAACTTCATACCTCTTTATTCATAACCCTTTCTTCATACCCCTAACTTCATACCCCTAAATTCATACCCCTAACTTCATACCCCTAATTAACAACCACTTCATACCCCTAAGTAATTGAATACTTACAAAAACCACTTCTTTAATCAATTAATGTCTCATATCCCTTTATTCATACTCCTAACTTCATACCCTTTCTTCATACCCCTAACATCATACCCCTAAATTCATAACCCTTACTTCATACCCTTTATTCACACCCATTTCTTCATACCCATTTATTCACACCCTTACTTCATACCCCTTTATTCATACCCCTCACTAAATACCCCTCACTTCATACCCCTAAGTAATTGAATACTTACAAAAACCACTTATTTAATCAATTAATGTCTCATATCCCTTTATTCATACCCTAACTTCATACCTCTTTCTTCATACCCCTCACTTCATACCCTTTCTTCATACCCATAACTTCATACCCCTTTTTCATACCCCTTAACTTCATACCCCTAACTTCATACCCCTTTCTTCATACCCCTAACTTCATACCCATTTATTCATACCCCTTACTTCATACCCCTTTCTTCATACCCTCACTTCATACCCCTAACTAATTGAATACTTACAAAAACTACTTCTTTAATCAATTAATGTCTCATATCCCTTTATTTATACCCCTCATTTCATACCCCTAACAAATTAATACTTACAAAAACCACTTCTTTAATCAATTAGTATCATACCCCTCACTTCATACCCCTAACTTCATTCACTTCATACCCCTATCTTCATACTCCTAACTTCATACCCCTCACTAAATACCCCTCACTTCATACCCCTAAGTAATTGAATACTTACAAAAACTACTTTTTTAATCAATTAATGTCTCATATCCCTTTCTTCATACCCCTCACTTCATACCTCTTTCTTCATACCCCTCACTTCATACCCCTTTCTTCATACCCCTAACTAATTGAATACTTACAAAAATCACTTATTTAATCAATTAAGGTCTCATACCCCTCACTTCATACCCCTAACTTCATTCACTTCATATCCCTTTCTTCATACCCTTAACTTCATACCCCTTACTTCATACCCCTCACTTAATACCCCTAACTTCATACCCCTAACTTCATACCCCTAACTAATTAAATACTTACAAAAACCACTTCTTTAATCAATTAATATCTCATAACGCTAATTAAATGAAGTTAGGGTTATGAGACATTAATTGATTAAAGAACTATTTTTGTAAGTATTCAATTAGTTAGGGGTATGAAGTGAGAGATATGAAGTTAGGGACATGAAGTTAGGGGTATGAGACATTAATTGATTAAAGAATTAGTTTTTGTAAGTATTCAATTAGTGAGGAGTATGAAGTGAGGAGTATGAAGTTAGGGGTATGAATTAAGGGGTATGAAGAAATGGGTATGAAGCTAGGAGTGTGAAGTGAGGGGTATGAAGAAACATTGATTTTTTTTTTGAAAACAAACATTAATTTTTTTCGATTTTTTAAAGTTTTCAAAATTTTTTGAAATTTTTTGATTTTCTAAAGTTTTTGAAAATTTTTGATTTTCTAACGTTTTGATTTTTTTTACTAAAATTTTAAAGTTCCTAAAAAAGAAAAAAATTAAATTTAAAATTAAAATTTTAAAGTTCCTATTTTTTTAATTAAAGTTTACAATTAAAAAAATTAAAATAAAAAAAAACTTCTTTAATCAATTAAGGTCTCATACCCCTAACTTCATACCCCTTATTTTATATCCATAACTCCATGGACCTACCTTCATACCCCTCAATTCATACCGCTTTCTTCATACCACTCACTTCATACCCCTTTCTTCATACCCCTCTCTTCATACCTCTAATTAATTAATTAAGGTCTCATACCCCTAACTTCATACCCCTCACTTCACACCCCTTTCATCATACCCCTCACTTCATACCCATTTCTTAATACCCCTTTCTTCATACCCCTAAAATCATACCCCTAACTTCAATCCCTTTTCTTAATAATTCCTAACTTCATATCCCTAACTTCACACCCATTTCTTCATACCCCTTACTTCATACCCATTTTTTCATACCCTTTTTTCATACCCCTCACTAAATACCTCTCACTTCATACCCCTAAGTAATTAAATACTTACAAAAACCACTTCTTTAATCAATTAATGTCTCATATCCCTTTCTTCATACCCCTCACTTCATACCTCTTTATTTATACCCCTTATTTCATACCCCTAACTAATTGAATACTTTTAAAAACCAATTATTTAATCAATTAAGGTCTCATACCCCTCATTTAATATTCCTAACTTCATTCACTTCATACCCCTTTCTTCATACCCCTCACAAAATACCTCTAACTTCGTACCCCTATGTAATTGAATACTTACAAAAACCTAACTAACTTCATACCCCTCACTAAATACCTCTAACTTCGTACCCCTATGTAATGGCTCATATTCCTTTCTTCATACCCCTAACTAATTGAATACTTACAAAAACCACTTACTTAATCAATTAATGTCTCATACCCCTCACTTCATACCCCTAACTTCATACCTCTTTTTTCATACCCATCAATTCATACCACTTTCTTCATACCCCTCACTTCGTACCCCTTTATTTATACCCTCTAACTTCATACCCCTAATTTCATACCCTTAACTTCATACCCCTCAATTCATACCCTTTTCTTCATACCCCTCACTTAATACCCCTTTCTTCATACCCCTCTCTTCATACCCCTAAATTTAATCAACTAAGGTCTCATACCCATAACTTCATACCCCTAAATTTGTACCCCTCACTTCATATCCCTCTCTTCATACCCATAAATTTAATAAAATAAGTTCACATACCCCTAAATTCATATCACTCACTTCACAACCCTTTCTTAATACCCCTCATTTCATACCCCTTTCTTCATACCCCTAACTTCATCCCCCTAATTTCATACCTCTTTATTCATAACCCTTTCTTGATACTCCCTAACTTCATACCCCTAAATTCATACACCTTTCTTAATACCCCTAACTTCATATCCCTAATTTAATACTTACAAAAACCACTTATTTAATCAATTAAGGTCTCATATCCCTCACTGCATATCCCTAACCTCATACTCCTCACTTCATACCCATAATAAATTGAATACTTACAAAAACCACTTCCTTAATCATACCACTTTCTTCATACCTCTAACTTCATACCTCTTACTTCATACCCCTTTCTTCATACCCCTAACTTCATACCCCTTTCCTCATACCACCTAACTTTTTTCCCCTTTCTTCATACCCCTAAATTCATACCTATAACTTCATACCCCTTTCTTCATACCCATCACTAAATACCCCTCAATTAATACCCCTAAGTAATTAAAAACTTACAAAAACAACTTATTTAATTTTAAAGTTTCTAAGAAAATAATTAAAGTTAATATTAAAATTTTAAAGTTCCTAATTGTTTTTTTAATTAAAGTTTACAATTAAAAAATAAATAAAATTAAAAAAAAAAATACTTCTTTAATCAATTAAGGTGTCATACCCCTAACTTCATACACCTTTCTTCATACCCCTAACTTAATACCATTTCTTCATACCCCTTTATTAATATTCCCTAACTTCATATCCCTGGCTTCATACCCCTTTCTTCATACCCCTAAATTCATACCCCCTAACTTCACACCCCTTTCTTCATACCCCTAGCTTCATACCCATTTCTTCATACCCCTTTCTTCATATCCCTCACTTCATACCCCTAAGTAATTGAATACTTACAATAACCACTTATTTAATCAATTAAGTTCTCATACCCCTAACTTCATACCCCTCAATTCATACCCCTTTCTTCATACCCCTTACTTCATACCCCTTTCTTCATATCCCTTTCTTCATACCTCTTTCTTAATACCCCTCAATTCATACCCATTTATTAATACCCCTCTCTTCATACCCCTAACTTTAATCAATTAAGGTCTCATACCCTTAAATTCATACCCCTTTATTCATACCCCTCACTTCATACCCATTTATTCATACCCCTAACTTCATACCCCTAACTTCATACCCCTTTCTTCATACCTCTTTATTAATACTCCCTAACTTCATCCCCTTTCTTCATACCCCTTTCTTCATACCCTTAACTTCATACCCCTAACTTAATATCCCTTTATTCATACCCGTTTCTTCATACCCCTAACTTTATACCCCTTTATTCATACCCATTTCTTCATACCCTTCACTAAATACCCCTCACTTCATACCCCTAAGTAATTGAATACTTACAAAAATCATGTATTTAATCAATTAATGTCTCATATCCCTTTCTTCATACTCCTCACTTCATACCCATTTCTGCAAACCCCTACCTAATTGAATAATTACAAAAACCACTTCTTTAATCAATTAATGTCTTATACGCCTCACTTCATACTTCTAAATTCATTCACTTCATACCCCCTAACTTCATACCCCTTTATTCGTATCCTTTTATTCATACCCCTTTCTTCATACCCATAACTTCATACCCCTTAATTCATATCCCTCAATTCATACCCCTAGCTTCCTACCTCTCACTTCACACCCTAAATAAAGTTAGGGGTATGAATAAAGGGGTATGAAGAAAGGGGTATGAAGTTAGGGGTGTGAAGCGAGGGATATGAAGAACCATTGATTTTTTTTTTTTTAAATACATTGATTTTTTTTGATTTTCTAAAGTTTTTGAAAAAAATTGATTTTCTAATGTTTTGATTTTTTTTTTTTTTCTAATGTTAAAAAATTAAAATTAAAATTTTAAAGTTCCTAAGAAAAAAGAAAAAAATTAAAGTTAAAATTAAAATTTTAAAGTTTCTCATTTTTTTAAAATTAAATAAAAACCACTTCTTTAATTAGTTAAGGTCTCATACCCCTAACTTCATACAACTCACTTCAAACCCCTCACTTCATCCACCTAACTTCATACCCCTCAATTTGTACCACTTTCCTCATACCCCTCACTTCATACCCCTTTCTTCATACCTCTAACTTTAATCAATTAAGGAATCATACCCAACTTTAATAAATTAAGATCTTAGGGTTTAGGGGCTAGGGTTTAGTGTTTATACGGTTTAGGATTTAGGGTTTTAGGATTAAATATTTAGAGTTTTTGGTTTTAGGGTTTAGAGTTTTGGGTTTAGGGTTTAGGGTTTAGAGTTTAAGGTATTAAGTAAGGAGTTTGAAGTTAGGGATATGAAGTGAGGCGTATGAAGTTAGGGGTATGAGGAAAGAGGTATGAAGTTAGTGGTATGAATAAAGGGGTATGAAGTTAGGGGTGTGAAGTGAGGGGTATGAAGAAACATTGATTTTTTTTTTTTAAATATTGATTTTTTTCAATTTTCTAAATTTTTTGAAAAAAATTGATTTTCTAACGTTTTGAATTTTTGTTTTTTTTTCTAAGGTTAAAAAATTAGTGATAAAATTAAAATTTTAAAGTTTCTAAGAAAAAATAAAAAAATAAAGTTTACAATTAAAATTTTAAAGTTCCAAATTATTATTATTATAATTAAAATTTACAATTAAAAAATATTAAAATTAAATAAAAACACTTCTTTAATCAATTAATGTCTCATACCCCTAACTTCATACCCCTCAATTCACACCCTTTTCTTCATACCCCTCAATTCACACCCTTTTCTTCATACCCCTCACTTCATACCCCTTTATTCATACCCCTAACTTTAATCAATCAAGGTCTCATACACCTAACTTCATACCCATTTCTTCATACCCTTAACTAAATACCCCTCATTTCATACCCCTAAGTAATTGAATACTTACAAAAACAACTTCTTTAATCAATTAATGTCTCATATCCCTTTCTTCATAACACGTTCTTCATACATTTAACTAATTTAATACTTACAAAAACCTCTTCTTTAATAAATTAAGGTCTCATACCCCTCCCTTCATACCCCTAAATTCATTCACTTAATACCCCTTACTTCATACCCCTTACTTCATAATCATTTCTTCATACCCCTAACTTCATACCCCTTTATTCATACCCTTTTATTCATAGCCCTTTCTTCACAACCTCAATAAATACCCCTCACTTCATACCCCTAAGTAATTGAATACTTTCAAAAACCACTTCTTTAATCAATTAAGTCTCATTTTCCTTTCTTAATACCCCTCACTTCATACCCCTTTCTTCATACACCTAACTAATCGAATACTTACAAAAACCACTATTTTAATCAATTAAGGTCTCATACCCCTCACTTCAAACCCCTAACTTCATTCACTTCATATCCATTTTTTCACATCCCTAACTAATTGAATACTTACAAAAACCACATATTTAATAAATTACGGTCTCATACCCCTCACTTCATACCCCTAACTTCATTCACTTCATACCCCTCTCTTCATACCCCTAACTTTGTATCCCTTACTTCATACCCTTCACTTCATAACCCTCACTTCATACCCCTAACTTCATACCTCTAACTAATTAAATAGTTACAAAAACCACGTATTTAATCAATTAATGTCTCATAACCCTAACTTCTTTTCTCTAACTAATTGAATACTTATAAAAACTACTTATTTAACTAAAATTTGAACCCTAAACCCTGAAGATAGGGGTATGAGACACTAATTGATTAAATATGTGGTTGTTGTAAGTATTCAATTAGTTAGGGGTATGAGACATTAATTGATTAAAAAATTTTTTTTTGTAAGTATTTAAATAGTGAGTGGTATAAAGTGAGGGGTATGAAGTGAGGGGTATGAGGAAAGGGATGTGAAGTGAGGGGTATGAAGAAAAGGATATGAAGTTAGGGGTGTGAAGTGAGGGGTATGAAGAAAGGATATGAAGTTAGGGGTGTGAAGTGAGGGTATGAAGAAACATTGAATTTTAATTTTGAAAAAAAACATTGATTTTTTTGTATTTTCTAAAGTTTTTGATTTTTTTTTTAATTTTCTAACGTTTTGATTTTTTTTGTTTTTTATTCTAAGGTTAAAAAATTAAAATTAAAATTAAATATTTAAAGTTCCTAAGAAAATAAAAGAATAAAGAAATAAAATTAAAATTGAAATTTTAAAGTTCCTAAGAAAAAAAGAAAAAAAAAAAAAAATTAAAGTTCCTATTTTTTTTTTAATTTGAGTTTACAATTAAAAAAACAAAAAAAATTAAAAAATATATTTCTTTAATCAATTAATTTTTCATACCCCTAACTTCATACTCCTTACTTAATACCCCTAGATTAATACCAAAACTTTATACCCCTCAATTCATACCCCTTTCTTCATACCCTAAACTTTATTTAATTAAGGTCTCATACCCCTAACTTCATACCCCTCACTTCACACCCCTTTCAAACCCCTCACTTCATACACCTTTCTTCATAACCCTAACTTCATACCCCTTTCTTCATACCTCTTTCTTCATACCCCTAAATTCATACCCCTTACTTCATACCCCTAACTTTATACCCCTTTATTCATACCCCTCAATAAATACCCTTCACTTCATACCCCTAAGTAATTTAATACTTACAAAAATCACTTCTTTAATCAATTAATGTCTCATATCCCTTTATTCATACCCTCACTTCATACCCATTTCTTCATATCCCTAACTTCATTCACTTCATACCTCTTTCTTCACATCCCTAAATAATTGAATACTTACAAAAACCACATATTTAATGAATTAAGGTATCATACCCCTCACTTCATACCCCTTGCTTCATACCCCTCACTTTGTACCCCTAACTTCATATCTCAAAATAATTAAATACTTACAAAAACCACTTATTTAATAAATTAATGTCTCATACCTCTAAATTCATTTCTCTAACTAATCAAATACTTACAAAAACCACTTCTTTAACTAAACCCTAAACCCTAAAGTTCAAGGTATGAGACACTAATTGATTAAATAAATGGTTTGTATAAGTATTAAAATAGTTAAGGGTATGAAGTGAGGGGTATAAAGTTAGGGGTATGAGACATTAATTGACTAAATCAATTGTTTTTATAAGTATTCAATTAGTGAGGGGTATGAAGAAAGGGGTATTTTTTTAATCCCTTTCTTCACACCCCTCACTTCATACCCCTTTCTTCATAACCCTCACTTCATACCCCTTTATTAATACCCCTAACTAAATTAATACTTACAAAAACCACTTATTTAATCAATTAAAGCCTCATACCCCTCACTTCATACCCCTAACTTCATTCACTTTATACCCCTTTCTTCATACCCCTTACTTCATACCCCTAAATTCATATCCCTAACTTCACACCCCTTTATTGACTCCCCTTTCTTCATACCCATTTATTTATACCCCTCACTTCATACCCCTATGTAATTGAATACTTACAAAAAACACTTATTTAATTAATTAATGTCTCATATCACTTTCTTAATACCCCTCACTTCATACCCATTTTTTCATACCCCTCACTTCATACCCCTTTCTTCACACCTTTAACTAATTGAATACTTACAAAAACCACTTCTTTAATCAATTAAGGTCTCATACCCCTCACTTCATATTTCTAACTACATTCACTTCATACCCCTTTCTTTATACCCCTAACTTCATACCCCTCAATTCATACCCCTAACTTCATATCCATAACTTCATACCTTTAACTAATTAAATTCTTATAAAAACCACTTATTTAATCAATTAAAATCTCATACCCCTAACTAATTGAATACTTAACAAAAACACTTATTTAACTAAACCCTAAATCCTAAACCCTTGAAGTTAGAGGTATGAGACATTAATTGATTAAAGAAGTGGTTTTTGTAAGTATTCAATTAGTTAGGGATATGAAGTTAGGGGTATGAAGTTAGGGATATGAGATATTAATTTATTAAATAATTGGTTTTTGTAAGTATTCAATTAGTGAGGGGTATGAAGTAATGGGTATAAAGAGAGGGGTATGAAGTTAGGGGTGTGAAGAAATGGGTATGAAGAAGGGTATGAATTTAGGGGTGTGAAGTGAGGGTGTGAAGAAACATTGATTTTTTTGGATTTTCTAAAGTTAAAAAAAAAAAAAATGATTTTCTAATGTTTTGATTTTTTTTGTTTCTTTTCTAAGGTTAAAAAATTAAAATTTTAAAGTTTCTAAGAAAAAAAAAAAAAAATTAAAGTTAAAATTAAAATTTTAAAGTTCCTATTTTTTTAAAATTAAATTTTACAATTAAAAAAAACACTTCTTTAATCAATTAAGGTCTCATACCTCTAACTTCATACCCATCACTTCATACCCCTAACTTCATACACCTAAATTCATACCCTTAAATTCACACCCCTAAATTCATACCCATCACTTCACAACCCTAAACCCTAACTTCATACATCTTACTTCATACCCATCACTTCATACCCCTAACTAATTAAATACTTACAAAAACCACTTCCTTAATCAATTAATGTAGCATACCCCTAGCATTCATACCCCTAACTAATTGAATACTTATAAAAACCACTTCTTTAACTAAACCCTAAACCCTGAAGTTAGGGGTATGAGACACTAATTGATTAAAGAAGTGGTTTTTGTAAGTATTCAATTAGTTAGGGGTATGAAGTTAGGGGTATGAGACATTAATTGATTAAAGAATTTGTTTTTATAAGTATTCAATTAGTGAGGGATATGAAGTGAGGTGTATGAAGTTAGAGGTATGAATTTAATGGTATGAAGAAAGGGGTATGAAGTTAGGGGTGTGAAGTGAGGGGTATGAAGAAACATTGATTTTTTTGAAAAAAAACATTGATTTTTTTGGATTTTCTAAAGTTTTAAAAAAAAATATTGATTTTCTAATGTTTTGATTTTTTTTTTCTAGGGCTAAAAAATTTAAGTTAAAATTAAAATTTGAAAGTTCCTAAGAAAAAAAAAATTAAACTTAAAATTAAAATTTTAAGTTTCCTATTTTTAATCAATTAAGGTCTCATACCCCTAACTTCATACCCCTCAATTCATACCCCTTTCTTCATACCCATCACTTCATACCCCTTTCTTCATACCCCTCTCTTCATACCCTTAACTTTAATCAATTAATATCTCATATCCCTAACTTCATACCCCTCACTTCACACCCCTTTCTTCATACCCCTCACTTCATACCATTTTCTTCATACCCCTTTATTCATACCCCTAGCTTCATACCCCTAAATTCATACCCATTTCTTTATACACATTTCTTAATACTCTCTAACTTCAAACCCTTAAATTCATACCCCTTTCTTCATACTCCTAACTTCATACATCTTTATTACACCCCTTTCTTCATACCCCTCACTAAATACCTCTCCCTTCATACCTCTAAGTAATTGAATCCTTACAAATACCACTTATTTAATCAATTAATGTCTCATATCTCTTTATTCATACCACTCATTTCATACCCTAATTAATTGAATACTTATAAAAACCACTTCTTTTATCAATTAATGTCTCATACCCCTCACTTCATACACTTAACTTCATACCCCTTTCTTCATACACCTAGCTTCATAACTCTTTATTCATACCTCTTTCTTCATACCCCTCACTAAAAACCCCTAAGTAATTGAATTCTTATAAAAACCACTTCTTTAATCAATTAATGTATCATGTCCCTTTCTTCATACCACTCACTTCTTAAGAACACAAGCTTATATTGAGAGGGGGGGTGAACACCATAGCGTCCACTTTTTAATTTCTTTCCAAAATAATATCAATTAGTGTCCTTAATTGTAATAACAAAATATACCAGTGTGCATTAATGACATAGATAGCAATAGTAAGCAAGTTCACAAATCACCACATAGAATTGAGACACAAGATTTAATGTGGTTCCCCAATGTGGGGTAGTCCATAAGATAAACTCCTTATAATATTTCACAAAGAAATAGGGATCCTTATCCCAATATAAATGATTAATTTGATTTGCTCAAAGCTAGGATATCTTGATCTGCTCAAGTGGGCTATCTTCTCAACTAGGTTATCCACTGATCTAATCAACTAGGCTATCCACTGATCTGCTCAGCTAGGCAATCCACTAATATGCTTAGCTAGGCTATCCACTGATCTGCTTAGCTAGGCAATCCACTAATCTGCTTAGCTAGGCAATCATGATCTTCTCAGGTGGGCTCTTCACTAATTTGCTCAGCTAGGTAACTAGTGTTGGTATGTTTTTCTATTTTTTTCTATCTCTTTCACTGCTCATAAATCTGCCTCAATGCCTTCTCACAAGGCTCAAACAATCCTGCTCAAATATTATCCCAAATTTGTACTCAAGGCCTTCACAAAAAGGCTCAAACAATCTTGCTCAAATGTTGTCCCAAATCTATCCCAAAAGCCTTCTCAAAGGCTCACTCAATCATGCACAAAATCTACCTCAAATATGTCTAGAAATTTTGTCCCAAAATCCTTCTCAAAGGCTCAATCAATCATGCTCAAGTAGCACTCAAATATCATCCATAAATCAATGAAGGTAAGGCTCAATGATTAACTCAACAATAAATGGCAAAGTAATCTTCAATGGATGACAACAATGATCCACAATGATCTCAACAATGTATGATAAATACTCTCTCAAATGGATGATAACAATGCTCAACAATGAACTCAACCATGTATGACAAATACTCTCTTAAATAGATGATAACAATGCTCAACAATGAACTCAACCATGTATGACAAATACTCTCTCAAATGGACGATAACAATGCTCAACAATGAAATCTCAAATATATGGCAAATGATCTCTCTAATGAAAACATCTCCAAGCAATAACAATGAGGAATTTTAGCCAACCAAGGACAATCTCCACAAGTGATAGCAATCGGTTCTCAATAATATCTCCCTCATGCAATATCAATAAGATCTTCAATAAACAAGTACAACTCCCTCAAGCAAAGAGCTCTCAAATAGCCAAAAATAATCTCTTAAAATAAAAGATAAATGTATCCACAAGTGACTAGCAAATGATCTCCTCAATGGTATTATATAGTGGCAATGTACTCAACAAGTAACCAACAATAATCTCCTCAAGCAATGGCAAAAACCTCCTCAATAATGGCAATACTCTCAATGAAATCCACTAAAGCATTAATGAACTCAAGCATCAATTTTATCCACAAAATTGATTTTCTAATCCATCCACTTCTTCTTAATAGCAAAGGCACATAATCAAGCAATTTGTATTCAACTTCAAACTCTAACTCATGTGCATGTCTTCTAATTTAAAGTGGTAATTAACTAGGTCTCAAGTTCCTAGTTTAATTTCATAATTAAATCATGCACTAGAACATATAACAAGTTCAACACTTTCCAACCTTATGACTCTTTAATTTTTTTAATACATACAACAAACACCTATGCTTCTATGAGGTTGATTTGAGTTGAGATCATTGTGGATCATTGTTGTTATCCATTTAAGAATACATTACCATTCATTGTTGAGTTCATCTTTGAGCTTTGCCTTGATAGAGTTGTGGATGAGTTTTGAGTGCTACTTGAGCATGACTGATTAAGCCTTTGAAGAAGGCATTTGGGATAGATTTGTGGATAGACTTGTGGTAGTTTGTGTATTATTGTTTGAGCCTTTTAGAAGAACTTTATGGATAGTTTTGGGACACATTTGAGGATAGATTTTAGGATAGATTTGAGGACAGATTTATGGATAGATTTATGCACAGATTTAGGGCAAGTTCTTTATGAGCTTTCTAGAGTAGATTTTGACAAGTTATTGGTGAGCTTGTTGGAGCAAAATTGGGCAAGTTCTTGGTGATATTGCTAGAGCAGCTTTGGGCAAGTTCTTGGTGAGCTTGCTTGAGCATATTTCACAAGTTCTGTGTGAGCTTGTTAAGCAAGTTCTATGTGATCCTATTGAACAGGTTCTATGTGAGCCTATTGAGTAGGTTCTTAGTGAGCCTATTGATAGAGCTTTGGAGGTGACAGAGTATAGAGGATAGAGTCTTAGTGGATAGAGATCCAGTAGCCATCATAGTTGAATATATATCTGAGTGAGGAGTCTTCAAGTGGAGAGAGGTCCACCAGTTAGTGTAGTAGAGAAACAAAGTCTTCTAGAAGATCACATAGCTAGAGCAGAAGGAGAAAGAGTTCTCCTATGGAAGAGATCCACAAAATTGAGATTAGGGGATCAACATCTCCTTTTGATAGAGATCCATAAACATTGTAACTGGGAGTGATTTCTAAAGAGAATTATTGAGAAAGTTTTAGTAAAATATTTTCTCCATGGAGTAGCCCACATTGGGTGAACCAAGTAAATTGTGATGTATCTATTGTGTATGGTTTATGTGCATTGCTTTGATTACTGCTATTGATACTGCTATCTTTACACAACATAATATTGAATTGGAAGAAAAAGTAAAAAGTGGTTGTATATTGTTCACCCCCCTCTCAGTATAAGCTTGTGTTCTTCAACCCCTAACTACATTCACTTCATACCCCTTTATTTATACCCCTAACTTCATACCCCTAACTTCATATCCCTAACTAATTGAATACTTTAAAAAAATGCTTCTTTAACTAAACCCTAAACCCTAAACCCTTGATGTTAGGGGTATGAGACACTAATTTATTAAATAAGTGGTTTTTGTAAGTATTCAATTAGTTAGGGATATGAAGTTAGGGGTATGAAGTTAGGAATATGAAGTTAGGGATATGACATTAATTTATTAAAAATTTGGTTTTTGTAAGTATTCAATTAGTGAGGGGTATGAAGTGAGGGTTATAAAGAGAGGGGTATGAAGTGATGGATATGATGTAATATGTATGAAGTTGGGGTTTAGGGTTGTCAAGTGATGGGTATGAAGTTAGGGGTATGAATTTAAGGGTATGAATTGAGGGGTGTGAAGTGAGGGTATGAAGAAACATTGATTTTTTTGGATTTTCTAAAGTTTTTTAAAAAAATTGATTTTCTAATGTTTTTATTTTTTTTTGTTTTTTTTTCTAAGGTTAAAAAAATAAAATTTTAAAGTTTCTAAAAAAAATTGAAGTTAAAATTAAAATTTTAAAGTTCCTAGTTTTTTTAAATTAAATCTTACAATTAAAAAAAAAACACTTATTTAATCAATTAAGGTCTCATACCTCTAACTTCATACCCATCACTTCATACCCCTCAATTCATACCCTTAAATTCATACCCTTAAATTCATACCCCTAACTTCATACCCATCACTTGACAACCCTAAACCCCAACTTCATACATATTACATCATATCCATCACTTCATACCCCTAACTAATTAAATACTTACAAAAACCACTTCCTTAATCAATTAATGTCTTATACCCCTAACTTCATACCCCTAACTAATTGAATACTTATAAAAACTTCTTTAACTAAACCCTAAACCCTAAAGTTAGGGGTATGAGACATTAATTGATTAAAGAAGTGGTTTTTGTAAGTATTCAATTAGTTAGGGGTATGAGACATTAATTGATTAAAGAATTTATTTTTGTAAGTATTCAATTAGTGAGGGCTATGAAGTTAGGGGTATGAATTTAGAGGTATGAAGTTAGGGGTATGAAGAAAGGGGTATGAAGTTAGGGGTGTGAAGTTAGGGATATGAAGAAACATTGATTTTTTTTATTTTCTAAAGTTTTTGAAAAAAAAATTGATTTTCTAACGTTTTGATTTTTTTTATAGGGTTAAAACATTAAATTTAAAATTAAAATTTTAAAGTTCCTAAGAAAAAAAGAAAAAAAAATTAAACTTAAAATTAAAATTTTAAATTTCCTATTTTTAATAAATTAAGGTCTCATACCCCAAACTTCATACCCCTTTCTTCATACCCCACACTTCATACCCATTTCTTCATACCCCTATTTTCATACCCTTAACTTTAATAAATTAATATCTCATACCCCTAAATTCATACCCATCACTTCACATCCCTTTCTTCATACCCCTCACTTCATACCACTTTCTTCATACCCATTTCTTCAAACCCCTAGCTTCATACCTCTAATTTCATACCCCTTTCTTCATACACATTTCTTAATACTCTCTAACTTCATACCCTCAAATTCTTAACCCTTTCTTCATACTCCTAACTTCATACCTCTTTATTACACCCCTTTCTGCATACCTCTCACTAAATACCCCTCACTTCATACCCCTAAGTAATTGAATCCTTAAAAATACCACTTATTTAATCAATTAATGTCTCATATCTATTTCTTAATACCACTCACTTCATACCCCTAATTAATTGAATACTTACAAAAACCACTTTTTTAATAATTAATGTCTCATACCCCTCACTTCATACCCCTTTCTTCATACACCTAACTTCATAACTCTTTATTCATACCTCTTTCTTCATACCCCTCACTAAATACCCCTAAGTAATTGAATACTTATAAAAACCACTTATTTAATCAATTAATGTATCATGTCACTTTCTTCATACCCCTCACTTATGAAGAACACAAGCTTATACTGAGAGGGGGTGAATAGTATAGCACCCACTTTTTACTTTATTTCCAAACCAATATCAATTAGTGTCCTTAATTGCAATAACCAAATATACCAGTGTGCATTAATGACATAGATAGCAATAGTAAGCAAGTGCAAAAATCACCACACACAATTGAGACACAAGATTTAACATGGTTTCCCAATGTGGGGTGGTCCACAAGATAATATTCTTATAATATTTCATAAATAAATAGGGATCCTTATCCCGATATAAATGATTAATTTGATCTGATCAAAGCTAGGCTATCCTGATCTGCTCATGTGGGCTCCACTGATCTTCTCAGCTAGGCTATCCACTGATCTACTTAGCTAGGCTATTGACTGATCTGCTCAGCTAGGCAATCCACTAATCTATTGAGATAGGTTATCCACTGATCTGCTCATCTAGGCAATCCACTGATATTCTTAGCTAGGCAATCCTTATCTGCTCAGGTGGGCTCTTCACTGATCTCCTGGGCTAGGTAACTGGTGTTGGTATTTTTTTCTATTTTTGTTCTATCTCTTTCACTACTCACAAATCTGCCTCAATGCCTTCTCACAAGGCTCAAACAATCTTGCTCAAATTTTGTCCCAAATTTATACTCAAGGCCTTCACAAAAAGGTTCAAACAATCCTACTCAAATGTTGTCCCAAATCTGTCCATAAATCTATCCCAAAAACCTTCTCAAAGGCTCACTCAATAATGCACAAAATTTACCTCAAATCTATCCAAAAATTTTATCCCAAAAGCCTTCTCAAAGGCTCAATCAATCATGCTCAAGTAGCACTCAAATATCATCCACATATCAATGAAGGTAAGACTCAATGATGAACTCAACAATGAATGACAATGTACTCTTCAATGGATGACAACAATGATCCACAACGATCTCAAAAATGTATGATAAATATCTCTCAAATGGATTATAACAATGCTCAACAATGAACTCAACCATGTATGACAAATACTCTCTCAAATGGATGATTACAATGCTCAAAAATTAACTCAACCATGTATGACAAATACTCTCTCAAATGGATGATAACAATGCTCAACAATGAACTCTCAAATATATGGCAAATGAGCTCTCTAATGAAAACCTCTCCAAGAAATAACAATGAGGACTTTTAGCCAACAAAGGACAATATCCACAAGTGATAGAAATATGTTCTCAATAATATCTCCCTCATGCAATGTCAATAAGATATTTAATAAATAAGCACAACTCCCTCAAGCAAAGAGCTCTCAAATAGCCAACAATGATCTCTTCAAATAAAATACAAATGTATCCACAAGTGACTAGCAAATGATCCCCTCAATGGTCTCAAATAGTGGTAATGTACTCAACAAGTAACCAACAATAATATCCTCAAGCAATGGCAAAAACCTCCTCAATAATGACAATACTATCAATGAACTCCACTAAAGCAATAATGAACTCAAGCATCAATTTTGTTCACAAAATTGATTTTCTAATCCATCCACTTCTTCTTAATAGCCAAGGCACATAATCAAGCTATTTGTCTTCAAATTCAAACTCTAAATCATGTGCATGTCTTCTAATTCAAGGTGGTAATTAACTAGGTCTCAAGTTCCTAGTTTAATTTCATAATTAAATCATGCACTAGAACATATAACAAGTTCAACACTTTCCAACCTTATGACTCCCTAATTTTTATTAATACATACAATAAAAACCTATGCTTTAATTTTTAATTCCACACCTTATAACTCCCTAAGCACATACAACAATCATTTATTTTTACTAAATACCTTATAAATCCCTAGTTATAATAGAAATGATTTTCAATGCACCAAAACTTTGGCAATATCAAATATTACCATGCGCTAGAGATAAATACATTTTTACTAAATGCCTTTGCCAAAATTAATGTGCCTTCACCATCTTTGAAATCATTAATGCCTTGCCAAATATAATGCACCTTCATATCTTTGCAGGAGTCGAACTCTGCTCCTATCACTTAGCATTTTGAAGTGCTTACCACATGGGCGTCAGCCTACATTGGGATTTAATCCCAAACACCCAACTTTGCCTATGATCAAATCTAAAAAATGTAAATTGCCTTCCTTAGCAAAACACGTTGCCCCTGGCTGGATTCAAACAATGAACCTACCTTGTGCAAATTTCATGCACTACCAATTGCGATATAGGTTCATGCATGACGTCACTTTCTCGCGTTGTCTCCTTGACCTTGTTCTCAAACAAAAATTATTTTTATTTATTTCTTCGTTGCTTCTCTTTCGACGATTCTCCCTCATGCGCAATTATTCCCAATCTCTTATAAACAAAGGTTTTACCTTTTATTTATATGCACCTCCATGCCTTCGAATGATGTTGGTGGATTTTATTAATCTCCCCAACCATTGCATGTTGATGAATAATAAAATTCAAATTTAGACCTTAGAATTATTAAATAATAATTTAATAATTCATCTCTTAACTTTGAATTGGGATATCTCCTTCATTATTTTGAATTTTTCCATGAAAATTTTTGCACCTAGGTTTTATTTGAAAAAAAAATTCATCCATAATTATTTGGAGAAGTCTTAGCATAGTGGTTTTAATGAAAAACACTTTCCAATGGTTTTAATAAAAACCCTTTCCATTTGTTTAAATAAAAACCTTTACCATTGGTTTTAATAAAAACCCTTGCCATTGGTTTTAATAAAAACCTTTACCATTGGTTTTAATAAAAATCATTAATATAATATTTAAAAATTAAATATTATATGCCTCTTGTGCCACAAAACCCTATATACATCCATGCTCTCCAAAATATCATAAATTATTATTTATGAAGTGATTTTGCCACAAAAACTTAATGTGATGCATGTGACATCAATGATCCATGTGACATCAATCACAACACAAAATAAATCAATTTTCCAACAACTTCATACCCCTAACTTCATACCCCTAAATTCATACTCCTTTCTTCATACCCCTCACTTCATACCCCTCACGTCATGCCCCTAAGTAATTGAATACTTACAAAAACCACTTATTTAATTAATTAATGTCTCATATCCCTTTCTTCATAAGTCTCACTTCATACCCCTTTATTCATACCCATCACTTCATACCCTAACTAATTGAATACTTTAAAAAACCACGTATTTAATCAATTAAGGCCTCATACCCCTCACTTCATACCCCTAACTTCATTCACTTCATACCCTTTTCTTCATAACCCTATCTTCATACCCCTTACTTCACACCCCTTTATTAATACCCCTAAATTTATATCCCTAACTTCATACCCCTTTATTCACATTCCTTTCTTCATACCCCTAAATTCACACCTTTTTATTTATACCCCTTTCTTCATACCCCTTTCTTCATAGCCATCACTTTATACCCCTTTCTTCACACCCCTAAATCCAAATATCTAACTTCATACCCCTAAATCTATACCCCTTTCTTCATACCCCTTTCTTTATACCCCCTAACTTCATACCCCTAATTTCATTGCTCTTTCTTCATACCCCTAAATTCATATCCCTAACTTCATACCCCTTTATTCACACCCCTTTCTTCATACCCCTTTCTTCATACCCCTCACTAAATACCCCTCACTTCATACCCCTAAGTAATTGAATACTTACAAAAATCACTTCTTTAATCAATTAATGTCTCATATCCCTTTCTTCATACCCCTCACTTCATACACCTTTCTTCATACCCCTAACTAATCGAATACTTACAAAAACCACTTATTTAATCAATTAAGGTATTATAGCCCTCACTTCATATCCCTAACTTCATTCAATTCATACCCCTTTCTTCATACCCATAACTTCATACCCCTTAATTCAATTCCCTCACTTCATACCCCTAACTAATTGAATACTTACGAAAACCACTTCTTTAATTAAACCCTAAACTTTAAACCATGAAATTATGGTTATGAGAAATTAATTTATTAAATAAGTAGTTTTTGTAAGTATTAAATTAGTTAAGGGTATGAATTTATGGGTATGATACATTAATTTATTAAATAATTGGTTTATGTAAGTATTCAATTAGTGAGGGGTATGAAGCGGGGGATATGATGTTAGGGGTGTGAAGAAAGGGGTATGAAGTTAGGGGTGTTAAGTGAGAAAACCACTTATTTCTTCACATCCCCCTAACTTCAACCACTTATTTAATCAACTAAGGTCTCATACGCATAACTTCATACCCCTAACTTAATACCACTTTCTTCATACCCCTCACTCCATATCCATTTCTTCATACCCCTCTCTTCATACCCCTAACTTTAATAATTTAAGGTCTCATACCCCTAATTTCATACCCCTCACTTCACATTCCTTTCTTCATACCCCTAACTTCATACCCATTTCTTCATACCCCTTTATTATTACTCCCTAAATTCATACCCTTAACTTCATACCCATTTCTTCATACCCCTAAATTCATACCCCTAAATTTATACCCCTCAATTCATACCCCTCAATTCATACCCCTCACTTCACACCCTAAACCCTAAACCCTAAACCCTACAACCCTAAAACCTAAATCCTAAAACCTAAACCCTAAACCCTAAAGCTATTTCCAACAAAGCCTTAACTTTTGTTGTGGAAAATGCCAACTTCATTCTGTGCACAAATCCCCTTCACTATGAAAAGGAGTCTATACTAATCAAAAGCTTTGAGATTTCTACTAAGTGTTCTAGACCCTAGAATCCTCCCAGCTCTAGGAGCAATGCCAAATGGACTTCCCCCTCTCAGTTGGCTAAAGGTCAATTTTTATGGGTCTTCCAAAGGTAATCCAGGAGATGTAAGGGCTAGAGTATTTTTTAGGGACCATGAAGGCAACATCATTTTTACCTTCGCATAAAATATGGGTATTCAAACTAACAACTATGCAAAATCCAAGGCTCTCTGGATGTGTATTCAGATTAGCAAAACTATGACCAACCCAATAATTTTCGAAGGTGACTCTTTCATCATGGTTAATCAAATAAATAACAAAAGAAACAAGGGGTGGAATATACACAACATAATACAAGATTTTTAGACTTCCCTTTAGTAGCATCCTCAAAACGTGATCACCCATGTTTTTAGAGAATCCAATAAGGTGGTAGATCTCTTGGCCAACACATTGACCAATCAAGATAGCCTAATCATTTGGAAAGATGTCTTCCCTTAGCAATTCTGTACAACAACCAATTATGATGCAAGGTGCATTCACAAAAAGTAGCACTAGCTCCCAAAATAGTATTTCTTCAATATCTAAGGTGGTTTTTCTCAACATTAGATCCAATCTAAAGAAATTCACAAATGGTAGCTTTAGAAACCATAAATATGTTCCTTCAATTCCATACAATTGTTATCTTAACAACATGATCATCGAGAAACCACTATTATCCATAATTTCCTGATGGTCTACCTATATGACCACTTGTGTGGGTTGCTCTACTTGTGTCATTGGGACCAGTCACTCCCTGTAATTGCTGATCTCGACGTGCGCCCGTTCCCTTCTTGTTTTCCCCTTCTCGTAGTGACCACTCACCACCCTCATATTTTTCATCCCTCATCCACTTCTTGCACCACCTTCTCTGCTCGGCCCCCTCTCCTTTCAGGTCTAGCTCCTCCACTTTTCATGCCCTAGGCACCCTTTTCCTCTTTGGTTTTTTTGGAATGATAGCCTATTACACATGCTTCAAGATTAGGATTTTTAACCTGAGCCCAACTATTTCTTTATGCACTCACATAAGAACCTCTATTTGGCATTGTAGAAGATGGTGTAGCAGTTCACTCGATACCAATGCCTATATTGCAAAGATCAACATGGAGCCCCTTAACATCCAACTTAAGGTAGGGTTTGAAGATTTACTCAAAGATAAGAAATTCAGCTATTTCTTTAAGTTGTTCACCAGTATGGATGAGCAAGTGACCATGGATTTTGTTAATATTTGGAATGACAGTGAAGTTCAGGTCTGTGGCCTTAATTTTGAGGTAAGTGTTCACTATATCACTAAAATTTTTGGTTTATCTTCGACTGGTAGAATTTTTTGAAGAGACAGACACAACTTCAAAGAATATCTTGAGCACTTCCCCAATAAGGGAAAATAATTGAAGTGGAAGAAGGGGGGTGTCTTGTGCTTGTATCTTCCCAAGCCCTGGGATGAATTTTTTGTCCCTATCATTCAATATATTACTATCGACAATCTCAATCACCATTTGCATGCTTACCACATTACTTTTGTGAACCATCTTCGTGATGTGAAACCAATAAATTAGAATTCCTTCTTTAGTCCATCTACATCACCATCACCAATATAAAAATTAGCATGTCCTTCAAACCCCCTCATCACTAGATTATTTTCCTTATACTTTACAAGCATGCCCTTGTGCACCAGGTTTCTAGGGGTATGCTTGATCGGTCCCCCAGCCCTGAACCTTCTTTTGCATCCCTTTGCAATGGTAAGGTTAGTCCCCCCCATTTCCCTGCATCTTTCCCTTAGAAGTCGATGTCCCCCACCAGGTCTCCCTAGTACTTACCTTCACCTACGCATTCCAGTGGTAATAATACTCCTCCCAAGCTCCCACTCCCAATAATTATGTGCTATCAGATCATCACCCCTCTAGCAAGCCCCTAAAAAGCAAATAGAAATTAGTTGACCCCTATTAGAAAAGTAGAGTCCTATCGACTAAAAACAAATAACGTGAGCATCTCAGAATAGATTCCTAAGGTCATCATCAATGAGGATTAAGAAGTGTCCCAAATAGTTGAATAGGTGTTGCACATGGCCACCCTTTATCGCATCAACAAAACTATGGACCTCTTGAAATTAGTAGCCAACATTATTAGGGAGGCCAGAACCAACCTATCCAATACCATCATTGAAGTTCATGAGCTTCCCGATGTTACCGATACCCTCCTTGACCCTCTCTAGAAGGAGGTTGATCATCATGATGGGAAAGAAGCTTCCCAGTAGCCATGGAAATGTAGTCTCAAGAAGGTGAAAAGGTGGTCATTGTATAAATTTTTGTTTAGCTCTGTTCTGGTTGATTATTTTTTTATGTTGCCCAAGTTGGAGGGGTTGGACCCTCATATTTTATTTTCAAAACTGGATCATTTTTGTATTATCGAAACTATATATGCCCTATGTAATAGGGATGTGACCCTTCAACCCAAACAGTAAATAAATTTTTTTACGTACCAAAAAAAATTAAAGTTACTATTTTTTTAAATTATTGTTTACAATTAAAAAAAATTAAAATAAAAAAATACTTCTTTAATCAATTAATATCTCATACCCCTAACTTCATACCCCTCAATTAATATCCCTTTATTCATACCCCTCACTTCATACCCCTTTCTTCATACCCCTCTCTTCATACCCCTAAATTTAATCAATTAAGGTCTCATACCCCTAAATTCATACCCCTCACTTCACACCCCTTTCTTCATACCCCTCACTTCATACCCTTTTTTTCATACCCCTTTCTTCATACCCCTAACTTCATACCCCTTCATTTATACCTCTTTCTTTATACCACCTAACTTCATACCCTTAACTTCATACCCCTTTATTTATATGCGTAAACTCATATCCCTAAATTCATACCCTTTTGTTCATACCCCTTTCTTCATACCCCTCAAAAAATACCCCTCACTTCATATGCCTAAGTAATTGAATACCTAAAAAAACCACTTCTTTAATCAATTAATGTCTCATATCCATTTCTTCTTACCCCTCACTTCATATCCCTTTCTTCATACCCCTCACTTCAGACCCCTTTATTCATACCCATAACTAATTGAATACTTGCAAAAACCATTTCTTTAATATATTAAGGTCTGATGCCCCTCACTTCATACCCCTGTTGGAAATTTGAGGTAATATGAGACATTTTATGTTGTCATCATTGAAGTTTAGGAGCTTCCTGATGTTATTGAGAACCTCCTTGGCCCTCTCCAGAAGGAGGCTGATCATCACAATGGGAAAGAGGCTTCCTCGTAGCTATGGGAAGGCAGTCTCAAGCAGGTGGAAAGGTGGTGATTGTATGAATTTTTGTTTAGCTCTGTTTTGGTTAACTATTTTTTTGTGTTACCCAAGTTGGAGGGGTTGGACCCTTAGATTTTATTTTCAAAACTAGATCGTTTTTGTATTATCGAAACTATGTATGCCCTATGTAATAGGGATGGGACCCTTCAACCCGAATAGTAAATAAAGTTTTTTACCTACAAAAAAAAAATTAAAGTTACTATTTTTTAAAATTATTGTTTACAATTAAAAAAATTAAAAAAAAACCCTTCTTTAATCAATTAATGTCTCATATCCCTAAATTCATACCCATCACTTCATACCCCTAACTTCATACCCCTCAATTCATACCCCTTTCTTCATACCCCTCACTTCATACCCATTTATTCATACCCCTCTCTTCATACCCCTAACTTTAATAAATTAAGATCTCATACCCCTAAATTTATACCCCTCACTTCACACCCTTTTCTTCATACCCCTCACTTCATACCCTTTTTTCAGACCCATTTCTTCATAACCCTAACTTCACACCCCTTTATTTATACCCCCTAACTTCATACCCTTAATTTCATACCCCTTTCTTTATATGCATAAATTCATATCCCTAAATTCATACCCTTTTGTTCATACCCCTTTCTTCATACCCCTCAAAAAATACCCCTCACTTCATATCCCTAAGTAATTGAATACCTAAAAAAACCACTTCTTTAACCAATTAATATCTCATATACATTTCTTCATACCCCTTTCTTCATATCCCTTTCTTCATACCCCTCACTTCATACCCCTTTATTCATACCCATAACTAATTGAATACTTACAAAAACCACTTCTTTAATCAATTAATGTCTCATACCCCTCACTTCATACCCCTAACTTCATTCACTTCATACCCCTTTCTTCATACCCCCTAACTTCATACCCATTTTTCATACTCCTAACTTCATACCCCTTTATTCATAACCTTTTCTTCATACCCCTCACTAAATACCCCTCACTTCATATCCCTAAGTAATTGAATACTTACAAAAACCACTTATTTAATCAATTAATGTCTCATATACCTTTCTTAATACCCCTAACTTCATACCCCTTTATTCATACCCCTCACTTCATACCCATTTCTTCATACCCCTAATTAATTGAATACTTAAAAATACCACTTCTTTAATCAATTATGGCCTCATACCCCTCACTTCATACCCCTAACTTCTTTCATTTCATACCCCTTTGGTCATACCCCTTTCTTCATACCCTAAACTTCATACCTCTTTATTCATACCACTTTATTCATACACCTCACTAAATACCCCTTATAAAAAAAGCAAAAAATTAAAAACTTGAGAAAATCAATTTTTTTTCAAACAGTTTAGAAAATCCAAAAAAAATAAATATTTTTTTTCAAAAAAAATCAAAGTTTCTTAATACCTCACTTCACACCCCTAACTTCATAACCCTTTCTTCATACCATTAAATTCATACCCATTTATTCATACCCATAGCATCATACCCTAACTTCATACCCCTCACTTCATACGCCTAACTAATTGAACACTTACAAAAACCAATTCTTTAATTAATTAATGTCTCATACGCCTAACTTCATACCCCTAACTTCATATGCCTAATTTATTAAAGTTAGGGGTATGAAGAAAGGGGTATGAATTTAAGGGTATGAAGAAGCATTGATTTTTTTTTTTTAAACATTAATGTTTTTTCGATTTTCCAAAGTTTTTGAAAAAAAAAATGATTTTCTAACATTTTGATTTTTTTGTTCTTTTTTCAAATGTTAAAAATTAAAAATTAAAATTAAAATTTTAAAGTTCCTAATAAATTTTTTTAAAGTTATTTAATCAATTAAGGTCTCATACCCCTAACTTCATAAAATTCACTTCATACCCCTCACTTCATATCCCTAACTTCATACCCCTCAATTCATACCCCTTTATTCATACCCCTCACTTCATACCCCTTTCTTCATACCCCTCTATTCATACTCCTAACTTTAATCAATTAAGGTCTCATACCCCTAACTTCATACCCCTCACTTCATACCCCTTTCTTCATACCCCTCACTTCATATACCTTTCTTAATACCCCATTCTTAAGACTCCCTAACTTCATACCCCTTTATTAAGAATTGCTAACTTCATACCCCTAACATCATACCTCTTTCTTCATACCCCTAACTTCATACCACTCAATTCATACCCATAACTTCATACCCATCACTTCACAGCCTAAAACCCAAACCCTAAAACCCTAAACCTAAAAAACCTAAAATCCTAAACCCTACACCCTAAACCCTAAAATCTAAATCATAAACCCTAAAACCTAAACCCTAATATATTAATTGATTAAATTAAGGGTATGAAGTTAGGGGTATGAGACATTGATTGATTAAAGAATTAGTTTTTGTAAGTATTCAATTAGTGAGGGGTATGAAGAAAGGGGTACAAGAGTTAGGGATATGAAGTTAGGGGTATGAAGTAGGGGGTATGAAGTCAAGGGTGTGAAGTGAGGAGTATGAAGAAATATTGTATATATATATATATATATATATATATATATATATATATATATATATATATATATATATATATATATATATATATATTGGTAGATAAGATACTATAGCATTAATACCGGGTTTTATAGGTTGACCCAAAACCTTTTACAAAAATTAGCCCAAGGTTTTTGATGAACATGTCCTTACTAAGGATACTATATATGTAAAATCTACATGCTGCCAAAGCCATTACATCCGGTAAGGCACATAGTCTGTTATCAAAAAGAAACTTCCCATACAACATTTTGGGTATACCTCGAGAAATACACCTGCATTGTAATTACAAAAAATAAATAGACACGGATCCCTTCCTTGAAATAGTGGAGAAATAAAAATCTGTAGACACACATAGCAGAGTACTAAAAAACTCCCACAAGCTCTATATTGATAGTTACTCTTAATAATTATTTGGTAATTGCTTTCTTTTGTATATGACATGCTTTGGGACCACATCCCATCTTGGCCAATCATCCTTAGAGAAGTGAAACCGCTGTCTATATTTATGGTTATGGCTATCTAATGGTCCATGTGGCTCTGGTTTGAAGTCTTATATTATCGTTTCTTTCCTGCCCTATGATTATAAACCAACCTTAAATTACTAATATGACTAGGATCCATGTTATCTGACATGTGATTGTCTCCATTAGTATTTGTGGTATTTCCAAGCAGCATCCACCAAGACTGATAGCTCGGATAATTTTTATTGTGATTCCATTTCAAAAAAGATATGGGAATACTCATAGCCTTCAAACTTATAGTGCCTTCCCTGTTGGTAAATTTGACTATCATTCTTGGCATTCTTGTTGAATAAGATCCTCTACTTCACTCGAGACACCGTGTTCCCATTTGAAAAGTTTGTCACCATCGACACCCAAATTGGCCAGCTTATTAGCAACTTTGTTAGCTTCCCGAAAGACATGTTGGGATTTTTTGTCCTATCTTCCCTGGAAAAGGATCCTAGCCTCTTCAAAAAAAAATTTAATCCTCCAAGGATGTGTTTTCCAATTATTGAGGAGATTTATAACATGCATAGAGTATCATTCTACGATAAAATTGCCTTCTAAGTCTTGAGTCATTTGAAGGCCTCTCCACATAGCTCTAGCTTTAGCTTTGTTGTTCGTCCTTATTCCTAAATATTCAAAAAATGTAAGCATCATATTCCCATTATGATCTCGCATAATGCCACCAACGCCTACTCTACCAGGATTTTCCTTAGCCGCTCCATTAAAATTAAGCTTAAACCAACCCATAGGAGGCGGGGACCACTTAACATTGTCTCTAGGGTTGACTACCCTAGGCACATACTCATCTAACAAAGTTAAGCTTAAATATTGAGCAATCGTGGTCTCCTGTAGATGAGGTTTACGACTATCAAAAGGGATAATGTTCACATTCTCATTGGCAAAGGATATGATCCTGGCAATGATAGTTTGATGATCATGGGTAGACTCATTAAAGACTCTATGGTTCCTTTCTAACCACACCTGCAAAAGATAGTGATTGAGACAAATTTTCCACATGTATCCAAGTCTTTTGCTTGAAAATGGGCAAGACCACTGAATGAACAAATCAAGTACGATGGCTGGTTTAACCCAAGAAATATTGAAGGCCTAAAAAATCCCACTTAGAATAGTCAAAGAAAAAGGGCACTCAAGGAAAATGCGATAAATGGTTTCCCAATTAGCCCTGCACATATAACAACGATTAGTGATATAAATACCTTTACGTATCATATTATCAATGGTTATAATTCTTCCTTGGATAATCAGCCATGAAAATACTACAATTTTTGGACTTAAATTTTTATCCAAACTAAGTCCTTTTGGAGGACAAAATCCTCGTCATCAAGCAGAAGCTTGTAAGCTAATTTAATAGTGAACTACACGTTTTCCATAGGAGCCCAGCTCACTTGATATTCCTTGGGTATCATGGGGATAAATCATTGCTTGAGAATGTTACAAAGATCATTTGATTTCACTTGAAATCCCTGAATCCTTATTTATTTCCACTTCATTATGCCTTTGTCCTCAACCATATAATCATAGACTTTTTTGCCAATGAGTTCTTTCGTGATATCTCTAATTCGGGCTAAGTTAGGATATTGCGTCAGTGGTTCGTCCTTAGCCCACCTATAATTCTAGCAATTTATCCTCTCACCATTGCCTAAAACCCATATTAAACCTTTTTTTATGATTTTATTATAATTGAGAATTGCTTTCCAAAAATTAGAACCTTTGATTGGAACTGAGTCACTTAGAAATTCCATATTTTGAAGATACTTTCGTTTGATGATAGTTGTCCATTCATTTTCTTCACTAGAAATGAGGTGCCACACCTGCTTATCTAGTAAAGCTAAATTCATATGAGCAATTCTCCTCAGACCTAAGTCCCCATTTTCCCTGGATCTACACACTTTGGTCCATCCTACAAGGTGTATCCATTTTTTCTCCTCTAATCTAGTCCATAAAAATTATTTTTGGAGTTTCTCAATTTTTTGGAAAACCTTCACAGGGGATTTGAAAATGAAGAGGAAATAGACTGGAATGCTCTGAAGAGAGGCCTTAGTGAGGGTCAAATTTCCTGATTGAGATAGAATATGACCTTTCCATCCAACAGGTTTTTTTTGAATTCTTTCAATAACCCTGTCCCACATTGACTCTCTCAAAGAACCAATGAAAATAGGGAGACCAAGATACGAAGTGGGGAGGTTTGCTATATCACACCCTAAAATTTCTACAATCCTTCCTTGCCTCTAAATGGGGGTGTTCAAGAAATATAACTTGCTTTTACTGAAATTAACTTTCTGATAAGCAACATCCTCATAGAGTTGCAAGATGTCGTTAATTATTTTGGCCTCAACCACTGATGCCTTAGTCAATAGAAGGGTATCATCACCGAAGTTTTGGTGAGAAACAACCCTAGTGAGAGATGTTTCCTTGATTCCTGATATTAGCCTTAAACTACAAGTATTTTTGATGGTTCTGCCTAAAGCTTCTACCATAATGATGAATAACATGGGGCTGATAGGGTCCCCCTACTGAATTCCCCTACAACTTTGAAAGTAACCAAAAGTTGTTCCATTAACCAGAATCAAGAACCGTGCTTTAGAAATACATTCTTTCATAAAATTAGCCCATTGGTGGTGAAAACCAAAATTAAGTAGGACAAAAATCATAAAGTCCCAATTTAGCTTGGCAAATGCTTTATTCATATCAAGCTTGAGGGGAAAAAAAAGATATGTTAGTCTTATGAGCAGAGTGCAGAGCTTCATGAACTATGATAAATCCATCCAAGATTGACCTGCCCTGGATAGAGCTTACCTGGCATGGATCTATGATGCGAGGGAGAACATCTCTCATTCTATTTGTAATGGCTTTAGTTAGGATATTGTAAGAAACATTGCACATACTGATTGACCTGAAGTCAGTCATAGATTCAGGGGTTTGCTTCTTAGGAATTAGAAAAATAAAAGTAGAGTTGAGACTATTTGGGATATGATTGCTTGCTTGGAATTATTTGATAGTAGAAATTACATCCTCACTTACGATGTCCCAAAAATATTGATAGAAATGAGGGGGAAAGCCATCGGGTCCCGAGGCTTTGTCTGGATCCATGCTAAACAAGGCTTCCTTAATTTCCTCATTAAAAAAGGGAGCTAGAATCTTAAGGTTTATATCATCATTTATTATGCTAGGAATGGATTGCAAGAGAATATCTTTGGCCTCCTCATTGCACTACGATTCCTAACTAAGGATAGAATTGAAATAAGTTACTACCTCCTTTCTGATTTCTGTTAAGTCCTGAGTAATAGAACCATCTATTTTTTTTTAAATTCTTATCTTGCTATTGATTCTGTTTCTAAGTGTGGTGATGTGAAAAAATTTAGAATTTGAATCTCCATATTTCAACCAAAGAGCCCTTGATTTTTTCCTCCAATAGATTTCCTCACAAGCGAAAATGTTATGAAACTCTGCTAGTTTTGTCTATTCCTCTTGTCTAGTAGTTTCTTAGCATCACCATGGTGAATCCTCTGATCAATTATCTTCAAACTTTCAACAACCCATTTTTTATTTTCAAAGAGGTTCCCAAAGACCTCTTTGTTCCAATTTTGAATCTTTTCCTTAAAAAACTTTAATTTACTAGTAATTTTAAAAGTTGCACTACCCTTAACAGGTTGCTACCACCATTGAATTAAGTTATCTCTGAAACTGGAATGTTTCATCCACATAGATTGAAATCTAAAATGTTTCTTGAAGGATAGAGAGTTAGGGACCTCCAAAAAAATGGGATTATGATCAGAAGTAATTTTAGGAAGGGCTTGCAGGGTAGAATCATCGAACAGAGTTGTAGCCTCCTTTGATAGAAAAAACCTGTTAAGCCTTTCTTGAATGAGATGACACCCTATCCGCTGATTGCTCTAGGTATAATTTGCTCCTCTAATTTTTACATCCATCAACATGTTGGAGTTCACAAAGTCATTGAAATCATCCATGCTCCTAATAGGTGGTCCATTTCCACCCATTTTTTCTGAAGGGTAAATAGGAGTGTTAAAATCCCCAGCCAAAATCCAGGGGAAATTATGAAAGATTTCACTCAAATTGCCTAAGTACTCCCATGGTAGAGCTCTCCCTTGAATTGAAGTCAAGGCATAAATATTTGAAAGGATCCACGACCTATTGTTTATTTCCTTAAATAAAACACTAAGAACCTTGTCATATTTCTAAATAATGGTGTCTTCTACTATCTGGGGATCCCACAAAGTCATAAGGCCTCCAAACACTCCTCTGGCTGATTTTCAAACCATCTCCCCTTGATTCCATATTTTTTTTGCTACTTTTTTTGATTGAATCTCATCAATTTTTTTTTCTTGCAACATGATAATAGTTGGATTCACTTTATTTCTTATTGCACTGACTTCCCTATGTTTGGGCAGGCCATTGAGGCCTCTCACATTCCATGAGAGGAACTTCATTTAGATTATTTGGGATTTCTTCCTCTCCCCCTCCCTTGAGGGGGTTTTCCTAATTTGTTGTCTTTAGAACCTAGAATAACCTATTGAAACAAGGTTCTCTGTTTTCCATTGGCAATGTCATTATCAGTATTAATTTTTTGATTCTCAGCATTTGATATTCTCCCTCTTCTTTTTAACTGCCAAAATCTATAGGAGACTTCAAAGTGCTCCTGGTTTGTTTAGTACTAAACTGGGGGGAGACAATTTGTTGTAGAACCGGACTGCCATATTCCTCAGTCTGAAGAGTTTCACATATCTCCACCCCTACATCCAAATATTCTCCTTTTTTCCTATATTCCCCTAGTATATGGGATGACCCCTCAGTAGGATTCACCTGGATCCTAGTGATGATGTTAGGGAGATGAGATTTTTTATTTTCCAATGCCTCAACTTTCTTCCTAAGTTATTTAGCATTAGGGTTTGGATTTGGGATGCCCATTGGGCTTGAAGTATTTTTAGCATTGGGGTTTAAGGATCCAAACTTGGATGGGGATTCTAGAGATCGGGCATTAGGGTTTGGTTTTGTGATGCCCACGGGGCTTACAATAATTTCAACATTAGGGTTTGAGGATCCTGACTTGGATGGGGATTCTAGAGAGTCAAAAATGTTAGCCTGAAGGTTTTGGGCTTCCATGTCTTTTGATAATACTCCTACTCCCATATTGGAGAGAATTGAAATTTTATTTGAAACTAGAGGATTGGAACTTACCTGAGTATTTTGGTTGTCAGCAACCTATTTTTTTCCTTTATTCACACTAGGTACCTTACTGCAAAGTTCCCTCAATCCTTAGAAGGAGGTCTAGGGTTCAAGCCTGGCGACCTACGTCAGATACAAAAAACCCCCTTGGCTAGCCTGGGGAACGGTTTTCCTTAATATAAATATTTTTATCCGCCTTTGTAGCGCAAGTGGTGAGGAGAAGGCAAGCTTGACCCTGTTGAACAGGAGGTCCACAGTTTGAACCTCGGTGATACAAAGGGGGATATACGGTTGGATTAAAACCCAACATTACCCTAACATTTATACCTCATTTTATTTTATCCACACTAGGTACCTTACTGGCAAGTTCCCTCAATCCTCGGAAGGAGGTCTAGGGTTCAAGCCTGGTGGCCTATGCTGGATAAAAAAAACACCTCCAGCTAGCCTGCCTGGGGAATGGTTTTCCTTAATATTTTTTTTAAATCATTGATTTTTTTTTATTTTCTAAAGTTTTTGAAAAAAAATTGATTTTCTAACATTTTAATTTTTTTGTTTTTTTCTAAGGTTAAAAAATTAAATTTTTAAAGTTCCTAAGAAAAAATGAAAAAAAAAAATTTAAAATTAAAATTTTATTTTTTTTAAATTAAAGTTTACAATAAATAAATAACTCATAAATTAAAGTTTGAATAGTTCTCCTATTTTAAAGGAAGGTTGTTGACGCAATGACATTATTAACAAGTAAATTTATTGTACATAAACATCTACATCTGGTGTTTGGTTCCACTTAGCTTGACATGTCAATCTTTGAAAGTTATTGTACATTTTGAATATCTACATCTAGTGTTTGGTTCCACACAAATTTTCTAACGTTTTGATTTTTTTTTCTAAGTTTAAAAATTTAAAATTGAAACTAAAATTTTGATGTTCCTAAGAAAAAAATGAAAAAAAAAATTAAGTTAAAATTAAAATTTTAAAGTTTCTATTTTTTTCAATTAAAGTTTATAATAAAAAAAAACTAAGAAATTAAAGTTTGAATGGTTCTCCTACTGTAAAGGAAGGTTTTTGATGCAATGACGTTATTAACAATTCAATTTATTGGACATAAACATCTACATATGGTGTTGGTTCCTACGAAAAAAATGAAAAAAAAATTTAAAGTTAAAATTAAAATTTTAAAGTTCCTATTTATTTTAAATTAAAGTTTATAATGAAAAATAAAAAGTAAAAAAATCTCAGAAATTAAAGTTTGAATGGTTCTCTTACTGTAAAGGAAGGTTATTGACACAATGACATTATTAACAATTCAAATTATTGTACATAAGCATCTACATCTGGTCTTTGGTTCCACTCAGCTTGACATGTCAATATTTGAAAGTTATTGTACAATTTGAATATCTACATCTGGTGTTTGGTTCCACTCATATTTTCTAACGTTTTAATTTTTTTATTTTTTTGTAAGGTTAAAAAATTAAAATTAAAATTGTAAAGTTCCTAAGAAAAAAATGAAAAAAAAAAATTTAAGGTAAAATTAAAATTTTTAAGTTCCTATTTTAATTAAATTAAAGTTTACAATTAAAACAAAACTTAAAAATTAAAGTTTAAATTAAAGTTTGAATGGTTCTCCTACTGTAAAGGAAGGTTGTTGATGCAATGAAATTACTAACAATTCAATTTATTGTACATAAACATCTACATCTGGTGTTTGGTTCCTAAGAAAAAAATGAAAAAAAAAAATAGAAGTTAAAATTAAAATTTTAAAGTTCCTATTTTTTAAATTAAAGTTTACTGTAAAAAAATAATTAATTAAAAAAAAACACTTCTTTAATAAATTAAGGTCTCATACCCCTAACTTCATACCCCTCACTTTATATCCCTCACTTCATACCCCTAACTTCATACCCCTAACTTCATACCCCTCAATTCATACCCCTCACTTCATACCTCTTTCCTCATACACCTAAATTTAATAAATTAAGGTGTCATACCCCTAAATTCATACCCCTCACTTCACAACTCTTTCTTCATACCCATCACTTCATACCCCTTTCTTCATACCCCTAACTTCATACCCTTTCTTCATACCCCTTTATTAATACTCCCCAACATCATACCCCTAATTTGATACCCTTTTCTTCATACCTCTAAATTCATACCCCTAACTTCATACCCCTAATTTCATACCCATTTCCTCATAATTCTAAATTCATACCCCTTACTAAATACCCCTCACTTCATACATCTAAGTAATTGAATACTTACAAAAACCACTTTTTAATCAATTAATGTCTCATATCCTTTTCTTCATACCCCTCACTTCATACCACTTTTTTCATACCTCTAACTAATTGAATACTTACAAAAATCACTTCTTTAATAAATTAATTTCTCATACCCCTCAATTCATACTCCTAACTTCATTCACTTCATACCCCTAATTTCATACCCCTAATGTCATAACCCTTTCTTCATACCCCTAACTTCATAACCCTTTATTCATACCCCTTTCTTCATACCCCTCACTAAATACCTCTCACTTCATACCCCTAAGTAATTGAATACTTACAAAAACCACTTTTTTAATTAATTAATATCTAAATCCTAAACCCTAAGACCTTAATTGATTAAAGTTAGGGGTATGAGACATTAATTGATTAAATAATTGGTTTTTGTAAGTATTCAATTAGTGAGGGGTATGAAGTGAGGGGTATGAAGTGAGGGTATGAATTTAGGGGTATGAAGTTAGGGGTATGAAGAATTGATTTTTGATTTTATAAATTTTTTGAAATAAAATTGATTTTCAAATGTTTTTATTTTTTTATTTTTATTTTCTAAATTTAAAAATTAAAAATTTAAAGCTCCACTTCTTTAATAAATTAACGTCTCATACCCCTAACTTCATACCCCTAATTTCATACCCCTCAATTCATACCCCTCACTTCATGCCCCTTTCTTCATAACCCTCAATTGAAATTAAAGTTTCTAATAAAAAAAACAAAAAAAAAATTAAAGTTAAAATTAAAATTTTAAAGTTACACTTCTTTAATCAATTAAGGTCTCATACCCCTAACTTCATACCCCTAATTTCATATCCCTCACTTCATACCCCTCAATTCATACCCATTTCTTCATACCCATAACTTCATACCCCTTTCTTCATACCCCTCTCTTCATATGCCTAACTTAAATTAATTAAGGTCTCATACCCCTAACTTAATACCTCTTACTTCACACTCATTTCTTCATATCTCTCACTTCATACACCTTTATTCATACTCTTTTCTTCATACACCTAACTTCATACTCTTTTTTTAATACTCCCTAACTTCATACCCCTAACATCATACTCCTTTCTTCATACCCCTAGATTCATACCCCTAACTTCATACACCTCAATTCATACCCCTCAATTCATACCCATAAATTCATACCTCTCACTTCACACTCTAAATCCTAAACCTTAAACACTAAAACCCTAAATCCTAAATCCTAAATCCCAAACCTGAAAAACCCTAAACCCTATAAACTCTAAACTCTAAATCCTAAACCCTAAACTCTAGACCCTAAACCCTAAAACCTAAACCCTAAACCCTAAACCCTAAGACCTTAATTGATTAAAGTTAGGGGTATGAGACATTAATTGATTAAAGAATTGATTTTTATAAGTATTCAATTAGTGAGGGGTATGAAGTTAGGGGTATGAAGAAAGGGGTATGAAGTTAGGGATATAAAGTTATGGGTATGAAGTTAGGGGTGTCAATTGAGGTGTATGAAGAAATGCTGATTTTTTTTTTAAAACATTGTTGTTTTTTTTCTAAATTTTTTAATTAAAATTTTATTTTTTGACATATTGATTTTTTTGTTTTAATTTCTAAGGTTAAAAAATTAAAATTGAAATTAAAATTTTAAAGGCCTTAAGAAAAAAAGAAAAAAATAATAAAGTTAAAATAATTACAAAGTTCCACTTCTTTAATAAATTAAGGTCTCATACCCCTCACTTCATACCCATCAATTAATACCCCTTTCTTTATAACTCTTTCTTGATATCCCTCTCTTCATACCCCTAAATTTAATCAATTAAGGTCTCATACCCCTAACTTCATACCCCTCACTTCACACCCCTTTCTTCATACCCCTCACTTCATACCCCTTTCTTCATACCCCTAACTTCATACCCATTTCTTCATATCCCTTTCTTAATACTCCCTAACTTCATACCTCTAAGATCATACCCCTATCTTCATACCCCTATATTCATACCCCTATATTCATACCCCTCACTTCATACCCCTCAATTCATACCCCTAACTTCATACCCCTCACTTCACACCCTAAACCCTAAAACCTAAACCCTATAAACCCTAAACCCTAAACCCTAAAATATAATAAACCCCAAAACCTAAACCCTAAACACTGAGACTTTAATTTCTTAAAGTTAGGGCATGAAGTTAGGGGTATGAGACATTAATTGATTAAAGAATTGATTTTTGTAAGTATTCAATTAGTGAGGGGTATGAAGTGAGGGGTATGAAGTTAGGAGTATGAGAGTTAGGGATATAAATTTATGGGTATGAATAAAAGGGTATGAAATCAGGGGTATGAAGTGAGGGATATGAAGAAATATTGATTTTTTCTTGAAAAAAATCATTGATTTTTTTCAATTTTCTAAAGTTTTTGAATTTTTTTTTATTTTCTAACGTTTTGATTTTTTTATTTTTTTCTAAGGATAAAAAATTAAAATTTTAAAGTTCCTAAGAAAAAAAATAAAGTTAAAATTTAAATTTTAAAGTTCCTATTTTTTTTTTGAATTAAAGTTTACAATTAAAATTAGAACAAAAAATACTTCTTTAATCAATTAAGGTCTCATAGCCTTAAATTAATACCCCTTACTTTATACCTCTCACTTCATACCCCTAACTTCATACCCCTCAATTCATACCCCTCACTTCATACCCCTTTCTTCATACCCCTCTCTTCATACCCCTAAATTTAATCAATTAAGGTCTCATACCCCTAAATTCATACCCCTCACTTTATAACCATTTATTCATACCCCTCACTTCATACCCCTCAATTCATACCCCTTTCTTCATACCCATAAATTCATACTACTTTATTCATACCCCTTTATTAACACTCCCTAACTTCATACCCCTTTCTTCATACCTCTAAATTCATACCCTTAGCTTCATACCCCTTTATTCATACACCTCACTTCATACCCCTAAGTAATTGAATACTTACAAAAACTATTTCTTTAATCAATTAATGTCTAATATCCCTTTCTTCATACCCCTCACTTCATACCATTTTCTTCATACCCCTAACTAATTGAATACTTATAAAAAACACTTATTTAATCAATTAATGTGTCATACCCCTCACTTCATACCCCTTTCTGCATACCCCCTAACTTCAAAACCCTTTCTTCATACCCCTAAATTCATAACCCTTTATTCGTACCCCTAAATTAATACCCCTAAATTCATAACCCTTTTTTCATACCCTTTCTTCATACCCCTCACTAAATACCTATCACTTCATACCCCTAAGTAATTGAATACTTACAAAAACCACTTCTTTAATCAATTAATGTATCATATCATTTCTTCATACCCATCACTTCATACCCATTTTTTCTTATCCCTCACTTCATACCCCTAAATTCATACCCCTAACGTCATACCCATTACTTCATACACCTTTCTTCATACTCCTCTCTTCATACCCCTAACTTTAATCAATTAAGGTATCATACCCCTAACTTAATACCCCTCACTTCATACAACTAACTTCACATCCCTTAATTCATATCCTTTTCTTTGTACACCTCATTTCATACACCTTTTTCCATACCCCTCTCTTCATACCCCTAACTTTAATCAGTTAAGGTCTCATACCCCTAACTTCATACCCCTCACTTCACACCCCTTTCTTCATATCCCTCACTTCATACCCCTTTCTTCATACCTCTAACTTCATACCCCTAACTTCATACCCCTTTTTTCATACCCTTTTCTTCATACCCATTTCTTAATACCCCCTAACTTCATACCCCTAATTTCATACCCCTAAAAACCTAGTGAATAAATTTGATGAACACACCTTAAATTCGGCATGAAAAAAAAAATCTGCAGAAAACAAATTTTATATTTATGAATTCATATTTTTATGGTTGTACATGCAACCATATTCAGTTTAGCATTCCTATAAGGTAAGTTATTTTACTTATTTATTCTGAACGTAGGTATGTACATGTCAACCTGTTAGTTTTTAAAATTGTTTTAATGGTGTATTTGTGTATCGCTCGTTAAAACTACCCTGTCAAGTCACATTTATCGTTGTAGACTTTATAAACTGCATATTTGTTGTTGTAGACTTTATTAACTGCAAATGATCCAGAATGCAGGACCTTGAATCCCCATACATATACATAAAAAAATCCCACAACCTTATGTATAAATAATATTTAATATTAATTAAAAAATTAAACAAGTTTACCTTGTGTATTGGTAGTTTGGATACCCAAAACTAAACCGTTATTACCTTTTTAAAAATAAAATAAGGTTAAGGTCACAAATTTGATCCACAAAAACCTAAACTAATTGGGTGTTGTAACTAATCGAATGATACTAATTAGACATTAATTATGGGTGTGACCGGAATTACATGTGTGTACCGCATCGACGGCCTCTTGGCACATTGCTTTGCATCCCATTAAAAAATAATAATAATAAGTAGAATATATGTATATTTATAATATATCGAATTTTATGTCAAAATTTATTCCGAACTTTTAAACATATTGAATTTATTTTGAATTTCAGAAGTGTCAAACTTGAGCATGAAATCAAACTTGATAACTAATCCCCTAAGTAATTGAATACTTACAAAAACCACTTATTTAATCAATTAATGTCTCATATCCCTTTCTTCATACCCCTCACTTCATATCTATTTATTCATACCCCTAACTAATTGAATACTTACAAAAACCATTTCTTTAATCAATTAATTTCTCACACTCCTCACTTCATGCCCCTAACTTCATTCACCTCATACCCCTTTCTTCATACCCCCTAACTTCATACCCTTTTCTCCATACCCCTAACTTCATAATTCTTTATTCATACCCCTTTCTTCATACCCATCACTAAATACATCTCACTTTATACCCCTAAGTAATTGAATACTTATAAAAACCACTTATTTAATCAATTAATGTCTCACATCCCTTTCCTCATACCCCTCACTTCATACCCCTTACTTCATACCCCTAAATTCATACCACTAACTTCATACCCCTTTCTTTATACCCCTAAATTCATACCTCTAACTTCATACCTCTTTATTCATAGCCCTCACTAAATACCCCTCACTTTATACCCCTAAGTAATTTAATACTTACAAAAACTACTTCTTTAATTAATTAATGTCTTAGATCCCTTTATTCATACCCATCACTTCATACCCATTTATTCATACCCCTAACTAATTTAATACTTAAAAAAACCACTTATTTAAACAATTAAGGTCTCATACCCCTCACTTTATACCCTTAACTTCATTCACTTCATACCCATTTCTTCATACCCCTTTATTCATACCCCTAAATTCATATCCATAACTTCATACCAATTTATTCACACCCCTTTCTTCATACCCCTCACTTCATACCCTTAAGTAATTGAATACTTACAAAAACCACTTTTTTAATAAATTAATGTCTCATATCCCTTTCTTCATACCCCTCACTTCATACCCCTTTCTTCATACCCCTCACTTCATATACATTTCTTCATACCCCTAACTAATTGAATACTTACAAAAACCACTTCTTTAATCAATTAAGGTCTCATATGTATCACTTCATACCCCTAAATTCATTCGCTTCACACCCCTTTCTTCATACCCCTAACTTCATAACCCTTACTACATACCCCTCACTTCATACCCCTCACTTCATACCCCTAACTTCATATCCCTAACTAATTAAATATTCACAAAAACCACTTCTTTAAGTTCCTATTTATTTCTAATTAAATTTTACAATTAAAAAATTAAAAATTAAAAAAAAAACACTTCTTTAATCAATTAAGATCTCATACCCCTACTTTAATACCCCTCACTTCATACCCATCACTTCATACCCTTAACTTCATATCCCTCAATTCATACCCTTCAATTCATACCCCTATCTTCATACCCCTCTCTTCACAACCCTAAACCCTAACTTCATACCCCTAACTTTATACCCCTTACTTCATACCTCTAACTAATTAAATACTTACAAAAACCATTTCTTTAATCAATTAATGTCTCATACCCCTAACTTCATACCCCTAACTAATTGAATACTTACAAAAACCACTTCTTTAACTAAACCCTAAACCCTAAATCCTAAACCTTGAAGTTAGGGGTATGAGACATTAATTGATTAAAGAAGTGGTTTTTGTAAGTATTCAATTAGTTAGGGGTATGAAGTGAGGGGTATGAAGTTAGGGGTATGAAATTATGGGTATGAGACATTAATTAATTAAATAATTATTTTTTGTAAGTATTTTATTAGTGAGGGGTAAGAAGTGAGGGGTATGAACCTAGGGGTATGAAGTTAGGGGTACAAATAAATGGGTATGAAGTTAGGGGTGTGAAGTGAGGGGTATGAAGAAACATTGATTTTTTTTTTTTTTTAAATTGATTTTTTTGGATTTTCTAAAGTTTTTGAAATTTTTTTGATTTTCTAACATTTTGATTTTTTTTTCTAAGGTTAAAAAATTAAAATTTTAAAGTTCTTAAGAAAAAAAATTAAAATTAAAATTAAAAATTTAAAGTTCCTATATTTTGTTTTTAATTAAAGTTTACAATTAAAAAAAAAAAAACTAACTTCACACCCCTCACTTTATACCCTTAACTTCATACCCCTCAATTCATACCCTTCAATTCATACCCCTCACTTCACACCCTAAACCCTAAAACCTAAACCCTAAAATCCAAAGCCTAAACCCTAAACCCTTAATCCTAAAATATAAACCCTATATACCCTAAATCCTAAGACCTTAATTGATTAATTTTATAGGTATGAAGTTAGGGGTATAAAGTGAGGGGTATGAAGTCAGGGGTATGAAGTTAGGGGTATGAAGAAAGGGGTATGAAGTTAGGGGTGTGAAGTGAGGGGTATGAAGTGAGGGGTATGAAGTTAGGGATTTGAAGAAAGGGGTATGAAGTTAGGGGTGTGAAGTGAAGTTATAACATTATGATTTTTTTTTATAAGGTTAAAAAATTAAAATTTTAAAGTTCCTAAGAAAAAAATTAAAGTTAAAAATTAAAATTTTAGAGTTCCTAAGAAAAAAATTGAAGTTAAAAATTAAAATTTTAAAGTTCCACTTCTTTAATCAATTAATCTCTCATATCCATAACTTCATACCCATCACTTAATATGCCTAACTTCATACCCCTCAATTCATACCCCTATTTTCATACCCCTCACTTCATACCCCTTTCTTCATACCCCTATCTTCATGCCCTTAACTTTAATCAATTAAGGTCTCATACCCCTAACTTCATACCCCTCACTTCACACACCTTTCTTCATACCCCTGACTCCATACCCATTTCTGCATACCCCTAACTTCATACCCCTCAATTCATACCCCTAACTTCATACCACTAACTTCATACCCCTCAATTCATACACCTTTCTTCATACCCCTCACTTCATACCCCTCTCTTCATACCCCTAACTTTAATTAATTAAGGTCTCCTACCCCTAACTTCATACCTCTCACTTAACACCCCTTTCTTCATACCCCTCACTTCATACCCCACTTCATATCCCTTTCTTAATACTCCCTAAATTCATACCCCTTTCTTCATACCACTAAATTCATACCCTTAGCTTCATACCTCTCAATTCATACCCCTAACATCATACCCATCACTTTACACCTCAAACCCTAAATACTAAATCCTAAACACTAAAACCCTAAACCCTAAACTCAAAAACCCTAAACCCTAAACTCTAAACTCTAACCCTTAAATCCTAAAACCTAAACTCTAAACCCTAAGACATTAATTGATTAAAGTTAGGGGTATGAGGTTAGGGGTAAGACATTAATTGATTAAAGAATTGGTTTTTGTAAGTATTCAATTAGTGAGGTGTATGAAGTTAGGGGTATGAAGAAAGGAGTATGATATTTAGGGATATGAAGTTAGGGGAATGAAGAAAGGGGTATGAAGTTAGGGGTATGAAGAAAGGAGTATGATATTTAGGGATATGAAGTTAGGGGAATGAAGAAAGGGGTATGAAGTTAGGGGTATAAATAAATATATATATATATATATTTTTTTTTTAAATCATTGATTTTTTTCGATTTTATAAAGTTTTTGGAAAAAAATTTGATTTTTTGACATTTTCATTTTTTTATTTTTTTCTAAGGTTAAAAAATTAAAATTTTAAATTTCCTAAGAAAAAAAGCTAAATTTAAAATTAAAATTTTAAAGTTCCTATTTTTTTAATTAAAGTTTACAATTAAAAAAATAAAATTAAAAAAAAAAACACTTCTTTAATCAATTAAGGTCTCATACCCCTAACTTCATACCCCTCACTTCATACCCCTCACTTCATACCCCTAACTTCTTACCCCTCAATTCATACCCCTTTATTCATACCCTTATCTTCATACCCCTAAATTTAATAAATTAAGGTCTCATACCCCTAACTTCATACCCCTCAATTCACACCCCTTTCTTCATACCCCTCACTTCATACCCCTTTCTTCATACCCCTAAATACATACCCATTTCTTCATATCCCTTTCTTAATACTCCTTAACTTCATACCCCTAATTTCATATCCCTTTCTTCATACCCCTAAATTCATTACTCTAACTTCATACCCCTTTTTTTCATACCCCTTTCTTCATACCCCTCACTAAATACCCATCACTTCATACCCCTAAGTAATTGAATACTTACAAAAACTATTTATTTAATCAATTAATGTCTCATATCCCTTTCTTCATACCTCTCACTTCATACCCCTAACTAATTGAATACTTACAAATTTTACTTCTTTAATCAATTAATGTTTCATACCCCTCACTTCATACACCTAACTTTATTCACTTCATACCATTTCTTCATACCACCTAAATTCATACCCCTTTCTACATACCCCTCACTAAATACCCCTCACTTCATACCCCTAAGTTAATTGAATACTTACAAAAACCACTTTTTTAACAAATTAATGTCTCATATCTCTTTCTTCATACCCCTCACTTTATAATCCTTTCTTCATACCCCACACTTCATATCCTTTTATTCATACCTCTAACTAATTTAATACTTACAAAAACCACTTCTTTAATCAATTAAGGTCTCATACCTCTCACTTCATACCCATAACTTCATTCAATTTATACCCTTTTCTTCATACCCTATAACTTCATACCCCTAAATTTATACCCCTAACTTCATATCCCTTTATTCATCCCCTCACTAAATACCCCTGAATCCATACCCCTAAGTAATTGAATACTTGTAAAAACCACTTCTTTAATCAATTAATGTCTCATATCCCTTTATTCATACCCATTACTTCATACCCCTTTGTTCTTAGCCCTAACTAATTGAATACTTACAAAAACTACTTATTTAATCAATTATGGTATTAGACACCTCATATCATATGCCTAACTTCATTCACTTCATACACTTTTCTTCATACCGCTAACTTCATACCCTTTTATTCATACCCATAGCTTCATACCCCTTTCTTCATACCTCTTTATTCATACCCCTTTATTCATACCCCTAATTGATTAAATAAGTAGTTAGGGGTATGAAGTTAGGGGTATGAAGTGAGGGGTATGAAGTAAGGGTTATGAAGTTAGGTATATTAAGAAAGGGGTATGAAGTTAGGGGTATGAAGTGAGGGGTATTTAATGAGGGGTATGAAGAAAAGGGTGTGAATAAAAGGGTATGAAGTTAGGAATTTGAAATTAAGGGTATGAAGTAAGGGGTATGAATAAAGGGGCATAAAGTGAGTGAAGTTAGGGGTATGAAGTGAGGGTTATGAGACATAAATTTATTTAAGAAGTGGTTTTTATAAGTATTCAATTAGCTAGGGGTATGAAGAAATGGGTATGAAGTGAGGGGTATAAAGAAAGGGATATCATACATTAATTAATTAAATAAGTAGTTTTTTTAAGTATTCAATTACTTATGGATATGAAGTGAGGGGTATTTATTAAGGGGTATGAAGAAAGGGGTATCAAGTTAGGGGTATTAATTTAGGGGTATGAATTTAGGGGTTTGAATAAAATTGTATGAAGAAAGAGGTATGAAGTTAGGGGTATGAAGAAAGGGGTATGAAGTGAGGAGTATGAAGAAAGATATATGAGACATTAATTGATTAAAGAATTGGTTTTTATAAGTATTCAATTACTTAGGGGTATGAAGTGAGGGGATTTTAGTGAAGGGTATGAAGAAAGGGGTATGAATTTAGGGGTATGAAATTAGGGGTATGAAGTTAGGGAGTATTAATAAAGGGGTATGAAGTTAGAGGTATGAAGAAAGGGGTATGAAGTGAGGGGTATGAAGAAAAGGGTATGAAGTGAGGGGTATGAACAAAGTGATATGAAACATTAATTAATTAAATAAGTAGTTTTTGTAAGTATTCAATTACTTAATGGTATGAAGTGAAGGGTATTTAGTGAGGCATATGAAGAAAGGGGTATGAATAAAGGGGTACGAAGATAGGGGTATGAATTTAGGGGTATGAAGAAAGGGGTATGAAGTTAGGGATATGAATTTAGGGGTATGAAGTGAGGGGTATGAAGTTAAGGGTATGAAGTAAGGGGTATGAAGAAAGGGATATGGGACATTATTTGATTAAATAAGTGGTTTTTGTAAGTATTCAATTACTTATGGGTATGAAGTGAGGGGTATGAAAAAAGAGGTATGAAGTTAAGGGTATGAATAAAGGGGTATGAAGCGAATGAAGTTAGGGGTATTAAGTGAGGGTTATGAGACATTAATTGATTAATGAAGTAGTTTTGTAAATATTCAATTAGTTAGGGGTATGAAGAAATGGGTATGAAGTGATGGGTATTAAGAAAGGTATATAAGACATTAATTGATTAAAGAAGTGGTTTTTGTAAGTATTCAATTACTTAGGGATATGAAGTGAGGGTTATTTAGTGAGGGTTATGAATAAAGGGGTATGAATAAAAGGGTATGAATAAAGGGGTATGAATTTAGGGGTATGAATTTAGGATTATAAATAAAGGGGTGTGAGGATAGGGGTATGAAGTTAGGGAGTATTAATAAAGGGGTATGAAGTTACGAGTGTGAATAAAGAGGTATGAAGAAAGGGGTATGTAGTGAGGGGTATGAAGAAAGGGGTGTGAAGTGAGAGGTATGAATTTAGGGGTATGATACCTTAATTGATTAAAGTTAAGGGTATGAAGAGAGGGGTATGAAGAAAGCGGTATGAAGTGAGGGGTATGAAGAAATGGGTATGAATTTAGGGGTATGGGTTTTAAGGTTTAGGTTTAGGTTTTTAGGGTTTAGGTTTTAGGGTTGTGTTTAGGGTTTTAGGGTTTAGGTTTTAAGGTTTAGATTTTAGGGTTTACGATTTAGGTTTTAGGTTTTAGGGTGTGAAGTGAGGGGTATGAATTTAGGGTATGATTTAATGGGTATGAATTGAGGGGTATGAAGTTAAGGGTACAAGACCTTAATTTTTTTTTGTTTGCTAAAATATTTAGATTAAAAATGGGTTTTAGCAGGTCCCAAAACCTGATTACAAAATGGCTTTGTTAGCCCAAGAACCCAAAATTTTTAAAGCAAGCCTCAAGAGGCTATCCTTAATACAAAATATAAAGGAGAAAATCCTTAGGATAAAACCGATCAACAAAGCAAGTCTCAAAAGGTAATCTTGAATACAAAACATAAGGGAGGATATCCTTAGCCAATGAAAAAATAGTGCAACAAGCATGAAAAACTATAATAAGATGAAATCAAGATCCAAAACTAATATACCAGAAGCAACTAGGCTTTCTCCTTGAGCACAACACCAATATATTAATTTTCCATGATGGAAGTGTCCACCACGATTCCAATAGCAGTATCAGGGCCATCCTTGGGAATACCAAGATCAAAAAAAACATTGACGTTTACAATAGAAGTAGTGCAATTACCATCAACTAAGGGCTTCCTAAAAAAATGTAGTTGGAGGGCATTAAAAAGGTCAACAAGGTGAGTGATATAGTTTTGGATGGAGTTAATGATAAACAACTACATGCACATATCATGGGAGTCCTCATCATCTTCAGAGTCAATAACCAAAGATTCCTTCTGTTGATCCAATTTATTAAGGTGGAGTGATGAACGCACAAGATTTTGCATAGATTCAAGTTCAGGTTTAGGAGATGCACTCCGGGTTCTCTTTCTCAAGATACTAACATTATCAATTATTTTCTATTTCTTAGCAAACAATCTAGGGTTACCCAAATACTAAGGAGTCATTTGAGATGAGCTAGGTTTGATAGGTATTGGCCTATGTTTAGGTTACGGAATCATAGAGATACCCTTAGGGAAATGCACCAGCCAATGCTTATACAACACATTAAAAATCCCATGATGGATTGGCAACTCAGACCCTTTTTTGTCCCTACAGTTCTCAATTGTATAATTCATGGATTTAAACAAGAATTGAGGAATATTGACATGTTTGACATACTAGAAATGGTTATAGAAGGTAAAATGAAAGTTTTAGAGGGGCTTGTCTGGGTCATAAACATAAATAAATTCCATAATTGGCTTCATGACACTTCCCCATAGAAATGGACGCTCATCACAGTGCATCCCCAGGTAGGCTTTTCTACAAATTTATTTGTATTTCACATCCTTTAATTTTACCTCCCAATGGTACTTCTCTCTCTTGATGGACATTTCATCAAGAGGCTACCCCATCAGCTCGAATAGGATTTTGATATAAACAACATAGGTCTTCTTGTGAATGGTAACTCAACCATTTTACCAGGTTTCCATGAAAGCAACAGCGATTTCAAGGTCTTCTCCCTCAAAATTCTTGAAAAAATGCATGAACCTCTTAGCAACAAGGATACCTTCAGCAATATTGTCCATGGAAACCTTTGACGACTCAACATAAATCACCATGATGAAACAAAAATAAAACCAAGGCCTTCTTAGCAGGAACATAATCGGTAGATAATGATGGAGAAAGGTCAAAACAAGACTGGTTTAAAAAGGGATGATTGAAGAGGCCAACTCAAACAAAACCCAATGGCTAAATCGAATATCATGCAAAATGGGAAGGAGGTTCAAGGGTATGCATAAAACGAGATGATTAATATGAAAAAAGTAGATGAAGGTAAATGAAGAAATTGTGTGGACGTCCCAAAATATCTGCATAGAAAAAATACAAATCAAAACATGAGAGGATGGCAGGATGAGCATAACGTGGATAGAGGTGATACAACCTTGAAAAGGAAGGATGAGCAGAATAGGGCTTAAGGTGGAGCTAAAATGAAATGGAGAGGAAAGGTAGTAGAAGATGAAGGGATATGGGGAAGAAAAATGAGAAGGAAAAATTGTGGAAAATCCCAAAAAAGGGGAAACCCGACACCCAAAAGAAGCAATCTCTCGAACAACGAGAAATCCAAGGCCCAAGGGAGCATGAAAACTATATTCAAGATAAAATTGGATCATGAGTAAATTAGCCATTGACTTGCACCACATCAACAAAAGAGATACTAGGAGTCAAAAGATCTTAATTCGTGACCTGGACCAGCTCAACAAGAAAAGTAGAAGTCCACATCATCAAATCAAAGTATTGAGTCCCAATGTTTGCTAATACATCAACAACATGGTTGCATTCTCAAAAAGCATGCTAGAATATGATATCTTGAAAGGATTGACTAAGAAATCTATCCTTGTTAATAATATTTCTAATTTTTCATGAGGGCACTTTTGAATTTTTTAAATAATTGATAATGGCAAGAGAATCACCTTCCACCAATAACTTACCAGCATAATATTTGTCTAAATTCAGACCATGCCATATGGTATGCACCTATGCAACTTGATTCGAATGAATTCCCAAAAACTTAGCAAAAACAAGGATAACCCTACCTAAATTATCTTTGATAATGCCACCAAAACTTGCTTTCCTAGGGTTACCCTTTGTTGCACCATCAACATTAAGCTTAACCCAGCCTAGAGGAGGAGGTATCCAGGTGGAAATAGCTCTGTTATTAGAATATTGAGACTGGGAATTATCAATTATGGGAATATTGAGAGATTCCCCCAATTATAGTTCAAGCCAAGAAGTAGGGCTAGAAGAGATAGGGCAAAGGGTGGCATTTTCAGTGGCAAAAGATAGAATCTTGTTAAAAATAAATTCAGGTTCTTGCAAAGTATTTGAGAAAACATGATGATTTATTTCCAACAAAATATGCCATAAAAAGTGAAGAAGACAAAAATGCCATAAATATTTAATTCTAAGGTTACCAAAAGGATTGGGACATTGAGAAAAAATCTTAGGGATAGAGTAGGGGGTAACCCAAGAAATATGAAAGAAATCCGAAAGCTTATTGAGGACCAAAGAAGAATAAGGGTAGACAAGGAATAGGTGGAGAGAGGATTCCTAGTCGGACATACACAAGAAACATATATTGACTAAATGGATACCTTTTTCAATAGATTATCAATCGTGAGAATTTTCTCTTGTATAGCCACCCAAGAAAAAGTAGAAACTTTAGGAATTAGATGTTTAGGCCAAACAAGACTAAAAGGAAGCAAAGTTTCAACATGAGGCATGAGGAGTTTATAAGCTGACTTAACAAAAAAAACACCATTTTTAGTAGCTTCCCAAAAACTTTGATCTTGTGGATTTGTAGAAGGAATAATTGAAGAATTAAGGATGGCCTGCAATTCTCTGGATTCCACAGGGTAGTCATGACATCATATAGCTTTCCAACTTTTCCTATTTTCTTGTGTATGGATGAAATTGAACACTTTTGAACCAAAAACAGTATCAATATAATATTTAGGGATAACAAACTAGGGATTATTTATCAATGGTTGACTAAGAATCCACTTATCATTCTAGAATTCAATTTATTGCCCATTTCCTAGTCTCTATATGATGCCTTGTAAAATAAGATATTTGGTATGAATAATCAATTTCCACAAACAAGACCCTCTTGGATGTGGAATAGCAATAAAAAAATATATTTTTCAAATACTTACGATAAAAAATGGATGCCCACTCTAAATCAGAATTTAAAATTAATCTCCAAGCCTGCTTTACAAGAAGAGCCAGGTTCAGAATATGAAGTTGTCTAAGCCCAAGCCCCACCAAGATTTTTGGTAGAAAAACCATGTCCCAAGCAACAAGGTGGAAACAATTCTTATTCTTCACTCTAGACCACAAGAAGTTCTTTTGAATTTGTTCAATTTAGTTGCAGATCATCGCAATAACTGTAACACCCTAAAAATGATGCAGTCAATTTATCATAAGGTTAAAAATCCAAAATTTACCTCAAAACCACATTTTAAATAGCTTGCCTCAATTTTCACACCACAAATAGGCTTTGTTTTTACTGTTGGATGATATCATCGTTAATTTGACGATATTGTCCCTAATTGAATGAAATCATTTGGAGTCGAACGTCCAGACAATTTTGTTCAAAATAGAAATTTGAAAGAATAGAAGTGCAATCAAATTAGTTCCAACCTCCTGGCTTATCTGGGCATAAGTACGTTGGGGATGTTAACTATCCTCCCGCTGGATATATCCCAGATTGGGATGAATCCCAACCCTCTAACTTCTTCCTAGCCCTATAAAACCCATGCTTTGTTAATGCAATCCCCCTGGATGATCAAGTACCTGCAACCTAAATCCTACTAGTTTCAAGAACATCCTAGGCACTATCATTTTCATAGTTTTTATCAGCTCACTTGTGGGTTTTCACTGTGCATCAGTCAGAAGAAGCTCAGATCGTCTCAGATGATCTCATCCTGATTGCAGACGATCTTGTGTTGATTGGAGGCAATCTTGCTAGATTAGAGATGATCATGTTTGCAGCCCTCTTGGGGGTAATTACGATCTATAGTTTGCATTTTCTCCCATTTTATTTAGTTAAATTGCATTAGATTAGTTTATTATTTATAATGCATCTGGTGTTCACCTCATGTTGTCAATAGGTAACAATTTGTTATCCCTTTTCCTATTAGTATAAGTTTTTATTCTTGATTAAATCTGAAAATCCATTTCTAAGTCACCAAAAATGTTCATTTACATACTTTTAAATAGATTCTACTATATTTTGTGATATTTCTCTATGTTTTGGCATCAACTTGTGTAGTTGCAGATTTTAGACGAAATCGTTAGACGATTTCACCTGATTTTAGATGAAATCGTTAGATGATTTCACCTGATTTCAGACAATATCATCCGATTTTGGATGATCCTACACAATTGTAGATGATTTTTTCAAATTGCATATGATTACAGCAAATTGTACATATTCTGGACTACTTCAAAAATAGAACCTTCATCAGACATCCAAAACTAAGTAAGTCATTTCCAATTTCTTTAAAATACTATGTTAGCTGCATTTAATTATCTCTTTGTTTGTTGTCTTTATATAAATTGTAAAAATCACATATACAATAGTTTAGTTTCATTCTGGACAACCTAGGTGATTTAAATTAAAATGAATTCATCAAACACATCTTCAACCTAGGCTTGGAAGCTACTGCAAAATGCTTCCTGGTGAACCAACCAATTCGTCAAAAAATCACCACAAGAAGGCACGATCAGGTGCCGCTCTTTTGAGGTGTAGCTCTATCATTTTTCCATTCCCCTCTAAGGCGTGGATCTATTAGCCTAGAGGAAAGGAGTGTGAAAATTTTAGGTCTACATTCTTTGGTGCACCCGATGTGAAAAACATTAGGCATCTTTTTTATTTATATAAAAAAAAAAACAAAAAAATATATATACAAGAAAAACAACAACAAAATCATCATTTCAAATTTGTATGTTTTAGATTCAATCCTAAATTTTAGATACAAAATATTGATTTTAGAATTACTAAAGAAACCATGAGTTTTAAATTAAATCAATATGAGCCCATCAGTAATGTTGGGAAAATTCATCCAAATGCATTTGTTGATTATGACCAACCTCGTCCATATTCAACATCACCTTTATCACACTTTTCTCATTTTTCATCCTTACCCCAATAGGACAATCCCTTTTTCAATCCTCTTCATAACGATATTATCTATTCTCCCATATATCCATATTATGCCTATCGATCCACATACAATCCTTCTCCACCATTTCAATATTCTTATTTCAACACAACACATTTCAACAAGAAGATACTTATTATTTCAATCCTACCATGCACTCACATCATACTTCATAATCTTCCTATCATAATTCTACCCATAATAAAGAAAAAATAGGTAAGAAACCATTAGGTCATTTTATGACTGAATTCCTAATGCAAGTATCAAAAACCTCTCGAAAACCTTCATCACGTAAATTTACTAAGCTCAATAAACCAATGGATATAATTCTCAAGCATTTACTTGATACAAATAGGATTGAAATCCCTTCCATAAGAAAACTCGATACCACAGTAGATTGGTATAAACCTAAGTTACATTGTGAATATCATAGAATGGATGGACATATGACAAAAAAATGTAAAGATTTAAGATGTGCAATTCAATATTTGATTGATGAGGGTCTTTTCACTATAAAGGAATTACAATCTACAACTGATCATAAATCTCCAATAAATAATCAAACTCCTACACAACAAATATTCATAATAAATCAAGACATGGGGATCTCCCAAGAACCCCTACTCAATTATCAATAATAGGAAACCAATAAAATATTACATCTTAATGTGTCCCATCATGATGATATCACTAATATTGTAATAGAAACTACAAATTAGCAACCTCAGGTTCAATAAACTCAATTTGATATTCAAGAGATGGATTCCTCATTTTACCAACCTTCAAAAATATCCTTGGCTTTAGAGAATGATCCAAAATGAAATATAAGCATAGAAATCCCATATTTAACATCAAAATTTCAATTTGAAATCCACTCTGATAGACAAAAACAAGTGATTAATCCTCAAGAAAAGATATCTATTTTAGATGTATTACAAAGTTCTCATAGGGAAACTTTGTTCAAGATACCTAGCCAACAATTTGTTCCTCATAATATTTTCCCTAAGAACACAATTAATGATGTAAGCCCTCTTGAGGTTAATCATATTTCATTCTATGATGAGGAAATTCCTTCCTCTACTCCACCATAAGACTCCTCTCTTTACATTATAGGATTCATTAAAGAAACATCTATTAAAACTATCATGGTTGATAATGGCTCCTCTCTTAATTTATGCACTTATCAATTACTCCAAAAATTCGAATTAAAATAAGATCTTAATGAATCAAATGTTATTATAAAATATTTTAACAATGAAGTTCAATAAACTCCAGGCACTATAATTCTTCCCCTTAAGAGTGGACCCAAGATCCTAGATACTTTGTTTTATGTAGCATATTTCCCTTCACCTTACAACCTACTTCTTAGAAGTCCTTGGATTCATACGATGAGGGTTGTCCCTTCCACTCTTCATCAATATTTGAGGTTTAAACTTGTAAATAAAATTGTTACCATACATGGTGACCCAACACCATTTGAAGAATCTTTAACAGTTGAAACATAAAGTTTTAAACATTCTCCATTGTCATAATTACTTCCTATAAATCACTTTTCTTCATCCATACCCGATCATCCTTGTTTACCAAATAACACCCATGCATATCTTTCACATATGCTCCATCCGTCTTATCAAGAATTTTAATATAGTGATGAGAATGAAGAACCTTCTTATTCTTCTAACATTTTATTTTGTAACATGATCAATTTTACACATAAAAGTTAAATATTTTTATACATTTTTCTACATTATAACAAATCTTTTGTTATCCCTACCTTTTATTCATCACCTTTTGTTCTTCGTTTTCTCTTTCATTATTATTATCACATCAAGTTCTTTATTATTTTCCTCTTTATCATTGTCATATTTTGTCCATCACATTTCTTCATCTACATCTCATTATCCATCACAACAATCTCAACTATCAACCAAACAACTTCACATACACCACAACCAGAACCTCCTTTGATTTTGAAGCCACCTTAGACATGTTATACTCAAATAACCTTGTAAAATGTATATATATAATATTGTATATACCACAAATTCCATCATTAAAAGTAAAAAATCAAATAAAACAACTAAAAAAATCAAAAGTATCAAAATATCAAAAATATTTCAGATCATTCTGCATTGTTATCATTTGTATTTCAAAATTTTGAAGCTATATTTTCCTTTATTTCAGATTAATTCAGAAGTTATCTTGAACCATACACTTAATTTCATAAATTAATTATTTTTATTTTATCACTATGATTATAAATATATTTTGTATCGAAGATCACTATTTCACTATATAATATTTTGAGTTTTGGGAAATGATCTTGCTACTTCTTGAACCAAGTACACTTTTACACATTAAAATGATTTGTTTCAAATTCAAAAAATGATACTACATAGCAGTCTTAGTCTCTTGAGAAAAAAGTTTCCCCTGTTATCCTATCATGCACATGGTCTAGAATTTTTTAGAATTGGCATACAAGCTCATCCCTGCCCAAATAAAAATCTCTTGCTCTACAGCCAATCCGAGCAAGTATCCCAAAAGAAAAATCAAGAAAAGAAAAAGTCAAAAATCAAAAGAAAAAGAAAGAGAAAAAAAATAAAAAAGAGAACAAAAAAATAAAAATAAAAGTAATAAAATTCCCTTGTTCAAAATAAAAATAAACAAAATCCCTACCCCTTTGAAAGTGAAGAAAATAAGGGTGAATGAGATTGAATACATGGAATTCTCAATTGTTCAAAAATCATGAGGTAAGCCCCATAACAGGTGATTTGTGCCCAACTTGCTTGACATTAGATAATTCCTTTTCGCGTGGTGACATATCTATCACATTAGCGACCTTCTTTTGTATAGACCTATGTCTTCTTGTGGATTAGCTAGCTCTTGATGACTTGACTTACATAGTAGTCTGGTATGGTTACATGCATAAAAATCATGGTTAATGAATCTTCACTTGCACACACATTGGTTCATTCAAATTACTTGCATCAAAATACCTTACTCAAAATTGGTAGATGAACATTACAAAGCACACACATTTGATCTTCGAGATATTTTGTGTCATTATGATAAATCAATATGGGTAACAAACTCACATATCCACACACTGGGTTCTTGATAAATTTCAATTTTGTCTTCAAAATAAATTAAAATATTTCTTCAAAATTTCAAACTTTAAATATTTTTTCAACATTCAATTACTTATTTATACATATCTTATTTTTTTTTTTACTTCGCTATGATAGTATTATTTTTAGGTTATTATAAATTTGACTTTCATACTTGTGAATTTTTCTTAGCATAAGTCAAGCTTACACATTTTTCCAATTGTCAAATTTCATTTGTTAAAAATATCTTCAAAAACCTTGCAATAAAATTTCATTAATACTTTGACTTTCGTGATGATGGTATAGTTCCTAGATGTATTTGGAATTTTATGCCTAGCGCAAGTCATATTTATCATATTTTTTGTTTATTATAAATATCACCAACAAACCATGTAATAAACTATTTTGAATTCTTTTCGACTTTCGTGATGATGGTATAATTCCACACTAGGAATTCTATGCCTAGCGCAAGTCATCCTTCTAAATTTTTACTCCCAATTTATTTCAAAAAACCACAAAAACCATATGACTAAAATATTTTTCACAAAATATTGCTTTAGACGAACGAAATTTACTATTTCATTTTATCATGTTAAACATCTTAACTTTTGCGATGATGGCATAATTTCTAGGTAATTATTCAATCATCTATCACACTTAGGAATTTTATGCCTAGCAAAAATCCTCTTTTAAATTTTTCATGCATAAAATTACGTGAAATCCTAAAAATAAATCATATCTCTCTTTCCACCATTACAAAAGCCTTAAGATAGACTCTTAAGCACACCTTACTTTTAGCAATATTTTCCCTCATATTTGGATTAGCTTTATGACCTAGCGAGTGACGACTGCACAAAATGGTCATGTAACGATGACAATATCCTTCGAGGTTTATTGTTAAAAGTCCCTTTTTCCTATCATTAATTCATCCCCACATCTTTGTTAAAATAGTTTTCATTTAATTATAGCATGACAAAAATTATAATTATTTTCAAAAAAACATGATTATATGAACAAATCAATCAAATCAAAAAATCAAAGCATCAAAAAAATATACACAAGTCATATCACAAAAATAACCATATATCTATATATATCAAAAATATATATACATCACCAAAACTCGATTGGTATGCCACAATATCCAATTTTTTAATTTTTCTAAGTTTTTACCAAATGGCTGATTTGGTTAAAAACCCAGAGGGGTCACCACAGTAATCAGTTGCACGATTCGATTTAGAATCATCACTTAAAAATCAAAATAAATTTTTTCTTTTTTGTAAAGTGTGACGATCTCTTCTTTAACGCATTTTTCTCAAAAAACTTGTTAAAGAGAGGGTAAAATGTAACACCCTAAAAATGACGTAGTCAATATATCATAAGGTTAAAAATCCAAAATTTACAAAATCATATTTTAAACAGCTTGCCTCAATTTTCATGCCATAAATAGGCTTTGTTTTGACCGTTGGACGATATCGTCATCGATTTGACGATATCGTCCCTAATTGAATGAAATTGTTTGGAGCCGAACATCCAGACGATTTTGTTCAAAAAATAAATTTGCAAGAATAGAAGCGCAATAAAATTAGTTCCAACCTCCTGGTGTATTTAGGCATAAGTACGTTGGGGTTGTTAACTATCCTCTCACTGGATATCTCCCAGATTGGGATGAATCACAACCTTCTAACTTCTTCCTAGCCCTATAAAACCCATGCTTTGTTAATGCAATCTTCCTGGCTGATCAAGTCCCTGCAACCCAAATCTTACTAGTTTTAAGAGCATCCTAGGCATTGTCATTTTCATAGTTTTTATCAGCTCACTTGCAGGTTTTTCACTGTGCATCAGTCAGAATAAGCTTGGATCATCTCAGACAATCTCGTCCTGATTGCAGATGATCCTGTGCTGATTGGAGGTGATCTTTCTGGATTAGAGACGATCTTGTTTGCAGCCCTCTTGGGGGTAATTACAATCTATAATTTGCATTTTCTCCCTTTTTATTTAGTTAAATTACAGTAGATTAGTTTATTATTTATAATGCATCTGGTGTTCACCTCATGTTGTCAATAGGTAACAATTTGTTATCCTCTTTCCTGTTAATATAAGTTGTTATTCTCGATTAAATATGAAAATCCATTTCTACATCATCAAAAATGTTTATTTACATACTGTTAAATAGATTCTACTATATTTTGTTATATTTCTCTATTTTTTGGCATCAACTTGTGCAGTTGCAAGTTTTAGACAAAATCGTTAGACGATTTCGCCTGATTTTAGATGATGTCGTCTGATTTCAGGCGATCCTACACAATTGCAAACGATTTTTTCGAATTGTAGGTGATTACAACAAATTGCAAATGTTTTGGGCTACTTCAAAAATAAAACCTTCATCAGACATCCAGAACTGAGTAAGTCATTTCCAATTTCTTTAAAATACTCTGTTAGCTGCATTTAATTATCTCTTAGTTTATTGTCTTCATATAAATTGCAAAAATTGCATATAGAATAGTTTAGTTTCATTTTTGCCAACCTAGGTGATTGAAATTAAAATGAATTCATAAAACACATCTTCAACCTAGGCTTGAAAGCTACCAAAAAATGCTTCCTGGTGAACCAACCAATTCATCAAAAAATCACAAGAAGGCACGATCAAGTGCCTCTCTTTTTATGTGTAGCTCTATCATTTTACCATTTCCCTATGAGGTACAAATCCATTAGACTAGAGGAAAGGGGTGCAAAAATTTTAGGCCTACAGGAACTTTGAAAACAAATATAAAATATATGGGAATGCTTTGAAGAGAGGCATGGGTAAGGATGACCTTTCCAGCTTGCGATAAAATATTACCTTTCCACCCAACTAATTTAAAATTGAAGTAGAAGGTTACCCCAAGAATAAAGGGAGTCCCAGATAAGTAGAAGGAAAAGAAGAAATAGGACAACCAATAATTTCAAAAATTCTACATTGTATTTCAGTGGGGGTATTGATAAAATATATCTTACTTTTGTGAAAATTGATCTTCTATCCTGCAACCTCTTCATACAAAAGTAAAATGTGCTTGATAACCTTAGCTTCAAAGACAACCACATTAGAAGTAATAATTGTATCATCCACAAACTACTGATGAGAAACATGCCTAGTTTGAGAAGCAGCTTTAATTACTAAAATGATATTTAAATTGCAAGTCACCTTAATAGTTCTATTTAAGGCCTCAACAACTATAATGAAGAGCAAAGGGGATATGGGATCACCTTGACGAATACCCCTCTTTATGGGAAAATAGCCAACTATCGATCTGTTAACAAGAACAGAGAACCATGGAGTGGAAATACATCCTTTTATAAGATCAACCCACTTATGAAAGCCAAATTTGAGGAGAATAGAAACAAGGAAATCCCAATTAAGTCTGTCAAAGGCTTTATTCATATCCAAATTTAGGATGAAGGTAGATTTTTTAGAAATCTGGGCAGAATGAAGAGCTTCATGAATGGTGATGACCCCATCAAGGATGGATCTCCCTTGTACAAAAATCCCTTGGCAAGGATCAATGATATAAGGAAGGAAATCCCTCATTCTAGTAGCGATAGCCTTATTCAATATTTTATAAAAAAACATTACATAGGCTTATTGGGTGAAATTTAGTCATAGATTTGGCATTCAAGATTTTTGGGATAAGAGCAATGAAGGTTGAATTGATACCACATGGAACAGATTTGGCAGATTGAAATTCACAAATCACAGAACGAGCATTAGAGCCAAAAATGTCCCAAAAGGTTTGAAATAAGTGAGGAAACCCATTGGGTCCAGGAGCCTTGTCAGGATGCATAGAAAAAAGGGCTTGATATATCTCATTGATTAAAGAAGTGTTTTTTTTTAATTTAACTTTTTAAATTGTAAATTATAATTAAAAAAAAAAATAGGAACTTTAAAATTTTAATTTGAACTTTTATTTTTTTTCTTAGGAACTTAAAAATTTTAATTTTAATTTTTTAACCTTAGATAAAAAATTAAAAAATCAAAACATTAGAAAATAAAAAAAAATCAAAAACATTAGAAAATAAAAAAAAAATTGACATTTTTTTCAAAAAATAAAAATAATCAATGTTTCTTCAAACCCCTCACTTCACACCCCTAACTTCATACAACTTTCTTCATACCCCTAACTTCATATCCTTCACTTCATATCCCTCACTAATTGAATACTTAAAAAAACCAATTCTTCAATCAATTAATGTCTTATACCCCTAACTTCATACCCCTTAGTAATTGAATACTTACAAAAACCACTTCTTTAATCAATTAATGTCTCACATCCCTTTCTTCATACCCATCACTTCATACCCATCACTTCATACCCCTTTATGCATATCCCTAACTAATTGAATACTTACAAAAACCACTTCTTTAATCAATTAAGGTCTCATATCCCTCACTTCATACCCCTAACTTAATTCACTTCATACCCCTTTCTTCATACCCCTAAATTCATACCCCTAACTTCATACTCCTTTATTCATACCCCTTTCTTCATACCCCTCACTAAATACCCCTCACTTCATACCCTTAAGTAATTGAATAATTACAAAAACCACTTTTTTAATTAATTAATGTCTCATATCCCTTTCTTCATACCCATCACTTCATACACCTTTATTCATACCCCTAACTAATTGAATACTTACAAAAATTACTTTTTTAATCAATTAAGGCCTCATACCCCTCACTTCATACCCCTAACTTCATTCACTTCATACCCCTTTCTTCATACCCCTAACTTCATACCCCTTACTTCATACCCCTTTCTTCATAACCCTAAATTCATATCCCTAACTTCATACCCCTTTATTCACACCCCTTTATTCATACCCCTTTCTTCATACCCATCACTAAATACCCCTCACTTCATACCCCTAAGCTTAGTTACCAAATTCGTAGAATTTTTTATATAAAATTCAAAATTCATCGAATTCAAAACTATAATGAATTTATTCAGTGAATAAACCTTAAATTCGGTATAAAAAAACTAAACGTTAAAAGGTATAAAAACCATAAAACATAGACCAGAGGCACCATAATTTTAAATTAGAGGTATGATTTGTGAATTTGTCATGGAGAACCTTTCCAAACCATGACCGCAACCCCATTGCCCATGACATGACCAAAAAAAGGCATCCTGCTAAATTCCTGGTATGCATCAAATTTATCTGTCATATGTTACACATTGTTAATAAAACTGGAGGAAGCCGTCAGATATGTAAAGATTGTTTCATCAACATCGACATATGTCTCTGATGACCATCATGAAATCAAACTGTTATCTTCATCCGACACCTAACTAACTGACTGAATTGTTCTAGGAACAATTTAAATTGAAATTGGAAAATAAATAAATAAATAATAAAGGTTCCCTCAGACAAATGCCTCGTTTTAACTTCAGAGAAATAATAATCAGACTCGTCATCAATTTTGACATCACTGAGAACCAACCAAACAAAATTCGAATTTGCATAAACAACTAGTTGTGAACTGAGGAAAAAAAAATTGAGACAGCTTGCCATAGATTAAATAATAGAGAGCACCATCTCTGAAGAGCGGAAAAAGGATACATAACCTTTTCAATATCTTTTGTTTCCTCAAGCCATATATGGTGGGAATATATAGGCGTTGGAATTCTATATAAGGAATTTTAAGAATATGCTATCAAATTAGGGTTTGCATTAGGTTCTTAGGGTTGCAACAGTAGCGTGTAGAAACGTTCATATTGTAAACCCTAACAAATGCGAGGTAGAGACCTACGATTCAACACTCAATTTTTTAAAAGTAATGTGAAGTATAATAATTGGTGGGGCCAGTAATAGGGGACCTCTTTCCCCATGATTTGAACTTAGGTCACTTAGATGAAACACCATATCTCATAGGGACCTCAAATTTTCACATGGTCCCTCTCGCATCGGATCAACAATGAGGTGGTAGAGGCTTGTTGGGAGAATCACGTGGTTTGAACCCTACTTACTAAAAATAATGTGGTAGTAAGTTAATAAGAAATAATTCACAAAAATATATATGCATTTATAATAATCAAATTTTATTTCAATTTTTTAAACATGTCAATTTTTTTTTAACTTCAATGGTGTTGAACTCGAATACGAACTTGAACTTTGTAAATAAACCCCTAAGTAATTGAATACTTAACAAAAACCACTTCTTTAATAAACTAGTGTCTCATATCCCTTTCTTCATACCCCTAACTAATTGAATACTTAAAAAACCACTTATTTAATCAATTAAGGTCTCGTACCCCTCATTTCATATCCTTAACTTCATTCACTTCATACCCCCTTTATTCATACCCCTCACTTCATACCCCTAAATTCATACCCCTAACTAATTAAATACTTACAAAAACTACTTTTTTAATCAATTAATGTCTCATACCCCTAACTTCATACCCCTAAATTCATACCCCTAACTAATTGAATACTTATAAAAACCACTTCTTTAACTAAACCCTAAACCCTAAACACTAAGTTAGGGGTATGAGACATTAATTTATTAAATAAGTGGTTTTTGTAAGTATTAAATTAGTTAGGGGTATGAAGTGAGGGGTATGAAGTTAGGGGTATGAAGTTAAGGGTATGAGACATTAATTGATTAAAAATTTTGGTTTTTGTAAATATTCAATTAATGAGGGGTATTAAGTGAGGGGTATGAAGTGATCAGTATGAAATGAGGGGTATAAGGTTAGGGGTATGAAGTTAGGGGTATGAATAACATGGTATGAATTCAAGGGTGTGAAGTGAGGGGTATGAAGAAATATTGATTTTTTTTGAAAAAAACATTGATTTTTTTTTTTCTAAAGTTTAAAAAAAAAATGATTTTCTAACATTTTGATTTTTTGCTTTTTTCTAAGGTTAAAAAAATAAAATTTTAAAGTTCCTAAGAAAAAAATTAAAGTTAAAATTAAAATTTTAAAGTTCCTAATTTTTTTTTTTTAATTAAAGTTTATAATTAAAAAAATTAAAATTAATAAAAAAACATTTTTTTAATCAATTAAGTTCCTATACCCCAAGCTTCATACCCCTCACTTCATACACCTCACTTCATACCCCTCACTTCACATCCCTAACTTCATACCCCTCAATTTATACCTTGTTCTTCATACCCCTCACTTCATACCCCTTTCTTCATAATCCTCTCTTCATACCCCTAACTTCATACCCCTCAATTCATACCTCATTCTTCATACCCCTTTATTCATACCCCTCTCTTCATATCCCTAATTTTTTTAATTAATTTTTACAATTAAAAATAAAATAAAATTAAAAAAAACACTTCTTTAATCAATTAAGTACCCATACCCCTAACTTCATACCCATAACTTCATACCCCCTAACTTCATACCCCTCAATTCATACCCTATTCTTCATACCCCTCACTTCATACCCCTTTCTTCATACCCCTCTCTTCATACCCTTAAATTTAATCAATTAAGGTCTCATACCCCTAACTTCATATCCCTCACTTCACACCCCTTTCTTCATACACCTCACTTCATACTGCTTTCTTCATACACCTAACTTCATGCCCCTTTCTTCATAACTATTGATCATGAATTTTTCTAAGTACAAAATATCATTTGTGCACCCTAGACCCGACCAACATTGAAAGGTCGAAGGAAAGAGATGTCCTTCGAGCCAATCTCCAGAGGGTTGGTTCCTATACTAAAATTAACAATTGGTTTAAAGCTTAGGGTTGTAGACACCAAATCCTAGCCACTTGTCCTTCATCCTAGTCATTCTACCACCCACTTTTCCACCATCCCCTTTCCTACCATTTAATTGGTCATTCCATGTCTTTCCCGCCATCCAATGACCCACTTTAGCCCTTTCTCACCATTTTCTGACCTCTATTTGACTTATTTATATTTATTTTATATTATTTATATTTAAATATAATATTTTATATTATATTTTAATATATTTATTATAAAATATATATTTATAAGATAAATTAACCTCAATCGTCCGATCCAATCTAATCTCAACCGTCCATCTTCCTTAATCCATGTCACACCTAAAGTTTAATATCAACCTTTGGATCCAATTTAATTTTAGCCACACAATCAAAAGTGTTAAGCTAAAACTCTAAGAAAACCCTAGGCTTGATAATAAATAGGAGCATTCTCAATGCTCAATCCTTGGAACTTTTTCTAATTGGTTCAAACTAACTTTTATTAGAGCTCTTGCTAATCAACCTTCATGAGCTTAATTTTTGAGTGGATTCGATCTACATTGCCTTAGTTGTTCCCTAGCATAGCCTTCCTCAAAACCCTAGTTTTACCCTAAGATTTCCACATTCTAGCCATCTTCATAGCTCATTCCCACCACTGCCATCTTCATTCATCCATCGAACCCTTCAAATCCTCAATATGCTTCTATGGATCAAGTCCTAATTTGTAGGTGCTCCCAAGTGCCTACCTCATCCCACAAGTGTTGTGCAGTGCTTGCTGCACTCTACAAGTACCGACCAAAGCCTACCGTTCAATATCATCAGGTCCCATTGGGGCACCCTGCCATCAATCTACAACAGAGCAACAAAATATCAAAGTAAGTATTTTGTGCATTTTTATTTGATGTTATTTATATTTTGCATGTTTTGTTCATTCAAATCTAGGGTTTTTAGTTTACATTTATGAGGGTTCACACTGTGGAACCCTTATTTTGTTTTCTAATAGCTCTATATTTTGTGTGTAGGATTAGGTAGCATTAACCAAGTATTATTGAGTAGCTACTAAAGCTAGAGTGGCCTGAATATGGATAACCAGAAGCCCACTCACCCTGTTGAAAGCAAGATACATTGGAGACACTACTTGTTCTGTAGCTAGGGTTTTGAAGAACCCTAGCACCTATATTTATTGTATCAAAATAATTTCTTTTGAACAAATGGATTGTAACAAAGGATTTTCTTAGCTCCTCCTATTTATTGAATAAAATCATCTTTTGTGCAGTCTCTTGTTCATTGAAATTATTTTACTTTCATATTTGTTTTAATATCATATTTTCACTTCACAAATGGTGATTACAGTGGGACTCCACTGTAGACACCTAAAATATATCATGTTTAGGAGACTACCCATATGGACACATTCATAGACCATATGAATCCTATTGGATCTCTCCAAGAGCCAGCAGTGGTCCTAACCACTCAAATAGGGTAGTTTTAGCCCATCTAGGCCTAGCCGCTCTCAAGCAAAATGACCATCACACCTGGCATCTAAAGACTATAGCTGCCACATCTAGCTTCTAAACTTGATAGTGGCTAGCACCATGCATATTCTGGTTGTGAATATAGACCCCAATCACATAGTATGACTACACCTTTACATTATTAGCAGGCATATTTTGGTGAGGAACTCTTTGAGTCCATCCTAACTGCCCCTTCAATACCAATTATGACTGATGCTTTCCACCCGGGATGATCAGTAGCATGTAATTTGGATTTAAGCTTCTCCAAAAATCCAAGGTCTAGATCTAAGAGGTAATTCTACATATGGACTCTCCCATGAAGAGCAAATGATTTGTGAAGTTTCAAATTTGTGTAGTGAAGCCCTATTGAAATGGAGAGCCAAGCTACGTACCTTTGAGGAGCATTGGAGCATCATCTGGCTAAGCCACATCCACGCATCAGTATTCAAACCTATTGTTACCAACCACCAATCAGTGTCGGAGACACACCTGGTGACACTTGAACATCAATTTTAGCAAGGAGGATAGTGCAAAAGTCCCTGATTGATAAGGAGAAGAGTTTCATAATGTGGTCACTATCTCGGACAATGGCCCGTAGGCATATTTTAGGGAATAGTGTTATTTCCCTTTGCTTTAGTTTAGACTCATTACTGCTTGATTTATTGATTAGTCATAGCTCATATTTATTTTCATTAATGCATCTATTTCATATTTCTTAGTTTTTCATGCATTTATTATTCCATTTATGCTTGTATTTAATTATTATCATGATTATTCATATTCGCTAACAAAGACCTCATTCGAAGATGCAGCCCATCCTATTAAGCATACTCTTTTGTTTCCATGAGCATAGGTACAGGTCTTCAGGATCATATTGGAGAAGCCAAAGCACAAAGATCCATCCAAGACCATATTTGGATAAGGGGTCATCTGTAAGCCCCCATACAGTTTCATGTGCAAGATCAAGAGGCCTACAAAGGTGCATTGTCCTCTTGTTCACTGTTACCCCACTTGTTATAGATTGTATCAAAATGGGTATCCCTTAGAGGGATGTACATGTAACTGAGATCTAGAAATATTAATAAGAGAATATTTATTTGTTTTTTACTTTCGTGTTATATGTGCTTACGTATTTTCATTATTTTCATTTGATATAATAACAACATTACAAGTAGGGTTAATTGTGGGGCATGCTTCCCGAGTTTGCACAGATGGTGATCATGATAGGACCTCCACTAGGTTTTATTTTCCAATCAGTTTACTGAAATTCATAGATTTTTTTGTGTAGGTTTGGTAACTCTGGTCGACAGTGACCCACAGGTCTTGGCCACTCTAGTCAACAAAAACCAACTGACATTAGCCGCTCCTGCAGTTAGTGGCCAAAATCAGTCGCTATGGTCAACAACGTCTAACATCAAAGTGCAACAAAGGTTAGAATTTCAATCATCAGAGTAGGATTTAAGGTTGGTTTTATCCTCTATTCTCTGTGTTTTCTATTTGTAACTTTTATTTCCAAAAAAAATAAGTGGAATCATAGTTTAATCAAGAAACATAAAGGAAAATGGGAAAATAAAATGTATTAGAAGTTTCTTAAAGTTTTTTAGTTTCCTCTAGGTACTACTAGGAACAACAGGACTTTGCTTGTAAGGTCTGCCCTAGTCTCCAGCATGCTAGGATTCTATGTGTTTGGTTTGCTTACATGCGGCCCAACCAGTGGCCATTAATCCATAGAATAGAATGCATTATTTGAATTTCATATTAACTGAATACATGCATCTTTATAAAATTAAACATATTTTATCTTAGGCATATAGTAAATATCATGTTTCTTGGATGATGCATTTCATTTACATTCAAGGTTAAAAATAACCCCACACACTTGCACGTTCTATAAAAATATTGGTGAGGTTTTATTTCATCATCGACCTCCAATTCAAACTGATGATGTTGGAATTCATCTCCTTTCACTGGATTTCCCCCTAGATGTCCTTAGATAGAATAGGGAACTCCTTTAAGTTGGTGCAGGTCACTTGTGTTCAAACTATCTCCCACTATTTTAGAGTGGGAGAGCTAGGGGAACCCCCCACTAGGATTTAAGTGTTGTATCCTAGACTCTTTTGATAAATCATGTTAGAAAATAGTGTTCCTAGTCTCTACTTTGATTGAGTTCCCTCATTCTAATTCCAAATCAAGAACAAGAAATCAAGATCAAAAACAAATCCAAACACACCAAATAGTTTAGGGAACACACTAATCCTTAAAAGAGATAAACACCTGCTTGTTTTTTTTGCATGGTTTAGAATCTAATTAAGAAGATAATGCATAATCAGAATGGTGTACACATTGAGCAACCACCCCCGATCCAAAACTGAGGGGGAAACTAACACTCCTCACACTTATAGTCACACTAGAATTGAGTTGTCCATCCATAGTGTTTTTGGATGAAGTTCAAAAAGTCTTAGGGGTGATAACTCAAACCTTAGGGGGACTCCTTGAGAAACCCCAACAAGAGAGCCACACCTCGATTCTTTATCACATAGATATGAGGAGGCCTAAAGTCCCCCCTCATCACACAAGAACAAGGAGTCCTCATGGCACATCTCATAATTTGGACACATGGAGGTATTACAACCTCCTTCATAACACAAATACGAGGAGGCCTCAAGGTCTTACTCATCATATAAATAAGTGGAGGCATCACGACCTCCCTCTTCACATCGACATGCAGAGGCATGATGACCTACCTCATAATAAAGACATACAGATGCTTGAAGGCCTCCATCATCATGTCAGTATGAGGAGGCATCAAGGCCTCCATCATCATGTTAGTATGAGGAGGCATCAAGTCCTCCATCATCACATAGGCATACAGAGGTTGCAAGGCCCCAGAACTCACATGATACACATACGATAGATCATCCTACTGAGGAGTAAGATAATAGGTGTGCATCCAATCATAGACTAAGGACATCCTACAACCTCCTAGAATATGGGGGGATACCTATAAATCACAAACTCATTGGTGTCAATGGCACTTCATAGGATCAGCCATGGAGGACTAGATAGCTAGATGAGTTAGATTAGTTTCCTTCGAGACCAGCTCCTAGAAGTATTTCTATTGAACATTCTACTTTAGGAAGTTCACATAGCGTAGCTACTAGATGCACCAATGAACTACAGGAAGCTTGAAAGTGACCCCATAGCACATACACTACTTTAGATCATGAGCATACTAAATCCATAATGCAGTACACAGAATAGGTTGCCCTAGTAGACAGGGGTAAGAGCAGAGCTAGAACCTCCCCTAGGGGCCTCAACATTAGGACTCCTCACACAAAGTTTGAAATATATGAGCCTTCAATAGCAAGTCATTTTGACTGCATAACTAGGTTGGAAGAAGAGCTATGCATAAAGTGAAAGTGCGTGGAAGATCTTGAGCAAGAAGAACATAGGAAAAGGTGTCTGCACCTACAAGAGCAACACTTGAGAGAAGAAAGAGCTGAGCTTGAGGAGCTAGCAAAGATGCTAGATTAAGCAGACTCACACATAGCTGGTAAGAGGTATCAATATGAAAGGCATGTTGAATCTCAATATGAGAGAGGTGCTAGAAAAAAAAATGATCATGCTCACCATGCTCCACAACATCAACAACACTTGGACCTCGAGCAAATGCAACTCAATGAGGACCATACAAGAATGGAAGATCAGGAACAAACATATCTTGAACCTCCAACCATGGTTATGGAAGATGAGTATAGATACCCAAATAGGGAAAAAATAGGGTTACCTCCATTACCACCACAAGAAAACCTTCAGGAACATGAGATTATTTCCTCTAATGTATACCAAACACTCATTGAGAGAGTCAAGTCTCTCAAGAAGTAGGACACAAGTGAGAAAAATCCAACATTGTGTAAGATTCACAGCCAACATTATGTAAGATTCATAGCCAACCTCTATGCCCCTTAGTCTCGGGCCTAACATATCCTAGGTACTTTGGGATGCCTAGGTTAGAGGATTTTAAGGGACAGTGAGATGCATAAGAACATGTGACCAACTTCATGAATGTGTGCTTCGACCTTGACAAGAATGATGCCCTAATATTGAGAACATTCATCATGATGTTCTCAAGTGCAGCAACTCAATGGTTCAACCAGTTGCCTAAGCATAGCATCACCAATTTTGAGAAACTAGTAAATGTGTTCCTTGAATGCTTCTCCTTTGGTGCCAAGAAGAAGGTGAACCTAACTGATCTAGCCAATTTGAAAGAGTATGATTATGAGCTAGTGATGGAATATATGAATATATGGAGAAAAATCATGGCAAAGTTATCATTCTCCATCCCCATATAAGATCTCATCTCATCCAATTTTTTACAAAGAGTTGTGCAAAGCACATCTCTCTACAGTTGCAGCTACAACAATACAAATCATTCAAAGAAGCCTTAGCTCAATCCAAGCTTATTGAAATTAAGATCGATGAGGGAGACCTCAAGCTCTGTAATAAGAAAGAGTGGAGCAAGAACAATAAAAATGACAAGAACAATAAGAAGTAAGCTAAGCCTACTTAGGTCAATCAGGTTGTATTATCCATGCCAAAGTGGGGGAATGGATAGCAACCCCAAAATTATTAGGCACAAACCCCATCGGCTAACTATGATCCTAAGAGCAACTAAAGCCAAAACAGGGAATTTCGGCTACCTTGTTATTTCACACCTCTAAATGAATTGATGTATTTGATATTTAATCAATTAAATGAGGCACAAATTATAAGGTTTCCTAACATGCAACTTCTTGACCCTAACCATACCAAGCCAAGGGGATACAAGGAAGACCAATACTACCCATATCACAGGATACAGGGGCATGATATCAAGAACTGTATCGACTTTAATAATGTTTTGCAAAACATGATTGAAAAGGGAGAGTTAAGAGTAGACAACCTGCTAGCTCCTAAAAATAGATATATGGGTAAATTCAGGAACCCATTACCCAATCATGAGGTCCCTCGAGATTAGGGAACCTAGGTCAACCAAGTTTGAGTCGAGCCACATATTCAAGAATGCATCAGAATGGTTTAGTTGGTTAATGTGGTAACTAGGATTCATATATATGAGCAACCACAACCATCGGTAGATCCCATTAATATCTTGGCTACACCTCAGTAGAGACAAGTGCAAAAAAATCCCCCAAGTCCACCAGTAAGATCTGTGGTAACTATTTAGAGTAGACTAGAATAAAATCTATAAATGACTTCAACTAAGTTGTCCATCTATGAGCTTATACAATAGTACCCTAGGCATAGGGAGAATTTAATGGAGATTTCAAGATCAATCAAGCTCCAGCCCCAAAACCGATACACGTTCACACATTTTATGGGGTAAGTGCAATAGTGCCAAGATATCATGATCCGTTTTTATGATCACAAAATAAAAGAAGTACCAACTACTATAGTAGACCTGCTTCTGCATATCATTGCATCTATTAACAATATACCATTCAAGTGGGTCCTAATCGATACGAGCTCATCAATCAACATCATCACTACCAAGGCTATGGGGCACTTGAAGATCCCTAAGTCCAAGATTATCCTGTATTCCTACATGCTTAGGGCTTTCAATGTTGTGTTGTGATCCACCATGGGTAGAGTTATTTTGCCTATAAAAGTAGGACATAATACCATACCCATGATGTATCATGTGTTAGAATGGGCAATGTAGGATAACATCCTCCTAGGCCATCCCTGGATTAGGGACATGAAGTGTGTACCCTCAATCCTACACCAATGCATCAAGTGTGTGTATGAGGGACAAGTACATATGGTTTCATCCAATGAAGAGCTATTCAAGTATGTGCATCAATTCAACTTGTTGAGGGAATTTTTTCTTTCATCAATGCACTTGTACATAAGGCCCTCATCCCCAACCATGTAGCCAGGAAGTAAAATCAGATCAATGTGAGGTGACCCATCCACATTCGCACCACCTTCTACATTCAAAGCTACTAGCACTTCTAAAATGCCTTTGATAGGTAAGGCAAAATATAAATAGAATCTAAAGGTACCCTTAGTGGAGAAAGGACCCAAGGAGCTTTTGACCATAGCAACTATAGGAATACCTACTCCCATGGAGGAATAATATTCCCAAGAACTAGTCAAAGAGGTACCTCAGTCTGCTTTGTTTGCGTCATCAACAGTGTCATATACACCGTAGGTGATAGTTCACCTAACCAATATAGAACTAGGTGAATATCTTGTGCAGAACATGAATTTAATGCCAATTATTGAGTCTACACAAGACATGGAATGGCCAAGAGTTCCAAATCTACTAGTAGGGATGGTGGTTCCCTTAGGAGTTCTATCCAACCAGACTAATTTCATATATATTAGTCTAGATTATGCCCACACTACTCCTGATCTAGAAAGGTATGAGGATGAGCCATTCATCATGAATGTCCATTACTTATTGAACCCCAAGTTCACACTAAAGTACTTTGAGCAGTATCACTAGTATGGCTATGGCCTAGGCCTATATGAGCAAGGGCATCAACTGCCATTTCAGTTGCAATACCAATTACCTACTGATAGGTACAGTTTAGGCTTTCAAATGCAGAGTTGTGATGACTATTTGGAAGTAGCCTTAGATAGTTTAAGTATTAGTTTTGGGGAGGACATCGATTGTAATCCCTTTCAGCTCCCTAGTAGAAACTATTTGGGTGACGGATGGGTGTCAACGGTTAATATCGCACCACCTGATATGTATCATCTTGAATCCTCTCTTGAAGCACCCCCATAAGGAGCCATCATGTGGGAGGAAGAGCCAATGCATGGATATGAGCGAGAGGAATATAACTATGGCCCAAGAAATTACAAAGAGGAAGCTATTTTGGCCTACCATGGGCCTCGGTATATGTAAAACCTTGCTTGGATAGGCCACATAGAGAGTGGCTACATCTCAGATGAGAGTGAATACATCTCACATGAGGATGGATACATGTTATATGAGAGTATCTATGAGTCATAGGACTCAACAGATATGGCCTACTTGTAGCCTAGACATATGAGCTACATTATTGGGCCAGAGAAAAATGCTAATGGATTCTTTATAAGTGATGATAACTATGAAGATGAGACTGAGATGGCCTATTTGGGGCATCAACATACAAGCCATCACCCCATCCTAGGTCTAGAAATGAATATCAATGGTTTATTTATAAGTGATGATGACTTTGAGGATAAGATCAAGATGGCTTATCTCGAGCCTTGACACCTACATCTAGACAATTTTATTATGGAGAGAGAAGCGATACTCCATACCATAGATCCTGGCCTTCATTTTCTAGAAATACTGGTGAGCATAGATGCCATTCATCACATGGTCAACCTGGATCCACCAATATTTAGAGAAAAACTATTTCCCAATGATCCCATCATCTCATTCATCCATAGACCAGATCCTAAGATCTTGATGCCCCAAGAGCCTTATCGTGAGTATGGAGGGCACACCCTTGAGGCAAATATTCACCCACATGGTCCTACATATGTCATTCCATCCATCAATATGATATCCATTGATTTGAACACTCCACTCCATAACCTAGCAGATCCTTCAAAAATATTGTGTCTTAACTTAGATGCTATTGATTGGGATCACATTGAATCACCCCTAGAGCCTATGGATTTATTCCCTAATGAAGATATGCTACAACCATTTTGTTTTGCATCAGGATGTGCACATGATATTTATCATGTTGTTCGTGACCTTGAGTCAATGTGAACTATAAACCCAGCAAATGATAATCATTTAATCCCCAATCCTCACTAGCTTGAGGAGGGGTCACATATGGTAATAGAGGAAACTTTCAAGATGGACATAAGCAATGATCCTTCTCAACCAAAGAAATTTAAGTTCAGAGAAATTTTATCTCCAGAAGAACAGACCTTCATAATTCCTCTACTGAAAGAGATACCAAACCTCTTTGCTTGGACCTACAAAGATATTTTGGGGCTAGATCTGATGTTGGTTGTCTAAAACCTTTTGCTAGACCCCATTAATAAACCGATCAAGAAAAATCTTAGAAATATGCATCAAAACTTCACTTTTATGGTTAAAAATGAGTTGCAAAAACTATTGGATGTGGTATTTATTATTCCCATTGACTATCCAAAATGGGTATCAAACATGGTACCTATAGGAAAACCTGATGGAAGAGTCTGCATTTGCACAAATTTTAGGGATCTCAATAAGGCAACCCCAAAGGATTCATTCTTGTTGCCCAACATATATGCTCTTGTAGATGCAATTGCAGGTCATGAGATGCTCTCCCTAATGGATAGTTTTTATGGTTACAATAAGATTCGGATTAAACCTAAATACCAACATAAAACCATGTTCACCACTCCATCTGGAACATTCCATTATAAAATGATGCCATTTGGTCTTAAAAATGTTGGTGCCACATATCAATGGGCTATGACATACATTTTCCATGACTACATGCACAAGATCTTAGAAGACTACATTGACGACTTACTAGCCAAGTCGTTGTTGTAAGAAGAGCATGTTGAGACCCTCACAAAGGTCTTCGATCTCTTTATTGAGCACAATTTCAGGTTGAACCCCAAGAAATGTGTCTTTGGTATAACTTCTAAAAAATTCTTGGGATTCATTATTTCTAAACGAGGCATCGAGGTAGACCCAACAAAGGTAAAGGCTATCCTAGAAATGGTCTCGCCCACAAACATAAAATAACCAAGAAGATTTTAGGGCAAAGTAGCATCCATAAAGTGATTTATCGCACAACTATCAGACAAATGTTGACCCATGAATCAACCGCTACACAAGGGTGTACCATTCTAGTGGGATGAAGAATGTCAACAAGCCTTTGTTGAAATCAAGGAGTACATGGCAATGCTACCAGTCCTAGCTCCACCAAGTCTAGACATACCATTCTTGTTGTATATATTTGCTACCAATTTTGCTTTGGGCACCATGTTGGCTCAAAATAATATGTAATACAAGGAACAAGTGATATATTACATCAGTTGTACTTTGGTGAGCTACGAAATTGGATATGCATACATAGAGAAGATGTGTTTAGGAGTGGTCTTTGCAACCAATAAATTACACCACTACATGTTGAGCCATATGACATATGTAATATCCAAACAAAACCCTTTGCAGTATATGATGAGCAAGACATATCATAACATACATACTACATAATGCTATTGATAAAATTTAATTTGGAATTCATAAGCCAAAATTCCATCAAAGGATAAGTCATAGTTAATCAACTGGTTGAGGCACCTCTTTAGAATAGTTGGTCCCTCACCATAGAGCTTCTTGATGATGCAATATTTGCACTATCAGAAGCACCCGAACCTAAAGAACCAAAAAATGAAGCTGGCATGACTTTGTTCTTTAATGGTTTGAAGTGTGAGCAAGGAGGTGGTGCAGGGATTATCTTTTTGATGTCACAAGGTACTCCAATACCCTTTTCATTCAAGTTAGACTTCCCTTGCACTAATAACAACATTGAATATGAGGCCCTAATTTTGGGTCTCCAAACAACCATCGCATTAAGAATCAAACAGTTAAATATCTTTGGTGACTCCCTACTCATAGTCAACCAGATCAAGGGACTATTTTAATTTTGGGATCCAATCCTGAAAGTTTACAAAGATATTATTGACACATATCTAGCCAAACTAGAGTGGTATAACATCAAGGCTATCCCTCATTCATAAAACATATTTTCGGGCACCATGGCATATCTGGGATCCTTGATCCCTTAGAATCCATCTGCTGATTTCACTACCATTCATGTCAAAATGCTCTCGCATTCAACGATCCAACATGAGGCTTTTGATAACAAGGAATCCATCAACATGATTTATATAGAGCTAGACCAAGACTAGTTTTGTAAAGCCAAATACTTCCTAAAGAAAGCACCTTGGGGTTCCTTTATCTCTCATGATCTTATGGGGAATGGTACCACCATTCACCACAAGGTTATTTCTCAATCTGTATTTGTGAGCATTGAATCACAGGAGAAGCAAGTCATCTTATCCATCGAGGTTGTAGCTTACCAAGATTGGCTTTCCCAGTTGTAAGATTTCCTAAGACTGGGAGTTGTCCCACAGGGACTGTCGCATACCAAGAGATGACCATTCAAGAAAAAAGTGACAAGATATGTCTTTCTAGGAGGCATATTGTATCGTTAGGGCTATGATGGAGTCCTTCATTTCTTGGAGCTCCAATAACCAGCTTGGATAATTTCACAAGCTCATGATGGTATATGTAGTGGCCACCTCAATGACATGGCCATTTCTAAGCACATCCTTCGAATGGGTTATTACTGGCCCACCATGGAGAAGTATTGATGCGGGTATGTCAAGAAATACATTAAATATCAATATCATGTAAATTTGATGCACCTACCATCTTAGATCTTATAGCCCATTCAGGAGGCTTGGCCCTTCGCTCAATGGGGTTTCGATCTAATTGAAAATATTTCTCCCTCATCCTTAGGCTGACACACATTTATCTTAATGGCTATTGAGTACTTCACAAAATGGGTGGAAGCGGTCCCCCTAACATCGACAATTGGTCCTTGGATTATGGAGTTCATACTCCACAAAATCATCTATCGCTTTGGGGTACCCTTCAAAATAATCTCAGATAATGGTCTGTCATTCAAAAATATAAATGTGTGAGCCTTAATGACCAAATACAACATTCAGCACTTTTTTGTGACACCATACTATCTACAGGTAAATGAGCAAGTAAAGGCATCAAAAAAGACAATAATAGCCATCTTAAAGAATATGGTGAAAGAAAATCATAAGGATTGGAATCTGCAATTACCCTTAGCATTATGGGCTTACAATAGTAGTGTACAGACACCCACTAGGGCAACACCATTTTTAATTGTATATGGCACTAAGGCTATTATGCCCTTAGAGTTATAAATCCCAACATTGTGTGTCACATTGAAAGAGTTCATTAATGACGACACTGCGTGGCAAGGTCACCTAGATAAACTGAACCTTCTAGATGAACGGTGCATCAATGCTCTTAAGCATATTTGCATTTACCAAGATTATGTAACACAAGCTTACAATACTAGAGTCCACATAAGAGACTTGAAGGTTAGGGATCTTGTGCTTAAAGAGAACCAACAAAACTCAAATCTGCTATCGTATTTGTGAGACAAATTTATGGTCAATTTGATAGGCCCTTATATCATCTCTAAGAAGAGTGGGCCTGGGGCATATTGCCTAACAACACTAGAGGGTGTTGAGGAGCTAGATCCTCTCAACATCATTCATATAAAGGTTTTTTATACATAAATCAGCAAAATATCAAAAATATTCAAATAAATTTCAAAATTAGAAAAACAATAGAAATCATAAAAATCCAAACAAATAAAAAACAAAAATCTCCAAAGTCATCTTAAAGCCCTTTGGTCAACTCACAAAAATCTCTAAAGGCATATTAAAGTCCTTTGGTCAACTCACAAAATTATCCAAAGGCATCTTAAAGCCCTTTGGTCGATCACAAAATGTCCCAAAGGCACCATAAGCCCTTTTTTCAAAAGCAAAACACAAAGGCACAAAAACAATAGAAATCATAAAAATCCAAACAAATCAGAAAACATCACATCAAAAACAAAAAGGATCCAAAGGCATCTTAAAGCCCTTTAGTCAATCACAAAAATATTCGAAGGCATCTTAAAGTCCTTTGGTCAACTCACAAAAGGCTCCAAAGGTATATCTAAGTTGTTTGGTCAAATCACAAAAAACTCCAAAGGCATCTTAAAGCCTTTTGGTCAAAAGCAAAATATAAAAGCACAAAAAAAATCATAATAATCAAAATTCAAAAACAATGAAGAGCATCAAAAATACAAAAATATTTGCATTGACATTTACATTCATGTAGTTGCATTGCATTAGGCATTTGCATCCATTGCATTTATATTTAGTAGGTTGTATTCACAATCTTACAAATAACACCACGTTTGTACTTCAATCATGCATATTCAAAATCCATCATCATCCATAACCCATGTGTGTAACTATATTTTTCAACACAACCCCTCCTATTTCTATGAGGAATATTATAGGGTTTTTTGGTCACTCAACCATACCTAGTGGTTTTATCAAACTTGGTAGAAAGTTATCTTTACTTTTGATAGGTGATGTTTAGTTTTGATAACACTTGGTATATTTTAGAATTCCATCACTAATCAAACCATAAAAATATTAGTTGGTACAAGGGAAATATGAACACTACAAAGTGGTATTAGGTATCCTAAGGTGAAAATTTTATCTTGCTCATCCCCTTGTGCGACCAATTTGGAAAATGCTAAGAATTGACAAAAGGACAAGTCCATCCCTACCCAAAAAAATCCCTTGCTTTAATAAAAACAAGCAAAAATATTGAATGAAGCAAAATTTAAAACAAAATAAACAGTGATTATCATCACTACATAAATCCCTTGCTCAAAAGAAAACAAAAATTCAAAATAAATAGTGATTTTCATCACTAAATAATGAGTAAGTATCCCAAATAAATATGAAGAAAAGCAGGGAGTATTGAGATTGAATCCCTATAATTCTTAGCATTTTATGAGCCTTAAGGTGATCCTCATTAAAATTTTGGTGGCATCAAGCCATCTTGTCAATGGCAGTATCCTTACGCATGATGATATGTCTACCACATTAGCATATTGCTCTTGTATAGACCAATGTTTGCATGTGGATGAGCTAGCTTTAGGGGTCATGTACCACATAGTGTTCTAATACAACTGAGTTTAACTTAGGATCAGGATAAATATTTGAGGATCCCCAATACAACAATGGGTTGAATGAATCCTGCCTAGCACTAGGGTATGCTTATGTTCTGTCCAATATATTCATTTGCACACACAGGGACAATGAAATATCCATGTCTTTATAATAAAGCTTTATCCTTCAAAGGCTTTGTATGATCAATATACAACTGTTGATGGAGCAACTAGGGTGTTTGAGTCTCATGGAAAACCTCAAAAATCTCTTCATAGCAACAAATCATCCCATCAGTCAAATCATCAACTTTATTTATGAGGTTTTGTTCATTAAAGGGTGTTCATGGAATAATATAGATACCAAATAAAAATTATCAATGATATTTAGATAGCCACTGACTATTTTTTGCATACCTTTTAGTTTACATGACCTAATAAAGAAAAGTACATACATATCACATCATCTCATCTCACATTTGGATGCTTAAATAATTAATTCTTATGCTAAGAGTTATTATTTACATTCATGATTGTTATACATTCTGTGGTGTTGTTCATTAGATTGTTAAACTCATATCATATTCATTCCTTATGTTTTAAGTGATTAAAGCATATAGATTCATTTACATTAGATCATCATCATGTAAATAGCATTACAAACATTGCATTTACCATATCATAATAGCATAAGTTAGATGCATACAATATAGCCAAATTGAACATGAATTTAACAATGAGCATTGCATCCATATATGCATCCATCATCATCATCTAGAGCATGTCATCTAATCATCCACACATCATAAAGCATGAATCATATCATCTACACATCAAAAGAACAAGTCATATAAACCACATCATATAGCATAAAATCATGAAGTAGTCCATATACACATACACATCATAAATAATCACATCACATCATATCACATAATATAATGATACTGCATCACATAAACATAAAAACATAATCACAAAAGATACACATAATGAGTCTCAAAGTATAGACATCATATAAACATGTGTCAAATAAGTACATGTAGGTACAAAATAGCCAGTAAGGCTACAACTGTGTAGGTTAGCTGACCTTACACTCAAAAATATGTACAAAATATCCAAGGATCCATAGTGCTCAAGAGTGGCTTGCACCACTAGCTTCACCTCTGCCCTCACTGCCCCCTCTAGGAGGTAGCATAGAAATGGCATCCCTGGTCTGTTTTGTTCGGGACCTAGTCCTATGGCTTGATTGAGTAGATGACTTCCCTGTAGTACTCTAGCTAGCCCTCTAAGACCCTCCTACCATTGGCCTCTCTAGTAGGTGGTCTCCCTGAAGCCTGACCTCATGCTCCAATGCCAGTATATAGGAGGTATCTAGGGTGCATTACTCCAAGTCATCTACTAGAAGACCATGCAAGCATAAGATCTTCAAAACTACATATAGACCACTAGGTCCCTAAGGAACTATAATAGGTGGCATAATCTGGCTTCAAGAAACATCTCGCTCAACAATAAGGTGGGCAACCTATGTCTGAAAAGCAGTGATGGTGGTATCCCTCTGTTGTACCTAGATATGATATATCTATAGCTCAGCCTCCACCTAGTGTATTTGAGCCCATAGAGGAGACTCCTACTCCTTAGGAGCTAGGTCCTCCTCCTCCTCTGGGGTAACCTACTCCTCTACAACCTACTCCTCTGCCTACTACTCTGCTTGCCCCCATTACTTTGTCCAAGCCCACACTTGGCACCCATCAGGATCCTCAGCCTCTATATCATCCAAAGACCACCCTAGGTGGCTACCACCATACCATAATCACATACCCCACCAGTGGATGTACACCTCTGTAACTCCAATTTCGGCCACACCAGGATCAACTGTAGCAGGATCATCCTCTTCTAACACTATTGTGACTCGATGTGGTGGAAGGTTCCTCTCTATGGAAATATGGTGATAGAAAACTGGCTTGAGGGGAACATTCTACTAAATTACAAACTGGTAGAGCATCCTAGAGTAGTAGAAAAACTCTCTGATGCTATCCTTATGGTTGATAATCCATCGATCGCATTGAGTCCTAGCTTTAAAACTAACTGAGTCATCTCAGGTAGGGTCTCCAAATGATGCCAATAGTCTACAAACCAGTCAAAGACACCATGTAATGGTAAATTTCGCCTGTAAAAGGCTAGCTCTTATGCTCTAGGCCACCAAGCTCCATAGCATTGTGCATCCTCATCCACCATAGTAATATTTTTAGGGAGTCCTACTAGGTAGTCCACAATAATATGCTCTCATACCTAGATCTATAAGAGCAATTTGTAAGCAATACTAGCCTATCCAAAACATTGAATGTGGTATATCTTGTCATAGCACTACACCAGCAGTGTGCTCCCCCAAGCATAGATGATCAGTGCCTCACTGTCAATAAAATCTTAAACCATCACTAAGAGATTCCATAGGAACCTTGCTCAAGATAAATTAGGTATGAGGACATTGCATATCATCATCAACAACACAACATACCTCCAAGAGAAAACACACTCTTGATACCACCTGGAAAATGATACCCCACTAGATTTAGTATCCCGAAATGCAACAATAGCATGTCTCCCAAATACCCTCATGAACGCATCCCATGTATTAGTGGGGGAAGAAACTATGGGCATTCCATCAAAAGGGATCCTAAATATCTTGTATATGTCCTCCAGCATGATGGTTATCTCATCGATAGGAAGGTGAAAATTATTGGTCCTCGGGTCTCATCGATGGGCCAAGGTAGTCAAATAGGCTTGATCTAACATAATTCTTGAAAGCCCAGTAATGTACTAGAGTCCATGAGCAGAAAGCCACTCCTAGTTCACATCATCCATCTCAGGTAGAAGGTCCCCAAGTAGCCTCGGGTCTCGAGCCTAAGCAAAAAATATCTAAGAGTGCAAAATAAATGCATAAATCATGCACTAATAAACTAATAAATACATAAAATATAAAATGGTTTAAGATAATCTAAATGAGCTTAAGGAAACAAGCATAACCGATAAATGCACCTAAAAAACCCAAAAAACTCAAAGACTATTCTTCAAATTTAAAAAAATAATCAATTAAATTACTTTAAAATCCAAAAATCAAAGGAATAAACCTAAGGCCACCTGGCTGCTAACGCACAGAGAGGCCATGAGGAGGTCACTGAAGCCAAAAGCGACCAGTTTCCAATGGTCAAAAATTTTATCGTTGGATTTCAAATTGGTTGCTGACAACGACAACAGCCAGTCTCAGGCCAAGCTAGCCACTCTGAGTGGCATCGACCAGTGAGTGACACGTCAATGACATGCCCCCATGGACAAAAATCACACAAAAATTAACAAAAACACAAATATAATGGAAACCCATCTACTTAAACCCTAAATTAAGCCTATCTACTTGTTTAGTTCATTGCCAACAGGGTTAATGAGGTTCCTTTATCAAATTTTTTAGTTAGATTCATCTTACCATAGTAATAAAAGGGGGTTAGGGTTTAGAAAGGTACTCATGAAGCTATGATCCTCTGCTCATCAAAGCCTCACCCTGCTCAGCCATGGTGTCAAATCGGAAGCATCTTGGGTCACAACCAGTCATTATCAACTCATAGCTCCAAAAGTAGAATTGACAATTGGAAGAATGAAGAGTCAAAAACCCTAATTTATTTTTGTCTTTTCTATTCAATCCTTGGCCGCTGCTAGCATCAATAGCCCAAAAATTTTGTTCACTAGACCTAACAACATCCATGAAGCGATAATTGGGGGTCATTGGACCTAACAGTGGCCAAGAACCAATGAGAAATTTCCATAATTTCTCACCATAGAGCACCTCATAATAAGCCATAAAGCACACCTTTCAAAACTAGAGCAACAAAAATAAGCAAAATACCAAAAAAAAATTACATATATCAAAATCCAAAAATATCATAAAATCCAATTAACAAAAAAATTAAAAAATAACAAAATATCAAATGAGCCTCGTAGTCAGTTATTTGCTCTATACACTTGGTGATTGTAGCGACTAGCGCTCCATGCAATTCAACAAGATGAGAAAATTACCATAAGGCTACTTGGGGAAAAATAATTATGGTAGAATTGAGATGCTTCACCTCAAACTTGAAGAAGGCTAAAATAGTTGGACCACCCTACAGGAGTAAGGATTCATCTCATTTATCATGTGGCAGATAGTGAGTCAACACAAGCTAAACTAGAATTGCATTCATCTTAATTTCCTAAGAAGGCCATTGCAGTCGAATTGCCCCATGGGATAGAGATGTGAAATTATCAAATAGGGTTGAATCATACCTGGATGGGAACAAATCTATTAAAACAAATGTAACCCTCTAAAAAGGTCCAAATCATTCATTTTGGTCAAGCAAATTGTCACTTTATTAATTGTCCTTTCCTCATCGACTCGTCACTTGAGGGGGTAGTCAAAAATTTTCAATAAGCATAATCAAAGTCAACAAAATATCTCTCAATCATGTCAATTTGCATTCATCTTATGAGTCATTTTCAACAACTATCATAAGCTTAACTGTCATTCATCTTATGACAGTTAAGTTTGTATCTCTCCTCCTTTCAGACCTATAGGAGTACTAAAGTTACCCGAACTCTTGATGAACAAGTACAAAATTCCACAATTTTAAGCCTTCCATTCCTATTTGAAGTAATGATTATAGGATGCGCGTCCTCCCACATGATTGGGGTATCCAATATTAATCAGATCAATGATCATCATCCAACCTAAAATTTGACCTTCACAGACCATATTTTCCCACAATGCATCCCAAAAAGGGGTATTTGTAGACACCTAAAATATGTCATGTTTAGGAGACTACCCATATGGACACATTAACAGACCATATGAATCCTCTTGAATCTCTCCAAGAGCTAGTAGTGGTCCTAACAACTCAAACATGGTAGTTCTAGGCCATCCAAGCATGGCCACTCTCAAGCAGAGCGACCACCACACCTGGTCGCTAAAGACTACAACGGCCACACCTAGACACTAAACTTGATAGTGGTTAGCACCATGTATAGTCTTCCCATGAATACAAATCCCAAATCATATAGTCTGACTATACCTTTGCATTGTTAGCAGGCATATTTTGGTGAGGAACTCCTTGAGTCCCTCCTAATTGCCCCTTCAATGCCAGTTTTTACTGATGCTTCCCACCCGAGATGGTCAATTACATGCAATTTAGATTGAGTATTCTCCAAGAAACTAAGGTCCAGATATGAGAGGGAATTCTACATATGGACTCTCCCATGAAGAGCAAAATATCTACAAAGTTTCAGAGTTGTGTAGTGAAGCCCTATCAAAATGGAGAGCCAAGCTACATCCCTTTGAGGAGCATTGGAGCACTATCCGATTGAGCCACATCCATGCACCAGTATTCATACCCATTGTTTCCAACTACCAATCAGTGTAGAAGACACACCCAGTGATCCTTGAACATCAATTGTTGCAATGAGGATAGCACAAAAGCCCCTGATTCACAAGGAGAAGAGTTTCATAACATGGCTTCTATCTCGGATAGTGGCTTGTAGGCATATTTTAGGGTATAGATGTTATTTCCATTTGATTTATTTTAGAATCATTGACTTATTGATTATTCATAGCTTAGATTTATTTTCATTAATGCATCTATTTCGTATTTCTTATCTTTCCATGCATTTATTATTCCATTTATGCTTTTATTTTATTATTATCATGATTATTTAGATCCGATAACAAAGACATTATTTGAAGAGGTGGCCCATCCTATTAAGCATACTTTTTTGTTTCCATGAGTGTAGGTATAGGTCTTCAAGATCATATTGAAGCAATCGGAGCACAAAGATCCCTCCAGGACCAGATTTGGAGAAGGGGGCATCTGTAAGCCCCCATACAATTTCTTTTATGAGATTGGGAGGCCTAAAAAGGTGCACCATCCCCTTACGATGGATACATTAACCATTTACTTACTTGTAATAGATTGTATTGAAATTGGTATCCCTTAGAGGGATGTACATGTAACCGAGATTCAAAAATATTAATAAGAGAATCTTTATTTGTTTCTTACATTCATGTTATATGTGCTTGCATGCTTCATTATTTTCATTTGATATAATAACAAAATTGTAAGTAGTTTTAGTTGTGGTGTGCACATCATGGGGTTGCACATCCACAAGGGTTTTACTATCTGATTTACTTTGCTATACTAATTTCATTCTATTGTTCCATTTTACAAGGTTTTTTGGAGTGAAAAACCAGCCAAAATTGTTGGTTAGGATTTATAGGTCCTCTGATAGTTGTATAAGGTGCACAGGCATTCTATGGCATCTATTTATCCCCTAAAGCACCATACTATGCCTATAGAGGTGTTCTATTGCACATGGCAGTAACCAGAGTTGCCTTGCTACACTTGGCATTGATCAGAGACACCCTGCTGCGTTTCCTACACAAACTACCTAGACTGTTTCAGCCATATATGACTCACCTAGAGTAGTATTGATCTGAAATTTTTAGGGTAGGATATTGATACACCCTATAACATCTCCAAAAAAATTCAAATCAATTGGAGCAGCAGAGATCTTATAAAAAATCTCACCAAAATGTAGGATTTTCTATAAGTTCTTCATCCATTTTTGCTCATTTTTGCTTTAAATTTTTTGGGTTTTTTTTGTTGTTTTTTTTTTTTATATTATGAGATTAAAAAAAAAACAAATTAATAAATATAGAAAAAAATATCATTTTAGATTGCATCTAGGGCATATGTGCATTCATTCATCACATATTTTGAGTTTTCTATTTTGAAAATAATTACAAATTCAAATTATTCCTGCATATTTTTGTTTACATTTGAAAGTAAAAAGCATTAATTATAATATTCATATTAGGAGTACTTAAATGCAAAAATTAAGTAGAAAAAATACTTAAATGATACTTAATATTTTTTCTACTTATCTAAGTAGAAAAAATACTTAAATGCAAAAATTATTCCTGCCCTTGGGTGACTCCTTTGGCAGAGAGGTGGATGAACCCTTCGATTGTAATTTTGGCAGGGGGTTTAAGTGGTATACTTCACACTCTTTGGAAGAAATTTGTATTTATGTGTTGGATTCTAATTTATATTTGTGAAATTTTTTACTTTTAACATTTTTTTTCCACAATAAAGAACATAAACTTTAAAATTAATTACACACATCACGTTTCGCTTTAAATAGTAGTGGTTGGATTTCATCAACAACCATTGCTTGAGATTTTTTGATGGTGGCAGTCATTTCCATACACCAATATCTTCTCTTAAACACCTTAGGAAAACCCCCGAGCAAACTTGTTGGATTTCATCACCAACAAGAATCTCGTTGCCCCATCCAACCATAGTTTTTCACCTTTATTTTTCATTAAACAAGATTAGGATACATCAAACACGCAAAACTATCACTCTAAAAGGAATACACAATAATAAAGGAGATAATCAATAAAAAAGGTAAGAGACACAAGGTGAAACTTAAGATTTATTAGTTTCTTTATTTCTAAATTCTTTAGTTTTATTTTTAGTTTTGGAGATATAATTTGATAATCCTAAAATTACATTTTGATTTAGTTACTTTATGGTTCTAACTTGAAATCAAACAAAGGTATTAAGTCAAAATAATTTAATGGAAAATACAACAAACATACCTGCTACTTCAGTAGCCAAACCTTCCAATTCTATCCAACCTATTCCATCTAGGCCCATTTACCCATCTCTCCCACAAGAGGGATCGCTTCCCCAAAATATTGAGCAATCATCCATTCATAATTAACATGGCTTCATCAACAACCATCCATCATTAACATGGATTCATCACAGCAATTCAACCATTAACATGGCCTCATCAATAGCCATTCATAATTAATATGGATTCATCAAAATCCATCCATGATTAACATGGCTTCATCTTAGTCATTCCCACATTAACATAGCTACACAACAACCATCCATAATTAACATAGCTTCATATTAGCCATTCATCATTAACATGGCTACACATCAATCATTTCCACATTAATATGGCTACACAACAACCATTCATCATTAACATGGCTTCATATTAGTCATTCCACATTAACATGACTTCATCTCAATCATTTCAGCCATTAACATGGCTACACAACAACCATTCATCATTAACATGGATTCATCACATCCATTCACCATTAACATGGCTACATAATAGCCATATATCATCAACATAGCTCCATAATAACCATTCACCATTAACATGGCTTCATATTAGACATTCATCATTAACATGGCTTCATCTTAGCCATTCATCATTAACATGGCTACACAATAGCCATTCACCATTAACATGGCTACACAATAGCCATTCATCATTAACATGGCTCCACAATAGCCATTCACCATTAACATGGCTCCACAATAGCCATTCCACATTAACATGGCTTCATATCAATCATTCAACCATCAACATGGCTACACAATAGCCATTCATCATTAGCATAGCTTTATCATAGCCATTCACCATTAACATGGCTACATAATAGCCATTCATCATCAACATGGTTCCACAATAGTCATTCACCATTAACATGGCTTCATCTTAGCCATTCATCATTAACATAACTTCATCTTAGTCATTCATCATTAACATGGCTACACAATAGCCATTCACCATTAACATAGCTACACAACAACTATTCATCATCAAAATGGATCCACAACAACCATTCATCATGAACATGGCTTCAAATTAACCATTCATCATTAACATGGCTACACAATAGTCATTCATCATCAACATGGCTCCACAATAGCAATTCCATCATTAACATGGTTTCATACCATTCCCTCTTTTTGTTGAGGCAAAAATAGAACTCATCATTTACATTTTCATAATTACTCCATCATTCATTACCATGACATCTTCACATCCACCATTACATTTCCACAATCAAGTTCATCACAATCACATTCACTTTCATCCATAATTATTTCATTATCTAAATAAAAAATCCCAAAGGTAATTAAGCCCTTTGGTCACACATTCAATTTCAAAAAGCTCCAAAGGTTCCTAATCCCTTTAGTCACATTTAATTTCAAAAATCCCAAAGGTTCCTAGTCCCTTTGGTCACATTTCACTTTCAAAAATACCCAAAGGTACTTAATCCCTTTGGTCCCATTTCAATTTTAGAAAGCCCCAAAGGCACTTAATCCCTTTGGTCACATTCAATTTAAAAAATCCCCAAAGGTACTTAATTCCTTTGGTCACATTTCAATTTCAAAAAGACCCAAAGGTACCTAATTCTTTGGTCACATTTCAATTTCAAAAAGCCCCAAAGGTACCTAATCCCTTTGGTCACATTTCAATTTCAAAAAGCCCCAAAGGTACTTAATCCCTTTGGTCACATTTCAATTTCAAAAATCCCCAAAGGTACTTAATACCTTTGGTCACATTTCAATTTAAAAAAGCCCCAAAGGTACTTAATCTCTTTGGTCACATATCAATTTCAAGAAGCCACAAAGGTTTTGATCTTGTTGGTCACATTTCAATTTCAAAAAGCCCCAAACGTACCTAATCCCTTCGGTCACATCCAAATTTCAAAAATATCTAAAGGTACCTAATCCCTTTAATCACATTCAATTTCAAAAAGCCCTAAAGGTTTCTAATCCCTTTGGTCACATTCAATTTCAAAAATCCCCAAAGGTCCTAATCCCTTTGGTCACATTTACATTTCAAAAATCCCCAAAGGTCCTAATCCCTTTGGTCACATTTCAATTTCAAAAATCCCCAAAGGTACTTAATCCCTTTGGTCACATTTCAATTTTTAAAAAGCCCTAAAAGTCCTAATCCCTTTGGTCACATTTCAATTTCAAAAATCCCCAAATTTAATTAATCCCTTTGGTCACATTTTAATTTTCAAAAAGTCCCAAAGGTCCTAATCCCTTTGGTCATAAGCTTACCAGGTTAGGGGGAGTAGAAAAACTCGATCCAATGAACATCTTACACTTGAAAGCATTACATGCTTACTGTGATTACTATATATGTATATGTATACATGGATAATATAAAAAAAAAACATTTGCATACATTTCACTTGCATCTACATTTCATTCAAAATAATGTATTCACCTGCATCACATATTGCATTCCACATTTCAAGTGCATTTCATACATTGCATTAACATATACATTCCATATTTCATATAGGGATCATTTATTCAAGATCTTAATGGGTCCAACAAATATCATGTTGCCTTAATCAGGGGCACCTTCACAATGTCGTCCTCACAATTTCACAAATTTACAAATTCCTAGGTGTTTTCGATCACTCAGCCACCCCTAGTGTTTTAAGCAAACTTCAAAATACATGTTGAGTTCTTCTTAGGACCATTGCACATCTTACACTAATAAAATCTTGAGTTATGGAATTGATTCCAAAAAATTCTTGAACCAACCACAATTTTACATCTTAAAAACATCTTGTGTCAAAGAGGCATAACACCATCCTTGGTAAGAACCTTGAAGCAAAAATGTTCATCCTTGCTAGTCCCATCATGCAACATAGTCCATAATAATAGTGGTTTGCACCACTACCATAGTTGCTTCAAATTCAAAATATAGAGTAGTAAAGATAGGGTACAATTATCATCACACTTAGGTTAAGAATCTAATTCCCCAAAGCTCTAAACCTTTTACATCACACACCACTAATCATTGGGTTGTAAGGATAGTACTATGTTTCTAGTCAGATAGTTAGGTATTCATCCCCAAAATTCAATAAATAAAAAAAATAAAATTGTGGACTATGGAGTTAGCCTCCACTGGGGATATAGATGCTTTACTGGCAGTGGAGTAAGCTCATGCGGGGTGACATGTCTCTCTTCCAAAAAGGGAGACCTCTAACCGCACATACGGATAAGCTAGCTTCTTTGTCCTCTCCATAATAGGTCATTCCTAATTTACTCATAATGGGTTAATGAACTTCACATGTACACACATTGGTTCTTGATTGCCTAGGGTCATTTTCATGCTCAATATTTGGTACATGAACTTCACTTGCACACACATTGGTCCTAAAGAATGTTAGACAACATTTAATGAGTTTGGCTGATAATTCTAGTATGTTTGAGTCTTTAAAAATCCTTTAGTGTTCCATATAAACATCCATGTCTTCTTCTCTATCAACATCCATATCTTCTTCCATGTCAACATCCATGTCTTCATCATGGATCCACCCACATAAATCCACCAAGTTTGGTGCCCCCGATTGCAAAACAATGAACAAAAATGGCCAACAAAATTCTAAACTATAAATGATCATTAAAACATCATGCATTCCTCTCATATAGTATGCATTCACTATTCAAATACATGCCATTTAGCTTCAATTAATCATCCATATAAGCATTACGCATACACATCATAATTAACTTGAATTAATCATCCATAAGACATGCATAAAATATTTTCATGAAACATGCATTGCATACACATAAAAAATTCACACAAAAGATAATACAAACATAAAATCCATGTATATATAAAATATTGCATGTATAATGAGTGTCAAAAAGGCTACAATGGAGCACCAAGACTCATATACAAAAAGTACATCCAAGCACTAAGATAATGTCCATAAGAGGATCATTGAGACCTAGTAGAAGACCTAGAACTAGAGCTCTTCCTAGATGCAGTGTACCTCAATGACTCAGTCCTAGAGGATGATGGAGGATCCGATAATGCAATTTAATTAGCCATATATAAATCCTCCAAAGAGAGTGCATATGTATCACTAGCCTGTAGTTGTCGCAATTCAATCTGATGTTGATGCTCTCTCATCAAAATATCTTCCTAGAACCTCGTGATAATCTCCTGATCACCTAAACCAGCCCCACCTACCAAATGCTCTACATCCATGAGTTATGGTAGCCCACATCCTGGATATAACCACATCCCACTCTGCTAGAGCCTCCTTACAAGCCTCCATCACAGTCTCTTGTTCCTCATGAAGCTACTCCACCTCAGCCCATAGCCTAGCCATCTCAGAGATCTCTCCCATATCCTCATTATATTCCACCTCATCCTCCACTACCTCCACCTAGAGAGTCTATTGTTATGCTCCCCTCGATCTCCTTCAACTCGTTGATCACTGAGACCTCATCCTCTTTAGATTCATCCTCAACTTTACAGCTATCGCATCCCCACCCATCACCACCTTTGGTACCCATAATGGTTGGGTACCAAACTATGCTGCATAATCTAGATTCACTTCTGCATTACCTACATCTAGGACCTCTAGCTACTCATCATCCTCTATCTGCACCCTCCATGGCTCAACATATGGAAGCACCACCTCATCCCACCAACTCTGGTATAGCACTGTATCATTAGGCACACCCTGAGGCAAACTGAACTATGTCAACACTCGTGAGTACTAAAAATACTCCACCTCATCATCTCTCCTCCCAAAAAACCATTGTGCCTACATCACCCATCGTAGATTCTCATCATCACCCTCCCACATGGCTCCCCACCATGGCCTCAATATCACCTGAGCCAAAGTCAACCCTACCCACATATCCCTATACCATTGGCTAGTATACTCCTCCTGACTCGGTTGCACCTCCTCAACCACTGCCCATATCCTAGCATAGGGTTTTCCCATCTTCTATGCCTAGCAAGGTAACCCCTCTAGCTAAGCTACACTGAAATGCTCCCAATCCCAACATTGAAGAAGGAAGCTACATCCAATCCCCTTCCTCCCTCTCCATGTAATCTAATATAGATCCTGTTATAACTGCTACAATAAAGCAGAAGCCCATGCATATGATCTTGGATTGGTGAGTAAGTCACTCATAAATCCTAATAGATTCCAAGGGAACCTACACCCCATGATATTTGGGAGCACTATGTTCATAACATGAACATGATAAAGGCTAAGAGTGCATCCAACTTCTTATCCTTGTACATGCTCAAATAGAAAATCCCCCTATCTCCCATCCTCACCTCCTACCATCGATCGCCAAACATATTCATCATATTCACATTCTTATCATGCCTATCCATCACCTTTACACCCTCCACTAGCATCTTGAGGATACGATATACATCCTCAAGTGTGATGGTAGCCTCCCTAGTTGGTAGCTAAAATGCCCCCCATCTGAATCCCACCTCTCTATCAAAGATGATAGGTACCCATCATATACCCTAACAACATCCAATCGAGACACTCCCTCCAAACCCACATTCTTCAGAAGTTCCCATTCATCCTCAGTAAGCTTCTTCTACATCCCGAGAACATCAGGAGAGAACTGATTTCGAGGATTTATCTCCCGCAACTACAACAACAAATTTTTTTGCATTAGTATTAATTTCAAAAATTAAAATTATTTTTTTTTTGCACAAAAAAATAAAAAAGTGTTTTCAACATTACCGAGGTAAATCATGCCTCAACTCCACCAGCAACATTCACTTCCTCTGCTACCATAGCTTTCGCATAGATTTCCACTAGCCTCACTTGCCTCACAAATCCACTCCACTCCTCAGGCACAGATTCACAATCTCTCAAACGCATGAATGGGTCTCCAACTCCACCCTGCAAGCTATTTATAGCTAAATCAAGCGCATTCAAGTGTAGGGTGGCACCTACGATCCATAGGCACACATCATGAAGAATTTATAATAATACAATAAAACAAAATTGAAGCAAATATTATCTTCTTATTATCTGGAATAATTCTGGCAGAGTTTCAGTACTCTGTTACAATCTCCTCGTAGGCTTTGGAAGAGTTCACACACATGCTACAATGGAATATTCTTCATCATAAAATAAAACCCTAAAACTACCTTAAGTAAGAAAAAACAAAGCAAACCCTAACCCTAGCAAATCACATCCGTCGGATCTACATCAATGGTGTTTATTACATGTCTTAGTATTTTGGCCATAACTTTTGACTCGGGTGTCTGTTTGAGCCCATTTTTTTTCAAATTGCATATATTTTGAAGCTCTATGATTTAATTTTATCTCCTCTAAGAGGATACGCTTTACAAGGCTGAAATTGTCATCTAACGACCCAAATTTTAATTTTAATGTATGGCTAGCCAAATTTCCAATATTCTCCCCCTTGCTGGTAAGGGGACTGACTATTAAGTCCCTTAGCAGCAAAAACTAAGGTTTTACTACTCACTTAGTAAAAATATTTGCTACTTGATCGTGTGTGGAGTAATACCTCAATTTAACTTGTTCCTTCTCTACCATGTCCCGAATGAAGTGGTACTTGATGTTGAAATGCTTGGACCTGGTATGGTGGATAGGATTATGTGCCAACTTAATGGCACTCTAATTATCATAGAATAAATTAATTGGAGTCCCTTGCTTCTTCCCATTCTCTCCTAGCACCTTTCGAATCCACAATGCTTGTGCACTTACTGATGTAAATGTAATATACTCTACTTCAATAGAAGACAACACCATTGTAGCTTGTTTCTTGGAACTCCATGTCACAAAATACGAATCAAGAGAAAAAAAGAGCCCACTCGTGGATTTCCTATCATCAATATTACTACCCCAATCACTGTCATTGAATCCCACTAACTTTAGATTCTTTTCCTATGAGTAGTGGATCCCATAATCAGTTGTTCCACGAACATACCTCAAACCCCTCTTTATTGCCTTCAAATGTAACTGTGATGGATTAGCCATATACCTGGAACATTGTGAAACAACAAAGCATATATCTAGCCTAGTTTTACAAAGGAACATAAGACTACCAATAATACTCTTGTACTCTATTTTGTTTGCCCTTTCAACTCCATCCTCAAAACTCAAGATCTCCCCATGTGCAATGGGTGTTGCTACAGGTTTACATTCACTCAAACGAAATCTCTTCAGCATATCCCTTACATATTTGGATTGATAAACAAAAATATGATTTCTAGTTTGATGTACTTCCATCCCAATAAAGTAACTCATCAAATCCAAATCAGGCATTTTAAACTCCTTCTTCATATCATGTTTAAAATAATCATTCAAAGAAGAACTACTCCCCATAAATAACATATCATCAACATAAATGCATACAATAAGAATATCATTACCTTCCCTTTTGTAGTACAAAGTGGGCTCACTCTTACCCCTTTCAAAATTGCACTGTAGGAAGTAGTCATGGATTCTAGCATACCAAGATCTTGGATCTTGCTTCAGACCATATAGAACCTTCTTCAACCTGTAGACTCGATCTTCTTTTCCTTGGACAAAAAAACCTTGTGGCTGTTCCACATATACTTCTTCATCTAAATACCCATTGAGAAATGCACTTTTGAAATCCATATGATGCACCTTCCAACTTTTATAAGCTGCCAATGATAGTAACATCCTTACTATTTCTTGCCTTGCCACTGGAGCATATGTTTATTCATAGTCCAAACCATATTTCTGATTGAAACCCTTTTCTACCAACCGTGCCTTATACCTCTCAATGGATCCATCACTGTTCTTCTTGATCTTGTAGACCCACTTGCATCCTACACATTACCTATCATTGGGAAAATAACACAACTCCCAAGTATCATTATTTTCAATAGAATGTGTTTCTTCTTCATAGCCTTCATCCACACATTTTTAGTACTAGCATGCTTAAAACATGAAGGTTAAAAATAATCAACAACTTTTAAAACTTTTGAAACAAGTGCATAGTTTACAACATCATCTTTGGGATCTCCACTATCATCATATCCATGAAGATGCAGGTTCTCTAACCTCTCTATTGCTACATTCATATTTGTATGTTGACTCCTTGTCACCCTCTTATAGAAATTATTATCAATAATTTGAGATTTTGGGTGATCCTTCAACAATATTTTACCTTTTCCTTTTGCCAGTGGTGATGGAGGTGGAGAACTACTGGAAGAACCTTCTCTTGGACTTGAAGGTGTACTTGCATAAGATGAATTGGAAATTTTTTCATGGCTGGACTGAACTAAAACATGGCTTGGTTACACCTTCTCTTCACCAAAAACATCCTCAACAAACAATTTTTGTGATACCCAACTTCCCCCTTCATAAAAAATTGCATCTCTAGATACAATATTTTTATGTGAAATAGGATTAAAGAACCTGTAAGCCTTAGATTGCTCATTGTACCCAATAAAAATACATTTTTCACTCTTTGCATCCAACTTCTTCCTATTCTCACCATTAACATGCACAAAAGCCACACATCCAAAAACTCTAAAATGATTTACATTTGTCTTCTTACTGTACAAACATTCATAAGAGGTAATATTCTCAAGAATATTAGTAGGAATTCTATTTAAAATGTAATTAGCAGTCCTAATTGATTTAGCCCAATAAAACTGACTCATACCTTTTTCTTGCATCATGCACCGTGCCATATCCACCAAATTCATGTTCTCTCTTTCAGCCATCCCATTCTATTGAGGTGTGTAAGAACTTGTTTTCTACCTTTTAATCCCAAACTCACTATAGAAATCATCAAATTCATGAGAACGAAACTTGCCTACTCTATCTATCCTCAAACATTTGATATAATGACCACTTTCATTTTCAACTAGAGCCTTAAAATTCTTTAAGAAATTGAATAACTCATCCTTATGCTTAATAAAATAAACCCAATAATATCTGGATAAATCATCAATAAAAGTCATAAAGTAAGAAGCTTTACCCATACTCTATGTCTGCATTGGTCCACAAATGTCACTATGAACCAAATGCAATGGATTTTGGGCCCTCCATGCTTAACCATGTGAAAACTTCCCCCTTGCATATTTTCCAAGTGCACAACCTTCACAAACCTCCTTGGAGTCTTCAAATTTTGGCAACCCATAGACAAGTGGTGAAAGCATCTTCAAACTCTTATAATTTAAATGCCCAAACTATAAATTCCATAGCCTCTCCTTACCTTCTACACCAATAAATGCTAGATATCCCCCTTGATCTACAAATTGTAATGGAAAGAGCCTATTCTTGGTCATCTTTACAATGGTAATCAATTTTCTCCTTTGATCATAAATTTGGCACATTCTATCTTCAAACACTAACTTATAATCATTTTCCAATATTTGACCAATACTCATTAATGAATGCTTCAAATGGGGTGAATGCTTCAAACAGGGTGCATAGTAAATATATTTTACCTTCATTAGTTTTCCTTTCTTGGTAGGAACCACCATTTATCCTTTCATAACCACCTTCAAGCTCTTCTCATCCCCAAGCCTGATACTAGATTGATAAGAAGAATCAAGAGATAAAAATACATCCCTCTTGCCGATCATATGGTTTGTGCATCCACTATCCAATATTCATGTCTCCTTTGTGCTATTCTATGTAGAGAGGAAAGCTTCTTGCTCCACTTTTTCTTCAATCATCCAAAACAAAGTATCATTCTCATAAAAATCCTCTACTCCATAATGTGTTGTTTTTTTAGCCTACAATCCCTCTCTTAATGGCCATATTTGTTACAATTGTAACACTTCATATTTCTCATATCTCAGCCTCTACCTCTTCCTCTTGCACTAGATCCTACTATTGCAGCATGCGCCTGGTCATTATCTAAATATTGATATCTTCCTCGATCTCTACCACCGTAGGAGCCTCTTCTACCTCATATTCCATTTCTTCCTCTTCCTATGGAACACCTACCATGACCTCTTCCTCCATAATTCTCTTTTTCTAGAGAAAATTGTTCCTCTGTAGAACCTCCTTCTTTATCCTTCTTCCTCTTGGAAATTCTCTCTTCATGAGATGTTAGAGAACCAATTAATGAATCTATATCTATTTTCGAGAGGTCTTTTATTTCTTCTATGATAAGGGTTACACTATCAAACTTCTCGGTCAAGGTTCTTAAACCTTTTTAATTAACACATTTTCCTCTATGATCTCTCCAACTGTAGCCATTTTATTTACTACTATTTTTACCCGAACACAGTAATCTCCTACAGTTTCATTCTCCTCCTATTTGAGATTTTCAAAATCTCTCCGTAAATTCTACAACTTCACCTCCTTAACTTGGACACTCCCTTGGTAATTCTCCTTCAACACCTTCCATGCTTCTTGAGAAATATACTCTTGCCTAGAGCCGACTCGATGAAATCCAAAGCCAAATAATTTTCTTTCTCTTTCTCCTGCATCTCCTTCTTTTGATATACATTCATTACACTCCAGTATTTTGGTTTGATGAACCCAACTTCAATGATGGCCCAAGATCCTTTTTCCTTTAGAATCATCCTCATCCGAATGTTCAAATATTTGTAGTCGAAACCGTCAAATTCAGGGATCAAAATTGAATTGGTGTTGTTGTCCATAATAACTCCCTTCAACATGAACTAAGATCTCTAATAAGCTTCTGTAAAACTTGTAGTAGAAATTCCACAGTTACTCGAACCCAATTTCTCGATCGCCTTGCTTTGATACCAAATGAAGAATTTACTATAATACAATAAAACAAAATTGGAGCAAATATTATTTTCTTTTTATCTAGAATAATTTTGGCACAGTTTCAGTACTCTATTACAATCTCCTCACAAGCTCTAGAAGAGCTCACACACATGATACAATGCAATAATCTTCATCATAAAAGAAAACCCTAAAACTTCCTTAAGTAAGAAAAAACAAAGCAAACCCTAACCCTAGAAAATCACATTCATCGGATCTACATCAACGGTGTTTATTACATGTCTTAGTATTTTGGCCATAAATTTTGACTCGAGTGTCCGTTTGAGCCCATTTTTTTTAGATTGCAAAAATTTTGAAGTTCTACGATTTCCTTTTATCACATCTAAAAGAAGATTCTTTCCAAGGCTAAAAACATCATATAACAACCCAAATTTTCATTTTAATGTATGGCTGGCTAGATTTCCAACACATCGGTGTCTACCGACGCACCCAGGCGCACAGGGCACCTGCAGGATACCGCAAGTGCAATAGGGTGCTTGGCACCAAAATTACATGAAGACAAAATTGATCAAAACAGTAGCACACCTCCTCCAAATTGCACCAAATTTCATCCACATATCACACTCATCATAAAATCAGGTTTTGTGAAAACAAAAATCATTTTGCATCTATATTTTTTAGCACGGTGAAAATTTGTAAAATTCAAAAATCAAGTTACAAAATGCATCTCAAGGATCTAAATTTTCACAAAATCAATACTCAACTCTTATACATCGTATTCTTCATCATCACATAAAATTTTGTAAAAATTGGAGTTGATTTGACCAGTGAATCACTTATTTCCATCTAAAAAATGCAAAATGAACCACTAAAAGAAGCATAAAATTAAAAAATCAACTCTACATTTCATGAAATCACCACATTTCTTCCTTCAAAATTCTTCCATCACCATATCTCATCTATCATAATCAATCAATAAACCAAGTTCATGTGTCGAATTTCAAGTGAATCTTGTATATAGTGGTTTGTTCTATAAACTTGGCGATTGTAGCAATTTGCATCCATGCAATTTGGTAAGATGAATGAATTACAATAAGAACCCTTGGTCATCATCATCATAACTTATCTCCTTGATCGATATAATAATCACATTTGGTACTTCACATTTTAGAGTGAAACTATGTCAAGACCAATTTGCTCAAAAGCAATCATTGATGTCCTTTTCTGTGGGGCAACAAAACATGGATAATTAAAATTAGAAACACTCATTCATTTGAAAATAGTCACAAGATAGGCAATCCTGGTATGTTGATTGGTTCCATGGTGGAATTATACAGAGAATCTTCCATAGTCACTATCCAACCCCTACATTGACTTTATCATCCTGCATCTTCATAACTTGCATACTCAATGATGTCAATAAAGCATTTTATTCAACAACATCGAATCATCCCAAATTTGGGGCAACCATATTTGGTTTTTATCCTCCCACAATGGGATACATCTTACATAATCATGGCATTTAAACTTGATAATACCCCCTTCCCACCATTGGGGCAAAAACAGTATCACATTTTACATCATTCATATCATCCACATCATATCATTTGCACAAAACCATTCATCCATTAAGGGCAACCACAGACACATCATATCATATTTTACATCATTCATATCGTCCATATTACATCATATGCACAAAATCCTTCATTTGTTGGGCAAAAAATAGTATCACATCATTCATCATTTGCACAAATTTTTCAATTGGCTCCTGATATTCATCCATAACCTTATTCACAAATTGAGGGGGTAAGCTATGCAAATTCCAAAATTATTTATTCTTTTATCTTCAACATTGTTGCTCAAAAATCCAATGAGAGAGAGAAGCTACTTTTGCACCCAAACCCCAACCAGGTGTCTCATATTTTTTCACCATATTGTGTTTTATGCTATGGTACAAAAATGGGGCCAATTGTCCTTCATCCTAGTCATTCTACCACCCACTTGTCCACCATCCTCCTTTTCCATCATTTAATTTGCCATTCCATGTCTTTCTCGCCATCCAATGGCCAACTTTAGCCATTTCCTATCATTTGCTGACCTCTATTTGACTTATTTATATTTATTTTATATTATTTATATTTAAATATAATATTTTATATTATATTTTAATATATTTATTATAAAATATATATTTATAAGCCAAATTAACCTCAGTTGTTCGATCCGATCTAATATCAGTTGTCCATCTTCCTTAATCGTGTCACACTTAAAGTTTAATATCAGCCTTTGGATCTACTTTAATATTAGCCACATGATCAAAAGTGTTAAGCTAAAACCCTAAGAAAACCCTAGGCTTGATAATAAATAGGAGCATTCTCAATGCTTAATCCCTAGAACTTTTGCTAATTGGTTCGAACTAGCTTTGATTGGAGCTCTTGCTAATCAAACTTCGTGAGCTTACTTTTTGAGTAAATTTGATCTACATTGCCTTAATCGTACCCTAGAATAGCCTTAAAAAAACCCTAGTTTTACCCTAGGATTTCCTCATTCCAGCTATCTTCATAGCCCATTCCCACCGTTGCCATCGTCTTTCATCCATCGAGCCCTTTGCATCCCCCAATCTACTTCTACAGATCAAGCCCTAATCTGTAGGCACTCCTGAGTGCCTACCTCATCCCACAGGTACTGTGAATCACCTATTGCACTCTACAAGCACTGACCAGAGCCTGCCATGCAAGATCATCAGGTGTCATCAGGGCACCCTACCATCAATCTACAACAGAGCAACATAACAACAAAGTAAGTATTTTTTGCATTTTTATTTGATGTTATTTAGATTCTGCATGTTTTTTTCATTCATATCTAGGATTTTTAGTTTATATTTTTGAGGGTTCACACTATGGAATCATCATTTTATTTTATAATGGCTCTATGTTTGTTACATGTGCAAGATCAGGTAGCATTAACCAAGGATTTTTTAGTAGCTACTAAAGCTAGAGTGGCCCAAATATGGATAACTAGAATCCCACTCACCCGTTTGGAAGCAAGATACATCAGAGACACTACTTGTTCTATAGCTAAGGTTTCAAATAACCCTAGCACCTACATTTATTGTATCAAAATAAGTTATTTTGAACAAATGGATTGTAACAAAGAAGTTTCTTAGCTCCCCCCATTTATTTAATAAAATCATCTTTTGTGCAGTCTCTTGTTCATTGAAATTATTTTACTTTCATATTTGTTTTAGTATCATATTTTCACTTCGCAAGGGTAATAGGAAAGAGGTGGGAAATTATAGAAAGAAATGGAAAATATGGCTATAATCCAGATATGAAAGGTGGGGATAAACTAACAACAAAAATTCATAGTAAGTATTAGTTAGCATATAATAGAAAGCAAGGCACAAAAACCATTCGTAGTTTTCCAAGATAACCTCCAAGACAACATTCTAGTATTCACTCCCTCACAAGCAGTAATTAAATCTAGATGTAGAATTTAAAATCAACAAATAATGGACATAAATGTAATAAAAAATGCCACACAGAAAGAGATCAACCACAAGACTACTCAAGGAACCAGAAGCTGAATGTATTTCTATTTATGCAGAACTTAAAAATGTTTTTCTACACTGTGTTTATCCTCCTTCATTACATCAAAATGCTTAGTATTTATAGATGGTTGCATATATATCATTAAATGCATAATACAACAAAATATTGACTGGTCAAAAATTAGCAGTAGTAATTCTCTCCTTGGTAATTACAACACTTGAATCAAATCATTATTTAGGAAGTAGTGATCCATATTTCATGGAGAGTACCTCAAAAATAGATAGGATTGGATGATGGAAAAACATCTCAGATGTTGATGCATTGGAATACAGTAATGTTACACGAAGACCAGGAGCTTGGATATTAAATTTTGGGCACCATTCCATCACTTTACACCTCAAAATATTACCCTCGCCAGTGGAGACCCAACAAAAATTAATTTTGTCTTGAAAAGGGGCAATAATAATGGAGGGTGCCTTGAAAATAAATAAAATTGTACCAAAATATGGGACGTAGCATTTAATCATAGTATTTCTTTAGCTAGAATTATGGAAATATCAATCTCATTGCTTCCATAATTAAATTCCACCAGTCTTTGATCTTTTTTCGAAATATTTTATCAACAAGGGTGCTTTGAAAGAAAACATTGTCAAAAAGAAGGGGCAAGAATTAATTTTAGTTGTGTAGTCTAATTTTTTCACCCCTTAACATGCTTTTGCCCCTTTCCTAGGTAATTTTATTTTATCCCTTTCTTGGGTAATTTCACCCCTTTCCATGCTTTCACCCATTTCCTGGGTAATTTTATCTCCTTAAATGCTTTCACCCCTTTCCTAGGTAATTTTACCCCTTTCCTGGGTAATTTCACCCCTTAACATGCTTTCACCCCTTTCTTGGGTGATTTTGCCCCGAAAATGATTAAAAACATCTTCTTGCAATAAGGGAGGCAAAAATTATGGATTTCGCCCCTAAGAGGGGTGAAAATGATTTTCGCCCTAGCCCAGGGGTGACGTTGACTCTAACCGCAAGGAAAATCTACTATTTCTGGGAGTTTCACCTCAAGATGCCTTCACTTGGAATTTCACCCCGAAGGAGGGCAAAAATGATTTTTGCCCCTCTTGAGGGGTGACTTTGACTTTGACTGCTCCATATTTGCTTGGATGACATCATTTTTGTGTTTACTCTCCGAAACTACATTTTACAAAGTTTTCACCGTCGAGGGGTGAAAATGATTTTCACCCTTGTTGAGGGTGACTTTTACTACTTCAAGTAGCTCTTCCTTCTATTTTTACCTCAAAGATGTTTTTAACTGGATTTTTGTCCCTGAGAGGGGTGAAAATGATTTTTACTCTTTTCCTAGGGTGCTTTAGACTTCGACCCATCTCATCACTTGTAGAATTTGTCCTTCTCCTTTATTTGGATGAAATTGTTTATCCAGGAAGTTTCTCCCCAAAGGATGGGCAAAAAGAATTTTCACCTCAAAAGTCCCCAAAAATGGATTTTCACCTCGAAAATGGATTTTCAGTGGTACATCTTCGTAGAGCCATAACTTCTAATTTGTTGACTCGATTTTCTATTGTAATATATCATTCAAATATATCATTGGAAATTTGATCCAGTTTTCATCCCTCTATGGGGCCTCTAAAGTCTTCAAATTGTATTTTTAAGTTGTGCTCGAGAAATTTCTTAGGATAAAAACTTTAATATCTCTCAATCCGTTTAGGATATTGGGGTGATTATTTCACCATAAGTCTAATTTTTTAATTCCCCTCCTTTGAATAAATTTTCAAGTCCACAGGTATCTATTTAGGGTGGTTTTTGACTTTTGACTATAGTGTGGCAAAAATACCAACAATAACCCTTTCTTCATACCCGTTAACATCATACCCCTTTCTTCATACCCCTCACTAAATACCACTCACTTCATACCCCTAAGTAATTGAATAATTATAAAACCACTTCTTTAATCAATTAATGTCTCGTATCCCTTTCTTTATACCCCTCACTTTATATGCCTTTCTTCATACCCGTCACTTCATACCCCTTTCTTCATACCCCTAACTAATTGAATACTTACAAAAACCATTTCTTTAATAAATTAAGGTCTCATAACCCTCACTTCATACCCATAACATTATTCACTTCATACCCCTTTCTTCATACCCCTAACATCATACCCCTTTCTTCATACACCTAAATTCATACTCCTAACTTCATACCCCTTTATTCATACCCCTTTCCTTAAACCCCTCACTTCATACCCCTAAGTAATTGAAAACTTACAAAAAAAACTTCTTTAATCAATTAATTTCTCATATCCTTTCTTCATACCCCTCACTTCATACCCCTTTCTTAATACCCCTCACTTCATACCCCTTTCTTCATACCCCTAACTAATTGAATACTTACAAAAACCACTTCTTTAATCAATTAAGATCTCATACCTCTCACTTCATACCCCTAACTTCATTCACTTTATACCCCTCACTTCATACCCCTACCTTCATTCACTTCATACCTCTTTCTTCATACCCCTTTCTTCATACCCCTAAATTCATACCCTTAACTTCATACCCCTTACTTCATTCCCATCACTTAATACCCCTAACTAATTAAATACTCACAAAAACCACTTGAGACATTAATTTATTAGAGAAGTTGTTTTTGTAAGTATTCATTTAGTTAGGGATATTAAGTTAGGGGTATGAAGAAAGGGGTATGAGATATTAATTGATTAAAGAATTAGTTTTTGTAAGTATTCAATTAGTGAGGGGTATGAAGTGAGGGGTATGAATTTAGGGGTATGAAAAAAGGGGTATGAATTTAGGGGTGTGAAGTGAGGCGTATGGATTTTTTTTTATATTAAAGATATTTTCAAAGTCTTGAAGGGGATTGACAAGATGGACGATTTTCGTAGGACTACCCAAAATGTCGAACTCGTTTCGGCCATATATCACTCATCCGAACTCGGATTGAGCTAAAATTTTGAGGGTAGATGCCTAAAAATCCCTTGAACATCTCCACCAATTTTAATATCATTTGGATCAAAACATATCCTAGCACAGCCCTATGTGTGAATGATATATTTTGCAAGCGGCTATGCAAGGGTTTCATTTGGGTTGAGTGCAAGCAGCTCCAGAGGTTGGTTTTTAGGACCTTCGGGACCTAGCGGCCAATATTTTTGTGGTTTATTCTCAATATTTTAGCAATAAATGTTGCAGTGGATACAATATGGGTTAGAAATTTATCTTTCAACAGATCATACTATGAACTTGAGTGACAACAGCTTCCAATTTGCTTCTCAAAATAAAAGTGAAAACCATACCTTTCCACGGAATCTAGGGCAAGGATTAAAGAGATCTAAAAACAAGTTTCAAGAAGTTGATAAAAAAATGGCTCATATATCAAATGAATCTGGTGCTAAGGTGTACCCACAAAATAATTCTACTGTGAAAACCCCTGTCAAGGGTAATAATTTTGAAGACTCAATCCCAAAAATGAATTTTAGGGATGCCCTTCATGGTGGATAGCCTCAGCCCAATGCTAATATCAATATTAGGGCTTCCCATAAACCTCTAAGAATGCCTAATATTGATCCAAGGAAAATAGATTCAAGATGTCTTAAAGCAGCTGATGGAACTCCTATTGTTAAGCTTGATATGGGGAACATTCAGACTGGCATTGAAGATTTGGAAAAAAGAGGACTAATTTGTCGATTCATGGGTTTTCATCTGAGTCTAACTGCTTTCAAATTCTGGGCTAAAAAAATCTAGAAAACTAAAGGTGAGTTACAAATCTCTATTTATCCAAATGGTTATTTTCTTGTTTTATTTGCTAATAATGAAGATAGAGAGAAAACTTTTCAAGGGGGTCCTTGGTTTTTTAGAAGGACAAGGCTTTTCATGAAGCCCTGGCATACTAAATTTAAATCCAAAGAAGATATACCTTCTATAGCTCCCATGTGGGTTAGACTCTTTGGCCTCCTTATTGAATTTTGGAATCCTACTGTTTTTTCTTCAATTGGAAACTCTTTAGGAACTTTTATGATGACTGCTGATTGTACTCAAAATTTTGAACATATTATTTATGCTCGAATTTGTGTTTTAATGGATTTTGACAAACCCCTTCCTAAAAATATCACATTACAATTTGGGGAAGACACTTGGGAGCAAGTAGTGGACTATGAGAACATTCCTTTTCATTGTAGAATTTGCTATGAATATGGTCATTTGGCCAATGCTTGCCCAAATAAAATTCCTGATAAAAAAAAAGAAGATATAAACTCAAAAGGTTTCCAAATACCTAAGAAGAAGAACAGTAAAAAAAAATAGTTATGAAGGATCAATCAAAGTCATTTGCTAATATGTTTGAAATACTTTCCAAAAATGTTGTCCCAAGTGAGGAAGAGGAAATAATGGAAATTGAAATCTTAGAAACACAATTTAAATATGAAGGGAAGAACTCAGAGACAAACCAACAAATCAAAGGTTTTCAATAGAAAAAAAGGAGAAAATTTACACAAGAAAAACAATATTTCAAATGTCAAAACTTCAAATAATGCAAGTCCCAATATAGACTCCATTGAACCATCTAGTAAAATTTTGGTAGTGTATGATCATTCTTCAAGGTTAGAAGCCATCTCAGATTCAATTGGAATAAGTCAAGAAACAAGGAAAAAAAATTGAAGATGGATTCCAATCAAAAAATAGGTCGCAAGACCAATCAATATCATATGGTAAAAGAAGGTGAAAAGCTTGTAGAGGAAGGTAATATTAATGCCCTTCCCAACTTTTTTAGCCCTGGTATTAATGAAGATCATCACTTGGAATATTAGAGGACAAAAAGGGAGTATTTCAAAACAAAATGAAATTAGAAGAATGATTCAAATAAATCATCCACATCTTGTTTTCCTTCAAGAAACAAAGATTTCAATCGAGGATATGGACTTAATTGCCAGTAAAATTTGGCCAACTGGAAAAGTGGTTTCCCTCAGTTCCCAAGTGTAGCACCCTAAAATTGGCGCAGTAAAATTATAAAATTTACATTCACCTTAGTAAATAATTTTAAAATCAAATTTAACCTCCCAAACCGCCCGTTAACCGTCGAGTATTCCGTTTCCCCCTTTTCCGCACCAATTTTAGAGGTTGTTTTGACCGTTTGACGATATCGTCGCCGATCAGACGATATCGCCCCAGATTTGACGATTTCGTCTGGACTAGGACGTCCAGACGATCTTGTCGCAAAACTGAATTTGCATAGTTGGAATCTGTTCCAACGGGTCTCCAATCTGGGCAGAAGCATGTCTGCGCCGTTGGGACCCTCCCCCGTTGGAGATCTCCCAAATTGGGATGATCTCCAACCTCCTACCTACTCCCCCTAAGCCTATTTAATCTCTAAGATTTTCCCTCCCCAACCCCTGGCTGAAATTTTCTGCAAAGTGATTCCCTCTACATTAGAACATCCTAATCTTGCATTTGCACTAGTTCCACATCGATTTTATTGCAGGTACATCATTGTTTTTCAGTCGAAGCCAGCATCCATCGTCGTCGATGAACCTGTTCAGATCGGAGGCGATCCTGTCGAATGCGAGACGATTTCGTACTGATGCGAGACGATCTCGACTGCAGCCCACATCGAGGCAATCAGTGCCTAGAGTTTGCTTTTCTCAACTCTGTTTCTGTCATTTTATTCTGTAAATTAGATTATTTATTCAGTTTTTATGTTATTTTGCATTTGGAGTTCACCCATTTAGCTTAGATTGCATGCTAAGTTCATGATCTGCTATTAAAGTACAATAATTGGCTTTAAATTTTGTTCTTAAATATTGTTCAGTATTCATATTGCTATTTGGTGTAATTTGCCTCTGTTAGCACAATAGAATTTCTTGTATTTTGCATCTATTTTCTGTCTTGCAGGTCTCTGGCGAATTCGTCTGACGAATTCGTCAGATCTCGGACGAATCTGTCAGTCTCAGATGATTCTGTCAGATTACAGACGATTCTGTCAGATTACAGGCGATCCAGACTGCTTCAAACGTCAGAATCTTCTACAGACATCCGGATCAGGTATTTTTCATTGTCATTCTATAAAATTCTCTATTTTTTGCTTTCAAATCTGTTTGTTGTATTCATGAAAGTTGCATTTTCATGTAGTTTTAATTTAGATTCATTCGGCCAAACCTAGGATATGAATGCTTAAGGTTAAAATGAACTCATCAAACACATTCCAAAACCTAGGCGTGGAAACTGCCGCTAAATGTTTCCTGGTGAACCCACCATCCATTGAAAAATCACCAAAATACACCTCCCTTGAGAGGCGGGACCTTCGCAAAGTCCTCTCAGTCCGAGGTATCGCGACATCCTTTTCCCATCCTCCTTCCGGGCACGGATCCTATAGCCTGAAGGTAGGGATGCAAAAAATTTGGAGCGATACATTTTGGTGAACCCGACGTGAATGCATCATAACCTTTTGAAAACAAAAACAAAAACAAAAACAAAGAAAAAAAAAAAACAATAGAACAACCAAAACATAAATGCATTTAGATTCAAAAAAAAATATATATATATGTATACAAGAAAAACAAAAACAAAATCATCATTTCATGTTTATATATTTTAGATTCAATTCTAAATAGTAGATGCTAAATATTGCTTTTAGAAGTACTAAAGAAACCATGAGTTTTTACTCAAATCCATATGATCCCATCAGTAATGTTGGAAGAATTCAGCCAAATACATTTGTTGATTATGACCAACCTCATCCCTATTCAACACCACCTCCATCACACTCTTCTTATTTTTCATCCATAACCCAACAAAACAATCCCTTTGCCAATCCTCTTCATAACGATATTATCTATTCTCCCATTTATCCATATTATGTCTATCAATCCACATATAATCCTCCACCACCTTTTCAATACTCTTCTTTCAATACAACACATTCATTTCAACAAGAAAATACTTATTCTTCCAATTCTACCGTGCACTCACCTCCTACATCGCAATCTTCCTGTCATCATTCTACCCATAATAAAGAAAGTAGAGGTGAGAAACCATTAGGCCCTTTTATGACAAAATTCCTAAAGCATTTATCAAAAACTTCTCAAAAACCTTCATCACATAAATTTACTAAGCTCAATCAACCAATGGATATAATTCTCAAGTATTTACTTGACACAAATAAGATTGAACTCCCTTCCATAAGACAACCTGATACCACAATAGATTGGTTTAAACCTGAGCTACATTGTGAATATCATAGAGTAGATGGACATATGACACAAAATTGTAAAGATTTAAGATGTGCAATTCAAGACTTGATTGATAAGGGTCTTTTTAATATAAAGGAATTACAATCTACAACTGATGATAAACCTCCAGTAAACAATCAAAATCCTACACAACAAATACCAATAATCAATCAAGACATGGAGATCTCCCAAGAACCCCTATTCAATTATCAACAACAAGAAACCAATCAAATATTGCATGTTAATGTGTTCAATCATGATGATATTACTAATATTGTGACAAAAACTACAAATGAGCAACCTCAAGTTCAATCAACTCAATATGATATTCAAGAGATGGATTCCTCATTTGACCAACCTTCAAAACTATCTTTGACTTTAGAGAATGATCCAAAATGGAATGTAAGCATAGAAAGCTCATCTTTAGAATCAAAATTTCAATCTGAAATCCCCTTTGATAACCAACAACAAGTGATTAATCCTCAAGCAAATATATCCCTTTTAGAAATATTACAAATTTATCACAAGGAAATTTTGTTCAAAATACCTAGCCAACAATTTGTTCCTCATCATATTTTCTCTAAGAACATAATTAATGGTATAAACCCTCTTGAGGTTAACCATATTTCATTCTATGATGAGGAGATTTCTTCCTCTACTCCACAAGAAGACTGCTATCTTTGCATTACAGGATCCAGTAAAGAAACACTTGTTAGAACTATCATGGTAGATAATGGCTCCTCTCTTAATTTATGTACTTATCAATTATTCCAAAAACTCAAATTAAAGGAAGAAGATCTTAACGAATCAAATATTATTATAAAATATTTTAACAATGAAATTCAAGAAGCTCAAGGTACTATAATTCTTCCTCCTAATATTGGATCCAAGATCCTGGATACTTTGTTTTATATAGCATATTGCTCTTCACCTTACAACCCACTTCTCAGAAGTCCTTGGATTCATACGATGAAGGTTGTCCCTTCCACTCTCCACCAATGTTTGAAGTTTGAAATTGCAAATAAAATTGTTACCATACATGGTGACCCAACACCATTTGAAGAATATTTAATGGTTGAAACATCAAGTTTTCTACATTCTCTATTGTCACAATTATCTTTTACCCATCACTTTTCTTCATCCATATATGATCATCTTTCACATATACTTTCTCCATCTTATCAAGATTTGGAATATAGTGATAAGAATGAAGAGCTTTCTTATATTTCTGATATTTTATTTTGTAACATGATTAATTTTCCACATATAAAAGTCAAATATTTTGCTACATTATTTTACATTATAACAAATATTTTGTTATCACTACCTTTTATTCATCACCTTTTGTTCTTACCTTCACCTCAACCAGATTATCCTTCAAAACCTCCTTTGATTTTGAAGCAACCCTAGACATGCTATACTCAAATAACCTTGTATAGTGTATATAGATCATCTTGTATATACCACCAATTTCAATTCATAAATTAAAATCAAAATACAAAAAAATCAAAATCCTCAAAATCTTCAAAAAAATACTAATGCAACTAAGGACCTCAAAGGTAAATTTGAGCCCAAGCGGCTTGGACCATACATTATTACTGCTAAATTTGAATCGGGGAGCATATAAATTATCTACCTTAGATGGTAAAGAACTTAAAGAACCCATGAATATTTTGCATCTTAAACGTTACTATGCATAAATTTGGTCATTTCATCCATGTATATATTTGTTCAAAATTACTATCTTGTATTTCTTTCAATTTATTAAAAAAAAAACACCAAAAACATTCATAAATCTCCCAGAAAAATCTTCAAAAACTATCTATTGCATTTATTTAAAGCACTTGTTAAATTGTTTACTCAAAAACAAAAATCAAAATAAAAATCTAAAAATAGCTATATGCTTGACTCTTTCGAAACCAAAACAATATACAGAAGAAAGAGAGAGTCAACATTCTCAAAACTTCTCAAAAGTGTTTATATATATTTTCTTACAATTATTGCAGTTATATGTTTCAACTTATTTTGGATAAATTAGCATTTATTTTGAATCCCTCACTTGCACACTCACAAAAAAATAAATATCTTGCTTTTATCTGGCATGATTACTAATCTCTCTTATATCAAAGTTCACAAATTTCAATTAAATAAAGTTTGAGCATAGAGAATTGATCTTGTTATTTACCTAAACCAAGCACATCTTTTCACAATAAAATGATTATATTTGTAATTTCCATGTTTTGCTACATAGTAGAACTGATTTCTTGAGTGAAAAGTTTCCCCTGCTATCCTATCATGCACATGGTCTAGAATCTTTGAGAATTGGCAAAAGGACAAGCTCACCCCTACCCAGAATAAAAATCCCTTGCTCTACAGCTAATCCGAGCAAGTATCCCTAGCAAAGAAAAAGAGAAGAAAAATTCAAGAAAGAAGAGAAAAGAAAAATGTTATTTCAGCAATGTTCCAAGTATTATCAAGCAAAAGAAATACAAAAAGAAAAATAAGCAAAGTTCAAAAGAAAGCAAGAAAGCAATAAAATCCCTTTCCCTACCCTTTGAAAAGAAAAGAAGGGTTGATGAGCTTGAATCCCTAGAATTCTCAATTATTCGAAAACTGTGAGGTAAGCCCCATAACAGGTGGTTTGTGCCCAACCTCGCTTGGCCTTGGGTAACTCCTAGCGTGGCGATATGTCTGTCACATTAGCGACCTTCTTTTGTATAGACCTATGTCTGCTTATGGATTAGCTAGCTCTTGATAATCCGACCTACATAGTAGTCTAATATGGTTATATGCATCTACATCATGGTTAATGAACATTTATTTGGTTTCCTCAAATCACTTGTATCATAGTATCTTGCTCAAAACTGGTAAATGAACAATGCAATTGCACACACATTTGTATTTGAGAGATTTTGTTTATCATTAGGATAAATCAAGATCGGAAATGAATGCACATATGCACATGGGATTCCTTATAAATCTAACTTTTGTCTTCAAAATACTTTGAAATATTATTTTTGCAACTTGTTTGGAATAATCAAGTACAATTATTTTTCACAAAGACAACTATAGAATTAGAAAAATCAAAAATTTCTTCCAAATTACACAAATCAAATCATATATATCTGGTTGACTTTCGCGACGATGGTATAGTTTCAAAACCAAAATTGGAATTTTATGCCTAGCGCAAGTCCTCATTTTCATCTTTTCTGTTCATCAAAAAATCAACCATGCAATAAAACTATTTTTTTGGATTTTCGCGATGATGGTATAAGTCTATACCTACATATTCTATGCCTAGCGCAAACCATTGTAACAATTTTTATTCCCCATTTTATCAAAAATCATAAAAACCATATGACTTCATTTTACACAAATTATGCTTTTCAAAAGCAAACCCATTTTTTCACTATTTTTATGTCATTATGTCAAACCTTTAACTTTGCAATGATGGTATAATTCCTAAGGAATTATTCACAAATTTTATCACACTTAGGAATTTATGCCTAGCAAAAATCATTTTAAAAATATTTCATGCATAATATTTTTCATGAAAGTCTGAAAACAAACCAACCATCATCATCATCATTTGCACTATCACAACAAAGTCTTAAGACAGTCTCTTAAGCACTCTTTTACTTTTCGCAATATTTCTATACGGGGATTAGCTTGACGACCGAGTGAGTGGCGACTCCATGAAATGGTCTATAATAGCGACAATGTCCTTTGAAATTATTGTTAAAAGTCCCCTTTTATTTTTATCAAAATTATTGCATCACATACAACCACTTTGTTACATCAGATTATTTCATTTAAAATTTTATAGCATGACATTCAAATTATAATATTTCCAACGACATAATTACATGAATTTTCAAATCAATCAATCAAAACATAAAATCATCATAAACATACTCAAGACACAAGTCATATGATCAAAAATATATCATCATATATATCTCAAAAATATATGTACATCATATCAACTAGATTGGTATGCCACAATCCATATCTTGGCATACTCAATCAAATGTCCTCCCGAGCAGTGTCTCGAGAGCCCCTAGAGCTCTCAGCCTCATCTCCTCCCCCGCCCTACGGAGGATGAGGTGGCCCCATCGCAATATGTGTGGTACTGCGAGTCCTCGTCATCGATCGGGATGAGCTCCTCGACGACCCTGTCCTGATCGGATCTGCAATAGCAGCCGGCAGTTGTACCCTCTGGCCCTCGGGCACCATCTAAAAATAGATCCCCTGGTAGAATGCGGTCTGAGCAACCGACCGCATCAGCTCCTGAGTGCTCGCCCCTCCGCCCCATGCCCTGAGGCGTGCAATCTCATCTCTGAGCTGTGTCACCTCAGCTCGATGTCGTGCAGCCTCGTCCTGCAGAGTCTGCACCTGTGTCTGGAGACGGATATTCTCCATCCGAAGAGTCGTCATCTCATTGCTCTCTCCTGTGTCAACGCCCTTGCCCTTATCGGGCGATGGTGGCCTCTCTCTCTATGGAGATGGGGGTCTCTCCTCCCTCCTCTCCTATTGTCACGGCCTCTCCTGTGCCTGTGGCCTCCTCTGCTCTCTCCCGTCGTGACCCTGGGCCACCTCTATCGTTGCCTGGCGTCGCCTCCCTATCCGACGCACAACTACGTGGATCGGACCCTGTGCCCTCGTCATCCGTGGAGGGCGGATGCCTGCGTACCAGGCATCATAGCCATCGGCGACCCCCGCGTCGTCCCCATCCACTGGCTGGATGGGGGCATCGTCTGCGTCTTGGATCCAGAAGCGTTGCATGTCAGGAGCCCCGCTAACCGTGGTGTTATCCCGGATAGTCCGAGAAAACTCGTAGTCCCTCAGAGATGGGATCCCCTAATGCAGATCGAACTGTCTCAAAACTCGGTCATAGCGATGGAGCTCCACCTCTCCTCTCTCCATCCGTAGCCAGTAGACTCACCTGATGCGAGCCAGCTCCTGTCCGTCCTCGGCCCACCCTGGGTGCCCTCTCCATGGCCTCCAGGTGATCTGATCCGGGACCAAGTCATCCAGTAGCCTCTGGGACATCGGTAGGTCGATCCGCCACTGTGACCCTCTCCGGAGCCACCAGTAGAAGACTCGGGGCCTCTCCCCATCCACCCCTATCAGTGGAAGCCCTACCGGCCTCCACACTGCAATGTGCTCCCAGCACCAAACCTGTAGGAGCGATGTCATCACCAGACATCGCCTGCCCTTGTACACGACCCCATACAGGATCCTGTACAATCGGCATAGAACAAAATTGCCCCAACAAAACCTGTACCCATGGTCTCTCATATCGTAGATCACATCTGCGAGCATCCATGGTACCCTGCACCCGCTCTGGTGGCACAGCAAAAGTCCACCAACCACTCCAGCTAGAACTCGTGTGAGTCTGGATGCCCCAGGCATCTGGCGTAGTGCCTCGATATTAACTCCGCCCTTCTCCAGGGTGAAGCTCGGGTCACCACACAGCTGTCCCATAGCGTGGCCCTGATTGGCCGTAGGAGTGATCATTCGCCCTTGTATGGGGATTCTCAGAATCCTCCATACATCCTCTAGTGTGGGAGCCATCTCCCCTGTCGGTAACCGAAAACAGGAAGAACCCGGATACCATCTCTTCGCTAGGGTTGTTAGAAGCCCCATGTCCGTGGATACTTGTGGCATCTCTCGCCACATGCTCGTAAGTCGGCTGTGATAGCGGATCTCACTCTGCTCGTGTCGAGCGGCCAAGTCATCTCTCAAACCTCCATATTTCCACTCCTTGCTCTTTAGTAATCTTCTCTGCAACATAAACAACAAAACAACAAATAATCATTAATAACAATTCCGGTTAATTAATAATGCAACTTAAAGATCAATTTCATGTAATTGATGATATCGCCCACTATTGGACGATATCGTCCCAAATTTGAGCATAATCGTCTCCGATCTCGCTTGTCGAAATCGTCTCTAGATTGACGAAATCGTCCCCCTTTCGTCGATTTCGCCCTTGGGCAAAATTGACGAAATTGAGACGATTTCGTCGAAATCGTCTCAATTTCGTCCCGACGACGTCGACGGCCAAAAACGACCGTGATGCTCCAAATTCACCTAAAAATCACTTAAAAAGCATGTAAAAATTAAATTAAATCAGTTCTAGCTAAGTCTAGGCTCTTACCCGTAGACCGCGTCGGACCTCTGCAGATCTGTGCGTCGTCTCCACCATTTTTGCTTCAGAGCTCTAAAAACTAGAAAATGAACAATAAAAATGAATTAGGGTTTTACCCTATTTTTCTTAATTTTATTCAACAATAATTTTTTGCTTTTCCGCATTTTTACCTCAAACGTTCGATTTGGGTAAAAACACGGAGGGGGCACCATAGTAAGTCGTCGTACGATTCGACCAAGAATCGTCGCCTAAAAATGGGTATCATTTTTTGCTTTCTCGTAGATCGAGAAGAACTCATCTTTAACGCATTTTCTTTGGAAAATTCGCTAAAGAGGGGGCAAAATGTAGCACCCTAAAATTGGCGCAATAAAATTATAAAATTTACATTCACCTTAGTAAATAATTTTAAAATCAAATTTAACCTCCCAAACCGCCCGTTAACCGTCGGGTATTCCGTTTCCCCCTTTTTCGTGCTAATTTTAGAGGTTGTTTTGACCGTTTGACGATATCGTCGTCGATCAGACGATATCACCCCAGATTTGACGATTTCGTCTGGACTAGGACGTCCAGACGATCTTGTCGCAAAACTGAATTTGCATAGTTGGAATCTGTTCCAACGGGTCTCCAATCTGGGCAGAAGCGTGTCTGCACCATTGGGACCCTCCCCCGTTGGAGATCTCCCAAATTGGGATGATCTCCAACCTCCTACCTACTCCCCCTAAGCCTATTTAATCTCTAAGATTTTCCCTCCCCAACCCCTGGCTGAAATTTTTTGCAAAGTGATTCCCTCTACATTAGAACATCCTAATCTTGCATTTGCACTAGTTCCACATCGATTTTATTGCAGGTACATCATTGTTTTTCAGTCGGAGCCAGCATCCATCGTCATCGACGAACCTGTTTAGATCGGAGGCGATCTTGTCGAATGCGAGACGATTTCGTACTGATGCGAGACGATCTTGACTATAGCCCACATCGAGGCAATCAGTGCCTTGAGTTTGCTTTTCTCAACTCTGTTTCTATCATTTTATTCTGTAAATTAGATTATTTATTCAGTTTTTATGTTATTTTGCATTTGGAGTTCACCCATTTAGCTTAGATTGCATGCTAAGTTCATGATCCGCTATTAAAGTACGATGAATTGGCTTTAAATTCTATTCTTAAATATTGTTCAGTATTCATATTGCTATTTGGTGTAATTTGCCTCTGTTAGCACAATAGAATTTCTTGTATTTTGCATCTATTTTCTGTCTTGCAGGTCTCTGGCGAATTCGTCTAACGAATTCGTCAGATCTCGGATGAATCTGTCAGTCTCAGACGATTCTGTCAGATTACAGACGATTCTGTCAGATTACAGGCGATCCAGACTGCTTCAAACGTCAGAATCTTCTGCAGACATCCGGATCAGGTATTTTTCATTGTCATTCTGTAAAATTCTCTATTTTCTGCTTTCAAATATGTTTTCTGTATTCATGAAAGTTGCATTTTCATGTAGTTTTAATTTAGATTCATTCGGCCAAACCTAGGATATGAATGCTTAAGGTTAAAACGAACTCATCAAACACATTCCAAAACCTAGGCATGGAAACTACCACTAAATGTTTCCTGGTGAACCCACCATCCGTCGAAAAATCACCAAAATACACCTCCCTTGAGAGGCGGGACCTTCGCAAAGTCCTCTCAGTCCGAGGTATCGCGACATCCTTTTCCCATCCTCCTTCCGGGCACGGATCCTATAGCCTGAAGGTAGGGATGCAAAAAATTTGGAGCGATACACCAAGGGACTTCAGGAGGCATTGCTTGTCTTTGGGACCCAAAAGAGGTAGTTATTCACCATATGGTTAGAAGTTGGAGTTTGTTGGCTATAGCTATTCAAAGTAGACATTCCAAAAAAATTATGCTCTGCATTACTGTTTATGCCCCAACTTCTTTAGAGGAAAAAATAAGATAGTGGAAGGATATTACTCATATTATCTCTCATTTTCCTAAAGCTTGGATCTTGATCGGAGGAGATTTCAATACCATCCTCTCTCTGGATGAGAAAATAGGGGGAAATAGAAATTTGGACAAAAGCACTAACCTCATGAGGGAATATATTGCAAACCTCCATCTTGTGGATATCCATCCAGCTAATGGCCTTATGACTTGGTCTAACAAAAGGCAAGGCTTAGCTAGCTTGTATAATGGAGAGATTGGATAGGTTTTTGCTCTCTAAAAATTTCTTAATCCATGGTCACATTCCTAAAGTGAAGACTCTTAATAATGTTGGTTTGGATCATTGGCCAGTCATGGTGGAAATGTGGAAAACCAATGTGAGTTTCTCTCCTTTTCGTTTTCAATTAATGTGTCTTAGAGACATTTCCTTCAGACCTCGTGTGCAACAATGGTGGAAGGAAGGTAAACCTAGGCATGGGACTAAGATGTTCTATTTTGCCAAAAGACTGCAATACATTAAATCCAAAATCAAGACTTGGAATTGGAAATATTTTGGGGATGTTCATAAAAAAAAATATGAAGTTATTGCTCATCTTGAAAATTTGAATAAGAAAATCCATTTAGATGGCCTTACAGAGAAGAGAAGTGCATATGAAATTAAACTCACAACTCAATTAGAGGAATGGGAAAAAAGAGAAGAAATATTATGGAAGCAAAAATCTAGAATTCAATGGCTCAAAGAAGGAGATCGAAACACAAATTTCTTTCACAAATATCTTCTAGATCGAAGATCTCACAACTTTATTTCTTCCTTAACATCAGATACTGGAGATGTTGTTTATACTTGGGATGGCATGAACTCTATTGTTGTTGATTACTTTTCCAATATTTTTGTTGCTACTCCTCTTGACTCAACTTCTCAACAAAATTTTCTTCAAGCAATCCCTTCTCTTATCACTTCTGAGGAGAACTCTATTTTGATTGCTCCTGTTACTATCAATGAGCTTCAACAAGTAGTTTTTAAAATGCAAAAATGGAAAACCCCGGGTCCTGATGGTTTTCCTATTGAGTTCTACCAAGATTTCTGGGATATCCTTCATGTTGATTTATTAGAGGTGGTGGAAGAAGCTAGGAAAGCCAAAGAAATTTTGAAGGTTATCAATAAAAAATATATTACTCTTGTTCCAAAATCTCAAGAGGTTGATCATATCTCAGCTTTTAGACCTATTGCTTTATGTAATGTTCTTCTCAAAATCATTACTAAAATCATGGCAGAAAGGTTGAAGCCTCTTTTGCATAAGATTATTTCCCCAGACCAAGGGGGATATGTGGAAGGATGTCAAATAGTATATGAGATAGTTCTTGCTCAAGAAGCCATCCATTCCATGGATATGCAAAATTCTCCTTCTATTTTCATTCGGTTAGACTTATCCAAAGCTTATGACAGAGTGGATTGGCACTTCCTTATCAAAGTTTTGAGGCAATTTGGTTTCTCTAAGGATTGGATGGATTGGATTATGGGATGTATCTCTTCAGTTTCCTACTTAGTTCTTATTAATGGCAGGCCTTCTTAGTATTTTCCAGATTCTAGAGGTATTAGGCAAGGTGACCCGCTATCCCCTTATTTATTCATCATTCTTGTTGAATGCTTGGGTAGGACTATAACCAAAAATAGGGAAAACAAAACCCTTGAGGGAGTTACCATTGCTCGTGGAGCTAGACCTATCTCTCATCTTCAATTTGTGGATGACTCTACTATTTTAGGTAATGCTACAGTTAAGGAATATTCTAATATTAAGCAAATAATTAGTTGTTTTTCTAAGGTTACTGGGCAGTTGATCAATGAAGACAAATCTAAAGTTATTTTCTTTCACTGCTCTGCTAGACAGGAATCCATGGTCTTGGATAAGTTAAGATATAAGAAGACCTCTCTTCCAATCACTTATTTAGGTATTCCCATAAATATTCAAAGGCAAAAAAATAAAGATTGGAATTGGTTGTTGGACAAAGTCAAGAAGAAAATTGGAAAGTGGACCAACAAGTGGCTTTCTTTTGGGGGTAGAATCACCTTGGTAAAATTAGTCCTTCAAGCTATTCTTATTTATGTTTCTTCCATTTTGAATATCCCAAAGGATGTTCTTCGAGAATTGGATCAAATCAGTCATCATTTCCTTTGGAGTGGTACTAAGGAGAAAAGAAAATGGGCCTTTGTGAAATGGGATACTTTATTTCTTCCTAAGAGTGAATGGGGGTTAGTATTTTGGTCTTCAATTAATAACAACAAATCTTTAGCTACTAAATTATATTGGAGGATGTTGCATAACCCCAATGCTCTTTGGGCCAATAATCTTCATGCTAAATATGTTGAGAACAAAAGTCCTGAAGACCTTGTTCACTATCAACTTCCTACCAAAGGTTCTCCCATTTTAGTAGTTCTTAATACTGGTGAGGATTTGATAAAGAAAAAATTATTTTTGATCATTCATAATGGTCAACATGCAAATTTTTGGACATATTCTTGGGATGGTCACAAGCCTTTAATAACTTAGTTTCCCGATTGGAGGCCTTTGATGGAGGAGCTTCACCGAGCTAATTGGATAAATGTGGCTAATTACTGTCGGTACCATACTGGTCATTCAAAGGTTGGTAGATATTGGATCCCTATTGAGGACTGGCCTATTCAAATCCTATAAAGGCAAAGACAAGATATCCAAGGCATACTTCATATGAGATCCCTCTCTTGGTCCCATGAAAAAGATTGTTTTGGATGGAACAACACTACTAAGGGTGAGTATTCCATTGCTCAAGGTTATTTGACCTTATGCCATAATAATCCCAACCATTATTCTGACATATTTTCTCAATTGTGGGCTCAAAATCTTTGGCCTAAGGTGAGGTTCTTTAATTGGCTTTTATTGCATCGTAGGGTGCTTACTGGTGAGCAACTTATGAAGCGTGGTTTTCATGGCCCTTTTAGATGTGAAATGTGTGAAGAGAATGTAGAAAATATCAACCATATTTTTATTGAGTGTACTTTAGCCTCTGAGCTATGGAGGAGAATGGCCACTTTACTTGGATTACAGTGGTCCAATTTTTTTACTTTTGAATAGCTTTGGAGGGATTGGCCTAATCAAGAGGGTGTTGATCATTTTATTAGGCAGTTAGTGTGGATGGGTTCTACCATTCTTCTTTGGAATATTTGGAATGAAAGGAACAGTCAAATTTTTAATCAAGATAGGAAGGATATTCACTATATTTGGCAAAATACCATAGCCAACTTAGTTGAATCAGTCCATCAACTCATTAATCACCCTCAAAACTCCCACCAAATATGGGATCAAGTGATGCAAATATTGAAGATTAAACCTTCTAAGGGCAACCAAATTAAAGGGAATGTGAGTATTAGTAAGATGGATAGGACTAGAAATTGGCAACCTCCTCCTAAGGATTTTGGAAAAGTCAATACTGATGGAGCCTCTAGAGGAAACCCTATAAAAGCCAGTTTGGGAGGAATTGGTAGACTTTTAGATGGCTCCCTAGTTTTTACTTTTGCTGAGAATTTGGGTATTCTTTCCAATAACCTTTCTGAGGTGTATGGTATCCTCAGAGGACTTCAGGAGGCTACTAAGGTTGGATGGGAAAAGGTGTTAGTTGAGTCTGACTCTCAACTTATGATTAATCTCTTGAAGACTCCTTCTAAGAATCATAAGGTGGATTGGAGAATAAAAAGAATTATTGAGAAGATTCAGGTTAATCCAGATGGGATTTTTGAAAGTTGATTATAGTCATATGGTGAGAGATCAAAACAAGAGTGTTGATGCTATAGCTAATTGGGCTTTGGACAAAGGTGATCTTACTTGTTATGGCCATCCTCCTATATGGTGGGCTTCTCAAATTAGGGAAGCTCTTCTTTCTATCATTTCTTTGGATGGCTCCTGTTTTGAAGGTACCTAGTTTCTTCTTGTTTTTTTTTTTTTTGCTTCTCTTTGGTTCATTCAGTTTTTTTAGTTCCCTAGCTCATTCTATTCTTTATTTTGTTTCCTCTGTTGATTCTTGCCTTAATAGTCTTTTGGTCTAGATAGGTCATTGTTTTGTTCATTGTTTTTTTTTCTTTTTTGTTTTTTGTTTTTTTTTGTTTAGTTTTTTAAGGTGGGTGGGTTCTTTTGTTTTGTTTTGTTTTTGTGTTCTTTGTGTTGTTTTTCGTTGTTCTTGTGTTTTTGTTGTTTTGTTTTTTTTTTTTATGTTTTTTGTTATTGTTCTTGTGTTTTTTTCGTTCTTGTTCTTGGGTTTCTCTTTGTTTGTGTTATTTCATGTTTTTATGTGTGAGTGTCTTCTATGTCTTTTGTTTTTGTTTATTGTCTGTTGTTGGTTGTTTTTTATTTTTATTTTTATTTTATTTATTTTATTTTTTAGGTTTTTGTTGTGTTTATTTTTCATGTTTTTTTTGGTTTATTTCTTTGTAGTGTTCTGTTGTTTTTGTCTTGTTTGTGTTTTGTTATGTGGTTCTTGTGTTTTTCTATGTGGTTTGTGTTGTGGTTTCTTTTTTCTTATTGTGCATTTTTGGTTGTGCTTTTGTTTTTGACACACTCAAGGAGCATGTTTTTTATTTTATTTTATTATTTTTGTTGTTATTTACTTATTTTTAAATTGGTTTTGTGTGTTTGTTTGCTCCTTGAGTATGTCAAAGGTGGTAGGCCAGGTCCGAGTCCTAGGCATTTTTTGTGGAATGGATACCCCTGCCTCCTTGGGTCTTACCCGAAAGTGGCATCCCTTTTGGGATGTTTTCCACAAATTAAAAAAAAAAAGTGAGGGGTATGAAGAAAAATAGATTTTTTTTTTGTTTTTGAAAAAAAACTTTGATTTTTTTGGAATTTTCTAAAGTTTTTGAAAAATTTTGATTTTCTAACATTTTGATTTTTTTTTCTAAAATTTTAAAGTTACTAAGAAAACAAAAGAAAAAAAAATTAAAATTTTAAAGTTCCTAATTTTTTTTAATTAAAGTTTACAATTAAAAAAAAAACACTTCTTTAATCAATTAAGGTCTCATTCCCCTAACTTCATACCACCAACTTCATACCCCTCACTACATACCCCTAAATTCATACCCCTCAACTCATACCCCTCACTTCATACCCCTCTCTTCATACCCATAACTTTAATCACTTAAGGTCTCATAACCCTGACTTCATACCCCTCACTTCACACCCCTTCATACACCCCACTTCATACCCATTTCCTCATACCCATAAATTCATGCCCTTAACTTCATACCTCTTTCTTCATACATCTTTCTTCATACCCCCTAAATTCATACCCCTAACTTCATAACCCTTTATTCATACCTCTAAATTCATACCCCTAACTTCATACCCCTTTCTTCATTCTCTTTTATTCATACCCCTCACTTCATAACCCTAAGTAATTTAATACTTACAAAAACCACTTATTTAATCAATTAATGTCTCATATCTCTTTCTTCATACCCCTCACTTTATACCCCTTTCTTCATACCCCTCACTTCATACCCCTTTCTTAATACCCCTAACTAATTGAATACTTACAAAAACCACTTCTTTAATCAATTAAGGTCTCATACCCATCACTTTATACCCCTAACTTCATTCACTTCATAACCCTTTCTTCATACCCCTAACTTCATACCCCTAACTTCATACCCTTTATTCATACCCATTTCTTCATATCCCTCACTAAATACCCCTAACTTCATACCCCTAAGTAATTGAATACTTACAAAAACCACTTCTTTAATCAATTAATGTCTCATATCCCTTTCTTCATACTCCTCACTTCATATCCATTTCTTCATATCCCTCACTTCATACCCCTAACTATTTTAGTACTTACAAAAACCACTTCTTTAATCAATTAAGGTCTCATACACTTAAATTCATTCACTTCATACGCCTTTCTTCATACCCCTAAATTCACACCTCTTACTTCATACCCCTCACTAAATACCTCTAACTTCATACCCATAACTTCATACCTCTACCTAATTAAATACTTACAAAAACCACTTCTTTAATAAATTAATGTCTCATACCCCTAAATTCATACCTTTAAATAATTGAATACTTATAAAAACCACTTCTTTAACTAAACTCTAAATCCTGGAGTTAGGGGTATGAGACATTAATTGATTAAAAAAGTGATTTTTTTAAGTATTCAATTCTTTAGGGGTATGAAGTTAGGGGTATGATACATTAATTCATTAAATAATTGGTTTTTGTATGTATTTAATTAGTGAGCAGTTGAAGTTACTGGTATGAGGAAAGGAGTGTGAAGTTAGGGGTATGAAGAAACATTGATATTTTTTTTTGAAAATAAACATTTATTTTTTTGGATTTTCTAAAGTTTTTGAAAAAAAATTGAATTTCCAACGTTTTTATTTTTTTTTTAAGTTTAAAAAATTAAATTGAAATTAAAATTTTAAAGTTCCTAAGAAAAAAAATAAAAAAAACTTAAAGTTAAAAATGAAATTTTAAAGTTCCTAATTTTTTTCTTAATTACTGTTTACAATTAAAAAAAAATTAAAAAAAAACAAAAATCACTTCTTTAATCAATTAATATCTCATACCCCTAAATTCATACCCCTCACTTCGTACCCCTAACTTAATACCCCTCAATTCATACCCCTAACTTCATACCGCCCACTTCACACCCTAAACCCTAAAACCTAAGCCCTAAATCCTAAACACTAAACCCTAAAACCTAAACCCTAAACCCTTAAACCATAAAACCTAACCCCAAACCTTAAACCTTGAAATCCTAAACCCTAAAACCTAAAACACTAAACTTCTTTAATCAATTTTAAAGTTCCAATTTTTTCTCATTAAAGTTTACAATTAAAAAATTATAAAAAAACACTTCTTTAATCAATTAAGGTCTCATACCCCTCACTTCATACCCCTCACTTCACATCCTAGACCCTAAACCCTAAACCCTAAAACCCTAAACCCTAAACCCTAAAACCTAAACCCTAAACCCCAAACCCTAAAATCCCAAATCCTAAACCCTAAGCCCTAAACCCTAAATCCTAAAACCCTAAAACCTAAACCCTAAACCCTAAGGCCTTAATTGAATAAATTTATGGGTATGAAGTTAGGTGTACGAGACATTAATTGATTAAATAATTGGATTTTCTAAGTATTCAATTAGTGAGAGGTATGAAGTGAGCGGTACGAAGTGAGGGGTATGAAGTTAGAGGTATGAAGAAAGTGGTATGAAGCTAGAGGTGTGAAGTGAGGGGCATGAAAAAACATTAATTTTTTTATTTTCTAAAGTTTTTGAAAAAAATTAATTTTCTTAACGTTTTGATTTTTTATTTTTTTAAGGTTAAAAATTTAATTTCTCATATCCCTTTCTTCATACCCCTTTATTCAAATCCATCACTTCATACACCTAACTAATTTAATACTTACAGAAACCACTTCTTTATTCAATTAACGTCTCATACCCCTAACTTCATTTACTTCATACCCCTTTCTTCATACCCCTAAATTCACACCCTTTACTTTATACCCCTAACTAAATACCTCTAACTTAATACCCTCAATTCATACCCCTAACTTCACACCACTCACTTCACACCCTAAACCCTAAACCCTAAATCCTAAACCCTAAACCCTAAAACCTAAACCCTAAACCCTAAACCTTAAACCTTGCAACCCTAAACTATAAACACTAAAAACCTAAACTTATTTAATCAATTTTAAAGTTCCAAATTTTTTAATTAAAGTTTACAATTAAAAATAATTATAGAAAAACACTTCTTTAATCAATTAAGGTCTCATACCCCTCACTTCATACCCCTCACTTCATACCTCTCACTTCACACCCTAGACCCTAAACCCTAAAACCTAAACCCTAAACCCTAAACCCTAAAACCCCAAACCCTAAACCCCTAAGACCTAAACCCTAAATCCTAAACCATAAACCCTAAGGCCTTAATTGAATAAAGTTAGGGGTATGAAGTTAGGTGTATGAGACATTAATTGCTTAAAGAATTGGTTTTTCTAAGTATTCAATTAGTGAAGGGTATGATGTGAGCGGTACGAAATGAGGGGTATGAAGTTAGGGGTATTAATAAAGTGGTATGAAGTTAGAGGTGTGAAGGGAGGGGTATGAAGAAACATTGATTTTTTTGAAAAAAACATTGATTTTTTTATTTTCTAAAGTTTTTGAAATTTTTTTAATTTTCTTAACATTTTGACTATTTTATTTTTTTAAGGTTAAAAATTAATGTCTCATATCCCTTTCTTCAAATCCCTCACTTCATACCCTTAACTAACTTAATACTTACAAAAAACACTTCTTTAATCAATTAAGGTCTCCTACCCCTAACTTCATTTACTTCATACCCCTTTCTTCATACCCCTAAATTCACACCCCTTACTTCATACCCCTCACTAAATACCTCTAACTTCATACCCCTAAATTCATACCCCTAACTAATTAAATACTTACAAAAACCACTTCTTTAATCAATTAATGTCTTATACCCCTAACTTCATACCCTTAACTAATTAAATACTTACAAAAACAACTTATTTAACTAAACCCTAAATCCTAAAGTTAGGGGTATGAGACATTAATTGATTAAAGAAGTAATTTTTTTTAAGTATTCAATTAGTTAGGGGTATGATACATTAATTGATTAAAGAATTGGTCTTTGTAATTATTCAATTAGTGAGGGGTTGAAGTTAGTGGTATGAAGAAAGGGGTGTGAAGTTAGAGGTGTGAAGTGAGGGATATGAAGTTAGTGGTATGAAGTTAGTGGTATGAATAAAGGGGTGTGAAGTTAGGGGTGTGAATTGAGGGGTATGAAGAAGCATTGATATATATATTTTTTGAAAATAAAAATTTATTTTTTTTGGATTTTCTAAAGTTTTTGAAAAAAATTTGATTTTCCAACGTTTTGATTTTTTTTCTTTTTTTTCTAAGTTTAAAAAATTAAATTAAAATTAAAATTTTAAAGTTCCTAAGAAAAAAATTTAATGTTAAAATTAAAATTTTAAAGTTCCTAATATTTTTCTTAATTAAAGTTTATAATTAAAAAAATATAAAATTAAAAAAAATCACTTCTTTAATCAATTAATGTCTCATACCCCTAACTTCATACCCCTCACCTCATACCCCTAACTTAATACCCCTCAATTCATACCCCTAACCTCATACCCCTCACTTCACACCCTAAACCCTAAATCCTAAACCCTAAACCCTAAAACCCAAACCCTTAAACCCCAAACCCTAAACCTTAAACCTTTAAACCCTAAAATCCTAAACTTCTTTAATCAATTTTAAAGTTCCTATTTTTTTTAATTAAAGTTTACAATTAAAAAAAAACACTTATTTAATCAATTAATGTCTCATAGCCCACACTTCATACCCCTCACTTCACACCCTAGACCCTAAACCCTAAAAACCCAAACCCTAAGCCCTAAACCCTAAATCCTAAAACCCTAAATCCTAAACCCTAAACCCTAAGGCCTTAATTTAATAAAGTTAGGGGTATGAAGTTAGGTGTATGAGACATTAATTGATTAAATAATTGATTTTTCTAAGTATTCAATTAGTGAGGAGTATGAAGTGAGCGGTATGAAGTGATGGGTATGAAGTAAGGGGTGTGAAGTAAGGGGTATGAAGTAAATGAAGTTAGGGGTAGGAGACCTTAATTGATTAAAGAAGTGTTTTTTGTAAGTATTAAGTTAGTTAGGGGTATGAAGTGAGGGATTTGAAGAAAGGTGTATGAATAAAGGGATATGAGACATTAATTTTTAACCTTAAAAAAATAAAAAAGTAAAAAATTTAAGAAAATTAAATTTTTTTCAAAAACTTTAGAAAATAAAAAAATCAATGTTTCTTCATACCCCTCACTTCAAACCTCTAACTTCATACCACTTTCTTAATACCCCTAACTTCATACCCCTCACTTCGTACCTCTCACTTCATACCCTTCACTAATTGAATCAATTAATGTTGCATACACCTAACTTCATACCCATAACTTTATTCAATTAAGACCTTAGGGTTTAGGGTTTAGGATTTAAGGTTTTAGGATTTAGGGTTTAGGGCTTAGGGTTTACGGTTTGGGGTTTTAGGGTTTAGGGTTTAGGTTTTAGGGTTTAGGGTCTAGGGTGTGAAGTGAGGGGTATGAAGTTAGGGGTATGAAGTGAGGGGTATGAAGTGAGGGGTATGAGACCTTAATTGATTAAATAAGTGTTTTTTATAATTGTTTTTAATTGTAAACTTTAATTAAAAAAATTGGAACTTTAAAATTGATTAAATAAGTTTAGGTTTTTAGGGTTTACATTTTAGGGTTGCAAGGTTTAAGGTTTAGGGTTTAGGGTTTAGGGTTTAGTATTTAAGGGTTTAAGGTTTAGGGTTTAGGTTTTAGGGTTTAAGATTTAGGATTTAGGGTTTAGGGTTTAGGGTGTGAAGTGAGTGGTGTGAAGTCAAGGGTATGAATTGAGGGGTATTAAGTTAGAGGTATTTAGTGATGGGTATGAAGTAAAGGGTGTGAATTTAGGGGTATGAAGAAATGGGTATGAAGTAAATGAAGTTAGGGATATAACACGTTAATTGATTAAAGAAGTGGTGTTTGTAAGTATTAAATTAGCATACCCCTAACTTCATACCCATCACCTCATACCCCTAACTTAATACCTCTCAATTCATACCCCTAACTTCATACTGCTCACTTCACACCCTAAACCCTAAATCCTAAATCCTAAACCCTGAAACCCAAACCCTTAAACCCCAAACCCTAAACCTTAAACCTTGAAACCCTAAAATCTTAAACTTCTTTAATTAAATTTTACAATTAAGAAAAAACACTTATTTAATCAATTAAGGTCTCATACCCCGCACTTCATACCCCTCACTTCACACCCTAGACCCTAAACCCTAAAACCCTAAACCCTAAAACCTAAACCCTAAACCCTAAACCCTAAAACCCCAAACCCTAAACCCTAAGCCCTAAACCCTAAATCTTAAAACCCTAAATCCTAAACCCTAAACCCTAAGGCCTTAATTGAATAAAGTTAGGGGTATGAAGTTAGGTGTATGAGACATAAATTGATTAAAGAATTAATTTTTCTAAGTATTCAATTAGTGAGGGGTATGAAGTGAGCGGTATGAAGTGATGGGTATGAAGTTAGAGGTGTGAAGTGAGGGGTATGAAGAAACATTGATTATTTTTTTAAAAAACATTGATTTTTTATTTATTTTTCTAAAGTTTTTGAAAAAAACATTGATTATTTTTATTTTTTGAAAATAAAAAAAATAATAATTTTCTTAACATTTTGATCAGGGTTATGCATAAGGGGTCCCGAAATATATTTACAAAATCAAGGTGAATTATCTTGGAAATTTGGTAAAATTTGTAGAAGTATACATGGCAAATCGCATTTATTTATCTCCAAAAATTTTCAAACCATGGTGAATCAATTGAAAAATATTTCTAGAGGTGTAGGTCGATTGCAGAGGGTTTCAATTAGTCATTTTATATGGTTTTTGAGGATTTTATTTTGCTTTTTTGTATATATCATCGAGCTAGGTGGTTTTAAACAAAACAAAATGAAAAATGAGCTTCAGTTCAAAAGTTATGCCCCCTAGACGTTTCCCTTCAAAAGTGCACCTCTGCAAATGATCGATTGCACAAATGACAATTGGCTACACACATGATGATCAGCTGTAATAATAACGATCAACTACACACATGATGATCAAATTTTATCATCATATGTGCAGCCAATCGTTATGCTTACAGTCGATCATCATGTGTGCGATCGATTGGTTGTAGAGGTGCACTTTTGCAAGGAAAATTCTAGGAGGCATAACTTTTGATCTGGAGCTCCATTTTCAATTTTTTTTTAAAACCACCTAGCTCGATGATATATACTCAAAAAACATATTAAAATCCTCAAAAAACCATCTAAAATCGATCAACATGTCTATAACCGATCAGTTGTAGAGGTGTCAATTGATTGCAAACATGTTGATTGGTTTCAAATAGTTATTTTGAGGATTTTAATAAGTTTTTTGAGTATATATCATCAAGATAGGTGGTTTTAAAAAAAGAATTGAAAACGGAGCTCCCTATCAAAATTTATACCTCCTAAAAGTTTCCCTATAAAAGTGCACCTCTACAACCGATCGACTGCACACATGATGATCATCATGCCTGTAGCTAATCGTCATGCTTGTAGTTAATCGTCATGCCTACAACCAATCATCATGATTTCATTTGAATCAATTGTATAGGTGCTCTTTTGCAAGGAACCTTATAGGAGCTCTATATGATCAGTTACAGAGGTGTATCAATCAACCTAAGCTAATTCATTGCAAAGTTACAACCGATCGACTTATGTCAATTGATACGTCTTTGCAACCTATCAACTTAATCTAATTGGCACACCTCTGTAACCGATTGGCTTATGTTGAGAAGCACTCCTCTGCAACATTGTCAAGTTTGTGGGAACAATCAGTGTCTTCCTATTGATAATACCCTACAACTAGTCGATAAATATGTCGACTAACAATAGGTTTTTCATGGTTTCAAAGCTATTTTTGAGTTATAGTATTTTAGATATATATTTATTGCTACCCCATATAGTATATATACAGGTAGTATATGAGGCGAATTGGGCGGGAAAAACAAAATCATTTATAATTTGAAGGTGATTTAGGCGGTAAAAATAAAATCATTTATAGTTTGAGGTCAGCGAATTAAAATAAAAATAGGTTAATTATTATCAACAATGGACGAATTTACACCAAAAAACTTCCACCCCGTAAATTTCAAGTGAATGGGCCCTTGTGAAAGGATACAAAATTAGCCAATTTAAAATTTTGAAAATCCTAAATAGAGCCAATTTATGATATTTCACGCTTATGCATAACCTTGGTTAAAAATTTAATGTCTCATATCTCTTTCTTCATACCCCTTTCTTCATATCCCTTACTTCATACCCCTAACTAATTTAATACTTACAAAAACCACTTCTTTAATCAATTAAGGTCTTATACCCCTAACTTCATTCACTTCATACCCCTTTCTTAATACCCCTAAATTCACACCCCTTACTTCATACCCCTCACTAAATACCTCTAACTTCATGCCCCTAACTTCACACCTCTAACTCCATACCCCTAACTTTCTTAAAAACCACTTCTTTAATCAATTAGGGGTATGAGACATTAATTGATAAAAGAAGTGATTTTTTTAAATATTCAATTAGTTAGGGGTATGAATTTAGGGGTATGAGACATTAATTGATTAAAGATTTTGTCTTTGTAAGTATTCAACTAGTGAGGGGTATGAAGTGAGGGGTTGAAGTTAGTGGTATGAAGAAAGGAGTGTGAAGTGAGGGGTATGAAGTTAGTGGTATGAAAAAAGGTGTGTGAAGTTAGAGGTGTGAAGTGAGGGGTATGAAGAAGCATTGATATATTTTTTTTTTTCAAAATAAACATTTATTTTTTTGGATTTTCTAAATTTTTTGAAAAGAATTTGATTTTCCACCGTTTTGATTTTTTTTCTATGTTTAAAAATTAAATTAAAATAAAAAATTTTAGAGTTCCTAATTTTTTTCTTAATTAAAGTTTACAATTAAATTAAAATTAAAATTTTAAAGTTCCTAATTTTTTTCTTAATTAAAGTTTACAATTAAAAAAATTTAAAATTAAAAAAAAACAATTTTTTAATCAATTAATATCTCATACCCCTAACTTCATACCCCTCACTTCATACCCTAACTTAATACCCCTCAATTCATACCCCTAACTTCATATCACTCACTTCACACCCTAAACCCTAAACCCTAAAACCTAAACACTAAACCCTAAATCCTTAAACTCTAAATCCTAAACATTAAACCTTGAAACTCTAAACCCTAAACCCTAAAATCCTAAATTTCTTTAATCAATTTTAAAGTTCCAATTTTTTTTAATTAAATTATACAATAAAAAAAATTAAAAAAAATACTTCTTTAATAAATTAAGGTCTCATACCCCTCACCTCATACCCTAGAACCTAAACCCTAAACCCTAAAACCCTAAACCCTAAAATCCCAAACCCTAAGCCCTAAGCCCTAAATCCTAAAACCCCCAACCCTAAACCCTAAGACCCTAATTGAATAAAGTTAGGGGTATGAAGTTAGGTGTATGAGACATTAATTGATTAAAGAATTGGTTTTTCTAAGTATTCAATTAGTGAGCGGTATGAAGTGAGGGGTATGAAGTTATGGGTATGAAGTTAGGGGTATGAAGAAAGTGGTATGAAGTTAGAGGTGTGAAGTGAGGGGTATGAAGAAACATTGATTTTTTTGAAAAAAAAATGATTTTTTTTTATTTTCTAAAGTTTTTGAAAAAAAAAATTCTTAACGTTTTGATTTTTTTTGTTTTTTTAAGGTTAAAAATTAAAATTTTAAATTTCCTAAGAAAAAAATAAATAAATTTAAAATTATAATTTTAAAGTTCCTAATTATTTTTTAATTAAATTTTACAATTTAAAAAAAAAAAAACACTTCTTTAATCAATTAACGTCTCATACCTCTAACTTCATACCCCTCACTTCATACCCCTTTCTTCATACCCCTCACTTCATACCCCTTTATTCATACACCTTTATTCATACCCCTAAATTCATACCCCTAACTTCAAATCCCTTTCTTCATACCCCTTTCTTAATACTCCCTAGTTTCATACCCCTAACTTCATACCTCTTTCTTCATACCCCTACGTTTATACCCCTTTATTCATACCTCTATCTTCATACTCCTCACTAAATACCCCTCATTTCATACCCCTAAGTAATTGAATACTTGCAAAAACCAATTATTTAATCAATTAATATCCCATATCCCTTTCTTCATACCCCTCACTTCATACCCCTTTCTTCATGTCCCCTAACTTCATACTCCTTTTTGCATACCCCTTTATTCATACCCCTTAATAAATACCCCTCTCTTCATACCCCTAAGTAATTGAAGACTTACAAAAACCACTTCTTTAACCAATTAATGTCTCATATCTCTTTCTTCATACCCCTCACTTCATACCCCTAAATGCATACCCTTAACTTCTTACTCCTTTTTCATACCCCTCACTTCATACCCCTAAGTAATTTAATACTTACAAAAACCACTTCTTTAATTAAATAATGTCTCATATCCCTTACTTCATACCCCTTTTCTCATACCCCTCACTAATTGAATACTTACAAAAAAAAAAAAAAATAATCAATTAAGGCCTCATACCCCTCACTTCATGCCCCTAACATCATTCACTTCATACCTCTAAATTCATATCTCTAACATCATACCCCTTTCTTCATACCTCTCACTTCATACCCCTAAGTAATTGAATACTTACAAAAACCACTTCTTTAATCAATTAATTTCTCATATTCCTCTCTTCATACCCCTAACTTCATACACTTTTCTTCATATCCCTAACTAATTGAATACTTACAAAAACCACTTATTTAATCAATTAAGGTCTCATACCCATCACTTCATATCCCTAACTTTATTCACTTTATACCCCTTTCTTCATACCCCTCACTTCATACCCCTTTCTTCATACTCCTCACTTCATACCCCTTTCTTCATACCCCTAACTAATTTAATACTTACAAAAACCACTTATTTAATCAATTAAGGTCTCATACCCCTCACTTCATACCCCTTTCTTCATACCCCTAACATCATATCCTTTTATTCATACACCTAAATTCATACTCCTAACTTCATACCCCTTTATTCATACCCCTAAGTAATTGAATACTTACAAAAATCACTTCTTTAATCAATTAATGTCTCATATCCTTTCTTCATACCCCTCACTTCATACCCCTTTCTTAATACCCCTCACTTCATACCCCTTTCTTCATACCCCTAACTAATTGAATACTTATAAAAAAAACTTCTTTAATCAATTAATATTTCATACCTCTCACTTCATACCCCTAACTTCATTCACTTTATACCCCTCACTTCATACCCATACCTTCATTCAATTCATACCCCTCTCTTTATACCCCTAAATTCATACCCTTAACTTCATATCCCTTACTTCATACCCCTCACTTAATACCACTAACTTCATACCCCTAACTAATTAAATACTTACAAAAACCACTTGAGACATTAATTGATTAAATAAGTGGTTTTTGTAAGTATTCATTTAGTTAGGGGTATGAGACATTAATTGATTAAAAAGTTGGTTTTTGTAAGTATTCAATTAGTGAGGGGTATGAAGTGAGGGGTATGAAATGAGGGGTATGAAGATAGGGGTATGAAGTGATGGGTATGAAGAAACATTGATTTTTTTGTTTTTGAAAAAACCATTGACTTTTTTGGAATTTTCTAAAGTTTTTGAAAAAACATTATTTTCTGAAATTTTTATTTTTTTCTAAGATTTAAAAATTAAAATTAAAATTTTAAAGTTACTAAGAAAAAAAAAATTAAAATTTTAAAGCTCCTAATTTTTTTTTAAATTAAAGTTTACAATTAAAGAAAAATAAAATTAAAAAAACAAACACTTCTTTAATCAATTAAGGTCTCATACCCCTAACTTCATACCCCCAACTTCATACCCCTCACTACATACCCCTAACTTCATACCCCTAACTTCATACCCCTCAATTCATAACCCTCACTTCATACCCCTTTTTTCATACCCCTCTCTTCATACCCATAACTTTAATCAATTAAGGTCTCATAACCCTAACTTCATACCCCTCACTTCACACCACTTTCTTCATACACCCCACTTCATACCTCTTTTTTCATACCCCTTTCCTCATACCCCTAAATTCATGCCCTTAAATTCATACCTCTTTCTTCATACATATTTTTTCATACCCCCTAACTTCATACCCTTTATTCATACCCCTAAATTCATATCCCTAACTTCATACCCCTTTTTTCATTCCCCTTTCTTCATACCCCTCATTAAATATCCCTCACTTCATACCCCTAAGTAATTGAATACTTACAAAAATCACTTCTTTAATCAATTAATGTCTCATATATCTTTCTTCATACCCTTCACTTCATACCCCTTTCTTCATACCCCTCACTTCATACCCCTAACTAATTGAATACTTACAAAAACCACTTCTTTAATCAATTAATGTCTCATACCCCTTACTTTATACCCCTAACTTCATTCAGTTCATATCTCTATATTCATACCCCTTTATTCATACCCCTAACTTCATACCCCTAAATTCATATCCTTAACTTCATACCCCTAAGTAATTGAATACTTACAAAAATAACTTCTTTAATAAATTAATGTCTCATATCCCTTTATTCATACCCTTCACTTCATACCCCTTTCTTCATATCCCTCACTTCATACCCCTAACTAATTTAATACTTACAAAAACCACTTCTTTAATCAATAAAGGTCTCATACCCTTAATTTCATTCACTTCATACACCTTTTTTCATACCCCTAAATTCACACCCCTTACTTCATACCCCTCACTAAATACCTCTAACTTCATACCCCTAGATTCATATCCCTAACTAATATAATACTTACAAAAATCACTTCTTTAATCAATTAATGTCTCATACCCCTAACTTCATACCCTTAACCAATTGAATACTTACAAAAATCACTTCTTTAACTAAACTCTAAAATTTGAAGTTAGGGGTATGAGACATTAATTGATTAAATAAGCGCTTTTTATAAGTATTCAATTCGTTAGGGGTATGAAGTTAGGGGTATGAAATATTAATTGATTAAAAATTTAGTTTTTGTAAGTATTCAATTAGTGAGGGGTTGAATTTAGTGGTATGAAGAAAGGGATGTGAAGTGAGGGGTATTAAGTTAGTGGTATGAAGAAAGGGGTGTGAAGTTAGGGGTATGAAGAAACATTGATATTTTTCTTTTTTTGAAAATCAACATTATTTTTTTTGGATTTTTGAAAAAAATTTGATTTTCAAACATTTTGATTTTTTTTATTTTTTTTCTAAGTTTAAAAAATTAAATTTTAATTTTAATTTTAAAGTTGCTAAGAAAAAAGAAGTAAAAAAATTTAAGTTAAAATTGAAATTTTAAAGTTCCAAATTTTTTTCTTAATTAAAGTTTACAATTAAAAAAAATTAAAATTAAAAAAATCACTTCTTTAATCAATTAATGTCTCATACCCCTAACTTCATACCCATCACAACAACCCCCTAACTTAATACCCATCAATTCATACCCCTAACTTTATACCACTCACTTCACACTCTAAACCCTAAAATCCTAAACACTAAACCCTAAATCCTAAACCCTAAACCCTAAACCCAAACCCTAAACCCTAAACCCTAAACCTTAAACCTTGAAACCCTAAACCCTAAACCTTGAAACCCTAAACCCTAAACCTTAAACCTTGAAAAACTAAACCCTAAACCCTAAAATCCTAAACTTCTTTAATCAATTTTAAAGTTCCAATTTTGTTTTTTAAATAAAGTCTACAATTTAAAAAAAATATAAAAAAACACTTATTTAATCAATTAAGGTCTCATACCCCTCACTTGATACCCCTAACTTCATACCTCTCACTTCACACCCTAGACCCTAAACCCTAAATCCTAAAACCTAAACCCTAAACCCTAAAACCCCAAACCCTAAACCCTAAGCCCTAAACCCTAATCCTAAAAACCTAAACCCTAAACCCTAATACCTTAATTGAATAAAGTTATGGGTATGAAATTAGGTGTATGAGACAATAATTGATTAAAGAATTGGTTTTTATAAGTATTCAATTAGTGAGGGATATGAAGTGAGCGGTACGAAGTGAGTGGTATGAAGTTAGGGGTATGAAGAAAGTGGTATGAAGTTAGAGGTGTGAAGTGAGGGGTATGAAGAAACATTAATTTTTTTTTGAAAAAACATTTATTTTTTTTATTTTCTAAATTTTTTGAAAAAATTTTAATTTTCTTAAAGTTTTGATTTTTTATATTTTTTTAAGGTTAAAATATTAATGTCTCATATCCCTTTCTTCATACCCCTTTCTTCATATCCCTTACTTCATACCCCTAACTAATTTAATACTTACAAAAACCACTTCTTTAATCAATTAAGATATCATACCCCTAACTTCATTTACTTCATACCCCTTTCTTCATACCCCTAAATTCACACCCCTTAATTCATACCCCTCACTAAATACCTCTAAATTAATACCCCTAACTTCATACCCCTAAATAATTAAAAACTTAAAAAACCACTTCTTTAATCAATTAATATCTCATACCCCTAACTTCATACCCTTAACTAATTGAATACTTACAAAAACCACTTCTTTAACTAAACCCTAAATCCTGGATTTAGGGGTATGAGACATTAATCGATTAAAAAAGTGATTTTTTTAAGTATTCAATTTGTTAGAGGTATGAAGATAGGGGTATGAGACATTAATTGATTAAATAATTGGTTTTTGTATGTATTCAATTAGTGAGGGGTTGAAGTTAGTGGTATGAAGAAAGGGGTATGAAGTTAGGAGTGTGAAGTGAGGGTATGATTTGAATTTTCTAAAGTTTTTGAAAAAAATTTGACTTTCCAAAATTTTGACATTTTCTTTTTTTTTTAAGTTAAAGTTTACAATTAAAAAAACATAAAATAAATAAAAAATAAAATTAAAAAAAAACACTTCTTTAATCAATTAATGTCTCATACCCCTAACTTCATACCGCTCACTTCATACCCCTAACTTAATACCCCTCAATTCATACCCCTAAATTCATCCTGCTCACTTCAAACCCTCAACCCTAAACCATAAACCCTAAATCCTAAACCTTAAAACCTAAACCCTAAACCCTAAAATCCTAAACTTCTTTAATCAATTTTAAAGTTCTAATTTTTTAATTAAAGTTTACAATTAAAAAAATACTTATTTAAACAATTAAGGTCTCATACCGCGCACTTCATAACCCTCACTTCATACCCCTATCTTCATACCCCTCACTTCACACCCTAGACCCTAAACCCTAAACCCTAAAACCTAAACCCTAAACCCTAAAACCCCAAACCCTAAACCCTAAGCCCTAAACCCTAAATCCTAAATCCTAAATCCCTAAAGCCTAAACCCTAAGGCCTTAATTTAATAAATTTAGGAGTATGAAGTTAGGTGTATGAGACATTAATTGATTAAAGAATTGGTTTTTGTAAGTATTCAATTAGTGAAGGGTATGAAGTGAGGGGTATGAAGTGAGGGGTATGAAGTTAGGGGTATGAAGAAAGGGGTATGAAGTTAGGGGTGTGAAGTGAGGGGTACGAAGAAACATTGATTTTTTTTTTTCTAAAGCTTTTGAAAAAAACATTGATTTTTTTATTTTCTAAAGTTTTTGAAAAAAAATTAATTTTCTTAACGTTTAATTTTTTTTTTTTTAAGGTTAAAAAATTAATGTCTCATATCTCTTTCTTCATACCCCTTTCTTCATATCCCTCACTTCATACCCCTAACTAATTTAATACTTACAAAATCCACTTCTTTAATCAATTAAGGTCTCATACCCCTAACTTTATTCACTTCATACCCCTTTCTTCATACATCTAAATTCATACCCGTTACTTCATACCCCTCACTAAATACCTCTAACTTCATACCCCTAACTAATTAAATACTTATAAAAAAACTTATTTAATCAATTAATGTCTCATACCCCTAACTTCATACCCTTAACTAATTGAATACTTACAAAAACCACTTCTTTAACTAAACCCTAAATCTTGAAGTTAGGGGTATGAGACATTAATTGATTAAAGAAGTGATTTTTTTAAGTATTCAATTAGTTAGGGGTATGAAACATTAATTGATTAAATAATTGGTCTTTGTAAGTATTCAATTAGTGAGGGGTATGAAGTGAGGGGTTGAAGTTAGTGGTACGAAGAAAGCTGTGTGAAGTGAGGGGTATGAAGTTAGTGGTATGAAGTTAGTGGTATGAAGAAAGGGGTGTGAAGTTAGGGGTGTGAAGTGAGGGGTATAAAGTTAGTGGTTAAAGTTTTGGAAAAAAAATTGATTTTCCAACATTTTGATTTTTTTTTTCTTTTTTGCCTAAGTTTAAAAAATTAAATTAAAATTAAAATTTTAAAGTTCCGAAGAAAAAAAATTAAAGTTAAAATTAAAATTTTAAATTTCCTAATTTTATTTTTAATTAAAGTTTACAATTAAAAAAACTTAAAATTAAAAAAAAAAAACACTTCTTTAATCAATTAATGTCTCATACACCTAACTTCATACTGCTCACATCATAACCCTAGCTTAATACCCCTCAATTCATATCCCTAAATTCATACCTCTCACTTCACACCCTAAACCCTAAACCCTAAACTCTAAATCCTAAATCCTAAACCCTAAACCCTAAACCCTAAACCCTTAAACCCTAAACCCTAAACCTTAAACCTTGAAAACCTAAATCCTAAACCCTAAAATATTAAACTTCTTTAATCAATTTTAAAGTTCCTATTTTTTTTAATTAAAGTTTACAATTAAAAAAAACACTTATTTAATCAATTAAGGTCTCATACCCCGCACTTCATACCCATCACTTCATACCCCTAACTTCATACCCCTCACTTCATTACCTAGACCCTATACCCTAAACCCTAACCCTAAAACCCTAAACCCTAAACCCTAAAATCCCAAATCCTAAGCCCTAAACCCTAAATACTAAAACCCTAAACCCTAAACCCTAAGGCCTTAATTGAATAAAGTTAGGGGTATGAAGTTAGGTGTATGAGACATTAATTGATTAAAGAATTGGTTTTTCTAAGTATTCAATTAGTGACGGGTATGAAGTAAGTGGTATGAAGTTAGGTGTATGAATAAAGTGGTATGAAGTTAGAGGTTTTAAGTGAGGGGTGTGAAGAAACATTGATTTTTTTTTATAACATTGATTTTTTTTTCTAAAGTTTTTGAAAAAAACATTGATTTTTTTTCTTTTTCTAAAGTTTTTGAAAATTTTTAATTTTCTTAACGTTTTGATCAGGGTTATGCATAAGGGGTCAGCCCCGAAATATATTTATAAAATCAAGGTGAATTATCTTGGAATCCTGGAAAAATTTGTAAAAGTTAAAATTAAAGTTACTAAGAAAAAAAAGAAAGAAAAAATAAAATTAAAATTAAAATTTTAAAGTTCCTAATTATTTTTTAAATTAAAGTTTACAATTAAAAAAAATAAAATTAAAAAAAACACTTCTTTAATCAATTAAGGTCTCATACCCCTAACTTCATACCCCTCATTTAATACCCCTAACTTCATACCCCTCAATTCATACCCCTCACTTCATACCCCTTTCTTCATACCCCTCTCTTCATACCCATAACTTTAATCAATTAAGGTCTCATAACCCTAACTTCATACCCATCACTTCACACCCCTTTCTTCATACACCCCACTTCATATCCCTTTCTTCATGCCCATTTCCTCATACCTCTAAATTCATGCCCTTAAATCATACATTTTTCTTCATACATATTTCTTCATACCCCCTAACTTCATACCCCTAACTTCATACATTAACTTCATACCCATTTCTTCGTCCACCTTTCTTCATAACCCTCACTAAATACCCCTAAGTAATTGAATACTTACAAAAATCACTTCTTTAATCAATTAATGTCTCATATCTCTTTCTTCATACCCTTCACTTCATACCCCTTTCTTCATACCCCTCACTTCATACCCCTAACTAATTTAATACTTACAAAAACCACTTCTTTAATCAATTAAGATATCATACCCCTAACTTCATTTACTTCATACCCTTTTCTTCATACCCCTAAATTCACACCCCTTAATTCATACCCCTCACTAAATACCTCTAACTTAATACCCCTAACTTCATACCCCTAAATAATTAAAAACATAAAAAAACCACTTCTTTAATCAATTAATATCTCATACCCCTAACTTCATACCCTTAACTAATTGAATACTTACAAAAACCACTTCTTTAACTAAACCCTAAATCCTAAATTTAGGGGTATGAGACATTAATTGATTAAAAAAGTGATTTTTTTAAGTATTCAATTTGTTAGAGGTATGAAGATAGGGGTATGAGACATTAATTGATTAAATAATTGGTTTTTGTATGTATTCAATTAGTGAGGGGTTGAAGTTAGTGGTATGAAGAAAGGGGTATGAAGAAAGGGGTATGAAGTTAGGAGTGTGAAGTGAGGGTATGATTTGAATTTTCTAAAGTTTTTGAAAAAAATTTGACTTTCCAAAATTTTGACTTTTTCTTTTTTTTTTAAGTTAAAGTTTACAATTAAAAAAACATAAAATAAATAAAAAATAAAATTAAAAAAAAACACTTCTTTAATCAATTAATGTCTCATACCCCTAACTTCATACCGCTCACTTCATACCCCTAACTTAATACCCCTCAATTCATACCCCTAACTTCATCCTGCTCACTTCACACCCTCAACCCTAAACCATAAACCCTAAATCCTAAACCTTAAAACCTAAACCCTAAACCCTAAAATCCTAAACTTCTTTAATCAATTTTAAAGTTCTAATTTTTTAATTAAAGTTTACAATTAAAAAAATACTTATTTAATCAATTAAGGTCTCATACCGTGCACTTCATAACCCTCACTTCATACCCCTAACTTCATACCCCCCACTTCACACTCTAGACCCTAAACCCTAAACCCTAAAACGCTAAACCCTAAAACCTAAACCATAAACCCTAAAACCCCAAACCCTAAACCCTAAGCCCTAAACCCTAAATCCTAAATCCTAAATCCCTAAAGCCTAAACCCTAAGGCCTTAATTTAATAAATTTAGGAGTATGAAGTTAGGTGTATGAGACATTAATTGATTAAAGAATTGGTTTTTCTAAGTATTCAATTAGTGAAGGGTATGAAGTGAGCGGTATGAAGTGAGGGGTATGAAGTTAGGGGTATGAATAAAGTGGTATGAAGTTAGATGTGTGAAGTGAGGGGTACGAAGAAACATTGATTTTTTTTTTTTCTAAAGCTTTTGAAAAAAACATTGATTTTTTTATTTTCTAAAGTTTTTGAAAAAAAATTAATTTTCTTAACGTTTAATTTTTTTTTTTTTAAGGTTAAAAAATTAATGTCTCATATCTCTTTCTTCATACCCCTTTCTTCATATCCCTCACTTCATACCCCTAACTAATTTAATACTTACAAAATCCACTTCTTTAATCAATTAAGGTCTCATACCCCTAACTTTATTCACTTCATACCCCTTTCTTCATACATCTAAATTCATACCTGTTACTTTATACCCCTCACTAAATACCTCTAACTTCATACCCCTAACTAATTAAATACTTATAAAAAAAACTTATTTAATCAATTAATGTCTCATACCCCTAACTTCATACCCCTAACTAATTGAATACTTACAAAAACCACTTCTTTAACTAAACCCTAAATTTAGGGGTATGAGACATTAATTGATTAAAGAAGTGATTTTTTTAAGTATTCAATTAGTTAGGGGTATGAATTTAGGGGTATGAAACATTAATTGATTAAATAATTGGTCTTTGTAAGTATTCAATTAGTGAAGGGTATGAAGTGAGGGGTTGAAGTTAGTGGTACGAAGAAAGGTGTGTGAAGTGAGAGGTATGAAGTTAGTGGTATGAAGTTAGTGGTATGAAGAAAGGGGTGTGAATTTAGGGGTGTGAAGTGAGGGGTATGAAATTAGTGGTTAAAGTTTTGGAAAAAAAATTGATTTTCCAACATTTTGATTTTTTTTTCTTTTTTGCCTAAGTTTAAAAAATTAAATTAAAATTAAAATTTTAAAGTTCCGAAGAAAAAAAATTAAAGTTAAAATTAAAATTTTAAAGTTCCTAATTTTATTTTTAATTAAAGTTTACAATTAAAAAAACTTAAAATTAAAAAAATTAAAAAAAAAAACACCTCTTTAATCAATTAATGTCTCATACCCCTAACTTCATACCGCTCACATCATACCCCTAGCTTAATACCCCTCAATTCATATCCCTAAATTCATACCTCTCACTTCACACCCTAAACCCTAAACTCTCAATCCTAAATCCTAAAACCTAAACCCTAAACCCTAAACCCTTAAACCCTAAACCCTAAACCTTAAACCTTGAAAACCTAAATCCTAAACCCTAAAATATTAAACTTCTTTAATCAATTTTAAAGTTCCTATTTTTTTTAATTAAAGTTTACAATTAAAAAAAACACTTATTTAATCAATTAAGGTCTCATACCCCGCACTTCATACCCATCACTTCATACCCCTAACTTCATACCCCTCACTTCATACCCTAGACCCTATACCCTAAACCCTAAAACCCTAAACCCTAAACCCTAAAATCCCAAATCCTAATCCCTAAACCCTAAATACTAAAACCCTAAACCCTAAACCCTAAGGCCTTAATTGAATAAAGTTAGGGGTATGAAGTTAGGTGTATGAGACATTAATTGATTAAAGAATTGGTTTTTCTAAGTATTCAATTAGTGACGGGTATGAAGTAAGTGGTATGAAGTTAGGTGTATGAATAAAGTGGTATGAAGTTAGAGGTTTTAAGTGAGGGGTGTGAAGAAACATTGATTTTTTTTTCTAAAGTTTTTGAAAATAACATTGATTTTTTTTCTTTTTCTAAAGTTTTTGAAAATTTTTAATTTTCTTAACGTTTTGATCAGGGTTATGCATAAGGGGTCAGCCCCGAAATCTATTTATAAAATCAAGGTGAATTATCTTGGAATCCTGGAAAAATTTTTAGAAGTTAAAATTAAAGTTACTAAGAAAAAAAAGAAAGAAAAAATAAAGTTAAAATTAAAATTTTAAAGTTCCTAATTATTTTTTAAATTAAATTTTACAATTAAAAAAAATAAAATTAAAAAAAACACTTCTTTAATCAATTAAGGTCTCATAACCCTAACTTCATACCCCTCATTTCATACCCCTAACTTCATACCCCTCAATTCATACCCCTCACTTCATACCCCTTTCTTCATACCCCTCTCTTCATACCCATAACTTTAATCAATTAAGGTCTCATAACCCTAACTTCATACCCCTCACTTCACACCCCTTTCTTCATACACCCCACTTCATACCCCTTTCTTCATGCCCCTTTCCTCATACCCCTAAATTCATGCCCTTAAATCATACATTTTTCTTCATACATATTTCTTCATACCCCCTAACTTCATACCCCTAACTTCATACTCTAACTTCATACCCATTTCTTCGTCCACCTTTCTTCATACCCCTCACTAAATACCCCTAAGTAATTGAATACTTACAAAAATCACTTCTTTAATCAATTAATGTCTCATATCTCTTTCTTCATACCCTTCACTTCATACCCCTTTCTTCATACCCCTCACTTCATACCCCTAACTAATTGAATATTTATAAAAACCACTTCTTTAATCAATTAAGGTCTCATATCCCTTACTTTATACCCCTAACTTCATTCACCTCATACCCCTTTCTTCATACCTCTAACTTCATACCCCTTTATTCATACCCCTAACTTCACATCCCTAAGTAATTGAATACTTACAAAACCACTTCTTTAATCAATCAATGTCTCATATCCCTTTTTTCATACCCCTCACTCCATACCTCTTTCTTCATATCCCTCACTTCATACACCTAACTAATTTAGTACTTAAAAAAACCACTTCTCTAATCAATAAAGGTCTCATACCCTTAACTTCATTCACTTCATACACCTTTATTCATACCCCTAAATTCACACCCCTTACTTCATACCCCTCACTAAATACCTCTAACTTCATACCCCTAACTTCATACCCCTAACTAATTAAATACTTACAAAAACCACTTATTTAATCAATTAATGTCTCATACACCTAACTTCATACCCTTAACCAATTGAATACTTACAAAAACCATTTCTTTAACTAAACTCTAAATCCTGGAGTTAGGGGTATGAGACATTAATTGATTAAAGAAGTGATTTTTTTAAGTATTCAATTAGTTAGGGGTATGAAGTTAGGGGTATGAGACATTAATTGATTAAAGAATTGGTTTTTGTAAGTATTCAATTAGTGAGGGGTATGAAGTTAGTGGTATGAAGAAAGGGGTGTGAAGTGAGGGGTATGAAGTTAGTGGTATGAATAAAGGGTTGTGAAGAAAGGGGTGTGAAGTTAGGGGTATGAAGAAACATTGATATTTTTTTTGAAAATAAACATTTATTTTTTTGGATTTTCTAAAGTTTTTGAAAAATTTTGATTTTCCAATGTTTTGATTATTTTTCTTTTTTTTCTACATTTAAAAAATAAAATTGAAATTAAAAATTTAAAGTTCCTAAGAAAAAAAAGAAAAAAAATGAAAAATAAAATTGAAATTTTAAAGTTCCAAATTTTTTTCTTAATTAAACTTTACAATTAAAAAAATTAAAATAAAAAAAAATCACTTCTTTAATCAATTAATGTCTCATACCCCTATCTTCATACCCCTCCCTTCATACCCCTAAATTAATACCCCTCAATTCATACCCCTAACTTCATACTACTCACTTCACACCCTAAACCCTAAACCCTAAATCCTAAACCCTAAACCCTTAAACCCCTAAACCCTAAACCCTAAACCTTAAACATTGAAACCCAAAACACTAAACCCTACAATCCTAAACTTTTTTAATAAATTTTAAAGTTCCATTCTTTTTTTTAATTAAAGTTTACAATTAAAAAAATTATAAAAAAACACTTCTTTAATCAATTAAGGTCTCATACCCCTCACTTCACACTCTAGACCCTAAACCCTAAACCCTAAAACCTAAACCCTAAACCCTAAACCCTAAACCCTAAATCCTAAAACCCCAAACCCTAAACCCTAAACCCTAAACCCTAAATCCTAAAACCCTAAACCTTAAACCCTAAGGCCTTAATTGAATAAAGTTAGGGGTATGAAGTTAGGTGTATGACACATTAATTGATTAAAGAATTGGTTTTTCTAAGTATTCAATTAGTGAGGGGTATGAAGTGAGTGGTACAAAGTTAGGGGTATGAAGTTATGGGTATGAACAAAGTGGTATGAAGTTAGAGGTGTGAAGTGAGGAGTATGAAGAAACATTGATTTTTTTTATTTTCTAAAGTTTTTGAAAAAAAATTAATTTTCTTAACGTTTTGATTTTTTTATTTTTTTAAGGTTAAAAAATTAATGTCTCATATCCCTTTCTTCATACCTCTTTCTTCATATGCCTCACTTCATACCCCTAACTAATTTAATAATTACAAAAACCACTTATTTAATCAATTAAGGTTTCATACCCCTAACTTCATTTACTTCATACCCCTAAATTCACACCCCTTACTTCATACCCCTCACTCAATACCTCTAACTTCATACCTCTAACTAGTTAAATACTTACAAAAACCACTTCTTTAATCAATTAATGTCTTATACCCCTAACTAATTGAATATTTACAAAAACCACTTCTTTAACTAAACCCTAAATCCTAAAGTTAGGGGTATGAGACATTAATTGATTAAAGAAGTGATTTTTTTAAGTATTCAATTAGTTAGGGGTATGAAGTTAGGGGTATGAGACATTAATTGATTAAAGAATTGGTCTTTGTAAGTATTCAATTAGTGAGGGGTATGAAGTGAGGGGTTGAAGTTAGTGGTATGAAGAAAGGGGTGTGAAGTTAGGGGTGTGAAGTGAGGGGTATGAAGTTAGTGGTATGAAGTTAGTGGTATGAAAAAAGGGGTGTGAAGTTAGGGGTGTGAAGTAAGGGGTATGAAGAAGTATTGATATATATATATATATATATATATATATATATATATTTTTTGGTAATTATTATAGTAGATTAAAAAAGGGTTTTTATAGAGGATCCCAAAACCTTATGTACAAAATCAGCCTTGCATCATGCCTCCTGGCTTTATGTATAAGCCTATTACAGAAAATGTAACCCCTAAAAAACCTGATTACATAAGCAATGGGCCTAGGGCATCAATCCCTTGAAACTGAACACCAAAACAGAAATCCCGCCTAGCGGTAACAGTAAGCATGAAACAATCCCTGTCAGCGGGAAACAGACAAATAAGAAAGGAAGTAGTTTTGGAGATCTCACCCAGCGGAGAGTAGCCAAAAACCACCATCGAGAAGATCCCGCCCAGTAGGAAGCAAATAAAAACCGTTACAATAAAATCCTACCTTGTGGGAAGCAGTCAAAACCACCACAAACAGTCTCGCCTAGCGGGAAGCAACAGGGAAATCCCGCCATCCGGGAAACCAGCAGAAAATAAAGGATACCGCCTCGTGGTAAAACTGGCGGATTTGGCAGATCCCGCCCTGTGGAGAAACCATCCCGCCCATCGGGAAAACATTCCGTTCAGCGAGAGCCATCCTGCAGGAAGCCGACAGCCAGCACAAAGAGGATCCAGCCCATCAGGAAGTGACCAAAGAGTTGCACCACAAAGAACCCGCCTCAAGAAAACAGAAGAGGATCCCAGCAGCAGGGACCAAGAATCCTGTCCAAGCACAGAGCCCTCCGAGGATTCACAAGAAAAAGGGGAAGCTATCCAAACCCTAAACCATCACCTCCACCGCACCGAGAAACGTAGGGGACCAGATCCATGCGAATAACCTGCAAAAAACCCTAGGGGGAAGCCTGAGGGAAAAAGGGAAGGGATCCCCAACCAAACAGGGATCCCTGGGAAGCACCAGTCCAAAAAAACAACCAAGGAAACCCTAGCCGGCCGGGAGGGGCACAGATAGTGGAGAAGGATCTCCCCCAGGAGATCATCTGCAAACAACCACTCCCCAGGAGGGATGACCTGGGTTGAGCCGGGAACTGGGCAGGAACCAGGAGCCATGGAAGGGGGAGCAGGGGAGGGACCAGAGCCCTCCCCTCTCTACTTTCTTGATATATATATATATATATATATATATATATATATATATATATATATATAATATATAGTGAAAATAAACATTTATTTTTTTGGATTTTCTAAAGTTAAAAAAAAAAAAGATTTTCCAACGTTTTGATTTTTTTTCTTTTTTTTCTATGTTTAAAAAATTAAATTAAAATTAAATTTTAAAGTTCCTAATTTTTTTGTTAATTAAAGTTTACAATTTAAAAAAAATTAAAATTAAAATTTTAAAGTTACTAAGAAAAAAAGAAAAAAAATTAAAAATAAAATTGAAATTTTAAAGTTCCTAATTTTTTTCTTAATTAAAGTTTACAATTAAAAAAAATTAAAATTAAAAAAAATCACTTCTTTAATCAATTAATGTCTCATACCCCTAACTTCATACTGATCACTTCACACCCTAAACCCTAAACCCTAAATCCTAAACCCTTAAAACCTTAAACCCTAAACCCTAAACCCTAAACCTTAAACCTTGAAACCTTAAACAATAAACCCTAAAATCCCAAACTTCTTTAATCAATTTTAAAATTCCAATTTTTTTAATTAAAGTTTACAATTAAAAAAATTATAAAAAAACACTTCTTTAATCAATTAAGGTCTCATACCCCTCACTTCACACCCTAGACTCTAAACCCTAAACCCTAAAACCCTAAAACCCTAAAACCTAAACCCTAAACCCTAAAATCCCAAACCCTAAACCCTAAGCCCTAAACCCTAAATCCTAAAACCTTAAACCCTAAGGCCTTAATTGAATAAAGTTAGGGGTATGAAGTTAGGTGTATGAGACATTAATTGATTAAAGAATTGGTTTTTCTAAGTATTCAATTAGTGAGGGGTATGAAGTGAGTGGTATGAATTTAGGTGCATGAAGTTAGGGGTATGAATAAAGTGGTATGAAGTTAGAGGTGTGAAGTGAGGGGTATGAAGAAACATTGATTTTTTTTTTTTAAACATTGTTTTTTTTTTTTCCTAAAGTTTTTGAAAAAAACATTGATTTTTTTTATTTTCTAAAGTCTTTTAAAAAATTAATTTTCTTAAAGTTTTGATCAGGGTTATGGATAAGGGATCGGCCCCAAAATATATTTATAAAATCAAGGTGAATTATCTTGGAATCCTGGCAAAATTTGTAGAAGTATACATGGCAAATTGCATTTATTTATCTCCAAAAAAATTCAAACCATGGCGAATCAATTGAAAAATATTTCTAGAGGTGTAGGTTGGTTGCAGAGGGTTTGAATTAGTCATTTTTAGATGGTTTTTGAGGATTTTACTATGTTTTTTTGTAGATATCATCGAGCTAGGTGGTTTTAAAAAAAAAAAAAATTAAAATGAGCTCCAGATCAAAAGTTATGCCTCCTAGAAGTTTCCACTCAAAAGTGCACCTCTATAAATGATCGATTGCATACATGATGATTGGATACACACATGATGATCAGCTACAATCATAACAATCAAATACAAATATGATAATCAAAGTTGATCATCATATGTGCAACCAATCGTCATGCTTATAGTTGATCGTAATGTGTGCAGTCGATCATCATGTGTGCAATCGATCGGTTGCAGAGGTGCACTTTTGCAGGGAAACTTCTAGGAGGCATAACTTTTGATCAGGAGCTCCATTTTCAATTTTATTTTTAAAACCAACTATCTCGATGATATCTACACAAAAAATATATTAAAATCCTCAAAAAAACATTTTAAATTCATCAACATGTCTGCAACCGATCGATTATAGAGGTTTCAGTCGGTTGCAGACATGTCAATTAGTTTTAGATGGTTTTTTGAGGATTTTAATTAGTTTTTTGAGTAAATATTTTCGATCTATGTGGTTTTAAAAATTAAATTAAAAATAGAGATATGGATAAAAAGTTATACCTCCTAGAAGTTTCCCTGCAAAAGTGCACCTCTACAATTGATCGGTTGCACACATGACGACCGAATGCACACATGACGATCAACTACACACATGAAGATCGACTGTGCTAGCATAAATTTTGATTTGGAGCTCCATTTTTAATTTTTTTTTCTTTTAAAACCACCTAGCTCAATGAGATATACTCAAAAAACATATTAAAATCCTCAAAAAACCATCTAAAATTGATCGACATGTCTACAACCGATCGATTGTAGAGGTGTCAATTGATTGCAGACATGTTGATTGGTTTCAAATAGTTTTTTGAGGATTTTAATAAGTTTTTTGAGTAGATATCATCAAGCTAGGTGGTTTTAAAAAAAAATAATTGAAAACGGAGCTCCGGATCAAAATTTATGCCTCCTAGAAGTTTCCCTGTAAAAGTGCACCTCTACAACCGATCGACTGTACACATGATGATCGTCATGCCTATAGCTAATCGTCATGCCTACAGCTAATCGTCATACCTACAACCAATCATCATGCTTTCATTTGAAATAATTGTAGAGGTTCTCTTTTGCAAGGAACCTTCTAGGAGCTCTAGATGATCAGTTGCATAGGTGTATCAATTGACCTAAGTTGATTCATTTCAAAGTTGCAACCGATCGACTTATGTCGATTGATATGTCTCTGCAACCGATCAACTTAGGCTAATTGGCACACCTCTACAACCGATCGACTTATGTTGAGAAGCACTCCTCTGCAACCTTGTCAAGTTTGTGGGACCAATCGGTGTCTTCCTATTGATAATACCCTACAACCAATTGATAAATATGTCAACTAACAATAGGTTTTTCATGGTTTCAGAGCTATTTTTGAGTTAGAGTATTTTAGATATATGTTTATTGCTACCCCATATAGTATATATAGGTAGTACATGAGGCCAATTGGGCGGGAAAAACAAAATCATTTATAATTTGAAGGTGATTTAGGCAGGAAAAATAAAATCATTTATAGTTTGAGGTCGGCGAATTAAAATAAAAATAGGTTAATTATTATCAACGATGGACGAATTTCCCCAAAAAAACTTCCACCCTATAAATTTCGAGCGAATGGGCCCCTGTGAAAGGATCCAAAATTAGCCAATTTAAAAATTTGAAAATCCTAAATAGAGCCAATTTATGATATTTCACACTTATGCATAACCCTGGTTTTGAATTTTTTATTTTTTAAGGTTAAAAAATTAATGTCTCATATCTCTTTCTTCATACCCCTTTCTTCATATCCCTTACTTCATATCCCTAACTAATTTAATACATACAAAAACCACTTATTTAATCAATTAAGGTCTCATACCCCGAACTTCATTCACTTCATACCCCTCACTAAATACCACTAACTTCATACCCTTAACTAATTAAATACTTATAAAAACCACTTATTTAATCAATTAATGTCTCATACCCCTAACTTCATACCCTTAACTAATTGAATACTTACAAAAATATCTTCTTTAACTAAACCATAAATCCTAGAATTAGGGGTATGAGACAGTAATTGATTAAAGAAGTGATTTTTTAAGTATTCAATTAGTTAGGGGTATGAAGTTAGGGGTATGAGACATTAATTGATTAAAGAATTGGTCTTTGTAAGAATTCAATTAGTGAGGGGTTGAAGTTAGTGTATGAAGAAAGGGGTGTGAAGTTAGGGGTGTGAAGTTAGTGTTATGAAAAATGGGGTGTGAAGTTAAGGGTGTGAAGTGAGGGGTATGAAGAAGCATTGATATATTTTTATTTTTCAAAATAAACATTTATTTTTTGGATTTTCTAAAGTTTTTGAAAAAAAAATTGATTTTCCAACGTATTGATTTTTTTCTTTTTTTCTAAGTTTAAAAAATTAAATTTAAATTAAAATTTTAAAGTTCCTAATTTTTTTCTTAATTAAAGTTTACAATTAAATAAAAATTAAAAATAAAAATAAAAAACACTTTTTTAATCAATTAATATCTCATACCCCTAACTTCATACCCCTCACTTCATACCCCTAACTTAATACCCCTCAATTCATACCCCTAACTTCATATCGCTCACTTCACACCCTAAACCCTAAACCCTAAAACCTAAAAACTAAAACCTAAACCCTAAACCCTAAACCTTAAAACCTAAAAACTAAAACCTAAACGCCAAACCCTAAATCCTTAAACCCTAAACCCTAAACCTTAAACCTTGAAACTCTAAACCCTAAATCCTAAACTTCTTTAATCAATTTTAAAGTTCCAATTTTTTTAATTAAAGTTTACAATTAAAAAATGTTTTAAAAAAAATACTTTAATAAATTAAGGTCTCATACCCCTCACTTCATACCCTAGAACCTAAACCCTAAACCCTAAACCCTAAAACCCTAAACCCTAAACCCTAAAACCCCAAAACCTAAGCCCTAAACCCTAAATCCTAAAACCCTAAAACCTAAGACCTTAATTGAATAAAGTTAGGGGTATGAAATTAGGGGTATGATATATTAATTGATTAAAGAATTGGTTTTTGTAAGTATTCAATTAGTGAGGGGTATGAAGTGAGGGGTATGAAGTTAGGGGTATGAAGAAAGGGGTATGAAGTTAGGGGTGTGAAGTGAGGGGTATGAAGAAACATTGATTTTTTTTTGAAAAAAAATTGATTTTTTTTATTTTCTAAATTTTTTGAAAAAAAAAATTCTTAACGTTTTGATTTTTTTTTTTTTTTAAAGGTAAAAAATTTTAAATTTTAATTTTAATTTTAAATTTCCTAAGAAAAAAATAAATAAATTTAAAATTATAATTTTAAAGTTCCTAATTATTTTTTAATTAAATTTTACAATTAAAAAAAAAACACTTCTTTAATCAATTAATGTCTCATATCTCTAACTTCATACCCCTCACTTCATACCCCTTTCTTCATACCCCTCACTTCATACACCTTTCTTCATACCCCTAACTTCAAATCCCTTTCTTCATACCCCTTTCTTAATACTCCCTAGTTTCATACCCCTAAATTCATACCTCTTTCTTCATACCCCTACATTCATACCCCTTTATTCATACCTCTTTCTTCATACTCCTCACTAAATACCCCTCATTTCATACCCCTAAGTAATTGAATACTTACAAAAACCACTTATTTAATCAATTAATATCGCATATCCCTTTCTTCATACCCCTCACTTCATACCCTTTCTTCATGTCCCCTAACTTCATACCCCTAACTTCATACTCCTTTCTGCATACCCCTAACTTCATACCCCTTAATAAATACCCCTCTCTTCATACCCCTAAGTAATTGAATACTTAAAAAAACCACTTCTTTAACCAATTAATGTATCATATCTCTTTCTTCATACCCCTCACTTCATACCCCTCTCTTCATACCCCTAAATGCATACCCCTAACTTCTTACTCCTTTTTTCATACCCCTCACTTCATACCCCTAATAATTTAATACTTACAAAAACCACTTCTTTAATTAAATAATGTCTCATATCCCTTACTTCATACCCATTTTCTCATACCCCTCACTTCATACCCCTTTCTTCATACTCCTAACTAATTGAATACTTACAAAAACCATTTTTTTAATCAATTAAGGCCTCATACCCCTCACTTCATTTACTTCATACCCCTAAATTCATATCTCTAACATCATACCACTTTATTCACACCCCTTTCTTCATACCCATTTCTTCATACCTCTCACTAAATACCCCACTTCATACCCCTAAGTAATTGAATACTTACAAAAACCACTTCTTTAATCAATTAATTTCTCATATCCCTCTCTTCATACCCCTTTCTTCATATCCCTAACTAATTGATACTTGCAAAAACCACTTATTTAATCAATTAAAGTCTCATACCCCTCACTTCATATCCCTAACTTTATTCAATTCATACCCCTTTCTTCATACCCCTCACTTCATACCCATTTCTTCATACTCGTCACTTCATACCCTATTCTTCATTCCCCTAACTAATTGAATACTTACAAAAAACACTTATTTAATCAATTAAGGTCTCATACCCCTCACTTCATACCCCTAACTTTATTCACTTCATACCCCTAACTTCATACCCCTTTCTTCATACACTTAAATTCATACCCCTAACTTCATACCTCTTTATTCATACCCCTAAGTAATTGAATACTTACAAAAATCACTTCTTTAATCAATTAATGTCTCATATCCTTTCTTCATACCCCTCACTTCATACCCCTTTCTTAATACCCCTCACTTCATACCCCTTTCTTCATACCCCTAACTAATTGAATACTTTTAAAAAAAACTTCTTTAATCAATTAATCTCATACCTCTCACTTCAGACCCCTAACTTCATTCACTTTATACCCCTCACTTCATGCCCCTACCTTTATTCACTTCATACCTCTTTCTTCATACTCCTCTCTTTATACCCCTAAATTCATACCCTTAAATTCATATCTCTTACTTCATACCCCTCACTTAATACCACTAACTTCATACCCCTAACTAATTAATTACCTACAAAAACCACTTGAGACATTAATTGATTAAATAAGTGGTTTTTGTAAGTATTCATTTAGTTAGCGGTATGAAGTTAGGGGTATGAAGAAAGGGGTATGAGACATTAATTGATTAAAGAGTTGGTTTTTGTAAGTATTCAATTAGTGAGGGGTATGAAGTTAGGGGTATGAAAAAAGGGGTATGAAGTTAGGGTGTGAAGTGAGGGGTATGAAGAAACATTGATTTTTTTGTTTTTGAAAAAAACATTGATTTTTTTGAAATTTTCTAAAGTTTTTGAATTTTTTTGATTTTCTAACGTTTTGATTTTTTTGTTTTTTTCTAAGGTTAAAAAATTAAAATTAAAATTAAAATTTTAAATTTCCTAAGAAAAAAAAATTAAAATTTTAAAGTTCCTAATTTTTTTTTAAATTAAAGTTTACAATTAAAAAAAATAAAATTAAAAAAACAAACACTTCTTTAATCAATTAAGGTCTCATACCCCTAACTTCATACCTCCAAATTCATACCCCTCACTACATACCTCTAACTTCATACCCCTAACTTCATACCCCTCAATTCATAACCCTCACTTCATATCCCTCTCTTTATACCCATAACTTTAATCAATTAAGGTCTCATAACCCTAACTTCATACCCCTCACTTCACACCACTTTCTTCATACATCCCACTTCATACATATTTTTTCATACCCCTTTCCTCATATCCGTAAATTCATGCCCTTAAATTCATACCTCTTTCTTCATACATCTTTTTTCATACCCCCTAACTTCATACCCTTTATTTATACCCCTAAATTCATACCCTTAACTTCATACCCCTTCTTCATTCCCCTTTCTTCATACCCCTCACTTCATACCCCTAAGTAATTGAATACTTACGAAAATCACTTATTTAATAAATTAATGTCTCATATATCTTTCTTCATACCCTTCACTTCATACCCCTTTCTTCATACCCCTCACTTCATACCCCTTTATTCATACCCCTAACTAATTGAATACTTACAAAAGCCACTTTTTTAATCAATTAAGGTCTCATACCCCTTAATTTATACCCCTAAATTCATACCCCTATCTTCATACCCCTATCTTCATACCCCTTTATTCATACCACTAACTTCATACCCCTAAATTCATACCCCTAACTTCATACCCCTAAGTAATTGAATACTTACAAAAACCACTTCTTTAATCAATTAATGTCTCATATCCCTTTATTCATACCCCTCACTTCATACCCCTTTCTTCATATCCTTCACTTCATACCCCTAAATAATTTAGTACTTACAAAAACCACTTCTTTAATCAATGAAGCTCTCATACCCTTAACTTCATTCACTTCATACAACTTTCTTCATACCCTTAAATTCACACCCCTTACTTCATACCCCTCACTAAATACCTCTAACTTCATACCCTAACTAATATTATACTTACAAAAACCACTTCTTTAATCAATTAATGTCTCATACCCCTTACTTCATACCCTTAACCAATTGAATACTTACAAAACCACTTCTTTAACTAAACTCTAAATCCTGAAGTTAGGGGTATGAGACATTAATTGATTAAAGAAGTGATTTTTTTAAGTATTCAATTTGTTAGGGGTATGAGATATTAATTGATTAAAGAATTGGTTTTTGTAAGTATTCAATTAGTGAGGGGTTGAAGTTAGTTGTATGAAGAAAGGGGTGTGAAGTGAGGGGTATGAAGTTAGTGGTATGAAGAAAGGGTGTGAAGAAAGGGTTGTGAAGTTAGGGATATGAAGAAACATTGATATTTTTCTTTTTTTGAAAATAAACATTATTTTTTTGGGATTTTCTAAAGTTTTTGAAAAAAAATTGATTTTCAAACGTTTTGATTTTTTTTTCTAATTTTAAAAAATTAAATTTCAATTTCAATTTTAAAGTTCCTAAGAAAAAAGAAGTAAAAAAATTTAAGTTAAAATTGAAATTTTAAAGTTCCAAATTTTTTGCTTAATTAAAGTTTACCATTAAAAAAATTTAAAATTAAAAAAAAAATCACTTCTTTAAACAATTAATTTCTCATGATTCACTATTAGGGTATAAGCCGAATCAGAGTTTTAACTTTTCGAAATGGTGCTCTGGCGATTTGGCAGAAAAATTTCTGAGCAAGTGACAGACGATGTTCTAGGGTTTCTGGTGTGAAGGAAAACCAGGGACTTTGGTGGGTTGAATTTGTGCTACTCTGAAGGATCGTCTGCTGCCCCGAGAGGGCCCAATGGGGTCACCTCCAGATCCTCTCTCTAGGAGAAAGAGCTCATATGTTGAGATGCTAAAAGAAACTGCTTCGTCTTCCAATGACGAAGCTCAATGAAATGCTTTTCAAACACTCTTCAAGAATGCTGGCAAGGGCTCAACTACACACCGAGTTAATGGATGCCTCCCGCAATCCGCCTCCAGACCTAAGATTGTTATCGAACCAAAGATGGTCAAAGACACAATCATCTACCATGCTAACCATGATTTGATTTGCAAATTTATGGGTATCCGACCTACCCTAAATTTTCTACATACCTGGGTCAGACAAAACTGGGAGCCACACAGTGAGTACTCCTTATGGTCTATAAGCAATGGGTATTTCATTATTAGTTTCTCTTCTTTAGCCGATAGAAACAGAGCATTTGAATTAGAGAAGAGGAACCACGGATCGGCAGGGTTATTTGTTCAACCCTGGAGAGTGGGTTTCGATCCTCGTATTGAACCCACGGCTGTCCTAGTTTGGATCCGGCTGTACGCTCTCCCGATGGAGTTTTGGGGTGAGCAAGTTCTAGAAATGATTGGTAATTCCCTAGGTAGACATCTGGGCGTCTCCAAATACACCATAGAGGGAAACACAACTGTCTTTGCTAGAATTTGCGTAGAAATGGATATTAGCTAGCCTCTACCGATCGAGGTGGTACTTGAGTTGGCAGGACTATCTTGGATCCAACAGTTAGATTATGAGGCCCTGCCCTTTAGATGCAGAGTCTGCCATAAGCATGGTCATTTGGCAAGGTTTTGTCCAAATATTTTGAACACAAAAGCGGAATCTCCGCTTGGAACGCCAAATCACCCTAGAGAGGGTAAGTCTACTCCTGTCAAAGAATCATCCAATACTCCTCAGGGTACTGATGTTCAGAAAGATGGCTTTGAACTGCCTAAAATAAAGAGAAAGCAAAAGAAAAATGGCAAGGAGCAGGCACAACTCAAGCCAACCAATCGGTATGAAATATTTAAGTCACTACTGGATCAAGAGGATCATGTCATGGAAGGAGTGGATGGAAATGCTAAGGATAATAACATCCACACTCATTCTTCTCCCTCATTTACTCCTATCTTAGAACAGGTGATTGAATCCACTAAGATATTGCAGCCAGAGAACCCAGGGGCATTGATAATACACTCCCCAACATAGCTAGTTATTAAGGATGTCAGCATGGGAAGTGCAGAAAAGAACAAGGAAAGGCTAGCCCTAGGGATTACTCAGGTGGAGAAGAGATCCAAAAATAGTAACTCTCAAGGAGCGGGTAGAAAGTCCAATAAGGATCTACTAACAGCACAAGGAGACAAGCTGATCAATGGAGGATCGGTGAGGACAATTGATTCATACTGATCCCAAGGTTTTCAATGATTATTCAATCTTGGAATTTTAGGGGTTTAAACAGTAGAACCCATCAATCTGTTTTTCAAATACTTTTAGGAAAGTGTAAAACAAACTTTTTGCTCATCTAGGAGACAAAAATGTCTTTAGATATTATGTGTAAAACTGTTAGTAGAATATGGAGGGGCGTTGGCTATATGGATGTGGCTACTCAAGGTGCCTCTGGGGGGATTTTTACTCTTTGGAACCCTCTGGAATGGACAACAATAGAACATATAGCTTGGAGGGGTGTTCTCACATCTCTGTTTAGAAATAAGGTCACAGCAGAACATGTTTTAATTACAAATTTCTATGGGGCTCAAAGCATTGATGGCCAGAGGCTCCAATGGAAAGCTATACATAACATGAGGTCCTCACGGGAAGATTTAGACTGGATTATTGCTGGGGATTTTAATGCCAAATTATCTGCTCGTGATCAGGAAGGTGGTATCCCAGTTTTGGATCCAGGGGACCGGCTTCTGATTGCCCAAGTCTAGGCCTTTCACCTAGTGGATATCAAAGGCCCTAGAACCTACTTTACTTGGACTAACAAGAGGAGGGAGCCACACAGCAGGAAGGTAAAGCTAGACCATTTTTTGGTCTCCGAGGAGGCATTTGTTAAATGGAATATTAAATTTTAGATTTTGGAAGGCCCAGTATCAGATCACTTTCCCATTTTGTTGGAGGGAGGGACTATGATAGGGCAGCACCACAAACCGTTTAAATTTGAGAATTTTTGGTTGCAAAATGAGGATATTCGAAAGAAAATTCCGCAGTGGTGGGAAGAAGGCCACCTACCTTTTGGGACAGTAATGTTTAAATTCCACAAACAGCTTCATTTTGTCAAGATTAAATTGAAATAGTGGAGGCAAAATAATAAGTCAGATTTCCAGCTCCAACGAGCTCCCTTGGTGGCCAGATGGGAAGAGGTGCAAAAACACTTCAGGGAAGGAATAATTACTGAGCAACTTAAAACCGAGGATGATGCCTTCCGCAAAGTGATTGAGGACATTGATAACCAAGAAGAGACTTACTGGAAACAGAGAGCACGAAACACTTGGTTATTAGAAGGAGATAGAAATACAAAATTTTTCCATCGATCAGCCTGTGCTAGGAGACAAATGAATAACATGGAAGTCCTTCAAGATGAGAATGGACACTCCTATGATACTCTCCCTGGTATGCATTCCCACTCAATGGATTATTTCTCTAAAATTTTTAAGGAAAGTATGGAGCAAGATGTGGAAGCTCAAAATGAAGTTATTGATGTCATTCCCTCTATTATCTCTCAAGAAGAGAATCAGGCCCTTCTTAAACCCATTGATAGATATGAACTGAAGAATGTGGTCTTTGGGATGAGCACCGGCAAATCACCAGGTCTAGATGGCTTTCCTATTGATTTTTTCTAGGCCTTTTGGGATACCTTGGAGGAGGATGTTCTGGCTGTCACAGAGGAGTCCAGAACTAATAAAAGAATGCTCAAGGCACTAAATCACACCTTCATCACTTTAATTCCAAAAGGGGAGGAGGGGGTTCATATCTCTAATTTTAGACCTATTGCCTTATGCAACGTGATTTATAAAATCATCACAAAGATAATGGCTGAACGGCTAAAACATCTCCTTCATAATATCATTTTCTCAAAGCAAGGGGGTTTTGTATAGGGTAGACAGATCTTGGATGGGGTGGTCCTCGCCCAGGAGGCAATCCATACAATGCAAAAATATAGTAACAAAGGAATGTTCATTAAACTGGATATGTCCAAGGCTTATGATAGGGTGGAGTGGGGCTTCCTGTCAAAGATGTTGGCAGCCTTTGGTTTCTCTCATGACTGGATAGATTGGGTCATGAGTTGTATTTCTACGCCTTCTTATTCTGTTCTAATCAAGGGGCTTCCCTCGCCACCTTTTAGAGCCACCTGGGGTCTTCGCCAAGGGGACCCTTGCTCTCCCTATCTCTTCCTCATCTTGAGGAGAAGACATCAAGGTCTGATAACAGGTATCAAGGTGGGTGAGGAAGTTTTGACTCACTTACAGTTTGTGGATGATACTGGACTGGTTGGAGTGGCCAGTCTCAAGGAAGCAATAGGAATCAGAGATACTCTAAATGTCTACCTCAGGGCCTCAAAAAAAGTCATCAATGATAAAAAAAATCCAAAGTGGTCTTCTTCAATCTTGACCAAAGGTTACAGGACAGAGTTATAGAGATCTTGGGATTCACTAGGACCTTTCTTCCAGTAGTTTACTTGGGGGTTCCTTTGCATTTCAAAAAATTGAAAATAGATATCTGGAAGGATCTTTTGGATGGCATCAAAGATAGAATGAATCATTGGTCTCATAAATTGTTAAGCTATGGGGGCCGATTAAAATTCTTATAGTCAGTTATTTAGGCCATGCCAATATATAAATTCTCCATCCTGGCTGCCCCAAATTCTATTTGGAAAGAGCTGGACAAAATGGCTCGAATATTTTTATGGGAAGGTGCAAAAGGGGAGAAGAAATGGGCCTTGGTTGGCTGGGATAAAGTTACCCAGCCCAAGGAAAAAGGAGGGCTAGGACTAAGAAGCTCCAAGCTTAACAACAAAGCTTTGGCTGGAAAACTGTATTGGAGGTGGATTTCCCAGCCAACATCCTTGTTTAGTAGAATCCTTTCCAGTAAATACTTGGGACACGTTCACCCCAATGAAGTGGGCTGCTTCCCTATGGATGGTAATGGATCCTTAGTATGGCAGACTCTCAAGCTTGGATCTTAGGTTATTAAAGACCAATTGTTTTGGAAAGTGGGGAGAGGGGAGAAGGCCCTTTTTTGGACTGATTCTTGGGACTAGCACCCACCCATCATTGATGAGTTTCTCGAATTGCAACTGATTAAATATGCCATAGAAGACAAGGGCTAGGTTCAAATTGAGAGTTATTTCAACACCATTCAATTGGGGGAGTACAAGTTCAAGAAGTTTAAGCAGTTGGAAGAGTGGCCAATTACAATCCCTTCGGAGCTGGCACCCGTCTTGACCAAAATCCCGACAAAAAGGTTTCTCACTGGGAGAGATGAGGAGGATGAACTAGCTTGGGGCTATGGGAACCTTGGGGTTTATACTATGAAGGAGGGATATGATCAGATCCTCCTAGAGCCTCCCCCACATTTATTTTTGATTCAAGATTGGAGGAAGATATGGCATTCCAAGGGTTGGCCAAAAGTGAACTTCTTTGCCTGGTAGTTTATGCACAATGGAATTCTCACCTTTGACAATCTCAGAAATAGAGGAATCATCGGTCCATATCAATGTGTGTTATGCCAAAATAATGAGGAAACACCTGATCATCTGATGTTTGAGTGCCCCTTCACATGGCAGATTTGGAAGCGTTGGTTCTCTCACTATAAAATCTAGGCTAATGGTGATTTGACTCGGACCAATATTTGGGAAATATGGAAGAGAGGCAGATTTAAATCTAAAGCTCTTCGATTTTGTTAGGAGCTTGGCTTACTTTTCATTTGGTGGTAGGTGTGGTTGGAGAGAAATGCTCATATTTTTTGAGAAACTTTCTCCTTGCTAGAGGGAATTTGGCAAGTCATCTAGAGCAAAGTCATGAAAATGGTTACCATCTATGCTGAGGAGGAAAACCAGGTAGGTCTCGAGCCACTGGAAGAGGGAGTTGTAGAGCAAGAGAGACATGTTAGAGGTAGCTAGAAACCCCCCCCAGAAGGTTGGATCAAAATCAATACTGATGGAGCTGCAAAAGGTAATCCGGGTAGTGCTAGAATTGGAGTAGTGTGCCATGATCATGCTGGGTCCGTGCTCTATTGGGAATTGCAAGGTTTGGGACAAGCCATAAACAATGAAGCAGAAGCCTTTGATATTAAATTTGCTTCCATCTGGGCTATGAAGCAGGGACACAGGAAGATAATTCTCGAGTCTGATTCCCAAATTTTGGTTGGCGCTCTAGACTGCATGAGGAACTTTGCCTCGAAAGCTTGGAGGTTGCGGATTCTGGTCTCTCAAATCAAGGATCTATGGAGGGAATTAGATGATGTGATCCCCGTTTATGTGAGTAGAGATTTAAATAAGGCGGTCGATTTCCTTGCAAATATGGGTGCTGAGAAAGAGGTTGGGGTGCAGCTGCATAGTGACATGCCTATGGAGGATGTAGTGATTAGGCAAGGTCTTGAACGATCCTTGAGGTAATGAGCAAAGTTTTTGCTAAGGGAGGTTTTTGTCGCGATATTGCGACCTGTAGCACCGTCGCAGCCTCTGGTGGGAAGCTGTCGTGATATCACGACAGGTTTCACCGTCGCGGCCTTTGGAGGGAACCTATCGTGATATCGCGACAAGTCATGATTTCATGACTTGTCATGATGTTGCGGACCTCGAAGAGATACTGTCACTATTTCATGACCTGTTGCACTGTCGCGACCTTCAGTGGGAAGTTGTCACGATTTCGTGACCTGTTGCGCCATCGCGGCCTTTGGCTGGAAGCTGCAGCGATTTCATGACACTTTTGGAGCAGCGATGCCAAGGAGGATTATCATCGCGATATCGTGACAATTTTGGTGAACCGGAGCCAAGAGGAAAATCCGTCATGATTTCATGACATTTTTGAAGATTGGAAGCCACAAGGAAAAATCATCGTGATATCGCGATAGTTTTGGACAAATGACACTAAGGGGAAAAACTGTCACAATATCGCAACACTTTTGAAGACTGGGCGCAGTGTGGAAAACTTGTCACGATATCATGACAGTTTTGAGGATTGGGAGTTGAAAGGAAAACTCATCGCGATTTCATGACACTTTTGGCGAACTGGCATCTTGGGGAAAACTCATCGCGATATTGCGATACTTTTGAAGACTGGGCGCAATGTGAAAAACTCGTCGTGATATCGTGACACTTTTGAGGGTTGGGCATCGAAAGGAAAACTCGTCATGATTTCACGACACTTTTGGCGCACAGGAGTCTTGGGGAAAAATCGTCGTGATATCGCAACACTTTTGAAGACTGGGCACCAAGTGGAAAACTTGTCATGATATCGCAACACTTTTTTTGGTTGGGCGCTTAAGAGAAAACTCGTCGTGATTTCACGACTCTTTTGGAGATCAGGAGCCATTTGGAATTCTCGTCACGATTTCATGACACCTTTGGTGATGGGGCCTCGAAGGGAGTTGCTGTCACGATTTCGTGATATTTTTGGTGATCGGGCATCGAGGGATTTGGCTGTCACGATATCGTGACATGTCACGATTTCATGACATGTCATGATTTTGTGACATGTCACATTTTCATGACTTGTGGCTCTGGCGCGACCGAGGTGGGTTTGACTGTCACGATTTCGTGACATGTCGCAATTTCGTGACACGTCGCGTTTTCGCACCCTGTTGTCCTTTGCGCTCTGCGGTGGCACGTGTTGCCTTTTCTTGCTCTGTGCTTGTAATCTTGTTCTCTGCTCTTGGTTGGGATGTGTTCTCTCCCCTTTGTAACTGTTCTTTGTTATAATACAAGTTTTTCATTTTTTCAAAAAAAAAAAATTAATTTCTCATACCCCTAACTTCATACCCCTCACAACATACCCCTAACTTAATACCCCTCAATTCATAACCCTAACTTCATACCACTCACTTCACACTCTAAACCCTAAAACCTAAACCCTAAACCATAAACCCTAAACTCTAAACCCTATACCTTAAACCTTGAAACCCTAAATCCCAAACCCTAAAATCCTAAACTTCTTTAATCAATTTTAAAGTTTCAATTTTTTTTTTTAATTAAAGTTTACAATTAAAAAAATTTATAAAAAAACACTTCTTTAATCAATTAAGGTCTCATACCCCTCACTTCATACCCCTAACTTCATACCTCTCACTTCACACCCTAGACCCTAAACCCTAAACCCTAAAACCCTAAATCCTAAAACCTAAACCCTAAACCCTAAACACTAAAACCCCAAACCCTAAACCCTAAGCCCTAAACCCTAAATCCTAAAAACCTAAACCCTAAACCTTAAGGCCTTAATTGATTAAAGTTAGGGGTATGAAGTTAGGTGTTTGACACATTAATTGATTAAAGAATTGGTTTTTCTAAGTATTCAATTAGTGAGGGATATGAAGTGAGCAGTACAAAGTGAGTAGTATGAAGCTAGGGGTATGAATAAAGTGGTATGAAGTTAGAGGTGTGAAGTGAGGGGTATGAAGAAACATTGATTTTTTTTTTTTTAAACATTTTTTTTTTTTTCTAAATTTTTTGAAAAAAATTTAATTTGATTAAAGTTTTGATTTTTTTATTTTTATAAGGTTAAAATATTAATGTGTCATATCCCTTTCTTCATACCCCTTTCTTCATATCCCTTAATTCATACCCCTAACTAATTTAATACTTAAAAAAAACCACTTCTTTAATCAATTAAGGTATCATACCCCTAACTTCATTTACTTCATACCCCTTTCTTCATACCCCTAAATTCACACCCCTTACTTCATACCCCTCACTATCTAACTTCATACCCCTAACTAATTAAAAACTTAAAAAAAACCACTTCTTTAATCAATTAATGTCTCATACCCCTAACTTCATACCCTTAACTAATTGAATACTTACAAAAACCACTTCTTTATCTAAACCCTAAATCCTGGAGTTAAGGGTATGAGACATTAATCGATTAAATAAGTGATTTTTTAAAGTATTCAATTCATTACGGGTATGAAGTTAGGGGTATGAGACATTAATTGATTAAATAATTGGTTTTTGTAAGTATTCAATTAGTGAGGGGTATGAAGTTAGTGGTATGAAGAAAGGGGTACGAAGTTGAAGTGAGGGTATGATTTGAATTTTCTAAAGTTTTTTGAAAAATTGACCTTCCAACGTTTTTTTTTTTTTTTTTTAAGTTCAAAAAATTAAATTGAAATTAAAATTTTCAAGTTCCTAAGAATAAAAAGAAAAAAATTAAAGTTAAAATTAAAATTTTAAAGTTCCTAATTTTTTTCTTAGTTAAAGTTTACAATTAAAAAAACTTAAAATAAAAATTAAAAATTAAAATTAAAAAAAAAACACATCTTTAATAAATTAATGTCTCATACCCCTAACTTCATACCCGTCACTTCATACCCCTAACTTAATAGCCCTCAATTAATACCCCTCTATTCATACACCTAACTTCATACCCCTCACTTCACACCCTAAACCCCCTAAAACCTAAACCCTAAACCCTAAAATCCTAAAATTCTTTAATCAATTTTAAAGTTTCATTTTTTTTTAATTAAAGTTTACAATAAAAAAAACACTTATTTAATCAATTAAGGTCTCATACCCCACACTTCATACCCCTCACTTCATACCCCTCACTTCACACCCTAGACCCTAAACCCTAAACCCTAAAACCTAAACCCTAAACCCTAAAACCCCAAACCCTAAACCCTAAGCTCTAAACCCTAAATCCTAAATCCCTAAACCCTAAACCCTAAGGCCTTAATTGAATAAATTTAGGAGTATGAAGTTAGGTGTATGATTAAAGAATTGGTTTTTCTAAGTATTCAATTAGTGAGGGGTATGAAGTGAGCGATATGAAGTGAGGGGTATGAAGTTAGGGGTATGAAGAAAGTGGTACAAATTTAGAGGTGTGAAGTGAGGGGTATGAAGAAACATTGATTTTTTTTTTTTAAAACATTGATTGTTTTTTTCTAAAGCTTTTGAAAAAACATTGATTTTTTTTTTAATTTTCTAAAGTTTTTGAAAAAAAATAATTTTCTTAACATTTTTATTTTTTTATTTTTTTAAGGTTAAAAAATTAATGTCTCATATCTCTTTCTTCATACCCATTTCTTCATATCTCTCACTTCATACCCCTAACTAATTTAATACTTACAAAAACCACTTCTTTAATCAATTAAGGTCTCATACCCCTAACTTCATTCACTTCATACCTCTTTCTTCATACCCCTTACTTCATACCCTACACTAAATACCTCTAACTTCATACCCCTAACTTCATACTCCTAACTAATTAAATACTTATAAAAAAAACTTATTCAATCAATTAATGTCTCATACCCCTAACTTCATACCCTTAACTAATTAAATGCTTACAAAAACCACTTCTTTAACTAAACCTTAAATCCTGGAGTTAGGGGTATGAGACATTAATTGATTAAAGAAGTGATTTTTTTAAGTATTCAATTAGTTACAGGTATGAAGTTAGGGGTATGATACATTAATTGATTAAAGAATTGGTATTTGTAAGTATTCAATTAGTGAGGGGTTGAAGTTAGTGGTACAAAGAAAGGGGTGTGAAGTTAGGGGTGTGAAGTGAGGGGTATGAAGTTAGTGGTATGAAGTTAGTGGTATGAAGAAAGGGGTGTGAAGTTAGGGGTGTGAAGTGAGGGGTATGAAGAAGCATTGATATATTTTTTTTTGAAAATAAACATTTATTTTTTTGGATTTTTTAAGGTTTTGGAAAAAAAATTGATTTTCCAACATTTTGATTTTTTTTATTTTTTTTATAAGTTTAAAAATAAAATTAAAATTAAAATTTTAAAGTTCCTAAGAAAAAAAAATTAAAGTTAAAATCAAAATTTTAAAGTTCCTAATTTTTAAAATCAAAACACTTCATACCCCTAACTTCATAACCCTCACTTCATACCCTAGACCCTAAAACCTAAACACTAAAACCCTAAAACCTAAAATCTAAACCCTAAAACCTAAACCCTAAAACCCCAAATCCTAAGCCCTAAACCCTAAATCCTAAAACCCTAAACCCTAAACCCTAAGGCTTTAATTGAATAAATTTCGGGGTATGAAGTTAGGTGTATGAGACATTAATTGATTAAAGAATTCGTTTTTCTAAGTATTCAATTAGTGAGGAGTATGAAATGAGTGGTATGAAGTGAGGGGTACGAAGTTAGGGGTATGAATAAAGTGGCATGATGTTAGAGGTTTGAAGTGAGGGGTATTAAGAAACATTGATTTTTTTTTAATTTTCTAAAGATTTTGAAAAAAACATTGATTTTTTTTATTTTCTAAAGTTTTTGAAAAATTTTAATTTTCTTAACGTTTTGATCAGGGTTATGCATAAGGGGTTGGCCCCGAAATCCATTTATAAAATCAAGGTGAATTATCTTGGAATATTGGAAAAATTTGTAGAAGTTAAAATTAAAGTTACTAAGAAAAAAAGAAAAAAAAAGTTAAAATTAAAATTTTAAAGTTCCTAATTATTTTTTTAATTAAAGTTTACAATTAGAAAAAAAAAACTTCTTTAATAAATTAAGGTCTCATACCCCTAACTTCATACCCCTCATTTCATACCCCTAACTTCATACCCCTAACGTCATACCCCTCAATTCATACCCCTCACTTCAAACCCCTTTCTTCATACCCCTCTCTTCATACCCATAACTTTAATCAGTTAAGGTCTCATAACCCTAACTTCATACCCCTCACTTCACACCCCTTTCTTCATACACCCCACTTCATACCCATTTCTTAATGCCCCTTTCCTCATACCTCTAAATTCATGTCCTTAACTTCATACATCTTTCTTCATACATATTTCTTCATACCCCCTAACTTCATACCCCTAAATTCATACCCCTAACTTCATACTCTAACTTCATACCCCTTTCTTCATTCCCCTTTCTTCATACCCCTCACTAAATACCCCTCACTTCATACCCATAAGTAATTGAATACTTACAAAAACCACTTCTTTAATCAATTAATGTCTCATATCTCTTTCTTCATACCCTTCACTTCATACCCCTTTCTTTATACCCCTCACTTCATACCCCTAACTAATTGAATATTTACAAAAACCACTTCTTTAATCAATTAAGGTCTCATACCCCTTACTTCATACCCCTAATTTCATTCACTTCATACCCCTTTCTTCATACCCCTAACTTCATACCCCTTTATTCATACCTCTAACTTCATACCCCTAAGTGATTGAATACTTACAAAAACCACTTCTTTAATCAATTAATGTCTCATATCCATTTTTTCGTACCCCTCACTCCATACCCCTTTCTTCAAATCCCTCACTTCATACCCATAACTAATTTAGTACTTACAAAAACCACTTTTTTAATCAATGAAGGTCTCATACCCTTAACTTCATTCACTTCATACACATTTCTTCATACCCTTAAATTCACACCCCTTACTTCATACCCCTCACTAAATACCTCTAACTTCATATCGCTAACTAATTAAATACTTACAAAAACCACTTATTTAATCAATTAATGTCTCATACCCCTAAATTCATACCCTTAACCAATTGAATACTTATGAAAACTACTTCTTTAACTAAACTCTAAATCCTAGAGTTAGGGGTATGAGACATTAATTGATTAAAGAAGTGGTTTTTTTAAGTATTCAATTAGTTAGGGGTATGAGACATTAATTGATTAAAGAATTGGTTTTTGTAAGTATTCAATTAGTGAGGGGTATGAAGTTAGTGGTATGAAGAAAGGGGTGTGAAGTGAGGGGTATGAAGTTAGTGGTATGAAGAAAGGATTGTGAATAAATGGGTGTGAAGTTAGGGGTATGAAGAAACATTGATATTTTTTTTTTGAAAATAAACATTTATTTTTTTTTATTTTCTAAAGTTTTTGAAAAAAAAATTATTTTCCAACGTTTTGATTATTTTTCTTTTTTTTCTAAGTTTAAAAAATAAAATTGAAATTAAAATTTTAAATTTCCTAAGAAAAAAAAGAAAAAAAATTAAAAATAAAATTGAAATTTCCAATTTTTTTTCTTAATTAAACTTTACAATTAAAAAAATTGAAAATTAAAAAAAAATCACTTCTTTAATCAATTAATGTCTCATACCCCTAACTTCATACCCCTCACTTAATACCCCTCAATTCATACCCCTAACTTCATACCGCTCACTTCACACCCTAAACCCTAAACCCTTACACCATTAAACCCTAAACCCTAAACCTTAAACTTTGAAACCCTAAACACTAAACCCTAAAATCCTAAACTTCTTTAATCAATTTAAAATTTCCAATTTTTTTAAATTAAAGTTTACCATTAAAAATATTATAAAAAACACTTCTTTAATCAATTAAGGTCTCATACCCCTCACTTCATACCCCTCACTTCACACTCTAGACCCTAAACCCTAAAACCTAAAACCCTAAACCCTAAAACCTAAACCCTAAACCCTAAAACCCCAAACCCTAAGCCTTAAAACCTAAATCCTAAAACCCTAAACCCTAAAGCCTAAATCCCCTTAACTTCATACCTCTTTCTTCATACCCCCTAACTTCATACCCATTTATTCATACCCCTAACTTCATACCCCTTTATTCATACTCCTTTCTTCATACCCCTCACTAAATACCCCTAACTTCATACCCCTTTATTCATTCCACTTTCTTCATACCCCTCACTAAATACCCCTTACTTCATATCCCTCACTAAATACCCCTTTTTAAGTAATTGAATACTTGAATACTTAATTGATTAAAAAACACTTCTTTAATCAATTAATGTCTCATATCTCTTTCTTCATACCCTTCACTTCATACCCTTTTCATCATACCCCTCACTTCATACCCATCACTTCATACCCCTTTCTTCATACCCCTAACTAATTAAATACTTACAAAAACCACTTCTTTAATCAATTAAGGTCTCATACCCCTCACTTTATACCCCTAACTTCATTCACTTCATACCCCTAACTTCATACCCCTAAGTAATTGAATACTTACAAAAACCACTTATTTAATCAATTAATGTCTCATATCTATTTCTTCATACCCCTCACTTCATACCCCTTTCTTCATATCCCTCACTTCATACCCCTAACTAATTTAGTACTTACAAAAACCACTTTTTTAATCAATGAAGGTCCCATACCCTTAGCTTCATTCATTTCATACACCTTTATTCATACCCCTAAATTCATACCCCTTACTTCATACCCCTCACTTCATACCTCTAACTTCATACCCCTAACTAATTAAATACTTACAAAAACCACTTCTTTAATCAATTAATGTCTCATACCCCTAACTTCATACCCTTAACCAGTTGAAAACTTACAAAAATCCCTTTTTTAACTAAACTCTAAATCCCGAAGTAAGGGGTATGATAAATTAATTGATTAAAGAAGTTATTTTTTTAAGTATTCAATTTTTTAGGGGTATGAAGTTAGGGGTATGAGACATTAATTGATTAAATAATTGGTTTTTGTAAGTATTCAATTAGTGAGGGGTATGAAGTTAGTGGTATGAAGAAATGGGTGTGAAGTGAGGGGTATGAAGTTAGTGGTATGAAAAAAGGGGTGTGAATTTAGGGGTATGAAGAAACATTGATTTTTTTTTTTTGAAAATAAACATTATTTTTTTTAGATTTTCTAAAATTTTTGAAAAAATTTGATTTTCCAAATTTTTGATTTTTTTTCTTTTTTTTTCTAAGTTTAAAAATTAAATTAAAATTAAAATTTTAAAGTTCCTAAGAAAAAAAAATTAAGTTAAAATTAAAATTTTAAAGTTCCAATTTTTTTTTTTAATTAAAGTTTACAATTAAAAAAATTAAAATTAAAAAAAATCACTTCTTTAATCAATTAAGGTCTCATACCCCTAACTTCAAACCCCTCACAACATACCCCTAACTTAATACCCCTCAATTCATACCCCTAACTTCCCTAAACCCTAAACCCTAAACCCTAAATCCTAAACCCTAAACCCTAAAACCTAAACCATAAACCCCAAACCCTAAACCCTAAACCCTAAACCTTAAACCTTGAAACCCTAAACCCTAAAATCCTAAACTTCTTTAATCAATTTTAAAGTTCCAATTTTTTTAAATTAAAGTTTACAATTAAAAAAAATTATAAAAAAAAACACTTCTTTAATCAATTAAGGTATCATACCCCTCACTTCATACCTCTCACTTCACACCCTAGATCATAAACCCTAAACCTTAAAACCCTAAATCCTAAACCCTAAACCCCTAAACCCTAAAACCCTAAACCCTAAACTCTAAAGCCTAAACCCTAAATCCTAAAACCCTAAATCCTAAACCCTAAGGCCTTAATTGAATAAAGTTAGGGGTATGAGAAATTAATTGATTAAAGAATGGGCTTTTCTAATTATTCAATTAGTGAGGGATATGAAGTAAACGGTACGAAGTGAGGGTTATGAAGTTATGGGTATGAAGAAAGTGGTATGAAGTTAGAGGTGTGAAGTGAGGGGTATGAAGAAACATTGATTTTTTTTTATTTTCTAAAGTTTTTGAAAAAAATTTAATTTTCTTAACGTTTTGATTTTTTTTTTATTTTTTTAAGGCTAAAATATTAATGTTTCATATCCCTTTCTTCATATCCCTCAATTCATACCCCTAACTAATTTAATACTTACAAAAACCACTTCTTTAATCAATTAAGGTCTCATAACCCTAACTTCATTTACTTCATACCCTTTTCTTCATACCCCTAAATTCACACCCCTTACTTCATACCCCTCACTAAATAACTCTAAATTCACACCCTTAACTAATTAAATACTTTAAAAAATCACTTCTTTAATCAATTAATGTCTCATACCACTAACTTCATACCTTAACTAATTGAATACTTACAAAAACTACTTCTTTAACTAAACCCTAAACCCTGAAGTTAGGGGTATGAGACACTAATTGATTAAAGAAGTGATTTTTTTAAGAATTCAATTCGTTAGGGGTATGAGACATTAATTGATTAAATAATTGTTTTTCGTAAGTATTCAATTAGTGAGGGGTTGAAGTTAAAGGTATGAAGAAAGGGGTATGAAGTTAGGAGTGTGAAGTGAGGGTATGATTTGGATTTTCTAAAGTTTTTGAAAAAAAATTGACTTTCCAACGTTTTGATTTTTTTTTGCAAGTTTAAAAAATTAAATTAAAATTAAAATTTTAAAGTTCCTAAGAATAAAAATGAAAACAAACTAAAGTTAAAATTAAAATTTTAAAGTTCCTAATTTTTTTCTTAGTTAAAGTTTAAAATTAAAAAAACTTAAAATATAAAAGAATTAAAATTAAAATTAAAACACTTCTTTAATCAATTAATGTCTCATACCCCTAACATCATACCCCTCACTTCATACCCCTAATTTAATACCCCTCAATTCATACCCCTAACTTCATACTGCTCACTTCACACCCTAAACTCTAAACCCTAAAACCTAAACCCTAAACCCTTAAACCCTAAACCCTAAACTTTAAACCTTGAAACCTTAAACCCTAAAATCCTAAACTTCTTTAATCAATTTTAAAGTTCCATTTTTTTAATTAAAGTTTACAAAATTTATGCCTCCTAGAAGTTTCCCTGCAAAAGTGCACCTCTACAATCGATCAACTGCACACATGATGATCGATTACACACATGATGATCGACTACAAGCATGACGATTGTCATGCTTGCTGTCGATCATCATGTGTGCAGTTGATCATCATGTGTGTAGTTGGTCGTCATGTGTGCAACCGATCAGTTGCACAAATGCAATTTTGTGAGGAAACTTCTAGGAGGCATAACTTTTGATCCGGAACTTCGTTTTCAATTTTTTTTAAAACTAACTAGCTCGATGATATATACTCAAAAAACATATTGAAATCCTTAAAAAATCATCTAAAACTAATCGACATGTTTGTAACCGATCGATTGTATAGGTTTTAATTGATTGCAGACATGTTGATTGGTTTCAAATAGTTTTTTGACAATTTTAATAAGTCTTTTCTTTATATCTCATCAAACTAGGTGGTTTAAAAATATATATATTTTGAAAACGGAGCTCCCGATCAAAATTTATGCCTCCTAGAAGTTTCCCTACAAAAGTGCACCTCTGCAACCGATCGGTTGCACACATGATGATCGTCATGCCTACAGCTAATCATCATGCCTGCAACCAATCGTCATGCTTTCATATGAATCGATTGTAGAGGTGCTCTTTTGCAAGGAAACTTCTAGGAGCTTTATATGATCAATTGTAGAGGTGTATCAATTGCCCTAAGTTGATTCATTGTAAAGTTGCAACCGATCGACTTATGTCGATTGATATGTCTCTACAACTGATCAACTTAAGCTAATTGGCATACCTCTGCAACCGATTAGATTATTTTGAGAAGCACTCCTTTACAACCTTGTCAAGTTTGTGGGACCAATCAGTGTCTTCTGATTGATAATACCCTACAACCAGTCAATAAATATGTCGACTAACAATAGGTTTTTCATGGTTTCAAAGCTATTTTTGAGTTAGAGTATTTTAGATGTATGTTTATTGCTACCCCCTATAGTATATATATAGGTAGTACATGAGGCCAATTGGGCAGGAAAAACAAAATCATTTATAATTTGAAGATGATTTAGGCGGGAAAAATAAAATCATTTATAGTTTGAGGTCGACGAATCAAAATAAAAATAGGTTAATTAATATCAACGACGGGCAAATTTACCCAAAAAAAACTTCCACCCCATAAATTTCGAGCAAATGGGCCCTTGTGAAAGGATCCAAAATTAGCCAATTTAAAAATTTAAAAATCCTAAATAGAGCCAATTTATGATATTTCATGCTTATGCATAACCCTAGTTTTGATTTTTTTTTGTTTTCTGAAGGTTAAAAAATTAATGTCTCATATCTCTTTCTTCATATCCCTTTCTTCATATCCCTCACTTCATACCCCTAACTAATTTAATACTTACAAAAACCACTTCTTTAATCAATAAAGGTCTCATACCCCTAACTTCATTCACTTCATACCCCTTTCTTCATACCCCTAAATTCATACCCCTTACTTCATACCCCACACTAAATACCTCTAACTTCATACTCATAACTTCATACCCCTAACTAATTAAATACTTATAAAAACCACTTATTTAATCAATTAATGTCTCATACCCCTAACTTCATACCCTTAACTAATTGAATACTTATAAAAAACACTTCTTTAACTAAACCCTAAATCCTGGAGTTAGAGTATAAGACATTAATTGATTAAAAATGTGATTTTTTAAAGTATTCAATTAGTTAGGGGTATGAAGTTAGGGGTATGAGACATTAATTGATTAAATAATTGGTCTATGTAAGTATTCAATTAGTGACGGGTATGAAGTGAGGTGTTGAAGTTACTGGTATGAAGTTAGGGGTGTGAAGTAAGGGGTATGAAGTTAGTGGTATGAAGTTAGGGGTATAAAGAAAGGAGTAGTATAAAGAAAGAAGCATTGATATATATATTTTTTCAAAATAAATATTATTTTTTTTGTATTTTCTAAAGTTTTTGAAATAAATTTGATTTTCCAACGTTCTGATTTTTTTCTTTTTTTTCTAAGTTTAAAAAATTAAATTTAAATTAAAATTATAAGGTTCCTAAGAAAAAAAATAAAGTTAAAATTAAAATTTTAAAGTTCCTAATTTTTTTTTTAATTAAAGTTTACAATTAAAAAAATTAAAATTAAAAAAAAAAAACACTTCTTTAATCAATTAATGTCTCATACCCATCACTTCATACCCCTAACTTAATACCCCTCAATTCATACCCCTAACTTCATACCGGTCACTTCACACCCTAAACACTAAAACCTAAACCCTAAACCCTAAACCCTTAAACCCTAAACCTTAAACCTTGAAACCCTAAACCCTAAAATCCTAAACTTCTTTAATCAATTTTAAAGATCCAATTTTTTTATTTAAAGTTTACGATTAAAAAAATATTTCTTTAATCAATTAAGGTCTCATACCCCTCAGTTCATACCCCTCACTTCACACCCTAGAACCTAAACCCTAAACCCTAAAACCTAAACCCTAAACCTTAAAACCACAAACCCTAAGCCCTAAACCCTAAATCCTAAAACCTAAACCCTAAACCCTATTACCTTAATTGAATAAAAATAGGGGTATGAAGTTAGGTGTATGAGACATTAATTGATTAAAGAATTGGTTTTTCTAAGTATTCAATTAGTAAGGAGTATGAAGTGAGCTGTATGAAATGAGGGGTATGAAGTTAGGGGTATGAAGTTAGTGATATGAAGTTAGAGGTGTGAAGTGAAGGGTATGAAGAAACATTGATTTCTTTTTGAAATAAAAATTAGCACACCTCTGCAACCGATCAACTTATATTGAGAAGCACTCCTTTGCAACCTTGTCAAGTTTATGGGACCAATTAGTGTCTTCTGATTGATAATACCCTACAACCAGTTGACAAATATGTTGATTAATAATAGGTTTTTCGTGGTTTCAAAGCTATTTTTGAGTTAGAGTATTTTAGATGTATGTTTATTGCTACCCCCTATATTATATATACATGTAGTACATGAGGCAAATTGGGTGGGAAAAGCAAAATTATTTATAATTTGAGGGAGATTTAGGCGGGAAAAATAAAATCATTTATAGTTTGAGGTTAGCGAATTAAAATAAAAATAGGTTAATTATTATCAACGACAGACGAATTAAGGTCTCATACCTGTCACTTCATACCCCTCACTTCATACTCTAGACCCTAAACCCTAAAACCTAAAACCCTAAACCCTAAAACCTAAACCCTAAACCCTAAAACCCCAAACCCTAAGCCTTAAAACCTAAATCCTAAAACCCTAAACCCTAAATCCTAAATCCCCTTAACTTCATACCTCTTTCTTCATACCCCCTAACTTCATACCCATTTATTCATACCCCTAACTTCATACCCCTTTATTCATTCTACTTTCTTCATACCCCTCTCTAAATACCCCTAACTTCATACCCCTTTATTCATTCCACTTTCTTCATACCCCTCACTAAATACCCCTTACTTCATATCCCTCACTAAATACCCCTTTTTAAGTAATTGAATACTTGAATACTTAATTGATTAAAAAACACTTCTTTAATCAATTAATATCTCATATCTCTTTCTTCATACCCTTCACTTCATACCCTTTTCTTCATACCCCTCACTTCATACCCCTCACTTCATACCCCTTTCTTCATACCCCTAACTAATTGAATACTTACAAAAACCACTTCTTTAATCAATTAAGGTCTCATACCCCTCACTTTATACCCCTAACTTCATTCACTTCATACCCCTTTATTCATACCCCTAACTTCATACCCCTAAGTAATTGAATACTTACAAAAACCACTTATTTAATCAATTAATGTCTCATATCTCTTTCTTCATACCCCTCACTTCATACCCCTTTCTTCATATCCCTCACTTCATACCCCTAACTAATTTAGTACTTACAAAAACCACTTATTTAATCAATGAAGGTCTCATACCCTTAACTTCATTCACTTCATACACCTTTATTCATACCCCTAAATTCACACCCCTTACTTCATACCCCTCACTAAATACCTCTAACTTCATACCCCTAACTAATTAAATACTTACAAAAACCACTTCTTTAATCAATTAATGTCTCATACCCCTAACTTCATACACTTAACCAATTGAATACTTACAAAAATCACTTATTTAACTAAACTCTAAATCCCGGAGTTAGGGGTATGATAAATTAATTGATTAAAGAAGGTATTTTTTTAAGTATTCAATTTGTTAGGGGTATGAAGTTAGGGGTATGAGACATTAATTGATTAAAGAATTGGTTTTTGTAAGTATTCAATTAGTGAGGGGTATGAAGTTAGTGGTATGAAGAAAGGGGTGTGAAGTGAGGGGTATGAAGTTAGTGGTATGAAGAAAGAGGTGTGAAGTTAGGGGTATGAAGAAACATTGATTTTTTTTTTTTGAAAATAAACATTATTTTTTTTGGATTTTTAATTTAAAAAATTATTTTCCAAATTTTTGATTTTTTTTTTTTTTTCTAAGTTTAAAAAATTAAATTAAAATTAAAATTTTAAAGTTCCTAAGAAAAAAAGGAAAAAAAATTAAATTAAAATTGAAATTTTGAACTTCCAAATTTTTTTCTTAATTAAAGTTTACAATTAAAAAAATTTAAAATTAAAAAAAAAATCATCTCTTTAATCAATTAATGTCTCATACCCCTAACTTCATACCCCTCACAACATACCCCTAACTTAATACCCCTCAATTCATACCCCTAACTTCATACCGCTTAAACCCTAAGCCCTAAACCCTAAATCCTAAACCCTAAACCCTAAAACCTAAACCATAAACCATAAACCCTTAAACCCTAAACCCTAAAACCTAAACCTTAAACCTTGAAACCCTAAACCCCAAAATCCTAAATTTCTTTAATCAATTTTAAAGTTCCAATTTTTTTTAATTAAATTTTACAATTAAAAAAAATTATAAAAAAAAGACTTCTTTAATCAATTAAGGTCTCATACCCCTCACTTCATATCCCTCACTTCATACCTCTCACTTCACACCCTAGATCCATAAACCCTAAACCCTAAAACCCTAAATCCTAAACCCTAAACCCTAAACCCTAAAACCCTAAGCCCTAAACCCTAAATCCTAAAACCCTAAACCCTAAACCCTAAGGCCTTAATTGAATAAAGTTAGGGGAGAAGAGGGTATGAGAAATTAATTGATTAAAGAATGGGTTTTTCTAAGTATTCAATTAGTGAGGGATATGAAGTAAGCGGTACAAAGTGAGGGGTATTAAGAAAGTGGTATGAAGTTAGAGGTGTGAAGTGAGGGGTATGAAGAAAGATTAATTTTTTTTGATAAAAAAATGATTTTTTTTACTTTCTAAAGTTTTTGAATTTTTCTTAATATTCTTAATGTTTTAATTTTTTTATTTTTTTAAGGTTAAAATATTAATGTCTCATATCCCTTTCTTCATGCCCTTTTCTTCATATCCCTCAATTCATACTCCTAACTAATTTAATACTTACAAAAACCACTTCTTTAATCAATTAAGGTCTCATAACCCTAACTTCATTTACTTCATACCCTTTTCTTCATACCCCTAAATTCACACCCCTTACTTCATACCCCTCACTAAATAACTCTAACTTCATACACCTAACTAATTAAATACTTTAAAAAATCACTTCTTTAATCAATTAATGTCTCATACCCCTAACTAATTGAATACTTACAAAAACCACTTCTTTAACTAAACCCTAAACCTTGAAGTTAGGGGTATGAGACACTAATTGATTAAAGAAGTGATTTTGTAACTATTCAATTCATTAGGGGTATCAAGTTAGGGGTATGAGACATTAATTTATTAAATAATTGGTTTTTGTAAGTATTCAATTAGTGAGGGGTTGAAGTTAGAGGTATGAAGAAAGGGGTATGAAGTTAGGAGTGTGAAGTAAGGGTATGATTTGAATTTTCTAAAGTTTTTGAAAAAAATTGACTTTCCAACATTTTGATTTTTTTTTTGTAAGTTTAAAAAATTAAATTAAAATTAAAATTTTAAAGTTCCTAAGAATAAAAAGAAAAAAAAACTAAAGTTAAAATTAAATTTTAAAGTTCCTAATTTTTTTCTTAGTTAAAGTTTATAATTAAAAAAACTTAAAAAAAAATTAAATTAAATTAAAAAAAAACACTTCTTTAATCAATTAATGTCTCATACCCATAACTTCATACCCCTCACTTCATACCCCTAACTTAATACCCCTCATTTCATACCCCTCAATTCATATCCCTAAATTCATACCGCTCACTTCACACCCTAAACCCTAAACCCTAAAACCTAAACCCTAAACCCTTAAACCCTAAACCCTAAACTTTAAACCTTGAAAACCTAAACCCTAAAATCCTAAACTTATTTAATCAATTTTAAGGTTCCATTTTTTTTAATTAAAGTTTACAAAATTTATGCCTCCTAGAAGTTTCCCTACAAAAGTGCACCTCTCCAACCGATCGGCTGCCCACATGATGATCGGTTGCACACATGATGATCAACTGTAAGCATGATGATTGTCATGCTTGCAGTCGATCATCATGTGTGCAATTGGTCGTCATGTGTGCAGTCGGTCGTCATGTGTGCAACCGATCAGTTGCAGAGGTGCAATTTTGCGAGGAAACTTCTAGGAGGCATAACTTTTGATCCGAAGCTCTGTTTTTAATTTTTTTTAAAACCACCTAGCTCGATGATAGATACTCAAAAAACATATTAAAATCCTCAAAAAACCATCTAAAACTAATCGACATATCTGTAACCGATCAATTGTATAGGTTTCAGTTGATTGTAGACATGTTGATTGGTTTCAAATAGTTTTTTGAGGATTTTAATAAGTTTTTTGTTTAGATCTCATCAAGCTAGGTGGTTTTAAAAAAAAAATTGAAAACGGAGCTCTCGATCAAAATTTATGCCTCCTAGAAGTTTCCCTACAAAAGTGCACCTCTGCAACCGATCGGTTGCACACATGATGATCGTCATGCCTACAGCTAATCATCATGCCTGCAACCAATCGTCATGCATTCATCTGAATCGATTGTAGAGGTGCTCTTTTGCAGGGAACCTTCTAGGAGCTCTAGATGATCAGTTGTAGAGGTGTATCAATTGACCTAAGTTGATTAATTGTAAAGTTGCAACCGATCGACTTATGTTGATTGATACGTCTTTGTAACCGATCAACTTAAGCTAATTGGCACACCTCTGCAACCGATCAAATTATGTTGAGAAGCACTCCTGTGCAACCTTGTCAAGTTTTTAGGACCAATCGGTGTCTTCTGATTGATAATACCCTACAACCAATCGATAAATATGTCGACTAACAATAGGTTTTTCATGGTTTCAGAGCTATTTTTGAGTTAGAGTATTTTAGATGTATGTTTATCGCTACCCCCTATAGTATATATATAGGTAGTATATGAGGCGAATTGGGCGGGAAAAACAAAATCATTTATAATTTGAAGATCGACAAATCAAAATAAAAATAGGTTAATTAATATCAACGACGAGCAAATTTACCCAAAAAAAACTTCCACCCCGTAAATTTCGAGCAAATGGGCCCCTGTGAAAGGATCCAAAATTAGCCAATTTAAAATTTTGAAAATCCTAAATAGAGCCAATTTATGATATTTCATGCTTATGCATAACCCTAGTTTTGATTTTTTTATTTTTTGAAGGTTAAAAATTAATGTCTCATATCTCTTTCTTCATATCCCTTTCTTCATATCCCTCACTTCATACCCCTAACTAGTTTAATACTTACAAAAACCACTTATTTAATCAATAAAGGTCTCATACCCCTAACTTCATTCACTCCCCTTTCTTCATACCCCTAAATTCACACCCCTTACTTCATACTCCACACTAAATACCTCTAACTTCATACCCCTAAATTCATACCTCTAACTAATTAAATACTTATAAAAACCACTTATTTAATCAATTAATGTCTCATACCCCTAACTTCATACCCTTAACTAATTGAATACTTACAAAAAACACTTCTTTAACTAAACCCTAAATCCTAAATTTAGGGGTATGAGACATTAATTGATTAAAAAAGTGATTTTTTAAAGTATTCAATTAGTTAGGGGTATGAAGTTAGGGGTATGAGACATTAATTGATTAAATAATTGGTTTTTGTAAGTATTCAATTAGTGAGGGGTATGAAGTGAGGGGTATGAAGTTAGTGGTATGAAGTTAGGGGTGTGAAGTAAGGGGTATGAAGTTAGTGGTATGAAGTTGGAGGTATAAAGAAAGGAGTAGTATAAAGAAAGAAGCATTGATATATAATTTTGCAAAATAAATATTTATTTTTTTGTATTTTCTAAAGTTTTTGAAAAAAATTTGATTTTCCAACGTTTTGATTTTTTTCTTTTTTTCTAAGTTTAAAATTTTAAATTAAAATTAAAATTATAAGGTTCCTAAGAAAAAAATTAAAGTTAAAATTAAAATTTTAAAGTTCCTAATTTTTTTCTTAATTAAAGTTTACAATTAAAAAAAATTAAAATTAAAAAAAAAAACACTTCTTTAATTAATTAATGTCTCATACCCCTAACTTAATACCCCTCAATTCATACCCCTAACTTAATACCCCTCAATTCATACCCCTAACTTCATACCACTTCACACCCTAAACACTAAACCCTAAACCCTAAACCTTAAACCTTGAGACCCTAAACCCTAAAATCCTAAACTTCTTTAATCAATTTTAAAGTTCCAATTTTTTTAATTAAAGTTTACAATTAAAAAAAATATTTATTTAATCAATTAAGGTCTCATACCCCTCACTTCATACCCCTCACTTCACACCCTAGAACCTAAACCCTAAACCCTAAAACCTAAACCCTAAAACCCTAAACCCTAAAACCCCAAACCCTAAGCCCTAAACCCTAAATCCTAAAACCCTAAACCCTAAACCCTAATACCTTAATTGAATAAAGTTAGGGGTATGAAGTTAGGGGTATGAGACATTAATTGATTAAAGAATTGGTTTTTCTAAGTATTCAATTAGTGAGGGGTATGAAGTGAGTTGTATGAAGTGAGGGGTATGAAGTTAGGGGTATGAAGTTAGTGATATGAAGTTAGAGGTGTGAAGTGAGGGGTATGAAGAAACATTGATTTTTTATGAAAAAAAAATTAGCACACCTCTGCAACCGATCATCTTATATTGAGAATCACTCCTCTGCAACCTTGTCAAGTTTATGGGACCAATCGGTGTCTTCTGATTGATAATACCCTACAACCAATTGACAAATATGTTGACTAACAATAGGTTTTTCATGGTTTTAGAGCTATTTTTGAGTTAGAGTATTTTAGATGTATGTTTATTGCTACCCCCTATAGTATATATACATGTAGTATATGAGGCGAATTGGGTGGGAAAAACAAAATTATTTATAATTTGAGGGTGATTTAGGCAGGAAAAATAAAATCATTTATAGTTTGAGGTTAGCGAATTAAAATAAAAATAGGTTAATTATTATCAACGATGGACGAATATACCCCAAAAAACTTCCACCCCATAAATTTCAGGCGAATGGGCCCCTATGAAAGGATCCAAAATTAGCCAATTTAAAATTTTGAAAATCCTAAATAGAGCCAATTTACGATATTTCACACTTATGCATAACCCTGGTATTGATTTTTTTGTTTTTTTAAGGTTAAAAAATTAATGTCTCATATCTCTTTCTTCATATCCCTCACTTCATACCCCTAACAAATTTAATACTTACAAAAACCACTTTCTTTAATCAATTAAGGTCTCATACCCGTAACTTCATTCACTTCATACCTCTTTCTTCATACCCCTAAATTCATACCCCTTACTTCATACCCCTCACTTCATACCTCTAACTTCATACCCCTAACTAATTAAATACTTATAAAAACCACTTCTTTAATCAATTAATATCTCATACCCCTAACTTCATATCCTTAACTAATTGAATACTTACAAAAACCACTTCTTTAACTAAACCCTAAATCCTGGAGTTAGGGATATGAGACATTAATTGATTAAAGAAGTGATTTTTTAAGTATTCAATTAGTTAAGGGTATGAAGTTAGGGGTATGAGACGTTAATTTATTAAAGAATTGGTCTTTTTAAGTATTCAATTAGTGAGGGGTTGAAGTTAGTGGTATGAAGAAAGGGGTGTGAAGTTAGGGGTATGAAGTTAGTGGTATGAAGTTAGTGGTATGAATAAAGGGGTGTGAAGTGAGGGGTATGAAGAAGCATTGATATATATATATATATATATATATATATATATATATATATATATATATATATAAAATATAAAAAAAAAAAAAAATTTTTTGTTTTTAAAGTTTTGAAAAAATTGATTTTCCACGTTATTTTTTTTTTTTCTAATACAAAATTAAATAAAATAAAATTTAAAGTTCCAACAAAAGCAAAAAAAAAAAAAAATTTTAACAATACAACAAAATTAATAATAATTAACCATTAAAACCTAACAGAGTTAGGAAAAAATTAAGAAGTATTTTTTAAATAAAAAAGGGAACAAAAAACTAAATAAAAGGGAAAAAGGAAGAAAAAGGAAAAGGAAGAAGCGGGGCTTATTTTTAAAATAAACATTTATTTTTTGGATTTTCTAAAGTTTTTGAAAAAAAATTGATTTTCCAACATTTTGATTTTTTTTCTTTTTTTCTAAGTATACAAAATTAAATTAAAATTAAAATTTTAAAGTTCCTAATTATTTTCTTAATTAAAGTTTACAATTAAAAAAAAAAACACTTATTCAATCAATTAATGTCTCATACCCCTAAATTCATACCCCTCAATTCATAACCCTAACTTAATACCCCTCAATTCATACCCCTAACTTCATACCGCTCACTTCACACCCTAAACCCTAAAACCCAAACCCTAAAACCTAAACCCTTAAACCCTAAACCCTAAACCTTAAACCTTGAAACCCTAAACCCTAAACCCTAAACCCTAAATCCTAAAATCCTAAACTTCTTTAATCAATTTTAAAGTTCTAATTTTTTTTAATTAAAGTTTACAATTTAAAAAATTAATAAAAAACACTTCTTTAATCAATTAAGGTCTCATACCTCTCACTTCACACCCCTAGAACCTAAACCCTAAACCCTAAAACCCTAAACCCTAAAACCCCAAACCCTAAGCCCTAAACCCTAAACCCTAAGACCTTAATTGAATAAAGTTAAGGTTATGAAGTTAGATGTATGAGACATTAATTGATTAAAGAATTGGTTTTTTCTAAGTATTCAATTAGTGAGGAGTATGAAGTGAGAGGTATGAAGTGAGGGGTATGAAGAAAGTGGTATGAAGTTAGAGGTGTGAAGTGAGGGGTATGAAGAAACATTGATTATTTTTTGAAAAAAAATGATTTTTTTTTTATTTTCTAAAGTTTTTGAAAAAAAAATAATTTTTTGAACGTTTTGATTTTTTTGTTTTTTTAAGGTTAAAAAATTTAAATTTAAATTTAAATTTTAAAGTTCTTAAGAAATAAATAAATAAATTTAAAATTATAATTTTAAAGTTCCTAATTATTTTTTAATTAAAGTTTACAATTAAAAAAAAACACTTCTTTAATCAATTAACGTCTGATACCCCTAACTTCATACCCCTTTCTTAATACCCCTTTATTCCTACACCTTTCTTCATACCCCTAACTTCAAATCCCTTTATTCATACCCCTTTCTTAATACTCCCTATTTTCATACCCCTAACTTCATACATCTTTCTTCATACCCCTCATTCATACCCCTTTATTCATACCTTTTTCTTCATACCCCTCACTAAAAACCCCTCATTTCATACCCCTAAGTAATTGAATACTTAAAAAAACTACTTTAATCAATTAATATCTCATATCCCTTTCTTCATACCCCTCACTTCATACCCCTTTCTTCATGCCCCCTAACTTCATACCCCTAACTTCATACTCCTTTCTTCATACCCCTAACTTCATACCCCTTTCTTCATACCCCTTAATAAATACCCCTCACTTCATACCCCTAAGTAAATGAATACTTACAAAAACCACTTCTTTAACCAATTAATGTCTCATATCTCTTTCTTCATACCCCTCACTTCATACCCCACACTTCATACCCCTCACTTCATACCCCTAAATGCATACCCCTAACTTCATACTCCTTTTTTCATACCCCTCACTAAATACTCCTCACTTCATACCCCTAAGTAATTTAATACTTACAAAAACCACTCCTTTAATTAAATAATGTCTCATATCCCTTACTTCATACCCCTCACTTCATACCCCTTTCTTCATACCCCATTCTTCATACCCCTAACTAATTGAATACTTACAAAAACCACCTCTTTAATCAATTAAGGCCTCATACCCCGCACTTCATACCCCTAACTTCATTCACTTCATACCCCTTTATTCATACCACTTACTTCATACCCCTAAATTCATATCCCTAACTTCATACCCCTTTATTCACACCCCTTTCTTCATACCTCTCACTAAATACCCCTCACTTCATACCCCTAAGTAATTGAATACTTACAAAAACCACTTCTTTAATCAATTAATGTCTCATATCCCTTTATTCATACCCCTCACTTCATACCCATTTCTTCATATCCCTAACTAATTGAATACTTACAAAAACTACTTATTTAATCAATTAAGGTCTCATACCCCTCACTTCATACCCCTAACTTTATTCACTTCATACCCCTTTCTTCATACCCCTAACTTCATACCCCTTAATTCATACCCCTCACTTCATACCCCTAAATTCATACCCCTAACTAATTAAATACTTATAAAAACTACTTCTTTAATCAATTAATATCTTATACCCTAACTTCATACCCCTAAATAATTGAATACTTACAAAAACCACTTCTTTAACTAAACCAACTAAACCTTGAAGTTAGGGGTATGAGACATTAATTGATTAAAGAAGTGGTCTTTATAAGTATTCAATTAGTTAGGAGTATGAAGTTAGGGGTATGAGACATTAATTGATTAAAGAATTGGTTTTTGTAAGTATTCAATTAGTGAGGGGTATGAAGTGAGGGGTATGAAGTGAGGGGTATGAAGTAGGGTATGAAGTTAGGGGTGTGAAGTGAGGGGTATGAAGAAATATTGATTTTTTTTTTAAAAAATGTTTTTTATTTTTTTTAAATTGATTTTTTTGAAAATTAACATTGTTTTTTATCGATTTTCTAACGTTTTTCATACCCCTCACTTCATAGCCCTAACTTCATTCACTTCAGACCCCTAACTTAAGACCCCTAACTTCATACCCCTAATTCATACCCCTAACTTCATACCCCTAAGTAATTGAATAATTACAAAAACCAAATTTTTAATCAATTAATGCCTCATATCCCTTTCTTCATACCCTTCACTTTATACCCCTTTCTTCATATTATTTACATCATACCCCTTTATTCATACCCTTAAATAATTTAATACTTACAAAAACCACTTCTTTAGTCAATTAAGATCTCATACCCCTCACTTCAGATCCCTTTATTCATACTCATAACTTCATACCCCTTACTTCATACCCCTCACTTCATACCCCTAACTTCATATCCACTAACTAATTAAATACTTACAAAAACCACCTCTTTAATCAATTAATGTCTCATACCCCTAACTTCATACCCCTAACTAATTGAATACTTACCAAAACCACTTATTTAACTAAACCCTAAACCCTAAACCTTCAAGTTAAGGGTATGAGACATTAATTGATTAAAGAAGATTTTTTTGTAAGTATTCAATTAGTTAGGGTATGAAGTGAGGGGTATGAAGTTAGGGGTATGAGACATTAATTGATTAAAGAATTGGTTTTTATTGAAGAATATGTGCTTATACTAAGATAGGGGTGAACAATATAAGATAAAACTTTTTGATTTTTAATCCATATGATATCATCAACAATATTGGAGCAATAAACATCACACAAAACATCATACACATGAGAGACATGATTTAATGTGGTTCACCCAAGGTTGGATACTCCATAGAGAAAATATTCCTTATAAAATTTTCTCAAATAAATTCTCTTGGGAATCCTTTCCCTATTATAATATTTATGGACCTCTGTCCAAAGGAGACACCAATCCCTTGATAAAGTTCATGGATCTCTATCTAGAGGACAACTCCTTTCTCCTATGCTTTGGTTGGTGATATTCTATAAGAACTGCTACCTCCACTGCACTGGCTAATTTATATCTATCCATTGAAGACTCCTATACTCACTCAGAATACCTATCCTCACTACCTTTTCTAATGTATCTCTATCCACTAGAGACTCATCCCCTATACTCTATCACCTCCAAATCTTACTCTTTGATCTATCTCAAATCTACACTAAATACAATCCTTCGATCTAGCACAAATCTACTCAATCTATGTCTCTGGTTTGGTACAAACCTATCCTTAAATCTACATCAAACTCTATCCTCAAATCTACACTAAACACAGTCCTTTTATCTAGCACAAATCTACTCAATCTCTATCCTCAAATTTTCACTAAACATAGTCCTTCAGTCTAGCACAAATCTATCCTCAATATTTATCGTCAAGCCTTAACACAAAGCTTGAATTAATCACAAAATCAACTCTATTAGATCTACCCCAAACCTTAACTCAAGGTTTGAACAAATCAATCAATCAACTCTGCTCACAAGTCTTCTAAAAGACTTGTTTCAAATCTGCTCAACAAGTCCTCACTAGAATTTTTCCAATCTCATAGAAAAATATAGAGAATTGTTAGAGAATCCATATGTTTTACACTCACAAACACTCAAAATATTTCTCAAATCAATTTATAATATGGAACAATTTTTTTCACATAACTTGAACTATCACTTCAACACATCCACTTGACTAGGCTCAACCAAATATACTCAACCAATCACTCAATAAAATAATTCTTGCTCACAAACCCTAGTCCAAATATATCAACTCTCACTCAATTATTTCCAACAATGCTTATCAAACAATCTCACATAACAATGATACCCATGATCTTTGCACAAATCCTAGTTCAAGCATATGAAAGCTTTACTCAATATTTCCAACAATGTTTATCAAACAAGGTTTGTAGAATCAATTTTCATTCCAGAAAAACCAAACTCAAAAATGCTTATCAAATAATCCTTTTCACTCCAACTTAGCATTCACAACATTCAAAAATAACTCTCTAGGAATATGTGCCTATACCTTTTTGTTTGATGAATAAAATGACCTCAAAACCTATCTTAAACACAATTGTTTTCTTTGCTAATTTTAATAGTTAGATAACAAAATAGCACACTAACTCTCTCTTAGAAACATTTCTTAATTACAAAAATAATCAAACTCAAATACACCTTATTACTCCTTGAAATTAGAAATCATCAAATCATACATAAAAATAATTAGTCAATTGCTCCTTATAATATCCAACCCTAAATTAATCAACCTCAAAAATTAAAATTTCAAAATAATATTGCTTACCCTTTTATCTCCCTCAAATACTCAATATCCAAATTAATTTAGGCAAAAATAAACTTTATAAACATCAAAAATATTTTATTTTTTTCAACCTTAGCACATCCAAAATAATCAAACAACTAAGATAAATGACATCAGCGCATACCTTTAACACTAGCCAAAAGGCCTCGGTGGATTTTGAATGCAAGACCACTTCCAACCAAGTGCCTTATCGAGGCGCTAGCCCACCACATGGGCTAACTGATTCCACAAGGAAGGTAAGGCACAAACCTCCCTTTATTCATTTCGTTCAGTGTTGCACAAAATAAAAATGCCCTCTCTTCCTTGCAAAATGAACTTGGTGAGATTCGAACCCTACACTCCTTTCCTTCCAAAATACTTAGCCCCATCCACCATTGCCAACTACACTACATAGTTTTGTGCAAGGTAAGAGGGGCCTCACTCCTATTTATTAAACCTTTTTCCACCGAAGACCTTTCAAAACATAAAAAACTCTTTCTCCTTTTTGCGCACAATACTTTGGAGCTTAGGAAATTGATTGATGGTATGTTGGGAGTAAGGCAAAGTTTTTTTCCACCTTTTATACACGAAGGCCTCATGCCATAAAATGTCGATGCTTAAATCAAATTTCAAATTCAATTTTTAATTTAACCTTATAACCCTCTTTAGGGTTATTTAAATTAATATAAATTAATTTATAATTAAATTATAATTTACTTAAATAACTTTGGAAGCTAATTTAATTAATTAATTTATTTATTTATAATAAAATTATATTATTTAATTTAAATTTCTCTTTTTAATATTATAATAAAATATTATAATATTATTTTCTTAGGCCTCTTCTTTCCACTTTGGACCACATCTGACTGCTTGGAAATGGATCTGGCCGTCTTGAAGCGGACTCTCCTTTTTGCACTGATTGCAAAACTGCTTCTCCTTGTACTGCTCACTAAAACTGACTTTTCACATCAATGACCACTCACTCTTGACATCAATGACAACTCATTTATTCAAAATGTCAAACATTTATGAGTATTCAATTAGTGATGGGAATGAAGTGAGGGGTATGAAGTTAGGGGTATGAAGAAAGGGGTATGAAGTTAGGGGTATTAAGAAAGGTGTATGAATTTAGGGGTGTGAAGTGAGGGCTATGAAGAAACATTGATTTTTTTTGGATTTTCTAAAGTTTTTGAAAAATTTTTATTTTCTAAAGTTTTGATTTTATTAAAAAAATTTCTAAGGTTAAAAATTAAAATTAAAATTTTTCAGTTCCTCAAAGAAAAAGAAAAAAAAATTGAAGTTCAAATTAAAATTTTAAAGTTCCTATTTTTTTAAATAAATTTTATTATTAAAAAAATTTAAAATTAAAAAAAATACTTCTTTAATCAATTAAGGTCTCGTACCCCTAACTTCATACCCCTCACTTCATACCCCTAACTTCACACCCCTAACTTCAAACACCTAACTTCATACCCCTCAATTTATACCCCTCACCTCACACCCTAAACCCTAAACCCTAAAACCCTAAACCCTAAACCCTAAAACCTAAAACCTAAACCCGAAAACCTAAAACCCTAAACCCTAAACCCTAAATCCTAAACCCTAAACCCTAAACTCTAAGACCTTAATTGATTAAAGTTAGGGTTGTGAGACATTAATTGATTAAAGAATTGGTTTTTGTAAGTATTCAATTAGTGAGGGATATGAAGTGAGGGGTATGAAGTGAGTGGTATGAAGTTAGGGGTATGAAGAAAGGGATATGAATTTAGGAATATGAAGTTAGGGATGTGGTGAGGGGTATGAAGAAACATTGATTTTTTTCAATTTTCTAAAGTTTTTGAAAAAAATTTGATTTTCTAACGTTTTGATTTTTTTGTTTTTTTTTCTAAGGTTAAAAAATTAAAATTTTAAAGTTCCTAAGAAAAAAAGAAAAAAAATAAAGTTAAAATTAAAATTTTAAAGTTCCTAATGTTTTTTTAATTAAATTTTATAATTAAAAAAAATGCTTCTTTAATCAATTAAGGTCTCATACCTCTAACTTCATAACCCGCACTTCATACCCCTAATTGCATACCCCTAACTTCATACCCCTAAATTCATAACCTTTTCTTCATACCCCTCACTTCATACCCCTTTATTCATACCCCTCTCTTCATACCCCTAACCTTAATAAATTAAGGTTGCATACCCCTAACTTCATACCCCTCACTTCACACCCCTTTCTTCATACCCCTCACTTCATACCGCTTTCTTCATACCCCTAACTTCATACCCATAATCTCATACCCATTTCTTCATACCCCTTTCTTAATACTCCCTAAATTCATACACCTAACTTCATGCCCCTTTATTCATACCCCTTTCTTCATATCCCCCACTAAATACTCCTCATTTCACACCCTCGAGTAATTGAATACTTACAAAAACCACTTCTTTAATCAATTAATGTCTCATATCCTTTTCACCCTATTGGAGCCAAAATTGACTCAACATATTAAACCCTCAATTTTAAATTTTTGGTTTCTATAAATTAGCAAATGTTGTTGGCCCCTATTGCATTTTCATTTGATAAGTTGACCTTCAATGTTTGGTTTATAAACCTAACCTTAACCATAATTGGATTGCTTTTATAAATGTTGTTTTACCCTAAAAGTCTATAAAGGTCAAATTATATAAGCATACATTAAAAATATTAAAACATATAAATATCCTAACTCTTTTAAAGTAAGGTTTATGATCCATTATTTTAATGTGAGCCCTCATTTTTAAAAAATAATCATAACTTATGGTCCTAAGTCAAAATAATAAACCCCTAAGTCCCAAGGTATCTAAAAGTATTAATAAAACATTTTGACCCGAGTTCACCTCTAGCCTAAGTAAAGTTTTAATAAAATCATTTAAGGGGCAAGGTAAGCACCATGGTCTAAAGTCTAAGAACCTAAGGTCTTAAGAAGAATGTTAATTGTTCAAATGTATGCACCCCCTTTCGATTAACTATTGAGCACCTTGAGCAAATCTAGAGGTAGCACCCAAATCCTCCTTAATCGGATGGATGCACTTTAATAAGCCAACCGATAAATAAATTGACTAGGTCAAAAGTAATGGTATAATCAAACATCATAGCCTAAAGTCTCAAATATATGGTTAATATTAAAGGCATGCACCTCCTTTATTAAGTAGACATACAAATCATGCAAATCCAAGGGCAAGGCTTCATCAAGGTAGAATCCAATGGATGCGCTAACTTTGATAAGTCAAACCTCTAAAGCACCATGGTCTAAAGTTTGAAAACCTAAGTATAGTGGTGAATTACTTTAATTAAAGCATTGAGCTATTTCAGAAGATCCAAGGGCAGCGCTCGATTATAATTTAATCGGATGATCGTGCTCTCTTGAAAGTTCATAAAGTTACCATTAAAGGGGTTAAAGGCCGAAGGATTAATTAAAGCTGCTAAGTGAGATTAGTGAGGGTCTAACATGTTAGCTAATTCCCCCCATTTTTTTTTGCTAAATCAAGGATTAAAAATAAGTGCCCCTTGGTAACTAATCTTGCAGGTTGGAAGAAATCAATGGTTGGGACAATCCCCATCAAGATCTGATGGTAGCGCTTGAGTCAAAGTCCAAGTAATTAAACGGTATAAGTATCGGGTAACATAAAGGTAAAACAAGAGTTAATCATGCATTAGCGAGGGTCCTAATACATCACTAATTTTCCCCCTTTTGGCTTTAATCATGGGTTATCAAAATAAAGTAATGCACCCCTTTTGGTTATCAAACTTACAAGTTATAGGAGATTGACGGTCGCGCTTCACCATGATAAAATCTAACAGTTGCACTCTTTTGAAAATTCATAAAGTTACCATCAAAGGGGTTAAATACCTGAGGATAAATTAAAATCACCAAATAAAAGGTCATGAAAAATCCATGACTGCACTTGATCGATAGTTGATCCAACAGATGTGCATTTACCACAAACCACCAAGGTTAGCCAAGGCATTATTTGCACTCATGTTTAAAGCATATGTAGGACCGAGGAACATCAACGAGACACACCTCCACTAGAGATAATCCAACGACAACACACATCTCAAGACAATCGACCATTAAAGAGTCCCATCCAAGTCAAAGTTAAATACCCCCATATTCAAGCAGATCTGACGATTGCGCTTAAGCATGGTTGATCTAATGGTTGCACTTCGAATAAGGTGATCAAAGGTTTAAAAAGGAATTTATTTAGAAAATGGATGATGGATATCAATGGTAGTACTTGATCGTAATTTAATCCAATGACAGTGCCTACAGCCACCCATCCGACCAATAAGAAAATCTAGATTCCCCATATTCTTTAAAATCTAATGGTGGCAAAGATATTACCTGATCCTACAATAGCACTTCATCATGTTAAGATCTAACGGTCGTACTCAAATGCAACCTAATCCTACGACTATGATCCCATGAAGCCATCAAAGGTTGATAAGTCAAAAAGCTAAAGGAAATCAACGGTCATTCTCATTCCAGGTAAAGATCCAATGGTGGTGCTTTATCAGAGCAATCACCCATTAAAAAGGGTATAATTATGACCTAATCAGATGACCTCGCTCTATCCAACCAGATACGATAGTGGCACTTGGATTAAAAAATATGAATAATGTTAAAATAGTCATTGACTAAGTAATATTTGACCAAGATCGGATGGTCATGCTTATCCCCAATTTGATCTGATAGCTGCACTTACTCATGGCTATCAAAGGAAAATAAAGTTTGATAAAAGGTGCATAGCTCTACCAGATCTAACGACAATGGTGGACCCTGACCAGATCCAACGGTAGCGCATGGCCAATACGCCTGAGGGTTAAGAAACATGTTTTATTTCATTGGTGGATAATTAATTAAGGTTAATTGAGGGTCTAAACATGTTGATAATGACCTCCTCTCCTTAGTAAACTTCAGTGCAGGTTTAGATAATCGGACAAACATGCTGGATCGTTTATTTGATTGGACGATGAGCCATTAACAAGGTAATCAAATTATTAAAGGTTGTGTATTAACTAGACGTTAGTAATTTTTAATCACTTCGATTACTCTTTAATAAATAAATATTAAACAAAGGTTAAGGACCTAATTAAATATTAAGTCGATGATTATCAATTGCAAAATATGAGTGTGTAAAATCGATTAACCAATAACTTTTGGGTATCTCCTATAATATGCATAACCACCATTGACATATATTTTCTAGATTGTAGAACTAATGTTCTTACAGGTCCAAGAGTATCAAATAGAAGTAAATGTTGCATATCCCATCCAATGGTCATCATGAGTTGGTGGATCCAGTAGGCACACACCTCAATGATCAAATCTGACAATAGATCCCCAAAATGATCACCACCCGGTTAATGGTGTAACTATTCCCAAAACCAAATCTCCGCCCGGGCCCAAAATGGCATAGTGCTTTCTCACAAAAAGCCACCACCACCATATTCATATTTCCATGTCAGAGGAAGGATCAGTTCAGTAACCAATAGGAAAGTTGTGAATGATTGCAAGTACACAGATCAAAGTCCCTACGGATGTGCAGGACGAGGAAAGCCACCAACCATAATTGTTCGACTTTAGAATGTGACACTTTGGCAAGTCTCCATTGGTGAATTTGAAAGGGTAGTTGGTGACACTTTATTAATGATAGTTTGTGTGAAGGAAGTGAGCCCAATTCTCAAATATTTAAACCCACACTATCGAGTGAGCTTACCACCCTGGTAATCCTGAGCAAAGAACTGGTTTGGAAGAGCCGAGAGAGAGCAGAAACTCGAGGGTTTTGTTTCAACGAGCTAGAACAGCTACTACAAGTGAGATGGTAGCTTGGGGAAGTGCTTTCATACCCAAGGACACTGAAGAAGTAGTGAAGTTCATCACAAACCAATCACCATATATCGAGCTCCCCGAACCAGCTGTGCCTAGGAGCACGATGTATGATTTTGCCTAGAAGAGTGGGGCTGACAAAAAGCTCACTCCCGCGTAGCAGTATGAAATTGAAAATACTTGCATCCGAAGTTTTTCTCTCATAATGGAGAATGATCAAAGAGCCCCTTGGTTGCTAGCAGACTTATTTCACAAAGCCAGGAGGATGCAACATAAAGGTTTTCCCAGGAGTAACAGGTGGACCAGTAACCTAGGAAAATTGATATGTCCAAGGGTATACTACTCCTTAGACTTACTGGCCTGGTTAGTTGTAGCGTACGATGAGAAAACCATAACATTCCGGGATAATAGAGACCGACCAGTGTTCAGTATAGCAACCAAGCATATCTAACAAGTTTTCAAGCTAGCACCTTCCAATACTCAGTTGATTCAATAGGTAATTGAAAGGCAGTCTCGTATGTTAACAGATTTAGATGTCTTTAAATCATTATTTGAAGATCATGAGAAAGTAGTTTTTGAGTTTCCCATCAAAAGAACTGCTTTCAAACCATGGGCCCGAGATTTTTGTGATATGGCTAATATTGTTTTAGGGGTACAATAACTCATTGTAGTGGGTAGAAAGGTATTATACTTAGTAGCACAGAGTAACCGGGCAATAAACACCCCAATTTATGCCTAGGAGCAAGAATTGAGCGAACAAATGCACACACAGTTGACAGAATTAAGAAAGGCTATTTTGGAACAAAGGCAGGAGATACCTTATTTTTCTCACTACTCCATTCTCATGCACCTACTAGCGAGGCAATTGGAAGACGAAACCCAAAAAATGGTAGGGGTCATTGAGAGTCCCTACGTCCAGACTAGTTTTTGGAGGATACACGAAGGTTCTACTCACCTAGATTGGTTTTGTGATAATTTTATGTTGGAAATTCATTGGCTTCTGACCGATTTCCACCTTGAGAGACTAGGACCTAGGGTAAGAACTTTCATTAAGAAAAAGGATATTGAATATTTCTTCTTCTTTGAAGGGTTCACCTACATTCGACTCTATGGAGCCAAAATTCCTCCAAAAATGCTACCTATGTATTGCCCATTATCCCTTGCTGCCCTAGTTGTGTAGATAGGTGGCTGAGGAGGCCAAAATGAGACTAGTAAAGAAGCACGACAAAGTTTCGTGGGCCAGCGTCCCCTATAGATTTGGAAATTATGTATTTATAGGATATCCAAATTTACTCAAAGGGATGTATGATTTGGAGGTTAATTAAAAATCCTTATTACGCCTGGGTCGAGCACAGGAAGGATGCTTATGAAGAAGAGTTATTGGATGCTATAGAGAAAGGGAAATATTTGCAGGCTATATGGGATAAGTTTCCCTTTGAAAAGAGGGACAACTCGTAAGTATACAAGCCCTATGATTACCCCCCAGAGTTGGTTGCAATCAGAAGAGTTTTGGTAGAATATGCAGCCCCCTCTTACCAGAAGCTGTCCAAGCAATCAAAGAAGACCCCGTATTGGAGTTGATAGAATATCAGGGAATTGACCAGATGGAAGTCACTATAAGCACAACATATTTTGTAGAACACCAAGTCCTAGCCCTTGATAATACTTGCCTCAGAATAGATGCAACACCTAGCACTTCCCAAGGAGTCTCTGAAAGCCTGAGTATAGTAAAGGGAAAGGAAGTTATTGTTGCACCTGCTCAAGAGCTGACCTCTTCTGAGTAAGCTATAATTCCTATTTTTGACCAACTATTAGTAGTGACCAATGTAAGGATATTAGCTCCTAGAGCCATTCCCCGCTCTTTGAGGATAAAATATAAGGAGATAAAAATTCCATCAGTAATATAGATGAACATGAGAAGAGCAGGTGGATTTGGAGGTATCTTCAGAGATCACAAAGTTAGAATGCAAATAGTTGTATCTATCCCACAAAAAAAGAAGCCCAGATTGTCTCTGCCATCCACAAAGGTTTTGTTGGAAAGAACAAAAGAACAAATGGTCTTTAGTGCTGCCAGTGAGCATGAGCTATAGGTAGTAGCAGAAATGGGAGGAATGGGAGACAACTCTGCAGCTGGAGTAGAAATAAAGATACCCAAATCAGATATGGTAGAAGTACACATACCTGCCTTACAAGAACCTATTATTCTCAAAGTCGATGAGAAAATAGGAGGAATTTTAGTACATGGAAAATACGGTGATATGGTCAGAGTAGCTAAAGCAGTACAAGAGCAAACTATAAACTAGCTACATTAGAGCAATACAGAGTTAAGGAGCCAACTAGAAATAAGTGATAAAGAAAAAGCAGAGATGTAAGCCTTAATTAATAAACTAAAAGAAGAGTTGGCATAGAAGAACACCCCAATAGCACAACCTCCCATGGTGATAAAAATCATCAATTATACAGACTATTTGAATACAATAAAAAGGGAGATTTCAATTAAAATTTGAGATAGGATCAAGGGGGTCACTGAGATGTTTAGGCAGATTAAGGTGATCTGAGTTACCGCTCAAGAAATGGAAATTTTGATTTATCAAAGGGAAGAAGACTTTGAGATCATTTGCCCTACCCTCGACCTAATGTCAAAATATTTTGAGGAGATGCAAAACAAAGAAGTATTACTAAATGATGGTATTGAGATCAAGTGTAATATTAAATTCATGAGAGCAGCTATGTTTGGATCAAACAAGGAAATATGGCTTAATGATGTTGCAGGAATGTTCACCCTGTTGGATGACATAACAAAAAAACTAGCACATATTGGGTTATCACTAAAAGAATTCTTAGAAACTGTCAGTATAGAAGATCTCCTTAAAAAAAATTGAAGACTTTGATTGTGAGTCGGATGATGAACCAGAGATGACCAAACAAACCACCTTCCTAATAAATATTGTGGAGATGTTGATCACCCAGTATGAAAAAAATAAAAGTTATATTAGCATACAAAAAAATAGGATTCTACAGGAGATGAATCTGTTAAGATTTTTTGTAGCTTTTAATACTAATGCCTGGAGAATGAATGGAAAATAAATCAAATGGTTGCAGTAGGACAAAAAGAGAAAATAAATTAAAATATGTAGCCTACAGCTAGAAATGAGCTCACCCCCTAGAGATGAAGAGCAAGTCGTTCAGAAAGGGAAAACATCCAAAGTAGAAGGGTAATCAGATAGTCAAGAAGAAATAGAAGAAGGAGAAATCAAAGATGGAAGAACAAAAGGAGACCCTCTAGGCATTGATATCACCAGTTGAACAAGTTAAAACTTAAAAAGTCAAAGAAGGGTGTACAATATGAATAAAAAGAAATAATGGAAGCCAGTTGTACCAGTTTTGAAGGTCAAATCAGAAGGTGACAAATGTAAGGTCGAGATCAAGCCAAAAATAATAGATTCAAGAACTAGAAGCTATAAAAGGAAGCATATGGGTCTAGAATCATCATCAAGCATTAGAGATAACAATTTTTGCTAAGAGGTATACTTGAGTGCCCATTTGAGTTGTGTTGTTGTATTCCCATTGTGTCTATTTTTCTCTATCATCCCTCATTCCTGCCTTTGCTATGCAGGTTTGGTAATACTGCGTTTAGAGAGCTGAGAATATTTCTAGTCTTTTTGAGCCTGAAGTCCAGATATTCTTCTTGCTAATATTTTAGAAGGAGAATTGATGAAGTCTTGTTACATCATTTGAACAAGGCTTTCTCATTGTATTAAAACTTTGAAAATAGAGTTTAATGGCATTCTGCCAACTTTGCATGTAATCATTATTGAAGAAATTAATACAATTTTGGGTTTCAGTTTTATCATTTCCTTATCTTCAGTTTTGTGTGTTTCCTCATAATAGGTTACGATATTTGAACATGTTGTGAGTGTTTCTTTTGTTGGTTAACCCTTATACTGATTATGATATTTGAATAAGTTTAATGGCACCAATTCTTCTTTTTTTTCCATTCTTTCTCTTCATGTTATGAATGTTGTTAAATTGTTATAACAACCCAATTGAATAGGCATCGATCTACATAAGGCATAATAATTAAGTTGTCTTTGCTTGGTCATTTTATATAGATAATGTATAACTAAAATCTGAAGTGTGTAATACTCATAAAATCGTAAGATTACCACTGGGGTTTCCTTACCCATTCTATTAAGCATTTCTTTAGTAATTCTTCTTTTATCATAATAAAGAGGCAGGTTGGCTAGAGCCTATAATAGCTTGTTGGTTTCAAATGATTTCTTGTAGTGTGACAATTGTATCCTATGGATGCAAGAAATGGTTCCAATAGTTATTTGGCACCGTTGTCGAGGAGGACTTTTTAATTAGACAATTTGTCTTGTTAAGATTTTTCTTTCAAATGACTATATTTTAATCAACGGGTAGGCAATTGGAATAAAGAACCTACGTTTTTTTTTATGACTTTTAGTGTTCTTTATTTTATTTTGCCCGCAGCTTTCATTTGTAATTTGGAGTGTTTTTACGTTTCTTGATTTTCTTGAATTTCCTCCAAGAACCATCCCTTGTGAGGCTGAGAGTTAAATATCAAGCAATCTTGATCATATGTTCCATTCTTTCTGCACCCCCATGCTAGCGACTCTATTTGGACAAATGCTAAAATCAAACATCAAGAAAGAAAGAGCAGAACATGTTGGCGCATACCAGGAGAAGTGGTAAAGAACTATTCCTAGAATTTGAAAATCTAGAGGTATTTACCCACAATAAAAAAAATCCCATTCTTAAGAGTACGATTAATGAGAATAGATCTTACTTTAATACTATAATACTATTGATATCACTATAGATGAAAATTTGAATTTTGATGTAGAAGATACATGTGATTATTCTCATTGCCCAATTAAAAATAATACTATGGTAGATAATCTTTCAGATTATATTCAAAATACCCAGACCCAAATCCCTGTAGGCATTACTGCTATAAATTTAAATCCCATTACACCTACAATAACAATGACTCAATCAAATCAACAAAATCAAAACAATATTCATTTGTGGAGAACCAATAGATACAGGCCATTTGCCTTACATGCAAATTTGAATGCCTTACCTAATAAAGCCCACAAATAGCTTCCCAAGTTTATAGGAAATTATGCAGTAACTAGAGAGGATCATATCAAAAGTTTTTTGTATGCAATGGATAGCCTAGAGGTTGAACATGAAGATGTAGTCCTAAGACTATTCTTGCAAACTTTAGAAAAATATGCTAGAGAGTGGTTCAATTCTCTCCCTGACAATGATATCCCAGATTTCACTAAAATGAAAGTTGTTTTCCTAAAGAAATATGGTGAAAGGAAAAATGAACAATCTCTGTTAACTGAGTTAGCCACTATGAAGAAAAAATAAAATGAGGTTGTCAATAACTTTAACGAAAGGTTCTCAAAAACCAGAAACAAAATCCCTGCTAATCTTAGGCCTAACGATATTCAGTCCATTTGTTTCTATAAAAATGCTTTTCAAGGGGATTTTAACTATGAGTTAAGGCAAGAACAAGCCACCACCATTGATGGTTGTATGGAAAAGGCAATGGATATCGAAAGAAACATGTTTGACAGTGGTAAGATGAAGCCTTACTCTCCAAAAGTCAATCTACCTGAGAGAAAATGCAAATGGCTGAGATGTTTAATACCATGAATAACAAGTTAGCAAGAATTGAAAGAAATAATGGTAATAATGGTGAGACATCACAAATAGAACAACCACATATTGATAATCACCCTCCCTTAAAGAAAAACTTCAATAGAAATTGGGGGAACAATAATGGCTCCGATGAAAGAAACAGGAATATGAACAATGGAAACAATAGTTGGAAAAATAGAGAGTTTGACAGAGATAAAAATAATATTCCTAACCCTATACCATCTTCCAACATAGCAAAATGTTTTCCCTATTTCTGCTCTACCTGTGATGTACCTCGTAACCCAAATGCATGTGGGATTTACCTAAGTGAACAACACAATGTAGATTTGCATAATGATTCAGAGGAAGATATTAGAATTAATGTCTACTGGTCTCTAGAAGATGAGTCCAGAGAAAGGTTGTTTAAAGAAAATATGAACCAATATTCTTCAAATCATCATCCTCAAAATTTTGTAGCTGAAGGTACTAAAATCTTGCAAAAACCACATGAGTCAAGATATGATAAAATTAAGCAAGGGAAAATAATCCCCACTGCTAAGGAAGTGGAAGAATTAGAAGCTACCAATACCCTGAATTTAAGAAACATAACTGTTCTTGACAAAGCTTCTACCAGTGAAACAAGAAAACAAATTTTCAAAAATAAGAATATCAGTAAAGAGAAAACTGATAAAACCTTCAAAAATATTATTCATGAGATAGTAGAATTAGAAGAGGAAACATCCAAAGAAGAAAGCAACAGTTCACTAGATATAAAAAGGATAGAATTTGATGTTGGGTCAAAGCTCAGTAAACAAAAGGTTAATATCACATTTGGAGAACTTATGAAAGTTCAACAATACAGAGAACAAGTTTGCAGAGCATTTGGACTAGTGAAACAAAAAGAAGAACCAACCTGCCATGCTGCTAGACAAAATCAACATGATACAAGATCACCATCCTTTGTTAGATCTTTCTATGTATCATTAAGGTATAATTCAGATGAAGGAGAAAGGTATGTGATTCATAATTGTATGCTGGACAGTGGAGCTTCACATAATATCATGCCTAAAATGATAGCTAACCAAATGGGATTAATCTATATAAGAGACTCTACCCATGTTTCTATAATGGACAACAGACAAATTCCGTGTGTGGGAGTGATAACTATATTATTAGTTTTCCTAGACCAATATCCCAAGAAAGGAATAGTAATGGATGTTGCAATAGTTGACATTGACCCTTTCTTCTCATTATTACTCAACAAGCATTGGGCAGAACAACTGGGAGGCTCAATCTAATTGGATTGGTCTTATGCTACTATCCCAATGTCAGATAATGAAAATGTAATCTTATAAAGGGAACCATTTAAAAAACACTCCATAGAGTTAATTCAAACAGACGAAACCATGATAAACTTAGTGAACTTTGTGGAAGAAAAATATATGGGAGTTTATTCCATATGGCACAACCCATTCCTGGTAGAAGTGCTAGAAGCAAGGAACATGGATCTAGAAGTTATGGAAATGGTTGATGCTAAATCAGATAGAGTGTTAACTCAAGAAATGTGGACCATGTATTTTGATGGAGCTAACTCCCAATCTAGAGCAGGTGCAAAAATTAATCTGACTAACATAAAAGAAAACTATATTGGTATCCCTTACATATTAGAATTCCCTTGCACCACTAATGTAGTTGAATATGAAGCTTTATTGCTAGGATTAAGAAAAGCAAAAGAATTAGGCATTAACTATTTGACTGAAATAGGGGATGCAGAACTAATCATACAACAAATCAAAGGTAAATATCAGACCAAGCATCCTAGGCTAAAACAATATAAAAATGTAGTATTAGAAGAAATTGAAAAAAATTTAGCCTTCAATATCTCATTTATTCCAAGAGAACAAAATCATGTTGTAGACCTTTTAGCTGTAAATGCCTTAGGCCTAGACCATCCAAAAATAACTACAAAATATATGGATAGGTTCCCAACTATTTTAGTTTATAAGCCCTCTGTACCAGATAACATAGTTTACCTACAAGTCTTTCAAGACGATGTGGATATTAAAGATCTCATGACCCTGCAAACTGAGTATGCAGATATAATCTGTGATGAAAAAGATAAATACCAGCTAAAAGATCAAATAGGAGAGCCAGTAGAAGTAAGTCAGCTGAAAACAAATAGAATATCCAAAGGACTCATTTCTTTAGAGAGTCTATTTGATGATTTTGACAAAGCTTACAAACCTTTACACAAAGAAGTAATATCTGAAGACATTAAAATTGGTACAATGAGAAAGCCCTTAATAGTGAAGGTATATATGGCCTTTCTAGAAAAATAAAAGGATGGATACATCAGTTTCTTAAAGAAGAATAAGGAACATTTTACTTGGACTTATGAGGACCTTAAAACCTTCAAAATAGATGTAATGACACACATAATACCCCTGAAGGAAGATTCCAAGACATTCAGATAGAAACAGAGGAAATATAACCCTACTCTGCACCCAATAATACAAAAGGAGGTACATAAATTATTGGATTCTAAAATAATCAGAAAGGTAAGATTTTTTTCTTGGATATCCAATTTAGTACTAGTCAAAAAGAAGAATGGTGATATTAGACTCTGTGTAGATTTCAAAAATTTAAATAAAAGTTAATTAAAAGACATTTACCCATTGTCCACTATGGAACAACTACTGCAAGCAGTAGTTGGGTCATCAAGGATGTCCCTATTGGATGGATTTTCTGGATACAATCAAATTTAGATTAATCCAGAAGATATAAATAAAACAACATTCACTACACCTTAGGGCACATTTGAATATTTAAGAAAACCTTTTAGCCTGATGAATGCATGTGCTACCTTTCAAGGAGCAATGGACTTTGCCTTCAAAGAATTAATGTTCAAAATAGTGGTTGTATATTTGGATGATATCATAGTATTTTCTAAAAATCCAGAAGATCACTTAGAACATTTAGCTACAATATTTCCTCAATGCAAAGAATTTGGAATTTCCCTAAATCCCAAGAAGTGCATATTTGGGACTACACAAGGAAAATTATTAGGTCATATAGTTTCAAAAAATGGAATAAGCATTAACCTAGAAAGAATAGAAGCTATTTCTAAAATTCCTCCTCCCAGGAACTTAAAAGGAGTCAAGTCATTCTTTGGCAAGATAAATTTTGTCAGAATATTTGTTTCAAATTTTGTAGAGATAACCAAACCCATAAATGACATGGTTAAAAACACTAGAGAAATAAATTGGACAATAGAAAACATGGAAGCATTCAATAGGATAAAAGAAGCCATTTCCACTACTCTAGCCCTAAGCTGCCCTAATTATTATAAAGACTTTAACATTTATTCATATGCATCTGAACACTCCATTACTATAGTTCTTTCACAAAAATATGGTGAAAATAATGAAATACCAATAGCCTTCATGAGTTCACGTCTAAAAGGAGCACATCTTAAATATACATTGCTAGAAAAACATGCTTATGGAGTCATCCAATCTTTGGAACATTTCAAAGGTATATTCGATACAAATAAAGTTTACTATTGCATCCCTTTCATAACAATAAAGCAAGACAAGCAATATGGATGGTGAAACTTTTGCAATATGTCAAAACTATAAGAGGGCAAGGCCTAGCGAAGTATCTGGCATATAAAGCAGAATACTCTAATGATGTCATCACAATAGATGAAACACATGATAATAGGAGAATAAATAATGTGGAATGTAAATGGTATGATGAAATTCTGGCATACTTACAAACTCTATCTTTTCCTAGAGATATGTTAACAAATAGAATGAGGTTAGTAAAGCTTCAAGCTTAGAAATACCATGTGCAAGACAGTGTGCTTTATTGGAAACACCGTTATGGAGTGTTATTAGTCTATTTATATGAAAATAAAGTCCCATAAATAATTAATGAGTTCCATGATGGTTTTTGTGGAGGACATTTTGCTCCAAAAGCCACAACTAATAAAATCATGAGAGAAGGATATTATTGGCCTTCCCTTTTTAAGGATGTATATAAATATGTTAGGAATTATCATAACTACCAAGTTTTTGTAGGAAAGAATTAGTTGGTAGCCATGCCCCTCAAACTAGTGATCATCGAAGCACCATTCACCCAATGGGGCATCGACCTAATTGGAGAGATCAAACCTAACTCATCAGGCCAACACAAGTGGATCATAATTGCAATGGATTACTTCACAAAGTGGGTAGAGGTTGCTCCTTTAAGTGTAGACACCTAAAATACATCATGTTTAGGAGAATACTCATATGGACACATATGCAGACCATATGAATCCTCTTGGATCTCTCCAAGAGTAAGTAGTGGTCCTAACCACTCAAACATGGTAGTTATAGCCCATCTAGGCCTAAATGCTCTCAAGGAGAACAACCACCATAGCTGGCCACTAAAGACTACAATGACCACACCTAACTGCTAAACTTGATAGCAGCTAGCACTATCCATAGTCTATCCATGAATACAGGCCTAGATCATGCATTCTAACTACATCTTGGCATTGTTAGTAGGTGGATTTTGGTGAGGAACTCCTTGAGTTCCTCCTAACTACCCCTTCAATACTAGTTTGTGACTGATGCTTCCCACCTAAAATGGTTAGTCGAATGCAATTTATATTGAAGCTTCTCTAGGAAGCCAAGGTCTAGATCTAAGAGGAAATTCTACATATGGACTCTCCAACGAAGAGAAAAATATTTGTGAAGTTTTAGAGTTGTGTAGCAAAGCCCTATCAAAATGGAGATCCAAGCTACATCACTTTGAAGAGCATTGGAGCACCATATGGATGAGCCACATCCATTTACTAGTATCTAGACCCATTGTTCCCAATTACCAATCAGTGTAGGAGACATGCCTAGCGACACTTGAACATCAATTGTAGCAAGAAAGATAGCGCAAAAACCCCTAATTCACAAGGATAAGAGCTTCATAACATGATCGTTATCTCGGACAGTGGCCCGCAGACATATTTTATGGTATAGATGTTATTTCCCTTTGATTTAGTTTAGATTCATTACTACTCAATTTATTAGTTAGTCATAGCTCATATTTGTTTTCATCAATGCATCTATTTCATATTTCTTAGCTTTTCATGCATTTATTATTCTATTTATACTTGTATTTCATTATTATCATGATTATTCAAATCTATTAACAAAGGTCTCATCCAAAGAGGTAGCCCATCCTATTAAGTGTGCTTTGTTGTTTCCATGAGTGCAAGTACAGGTCTTCAGGATTGGATTGGATTAGAAGGAGCACAAAGATCCCTCTAGGACCAAATATGGAAAAGGGTGTATCTGTAAGCCCCCATATAATTTTATGTGCAATATTAAGAGGCCTGTGAAGGTGCACCATCCACTTGCGAGGGATACATTCACCATTGCTCCATTTGTAATTGATTGTATTAAAATGAGTATCCCTCAGAGGGATGTACATGTAACCAAGATTTGGAAGCATTAATAAAAGAACACTTCTTTGCTTTTTACTTTTGTGTTATATGTGCTTGCATGCTTTCTTTATTTTTGTATTTGATATAATAATAACATTGAAAGTAGGTTCAGTTGTGGTGCACACTTCCTGGGGTCATACAAATGGCAATCACGATGTGATTCCCACCAGGTTTTATTTTTTAGTCAATTTATTGACATTCATAGGTTTTTTTGTGTGCAATTTTGGCCACTCTAGGTGAAAACGACCCGTAGGTATTGGCCGCTCTAGTCGATAGAAACTAGTTGATCATAGTCACTCCTATAGTCAGTAGCCAGAATCATCCACTCTAGTCAATAGAATCCAACAACAAAGTACAATAGAGGACAAAATTTCCAACATTAGAGTAGGATTTTAGGTTGGTTTTATCCTCTATTTCTCTATGTTTTTTGTCTGCAACTTTTATTTCCAAAAATAGCAAGTGAAATCATAGTTTAATTAGGAAACTTAAAGGATAATGGGAAAAGAAAATGCATTAGATGTTTCTTAGAGTTTTATATAGTTTCCTCTAGGCACTACTAGGAACAATGGGCCTCTTATTGTAATGTCTGCCCTAGTCTCCAACATGCTAGGCTTATGTGTTAGTTTGCTTACATGTGACCCAGCTAGTGGCCTTTAATTCATAGAATAGAATGCATTCTTTAAATTTCATATAAGTTGAATACATGCATCTTTCTGAAGTGAAAATATATTTTATCATAGGCATATAGGAAATATCATGTTTGCTCAATTATGTATTTCATTTACATGTAATATTAAAAAAAACCCCACACACTTGCACGTTCTAAAAAAATATTGGTGAGATTGTATTTCATCACCGACCCCCAATTTAGACCGATGAAGTTGGAATTCATCTCCTTCCACAAGATTTCTCCCTAGATATCCTAATATAGAATAGAGAACTTCTTTAAGTTGGTGCAGGTCACTTGTGTTCAAACTGTCTCCCACTATTTTAGAGTGGAAGAGCTAGGAAAACCCCCTACTAGGATTTAAGTGGTGTACCCTAGACTCTTTTGTGAAATCATGTTCGGAACTAGTGTTCCTAGTCTCCACTTTGATTGATTTCCCTCATTATAAGTTTAAAATATGAACAAAAAATTAAGATCAACAACAAATCCAAACACACCAAATAGTTTAGGGAACACACTAATCCTTAAAAGAGATAAACACCTACTTTTTTTGTTTGCATGATTTGGAACCTAATTAATAAGATAATGCATAATCAGAATGGTGTACACATGGAGCAACCACCCCCGGTCCAACACCAAGGGGAAACTAGTTCTCCTCACACTCACAATCACACTGGCGTTGATCCACCTACCCATAGTGTTGCTGGATAAAGTTTGGTAAGTCTTGTGGGAAACAACTCAAACCTTGGGGGGACTCCTCGAGAAACCCCAACAAGAGACTCAAGGTCTTCCTCATCACATAAACAACTGGAAGTATTGTGACCTCCTTCATCACATAGATATGAGGAGGAATTGAGGCCTTTCACATTTCATAAACAAGTAGAGGCATCATGACCTCCCTCTTCATATCGACATGTGGAGGCATCATGACCTACCTCATTGCATAGACATGCAGAGGCTTCAAGGCCTCCATCATCATGCCAACATGAGGAGGCATCAAGGCCTCCATCATCGCATAGGCATACAGAGGTTGCAAGGCCCAAGACCTCACATAATACACATAGGACATATCAGCCCACTAAGGGGTAAGATAACAAACTTGCATCAAATCATAGAACAAGGACATCCTATAGCCTCCTAGAAAATTGGAGGATACCTCTGGATCACAACCTCATTGTTGTCAATGACACTCCATGAGATCATCCATAGAGGACCAGACAGCTAGATAAGTTAGACCTATTTCCCCTGAGACCAGCTCCTAGAAGTATTGCTACTAAACATTCTTCTTTAGGAAGTTTATGTAACGTATCTACTAGACACACCAATGAACCAAGGGAAGCTTCAAAATGAACCTATAGCACATACACTACTTCATATCATGAGTGTACTCAACCCATAATGTAGTACACAAAATAGGTTACCCTAGCAAATAGGGGCAAGATCAAAGTTAGAGCCTCCCCTGGGGGTCTCAACATTAGGACTCCTTGCACAAAGTTTGAAAGATATGAGCCTTCAATAGTAGGTCATTCTAACTACATATGTAGTTTGGAATAAGAGCTATGCATAGAATGAGAATGCATGAAATATCTTGAGTAAGAAGAATGTAGGAAAATGCACCTACACCTACAAGAGTAGCACTCAAGAGAAGAAAGAGTTGAGCATGAGGAGCTAGCAAAGAGGTTGGCTCGAGCAGATATACACATAGATGGTGAGAGGTATCAACATGAAAGGTATACCGATTCTCAATAGGAGAGAGGTTCTAGAAAAATAAATGAGCATGCTCACCATGCTACACAACATCAACAATACCTGGACCTTGAGCAAATGCAATTCAATGAGGACAAAACAAGAATGGAAGATCAGGAACAAACATATTATGAACCTCCAACCATGGTCATGGGAGATGAGTACAAATGCCTAAACTAGGTAAACATAGGGTTACCTCCCTTACCACCATGAGAAAACCTTTAGGAACATGAGATTATTTCCTTGAAGGTATACCAAACACTCATTGAGAGATTCAAGTCTCTAGAGAAGTAGGACATGGGTAGATAAAAGCTAGCATTGAGCAAGATTCACAACTAGCCTCTGTGCCCTTCAGTCTCGAGCCCAGCATATCCTATGCACTTTGAGATGCCTAGGTTAGACAAGTTTAAAATGGAGGGAGACGAGTAAGAACATGTGACCAAATTCATGAACGCATGCTTCCACCTTTGACAAAAATGATACCCTGATGTTGATAATATTCATCATGATGTTCTCTGGCGCAACAACTCAATGGTTCAACCAATTGACCAATCTTAGCATCATCATTTTTGAGCAACTAGTAAATACGTTCCTAGAATGCTTTTCCTTCAGTGCCAAGAAGAAGGTGAACCTATCTGATCTAGCCAATTTGAAATAGTATGATTATGAGCTAGTGATGGACTATGGGGACATGTGGAGAAAAATCATGGTAAATCTATCATTCTTCGTCCCAATAAAATAACTCATCCAAATATTCACAAAGAGTTACACAAAGCACATCTCTCTATTGTTGCATCTACAACAATATGAATCATTCAAATAAGCCTTGGCTCAAGCCAAGCTTATTGAAGACATTAAGGTCAATGAGGGAGACCTCAAGCTCCACAACAAGAAAGAGTGGAGAAAGAATAATTGGAATGATAAGAACAAGTATAAGCAGGCCAAGCTTGCGCAAGTTAATTAGGTAGTATGAGCCACACCAAATGGGAGGAATGGACAACAACCCTAAAATTATTAGGTGCAACCTTTGCTAGCTAACTATGATCCTAAGAGAAACCATGGCTAAAATAGGGAACGTCGACTACCTTATTATTTCACACCTCTAAATGAATCGATGAAATAAATATTCAATAAATTGAATAAGGTGTAGAGGATAAGGTGTCCTAACATGCAACTTCTTGACCCTAACTATCCCAAGCCAAGGGGATACAGGGAAGACCAATGCTACCCATATCACAAGATACAGGGGCATGATATCGAGAACTGCATTGGATTCAAGAATGTTATGCAAAAAATAATTGAAAAGGAAGAGTTAAGAGTTGACAACCTACTATATCAAAACAATAGATATATGGGTGTATTCAAGAACCCATTGCCCAATCATGAGGCCCCTAGATATCAAGGCATCCAGGTCAACCAGGTTTGATTCAAGCCACCTATTTAGGGATGCATCAAAATGGTTGAGTTGGTTAACATGGAAACTAGGAGTCAAAGATATGGGTAACCATATCCGCCAGTATCTCCCATTAATATCCTGACTGTACCTCGATAGAGACAGGTGCAAAATAATATTCTAGGACTGCCAATGAGATCTATGGTAACTGTTCAGAGTAAACTAGAACAAAATATACAAACAACTCTAGCTAAGTTGTCCATATACAAGCTTATACAATAGTCCCCTAGGCATAGGGAGACTTTAATGGAGTTTTTTATATCAATCGAGCTCCAACACAAGAACCCAAATGTGTTCACACATTTTGTGGAGCAAGTGCAACAGTACCAAGAGCCCATCAACCATTTTTATGATCATGAAATCAAACAAGTACCAACTACTATAATAGAACTACCTTTGCACATCATTGAATATATTAACAACATACCATTCAAGCGATTTCTAATCGATACGAGCTCATAAATCAACATCACCACTACCAAGGCTATAGGGAACTTGAAGATCCCTAAGTCCAATATGGTCTTGTCTTCCTACACGCTCAAGGCTTTCAACGATGTGCTATTCTACACCATGGGTATAATCATTTTTCCTATAAAGGTAGGACATAAGACCATCCCTGTGATGTGTCACATGTTAGAAGGGGCAATTTAGTATAACATCCTCCTAGGGCATCCCCATAATAGGTATATGAAGTGCATACCCTCAATCCTGCACCAAAGCATCAAGTATGTGCATGATAGACAAGTACATGTGGTTCTATCCGATGAAGAGCCATTCAAGTATGAGCATCAAGTCGACTTGTTGGGGGAATTTTTCCTTATTTCAATGCACTTGTACATAAGGCCCTCATCCCAAACCACACATCTAGGAAGCAAAAGTAGATCAATGCAAGGTGACCCATCCACATCCACACCACCTCCTACATCCAAATATACTGGCACTTTTGAAAATCCTTTGACAGATAAGGCAAAAAATAACTAGAATTTGAAGGCACCCCTAGTAGAGGAAGGACCCAAGGATATTTTTACCATATTAGTTATAGGAATCCCTACTCCCATGGAGGAGGAAAATTCCCAAGAACTAGTCGAAGAGGTACCTTAGCCTACTTCACCTACATCATCAACAACATAATTTGCACCCCAAGTGATATTTCACCTAGCCAATATAGAACTAGGTGAATATATTGTGTAGAACGTGACTTTCACGCCAATTATTGAGTTTGCACAAGATATGGGATGATCAAGAGTCCTAAATATGCCAATGGAGATGGTGGTTTCCTTAGGAGTTCCACTCAACCAGACTAATTTCATATATGCTCATCTATATTACACCCACACTACTCCTGATCTAGAAAGGGATAAGGATGAGCCATTCACCATGAATATCCATTACTTATCGAACCTTGAGTTCATGTTGAAGTACTTTGAATAGTATCACTGGCATGGCTATGGCCTAGGCCTGTATGAGCAAGGGTGTTGGTTGCCATTTTAGCTACAATACCAATTACCTATTTATAGGTGTATTTTAGGCTATCAAATGCAGAGTCATGATGACTCTTTACAAGCATCTTTAGATAGGTTAAGCATTGGCTTCGAGGAGGACATCAATTGTAATCCCTATCAGCTTCCTAGGAGAAACTATTTGGATGACGAATGGTTGTCAACGATCAATATCACACTGCCTGATATGTATCACCATGAATCCTCTCTTGAAGTGCCCCCATTAGGATCCATCCTATGGGAGGAAGATCTGATGCATGTATATGAACAAGATAAATATAACTATGGCCCAAGCAAGGATAAAAATGAAGTTGGTCTGGCCTACCATGGGCCTCGGTATGTGCAAAACCTTGCTTGGATAGGCCACACAGAGAGTGGCTACATCTCATATGAGAGTGAATACATCTCGAGTGAGGATGAATACATGTCAGATGAAAGTGACTTTGAGTCAGAGGACTTAATAGATATGGTCTACTTATGACCTAGACATACAAGCCACATTGTTGGGCTAGAGACAAATGCTAATGGATTCTTCATAAGTGATGATGACTATGAAGATGATACTAAGCTAGCCTATCTGGGGCATTAGTAGGAAAGTCATAATCCCAACCTAGAGATAGAGATGAATGCCAATGGTTTCTTTATAAGTGATAATGACTTTGAGGATGAAACTGATATGGCTTATCTTGGGCCTCGATACTTGCGTTCGATCAATCTACTTGTGGATAATGAAGAAGTACTCTATGCCATAGATCCTAATATTTGATTCCTACAAAGACCGATGAACCTAGATGCCATTCATCACATGGTCACCCTAGATCCAACAACATTTAGAGAGCAGTTATTGCCTAACGATCCCATCATCTCTTCCATCTATAAACTAGATCCTGAGATCTTGATGCCCCAGAGCCTCATCATGAGTATGGAGGGCACACCCTTAATGTAGATATTCACCTGCATGGTCCTATAGACATCATTACATCCATCAACATGATAGCCATTGATTTGACCACTCCACTCCATAATCTAGTAGATCCTTTAAAATAATTGTATCTTAAATTAGATGATATTGATTGGGATTGTGTTGAATCACCCCTAGAACCTAAGGATTTCTTCTCTAATGAAGATATGCTACAACCATTTCATTTTGCATCTGTCTACGCACATGATGTCTATCACATTGGTCGTGACCCTGAGTTAGTGGAAACTATAAATCTAGCAAATGACATTTATTTAATCCCCACTCCTCACCATCTTAAGGAGGGGTCACATATGGCAATAGAGGAGACTGTGGAAATTAGCAATGATCATTATCAACCAAATAAAGTCAAGTTTAGAGAAGTATTATCTCCAAAATAGCAGCCCAGCATAATTCCTATACTAAAAGAGAAACCAAATATCTTTGCTTGGACCTACAAATACATGTCAGGGTTGTATCTAAAATTGGTTTTCCACAACCTTTTGCTAGACCCTACAAAGAAATCGGTCAAGAAAAAGCTCAAAAATATGCATCCAACCATCGCTTTGATGGTTAAAAATGAGTTGCAAAAACTATTGGATGTAGTCTTTATTGTTCCCATCGACTATCCAAAATGGGTATCAAACATGGCACCCATACGAAAACCTGTTGGAAGAGTCTGCATTTGCATGGATTTAAAGGATCTCAATAAGTCAACCCCAAAGGATTTATTCATATTGCCCAACATAGATGCTCTTGTACACGTAATCACAAGTCATGAGATGCTCTCCCTAATGGAAGGTTTTTTTGGTTACAATAAGATTCAGATTAAACCCAAAGACCAACATAAAATTGCATTCACCACTCCATGGGATACATTCTATTACAAAGTTATGTCATTTGGTCTTAAAAATGTTGGTGCCACATATCAATGGGCTACAATATACATTTTCCATGACTACATGTACAAGATCTTGGAATACTATATCGATGACTTACCAGCCAAGTCATTGTTGTGAGAAGAGCATGTTGAGACCCTCACAAAGGTCTTCGATCGTCTTATTGAGAACAATGTTAGGTTGAACCCCAAGAAATGTACCTTTGGCATAACTTCTAGAAAACTCTTGGGATTCATTATTTTTAAATGAGGCATCGAGGAAGACCCAAAAAAGGTAAAGGTTATCCTAGAAATAGCCTATACCACGAACATCAAAGAATTGAGAAGATTACAGGTAAAAGTAGCATCCATAAAGTGATTTATCGCATAGCTATCAGATAAATGTCAACCCATGAATTGACTGCTACACAAGAGGGTCTCATTCTAGTGGGATGAATAATTTCAACAAGCCTTTTCTAAAATCAAATATTACTTGGCAACATCGTCAATCCTAGCTCTACCAAGGCCAGACGTGTCATTCCTGTTATATATATCTTCTACCCATTTTTCTTTGGGCACCATGTTGGCTCAAAATAATGTTCAAGATAAGTAACAAGTGATATATTACATCAGCTACACTTTGGTGAGCTATGAAATTAGATATGCATATGTAGAAAAGCTATGTTTAGAAGTGGTCTTTACGACCAAGAAATTGTGCCACTACATGTTGAACCATACAACATATGTAATATATAAACAAAATACTTTGTAGTATATGATGAGCAAGACATATCATAACACATGTACTATAAAATGGATCATTATATTGATAGAATTTTATTTGGAATTCATAAGCCAAAATTCCATCAAGGGACAAGTCATAGCTGATCAACTAGTTGAGGCACCTCTTTAGAATAGTAGACCCCTCACCATAGAGCTTCTTGATGATGCATTATTTGCACTATCAAAAGTTTCCAAACCTAAAGAACTAGAAAATGAAGTTGACATGACTTTATTATTCGATGGTTCGAAGTTTAAGCAATGAGGTGATGCAAGGATTGTCTTTTTCACACCATAAGGTCCTCCAATGCCCTTGTCATTCAAGCTAGACTTCCCTTGCACTAATAATAATATTGATTATGAGGCCCTAATATTGGGTCTCAAAATAGCCATCACCATGAGAATCAAGTGGCTAAATATCTTCGATGACTCCCCACTCATAGAAAACCAGGTCAAGGGAGTGTTTCAATATCGAGATCCAATCTTGAAAGCTTATAAGGATTTTTTTGACACAGATCTAGTCAAACTAGAGTGGTATGACATCGAGGCCATCCCTTGTTCATAAAACATATTTGCAAACACTATGGCATCTCTAGGATCCTTGATACCTCATCATCCATCTACTGATTTCACTACCATTCATGTCAAAATGCTCTCACATCCAGTGATCTAGTGTGAGACTTTTGATAACAAAGAATTTGTCAACATGATTTATATAGATCCAAACCAGGATTGGTTCTGTAAATCCAAAGACTTCCTAAAGAAGGCACCTTGGTGGTCCTTGATCTCTCAGGGTCCTATGGGAAATGGTACCACCATTCACCACAAGGTTATTTCTCAATCTATATTTGTGAGCATCGAATCACAAGAGAAGCAAGTTGTCTTATCCATCAAGGCTGTAGCTTACTAGGATTGGTTTTACCAGTTGCAATATTTCCTAAGACTTGGAGTTGTCCCATAGGGACTATTACATATCGAGATACGAGAATTCAAGAAAAAAGTGATAAGATATGTCTTTCTAGGAGGCATATTGTATCATCGAAGATATGATGGAGGCCTCCTTCATTGCTCAAAGCTCCAAGAATTAGCTTGAGAAATTTCATAAGCTCACAATGATACATGTGGTGGCCACTTTAGTAGCATGGCCATTGCCAAGTGCATTCTTCAAATAGGTTATTACTGGCCCACCATGGAGAAGGATTGCTATGAGTATGTCAAGAAATGCATTAAGTGTCAAAAACATGCAAATTTTATGATCCTACCATTTCAGGTCTTCCAGCCCATTCAGGTGGCTTGCCCATTTTCTCGATGGGGTTTCGATATAATAAAAAAGGTTTCTCCCCTATCCTCAGTTTGACACACATTTATCTTAATGGCTAATAATTACTTCACAAAATGGGTAGAATTGGTCCCCCTAACATCAATAATTGGTCCTCTAATTATGGAGTTCATACTCCACAATATCATCTGTCACTTTGAGGTACCCTTCAAAATAATCTTGGGTAATGTTTCATCATTTAAAAACAAAAATGGGTGAGCTTTGATGACCAAATACAACATTCAACATAGTTTTGCTACACCATACTATCCATAGGAAAATGGGTAAGTAGAGGCCTCAAACAAGACAATAGTAGCCATCTTAAAGAATACGATGAAATAAAATCATAAGGATTGGCACCTGCAATTACCCTTAGCATTATGGGCTTATAGGACTAGCATACAAATGCCACTAGGACAACACCATTTTTGCTTGTATATGGTGTTGAGGCCATTATGCCTTTAGATTTAGAAATTTCAACATTGCACATCGTATTGAAAGAGTTCATCAACGACGACATTGTGCGACAAGCTCGCCTAGATCAATTGACCCTTATGGATGAACAACACACTAATGCTCTTGAGCATATTCATGTTTACCAGTATTGTTTAACATGATCGTATAATACTAGATTCCACCTAAGATACTTTAAGGTTGGGTATCTTGTGCTTAAAGAGAACCAACAGAACTCAAATATTCCATCACATTTATGAGACAAATTCGCGACCAATTGGATAGGTCCCTATCTCATATTTGAGAATATTTGGCCTGGGGCATATCGCCTAGCAACACTAGAGGCTTTTGAGGATCCATAGCCTCTCAACATCATTCATCTAAAGGTGTTTCACACATAAACCAGTAAAATATTAAAAACATGCAAATAAATTTCAAAAATTAAAAAATAATAAAAATCATAAAAACCCAAACAAATAAGAAAACATCAAATAAAAAAAAAAAGGCTCCAAAGGCATATTAAAGCCCTTTTTTCAACTCACAAAAGGATCCAAAGGCATATCTAAGCCATTTGGTCAAATCATAAAAGGCTCCAAAGGCATCTCTAAGTCATTTGGTCAACTCACAAAATGCTCCAAAGGCATATTAAATCCTTTTGATAAATTCACAAAAATCCCCAAAGACACCATAAGCCCTTTGGTCAAAAGCAAAACACAAAAGCATAAAAACAATTTAAAATCAAAAGTTCAAAATAGTCATAATAATAAAAATTCAAAAATAATTGAAAGCATAAAAAATACAAAAACATTTACATTTACATTTGTATTGAAGAACACAAGCTTATACTGAGAGGGGGGTGAATAGTATAGCACCCACTTTTTACTTTCTTTTCAAACCAATATCAATTAGTGTCCTTAATTGCAATAACCAAATATAGCAGTGTGCATTAATGACATAGATAACAATAGTAAATAAGTGCATAAATTACCACACACAATTGAGACACAAGATTTAACGTGGTTCCCCCAATGTGGGGTACTCCACAAGATAATATCCTTATAATATTTCACATAGAAATAAGGATCCTTATCCCAATACAAATTATTACTTTGATCTACTCAAATCTAGGCAATACATTGATCTTATCAGGTAGGCAATCCACTGATCTGCTTTAGCAAGCTCACCAAGAACTTGCCCAAAATTGATCTAACAATATCACTAAGAACTTGCTCAAATATGCTCTAGCAATATCACTAAGAATTTGCTCAAATATGCTCTAGCAATCTCACTAAGAACTTGCCCAAAACCACTTTAACAAGCTCACCAAGAACTTGCCCAAAATCTGCTCTAGTAAGCTCACTAAGAACTTGCCCAAAACTGCTTCAACAAGCTCACCAATAACTTGCCCAAAACTACTCTAGCAAGCTCACTAAGAACTTGCCCAAAATTTGCTCAACAAGCTCACCAAGAACTTGCTCAAAATTTGCTCAAAAAGCTCACCAAGAACTTGCTCAAAATCTGCTCAACAAGCTCACCAAGAACTTGCTCAAATTATGCTCAACAAGCTCACTAAGAACTTGCTCAAAACTCCTCAACAAGCTCACAAAGAACTTGCTCAAAATTTGCTCATCAAGATCACCAAGAACTTGTTCAAAATATACTCAGTAAGCTCACTAAGAACTTGCACAAAATTTTCTCAACAAGCTCACCAGGAACTTTCTCAAAATCTTCTCAACAAGCTCACCAAGAACTTGCTCAAAATCTTCTCAACAAGCTCACAAAGAACTTGCTCAAAATTTGTCGCAAAATCCTTCTTAAAGGCTCAACCAATCATGCTCAAGTAGCACTCAAATATCATCCACAAATATATGAAGGCAAGGCTCAATGATGAATTCAACAATGAATGGCAATGTACTCTACAATGGATGACAACAATGATCCACAATGATCTCAACTCAAATCAATCTCAACTCAACTCAAGTCAATCTTAACTCAACTCAAATATTATAAAAGAATAAAGAGAATTGTTAATCCTCTTTATGTTCTAATCTCAAACCTCAATCTCAACCCAGATCAGAATTATAGAATTTTTTTTTTCATGGGACTTGAAAAATCACCTCACACAATAACTTTACTAGACTCAATCAACTCAACTCGACCAATCATCACAAGGGACAACTCTTTCTCACAAAACCCTAGTCCAAGCATGTGTCAACCAACTCAAATATTTCCAATAATTCTCAACCACAAATCTCACATAACAATGATACTCATGTTATTTTCTAACTCAAGTTCTTTTGCATAACCAATGGGCTTCAATAAATATGCTTATAAAACAAGGTTTAAACACTCTCAAACCAAAAAACCTTGAAGCATTCAGCCAACCACTTTTGAAAAGAAAACCACAATAAATCCTTATTTTTAGTCTTACAATGACACTGATAGGAGGGTTGAATCAGTGTAGCTCTTTAAAACTTAAATCTTCAAAAATCAAAGCCAAAACAATGAAAACATAAAACCAAATAGAGAAAGTATAACAAGAGAACATCACACAACCCAAGATGTACCGAGGTTCACCAATTTAGCTACATCCCTAAAAATTACTATTTGGACTCCCATCCAAATCTAGCCTTTGCAAATTACCAACTTTACAATCAATTTACCAACACCCACTGGAAGGAGCACCAACCCCTGATTTATCTGCACCAATAGAAAGGAGCACCAACCCCTGATTTATCTGCACCGACATAAAGGAGCACCAACCCCTCTACCAAGCACCCACTTGATTTTTATATTGATAATAAAATGATGTATATGAATTTATTCATTGAAACCATAACCCTCTATGATCTGTAGGATCAAAATCTAAAACTTTATATTTCACCCAGTATAACATCCCTCTCTCTACATTACTTAGAATTTGAATCTTCTCTTCTCATAAAAAAATTGATTGTTCTCTTAGCTCGTTCAATCAATTGCTAAATTCTTTCTAGGTATTGTGCAGCACTTTGTCTATGAACTCCTATCAATAATTCAACCAAAATAGATATCATATGAGAAATTTATGCCCAAAATACTAAAGTGACTTTTTTCACCACTCTCCAAAAATAATGGATTTTCACTCTTTATTTTTCTCCACACACACTTCTCTCTAAAAAAAATAAAGTCCCCACTTTTCAATAAAATACCTTGTCACTTAAAAAGCACACACACACATTCTTTTTCCCTTTTCAATTTAAAAAATATTTTCTTTAATGAAGCTTCTTAAAACAATATAACTTCCTTTTTTTATTTTGAGAAGGCATTTCGTCAAACACGTCACATGCAAAGAATTGACACCTTACTCGTTCTCTTACTTCGGAGCCATGTGAAACCTCAAAAAAAAAATGAAATATGCTCTATTTGATGCCTTTAAGGTGTAACAACACTGAAACTGAAGCTCTGGTGACTGCAAGGTCAAAACGACCAACTAAAGGATTTTGCACAAGTGGAACAAATTGACATAAAAGTGACCTGTACCATTTTTGCAACAATAATAAATCTCACCTCGTAACTCTATTTTATCTAAAATTTGAAACGTAGAGTATTTGAAATTCTGACTACATCCAGTATGAATATTGCTACATAACTCCTTACGGTTCACCTATAGCACCTCCACAAAAACTGCTACTAACACACTTTTTTCAAAAATAACGTTTTTGTGATAGTCTTGCAACGCTTGTAACATTCACCTCGTTTATCCGTTTTGGTGGAAATTTGGAAAACATGTTCTTGAAGATAACGACCACATCCATTTCTAATTTTACTATCAAATTTTTCTTGGTTTGCTTGCAGTGCTTCTGATAAAATTGCCCTTTTTTAGCCTGTACAACCACTTGCCAAATCATCCGCCAAGATACCAAAAACGTCACCGATCAATACAAACACTGTGATGAAACCTCCAACACTATTCTAGACTATTTCTTGACATGTTGGCATGTTCCAAACTGATCCATCATGTCCAACTACGCCCGTGATGACTTTTGTAATTTTTTGACAACTTCTTGACGATTTTTTCAACTTTTGCAAATTTGCATGAACAACCTATAACAACTTCACCCAAACATCAAAAACATACTCATAAGCATTGAACATCACTTTACATACTTTGAAAAACCTCTAAATAACTTTCCACTACATCAACCTATCCATTTGAGTGTGTTGACAACAATGACAATACTGTCATCGCACCTTGTTCAACAATCTCCCCCTTTGGAATTTTTGGCAACACACACAATTTCCTGTAACTCTTCTCCCCTTTGACAACAAGACCAAAGGGCTATTGCAAACTCCCCATGAGTCCATGCACAAAATTCTTAGGCAAAAATTATTACACTTAGCAAAAATCACAAACATGAGCAAAAAGATAAACAAATACACAAATGCCCCCCCTGAGAATGTGGCCCCAATAGCTAGTCAATTATTGGGAAGTGTGACCACTCCCAATTTCTTGTGAAGGTACTCAAATAATTCCTTGGGTAATGGTTTGGTGAAGATATATTCTACTTGCTCTATTGTTGGAACAAAATCCAACTTAACCTCACCTTTCGCAACTTTCTCCTTCAAAAAATGATACCCGATAGCAATATGTTTTGTGCGAGAATGCATAACCAAATTCTTTGAGATGTTAATGGCACTGGTTTTATTGCACTTAACTAAAATTGGCTCACTAAAATTAATGCCAAGATCCTTCAGAGTTTATTTCATCCTGTTGAGTTGTGTTTTCACCCAGTTGTGAAAGCACACTCTCCGGTAGGATCTGAGTCCCAAAATCCTCTGCTTGCAAAGAAAATAATTTCTCCAAGGTTCCTGTTATGTTGATTCTTTGATTACCAATGATGTTGTTCAAATGAAATGCTAGGAATACCTTAGGGTTTGCAAGTGGATGTTAACAAGGGGCACTGTGGTTTATTTAATTTGAATTTACAATGGACTCAAAATGAATAAGATCTATTCTAATCTTTAGTTTCGATGGATTTTCAGCTGCTTATTTGAATACAGTAATTAAACTGCAGAAAATAAAGTAAGGGTTTGAAAAATAAAGCAAAGTAAATGAAAATGAAACTAAACTACAGTCAGAATGCTGTCATCAATTCGATGAAACCGAAGATAATGAGGTTTTATGCATGCAACCTAACCTAATGAACCTGCAAATTCGCACAATCCAGATAAGCTAGGTGCGGGTTTCTAGGGTTTCTAGCTGTAATTCCAGATTTAGGCATTCGCATGAAGCAACCAAGAACACTTGCATTAAACTTCACCTAAAAGCCTTAGAAATCTGAAATGAATGATAAAACATTAAATCATGCATGCAAAAAATGACTCCTTCTTTCTCATCAATGAGATGCCAACTCTCTGTATTTCGTATTAAATGATATGTCAATTACATTTACGGAATGTTCCAGGCATAAATATTCCAGAACAAATGAAGGAAATTGCCCAAGTGCAGGCCCAGAATGGCATGAAGCCCTTGTCTCTGCAACTCTGCAAGCAGCAATTTCCAACCCTTCTTTCAATCCGTGCTTTTGATTTTATACTAACTGAAATGGCTCTTCGATTCTCCTTGTGTCGCTTCGTTTCACCTTCCTGCATGTGACCTTTCAAATTCCTGCCTTTTCCTTGCTTTTGATTCATGCTCGATGCCTAAACGTGTGAAATCTTCCATTGCATGTAACGCTTTTGCAACTCCGACACCTATACGCCACGTGTCCTGCATTTTTTGTGCCTTCTGTAACGTCTTCCTGTGCAAATCATGACAAAAACTACATGCAGCCTGTTCACCTTCCTGGCCGTGAAAACGCGACATGTCACGAAATCGTGACATGTCGCGATATCGCGATGCTTTCCTCGTCCGCACGCCTTCGGCCGCTTCTTGTCACGAAATCGTGACCATTTTCTCCTTCCGTACACTTTGCCGAAACACGTCGTGAAATCGTGACCATTTTCTCCTTCGGGCCACTTTGCCAAAACACGTCACGAAATCGTGACCATTTTCTCCTTCGTACAGTTTACCAAAACACGTCGCGAAATCGTGACCATTTTCTCCTTCGGCCACTTTCAAACACGTCATGAAATCGCGACCATTTTCTTCTCCTACTTTTCAAACACGTCACGAAATCGTGACCATTTTCTCCTTCGGCCACTTTGCCAAACACGTCATGAAATCGCGACCATTTTCTCCTTCGTACAGTTTTCGAAACACGTCGCGAAATCGTGACCATTTTCTCCTTCGGCCACTTTAATCCACCATTTTCTCCTCCCTTCAAACACTCACGAAATCACGACCATTTTCTTCTGCCGTACAATTTGGAGAAACACGTCGCGAAATCGCGACCATTTTCTCCTTCGGCCACTTTGTCCAAACACGTCACGAAATCGTGACCATTTTCTTCTCCTACTTTTCCGAAACACGTCACGATATCGCGACCATTTTCTCCTCCTACACTTTCAAAACACGTCGCAAATCGCGACCATTTTCTCCTGTCAACATGTCGCGATATCGCGACCATTTTCTCCTCGTCGGAGCGACATGTCGCGATATCGCGACACTTCTTTTTTTCAGCGACGGAGCGACATGTCGCGATTTCGTGACACTTCCTACACTTGCACATTTTTTTCTTTTTCTTCATTTTTAGCATCTGGGCCACTGAGATCTTCTCTGAAAACCTGCAAAAAAGGTGGGTCCCCAATTTTGGGGTGTGTTGTGGATCAACCACAACAAATGGCGACTCTGCTGTCAAATGCTCTTGAGCATTTTAGTGAGAACCCAATCTGAAACATATCACAAACTTTGAAAACATGTGTTAGCACATAAGCAATACTAACAAATGCCCAAAGATCAGAAGTACATGAATCATTAGAATCCTCAAGTATTAGCTCAGTGTGTGCAATGAATTTCTTTCCCTATCATTTGAAATTGATCCACACTCCATTATCAGTTTTGCATGAATGCATATGTGGGATGGTGAATGATTTGTGTACCCTAATGAATGTGCTAGGAGATTTTGCTTTTATGCAAGGCATAGTATTTCTTCTAGTATTATGTACAAGCATTCAAGATTGCCAAACCCTCTTAAGATCAACTAATTCATTACCTTATTGCATCCCAAAGTTGGTTATGAGTCCCTACTATCTTGAACCCATGTGCAAGTGAATGTGAAATCAGAACTTTGGGGAATCAGACTCCCAACCAACCGAGATGAGAGTTTAACCCTATCCTTACTATTCTGATTTAGAATTCATTACCTCACTTTGAGCAAAATAATTAAACCAATTATGGAAGAAATGGTCATGCTAGTCTAACCCTCTGGACAATCAGTGGTCTTGTTTTTTAGACAAGACATGTTGCCATGCATGGGCATATCTAACCCCACAATCCAAAACTTATCTTCATTTCTTTGGACCTTGGGGATGACTACCCATCCTTTGCAGAGGACAAGTAGTACGATCCTTACAATCCAATATAAATATGAGATGGGAAAAATTTATTTATTTATTTTTTTACTTCTTGGACCTTGGGGATGACTACCCATCCTGGCTAGGGACATGTAGTACGATCCTTACAATCCAAACTTTAGATGTAAATGGAAAATATTAATTTTGTTGCTTAGACCTTGGGGATGACTACCCATCCTTTGCAGAGGACAAATAGTACGATCCTTACAATCCAAGATTTATTATGAAATGAGACATAAGAGCTTTGGGGAATCAGATTCTCAACCTAAGCGAGATGAGAATTTATGCCCTATCCTTACTACTCCATGTGGGTCAAATCAAAGCTTTGGGGAATTGGATCCTCAACCTAAGTTCGATGAGGATTTAACCCTATCCTTACTACTCTGATTTTAGGCTTTAAGCTCTATGGAAGTGGTCAAAACCACTGTTTTAAGGATCATGTTGCATAATAGGATAGACATGAAAAACTTCTTTCGCCCAACCTTTTCCTCCAAGTTAGGTTTTGATCATTTTGCTCAAGATCCTTTTTAATGTATGAGACGTGCTTGGTTCTAGATATCTCAAGACTCAGTTTCCAACCTTAGGACTTTTCTTACATTTATGTTATAACACAACCCTAAGAGGATTTGACATACTTCAATGACTTGTACCTAAGATGCATATGCAACTAAGATGAAATGTATGTAAAGTGAGATGGAATATGAATGCATTATCTCTTGAATTGCAAATGAAATGATTTGTCATGCAAAACTGACTCTTTCATGCCTCACAAGTTTCAAACGATATAATTAAATTGCTTGTGTTACTTGTGGAGCTTTTACAAGACAATTCCAATATTTCATATTCTCCTAACCTTAAGCATAAGTTGACATCTCAAAATTTTTTTTATTTATTTTATTTTTATTATTATTATTTTTTTATTATTATTTTTATTTTTATTTATCAAAATTAACAAAACATGTCAATTGAAATCAAATCCACAACCAAAATCCTAGCTAGACTAACAATCCTAAACAATAAAAACAAAATCTGAAAATCCCCCACCAAAACCGTAAGAACAATATCAAAATCTCACAACCTAAGGGCTAAAATAATGCTTTAAAATCTGCCCATTAACCGGTAGCATGAAATCTCTCCCTTCTAAGGTTTTTAGCCTCGAAGGTATTCTTCCCAAGAATCTCTGAAATCTGATATGGGCCTAACCAAAGACAATCAAACTTTTGATGATTCCCTTTTTCCTCATGTCTTTTGTCCCATAGTAATACCAAATCTGAAATTCTGAATGATTTAACTTTGGCCCTTCTGTCAAACCATCTTTTGATAACTTCCTGGTGTTTATTCATGTGATTCATGGCCTCTTCTCTCTTTTCATCAAGGTGCAACAACTGGCTTAACCTGGCTTCAACTTGATCATCTGTCCCCAAGTACTCTTGTATGAAATGTAAGGTCTGCAACTTCAAATTTGCTAGAAATATCGGGTCTTGCCCATAGACCAAATGATAGGGAGTATTCCCTATGGACTCTTTCACTCTGGTCCTATCTGCCCAAAGGGCAAACTTTAATTGGTTGTGCCGATCCCGAGGGTTCTTTTCCAAGCAACTTCTTAATGGTATTCAACAAATTCTTATTTGAAGATTCGGCCAACCCATTTCCTTGAGGATAATAATTGGATGCAAATTTTAAGCTCACTTTGTTATCATATGCCCAATCTGCAAATTGTGTAGAAATAAAAGCTTTACCATTGTCACTGACAATAGAATCGGGCATTCCAAATCTTGTTATAATTTGATCCTCAAGGAATTTAATCACAACGTCTGTGGTGGCATGTTTAGTAGGAATCGCTTATGTCCACCTTGTACAGTAGTCTGTAGCTGTCAAAATGAATTTATGAGAATCAAAAGAATTTGGGTTAATAACCCCGATGAAATCTAGTCCCCACTGTGCAAATGGTCTCATTTCAACTACAAGTTGCAACGGCATGGCTGCATTTCTTTCTCTATTTGCAGCCACTTGACAGATATGACAAGATCGTACATGGGCATGCGCATCTTTGAAAATATGTGGCCAGTAGTATCCTGCTCTCAGGATTTGATGTGTTGTAGCATTTGCTGCACCATGACCAGTTCCATGTTTCCCGTGAAATTCCTGCAACACCCTGGCAGCTTCTTCTTTGTTCAAGCACCTCAGGTAGATACCCTCATGATTCTTCCTGTAAAGCACACCAGATTTCATCAGATAATTGATAGACTTAAGCCTTAAAGCTCTTCTCTGTGTTGAATTCAGATTAGAAGGACACTTACCAGTCAATAAAAATTGCACAATATCAACATACCAGTCATCCTTAGCAATGTATTCTGTATTCGAGCATTGGCCTGTTATTTGCGGATTATTTTTTGCGATCGCCTTCGCCAGTCCCTGTCCTCGAACTAGTTTCATAGGTTGGATTTCGAGATCAAATTCTTGGATGGTGGAAATCCATTTTCCTCTCTTCTCACCTAGTTCATTTTGTAAAAACATGGTCTTGACAGCAGAGTCGGGCACGATGGCAATAACTCTGCTGTGTACAATGTAGTGCCTAAATTTTTTCACCGTTTTAAAAAGTGCGTACATTTGCTTATCAAGGATTGAATACCTTAATTGAGCATCTTTCAGGGGGCACTTAAAAATGCTATGGGTTTTTCGGCACTATCCTCGCCTTTTTGGGTTAAGACACTCGCAAAGGAGTGTTCTGATGCAAAAGCATAAATATAGAAAGGCTTGGAGTAGTCTGGACTTATAAGGACCGGGGCTCTGGAAATGGCATCTTTGATGTTCTGGAAAGCCACTCTACTTTCCTCGTTCCATTTTACATCCACATATTTCTTGAGCATCTTGTTCAGAGGTTTGGCTATCTCAGCAAAGCTAGAGATAAACTTCCTCACAAAATTAACTTGCCCAAAGAAAGATCTCAATTCTTTTTTACTACTCGGGAGAGGTAGGTTTTGGATAGCTTGTATCCTTTCCGGGTCGATGGATATGCCCTCTTTTGAAATGATGTGACCCAACAATTTTCCTTCTCGTCACTCCGAAAATGCACTTTTTGGGATTTAAGGAAATTCCATGTTCTCTGCATCTTTGAAGCACTTTCTTTAAATCTTTGACATGGTCCTCTCTCTTCTTCGAGAAAACTGGGATATCATCCACATACACGATGATGCATTTGCCTATGAGCCCTTTGAATGCGTAATCCATGGCGCGTTGAAAAGTTGCACCAGCATTTAACAGTCCGAACGACATTCTCTTATATGCAAATGTCCCCCACTTGGTAGTGAAGGCTGTTTTCATCCTGTCATCCTGGATGTATAAGAATTTGGTTGTACCCAGAATACCCATCGAGAAAGGACATCATTTCAGATCCATTTACCATTTGTAGAATTTCATCGATTGATGGCAATGGATAATTATCCTTTTGAGAGGCTTTATTAAGATTTCGAAAATCTATGCACAACCTAATCTCTCCACTCTTTTTTCTCATTGGAATGAGGTTAGCCACCCAGGTTGAGTGCCTAACAGGAAAAATGATTTTCGCTTCTAATAACCTTTTAACCTCCTTTTCGATCAAAGGCTCCAATAGCGGGTTAACAACTCGTTGTCTTTGCCTAAAAGGCTTGGAGTCTGGCTTCAAAGGGATGGTATGTGTGATAATGTTTTGGTTGTAAGTCTTCAGCTCATTGTAGTTCCAAGCAATACAATCTATGTAATGCTTCAATGCCTGTATTATATTGCTCCTTTCTTCCTCTGTACATGCCTTTGCTATGTACACCTCCTTTGGATTGTCTGCACTCCCTAGATTAATTGAATCACATGCATCTTTGGGGAGTGGGACTCTTTTTCCTTTCTTGGTCTTGCATCCCATGTCGAACATCTTTTCCAATGAAACCACGTCTTTAGGAATTTTGTTGGATTGATACGTAGTTTCAATTTCATCTTTTGTTTCATCCTGCCACCTTTGCTCCTCATCAATCACCTGATTTTCAAAAATACCCGAGTTCGTGACAAATTTGAAAATGTGCCTGTCACTTTCAAAAACTTGGAAATTCTTTACATTATCGGGTATTGATGGACAAGGAACCAGTTCAATGGAAAAATTTTTACATCTTTTTATATCAACCGGGTTTAACATGCCCGCGGAGACTGCAAGAGAGTCTGCTATTCGATTTCCTTTCCTAGAAATAAGGGCTATGTTGAATGCATCGAACTCCTCCATGAGGTCCATAACCCTAGTTCTATAAAGGCTTAGTCTCCTATCGCGGCATGTGTACTGTCCTTTGATTTGCTTGACTACCAACTCAGAATCTCCCAAAACCTTCAAGCATTTAACATGCTTGCTCAATGCTAGACGTAAACCAAAGATCAATGCTTCGTATTCTGCCACATTGTTTGTGCAAGGAAATTGCAGTCTGTAAGTAGCTAACAATGGTTTGCCTCCTGGACCAGTGAGCTCGACTCCAGCTCCTGCTCCTTTTCTAGATTTTGATCCATCGAACCTGAGCAACCACGTGTAATCATTTTCCTCGGAAGAGCCACCATGACACGCCTCCTCTTTAAGCTCTTCAGCAGCTTCCTCAACATCAAGTGCATAGACTCCTAGTTCTGGCTCAGAAAACTGAACTTCATTCGGCTTGTTAAAATCTGTTATAATCTCTTTAAGCCTCGGTTCGTTTTCCACTCTTATTTGGTTTGCAATTCCCTTCCATGGTAGCCACATATGCGAGCAGTCTGTTGAAAAATAGCCATTCAGAGTTTTCATCCAATCCCTCGCAAGTAACATTCCATACCTACTTGGGATATTAACCACCAAAATGTCTACAACCTGCTGGACCCTGGGTTCAGAATTCAATTGAATCTTGACATCATATAAGGTCCCTACCACATTTACCTCTGATCTGTCCAGTTGCAGGACTGTACATTTGGATGAAACAGGCTGCAGACCTAGCATTTTACATATTTCTGCAGGCATGAGGTTGCTCGTGGCACCTGTGTCCACCAAATAGTTATGCAAATTCTTACCCGCAATTCTCAGAGTCAGTAAGAATGGCGGGACATCCCTTCTCTCCTTTCACAAAATAAGATGGGATTCAACTCTTTTTTCCTTCCACATTGGATCAGGTGAGTTCAAAGCTCTTATCAATGCCTCCTTTTGGCCAGGCAATCTAGCTGCGTCCAGGAATGAAAGGCTAGATTTGGACTTCTTTAGATCCTCCACTATGTCATAGTTTGGCTTTTCAAATTTGACTGTCTTCTGCACGTCATTAGACATTTCTCTTCTGAGTGGAGGGGGAGGATTATTATTTGCCTTAGTGTCTGGAGGAAGAATAGAATTGTTTGGAGGTGTCGATGAGGTTTTAGGGGCTTTAGACTTACTTCTCAAATGGTATCCATGATTCCCCTTTCTGAAATCTCGAAAAGCTTGCACCTCCTATTCCAGAATTTCGTCTTCTTCTTCCTCACTCTCACCTTCTTGATGATATACAGTTTCCATCACCATAATATTATCATCTTGATGTTGTGATGGATTCTCATTTGATACCAGTTCCAAATCATCAACTTGTGCTTGAAGACAATGAGTGTATCTAGCAATCTCAGGACAATTCCTCTCATTGTGTTCTTTTGTGTTATGCAACTTGCACCCCCTTTCCCATGCCAAATCTGAAAGATTCAAAAGAGAATTGGATTGGCTAGGTCCTGCAGAAGCATCTAATTGATTAGCAATGGGAGCGGGAACTCCCCCATTGTTTGGCTTGGTGTTCCAGTGCCTCCCTCTATTGTTAAAATTTCGATTTGGGTGAGGGGCATGGGACTCATACTTCTGCTGTTGAACCCTGTCATTGCTCAGTTTATGCACTAATTTCTTGAGCTCTTCGACTTCCGAATAAACATCCTTCGGTGGAATCATATTGTTGTTAACCCCCGTTGGATTCGCATAATTAATGGGGTCTTGATTCAACACTGGGGTCGGGTTCTGAGGAATTTGATTCCCGTATGGATTGACACTTTGAATCGGGGTTGGATTTGGAAAGGGAACTATGGCCTGAGGATTGGCTTGACTAGTTCCTTGCATAGTTGGTTGACTGTTCTGCAAAAATGCAGGGACAGGTGGAATGGTTGTGATTGGTTGGATTGGAATGGGTGCATACGCGGGTGCTGGTGGATACGGCTTCTGATAAGGGAAGGCGTTCATGCTTGGCATTTGTGGTGCCATGAGCTGATTTTCCTGGGGAGCTTGACCATATGGAGCATACTGTCCCATCATAGGCATCTGGGGAAACCCGTAGCCCTGTGGTGTCATTTGCTGCTCGATGGTCATGGCTTCATTATAGGCCAAAGCCAGCGTGGTGACCTGAGGATTGCGTCTTGCAAACATGGCTGTCATGGGGTCCAAGGCCCCGAAATATATCTGTAAAGCCACTGCGGGATCAATAGCGAAGTGCCTAATTGCTCTGTTATAGCACTTTTGAAATTTTTGATTAAACATTCTGATTGGTTCCCCTTGGCCCCTTTTGCATGTAATAAACTGATTGTAAATAGTTGCAGGATCTAAGGGTGATCTAAATTGATTAACAAAGGCATTTTCCATTTGTGTCCAAGAAGTGATTGAACCAGTTGGCAAGCATATATACCATTCATATGCTATTGGATCTAAGCTCATGGGGAAAAGTCTGCAGGCCACATCTTCATATTGAACTTGCAGCCTAATTAAAACATCCCTATAGGCTTGGATATGTTCTTCTGTTGTTCTTGGGCCATCTGGTTTGTATTTAGGCAGAAATATTTCAATGTTCTTGGGGATTTCATGGATATCCCCAGCAATGTTCAAAGGAGTATTATTAGCTCCATACCAAGGAGCTGCTGGAGCTTGAGCCATTTGACTCAAAATTGATGAAGACAAACCTACAATAGCAGTAGAAATATTACTGACTATAGGCACACTAGGGGCAACTGATATTACTGGCGTAGGTCCACTCGATGTTCCTGGAGAAAATAGGTCTTTTGCGACTGGTGAACTTACGACTTGCTTGGTTTTATTCTTGGGAGTGCCAGTGAGGTCATGAAAAATGGTTTCTCCGGTTGTTTGGGACCTGGTCGCAATACGACGCGGTGGGTCCAGCCTGCCTGATGAAATCCTCGGCTATTTCGAAGAAAACCTGCAATAGAAACAAAAAATAGAATGTTGCAGTTTAGCCGTCTGTGAGATTTATTAAACGATTTCAAAATTAGATCGAAAACATATTATTCAGGTATGAAAATCAAAATAAAATAAACCAATTCAGGCCCTCCTTCTAGCGCCAATCTGTTGAGTGGTGTTTTCACCCAATTGTGAAAGCACACTCTCCGGTAGGATCTGAGTCCCAAAATCCTCTGCTTGCAAAGAAAATAATTTCTCCAAGGTTCCTGTTATGTTGATTCTTTGATTACCAATGATGCTGTTCAAATGAAATGCTAGGAATACCTTAGGGTTTGCAAGTGGATGTTAACAAGGGGCACTGTGGTTTATTTAATTTGAATTTACAATGGACTCAAAATGAATAAGATCTATTCTAATCTTTAGTTCTGATGGATTTTCAACTGCTTATTTGAATACAGTAATTAAACTGCAGAAAATAAAGTAAGGGTTTGAAAAATAAAGTAAAGTAAATGAAAATGAAACTAAACTACAGTCAGAATGTTGTCATCAATTCGATGAAACCGAAGATAATGAGGTTTTTTGCATGCAACCTAACCTAATGAACCTGCAAATTCGCACAATCCAAATAAGCTAGGTGCGGGTTTCTAGGGTTTCTACTGTAATTCCAGATTTAGGTATTCGCATGAAGCAACCAAGAACACTTGCATTAAACTTCACCTAAAAGCCTTAGAAATCTGAAATGAATGATAAAACATTAAATCATGCATGCAAAAAATGACTCCTTCTTTCTCATCAATGAGATGCCAACTCTCTGTATTTCTGTATTAAATGATATGTCAATTACATTTACAGAATGTTCCAGGCATAAATATTCCAGAACAAATGAAGGAAATTGCCCAAGTGCAGGCCCAGAATGGCATGAAGCCCTTGTCTCTGCAACTCTGCAAGCAGCAATTTCCAACCCTTCTTTCAATCCGTGCTTTTGATTTTATACTAACTGAAATGGCTCTTCGATTCTCCCTGTGTCGCTTCGTTTCACCTTCCTGCATGTGACCTTTCAAATTCCTGCCTTTTCCTTACTTTTGATTCATGCTCGATGCCGAAACGTGTGAAATCTTCCATTGCATGTAACGCTTCTGCAACTCCGACACCTGTACGCCACGTGTCCTACGTTTTTTGTGCCTTCTGTAACGTCTTCCTGTGCAAATCATGACAAAAACTACATGCAGCCTGTTCACCTTCCTAGCCGCGAAAACGTGACATGTCGCGATATCGCGACGCTTTCCTCGTCCGCACGCCTTCGGCCGCTTCTTGTCGCGAAATCGTGACCATTTTCTCTTCGTCCGTCCTTTCCAAACACGTCACGAAATCGCGACCATTTTCTCCTTCGGCCACTTTTCCAAACATCACGAAATCATGACCATTTTCTCCTTCCGTACACTTTTCCAAAACACGTCGCGAAATCGTGACCATTTTCTCCTTCGGGCCACTTTGCCAAACACGTCACGAAATCGTGACCATTTTCTCCGTCCGTACAGTTTGTCGAAACACGTCATGAAATCGTGACCATTTTCTCCTTCGGGCCACTTTGCCGAAACACGTCACGAAATCGTGACCATTTTCTCCATCCGTACACTTTTCCAAAACACGTCGTGAAATCGTGACCATTTTCTCCTTCGGGCCACTTTGCCGAAACACGTCGCGAAATCGTGACCATTTTCTCCGTCCGTACACTTTGCCGAAACACGTCGTGAAATCGCGACCATTTTCTCCTTCGGGCCACTTTGCCGAAACACGTCGCGAAATCGTGACCATTTTCTCCGTCCGTACACTTTGTCGAAACACGTCGCGAAATCGCGACCATTTTCTCCGTCCGTACACTTTGCCGAAACACGTCGCGAAATCGTGACCATTTTCTCAGCATCGAAGCGACACGTCGCGATATCGTGACCATTTTCTCAGCGTCGGAGCGACATGTCGCGATATCGCGACACTTTTCTTTTTTCAGCGACGACGGAGCGACGTGTCGCGATTTCGCGACACTTCCTACACTTGCACATTTTTTTCTTTTTCTTCATTTTTAGCATCTGGGCCACTGAGATCTTCTCTGAAAACCTGCAAAAAGGTGGGTCCCCAATTCTGGGGTGTGTTGTGGATCAACCACAACACATCCATAACACCTATGTACAACACATTGTCATTGTAATGTATTCTACCTCTATTGTGGATAAGGAGACTAACTTCTATTTCTTACTGTGCCACACGACCAACCTGTCTCCAAGATATAATGCACCTTCACTGGTACTCTTCATGTCATATACACATCCTGCCCAATATGCATTTGAATACACAATAAGGGTGAAGTCCTTACCTTTCGAATACCATAACCCATACTCCATAGTACCCTTGAGGTACCGAATAATCCTCTTCATTATTGTCACATGAGTCTCCTTGGGACTAGCCTGAAATCATGCTACCATGCATACTGCCTACAAAATATCTGGTCTGGTAGCTGTCAAGTATAGTAAGCTCTCAATCATATATCTATACATAGTTTTATCAACATGTGGAGATTTTTCATCCTTGCTCAACTTGCAACCTATCATCATGGGAGTACTAACTGGCTTACAATCCTCCATTGTGAACTTTTTCAGCATCTCTTTCACATATTTAATTTGATAAATAAATATGCCCTTCTCCTTTTGATTAACTTGCAATCCAAGGAAATACAAAAGTTCACCAATCATTGACATTTCAAATTCTTTCTGCATCTTATTTGCTAAATCTTTACACAAATCATCTTTGTTGTTCCCAAATATAATATCATCTACGTATACAAAAAGAACAATATGATGACCATTTTATGTTTTGACATACAAATTACTATCTACCATACCTTTCTTGAACCCCTGCTAAGTAAGATACTTGTCTAGCCTTGCATACCATGCTCGAGGTGCCTATTTTAAGCCATATAACACTTTCTTCAACTTGCAAACCAATTTGGGATCATCACCAAGCTAGAAACCATCTGGTTGCTCAATATAAATCTCTTCTTCAAGTTTCCCATTCAAAAATGTTGATTTTACATCCATTTGATAAACTTTGAAAATTTTGTAAACTGTTAAAGCCAAAAATATTCTAATTGCCTCTAGTCTGGCCACAGGTGCAAAGGTTTCCTCAAAGTCAATACATTCAACTTGTGCATAGCCTTTGCATACCAATATTGATTTTTTCCTAACTACCTATCCGTCTTCATTCAATTTGTTTCGAAAGACTCATTTAGTATTGATTACATTTTTATTTGCGGGTCTTGGTACTAACTCCCAAGTCTTGTTTTTCTCGATCTGATCTAATTATTCATTTATTGCCTTTACCCAACTTTCATCTTTGCTTGTGTTAGCAACATTTTTGGGCTCAATGCTGGATAATAAAGAGTAGTTACTTACTAATATTCTTCTTGTCTGAACACCAACTGTGGGGTCTCCAATTATTTGCTCTCTAGGATGATCTTTCTGCCAACTACCTATTTTGAATTTCTTATTTTCTTCCACTTCTAAATCACTATTTGAATCCTCTGAGTCAATTTTTGTTTTTTTTTCCATTTTCTTTTTGTCATCTCCTTCAATGACCTCTTCATAAATTGGATAGTTCTCTTCATAGATAAGTACTCGTTCCCTTCCTTCATCAACTTTAACATCAGCACTATCCACAATTTTCCTTAGCCTCTTGTTGTAGCATTTGTAAGATTTTCTTTTTTATGAATAGCCAAGAAAAATACCTTCATCCACTCTATCTTCAAACTTACCAAGGTTTTCTTTAGTTCTTTTGATGTAACACTTGCTGCCAAAAAAAATAAAGTATATTTTTGTTGCCTTTTTACCAAACCATAACTCATAAGGAGTTTTGATTTCATGCGTCCTCAAAATACACCTATTTTGTATGTATACTGCAATATGGACTACCTCTTTCCAAAAAAAAATTGCTACTTTTCTCTCAATCAACATAGTATATGCCATTTCTTGCACTGTCCTATTCTTTCTTTCTACCACACCATTTTGCTAAGGTGTCCTGGCTGCTAAAAATTGTCTCCTAATGCCATATTTTTCACAATACTCTTTGAAATACTCTGAAATGAACTCTCCTCCTCTGTATGACTTTAAACATTTAATCCTTTTTCCTATTTGATTCTCAACTTAGTTTTTGAAAACCTTGAACATCTCAAAATATTTTTATTTATGCTTCAATACCCATGTCATCCTGGAATAGTCATATATACATAACATGAAATATGTGTCATCGTTTATGCTTTGCGTTCTCATGGATCCACATAAATCAATATGTACTAGTTCCAAAGGTTTGCTTGTGTAGTACTCTTTTGTTTTAAATGAGAATCTAGTTTGCTTCCCCTTTTGACATGAAGAACAAATGCTATTTTATGGTTTTCCAATGGTGGGAATATCTCTCACTGCTTTCTTTGAGCTTATTTTTACTAGAGAGTCAAAACTGATATGACCAAGCCTCTTGTGCCACAACCAATTCTCTTCTTCCTATCCAATAAAGCAAGCTCCTTCTGAAGTCTTTGAGAGAGTGTACAAGTTTCTAGATGTCATTGATCTAGTTGCTATCAACTTCCCATTGTTTACCTTTCTGACTTCACAACCTTACTTCTTAAAGATCACTTCATGACCTCTATCACAAATCTGACTTACACTCAACAAGTTATGCTTCAGACCAACCACAAACAAGACTTCTTTTGACCTGATTTTTCCATCACTAATCTTAACTGAACCTCTACCAACTATCTTAGCTCCATAATTGTTTCCAAACTTTCATTGAACCACCTTCATATTACTGCAACTTCTTAAATTTTTGTTTGTCACCTGTCATATGACTGGAGCATCCACTATCAAGTATCCATGGTGCAGATTTATTCTACGCTTTAAATTTCGTATGTATGATCAAGGATTCCTTTTCTTCCTTAGGTCGCTCTTTTTCTTTCCACTCAAGTTTGATTACAATTTTGGGCTCTTGTTTTGGCTTTTCTTTTTTAGTAGCTTGTGCATGTTTTTCGAGAAATTTTCTATTTTTTCTTATTCCATTTGGCTGAAATTTTCTTCCCTAAAATTTATTTGATGCAAATGTACTTCGACAATTTCTTGTAATATGCCCAAAATTATGATAGTTATAACATTCTACTGCATAATACATCAAAGGTGAAAAAGCATTTCTATTGGTAAAATTCCTTAGTCCCACATTATACTTGCAATCTGATATCTTATGTCCATAACCATTGCATTTAAAATAGTAACCAGAAAAGAGATGATTGAACCTGGGTCGTGGTCTTTGCCATGTTATCATAGGAGCCATAAATCTTCTTCTTATTTGATGTGTGATATTGGTGAAGCCATCATTGTCAATTCTCCTTTTGTGCCTTGCATTATTGATTTCCTTTGCATGATTCATTTTTGCTTGATCAACCTATTTTTTCTCTTCATTCTTTGTGGATTATTCATTTATGGCCTTTGATCCATTTGATGATTCTCCTTCATCAAAACCCAAACCAAATTTTATGCCTATAGTCTTTTGGTTATTTATGATCTTATTCAGCTTCATAGAACTTTCTTCACATTTGTGATAACAACTAATTTTCTGATTCATCTCTTCTAGCTGCATTCTTAAACCAACAATCTCTTCTTCTAGCTTGCTGCAATAATCTATTTTCATGGTTATTTACACTTCGAGATCTTCGAATATTTTCTTGGATTCTTCTATCTATACTTTCAAATTTGTTATAATTTCATTTGCATCCTCAAGCTTTCTTGAAATTTTCTTATTCTTTTTTCTTTCTATCTTCAATTCATCTAAATCTGCAATTAGTTCCTCTTCCAAATTCACTTCTATGTCAATTTATTCTTCATCACATTCCTGTTCTTTTTCTAGTTTTTCTTCTTTGAGTGCCATGAAAAGAGCTTCACCTATTTCCTTTTCAAAATCCTCACTAGAGATATCTTCTGATGAACTAACATTCTTGGAGATGAAAATTTTCTTCTTGAAGTTACCTTTTCTGAAATTTGTTTTTTTCTTCCAGTCACTTCTTTCTTCGTGCGATCATTCATCACTTCTATTCTTCTCATTAAGTGGACATTTAGCTGCAAAATGCCCAATGCCTCCACAGTTGAAATATTTAAATAATAACTTTCCTCTGTATTTTTCTTTTTCTCTTTCTAGTTTTTGAAAAAAGTTTGCTTCCATTTCATCTAATGTCTCTTCTTCCTCGGATTCTTGTTTTGCTTTCATATTTTTATGGACTTTAAAAGTAGCTTCTCTATCTATGGATTTAGATTTTCCTATTCTCATATCATATGCAGTCAAAGAACCATGCATCTCATTCATACTAAAAGAATTTAGATCTTTAGCTTCTTATATAGCTAAAAATTTAGAATCAAATATTTTGGAAAGGGATCTTAATACCTTTTTTCCAATGACAAAATCTTTGATTTATTCATCGAGTCGTCTAATCGCATTAATGAATTCATTAACTCTTAGCATATATGTCTCTATATTCTCATCATCATTCATCTTTAATACTTTGAACTGAGCTCGATGTGTTTGTAACTTGGCCTCCTTGATCTTAATGTCTCCTTCATGAATGCTCTTCATTTTGTCCCATATTTCCTTTGTCGTTTTACAACCCATAATATTTACTAATTCGTTGTCCACTAATCCACACATGATAGCATTCTTTGCTTTTGAGTCATTCTCAAACATTTTTTTATCAATAGCATCAGTTGGAGAAGTGGTGGGTATTATGTATCCACTACCACTATCTATTGAATCCCAAATTTTGTATCCCAAAGCACAAAGATATGTCTGCATCCTGAGTCTCTAAAATACGTAATTAGTTCCATCAAACAATGGTGCTTTGTTTTATGAGAAGCCTTCACCACCTTCCATTATGTCACTTCCAAGATCACCCTAGCCGGTTAAGCATGTTCATGAACCTTGCTCTGATACCAATTTTTAGTCTCATAATGACACTAATAGGGGGGGGTGAATTAGTGTAGCTCTTTAAAACTTAAATCTTCAACACTCAAAGCCAAAATAATGAAAACATAAAACCAAATAAAGCAAGTATAACAAGAGAACATCACACAACACAAGATGTACCAAGGTTCATCGATTTGGCTACATCCTCAAAAATTATTGTTTGGAATCCCATACAAATCCAATTTTTGCAAAGCACCAACTTTACAATCAATTTACTAGTGCCTACTCAAAGGAGCACCAATCCCTGATTTATCTATGCCAATAGAAAAGAGCACCAACCCCTGATTTATTTGCACCAATAGAAAAGGAGCACCAACCCCTCTACCAAGCACCCACTTGATTTTCATATTGATAATAAAATTATATATATGAATGTCTTCACTAAAACCAGAACCCTCTATGGTTTGTAGGCTCAAAATCTAAAACTTTCTATTTCACCCAGTATAACATCCCTCTCTCTATATTACTCAGAATTTGAATCTTCTCTTCTCACAAAAAAATTGATTTTTCTCTTAGCTCGTTTTGCCAATTTCTAAACTCTTTCTGGGTATTGTGCAACACTTTATCTAAAAACTCCTCTCAAAATTTCAGCCAAAATAGATATCATATGAGAAATTTATGCCCAAAATACTAAAGTGACATTTTTCACCACTCTCCAAAAATCACGGATTTTCACTCTTTATTTTTCTCCACACACACTTCTCTCTAAAAAAATAAAGTCCCCACTTTTCAATAAATTCCCTTGTCACTTAAAAAGCACACACACGCATTCTTTTTTCCTTTTCAATTTTAAAAATATTTTCTTTAATGAATCTTCTTAAAACAATATAACTTTCTTTTTTTATTTTGAGAAGGCATTTCGTCAAACATGTCACATGCAAAGAATTGACACCTCACTCGTTCTCTTACTTTGGAGCCACGTGATACCTCAAACAAAAAATTAAAGATGCTCTATTTGATGCCTTAAAGGTGTAACAACACTGAAACCAAAACTCTGGTGACTCTGCAAGGTCGAAACGACCAACTGAAGGATTTTGCACAAGTGGAACAAATTGACATAAAAGTGACTTGTACCATTTTTGCAATAATCATAACTCTCACCTCATAACTTTGTTTTCTCTAAAATGTGAAAATAATAATCTCTACAATTCTGAATACATCTAGTCCGAATCTCACTGCATAACTCCTTACGGTTTGTCTGTACCACCTCCATGAAAACTACTGCTGACACACTTTTTTCAAAAAGAGCATTTTTGTGACAGTCTTGCAATTCTTGTAATGTTCACCTCGTTTCTCTGTTTTGGTGGAAATTTGTAATACATGTTCTTGAAGATAACTACCATCTCCAGTTCAAATTTTGCTATCAAATTCTTCTTTTTTTGCTCGCAGTGCTTCTAACAAAACTGCCCTTTTTCATCTTGTACAACCACTTGCCAAATCATTCGCTAGGATACCGAAAACGTCACCGATCAATCCAAAAACTATGCTGACACCTCCAATATTGTACTAGACTATTTCCTAACATGTTGGCATGTTACAAATTGATCCATCCTATCCAACTATGCCCGTGATGACTTTTGCAATTTTTTGACAACTTCTTGACAATTTTTTCAACTTTTGCAAATTTGCACGAACAACCTATAACAACTTCACCCGAACATCAAAAACATCCTCATAAGCATTGAACATCATTGTACATACTTGAAAAACCTCCAAACAACTGTCCATTGCATCAACCTGTTTATCTGAGTGTGTTGACAACAATGATAATACTGTCGCTGCACCTTGCTCAACACTTTTCTCTCCAATGATATTTCAGAAATCAACCACCATAAACAAAGTCAATGGAGAATATTGCTCATACCTTTTGATGCCTTATTGGTTGTCCACTAAATCTGCCACACTCAAAAAACTTATTTTTCAACTTTCAACAAGGGTTAGAGATCATGATTAATATCACAACAATAATATCCAAATAACACCTTATCACTCCTACTCAATAAAATACATGTCCCCTCATGAAAGAATTAATCACCTTTGAAAAAGAACAAAACAACCTTCACTTTTGAACCCTTTTACAAAAATAGAAATATCTCTTTACATACACCTTATTTCTCCCTCTAATCAAGTTAATCAAATAGCCCTTGAAATAATATTTCCAACAATATATAATATGATATACTTTCAAAAATGAGAAACACCAAAAATATCTCTTTTTCTAAACATGCATCACAACCCTTATTCCTCCTAGGGCAACTTTAGAAAATATAAAATATATTAAAAAATTATTAACTTGCCTCTATCCTTGATGGGATTTGATCTCATGACATCTCCTTACTCAGCAGCTTAACCATAGCCAACTTTTCGTTGGGCCACATACCCTCACGTGTCCAAAGGGACACAAACAAAAACTTATATCATAAACTTTTGCACCCTTCAAAAAACTTAACAGCGCTTTGAGCACTTGAACAAAGCAAATAACCACGATGGGACTCGACTGCAGGACATCCTGCATAACACACAGCACACAAATCTCTAGGCCAAATATGCCTATGCATTTTATTAAACTTTGCAAACCATTTTTCAATAGACCAAATTCACACTTCTCTCTCTTTTCGCAATTTGTTCCCCAATTGAAGGCATTCAAAAAATAAGCGTTGCAGTCTTTTGAAGTCTAAGATTTTGTTGGCATATATATGCATTTCCTCTTTATTTAGGATCCGATGCTATAAATTAATATAGCCTTTACTCCTTTATTTAGTCCGCACTAAAATTAATATATTTAATTTTAAATTTTAAATAATTTAAATTTTAAACTAAATATTTAAAAATAAATATCTCCATCACCGGGGCACCTTTTTCGACAAAACAAAAAGTCAATATGGGTTTTAAGAAAAACCCATTTCAAATCTGCCATCCATGGTTTTAAATAAAACCTTTTATTTTGCCTTCCTTGGTTTTCACAAAAACCCTGTATATATCCATGCTCTCCAAAATATCATAAATGCTTACTTATGAAATGCTTTGGCCACCAAAACTCAATGTGATCCATGTGACATCAATGATCCATGTGTGTTATGATTCTACTCCTAACCTCCATACTAATCACATTATTATTTAATTATTTAATCACTCTCTCTTTCACAAAGGTTGTGACATTTGATCACACCTTCACACTCATAGAAATAGGCATTTCATTTGGTGTAGTTGAGGCATCGAAGAATATAATTATTAATTAATTTTTGGGTTCCCCATACAATACAATAGTGATTCCTTAATAAAAGTGATTCCTTAATAAAAGTGATTCCTTTTTATTATTCTAGCATTATAATCAATCTTTCTCTATTGTGTTCACTACAACTGGTATCAGAGCCAGCTTCAAAACATAGTTTTTTTTCACCCCATTCATCATCACCAGTCGTCTGCCATTCAGATCCTGTTCCTAAATTTATCTTATCATCCACCACATAATTCCTAAGATGTCCATATATCATCAAACACCGTAGATTCATTCTCAAGAGTCATTGGGAGACCGAGTGGCAGATCGTATAAGTTCACAGACCGAGCATCAAAGAATCTAATTAGCTTATAGAATGAAATACACTCACCAACCGCCGGTGAACTCAGAGCATTGGGAAGGTATAATATAAAGGGAAAAAATCCAAAAATACCCTCAAACTATCCTAAAAATCCTCCAATATCTTGTAGTCAATGCCCAAATCGAAAACAAAAAAAAGACACGCAAAAAAAATTTACGTTCTGCAGCAATGTCTACAACTTCTGATGATGTCTTGGAGAAAACCGACCATATTTTATAAAATAAAACTTATAACATAAAGTTTTAAATCATTTTCCATCACCAAAAAACTAAAATTCTGATACGTCTTCGTATTTTGACGTTGGCAAGAGAAAATTTCAAAAAGTGGATATAACACATATCCCACATTCAATAGGAAGAGGGACAAAGCAGGGTTTAAAAAATATTCAGGGCGAGTAGTTAGTTGTGACTTCGGTCACACTCTAGCCTTCCCTCGTGTGATCAAAGCCACTCATTTGACCGGGTCCCATAAAATTCTCGCTAATTATGCCACTTACGAAGGTTATAAAATCTCCAAAACCTAACCACAATGGTCGAAGGATGACTTTTATGCAATTTTTAATGATAATTTTCAAGAAATTTTTGTGACGACTTTCAAGACTTTTTGCGACACCTTTTTGCCAAACAACTATGCAAATGGCCGATGGAAGAATATATCATGACCCCAACCTACTTTTGCTACTTAATCTTGCCCACCTATGTCAAATCACATCAGTGAGTGTATATAAAATTTAGTTCCAGGATATCACCAATCGCATCATAGGGTTGGATGAATCAGTCCTCATAAGTGGGTTCATCAATGGATTGAAAGAAGAAATTAGAGTAAATATCATGATGTACACTCCTCGCACCCTACAGGAAGCCATTGGATTAACCTTGTTAGTCGACGATACATTTAATGTTCAACGTCAACATGGGGATCAAACTATTGATAAATTAACATTCATGCACACTATTCCAAAACACAAACCCTTGCTAGTTAAGTACCTTAGCCTACAAGAAATTGAGGAGTGACGAGTGAATGACCTTTGCTATACTTCTGATGAGAAATTTGGGCCCCTTCATTGTTGTGCTACACAAACATTGTATTTATTGAATGTAGTTGATCCCTGTCACTCCATAGAGGAAGAAGGTGAGGAATATGTGCACGACATGACCAAAGCACCTGATCATAACAATGAAGGAAATGAGGTCGATGTGCAAGAAGTGCTCGATGCACCATGAAAAGATGAGGTAGACATCCATGCAATAAACAATGAAGGTAATACATACACTCTCAAAGAACTACACACAAGTTCCTTGCCAATAGTGAGTTCTCATCATATAGGCAGCCTGATTTAGAAAGGAGGCAAAAGAGTGAGTGCACCTTTATTTTCCCTTCATTCTACATAGGAAGAATCGGCTAAAGTGAAAGCCTACCATCATCACAATTCTCCTAAGGAAGATTCTACTATTATTTCTAGCAACCCCCCACTAATGCTTTGACCTTCAATATATCCTTGCCTTCAAAAAAGTGACATTAAAATAGTACAAGAACTTGCACAAATTCAAATGGGAAAATAAGCAACGAAGCTCCTTACTTTGAGCTTTGAGGACAAAGCTCTTTTTAAGGAAGGTGGCATGTTAGGATTCTACTCCTAACCTCCATACTAATAACATTATTAGTTAATTATTTAATCACTCTCTTTTTTAGAAATGTTGTGACCTTTGATCACACCTTCACACTCGTAGAAATAGGCATTTCATTTGGTGTAGTTGAGGCATCGAAGAATATAATTATTAATTAATTATTGGGTTCCCCATACAATACAACAGTGATTCCTTAATAAAAGTGATTCCTTTTTATTATTCTAGCATTATAATCAATCTTTTGCTATTGGGTTCACTACAATGTGACATCAATGACAACATAAAATAACTCAAATTACCAAAAATCTCCCCCTTTGTCACTGATGGCAACACCTCTAATGCAAATACCACAATCACTGCAAAAACCATCTCTGAGAATCAAATCTTCTTCGTCTAACTCAATACTCTCTATGGATGCTGCTCCCCCTAACTCAATTCTCTCTTTGGATGCTGCTCCCCCTAACTAAATGCTCTCTCCCTTACTCAAATCTCTCCCCCTTTGACATCAATGGAAAAAGGGACACCTATGGGGCTAAAATATATGACTCTTAAGCTTAGCCTCCTCACCACCTTCTCTCTTGAGGTGATTAATTTTGGGGTGGGAGTACTTTTACTCCCATATTACATTGTTTCTTTCCTTTGTCAACTTCCTTCCATATTTTTCTTATATCCTTCTCTTGATGAATTACTTGATCTTCTTGTCTTGAACCTATTTGACCTTATTGCCTTGAACTTGTTTGGAACTGAGTCCTACACCATTTTGCAATATGTCCAAAGTTATTGCAATTAAAATACTTGATATTTTAACCTTTGGATGGTGCCCATATCTTGAATTATTTCTTGAAATAATTTCCATATCCATTCCTTTCCCAAACTTTGTATTGTGAAGTTTTGTTTTCATGACCATTATGACCATGGCTTCTAATTTGTGTAGCTCTAAAATCAAAACCATGTTGCTCATTTTATTTGCACTGAGAAGATCTATGACCAATACTATTTCATAAGAATTAATGTCCTCGAAAACCATACCTTCTTCCTTTGAAGTTTCTTCTAGCAAAATCAAACTTCTTTGATCCATGGATCCTATAGTGTATATCCCTATGTCCAAATCCATTACAAGAAAAACAATGTCCTTGAAAAGCCCTTTGTTCATGCCTTGTTTCCTCATACATTTCTTGACCATTATCCTTATGATCATTTTCAACTTGTGCATTGCATCCTTGAACCTTCTTTGTAGTATCTAAATTCTCTTCCTTAGTTTCTTCCTTGCTTTCCTCTTCAAGAATTTCTTTTCCTTTTGAACTTGATTCACCTATATCAAAACAATATCCAAACAAAATATTAGGAGCCATAGGAACTTTGGAACTTTCTTCATAAAACTTAGGTGCTTCCTTGCTTTCATCTGTTAGAACTTCCTTTCATTTTGAGTGTGATTACCCAAACCTAAAATATGAGACCTTTGGTGCTTTAGGACTTTCCTCTTCTTTCTCTTCATTTGTGTCAAATAGCAAATTGGCATCCATATTTATTGTATCTAATATACATGTTTCCTTCTTAGTGAAAACATCTTGACCTTTTGAGTCATGTGATGGATCAAACTTCTCATGTATGGAACATCTCAATTCTTTTAGATTCTCCTTAACCTCTTGTAGTTGCTCATGGATATCATTGAAGTCTTCCTTTAGATCAACTGAGACATTTGTATTTCTTACAATGTTCTCTTGCTTAACTTCTTCTATTTGGAGTTAATGTTCTTCTTCTACTTATTTTATCCCATACAAAAACCCTTCTTCATATTCACTGTCACTATGATCATTATAATATTCTATAGCAAACAAAATTTCATTATTTCTTTGACCATGCATGTTTCCTTGATGTGTCATCTCATCTTCACTATCACTAAAACCATTGCAATATCCTAATATGTGATCTCTTTGACCACATACAAAGCATTGTTCTCTTTCACCTTCTATTCCTAGGAATAGATGTTCTTCCTTTTCATCATCTGATTTATCTTTATCACTGTGATCTGAGATATCACTTGCTTCTACAATATAGAAAGTTTTCTTTATCTTACGAAAACTTTTCTTCTTCTCATACTTGCTTTGCTTGTACTTGTTATCTTTGTCATGCTTATACTTTCCATATTTTTTTCTTCTGTGACCCTATTTTTCATCATCACTATTTTCTTCATGTGGACACTTGTGTGCATAGTGACATAAATCACCACACTTGTAGCATTTGAATTTCTTCATATCCCTATAATTTCTTAAGTCCTTTTTTATTTTGTTGAAGTTAGCTTCCTCATCATTATATGAATCTCTATCTGTCTTTGGAACTTTCCCTTTCTTTTTCTCTAAAGTCTTGAATGCAATCTATTTTATTTGAACCTAATGTTTACTCACCCTCATCTCATAAGTTGTGAGAGTTCCTTGTAGTTCTTCCATTGTTATCTTGTTGATATCCATTGTTTCTTCTATTTTTGAAACCTTTGCATCATACTTCATGGGAAGTGATATCAAAACCTTTTGAGTCACTTTTGATTCTTTTATCTCAAATCCTAGGCCTCTCATGGTGTTAGTAATATCATCAACTCAAAGTAAAAACTTTGCAATATCTTCAGAATCTTCCATTTTAAATTTCTCAAATATTTTTCTATGAGTTTGTATTTTTGCCAACTTTACCTTGAAATCTCCTTCATAAGTATTTTGTAGGTTGTTCCACATTTAATTAGATGAATTACATACCATGACATTTGTAAAATCTGTTTTACATAGCCCACTCAAAATATAATTCATTGCCCTTGCATTGATCTCAACCAATTTCCTAATAGTCTTATCTACCTCGGGATCACCTTCAACCTTATACTCTTTTTCAACCATCTGTCATACCTCATATCCTTGTGATATCAAGTAGTTCTTCATTCTCATGCTCCAAAAAGCATAGTTATTATTTTCAAATAGTGGAGCCTTATTTGTAGATAATCCATTCTGTAAAGCCATCTGTGTTCTTGTAGAATCTATCCTCAATTTGTTAGCCTTTTTGAAGGAACCCACTCTGATACTAATTTAATAACACAAGCTTATACTAATAAGGGGGTGAACAATATAGAGTCCACTTTTTACTTTATTTCCAAACCAATATCAATTAGTTTCCTTAATTGCAATAACCAAATATAACAGTGTCCATTAATGACATAGATAGCAATAGTAAACAAGTGTACAAATCACCACACACCATTGAGACACAATATTTAACATGGTTCCCCTAATGTGGGGTATTCCACAATATAATATTCTTATAATATTTCACATAGAAATAAGGATCCTTATCCCAATAAAAATGATTACTTTGATCTGCTCAAAGCTTGGCAATGGTGGATCCTAAGTTGGGCTTAGACCTAATAGCGACCACAAAGCAGCAATTGGGGGTCTTTGGACCTGACAACGACCAAGAAGCAATGAGAAATTTTCATAATTTATCACCACATAGCACCTTAGAATAAGCCATAAAGCACACCTTTCAGATCCAAAGCAACAAAAATAAGAAAAATACCAAAAACATTTGCATATATCAAAATGCAAAAACATCATAAAATCCAATTAAAAAAAATCAAACAACAAAAAAATCCTAAATGAGCCTCATAGTCAATGATTTGCTCTATACACTTGGTGATTGTAGCAACTAGTGCTCCATGTAATTCGGTGAGATGATAAAATTACCATAAGGCCACTTGGGGCAAAACAATTATGATAGAATTGAAAAGAATCACCTTAAACCTGAAGAAGGCTAAAATATTCGGACCGCCCTAGGGGAGCGAGGATACATCTCATTTCTCCTATAGAAAATAGTGATTCAACACAAGCTAAAATAGAATTGTGTTCATCTTAATTCTCTAAGAAGGCCATTACGGCCAGACCGCCCCATGGGATAGAGATGTGCAATTACCAAACAAGTTTTCTATCACACTTGGATGGGAACTAACCTATAACAACAAATGCAATCCTCTAAAGAGGTCTAAATAATTCATTTTGGTCAAGCGACTCGTCACTTTATTAATTTTCCTTTCCTCATCGACTCGTCACTTGAGGGGGTAGTCAAATTTTTTTAATAATCATAGTCAAAGTCAACAAAAGATCTCTCGATCATGTCAAGTTGTGTTCATCTTATGAATCATTGCCAACAACTATCATAAGCTTACCCTTTGTTGGGGAAAAAATCAAATATGATAGTTAAGTTTGTAGTTCTCCTCCTTTCAAACCTATAGTAGTACTAAAGCTACCCGATTGCTTGATAAACGAGTGCAAACTTCCACAAATTTAAGCCTTCCATTCCTATTGGAAGTAATGATTATAGGATGTGTGCCCTCTCGCATGACTAGGGAATCCAATGTTGATTAGATCAATGATCATCATCCAACCTACAATGTGACCTTAGGTGGTCTATTTTTTCTCCATGTTGTGTTTTCCCACAACACATCCCAAAAAGAGGTATTTGTAGACACCTAAGAATACATCATGTTTAGGAGACTATCCATATGGATACATTTGTAGACCATATGAATCCTCTTGGATCTCTCCAAGATCAAGGAGTGGTCCTAACCACTCAAATAGGGTAGTATTAGCCCATATAGTCCTGGCCACTCTCAAGCAGAGTGACCACCACACTTGGTCTATGAAGACTATAGTGGCCACACATAGCCTCAAAACCTGATAGCGGCTAGCACCATGCACAGTTTGTCCATGAATACAAGCCCTAATCATGTAGTCTGACTACACATTTGCATTTTTAGTGGGTGGATTTTGGTGAGGAACTTCCTGAGTTCCTCCTAACTACCCTTTGAATGCTATTTTATGACTAATACTTTCGACCTAGAATGGTCAGTCGCATGCAACTTGGATTGAAGCTTCTCTAGGAAGCCAAGGTCCAGATCTGAGAGGAAATTCTACATATGGACTCTCCCATGAAGAGCAAAATATCTATGAATTTTTAGAGTTATGTAGTGAAGCTCTATCAAAATGAAGATCCAAGCTACGTCCCTTTGAAGAGCATTGGAGCACCATCCAGTTGAGCCACATCCATGCACTAGTATTCAGACCCATTGTTCCGAACTATCAATCAGTGTAGGAGACACATCTAGCAACCCTTAAACATCAATTATAGCAAGGAGGATAGCACAAAAGCCCTTGATTCACAAGAATAATATTTTCATAACACGATTGTTGTCTCAGACAATGGCCTACAGGTAAATTTTAGGGCATAGACATTATTTCCCTTTGCTTTAGTTTAGATACATTATTGCTCAATTTATTAGTTAGTCATAGCTCAAATTTATTTTCATCAATGCATCTATTTCATATTTCTTAGCTTTCCATGCATTTATTATTCCATTTATGCTTGTATTTCTTTATTATCATGATGATTCAGATCCGTTAACAAAGGCCTCATACAAAGAGGTAGACCATCCTATTAAGCATACTTTTTTGTTTCCATAAGTGTAGGTACAGGTCTTCAGGATCAAATTTGAGTAGCAGGAGCACAAAGATCCCTCCAAGATCAGATCTGGAGAAGGGGGCCTCTATAAGCCCCCATACAGTTTCATGTGTGATATCAAGAGGCCTGTGAAGGTGCACCATCCCCTTGTGGGGGATACATTCATCGTTTCCCCATTTGTAATAGATTGAATCAAAATGAGTATCCCTCAAAGGGATGTACATGTAACCGAGATCTAGAAGCATTAATAAAATAACACTTCTTTGCTTTTTACTTCCATGTTATATGTGCTTGCATGCTTTCTTTATTTCTACATTTGATATAATAATAACATTGCAAGTAGGGTCAATTGTGGTGTGTGCTTCTTGGGATCACACACTAAGAATCTCCACATATACCACCATTATCATATTCTTGTAAGAAAACATTCTAACCAGGTTTGGAGTTCCTCTCAAACTGGTAAGAGATAATGGACAATATTTTGTTTCATATGAAATGGTATAATTTTGTGCTAAGTATGGAATAGAACTTTCACATTCTGCTAATTATTAACCCCAAGGGAATTGTCTTCTTGAGTCATCAAATAAAAATGTAATAACTAGAATAAAAATATCATTGGGTAAGAAGAAAAGAGGATGGGACAATGAACTAAAATTTGCTCTTTTGGCTGATAGCCTGTTTGTCCAAAGAAACATAGGAAGGACTCCCTATGAAATAGTATATGGAGAGAAGGCCTTGTTACCCTCAAGAATAGAAAAATTAGCACTTTCCCTCTTGTTTCAAGATCATGAAGACTCCAACCCCTTACAAAGAAGGCTAGACCAAATTGTCTTATTAGAAGAGCAAAGAAGAGAAACCCTTAATAGAATGATGGAACAAACTCAGAAAACTATGAAATTGTTTAATAAGAAATCCAAATGTACTCCTTTATCTCAAGGATATATAGTCATCTATTTGGACCCATAAAAATGATAAGAATGGTGAAAAGAGAAAACTCGAGCCTAAATGGATGGGTCCATACCAGATAGCCCATGTTTTTGGTCAAAATACTTACAAATTGCAGACTTTGTAAGGAGAACCAATGGTTATCCCTATTAATGGCCAACACCTCAAGATGTATAATCCCTATGGTGGGGCTTCCTATATATATATATAAAATAAAAATCAAAAATAGAAAATCAAAAACCCCAAAAATAAAGTGATGTGTTTTATTGTTGTTTTGTTTACTAGTTAAGTAGTTTTCTTTTGTCTGTATTGTTTTGAGTTTTGTTGTTTCACATAGTATTCTTAGTATGATGAGTATTCCTTACTAGTGGTTCCTCCAAAAACAAATAAGAAGAAAGGATATTTATTTTAGACTTTTATTATGTTTACAATTTTTCAAATATGAACGTTTATGCAATGGTCATATGATATGAGATAAAATAAATTGAAATCAAAGTTGATACCTCACATTACAAATGATACTTAAGGTGATTTCAAGATCCAAAGAATAGAGTTATCTTTGAGAAGGTGGTTGAGCTTAAAATTATTACACTCATCCTTTTAAGCCAGAAACTAATCCTCAACTCAGGCATACTTATTGCACAATTTTCTTATATCAAAATACTTCTCAAATGAGAAAGAAAATCAAAATAATGCAAGTTGAGGCACTTCCTGCGATATCTTGGAAAACCTCTACTGGGACTATAGACACTTGACTGGAAATAGAGTAAAATCAGATGGTATTAGAAGAAACTCCATCGAGGTTATATACGCTTGACTGGCAGTGGAGCCCTGTAGAATGATGAACATATTTAAGAGTGAAATCATACACTAAGCTTAACTATTTTTCTCAAATATGGAAAATTTCTAGAAGACTTGGGAATCAAAATGAATGCACTAACACACACATGGGCCAAATCTTTATGGAAAAAATAGTTTTGACAAATTATGTGTAATCATATCCTATGACCTTGCTAAAATAAACATAACAATGTATCTAAAAAAAACTCATATTTCTAAATTTTTTACCCTAGTTTCCAAATTGAATAAAAAGAATTACAATTTTCAATACTCTGTTGCTTTGATATCATGTCATTTGTATAGTTTCTCACTTTAAAATTCATTATGTTTTGTTTTTAAAATTTTTCTTATTAGGCTTGATGATTTGTATTCACAGTAAAACTAGGAGATTCTGGAATTCTCAAGTGCCTCATGTTTTCAACACATTGTTCCAATCAAAGCCTATATTGGAGTAAAAATTGAATCAACATATTAAAACCCAATTTTAAATTTTTGGTTTCAATAAATTATCAAATGTTGCTGGCCCCCATTGCATTTTAATCTGAGAAGTTGACCTTTGATGTTTGGTTTATAAACCTAACCTTAGCCATTATTGGATTGCTTTTATAAATGTTGTTTTATCCTAAAATTCTATAAAGGTCAAGTTATATAAGCATCCACTAAAAAGGTCAAAACATATAAATACCATGACTCTTTTAAAGTAAGGTTTATGATCCATGAATTTAATGTGAGCCCTCATTTTAAAAAAATAATCATAATTTGTGAGCCTAAGTCAAAAGAATAAACCCCTAAGTCCCAAGGTATCTAAAAGTATTAATAAAACATTTTGGACCAAGCTCACCTCTAGACTAAGTAAAGTTTTAATAAAATCATTTAAGGGGTAAGGTAAGCACCATGGTCTAAATTCTAATAACCTAAGGTCTTAAGCAGAATGTTAATTGTTCAAAGGTATGCACCCCCATTTGATTAACTATTGAGCACCTTGATCAGATCTAGAGGTAGCACCCAGATCCTCCTTAATTGGATGGATGTGCTTTAAAATCCAACTGATAGATAAATTGACTGGATCAAAAGTAATGGCATAATTGAATTTCATAGCCTAAAGTCTCAAACATATGGTTAATATTAAAGGCATGTGCCCCCTTGATTAAGTAGACATACAAATCAGGCAAATCTAAGGGCAGTGCTTCATCAAGTTGAAATCGAACGAATGCGCTTGATTTAATAAGTCAAATATTTAAAGCACCATGGTATAAAGATAAAAAACATAAGTACTATGGTAAATTGATTTAATTAAGCACTGATCTTTTTCATAAGATCCAATGGTAGCGTTTGATTATAGTTTAATCGAAAAATTGCGCTCTCTTAAAAGTTCATAAAGTTACCATTAAAGGGATTAAAGATCGATAGATTAATTAGAGCTACTAAGTGATATTAGTGAGGGTCTAACACATTAGCTAATTTCCCCTACTTTCACTAAATCAAAGGTTAAAAATAAGTATCTTGTGGTAACTAACCCAATAGGTTGCAAGAAATTGATGGTTATGCAAATCCTCATCACGATCTGATGGCAGCGCTCAATTCAAAGTCCAAGCAATGGAATGGTAAAAGTATCGGGTAACATGGAGGTAAATCTAGAACAAATAATGCATTAGCAAGGGCCTTAATACATTATTAATTACCCCCCTTTTAGCTTAATCAAAGGTTATCAAAATAAACTAATGCACCCCTTTTTAGTTATCAAACTTGTAGGTTATAAGAGATCAACGATCGTGCTTCATCATGATAAGATCTAACAATTGTGCTCTTTTGAAAATTCATAAAGTTACCATCAAAGGGGTTAAATACCTGAGGATAAATTAAAACCACTAAATAACAGGTCACAAAAAATCCATGGCTATGCTTGATCAAGAGTTGATCCAAGGAATGTGCTTTTACCATGAATCACCAAGGTTAGCCTAAAATAATTATTCGCACTCATTATTAAAGCATATGTAGGATCGAGGAATATCAACGGACACACCCTCACAAGAAAAAAATCAATGGCAGCATGCATATCAAGACAATCGACCATTAAAAATTTTATATCCAAGTCAAAGTCAAATGCTTTCGCATTCAAGTAGATCTAACGGTTGCACCTGAGTCTATTTAATCTGATGGTTGTGCTCCAAATAAGTTGATCAAATATTTAAAAATGACCTTCTTTAGAAAAGTGATGATGGAGATCAACGGTAGCGCTTTATCGTAAGTTAATCCAATAATAGTTCCTACAACCACCCATCCGACCAATAGGAAGATCATGATCCCCCACATTCCTTAAAATCTAATGATGGCAATGATCTTACCTAATCCTATTGTAGAGCTTCATCATGTTAAGATCTAACGGTCATACTCAAATGCAACCCAATCCTACAACTATGATCCCATGAATCCATCAAAGGTTGATGAGTTAAAAATCTAAAGGTAATCAATGGTCATGCTTATTCCAGGTAAATATCCAATAGCGATGATTTATCAGAGCAATAACCCATTAAAAGGGTTAAAATTATAACCTAATCGGATGGTCATGCTCTATCCAACTGGATCTTATGGTGGTATTTGGATCAAAGAAGATGAATAATGTCAAAATAGTCATTGACTAAGTAATATTTTACCAAGATCGGATGGTCGCGCTTATCCCCGATTTTATCCAACGACTGCGCTTATTCATGACTATCAAAGGAAAATAAAGTCCAATAAAAGGTGTATAGCTCTACAGGATCTAACAACAATGGTGAACCCTGACCAGATCCAACAGTAGCCCATGGCCAATTTGCTTGAAGGTTAAGGGATATGGCTTTTTCATTGTCAGATAATTAATCAAGATTAAAGAAGGGTCTAACCACGTTGATAATGACCCCCTCTCTTCGATAATATTTATTGCATATCTAGATAATTGAATGAACATGCAAGATCATATGTTTGATTAGACGATGAGCTATTAATGAGGTAATAAAATTATTAAAGGTTGAATATTAACCAAAGGTTAGCAATTTTTTTTATTACTCTTTAATAAATAAATATTAAACAAAGGTTAAAACCCTGATTAAATTTAATTCGATGATGATTATTTACAAAATATGAGGATGTAAAAGTGACTAACCAATAATATTTGGTATCTCCTACAATGTGCATACCCACCATTGACGTATATTTTCTATATTCTGGGACTAATGTTCTTACAGGTCCAAGAGTATCAAATGGAAGTAAATGTTGTGTATTTGATCCAATGATCATCATGAAATGGTGGATCATGCAGGCACACACCTCAATGATAAAATCTGACAATAGATCCCCAAAATGATCACCACCTTGTTGATGATATAACTATTTTTGAAGCTAAATATCTGCCTAGGCCCAAAGTGACATAGCATTTTCTCACAAAAATCCACCACCACCACATTCGTATTTCCACATCAGAGGAGGGATAAGTTTAGTAACCAATAGGAAATTTGTGAATGATTGAAATTACATAGATCAAATTTCTCGTGGACATGCAGGCCAAGGAAATACACCTACCATAACTGTCTGACTTTATAATGAGACACTTTGGCAAAGATCTATTGGCAAATTTGAAAATGTGGATTGTAATGTTGTATCAATGGCAAGTTATGCAATGACAATAAACCCACTTTGCCATAAAGTATTTAAACTTATGATATCAAATGACCTTACCACCCTGGTAATATTGAGCAAATATTTGGTTTGAAAGAGCAAAAAGTGAGCAAATACTTGAGAGTTTTATTTCAGTGAGCTAGAACAGTTACCGAGAGTGATATGATAGCTTGGGGAATTGCTTTTGTACCTAAAGACACAAAAGAAGCAGTAAATTTTTTCACTAACCAATTGCCATATGCTGAGCTTCCCAGACCAGCTGTTTCTAGGAGTACGATGTATGATTTCACCCAAAAAAGTGGGACCAATAAAAATCTCACTCCCACACAGTAGTATGAAATTGAAATACTTGCATCTAAAGTTTTTCTCGCACAATAGAGAATGATCACAGAGCCCCTTGGTTGCTAGCATATCTATTTCACAAAGTGATGAGACTGCAATATAAGGGTTTTTCCAAGAGTACTAGGTGGACCCGTAATATGGGAAATTTGATATGTCCAAAGGTATACTACTCCTCCAACCTACTAGCCTATTTAGTTGTGGTGTACAATGAGAAAACCAGGATATTTTGAGACAATAGAGACTTACCAGTGTTCAATATCGTGGCTAGACACATCAAGCAAGTCTTTAATCTTCCAATACTTAGATAATTCAACAAGTAATTGAAAGGGAGTCTCGAATGTTGATAAATTTAGATATTTTTAAATCATTTTTTGAAGAGCATGAGAAAATAGTTACTAAGTTTCCCATCAAAAAAATTGCTTTCAAACCATGCATCTAAGATTTCTATGACATGACTAATATCATTTTAGGGGTACAAGACCTCAGTGTAGTGGGTAGAAAAGTGTTTTATTTAGTGGCATAGAGTAACTAGGTAATAAACAACACAATTTATGCCTGGGAGCAAGAATTGAGTGATCAAATGCACTCATATTTGTTAGAATTAAAAGAGGCTATTTTAAAACAAAAACAATAAATACCTGATTTTTCTCACTACTCCATCCTCATACACCTGCTAGTGGTACAATTAGGAGAGGAAAGCCGAAATAAGGTTGGGGTCATTGAGAGTCCCTACATCTAGACCAGTTTTTGGAGGATACACGAAGGTCATACTCACATGGGTTGGTTTTGTGACATTTTTATGATTGAAATTCACTGGATTCTAACTAGTTTCCTCCCTAAGAGACTGGGACCTGGGGTAAGAGCTTTCATAAAGTAAAAAGATATAGGAAATTATTTCTTCTCTAAGGGGTTCACATACATTTGGCTCTATGGAGCTAAGATTCCACCTAAAATGTTACCTATGTATTGTCCCTTATCTCTCGCTTCCCTAGAGCTATGCAGACAAGTGGTTGAAGAGGCGAAAATGAGACCGATGAAGAAGCATGATAGAGTTCCATGGCTCAGTGTCCCTTGTAAATTTGGAAGTTATGTATTTATAGGATATATAGCTTTACTCAAGGGGATGTATGATTTGGATCTCATGTATTTTGAATAAATAACTTAGATACCTTACAATCCAGATAAAAAGTATGAGAGGTTAATGAAAATCGTGATTACACCTGGGTCGATCATAGGAGAGATGCTTACGAGGAAGAATTATTAGATGCTATAGAAAATGGGAAATATTTGAAGACTGTATGGGATAAGTTCCCCTTTGAAAAAAAGGGCAATTTTCAAGTTCAAAAACCCTATGATTATCACCCATAATTGATTTCAATCATAAGGGTTTTAGTGGAATCTGTAGCCCCCCTCTTACTAGAAGTCACCCAAGCAATCAAAGAAGACCCCCTATTAGAATTAATAAAATATCAGGGTATTGATCATATGGAAGTTATTGTAATCTTGGTAGATGTTGTAGAACAACAATTCTGAGTCCCTGATGATACTCACCTTAGAATAGAAGCAACACCTAGCACTTCCCAAGGAGTCTATGAAAGCTTGAGTACAACAAAGGGAAAGGAATTTGTTGCTGCACCTACTCAGGAGCTGATTTCTTCCAAGCATGCTATAGTTCCAAATTTTTGCTAGCTATTAGCAGTGACCAGTGTGAGGAATTTATATCATAGAGCCATTCCTAGCTCTTTGAATATAAAATATAAGGAGATAAAAATTCCATCAATAATACAGATTAACATGAGAAGAGCAGGTGGATTTGGAGGTATCTTTAGAGATCACAGAGTTAAAATGCAAATAGTTTTATCTACCCTAGAAACAAAGAAACCTAGGTTGTCATTGTCCTCCATGAAAGTTGTGTTGGAGAGATCTGAAGAAAAAAAAAAAATTAGTGTTGTCGAGGAGCATGAGCTACAATTGATAGCAGGAATGGGAGGCAAATGAGACAATGCTACAACTGAAGTAGAAATAGATACTCCCAAATTGGATAAGGTAGAAGTACACATACCTACCCTACAAGAACTTGTTGTTCTCAAAATAAATGAGAAAATAGGAGGAATATTAGTACATGGAAAATAAGGCGATATGGTCAGAGTAGCTAAACCAATACAAGAGAAAACTATGCACTAGCTTCATCAAAGTAATACAAAATTGAGGAGCCAACTAAAAGTAAGTGATAAATAAAAAGTAGATATACAAGATTTAATAAATAAACTAAAGGAAGAGTTGGCATAGAAGAACACCCCAATAGCACAACCCCCCTTGGTGGTAAAAATCCTCAATTATACATACTATTTGAATACAATAAAAATGGAGATGTCAATTAAAATTTTTGACAAGATCAAGGGGATCACTGAGATATTCAAGTAAATTAGGGTGATTCAATTTACTACTCAAGAAATGGAAGGCTTGATTTATCATATGGAATAAGACTTTGCGATCATTCACCTTATCCTTGACTTAATATAAGAATATGTTGAGAAGATGCAGAACCAAGAAGTGTTGTTAAACAATGGTATTGAGATCAAGTGTAATATTGAATTCATGAAGGTAGGACATAAATATTAAACCCTAAATCCTAAACCCTAAACCCTAAAACCCTAAACCTTAAACCTTAAAACCCTAAACCCTAAAATCTAATACCTAAAACCCTAAACATTAAACCCTAAATCCTAAGACATTAATTGATTAAATTTAGGGGTATGAAGTTAGGGGTATGAGACATAATAGAGAAATTGATAGATATTGTGTTATCATTGGAGGGATTCATAGAAACTACCAATATAGAGGATCTCCTTAAAGATAAAATAGAATACTTTGATTGTGAGCCCAATGAAAAGCCAAAAATGACCATACAAACAACCTTCTTAATAAATATTGTGGATATGCTTATCACCCAATATGAAAAAGTAAAAATTATATTAGCATACAGAAAACAAGATAATACAGGAGATGAATATGTTAAGATTTTTTGTAACTTTTAACACTGATTCCTAGAGGATGATCAAAAAATAGATCAATTGGTTGTAGTAGGGAAAAAAGGGAAAAAATATTTAAATATGCAGCCTACAGCTAGAAATTAGCTCACCCCCTAGATATGAAGATCAAGTTGTTCAGCCCCCATGGTGGAAGAATAGGAGGGAGGACCAATGATAGGAGTAGGAGCAGTAGCGAGAGCAGGAGTAGGAATTACAGTGGGAGTAGAGCCAAAGGCCTCCAATGGGGGTTTCAGGGCCCAAGGATTGGGATCCTGATAGATGATAGGGAACCTGGGACCAGGAAAAGGCGATAAGGATGGGATAGTGGGCCCCTTTGGTGATGCACACTTAGATCCATCAGATAAAGATAAGGTTGTAAAGGAGTCCTCCCCCAGGGGACCGAGAAAACCCTCCTATGTTAAGGTCCTCATAGGAGAGATGAACCGTCCTCATCCCCCGCTCATGGAATTATCCATGGAGGGGATTCACATTTCTATTTTTGATGACATTTTCTCTACCTTCATGTTAGGATCCTCCTTTTCCCTGGTCAAGAATTTCATCGGGGGTCACCCAAACATTGAAACCATCCACCGTTGGGCGTACTCCAAATGGAAGACCTCTAGTAACATGGAACTCATTGTCCTATCAAAAATATTTTTTCTCATAAAGCTCAAAAATAGGGATAATGCCAACCAAATCCTCACAGGCGGCCCTTGATTTTTGGGTTGCAAAAGCCTCTTCCTCAGGCAATGGGCTATCGATTTTAACCCCAACACCCAGAGCATAAAATTTTGCCCAAATTTGGGTTTGGCTACTAGATCTCCCATTCCACCTCTGGCAAGAGGATGTGCTCAAAATCATCGCATGGGCCATTAGGGAACTCATGGCTTATGACTCTACAACCAAGGTGAGATCTCGTATGGTCCACACTAGACTATGCATTAATACAAACCTCGAATCAGAGCTTTCAATTTTAGTCACCCTATCATCTGGATCCTACCAATGGTTCCAACCTCTAGTTTATGATAATAAGTCAATCTTCTACACCCAATGTAGCATGCAGGGGCATGTCATCAACCAGTTCCCCCTTACTAAGCATCTTGAAACTTCATCAGCTGGGGACTCCTTCCTGAAGGCTCCATCCAGTAGCAATTTTCCTCCTACGATCCCTAAAGCAGGCGACCCCCTAGAGACCACCTATGTCCTTGTCTTGGTATGAAAGGAGGCAATATCTAACTAACAAAGGGAAATAGAAGGTTGATTCCATCCCAGCAATGATCATGTCTAGGTATGCACCCAGTCTAACCCTAACCCTAAAGTTCTAATAGAAGTTTTGGTTTTCTCTAAGGAACCTCCCTATGCTACCAATGGTCTAGTTGATCATCCCTCTTCTCCAAAAATCCCCCCAGGTGATCTAACCCCATACCAATCCATAATCATGGGTTTCTCAGATCCGAATCTGATCTTGAAAGCCCTCTTAGAGCATTCCCCTTTCCCCCCTCCCCACGAGCAACCCCCTTCCTCCTCTAACACCCCCAACCCTCCTCCCCTCCTGGACACCCCACCCCTTCTGGGATTGCTCACAAGCTGGATCGTAGATGTCCTAGGATGATGATGAGGGTAGTCCATCCTTCTCCCATTCATCCCTAGAAGGATTTAGTCCTAAAAGGACCTACAACATTATATTCCCAATGAACTATGGTAGTGATAGGAAAATAGAGGGTCCCACATTAGGTGAACAAATAAGGAAGAAAGTAGAAGATGATATCACAAGTGGCCTCCAGATGACCCTCCTATATGATGCCCTAAATATCTTGAAATAAGAGCCACTGAAATCCAAACCTCCATCCCAATAGGGGAATATAGGCAAAATACCCTTAAAGGTGCCAAATAAATACCCCTTTCTTCATACCCCTTCATTTATACCCCTTTCTTCATACCCCTAACTTCATAACCCTTTCTTCATACCCCTTTATTTATACCCCTCACTAAATACCCCTCACTTCATACCCCTCACTAATTGAATACTTACAAAAACCAATTCTTTAATAAATTAATGTCTCATAACCCTTTCTTCATACCCCTTCATCACCCTCACTTCATACCCCTCACTAATTGAATACTTACAAAAACCAATTCTTTAATAAATTAATGTCTCATAACCCTTTCTTCATACACCAAACTTCATTCACTTGATACCCCTTTCTTCATACCCCTAACTTCATACCCCTAACTACTTATTTAATCAATAAATGTCTCATACCCCTAACTAACTAAATACTTATAAAAACTACTTCTTTAACTTAACCCTAAACCCTGAAGTTAGGGATATGAGACATTAATTGATTAAAGAAGTGGTTTTTGTAAGTATTCAATTAGTTAGGGGTATGAAGTTAGGTGTATGAGAAATTAATTGATTAATTAAATTATTTTTGTAAGTATTCAATTAGTTAGGGGTATGAATTTAGGGGTATGAGACATTAATTTATTAAAGAATTGGTTTTTGTAAGTATTCAATTAGTGAGGGGTATGAAGTTAGGTGTATGAAGTTAGGGGTATGAATAAAGGGGTATGAATTTAGGGGTATGAATAAATGGGTATGAATTTAGGGGTATGAAGTTAGGGGTATGAAGTTAGGGGTGTGAAGTGAGGGATATGAAGAAACATTGATTTTTTTATACACCTAACTTCATACATCTTTATCCATACCCCTTTCTTCATACCCCTCACTAAATACCCCTAAACCCTAAACACTAAACCCTAAACCCTAAACCCTAAAGGGGTATGAAGTTAGGGGTATGAAGTTACCCTAAACCCTAAACCCTAAAGGGGTATGAAGTTAGGGGTATGAAGTTACCCTAAACCCTAAAGATATGAAGTTAGGGTATGAAGTTAAGGGTATGAAGTTACCCTAAACCCTAAACCCTAAAGGGGTATGAAGTTACCCTAAACCCTAAAGGAGTATGAAGTTACCCTAAACCCTAAACCCTAAAGGGGTATGAAGTTACCCTAAACCCTAAACCCTAAAGGGGTATGAAGTTAGGGGTATGAAGTTACCCTAAACCCTAAACCCTAAACCTTAAACTCTAAAATCTAAACCCTAAACCCTAAACCCTAAAGGGGTATGAAGTTAGTATGAAGTTACCCTAAACCCTAAACCCTAAATATAACTAAACCCTAAACCCTAAAGGTATGAATTAGGGGTATGAAGTTACCCTAAACCCTAAACCCTAAATTATAAACCTAAACCTAAACCCTAAAGGGGTATGAAGTTAGCCTAAACCCTAAAGAGATATGAAGTTACCCTAAACCCTAAACCCTAAACCCTAAAGGGTATGAAGTTAGGTATGAAGTTACCCTAAACCCTAAACCCTAAAAGGGTATGAAGTTAGGGGTATGAAGTTACCCTAAACCCTAAACCCTAAAACCTAAAAGGGTATGAAGTTAGGGGTATGAAGTTACCCTAAACCCTAAACCCTAAAGGGGTATGAAGTTACCCTAAACCCTAAACCCTAAATAAGGGGTATGAAGTTACCCTAAACCCTAAACCCTAAACCCTAAAAAGGTATGAAGTTAGGGGTATGAAGTTACCCTAAACCCTAAACCCTAAAGGGTATGAAGTTACCCTAAATCTAAACCCTAAACTCTAAAGGGGTATGAAGTTTGAAGTTACCCTAAACCTTAAAACCTAAACCCTAAACCTAAATTAATTATATAATACCCTAAACCCTAAATCTTAAGTTAGAGGTATGAAGTTACCCTAAACCCTAAAGATGTATGAAGTTACCCTAAACCCTAAAGGGGTATGAAGTTACCCTAAACCCTAAACCCTAAAGGGTATGAAGTTAGAGGTATAAAGTTACCCTAAACCCTAAACCCTAAAGGATATAAAGTTAGGGGTATGAAGTTACCCTAATAAACCCTAAACCCTAAAGGGATATGAAGTTAGGGGTATGAAGTTACCCTAAACACTAAACCCTAAAGGGGTATGAAGTTACCCTAAACCCTAAACCCTAAAGGGATATGAAGTTAGGGGTATGAAGTTACCCTAAACCCTAAACCTAAACCCTAAAGGGGTATGAAATTAGGGATATGAAGTTACCCTAAACCCTAAACCCTAAAGGGATATGAAGTTACCCTAACCTAAACCCAAACCCTAAACCCTAAAGGGGTATGAAGTTAGGGGTATGAAGATACCCTAAACCCTAAACCCTAAAAGGGTATGAAGTTACCCTAAACCCTAAACCCTAAAGGGGTATGAAGTTAGGAGTATGAAGTTACCCTAAACCCTAAACCCTAAACTCTAAAGGGGTATGAAGTTAGGGTATGAAGTTACCCTAAACCCTAAACCCTAAACCCTAAAGGGGTATGAAGTTACCCTAAACCCTAAACCCTAAAGGGGTATGAAGTTAGGGTATGAAGTTACCCTAAACCCTAAAGGGGTATGAAGTTAAGGTATGAAGTTACCTAAACCCTAAACCCTAAACCCTAAAGGGGTATGAAGTTACCCTAAACCCTAAACCCTAAATAGGTATGAAGTTAGGGATATGAAGTTACCCTAAACCTTAAACCCCAAACCCTAAACCCTAAAGAGGTATGAAGTTAGGGGTATGAAGTTACCCTAAACCCTAAAGGGGTATGAAGTTACCCTAAACCCTAAACCCTAAAGGGGTATGAAGTTAGGGGTATGAAGTTACCCTAAACCCTAAACCCTAAAGGGGTATGAAGTTACCCTAAACCCTAAACCCTAAAGGGGTATGAAGTTAGGGGTATAAAGTTACCCTAAACCCTAAACCCTAAAGGGGTATGAAGTTACCCTAAACCCTAAACCCTAAACCCTAAAGGGTATGAAGTTAGGGGTATGAAGTTACCTTAAACCTAAACCCTAAACCCTAAAGGGGTATGAATTTACCCTAAAGTTTTTGAATATTTTGATTTTCTAACGTTTTGATTTTTTTTCTAGGGTTTGAAAAAAAATTAAAATTAAAATTTTAAAGTTCCATGAAAAATAAATAAATAAATAAAAGTTTAAGTTAAAATTTTAAAGTTCCTATTTTTTTTAATTAAATTTTACAATTTAAAAAATTAAAATTAAAAAAAACTTTTTAATCAATTAAGGTCTCATACCACTAACTTCATACCCCTAAATTTATACCCTAACTTCATACCCCTAACTTCATATACCTTAATTCATACCCCTTTCTTCATACCCCTCACTTTATATCCCTTTCTTCATACCCTCTCTTCATACCCCTAACTTTAATAAATTGAGGTCTCATACCCCTAACTTCATACCCCTTAATTCACACCCCTTTAATCGATTAAAAAAATTAAAATAAAATAAAACACTTCTTTAATCAATTAAGGTCTCACTTAATATCCCTAACTTCATACCCTTTCTTCATACCCCTTTCTTAATACTCCCTAACTTCATTCCCCTAACTTCATACCCCTTTCTTCATACCCTAAATTCATACCCATAACTTCATACCCTTTTATTCATACCTCTTACTTCATACCCCAAAGTAATTGAATACTTACAAAAACCAATTATTTAATCAATTAATGTCTCATATCCCTTTCTTCATACCACTCACTTCATACCCCTTTCTTCAAACCCCTAACTAATTTAATACTTACAAAAACCACTTCTTTAATCAATTAATATATCATACCCCTTACTTCATACCCCTAACTTCATTCACCTCATACCCCTTTATTTATATCCTAAACCCTAAACCCTAAGTCCTAAATGCTAAAGGGATGTAAAGTTACCCTAAAACCTAAACCCTAAAGGGGTATGAATTTAGGGGTATGAAGATACCCTAAACCCTAAAGGGGTATGATTTACCTTAAACCCTAAACCCTAAACCCTAAAGGGGTATGAAGTTAGGCTATGAAGTTACCCTAAAACCTAAACCATAAACTCTAAACCCTAAATGGGTATGAAGTTACCTTAAACCCTAAAATCTAAACCTTAAACCCTAAACACTAAATACTAAACCCTAAACCCTAAAGAGGTATGAAGTTATGGGTATGAAGTTACCCTAAACCCTAAATCCTAAAGGGGTATGAAGTTACCCTAAACCCTAAACCTTAAACCTTAAACCCTAAACTCTAAACCCTAAAGAGGTATGAAGTTACCCTAAACCCTAAAGGGGTATGAAGTTAGGGGTATGAAGTTACACTAAACCCTAAACCCTAAATGGGTAAGAAGTTAGGGGTATGAAGTTACCTTAAATCCTAAACCCTAAATCCTAAACACTAAACCCTAAAGGGGTATGAATTTAGGGGTATGAAGTTACCCTAAACCCTAAATCTTAAACCCTAAATCCTAAAGGGGTATGAAGTTACCTTAAACCCTAAACCCTAAAGGGGTATGAAGTTACCCTAAACCCTAATGGGGTATGAACTTAGAGGTATGAAGTTACCCTAAACCCTAAACCCTAAATGGGTATGAAGTTAGGGATATGAAGTTATCTAAACCCCAAACCCTAAATCCTAAATCCTAAAGGGGTATGAAGTTACCCTAAACCCTAAAGGGGTATGAAGTTAGGGGTATGAAGTTACCCTAAACCCTAAAGGGGTATGAAGTTAAGGGTATGAAGTTACCCTAAATCCTAAACCCTAAACCCTAAAGGGGTATGAAGTTACCCTAAATCCTAAACCCTAAACCCTAAATCCTAAATCCTAAAGGGGTATGAAGTTAGGGGTATAAAATTACCTCAACCCCTAAACCCTTAAGGGGTATGAAGTTACCCTAAAGGGGTATGAAGTTAGGGATATGAAGTTACCCTAAACCCTAAATCTTAAACCCTAAATGGGTATGAAGTTAAGGGTATGAAGTTACCTTAAACCCTAAATCCTAAACCTTAAACCCTAAAGGGGTATGAAGTTACCCTAAAACCTAAACCCTAAACCCTAAAGGGGTATGAAGTTACCCTAAATCCTAAACCTTAAAAACTAAACCCTAAACCTTAATCCCTAAACCCTAAACCCTAATCTTTGAAGGGGTATGAAGTTACCCTAAACCCTAAAGGGGTACAAATTTACCTTAAACCCTAAACCCTAAATCCTAAAGGGGTATGAATTTACTCTAAACCCTAAACCCTAAATCCTAAAGGGGTATGAAGTTAGGGGTATGAAGTTACCCTAAACCCTAAACCTTAAATCCTAAAGGGGTATGAAGTTAGGGGTATTAAGTTACCCTAAACCCTAAAGGGGTATGAATTTATCCTAAACCCTAAAGGGGTATGAAGAGAGGGGTATAAAGTTAGGGATTTAGGTTAACTTCATACCCCTCAATTCATACCCTTTCTTCATACTCCTCTCTTCATACCCCTAACTTTAATCAATTAATGTGTCATACTCCTAACTTCATACCCCTCACTTCACACCCATTTCATCATACCCCTCACTTCATACCCCTTTCTTCATACCCCTAACTTAATACACCTAACTTCATACCCCTTTCTTCATACCCCTTTCTTAATACTTCCTAACTTCATACACCTAAATTCAAACCACTAACTTCATACCCCTCAATTCAAACCCCTCAATTCATACCTCTCAATTCATACTCTCAATTCACACCTTAAACCCTAAACCCTAAACCCTAAACCATTTATTTGATCAATTAATGTCTCATATCCCTTTCTTCACACCCCTCACTTCATACCCCTTTCTTCATACCCCTAAATAATTGAATACTTAAAAAAACAACTTCTTTAATAAATTAATATATCATACCCCTTACTTCATACCCCTAAATAATTGAATACTTACAAAAACCACTTCTTTAATCAATTAATATAACATATCCTTTACTTCATACCCCTAACTTCATTCACTTCATATCCCTTTCTTCATACCCTTAACTTCATACCTCTTTCTTCATACTCCTAAATTCATACCCCTAACATTAATCACTTTTATTCATACCCTTTTCTTCATACCCCTCACTTCATAACCCTAAGTAATTGAATAATTTCAAAAACCACTTATTTAATCAATTAATGTCTCATACTTCACAACCCTTTCTTCATACCCCTTACTTCATACCTCTAACTTCATACCTCTTAATTCATACACCTCAATTCATACCCCTAACTTCACACCCTAAATCCTAAACCCTAAACCCTAAAATCCTAAACCCTAAATTCTAAACCCTAAACCCTAAATCCCTAAACCCTAAACCTAAATTTTAAACCCTAAAAACTAAATCCTAAATCAAAAACCCTAAAACCTAAACCCTATAAACCTTAAACTCTAAACTCTAAACCCTAAACCCTAAAACCTTAATTGGTTAAAGTTAGAGGTATGAAGTTAGGGGTATGAGACATTAATTGATTAAAGAATTGGTTTTTGTAAGTATTCAATTAGTGAGAGGTATGAAGTGAGGGTTATGAAGAAAGGGGTATGAAGTTAGGGGAATAAAGTTAGGGGTATGAAGAAAGGGGTATGAAATGACGGGCATGAAGAAACATTGATTTTTTTTAGATTTTCTAAATTTTTTGAAAAAAATGATTTTCTAACGTTATCATTTTTTTTTTGTTTTTTCTAAGGTTTAAAAATTAAAATTTTAAAGTTCAATGAAAAAAAAGTTAAAATTAAAATTTTAAAATTCCTATTTTTTTTTAAATTAAAGTTTACAATTAAAAAATAAATAAAATTAAAAAATACTTCCTTAATTAATTAAGGTCTCATACCCCTAACTTCATGCCCCTAACTTCATACCCCTCACTTCGTACCCCTCACTTCATACCCCTCACTTCATACCCCTTTCTTCATACCCCTAACTTTAATCAATTAAGGTCTCAAATCCCTAACTGCATACCCCTCACTTCACACCCCTTTCTTCATACCCCTCACTTCATATCCCTTTCTTCATTTCCTTTTTTTCATACCCCTAACTTCATACCCCTTTCTTCATACCATTTTCTTAATATTCCCTAACCTCATACCCCTAACTGCATACCCCTCACTTCATACCCTTTTCTTCATACCCCTCTCTTCAAACCCCTAACTTTAATCAATTAAGGTCTCATACCCATAACTTAATACCCCTCATTTCATAACCCTTTATTCATACCCCTCACTTCATACCCCTTTATTCATACCCCTAACTTCATACCTATTTTTTCATACCCCTTTATTAATATTGCTTAACTTCATACCCATAAATATATACCCCTAACATTATACCTCTTAATTCATACCACTTATTTCACACCCTAAACCCTAAATCCTAAAGGGGTATGAAGTTAGGGGTATGAAGTTACCCTAAACCATAAACCCTAAAGGGGTATGAAGTTACCCTAAATCCTAAACCTTAAAAGGGTACGAAGATAGGGGTATGAAGTTACCCTAAACCATAAATATTAAACCCTACAGGGGTATGAAGTTACCCAAAACCCCAAATCTAAAAGGGGTATGAAGTTACCCTAAACTCTAAATCATAAACCCTAAACCCTAAACACTAAATGGGTTTGAAGTTAGGGGCATTAAGATACCCTAAATCCTAAACCCTAAACTGGTAAGAAGTTAGGGGTATGAAGTTACCCTAAATCCTAAACCCTAAAGGGTAATGAAGTCAAGGGTATAAAGTTACCCTAAACCCTAAAGGGGTATAAAATTAGGGTATGAAGTTACCCTAAACCCTAAATGGATATAAATTTAGGGATATGAAGTTACCCTAAACCCTAAATGGATATAAAGTTAGGGGTATGAAGTTACCCTAAACCCTAAGCTCTAAATCCTAAAAGGGTATGAAGTTACCCTAAACCTTAATCTCTAAACCCTAAAGGGGTATGAAGTTAACCTAAACCCTAAACCCTAAAGGTGTATGAAGTTACCCTAAACCCTAAATCCAAAATCCTAAACTCTAAACCCTAACCACAAAAGGGGTATGAAATTAGGGTATGAAGTTACCCTAAATCCTAAAACCTAAAGGGGTATAAAGTTAGGGGTATGAAGTCACCCTAAACCCTAAACTCTAAACCCTAAAGGGGTATGAAGTTAGGGGTAGAATTTACCCTAAACCCTAATCTCTAAACCCTAAAATGGTATGAAGTTAGGGATATGAAGTTAACCTAAACCCTAAACCCTAAACCCTAAAGGTGTATGAAGTTAGGGGTATGAATTTACCCTAAACCCTAAAGGGGTATGAAGTTACCCTAAACTCTAAACCCTAAACACTAAAGGGGTATGAAGTTACCCTAAATCCTAAACCTCAAACCCTAAAGGGGTATGTAGTTAGGGGTATGAAGTTACCCTAAATTCTAAATTCTAAATACTAAACCCTAAAGTGGTATGAAGTTACCCTAAAATCTAAACCCTAAACCCTAAATCCTAAATAGGTTTGAAGTTAGGGGTATGAAGTTACCCTAAAACCTAAACCCTAAAGGGTTATGAAGTTAGGGGTATGAAGTTACCCTAAATCCTTAACCCTAAATACTAAATCCTAAACCCTAAAACCTAAATGGGTATGAGGTTAGAGGTATGAAGTTACCTTAAAACCTAAAGGGGTATGAAATTACCCTAAACCTTAAACCCTAAAGGGGTATGAAGTTACCCTAAAATCTAAACCTGAAACTCTAAACCCTAAACACTAAATCCTAAACCATGAAGAGGTATGAAGTTACCCTAAAACCTAAAGGGGTATGAAGTTACCCTAAAACCTAAAGGGGTATGAAGTTAGGGGTATGAAGTTACCCTAAATCCTAAACCCTAAAGAGGTATGAAGTTACCCTAAACCCTAAACCCTAAAGGGGTATGAAGTTATACCCCTCACTTCATAACCCTAACTTTAATTAATTATACCCCTCACTTCATACCCCTAAATTCATACCCCTAGCTTCACACCCCTTTCTTCATACTCCTCAATTCATATCCCTTTCTTCATACCCCTCTCTTCATACCCCTCTCTTCATACCCTTAATTTTACTCAATTAAGGTCTAACACTCCTAACTTCATACCCCTCACTTCACACCCCTTTCTACATACCCCTCACTTCATACCCTTTTATTCATACCCCTAACTTTATACCCCTTTCTTCATACCTTTTTCTTAATACTCTCTAACTTCATACCCCTAATTTCATACCCATTTAGTCATACCCCTATCTTCATACCTCTTTATTTATACCCCTCACTTCATACTCCTAAGTAGTTTAATACTTACAAAAACAACTTCTTTAATCAATTAATGTATCATACCCCTTTCTTTATACCCCTCACTTTATACCCCTTTATTTATACCCCTCACTTTCTACCCCTTTCTTCATACCCCTAACTAATTGAATACTTACAAAAACCACTTATTTAATCAATTAATGTCTCATACACCTCATTTCATACCCCTAACTTCATTCACTTCATACCCTCTAACTTCATACCCTTAACTTTATACCCCTTTATTTATACCCCTAAATTCATATCTCTAACTTCATACCCCTTTATTCATACCCCTTTCTTCATACACCTCAGTAAATACCCCTCACTTCATATCATTAAGTAATTGAATACTTATAAAAACTACTTCTTTAATCAATTAATATCTCATATCTTTCTTCATACCCATCACTTCATACCACTTTCTTCTTACCCCTCACATCATACCTCTTTCTTCATATCCCTTTCTTTATACCCCTAACTTCATACCCTTTTCTTCATACCCCTCACTAAATACCCATGACTAAATACTGCTCAATTCATATCCCTAAGTAATAAAAAACTTACAAAAAACACTTATTTAATTAATTAATGTCTCATATACCTTTCTTCATACATCTTACTTCATACCCCTTTCTTCATACCCCTCACTTCATAACCCTTTCTTCATACCCCTAACTAATTGAATACTTACAAAAGCCACTTCTTTAATCATTTAACACCTCACACCCCTCACTTCATACCCCTAACCTCATTCACTTCATACCACTTTCTTCATACCCCTCACTTAATACCCCTAAGTAATTGAATACTTACAAAAACCACTTATTTAATCAATTAATGTCTCATATCCCTTTCTTCATACCCCTTACTTCATACCCCTTTCTTCATACCCATAAATAATTGAATACTTACAAAAACAACTTCTTTAATCAATTATTGTTGCATACCCCTCACTTCATACCCCTAACTTCATTCATTTCATACCCCTCACTAAATACCCCACTTCATACCCCTAAGTAATTGAATACTTATAAAAAAACTTCTTTAGTCAATTAATGTCTCATAACCCTTTTCTTCATACCCATCACTTTATACCCCTCACTAATTGAATACTTATAAAAACCACTTCTTTAATAAATTAAGGTATCATACCGCTCACTTCACACCCCTAACGTCATTCACTTCAGATCCCTTTCTTCATACCCTAACTTCATACCCCTAACTAATTAAATACTTACAAAAACTACTTTAATCAATTAATGTCTCATACCCCTAACTAATTGAATACTTACAAAAACCACTTCTTTAACTAAACCCTAAACCCTAAACCCTGAAGTTAGGGTTATGAGACATTAATTGATTAAATAAGTAGTTTTTGTAAGTATTCAATTAGTTAGGGGTATGAAGTGAGGGTATGAAGTTAGGGGTATGAGATATTAATTGATTAAAGAATTGGTTTTTGTAAGTATTCAATTAGTGAGGGGTATGAAGTGAGGGATATGAAGTGAGGGATATGAAATTAGGGGTATGAATTTAGGGGTATTAAGAAAGAGGTATGAAGCTAGAGGTGTGAATTGAGGGGTATGAAGAAACATTGATTTTTTTTTGAAAAAAATATTGACTTTTTTGGATTTCTAAAATTTTTTAAAACAATTTGATTTTCTAACATTTTGATATATATATTTTTCTAAAGTTGAAAAATTAAAATTTTAAAATTCCTAAGAAAAAAAAGAAAAAATAAATTAAAGTTAAAATTAAAATTTTAAAGTTCCTATTTTTTTAAATTAAAGTTTACAATTAAAAAAATTAAAAAAAAAACTTTTTTAATCAATTAAGGTCTCATACCCCTAACTTCATACCCCTAAATTCTATCTCTTTCTTCATACCCTTTCTTCATACCCCTAATTTTAATCAATTTAGATCCCATATCTCTAACTTCATACCCCTCACTTCACACCCTTTTCTTCATACCCCTCACAATATACCCTTATCTTCATACCCCTAACTTCATACCCCTAACATCATACCCATTTATTCATACCCCCTAACTTCATACCCCTTTCTTCAGACCCCTAACTTCATACCCCTAACTTCATACCCCTAACATCATACCCCTTTATTCATACCCCCTAACTTCAGACCCCTTTCTTCAGACCCCTAACTTCATACCCCTAACTTCATACCCCTTTCTTCATACCTCTCACTAAATACCCTTGTCTTCATACCCCTAAGTAATTGAATACTTATAGAAACTACTTCTTTAATAAATTAATGTCTCATATCCCTTTCTTCATATCCCTCACTTTATATCCCCTTTTCATACGCCTCACTTTATATCCCTTTATTCATACCCTCACTTCATAGCCCTTTCTTAATACCCCTAACTAATTGAATACTTACAAAAACCACTTATTTTATCAATTGAGGTCTCATACCCCTCACTTCATACCCCTAACTTCATTCACTCCATACCACTTTCTTCATACCCCTAACTTAATACCCCTCACTTCAGACCCCTTTCTTCATATCCTTTCTTCATTACCCTGACTTCATACCCCTAACTTCATACCCCTTTATTCATACCCATTTCTTAATACTTCCTAACTTCATACCCCTTTCTTCATACCCCTAATTTCATACCCCTTTATTCATAACCCTTTCTTCATACCCCTAAGTAATTGAATACTTAAAAAAACTATTTATTTAATCAATTAATGTCTCATATCCCTTTATTAATAACCCTCACTTCACACCCCTAATTAATTGAATACTTACAAAAAGCACTTCTTTAATCATTTAATATCTCATCCGCCTCACTTCATACCCCTAAATTCATCCAATTCATACCCCTTTCTTCATACCCCCTAAATTCATACCCCTAACTTCATACCCCTTTATGAAGTGAGGGAAATTAAGTGAGGGGTATGAAGAGAGTGGTATGAAGTTAAGGGTATGAATTTATAGATATGAAGGGATATGAAGTTAGGGGTGTAGAGTGAGGGGTATGAAGAAACATTGATTTAAAAAAAATCAATGTTTCTTCATACCCCTAACTTCACACCCCTAACTTCATACCCCTGTCTTAATACCCCTAAATTCATAACCCCTAAATTCATACCCATTTATTCACACACCTAAATTCATACCATTCACTTCATACCCCTAAATTCATACCCCTCAATTCACACCCCTCACTTCATACCCCTTGCTTCATACCCTCTTCTTTATACCACTCTCTTCACACCCCTAACTTTATCTAATTAAGGTCTCATACCTCTTTATTAATACCCCTCACTTCATACCCTTCACTTCACACCCCTCACTTCATACCCATTTCTTCATACCCCTAACTTCATACCCTTTCTTAATACTCCCTAACTTCATACCCCTTTCTTCATACCCCTCACTAAACACCCCTCACTTCACACCCCTAAGTAATTGAATACTTACAAAAATCACTTCTTTAATCAATTAATATTCATATGCAGTTATTCATACTACTCACTTCATACCTCTTTCTTCATACCCCTAACTAATTGAATACTTAAAAAAATCACTTCTTTAATAAATTAATGTCTCATACTCCTTAGTTCATACCCCTAACATCATTCACTTCATACCCTTTCTTCATAACCCTTTATTCATACCCTTAAATTTACATCTAAATTCATACCCCTTTCTTCATACCCCTTCCTTCGTACCCATCACTAAATACCCCTCACTTCATACCATTCAATAATTGAATACTTACAAAAACCATTTCTTTAATCAAATAATGTCTCATATCCTTTTTTTCATACCCATCACTTCATACACCTTTCTTCATACCCCTAACTTCATACCCCTAAATCCATATCCCTTTATTCATACCCTTTTATTCATACATTTTTCTTCATACCCCTCACTAAATGCCCCTCAATTCATACCCCTAAGTAATTGAAAACTTACAAAACCAATTCTTCAATTTTAAAGTTCCTAAGAAAAAAGAAACAAAACTCAAGTTAAAATTAAAATTTTAAAGTTCCTAATTTTATTTTTTTATTAAATTTTACAATTAAAAAAAAATAAAAAAATACTTCTTTAATAAATTAAGGTCTCATACCTTAACTTCATACCCCTAACTTTATACCCCTCAATTCATACTCATTTTTTCATACCCCTCACTTCATACCCCTAAATTTAATCAATTAATGTCTCAAACCCCTAACTTCATACCCCTCTCTTCATACACCTCACTTCATACCCCCTTCTTCATACCCCTTTATTAATACTCCCTAACTTCATACCCATTTTTCATACCCCTAAATTCATACCCTTAACTTCATACCCCTCAATTCATACCCCTCATTTCATATCCCTCACTTTACATCCTAAACCCTAAACCCTAAACCCTAAACCCTAAATCTTAAAACCTAAACTCTAAACCCTAAACTCTAAATCCTAAATCCTAAAATCCTAAAACCCTAAACCCTAAATGCTATAAACCCTAAATCCAAAACTCTAAACCCTAAGACCTTAATTGATTAAATTTAGGAGTATGAAGTTAGGGGTATGAGACATTAATTGAGGGGTATGAAGTGAGGGATATGAATTTAGGGGTACGAGGAAAGGGAGTATTAAAAAAGGAGTATGTAGAAAGGGTATGAAGTTATGGGTATGAAATTAGGGATATGAAGAAAGGGGTATGAAGAAAGGGATATGAAGTGAGGGGTATGAATAAAGGGGTGTGAAGTGAGGGGTATGAAGTTAGGGATATGAGACCTTAATTGATTAAAGTTAGGGGTATGAAGAGAGGGGTATAAATAAACGGGTATGAAGTGAGGACTATGAAGAAAGGGATATGAATTGAAGGGTATGATGTTAGGGGTATGAAGTGAGGGGTATGAAGTGAGAGGTATGAAAAAAAAGGTATGAAGTTAGGGGTATGAAGAAAGGGGTATGAAGTTAGGAGTGTGAAGTGAGGGATATGAAGAAACATTGATTTTTTTCTTGACAAAAAACAATGTTTTTTTTTTTTTCTCATGTTTTTTTTTTAAATTTGATTTTCTAACGTTTTCATTTTTTTGTTTTTTTATAAGGTTACTAATTTAAAATTAAAATAAAAAATTTTAAATTTCTATGAAAAAAAATTAAAGTTAAAATTAAAATTTAAAGTCCCTATCTTTTTTTTTTTAATTAAAGTTTACAATTAAAAAAAAAAACAAAAACACTTCTTTAATTAATAAGGTCTCATACATCTAACTTAATACCCCTCACTTCATACCCTTAACTTCATACCCCTATATTCATACCCCTCACTTCATACCCCTATCTTCATACCCCTCACTTCATACCCCTAACTTTAATCAATTAAGATCTCATATCCCTAACTTCATACCCATTACTTCACACCCCTTTCTTCATACCCCTTTCTTAATACTCTCTAACTTCATAAACCTAACTTCATACCCCTTTCTTCATACCTCTAAAATCATACCCCTAACGTCATACCCCTTTATTCATACCCCTTTTCTCATACCCTTTCTTCATACCCCTTTCTTTATACCCCTCACTAAATACCGCTCACTTCATACCCTTAAGCAATTGAATACTTAAAATAATCACTTATTTAATTAGTTAATGTCTCATATCCCTTTCTTCATACCCCTCACTTCATATCCCTCACTTCATACCCCTTTCTTCATATCCCTAACTTCATACCCTTTTATTCATACCCCCTAACTTCATACCTCTAATTCATACCCCTTTCTTCATACCCCCAACTTCATACCCCTAACTTCATACCCCTTTCTTCATACCTATTTATTCATACCCCTAACTAAATACCCCTCACTTCGTACCCTTTTCTTCATACCCCTTTCTTCACACCCCTTTATTCATATCCATTTCTTCATACCACTCACTAAATACCCCTAACTTCATACCCCTAAGTAATTGAATACTTACAAAAACTACATATTTAATCAATTAATGTCTTATTCCTTTCTTAATACCCCTCACTTCATACCCCTTTCTTCACACCCTAACTAATTTAATACTTACAAAAACCTCTTCTTTAATAAATTAAATTCTCATACCCCTCCCTTCATACTCCTAAAATCATTCACTTCATACCCCTTTCTTCATACCCCTAACTTTATACCCCTTTATTCATACCCCTAACTTTATACCCCTCACTTCATACCCCTAACTTTATACCCCTCACTTCATACCCCTAAATTCATACCCCTAACTAATTAAATACTTACAAAAACCACTTCTTTAATCAATTAATGTCTCATATCCCTAACTAATTGAATACTTACAAAAACCACTTCTTTAACTAAACCCTAAACCCGAAGTTAGGGGTATGAGACACTAACTAATTAAAAAAGTGTTTTTTGTAAGTATTAAATTAGTTAGAGTTATGAAGTGAGGGGTATGAAGTTAGAAATATGAAAAATTAATTAATTAAAAAATTAGTTTTTGTAAGTATTCAATTAGTGAGGGGTATGAAGTTAGTGATATGAAGTTAGGGGTATGAAGAAAGGAGTATGAAGTTAGGGGTGTGAAGTGAGGGGTATGAAGAAAAATTGTTTTTTTTTTGAAAAATTTTGATTTTTTTAGATTTTGTAATGTTTTTTAAAACAATTAAATTTTCTAACATTTTGATTTTTTTTGTTTTTTTTCTAAGGTTAAAAAATTAAAATTTTAAAGTTCCTAAGAAAAAAATTTAAAGTTAAAATTAAAATTTTAAAGTTTCTATTTTTTTTAATTAAAGTTTACAATTAAAAAATTTAGATTTTAAAATAAAAACCCCTAACTTCATATTCCTCACTTCATACCCCTCACTTCATACCCCTCAATTCATACCCCTAACTTCATAACCCTCACTTCACACCCTAAACCCTAAACCCTAAATATCTAAAACCCTAAATCGTAAATCCTAAACCCTAAAACTTAAAACCTAAACCCTAAAACCTAATACCTTAATTGATTAAAGTTAGGGATATAAAGTTATGGGTATGAGACGTTAATTGATTAAAGAACTAGTTTTTGTAAGTATTCAATTAGTGAGGGGTATGAATTTAGGGGTATGAAGAAATGGGTATGAAGTTAAGGGTATGACGTTAGGGGTATGAAGAAATGGGTATGAATTTAGAGGTGTGAAGTGAGGGATATGAAGAAACATTGATTTTTTTTTTGAAAAAAAACTTTGATTTTTTTGGATTTTCTAAAATTTTTGAAAAAAATTTGATTTTCTAACGTTTTGATTTTTTTTTTGTTTTTTTTTCGAAGGTTAAAAAATTAAAATTTTAAAGTTCCTAATAAAAAGAGAAAAAAAATTAAAGTTCCTAATTTTTTTAAAATTAAAATTTACAATTTAAAAAAATTAAAATTAAATCAAAAACCACTTATTTGATCAATTAAGGTCTCATACCCCTAGCTTCATACACCTAACTTCACACCTCTCACTTTATACCCCTAACTTCATACCTCCAAATTCATACCCTTAACTTCATATCACTTTATTCATACCCCTTTTTTCATACCCATTTCTTCATACCCCTCACTAACTACCCCTTACTTCATACCCTTAAGTAATTGAATACTTACAAAAACTACTTCTTTAATCAATTAATATCTCATATCTCTTTCTTCATATCCCTCACTTCATACCCTTTCTTCATATCCCTCACTTCATACCCCTTTATTCATACCTCTAACTAATTGAATACTTACAAAAACCACTTATTTAATCAATTAAGGTATCATACCCCTCATTTTATACCCCTAACTTCATTCACTTCATACCCCCTAACTTCATACCCATTTCTTCATACCCCTTTATTCATACCCCTTTCTTCATACCCCTCATTTCATACCCCTAAGTAATTGAATACTTACAAAAACTACATATTTAATCAATTAATGTCTCATATCCCTTTCTTAATACCCCTCACTTCATACCCCCTTCTTCATACCCTAACTAATTGAATACTTACAAAAACCTCTTCTTTAATAAATTAAAGTCTCATACCCCTCCTTTCATACTCCTAAATTCATTCACTTCATACCCCTTTCTTCATACCCCTTTATTCATACCCCTAACTCCATACCTCTTTATTCATACCCCTAACTTCATACCCTTAAGTAATTGAATACTTACAAAAACCACTTATTTAATCTACTAATGTCTCATATTCCTTTCTTAATACCCCTCACTTCATACCCCTTTCTTCATATCCCTCACTTCATACCCCTTTTTTTGCATCCCTAACTAATTTAATACTTACAAAAACCACTTCTTTAATAAATTAAAGTTCGCATACCCCTCACTTAATACCCATAAATTCATTCATTTCATACCCCTAACTTCATACCCGTCATATCATACCCCTAACTTCATACCCCTAACTAATTAAAGATTTACAAAAAATACTTCTTTAATCAATTAATGTTTCATACCCCTAACTTCATTTTCTTAACTAATTGAATACTTATAAAAACCACTTCATTAACTAAACCCCAAATTGTAAACCCTGAAGTTAAGGGTATGAGACACTAATTGATTAAAGAAGTGGTTTTTGTAAGTATTCAATTAGTTAGGGGTATGAGGTGAGGGGTATGAAGTTAGGTGTATGAGACATTAATTGACTAAAGAAATTGTTTTTGTAAGTATTCAATTAGTGAGGGATATGAAACGAGGGGTATGAAGTTAGGGGTAAGATGTTAGGGGTATGATGAAAGGGGTATGAAGTTGGGGGTGTGAAGTGAGGGATATTAAGAAAGGGGTATGAAGATAGGGGTGTGAAGTGAGGGGTATGAAGAAACATGGAATTTTTTTCTTAAAAAAAAAAACATTGATTTTTTTTTTTTTTTTCTAACATTTTTTTTTCTAAGGTTAAAAAATTAAAATTTTAAAGTTCCTAAGAAAAAATGAAAAAATAATTAAAATTGAAATTGAAATTTTAAAGTTCCTAAGTTTACAATTAAAAATAAAATAAAATTTAAAAAAATATTTATTTAATCAATTAATGTTTCATACCCCTAATTTCATACCCCTTTCTTCATACCCCTCACTTCATACCCCTCTCTTCATACCCTTAACTTTAATAAATTAAGGTCTCATACCCCTTCTAAGGTTAAAAAATTAAAATTAAAATTAAAAATTTTAAATTCCTAAGAAAAAAAAAATTAAAAAATTAAATTTAAAACTAAAATTTTAAAGTTCCTAATTTTTTTTAATTAAAGTTTACAATTAAAAAAAACAACCTATTTAATCAATTAAGGTCTCATACCCCTAAATTCATAACCCTCAATTCATACCCCTCTCTTCATACCCCTAACTTTAATCAACTAAGGTCTCATATCCCTATCTTCATACCCCTCACTTCATACCCTTATCTTCATACCCCTCACTTTATACCCTTATCTTCATACCCCTAACTTCATACCCCTTTCTTCATATCCATTTATTAATACTCCCTAACTTCATACCCCTAACTTCATATCCCTAAATTCATACCCCTAACTTCATACCCCTCAATTCATATCCCTTAATTCATACCCCTAACTTCATACCCCTCACTTCACACCCTAAACCTTAAACTCTCAAACCTAAACCCTAAAACCTAAAACCTCAAACCCTAAACCCTAAACTCTAAAACCTAAATCCTAAGACCTTAATTGATTAAAGTTAGGGGTATGAGCCATTAATTGATTAAATAATTTGTTTTTGTAAGTATTCAATTAGTGAGGGGTATGAAGTGAGGGATATGAAGTGAGGGGTATGAAGTTAGGGTATGAAAAAATGCTATGAATTTAGGGGTATGAAGTTAGGGGTGTGAAGTGAGGGGTATGAAGAAACATTGATATTTTTTTTTTAAACATGATTTTTTTGGATTTTCTAAAGTTTTTGAAAAAAATTTATTTTCTAACATTTTGATTTTTTTCTTTTTTTAAAGTTAAAAAATTAAAATTTTAAAGTTTACAAAAAAAAAAAAATACGTCTTTATTAAATTAATGTCTCATACCCCTAACCTCATACCCATCACTTCATACCCCTAACTTCATACCCTTCAATTCATACCCCTTTATTCATACTCCTCACTTCATACCCCTCTCTTCATACCCTTAAATTTAATCAATAAGGTCTCATACCCCTAACTTCATACCCCTCACTTAACACCCTTTTCATCATACCCCTCACTTCACACCTCTTTCTTCATACCCCTAACTTCATATCCCTTTCTTAATGCTCCCTAACATCATACCCCTAACTTCATACACCTTTCTTAATACTTCTTTATTCATACCCTTAACTTCATACCCCTTAATTCATACCTCTCAATTCATACCCCTAACTTTATACCCCTCACATAACACCCTAAACACTAAACCCTAAACCCTAAACTGTAAATCTAAAACCCTAAACCATATAAAACCTAAACCCTATATCCTAAAACCTAAACCCTAAACCCTAAGAACTTATATGATTAAATTTAGGGGTATGAGACATTAATTGATTAAAGAATTGGTTTTTGGAAGTATTCAATTAGTGAGGGATATGAAGTGAGAGGTATGAAGTTAGGGGTACAAAGAAAGGGGTATGAAGTTAGGGGTATGAAGTTAGGGGTATGAAGAAAGGGATATGAAGTTAGGGGTGTGAAGTGAGGGGTATGAAGAAACATTGATTTTTTTTTGAAAAAAACATTAATTTTTTTGGATTTTCTAAAGTTTTTGAAAAAATTTGATTTTCTAACATTTTAATTTTTTTGTTTTTTTCTAAGGTTAAAAAATTAGAAGTAAAATCAAAATTTTTAAGTAAAATTTTAATTTTAAATTTCCAATTTTTTTAATTAAAGTTTACAATTAAAAAAATATATATATTTAATCAATTAAGGTTTCATACCCTTAACTAATTGAATACTTACAAAACTATTTTTTAAAATAAATGTCTCATACCCCTAACTTCATTCACTTCATACCCCTTTCTTCATATCCCCTAAATTCATACCCCTAACTTCATACCCCTTTTTTTGTACCCTTAAATTCATTCCTCTAAATTCATACCCCTTTATTCATACCCCTAACCTCTTACCCCTTTCTTCATACCCCTAACTTCATACCCCTTTCTTCATACCTCTTTCTTCATACCCCTAACTAAATACCCCTCACTTCATACCCCTAAGTAATTGAATACTTACAAAAGCCACTTATTTAATCAATTAATATCTCATATATCTTTCTTCATATCCATCACTTCATACCCCTTTCTTCATACCCCTCACTTCATACCCCTTTCTTCATACCCCTAAATTCATACCCCTAACTTCATACCCCTTTATTCATACCATTTTCTTCATACCCCTTTATTCATACCCCTCACTAAATACCCCTCAATTCATACCCCTAATTAATTGAATACTTACATAAACCACTTCTTTAATTTTAAAGTTCCTAAGAAAAAAAGAGAAAAAAAGAAGTTAAAATTTAAATTTTTAAGGTTCCAAACTTTTTTCAATTAAAGTTTACAATTTAAAAAAATTAAAAAAAAAAAAACAATTCTTTAATCAATTAAGGTCTCATACCGCTAAATACATACCCTTCACTTCATACCCCTCAATTCATACCCTTTTTTTCATACCCCTCACTTCATGCCCCTCTCTTCATACCCCTAACTTTAATCAATTAATGTATCATACCCTTCATTTCACACCCCTTTATTTATACACCTAACTTCATAAGTATTTCTTCATACCCCTTTAATACTCCATAACTTCATACCCATTTCTTCATACCCTTAACTTCATGCCCCTCAATTCATACCTCTCAATTCATACCCTTAAATTTATACTCCTCACTTCACACCCTAAACCCTAAACCCTAAACCCTAAAACCCAAAACCCTTAAAACCTATAAAAACTAAACCTTAAACCCCAAATCCTTAATTGATTATAGTTAGGGGTATGAAGTTAGGGGAATGAGACATTAATTGATTAAAGATATAGTTTTTGTAAGTATTCAATTAGTGAGGGGTATGAAGTTAGGGGCATGAAGAAAAGGGTATGAAATTAGGGGTATGAAGTTAGGGGTATAAAGAAAGGGGTATAAATTTAGGGGTGTGAAGTGAGGGATATGAAGAAACATTGATTTATTTTTCTTGAAAAAACATTGATTTTTTTTCGATTTTCTAAAGTTTTTTATTTTATTTTTTTTCCAATATTTTGATTTTTTTGTTTTTTTAAAGTTAATTAAAATTAAAATTTTCAAGTTCAATGAAAAAAATAAAAAAATTAAATTAAATTAAAATTAAAATTTTAAAGTTTTTATTTTTTTTAAATTAAAGTTTACAATTAATAAAAATTAAAATTAAAAAAAAACACTTCTTTAATCAATTAAGGTCTTATACCCATAACTTCATACCCCTTAATTCATGCCCCTTTCTTCATACCCCTCACTTCATACCCCTTTCTTCATACCCCACTCTTAATACCCCTAAATTTAATCAATTAAGGTCTCATTCCCCTGACTTCATACCCCTCACTTCATATCCCTTTATTCATACCCCTAACTTCATACCCCTTTATTCATACCCATTTCTTCATACCCCTCACTAAATATCCCTCACTTCATACCCCTAAGTAATTGAATACTTACAAAAACCACTTATTTAATTAATTAATGTCTCATATCCCTTTCTTCATACCCCTCACTTAATATCCCTTTCTTAATAGCCCTAACTAATTGAATACATATAAAAACCACATTTAATTAATTAATATCTTATACCCCTCACTTCACACCCCTAAATTCATTCACTTCATACCCCTTTTTTTATACCCCCTAACTTCATACCCTTAACTTCATACCCCTTTCTTCATACCCTTAAATTCATATCCCTAACTTCATACCACTTTATTCATACCCATTTCTTCATACCCCTTTCTTCATACCCCTCACTTCATACCCCTAAGTAATTGAATACTTACAAAAACCACTTCTTTAATCAATTAATATCTCATACTTCACAACCCTTTCTTCATACCTCTTACTTCATACCTCTAACTTCATACCCCTCAATTCATACCCCTCACTTCACACCCTAAACACTAAACCCTAAACCTTAAACACTAAACCCTAAAACCTTAAACCCTAAACTCTAAATTGTAAACTGTAAACTCTAAAAACCTAAAACCTAAACGTAACCCTAAACCCTAAATTGTGAATCCTAAACTCTAAACCATAAATCATAAATCCTAAACCCTAAATCCTATAAACCCTAAACCCTAATCCCTAAACCCTAAACCCTAAGACCTTAATTGATTAAAGTTAGGGGTATGAAGTTAGGGGTATGAGATATTAATTGATTAAAGAATTGTTTTTTGTAAGTATTCAATTAGTGAGGGGTATAAATTGAGGGGTATGAAGTTAGGGGCATGAAGAAAAGGGTAAGAAGTTAAGGGTATTAAGTTAGGGGTATGAAGAAAAGGGTATGAAGTTAGGGGTGTGAAGTGAGGGGTATGAAGAAACAATGATTTTTATTTTTAAAAAAACATTGATTTTTTTTCTAACATTTTGATTTTTTAGTTTTTTCTAATGTTAAAATTTTTAAATTTTCTAAGAAAAAAATGAAAAATAAATTAAAGTTAAAATTAAATATTAAAGTTCTTAATTTTTTTAATTAAAGTTTACAATTTAAAAAAATTAAAATAAAAAACCACTTCTTTAATCAATTAAGGTCTCACTTCTTACCCCTCACTTCATACACCTTTCTTCATACCCCTTTCTGTTGTAATCACAATGAAACTGAGAGGGGGGGTGAATCAGTGTGTTCTTTAAAAACTTCTAAAACAATTAGATTATAAAACCAGCAGAAGTTTAAAGCAGATAAAAGAGATACTAAATGCATCAAGAAAGCATCACACATAACACAACATTTTAACGAGGTTCACCAATGTGGCTACTCCTCAAAAATACTGCTTGGACTACCATCCAAATCCAGTCAATGCAAAGCTACAACTTTACATAATCCTTTACCAGCACCAACTGGAAGGAGCACCAACCCCTTAACTTTATCTGCTTCAACAGAATGGAGCACCAACTCCTATTTTACCAGCACCTACTGGAAAGAGGCACCAACCCCTTAATTTGCCAGCACCAATTGGACAAATTGTTTACCAGCACCAACTGGAAAGAGGCACCAACCCCTTAATTTGCCAGCACCAACTGGACTTCAATATTGAATAAAAAAATGTTTGACATATACCTTTGTTATTGCAAGACTCTAACTGGTCTACATCACCTTTGCAATCTCTGTGCACTCTGCTCTCTCTTGCACAATCACTTCACACAGTTTGCTGCATTTGCTACGACCAGACTTTGCAATCAACTTTGCCCTTCGCGCTTCTCTACACACTCTGCTTTCTCTGCACACGCTTCACACACTCTGTGTCATTTCACATTCTGCTCTCTGCTCAACATGAACTTCACTTTCACAAACACTATGCTCGCATTCGCACTTTATCTTTACACCCCATCTTTCAAACTCGAAGAACCCTTGCTTTTATAGAAGAAATTTTAGAAACAAACCCTAGAAGAACGTCGACTGAGAAACCCTAGAATTTGTCAGCTGCCAAACCCTAAAATCCGTCGGCCCAGATTTAACTTTGTCGGCCTCAAACTCTTCTCCACCTTCGTCACCTTCCTGTAGCTTATTGCCGCGAAATAGTAACACGTCGGCCCTTTTAATTTAAATTTTAAATAAAATAAAATTTAAACTAAATATTTAAAATTAAATATCTTCATCACCGGGGCATCTTTTTCAACGAAACGAAGAGCCAACTTGGGTTTTAAGAAAAACCCATTTCAAATCTATTATCCATGGTTTTAAATAAAACTTTTTATTTTGACTGCCTTGGTTTTCACAAAGAACCTTTAAAATTTAAACTAAATATTTAAAATTAAATATCTTCATCACCGGGGCATCTTTTTCAATGAAACGAAGAGCCAACTTGGGTTTTAAGAAAAACCCATTTCAAATCTGTTATCCATGATTTTAAATAAAACTTTTTATTTTGATTGCCTTGGTTTTCACAAAAAACCTTTTCGCTTCTTGACATCTCAAGTTCTGAAGACTTCTTCTTCTCATTCTGAATTATGTTTTCTGTTTTTGTGCATCTATCATTTAAGGACTCATGATCTGACTAACTTTTGAACTTTATCCTCTGCATCTGAGTGACTTCTAAACTGCCTGTCCATTGCATCATTAGAACTAATCGATTGTATTGACAACAATGAAAATCCTCCTGCAACACCTTGCTCAACACTGAACTCCTATCCATTGTACTTTGGCTGCACCTTGTTGTTCAATAAACTCTTGTCCATTGCATCAATAAATCTGTCTGACTGTGTTGACAACAATATGGACAACAATGACAATCCTCCTGCAACACCTTGCTCAACACTGAACTCCTATCCATTGTACTTTGGCTGCACCTTGTTGTTCAATAAACTCTTGTCCATTGCATCAATAAATCTGTCTGATTGTGTTGACAACAATGACAATATTGTTTGTTGCACTTTGCTCAACAATCTCCCCCTTTGGAATTGTTGGCAACACATGTGCAATTTTCCTGTAAATCTTCTCCCCCTTTGACAATAATACCAAAGGGCTGTTGTAGACTCCCCCTGAGTCTATGCACAACATTCTTAGACACAAATTATTACAATTAGCAAATATTCCAAGCATGAACAAGAAGAAAAACAAATACACAAATGCTCCCCCTGAGTCCAAGACCACTTCATTTCACTGATTGACAACATCATGATAAGCATAATAGGCATCAATAAAATCAACAATGTGAATAGCAGCAATAACCAGTGAATGACACCATCACCGTCAACTTCACCAATATAACATGTGTAAGAACATGACTGAACCACTGTCTTTTGTGCAATTACCCTTTGTTGCTTTGCAAACTCAAACTTGTCTACTTTTAGTGAAGGCATACAATAATCTTATATAGCCAGCTTTTTGTTCTGCAATGCCAGCAACATCTGCATACAACTTCACCATGCATCTTGGATATATTCTCAACAAGCTTGAACCCAATGACAGTTGTTTGTCTCTCTCTCAGGTGAGAATCCAGTAGGCTACCTCAATCCACTTTCAACTCTGTGCAAGTACCAAACATATTCATCACCAGGCTGGAAATCATCTCGTTTGCTCATTAAAAAACTTTTTCTTCAATCTTCCCAGATCAACATGCTTGATTTCACTTTTGTCAACGTAATTGACAAGTGACTCACATCTGTACCAATTTTTGTCCAGCACTGCAATTTTCTCGCCAACTCTTACTTTCAACTATGCATGTCGGAAGAAGACATTTTTTCAAACACTTTATGGCCAACCGTAGTGCACCTTACTCAACCTCAAGCTTCTTATCCTTGGACTGGCATTAAATCAATAGTTAAAACAAAACGTCTCGTGAATTAAATATATTCACCAAGGTGTCATGAAAGATCCGGCAATCTTCACATCAAAGAGTAAAAACAAATACATGCTGCTCGAAACACAAATACACGGCTAGGGCAAGCATTCTTTCGTTGAGCAAATTATCCGGACTATTATGATTCGTAATTTTGAACAGTGGTATTAAGAATCATCAACGAGTACAACGAGTGACATATCTCAAAACTACCAATGGTGACAACTCTCAAATTAAACACCACACTTCACGGCATTTCCACAAACCACTATATAAACTGAAAAACACACTTTAACAACTATACAACATTAACCCGACTGCTTACCTTTCATCCTCAAATACCTAGACAAATACATAGGAGCATTAAAATAAAACTTTAATATTGCTCCTCCTGAGGATGTGCCACCTGGAGTTGCTTAGAGCAATGGCAGAGTAGCCTCCTTCAATCCAAGGAGACACAATTTCCTTTCTTTTGTCTTTCTCCAGACTTTCCTGAACTTGGGCTTGGGTTTTTCAACAACATCCCTATTTTGCTCCTGTTCGTGAACTTGAACATTTCTCTTGTGGGGTTGTCTCTTGTGCATTCTTGATGGATGATTATTTTCTTTTCTTTTATGCACATGATATGTTCCTTGTTGGTGTTGTCCTCTTTGTGTCTGATGAAATCTAGGGTTTTGCCTTAGATTAGATATAGAAGTGCTTGGACAGAACCTTGCTATGTGCCCTTGACCATTGCATTTAAAACATTGCACATGTTTTATTCCCTGTCCGTATTGCATTCTATGTGTATGATGAAATCTATGGTATTGCCTTAGATTGGATACGGAAGTGCTTGAACAAAACCTTGCTATGTGCCCATGGCCATTACATTTAAAACATTGCACGGGGTGTTCACTCAAAAAAATAGAAGTATTTTTATCCAGCATAACTCTTTGATCTATTGTTCGGTCCACAATAAATTGCCTTGTGACCAAAGTGGTTGCATTTAGAACAATAGCCATAAAAAGCATTATTATTAAAAGAGTGAGAGTGAGAGAACCTCTTTTGTTGTGGTTGCTTTGCTGTAGATCTTCTTTGATATTTTCTTCCTTTTGAGGATTCAGCTTCAGACTTTTCTTGTTTCAATCCTTCAACCGAGGACTTCTTCTTCTCTGCATATTTGGAGGATGAAGGTTGTTCAGCTTCATATCCAAGACCAAACTTAGCTGTGGAGCTTCTTTGTTGATTTATCATTGTATCTAGCAACTCTGTGCTCTTCTCAAATTTGAGATTTATATTGGCCTCTTTTAGTTGTTTCTTCAATGAAACAATCTCTTCTTCTTGTTGGCAGCATACGGTCTCTTTCTCATTGATTTGAGACCTAAGAATATCTTCAATCCTTTTGTTCTGTTCTACTTGCAGCTTTAGATCAACAATAACTTGTTTATATTCCTCTTCACTTGTGCTGTATACATCATTATTATTATCCAACTGTGTCTTCAAGGCTTCTTCTGATTTCTTGGCCTTTTGAACTTGTAGGAAGAGATCTTCAATCTCATCCTCATATTCTTCTAATTTCTTGGACAGTATTTTGTTCTTTTTCTTTTCTATTCTCCACTCTTCAAGAGCAGATATCAACTCTCCTTCAAAATCTACTTCAACCTCAAGATTTTCATCACAAACTTCGGGATTCACTTCTTCTACCTTTTTCGGTTCAAATTTCTCTTCTACGAGGAACCGAAACTGATCGGGATGCCTTTTTGGATGAGGATCTATTCTTCTTAGCCATTGTGTACTAATCCAAGATCAACCCTAACTGATTTAGCCAAAATTGGGAACCTGGCTCTGATACCAATTGTTGTAATCACAATGAAACTGAGAGGGGGGGTGAATCAGTGTGTTCTTTAAAAACTTCTAAAACAATTAGATTATAAAACTAGCAGTAGTTTAAAGCAGATAAAAGAGATACTAAATGCATCAAGAAAGCATCACACATAACACAACATTTTAACGAGGTTCACCAATGTGGCTACTCCTCAAAAAGACTGCTTGGACTACCATCCAAATCCAGTCAATGCAAAGCTACAACTTTACATAATCCTTTACCAGAACCAACTGGAAGGAGCACCAACCCCTTAACTTTATCTGCTTCAACAGAATGGAGCACCAACTCCTATTTTACCAGCACCTACTGGAAAGAGGCACCAACCCCTTAATTTGCCAGCACCAACTGGACAAATTGTTTACCAGCACCAACTGGAAAGAGGCACCAACCCCTTAATTTGCCAGCACCAACTGGACTTCAATATTGAATAAAAAAATGTTTGACATATACCTTTGTTATTGCAAGACTCTAACTGGTCTACATCACCTTTGCAATCTCTGTGCACTCTGCTCTCTCTTGCACAATCACTTCACATAGTTTGCTACTTGCCTACAGCCAGACTTTGCAATCAACTTTGCCCTTCGTGCTTCTCTGCACACTTTGCTTTCTCTGTGCACACGCTTCGCACACTCTGTGTCATTTCACATTCTGCTCTCTGCTCAACACGAACTTCACTTTCACAAACACTATGCTCGCATTCGCACTTTATCTTTACACCCCATCTTTCAAACTCGAAGAACCCTTGCTTTTATAGAAGAAATTTTAGAAACAAACCCTAGAAGAACGTCGACTGAGAAACCCTAGAATTTGTCAGTTTCCAAACCCTAAAATCCGTCGGCCTAGATTTAACTTTGTCGGCCTCAAACTCTTCTCCACCTTCGTCACCTTCCTGTAGCTTATTGCCGCGAAATAGTAACACGTCGGCCCTTTTAATTTAAATTTTAAATAAAATAAAATTTAAACTAAATATTTAAAATTAAATATCTTCATCATCGGGGCATCTTTTTCAACGAAACGAAGAGCCAACTTGGGTTTTAAGAAAAACCCATTTCAAATCTATTATCCATGGTTTTAAATAAAACTTTTTATTTTGATTGCCTTGGTTTTCACAAAGAACCTTTAAAATTTAAACTAAATATTTAAAATTAAATATCTTCATCACCGGGGCATCTTTTTCAATGAAACGAAGAGCCAACTTGGGTTTTAAGAAAAACCCATTTCAAATCTGTTATCCATGATTTTAAATAAAACTTTTTATTTTGACTGCCTTGGTTTTCACAAAAAACCTTTTCGCTTCTTGACATCTCAGGTTCTGAAGACTTCTTCTCATTCTGAATTATGTTTTCTATTTCTGTGCATCTATCATTTAAGGACTCATGATCTGACTAACTTTTGAACTTTATCCTCTGCATCTGAGTGACTTCTAAACTGCCTGTCCATTGCATCATTAGAACTAACTGACTGTATTGACAACAATGAAAATCCTCCTGCAACACCTTGCTCAACACTGAACTCCTATCCATTGTACTTTGGCTGCACCTTGCTGTTCAATAAACTCTTGTCCATTGCATCAATAAATCTGTCTGACTGTGTTGACAACAATATGGACAACAATGACAATCCTCCTGCAACACCTTGCTCAACATTGAACTCCTATCCATTGTACTTTGGCTGCACCTTACTGTTCAATAAACTCTTGTCCATTGCATCAATAAATCTGTCTGACTATGTTGACAACAATGACAATACTATTTGCTGCACTTTGCTCAACAATTTCCTCATACCCCTAATTTCATACCCCATTCTTCATACCCCTAACTTCATACCCCTTTCTTCATATCCTTTTTCTAATACTCCCTAACATCATACCCCTTTATTCATACCCCTAACTTCATACCCCTTAACTCATACCCCTAAATTCATACCCCTAAATTAATATCCCCTCAATTCATACCCCTAACTTCATACCCCCTCAATTCATACCCCTAACTTCATGCCCCTCTCTTCACACCCTAAATCCTAAACTCTAAACCTTAAACCCTAAACCCTAAATCCTAATACCCTAAAACCCTAAACCCTAAACCGTAAACCCTTAAGCCCTAAATGCTAAATCCTAAAACCTAAACCCTAAATCAATTAAGGTGTCATACCCTTAAATTCATACCATACAATTCATACCCCTTTCTTCATTCACTTCATACCTCTTTCTTCATACCCCTCTCTTTACACCCTTAACTTTAATCAATAAGGTCTCATACCCCTAACTTCATACCCCTTTCATCATACCCCTCACTTCATACCCCTTTCTTCATACCCCTTTATTCATATCCCTAACTTCACACCCCTAAGTTCAAACTCTTTCTTAATACTCCCTAACTTCATACCCCTTTCTTCATACCCCTAAATTTGTACCCCTTAATTCATACCCCTAAATTCATAACCCTCACTTAACATCGTAAACCCTAAATCATAAACCCTAAATCTTAAAACCTAAACCCTAAACCCTAAACCACTAAACCCTAAACCCTATAAAGCCTAAACCCTAAACCCTAAATCCTAAGACCTTAATTGATTAAAGGTAGGGGTATGAGACATTAATTGATTAAATAATTGGTTTTTGTAAGTATTCAATTAGTGAGGGATATGAACTGATGGATATGAACTTAAGGGTAAGAAAGGGGTATGAAGTTAGGGGTATGAAGAAAGGGGTAAGAAGTTCAGGGTGTTAATTGAGGGGTATGAAAAAATATTAATTGTTTTTTTTCTAAAGTTTTTGAAAAAAAAATATTTTAGAACATTTTAATTTTTTTCCAATTTTTTTAATTAAAGTTAACAATTAAAAAATTAAAATTAAAAAAAAAATACTTCTTTAATCAAGAAATTTCTCATACCCCTAACTTCATACCCGTAACTCCATATCCCTTTCTTCATACCCCTCACTTCATATCCATTTTTTCATACCCCTAAGTTTAATCAATTAAGGTCTCATACCCCTAACTTCATACCCCTCACTTCACACCCCTTTATTCATACCCCTCACTTCATACCCATAACTTAATACCCCTTTCTTAATACTCCCTAAATTCATACCCCTAAATTATTACCCTAACTTCATATCCTTTTTTCATATCCCTTTGTTCATACCCCTCACTAAATACCCCTCACTTCATACACCGTAAGTAATTGAATACTTACAAAAACCACTTCTTTAATCAATTAATGTCTCATATCTCTTTATTCATACCCCTCACTTCATACCCCTTTCTTCATACATCTACCTAATTGAATACTTACAAAAACCACTTCTTTAATAAATTAATGTCTCATACCCCTAACTTCATTCACTTCATACCCCTTTCATCATACCCCTAACTTCATACCTCCTCAATTCATACCCCTAACTTCATACCCCCTCAATTCATACCCCTAACTTCATACCCCTCTCTTCACACCCTAAATCCTAAACTCTAAACCTTAAACCTTAAACCCTAAACCCTAAATCCTAATACCCTAAAACCCTAAACCCTAAATCGTAAACCCTTAAGCCCTAAATGCTAAATCCTAAAACCTAAACCCTAAATCAATTAAGGTGTCATACCCTTAACTTCATACCATACAATTCATACCCCTTTTGTAGATATATTTCTATCTCTTGCACAATGAAATACAAATAAACAATTATTATACAGACAGAGGACGAAGCGAATAAGAATAAGGAATTACGGCAAACGAAATAAAATAAAACAATGGCCACTTAAGGTGGGCACACCCTTGCACAGAAGCAGCAGATGAAAAAATATAAAAGATATGATGATTCTTATTCAAACCAACTACGGTGAATATATATACTAAATTTCTATCTCTTGGAGAAACATAGCCGACGCTGCTATGTTTGGACTGCAACATGACTCCCCTTCTCGGAAAGCTTTGTCCTCAAAGCTGGAAATGTCTGGAAGATACTTTCAGGTTCCCATGTTGCATCTTCCTCTGATAAATCTTGCCATTTAATGAGAAATTCATGAATCTGACGTGATCTCAGTTTGCGGACTCGATGTTGTAGTATATCTTTTGGTTGGAGATGTATGCGTCCTTCCTCATCGAGCACTGGTAATTCTGATTGACTTTGTACTTTCTGACCAATTACTTTTTTGAGACAAGAAACATGAAATATCGGGTGTATTCGTGAAGATGTCGGTAGCTCTAATTGATAGGCTACTTCTCCAATGCGGCGCACAATTTTGTAGGGACCATAGAATCGTGGGGCCAACTTATGGCTGGACTTTATCTTTAATGAGGCTTGTTTGTAAGGTTGCAACTTGAGGAACACCCAATCTCCTATATTAAAAGTTCTCTATGATCGGTGCAAGTCTTGTTGTTGTTTCATACGATTTTGTGCTTGGACCAAATTCTCTTTGAGGATGGTAAGCGTAGATTGCCTTTGTTGGAACCAATCATCCACTTTAGCTACTTTAGATGATCCCTGTACGTAATCTGCAACTTTTGGAGGTTTGGTGCCATACAATGCTTCGAATGGAGACATCTTAATTGAGTAATGGTAAGAAGTGTTGTACCACCATTCCGCTAATGCTAACCAATGGCTCCATTGGTATTGTTTATCTTGAGCAAAACATCTTAAGTATGTACCCAAACATTTGTTAACTACTTCTATTTGACCATCTGTTTGTGGATGGTATGCTGAAGACATGTTCAATTTGGTACCACTAAGTCGAAATAATTCCCGCCAAAAGTTACTAGTGAAAATGGGATCTCTATCACTTACAATATTCTTTGGCATACCATGTAATTTGAAAATTGAATCCATAAATACCTTTGCCACCTTGCTTGCGGAAAATGGATGTTGTAAAGCCTGAAAGTGAGCATATTTGGATAACCGGTCTACGACGACGAAGATTACTGTCCTGCCTTCTGATTTTGGAAGACCTTCAATGAAATCCATGGATATATGTTCCCACCTGTCGTTCAGGGATGGGTAATGGTTGTAATAAGCCTGGTGATTTGACTGTTTCTCCTTTATTGCGTCGGCAAACTTCACATTCTGCTACCCATTGTTTGACTTCCGCTTTTAATCCTTTCCAACAAAATGATTGTTTGACCCTTAAATATGTCTTCAAAAATCCTGAATGTCCTGCTGATGGAGAAGCGTGTGATTCGTCGAGGATTTTTGATTTGAGTTCTGAATTATGTGGAATGTAAATGCGGTTCTTCTTAGGAGGATGTTATCTTCATAAGAGAACCCAGGGTGTTTGGAAGACCCTATAGATAATTCATGAATTATCCGGGCGGTTTCACTATTGGACAGCCATTCAATTTGTAATTGAGTTACCCATTGGGAACAAGGACCTGAAATAGCATTGATGACTACTTCATCTTCATATTTTACGGACGAGTGCATCGGCAGACTATATTTTCTTTCCCTTTCTTGTATTCAATAACAAAATCGTACCCAAGTAGTTTAGTTAACCACTTATTTTGTTATGGATAAGATAATCTTTGTTCCAAAAAATGCTTGAGGCTACTATGATCTGTTTTGATAATGAAGCGGCTCTCGATTAGGTAGTGTCTCCATTTTTCTACTGCATGAAGAATAGCCAACATTTCTTTTTCATATGTTGATCTTCCCAAATTTTTTCCGGAAAGCTGTTTACTTTCAAATGCCAAAGGATGACCTTCTTGCATTAATATAGCCCCAATTCCATTTTCCTGATGCATCACATTCGATAATAAATGGTTTGTGAAAGTTGGGAGTTGCTAATACTGGAGTTGTACACATGGCTTGCTTAAGAGCTTCAAAAGCTAAAGTAGCCTCGTCCGACCAACGAAAAGCATCCTTTTTTGTGAGTGTTTGTGAGAGGTGCTTGCAATCTTACCATAATTGTGTACAAACTTGCGATAGTAGCCAGTGAGACCCAAAAAACCATGAAGTTTCTTGATGGTTTTAGGTAAAGGCCACTCTTGAATTGCCTTAATCTTATTGGGATCGACTTTGACACCCTCATGTGAAACTATATGACCAAGATACTCGACTTCTTGAACACCAAATGAGCATTTGGAGCGTTTAACAAATAATTTTTCTTTGTGTAGGATGTGAAGGACTTTATCCACATGATGTAAATGGTCCGCCCAAGTTTTGCTGTATATGAGAATATCATCAAAAAAAACTAACACAAACTTACGGAGGAGTGGACGAAACACTTGGTTCATGAGACTTTGGAATGTGGATGGTGCATTAGTGAGACCAAAAGGCATGACCAAAAATTCGTAATGACCTTCATGAGTACGAAAGGCCGTTTTGGGAATATCTTCTTCTCTAACACGGATTTGGTGAAAGCCAGAGCGAAGGTCTAATTTTGTAAAAAATTTTGCACCATGCAACTCATCTAATAGGTCATCTATGACGGGGATAGGAAATTTGTCCTTGATAGTGAGTTTATTGAGAGAACGAAAGTCGGGACACATACGCCAAGAGTTATCTTTTCGTCTAGCCGGGACTACGGGTGAGGAATAAGGACTAGTGCTTTGTGACGAATGACTCCATGATCCAACAAATCCTGAACGATCTGTTCGATTTCTGTCTTTTGTGGTGGAGGATAGCGATAAGGACGATTGTTAGGTGGGACACTTCCGGCATCAAATGGATGGCATGATCATGAGATCGTTTAGGTGGTAATCCTTGAGGTTCTTGGAAAACCTCGTCGTAATGTGTGATGATATCTTGTAACTCAGGTGCAATAATATCCAAAGTTGTTGCCGATTGTTTTTCCAAACAATTAATTTGAGCTATAAACCCATATCCACCCTTTTTTAACATCTTTTCCATACTATGAGAGCTCACCATTTGTGTTGGAGGAGTAGTAATGCCTTGTAAGTGAATGACTCGTCCATTTTCCTTCCATTCCACAAATAATTTTTTGAAGTTGAAGCTAACTGTGTCTAATGTTTCCAACCATTCAACCCCCAAAATGACATCAGAATTTCCCAAATTCATGACAAAAAGGGAACCTAACCAGGTATAAGTTCCCATATTTATGGAAACTTGAGATGTGCGACCCACGCATTGTGCGTTCACCCCGTTGGCCACTAAAACCTGGAATTTGTCTTTGTTGGAAGAGTTAATGAATAAATTCAAGGCTTTTGCTGTTTTGATGTCGATAAAATTGTGGGTGCTACCGGAATCAATTAGCACATTCACCTTTTTTGGCGGAGAAAACCTGGTACCTTGATGGTATGGTGGGTGGTTAAACCCATGAGAGCTTGCATTGAAATCGCCATTGTATCCTCTTCTTTTTCGTCTATAGTACCTGGTAGGTCTTACGGCATAGGTTCTGATTGGTAAGGTTCATCCTCTTCCCCTTCACCTTGATCACCTTCAATATGAAAGTTTTGTTTTTGGGCACAAGCTTGTTCCCTGGGGTGATTAGTGCGACATTTATAACAAAAATATCTTGATGGTTGATCATTTCTACGAAAGGAATTGTTGCGGTATGAAGGACGATTATATGTTTCCCGTTGTGCAGACAACTGGTGTCTCTTCTCGGCCAACTTGGCTATTCTTATACAACTGTTTAACAAGGTTGGATCGTGCATGTCTACCTCTACTCGAATACTTTCTTTCAAACCATTGCGAAAGGCACCTACCACTATGTCGGGACTAAGGTCTGAAGTGTATGGTAGTAAACTGGTAAACTTCGAAACAAATTCACTAACTGACCCTTTTTGTTTAAGAGATAACAATCTTACTGTGTAGGATGATGTAGCTCCGTCATCAAATCTTTCTAAAAAAGAGGTAGCGAATTTTCTCCAAGTAATAATGGCTCCATTCTCTTGTTTAAGCCATACAAACCATTGGTAGGCCTCAGTGCCTAATTTTGAGGCAGACAAAAGGAACTCTATCAATTTCCCTAATTTGATATAAGTCAAGGCTGCCTTCCATTTTGGCTAACCAACCACGAGGATCATGACCTTCAAAAGTGGGCATATCAATTCGTGGAAAGTTAATATTAGGGCCTCTTGGTTGGTGATAACCCGTGTCCCTTTCTTGATTTTGGTTATACCATTGTCTTTGATAGGGATCCCTGTAATTATTCGCATCACCTCGTTGTTGTTGCCAATCATCATTAGGATCGACAGTTTCTACATTATGTTGGGCATGGGAGTGATTTTGGGGATTAGTATTGGGATTAGGTTGTTTTTGTGCTTGCACAAGTTCTTTTAGGGTGAGACCCATGTCGTGTAGACTCTCTAGTATGCTGTGAAGAGACTCCTTATCGGACATGGCTGAATTACTTGAGTTTTCTTGCGTGATGTTTTCGTGAGATGGGGAAGGATTAGTAGCCATAGGATCTACTAGTGGGTGATGTGGATTATAACTACCAATTTTAAAAGGAGAAAGAGAATTTTTTGTACACGGGCTGCGATGAGCTCTTCTTATGTTGGTATTAGTTGTGTCTGAGCTGGATAATCGACCGTTAGGACCCTTGCTCCAACTTTTACTCATGCACTGCTTACAAACTCTTGCTTAGTAGTCTTTGAACTTCAAAATTTTGGCCACACTGAATTATAAAAATTTGTGTTGTTTTCCGCCTTGCTACCACTCCAACTGTGGTGCGGAACTGGATTTCGTTGGCTCACCTTCCTGATGAAAGCTGTTGACCACTTGACTGCAATGAAGCCACCTAACTCGAAATGGACACAACGGACCCTCGACACGATGCGCGGAAGACAACAGACGCGACACACACGACACACGATGACAGAACACGACGGACCCTCGACACGACGACAGACTCGACACACGATGACAAAACACGACGGACCGAGACACGAGGCACGGAAGACAACAGACGCGACACACACGACACACGACAGACTCGACACGCGACGCGACACGACAGACTCGATACAGGACGCGACAAACAACAGACCACAGAAAACCGACACGTGACCACGCGAATACCACAGCGTCGGGGAGCTCAACGTGTGACCGTAGTCACACTTGAGAATGCGCGACACACGCTATAAAAACCACTCGGCGTGCTTACCACACCACATGTGGGATAAACGTTCTAGCCAAACTCGCAACCAAGTTTCTGCTGACGTCAGCCGACGAATAATAAAAAGAAACCTTAGAAACTGTTTAATTAGAAAATATTTCATGATTTTCTATTGGACGTCGGTGGTGGATTTGCTGGCTGCGTTTGTAACGATGGCGGTGATGTGCAGAGCTCGGTTGCTTTCGAAACAGTAGCTGCGAAAGGAATTGCACCGATTTGCCGTTAAAATGGCTGCGGACGGAGGAAGATGAATGGTAACAAGACGAAGGAAGACGAACGAACGAATGGAGCGGCCGTTGCTGCTGAGGAAGACGAAGGAAAATGACGGGTGACAGCGGAAGGAAGGATTAGCCACTGAAGCGGATGGAACGGACGGCGACAGGAACCAATAGATCGAAGCGGATGATACCACTTGCAGAGATATTTCTATCTCTTGCACAATGAAATACAAATAAACAATTATTATACAGACAGAGGACGAAGCGAATAAGAATAAGGAATTACGGCAAACGAAATAAAATAAAACAATGGCCACTTAAGGTGGGCACACCCTTGCATAGAAGCAGCAGATGAAAAAATATAAAAGATATGATGATTCTTATTCAAACCAACTACGGTGAATATATATACTAAATTTCTATCTCTTGGAGAAACATAGCCGACGCTGCTATGTTTGGACTGCAACACCTTTCTTCATTCACTTCATACCTCTTTCTTCATACACCTCTCTTTATACCCTTAACTTTAATCAATAAGGTCTTATACCCCTAACTTCATACCCCTTTCATCATACCCCTCACTTCATACCCCTTTCTTTATACCCCTTTCTTCATATCCCTAACTTCACACCACTAACTTCAAACTCTTTCTTAATACTCCCTAACTTCATACCCCTAAATTTGTACCCCTTAATTCATACCCCTAAATTCACACCCCTCACTTAACACTGTAAACCCTAAATCATAAACCCTAAATCCTAAACCCTAAAGCACTAAACCCTAAACCCTAAACCCTAAATCCTAAGACTTTAATTGATTAAAAGTAGGGGTATGAGACATTAATTGATTAAAGAATTGGTTTTTGTAAGTATTCAATAGTGAGAGATATGAACTGATGGATATGAACTTAAGGGTAAGAAAGAGGTATGAAGTTAGTGGTATGAAGTTAGGGGTATGAATAAATGGGTAAGAATTTCGGGGTGTTAATTAAGGGGCATGAAGAAACATTAATTGTTTTTTTTTCTAAAGTTTTTAAAAAATTTTGATTTTAGAACATTTTAATTTTTTTCCAATTTTTTTAATTAAAGTTTACAACTAAAAAATTAAAATTAAAAAAAAAATACTTCTTTAATCAATAAAGGTCTCATAACCCTAACTTCATACCCGTAACTCCATATCCCTTTCTTCATACCCCTCACTTCATATCCATTTTTTCATACCCATATATTTAATTAATTATCTCATACCCCTAACTTCATACCCGTTTATTCATACCCGTTTATTCATACCCATAACTTAATACCCCTTTCTTAATACTCCCTAACTTCATACCCCTTTATTCATACCCATTTATTCATACCCCTAACTTAATACCCCTTTCTTAATACTCCCTAACTTCATACCCCTAAACTATTACCCTAACTTCATATCCCTTTTTCATATCCCTTTGTTCATACCCCTCACTAAATACCCCTCACTTCATAACCCTAAGTAATTGAATACTTACAAAAACCACTTCTTTAATCAATTAACGTCTCATATCTCTTTCTTCATACCCCTCACTTCATACCCCTTTCTTCATACCCCTAACTAATTGAATACTTACAAAAACCACTTCTTTAATCAATTAATGTCTCATACCCCTAACTTCATTCACTTCATACCCCTTTCTTCATACCCCCTAACTTCATACCCCTAACTTCATACCCCTTAATTCATACCCCTAACTTCATACCCCCTCAATTCATACCCCTAACTTCATACCCCTCTCTTCACACCATAAATCCTAAACTCTAAATCTTAAACCTTAAACCCTAAACCCTAAATCCTAATACCCTAAAACCCTAAACCCTAAACCATAAACCCTTAAGCCCTAAAGGCTAAATCGTAAAACCTAAACCCTAAATCAATTAAGGTGTCATACCTTTAACTTCATACCATACAATTCATACCCATTTCTTCATTCACTTCATACCTCTTTCTTCATACCCCTCTCTTTATACCCTTAACTTTAATCAATAAGGTCTCATACCCCTAACTTCATACCCCTTTCATCATACCCATCACTTCATACCCCTTTCTTCATACCCCTTTCTTCATATCCTTAAATTCACACCCCTAACTTCAAACTCTTTCTTAATACTCCCTAACTTCATACCCATTTCTTCATACCCCTTAATTTGTACCCCTTAATTCATACCCCTAAATTCACACCCCTCACTTAACACTGTAAACCCTAAATCATAAACCCTAAATCCTAAAACCTAAACCCTAAACCCTAAAGCACTAAACCCTAAACCCTAAACCTTATAAATCCTAAACCCTAAACCCGAAATCCTAAGACATTAATTGATTAAAGGTAGGGGTATGAGAAATTAATTGATTAAAGAATCAGTTTTTGTAAGTATTCAATTAGTGAGGGATATGAACTGATGGATATGAACTTAAGGGTAAGAAAGGGGTATGAAGTTAGTGGTGTGAAGTTAGGGGTATGAAGAAAGGGGTAAGAAGTTCGGGGTGTTAATTGATGGGTATGAAGAAACATTAATTGTTTTTTTTTTCTAAAGTTTTTGAAAAAATTTTATTTTAAAACATTTTAATTTTTTTTCCAATTTTTTTAATTAAAATTAAAAAAAAATACTTCTTTAATCAATAAAGGTCTCATACCCCTAACTTCATACTCGTAACTCCATATCCCTTTCTTCATACCCCTCACTTAATATCTGTTTTTTCATACCCCTAAGTTTAATCAATTAAGGTCTCATACCCCTAACTTCATATCCCTCACTTCACACCCCTTCATTCATACCCCTCACTTCATACCGATTTATTCATACCCCTAACTTAATACCCCTTTCTTAATACTCCCTAACTTTATACCCCTAAATTATTACCCTAACTTCATATCCTTTTTTCATATCCCTTTGTTCATACCCCTCACTAAATACCCCTCACTTCATACCCGTAAGTAATTGAATACTTACAAAAACCACTTATTTAATCAATTAATGTCTCATATCTCTTTCTTCATACCCTTCACTTCATACCCCTTTCTTCATACCCCTAACTAATTGAATACTTACAAAAACCACTTTTTTAATCAATTAATGTCTCATACCCCTAACTTCATTCACTTCATACCCCTTTCTTCATACCCCCTAACTTCATACCCCTAACTTCATACCTCCTCAATTCATACCCCTAACTTCATACCCCCTCAATTCATACCCCTAACTTCATACCCCTCTCTTCACACCCTAAATCCTAAACTCTAAATCTTAAACCTTAAACCCTAAAACCAAATCCTAATACCCTAAAAACCTAAACCATAAACCTTTAAGCCCTAAAAGCTAAATCCTAAAACCTACACCCTAAATCAATTAAGGTATCATACCCTTAACTTCATACCATACAATTCATACCCATTTCTTCATTCACTTCATACCTCTTTCTTCATACCCCTCTCTTTATACCCTTAACTTTAATCAATAATGTCTCATACCCCTAACTTCATACCCATTTCATCATACCCCTAACTTCATACCCCTTTATTCATACCCCTTTCATCATATCCCTAACTTCACACCCCTAACTTCGAACTCTTTCTTAATACTCCCTAACTTCATACCCCTTTCTTCATACCCCTTAATTCATATCCCTAAATTCACACCCCTCACTTAACACTGTAAACCCTAAATCATAAACCCTAAATGCCAAACCCTAAATCCTAAAGCACTAAACCCTAAACCCTAAATTGTAAGACCTTAATTGATTAAAGGTATGGGTATGAGACATTAATTGATTAAAGAATTGGTTTTTGTAAGTATTCAATTAGTGAGGGATATGAACTGATGAATATGAACTTAAGGGTAAGAAAGGGGTATGAAGTTAGAGGTATGAAGTTAGGGGTATGAAGAAATGGGTAAGAAGTTCGGGGTGTTAATTGAGGGGTATGAAGAAACATTAATTGTTTTTTTTTCCTAAAGTTTTTGAAAATTTTTTATTTTAGAACATTTTAATTTTTTTCCAATTTTTTTAATTAAAGTTTACAATTAAAAAATTAAAATTAAAAAAAAATACTTCTTTAATCAATTAAGGTCTCATACCCCTAACTTCATAGCCATAACTCCATATCCCTTTCTTCATACCCCTCACTTCATATCCATTTTTTCATACCCCTAAGTTTAATCAATTAAGGTCTCATACCCCTAATTTCATACCCTTCACTTCACACCCCTTTATTCATACCCCTCACTTCATACCCCTTTATTCATACCCATAACTTAATACCCATTTCTTAATACTCCCTAACTTCATACCCCTAAATTATTACCCTAACTTCATATCCCTTTTTCATATCCCTTTGTTCATACCCCTAACTAAATACCCCTCACTTCATACTCGTAAGTAATTGAATACTTACAAAAACTATTTCTTTAATCAATTAATGTCTCATATCTCTTTCTTCATACCCCTCACTTCATACCCCTTTCTTCATACATCTAACTAATTGAATACTTACAAAAACCAATTCTTTAATCAATTAATTTCTCATACCCCTAACTTCATTCACTTCATACCCCTTTATTCATACCCCCTAACTTCATACCCCTCACTTCATACCCCCTAAATTCATACCCCTAACTTCATACCCCCTTAATTCATACCCCTAACTTCATACCCCTCTCCTCACATCGTAAATCCTAAAATCTAATCCTTAAACCTTAAACCCTAAACCCTAAATCCTAATACCCTAAAACCCTAAACCGTAAACCCTTAAGCCCTAAACACTAAATCCTAAAACCTAAACCCTAAATCAATTAAGGTGTCATACCCTTAACTTCATACCATACAATGCATACCCCTTTCTTCATTCACTTCATACCTCTTTCTTCATACCCCTCTCTTTATACCCTTAACTTTAATCAATAAGGTCTCATACCCCTAACTTCATACCCCTTTCATCATACCCCTCACTTCATACCACTTTCTTCATACCCCTTTCTTCATATCCCCAATTTCACACCCATAACTTCAAACTCTTTCTTAATACTCCCTAACTTCATACCCCTTTCTTCATACCCCTAAATTTGTACCCCTTAATTCATACCCCTAAATTCACACCCCTCACTTAACACCATAAACCCTAAATCATAAACACTAAATCCTAAACCCTAATCCCTAAAGCACTAAACCCTAAACCCTATAAAGCCTAAACTCTAAACCCTAAATCCTAAGACCTTAATTGATTAAAGGTAGGGGTATGAGACATTAATTGATTAAAGAATCGGTTTTTGTAAGTATTCAATTAGTGAGGGATATGAACTGATGGATATGAACTTAAGGGTAAGAAAGTGGTATGAAGTTAGTGGTATGAATTTAAGGGTATGAATAAAGGGGTAAGAAGTTCGGGGTTATAATTGAGGTGTATGAAGAAACATTAATTGTTTTTTTTTTCTAAAGTTTTTGAATTTTTATTATTTTAGAACATTTTAACTTTTTTCCAATTTTTTTAATTAAAGTTTACAATTAAAAAATTAAAATTAAAAAAAAAATACTTCTTTAATCAATAAAGGTCTCATACCGCTAACTTCATACCCGTAACTCCATATCCATTTCTTCATACGCCTCACTTCATATCCATTTTTTCATACCCCTCACTTCATACCCCTCACTTCACACCCCTTTATTCATACCCCTTTATTCATACCCCTAACTTAATACCCCTTTCTTAATACTCCCTAACTTCATAACCCTAAATTATTACCCTAACTTCATATCCCTTTTTCATATGCCTTTGTTCATACCCCTCACTAAATACCCCTCACTTCATACGCGTAAGTAATTGAATACTTACAAAAACCACTTCTTTAATCAATTAATGTCTCATATCTCTTTCTTCATACCCATCACTTCATACCCATTTCTTCATACCTATAACTAATTGAATACTTACAAAAACCACTTCTTTAATCAATTAATGTCTCATACCCCTAACTTCATTCACTTCATACCCATTTCTTCATACCCCCTAACTTCATACCCCCTCAATTCATACCCCTAACTTCATTCACTTCATACCCCTTTCTTCATACCCCCTAACTTTATACCCCTAACTTCATACCCCATTAATTCATACCTCTAACTTCATACCCCCTTAATTCATACCCCTAACTTCATACTCCTATCTTCACACCCTAAATCCTAAACTCTAAACCTTAAACCTTAAACCCTAAACCCTAAATCCTAATACCCTAAAACCCTAAACCCTAAATCCTAATACCCTAAAACCCTAAACCCTAAACTGCAACCCTTAAGCCCCAAATGCTAAATCCTAAAACCTAAACCCTAAATCAATTAAGGTGTCATACCCTTAACTTCATACCATACAATTCATACCCCTTTCTTCATTCACTTCATACCCCTCTCTTTATACCCTTAACTTTAATCAATAAGGTTGCATACCCCTAACTTCATACCCCTTTCATCATACCCCTCACTTCATACCCATTTCTTCATACCCGTTTCTTCATATCCCTAAATTCACACCCATAACTTCAAACTCTTTCTTAATACTCCCTAACTTCATACCCCTTTCTTCATACCCCTAAATTTGTTCCCCTTAATTCATACCCCTAAATTCACACCCCTCACTTAACACTGTAAACCCTAAATCATAAACCCTAAATCCTAAACCCTAAACCCTAAAGCACTAAAACCTAAACCCTATAAAGCCTAAACCCTAAAACCTAAATCCTAAGACCTTAATTGATTAAATGTAGGGGTATGAGACATTAATTGATAAAAGAATTGGTTTTTGCAAGTATTCAATTAGTGAGGGATATGAAGTGATGGATATGAACTTATGGGTAAGAAAGGGGTATGAAGTTAGTGGTATGAAGTTAGGGGTATGAAGAAATAGGTAAGAAGTTCGGGGTGTTAATTGAGGGCTATGAAGAAATATTAATTTTTTTTTTTCTAAAGTTTTTGAAAAAAATTTATTTTAGAACATTTTAATTTTTTTCCAATTTTTTTAATTAAAGTTTACAATTAAAAAATTAAAATAAAAAAAAAATACTTCTTTAATCAATTAAGGTCTCATACCCCTAACTTCATACCCGTAACTCCATATCCCTTTATTCATAACCCTCACTTCATATCCATTTTTTCATACCCCTAAGTTTAATCAATTAAGGTCTCATACCCCTAACTTCATACCCCTCACTTCACACCCCTTTATTCATACCCCTCACTTCATACCCCTTTATTCATACCCCTAACTTCATACCCCTTTCTTAATACTCCCTAACTTCATACCCATAAATTATTACCCTAAATTCATATCTCTTTCTCATATCCCTTTGTTCATACCCCTCATTAAATACCCCTCACTTCATACCCGTAAGTAATTGAATAATTATAAAAACCACTTCTTTATTCAATTAATGTCTCATATCTCTTTCTTCATACCCCTCACTTCATACCCCTTTCTTCATACATCTAACTAATTAAATACTTACAAAAACAACTTCTTTAATCAATTAATGTCTCATACCCCTAACTTCATTCACTTCATACCCATTTCTTCATACCCCCTAACTTCATACCCCTAACTTCATACCCCCTCAATTCATACCCCTAACTTCATACCTCTCTCTTCACACCCTAAATCCTAAGCTCTAAACCTTAAACCTTAAACCCTAAATCCTAATACCCTAAAACCCTAAACCCTAAATCGTAAACCCTTAAACCCTAAATGATAAATCCTAAAACCTAAACCCTAAATAAATTAAGGTGTCATACCCTTAAATTCATACCATACAATTCATACCCCTTTCTTCATTCACTTCATACCTCTTTATTCATACCCCTCTCTTTATACCCTTAAATTTAATCAATAAGGTCTCATACCCCTAACTTCATACCCCTCACTTCATAACCATTTCTTCATACCCCTTTCTTCATATCCCTAACTTCACACCCCTAACTTCAAACTCTTTTTTAATACTCCCTAACTTCATACCCCTTTCTTCATACCCCTAAATTTGTACCCCTTAATTCATACCCCTAAATTCACACCCCTCACTTAACACCATAAACCCTAAATCATAAACCCTAAATCCTAAACCCTAAACCCTAAAGCACTAAACCCTAAACCCTAAATCCTAAGACTTTAATTGATTAAAAGTAGGGGTATGAGACATTAATTGATTAAAGAATTGGTTTTTGTAAGTATTCAATTAGTGAGAGATATGAACTGATGGATATGAACTTAAGGGTAAGAAAGGGGTATGAAGTTAGTGGTATGAAGTTAGGGGTATGAAGAAAGGGGTAATAATTTCAGGGTGTTAATTGAGGGGTATGAAGAAACATTAATTGTTTTTTTTTCTAAAGTTTTTGAAAAAATTTGATATTACAACATTTTAATTTTTTTCCAATTTTTTTAATTAAAGTTTACAATTAAAAAATTAAAATTAAAAAAAATACTTCTTTAATCAATTAAGGTCTCATACCCCTAACTTCATACCCGTAACTCCATATCCCTTTCTTCATACCCCTCACTTCATATCCATTTTTTCATACCCCTTAGTTTAATCAATTAAGGTCTCATACCCCTAACTTCATAGCCCTCACTTCACACCCCTTTATTCATACCCCTCACTTCATGCCCGTTTATTCATGCCCCTAACTTAATACCCCTTTCTTAATACTCCCTAACTTCATACCCCTAAATTATTACCCTAACTTCATATCCCTTTGTTCATACCCCTCACTAAATACCCCTCACTTCATACTTGTAAGTAATTGAATACTGACAAAAACCACTTCTTTAATCAATTAATGTCTCATATCTCTTTCTTCATACCCCTTTCTTCATACATATAACTAATTGAATACTTACAAAAACCACTTCTTTAATCAATTAATGTCTCATACACCTAACTTCATTCACTTCATACCCCTTTCTTGATACCCCCTAACTTCATACCCCTAACTTTGTACCCCTTTCTTCATACCCCTAAATTCATACCTCTAAGTTCATACCCCTTTATTCATACCTCTTTCTCCATACCCCTCACTAAATACCCCTCACTTGATACAATTAAGTAATTGATTACTTATAAAAACCACTTCTTTAATCAAAAAATGTATCATATCTCTTTCTTCATATACGTCACTCCATACCCCTCACTTCATAACCCTTTCTTCATACACCAAAATTCATACCCCTTTATTCATACCCTTTTCTTCATATCCCTTTCTTCATACCCCTCAATAAATACCGCTCAATTTATAACCCTAAGTAATTGAAAACTTACATAAACCACTTCTTTAATTCTAAAGTTCCTAAGAAAAAAGAAAAAATAAATAAATTTAAAATTAAAATTTTAAAGTTCCTAATTTTTTTTATTAAATTTTACAATAAATAAAAATTAAAAATTAAAAAAACGCTTATTTAATGAATTGAGGTCTCATACCCCTAACTCTTAAACCCTAAACCCTAAATATTAAACCCTAATCCTTAAACCCTAAACTCTAAACCCTAAACTCCAAACCTTAAACCCTAAAACCATAAAACCCTAAATGCTATAAACCCTAAATCCAAAACCCTAAACCCTAAGACCTTAATTGATTAAATTTAGGAGTATGAAGTTAGGGGTATGAGACATTAATATAGGGGTATGAAGTGAGGGGTATGAATATAGGGGTATGAAGATATGGAGTATTAAAAAATGGGTATGAAATTAGGGATATGAAGAAAGGGGTATGAAGTGAGGGGTATGAAGAAAGGGGTGTGAAGTTAGGGTTTAAGGTTTAGGGTTTAGGGGTATGAAGGGAGGGGTATTAAGTTTTAGATTTAGGTTAACTTCATACCCCTTTCATCATACCCATCACTTCATACCCCTCTCTTCATACACCTAAATTTAATCAATCAATGTCTCATACCCCTAACTTCATACCCCTCACTTCACACCCATTTCATCATACCCCTCACTTCATACCATTTCTTAATACCCCTTTCTTAATACTCCCTAACTTTATACCCCTAACTTCATACCCCTTTATTTATACCCCTAATATTATACCCTTAACTTCATACCCCTCAATTTATACCCTCGCTTCACACCTTAAACCCTAAACTCTAAAACCTTAAAACCCTAAACCCCATAAACCCTAAACCCTAAACCTTAAATCCTAAGACCTTAGTTGATTAAATTTGTGGGTATGAAGTTAAGTGTATGATTTATTATTTTATTAAAGAATTAGTTTTTGTAAGTATTCAATTAGTGAGGGGTATGAAGTCAGGGGTATGAAGTGAGGGATATGAAGTTAGGGGTATGAAGTAATGGGTATGAAGAAAGGTGTATGAATTTAGGGGTATGAAGTTAGGGGTGTGAAGTGAGGGGTCTAAAGAACATTGATTTTTTTTTTTTTTTTCTACAGTTCTTGAAAATTTTTGATTTTCTAACATTTTGATTTTTTTTCAAAGGTTTAAAAATTAAAATTTACAATTTTCATGAAAAAAAAGAAAAAAAAAGAAAAGTTTAAATTAAAATTTTAAAGTTCCTATTTTTTTAAATTAAAATTTACAATTAAAAAAAAACACTTCTTTAATCAATTAAGGTCTCATACCCTAACTTCATACCCCTCACTTCATACCCTTAACTTCATACACCTCAATTCATACCCCTTTCTTCATACCCCTAACTTTATACCCCTTTCTTCATACCCCTCTCTTCATACCCCTAAATTTAATCAATTAAGGTATCATATCCCTAACATCATACCCCTTACTTCACACCCCTTTAATCAATTAAAATAAAATAAAATAAAAAATCCACTTCTTTAATCAATTAAGGTCTCACTTCACACCCCTAACTTCATACCCTTTCTTCATACCCCTTTATTAATACTCCTTAACTTCATTCCCCTAACTTCATACCCCTTTATTCATACCTCTAAATTCATACCCCTAACTTCATACCTCTTTCTTCATACCCATAACTTCATACCCCTTTATTCATACCTCTTTCTTCATACCCCTCATTAAATACCCCTCACTTCATACCCCTAAGTAATTGAATACTTACAAAAACCATTTATTTAATCAATTAATGTCTCATATCCCTTTCTTCATACCCCTAAATAATTGAATACTTACAAAAACCACTTCTTTAATCAATTAATATATCATACCCTTTTCTTCATACCCCTAAATAATTGAATACTTACAAAAACCACTTATTTAATCAATTAATATAACATATCCCTTACTTCATACCCCTAACTTCATTCACTTCATATCCCTTCTTCATACCCCTAACTTCATACCTCTTTCTTCATACTCCTAAATTCATACCCCTAACATCAAACACTTCTATTCATACCATTTTCTTCATACCCCTCACTTCATAACCCTAAGTAATTGAATAATTTCAAAAACCACTTCTTTAATAAATTAATGTCTCATACTTCACAACCCTTTCTTCATACCCCTTACTTCATGCCCCTAACTTCATACCTCTTAATTCATACACCTCAATTAATACCCCTAACTTCACACCCTAAATCCTAAACCCTAAACCCTAAATCCTAAACCCTAAACCTAAATTCTAAACCCTAAAAACTAAATTCTAAATCATAAACCCTAAAACCTAAACCCTATAAACCCTAAAATCTGAACCCTAAACCCTAAGACCTTAATTGGTTAAAGTTAGAGGTACGAAGTTAGGGGTATGAGACATTAATTGATTAAAGAATTGGTTTTTGTAAGTATTCAATGAGTGAGGGGTATGAACTATGGGGTATGAAGTGAGGGTTATGAATAAAGGGGTATGAAGTTAGGGATATGAAGTTAGGGGTATGAAGAAAGGGTTATGAAATGAGGGGCATGAAGAAACATTAATTTTTTTTAGATTTTTTAAAGTTTTTGAAAAAAATGATTTTCTAACGTTATCATTTTTTTTGTTTTTTCTAAGGTTTAAAAATTATAATTATAATTATAATTATAAAGTTCCAAGAAAAAAAAAGTTAAAATTAAAATTTTAAAATTCCCATTTTTTTTTAAATTTTAGTTTACAATTAAAAAAAATTAAAACTAAAAAATACTTCCTTAATAAATTAAGGTCTCATACCCCAAACTTCATGCCCCTAACTTCATACCTCTCAATTCATACCCTTTTCTTCGTACCCCTCACTTCATACCCCTTTCTTCATACCCATCTCTTCATACCCCTAACTTTAATCAATTAAGGTCTCATATCCCTAACTTCATACCCCTCACTTCATACCCCTTTCTTCATACCCCTCACTTCATATCCCTTTCTTCATTCCATTTTTTTCATACCCCTAACTTCATACCATTTTCTTAATACTCCCTAACATAATACCCCTCACTTCATACCCTTTTATTGATACCCCTCTCTTCATACCCCTAAATTTAATCAATTAAGGTCTCATACCCATAACTTAATACCCCTCATTTCACACCCCTTTCTTCATACCATTTTATTCATACCCCTAAATTCATACCTATTTTTTCATACCCCTTTATTAATATTGCTTAACTTCATACCCATAAATATATACCCCTAACATTACACCTCTTAATTCATACCACTTATTTTACACCCTAAACCCTAAATCCTAAAGGGGTATGAAGTTAGGGGCATGAAGTTATCTTAAACCCTAAACCCTAAAGGGGTATGAAGTTACCCTAAATCCTAAACCCTAAAGGGGTATGAAGTTACCCTAAACCCTAAATCTTAAACCCTAAAGGGGTATGAAGTTACCCTAAACCCTAAATCCTAAAGGGGTATGAAGTTACCCTAAACCCTAAACCATAAGCCCTAAACCCTAAACACTAAATGGGTTTGAAGTTAGGGGCATTAAGATACCCTAAATCCTAAACCCTAAACCCTAAACTAGTAAGAAATTAGGGGTATGAAGTTACCCTAAATCCTCAACCCTAAAGGGGAATGAAGTCAGGAGTATAAATTTACCCTAAACCCTAAAGGGGTATAAAATTAGGGTATGAAGTTACCCTAAACCCTAAAACCTAAAGGGCTATAAAGTTAGGGGTATGAAGTTACCCTAAACCCTAAAATCTAAATCCTAAAGGGGTATGAAGTTACCCTAAACCCTAATCTCTAAACGCTAAAGGGGTATGAAGTTAGGGGTGTGAAGTTAACCTAAACCCTAAACCCTAAAGGTGTATGAAGTAAGCTGCATGAAGTTACCCTAAACCCTAAACCCAAAATCCTAAACTCGAAACCCTAAACCCTAAACCCTAACCACAAAATGGGTATGAAATTAGGGTATGAAGTTACCCTAAACCCTATAACCTAAAGGGGTATAAAGTTAAGGGTATGAAGTTACCCTAAACCCTAAACTTTAAACCCTAGAGGGGTATGAATTTACCCTAAACCCTAAAATGGTATGAAGTTAGGGGTATGAAGTTACCCTAAACCCTAAACCCTAAAGGTGTGTGAATTTTTCCGTATGAAGTTACCCTAAACCCTAAAGGGGTATGAAGTTACAATAAACTCTAAACTCTAAACCCTAAAGGAGTATGAAGTTACCCTAAATCCTAAACCTCAAACCCTAAAGGGGTATGTAGTTAGGGGTATGAAGTTACCCTAAATTCTAAATTCTAAATACTAAACCCAAAAGGGGTATGAAGTTAAGGATATGAAGTTACCATAAACTCTAAACCCTAAACCCTAAATCCTAAATAGGTTTGAAGTTAGGGGTATGAAGTTACCCTAAAACCTAAACCCTAAAGGGTTATTAAGTTAGGGGTATGAAGTTACCCTAAATACTAAACCCTAAACCCTAAAGGGGTATGAGGTTAGAGGTATTAAGTTACCCTAAACCCTAAAGGGGTATGAAATTACCCTAAACCTTAAACCCTAAAGGAGTATGAAGTTAGGGGTATGAAGTTACCCTAAACCCCCCTAAATCCTAAACACTAAACCCTAAACCCTAAAGGGGTATGAAGTTACCCTAAATCCTAAAGGGGTATGAAGTTAGGGGTATGAAGTTACCCTAAACCCTAAACCCTAAAATCTAAACCCTAAAGAGGTATGAAGTTACCCTAAACCTAAAGCCTAAAGGGGAATGAAGTTATACCCCTCACTTTATATCCCTAAATTTAATTAATTATACCCCTAAATTCATACCCCTAGCTTCACATACCTTTCTTCATACTCCTCAATTCATATCCCTTTCTTCATACCCCTCTCTTCATACCCTTAATTTTACTCAATTAAGGTCTAACACTCCTAAATTCATACCCCTCACTTCATACCCCTATCTACATACCCCTCACTTCATACCCCTATATTCATACCCCTAACTTCATACCCCTAACTTTATACCTCTTTATTCATATCCCTTTATTAATAATATCCAACTTCATACCCATAATTTCATACCCATTTCTTCATATCCCTAACTTCATACCCCTTTATTTATACCCCTCACTAAATACCCCTCACTTCATACTCCTAAGTAGTTGAATACTTATAAAAACAACTTATTTAATCAATTAATGTATCATACCCTTTTCTTTATACCCCTCACTTTATACCCCTTTCTTTATACCCCTCACTTTCTACCCCTTTATTCATACCCTTAACTAATTGAATACTTACAAAAACCACTTATTTAATCAATTAATGTCTCATACCCCTAACTTCATTCACTTCATACTCCTTTCTTCATACCCTCTAACTTCATACCCTTAACTTCATTCCCATTTATTTATACCCCTAAATTCATACCTCTAACTTCATACCCCTTTATTCATACCCATTTCTTCATACCCTTCATTGAATACCCATCACTTCATACCATTAAGTAATTGAATACTTATAAAAACTACTTCTTTAATCAATTAATATCTCATAACTTTCTTCATACCCATCACTTCATACCCCTTTCTTCTTACCCCTCACTTCATACCTCTTTTTTCATATCCTTTTATTTATACCCCTAACTTCATACCCTTTTCTTCATACCCCTTTCTTCATACCCCTAACTAAATACCCATGACTAAATACCGCTCAATTCAAATCCCTAAGTAATAAAAAACTTACATAAAACACTTATTTAATTAATTAATGTCTCATATACCTTTCTTCATACCTCTTACTTCATACCCCTTTCTTCATACCCCTCACTTCATAACCCTTTCTTCATACCCCTAACTAATTGAATACTTACAAAAGCCACTTCTTTAATCATTTAACACCTCACACCCCTCACTTCATACCCCTAACCTCATTCACTTCATACCACTTTCTTCATACCCCTCACTTAATACCCCTAAGTAATTGAATACTTACAAAAACCACTTATTTAATCAATTAATGTCTCATATCCCTTTCTTCATACCCCTTACTTCATACCCCTTTCTTCATACCCCTAACTAATATAATACTTACAAAAACAACTTCTTTAATCAATTATTGTTGCATACCCCTCACTTTATACCCCTAACTTCATTCACTTCATACCCCTCACTAAATACAGCACTTCATACCCCTAAGTAATTGAATACTTATAAAAACAACTTCTTTAGTCAATTAATGTCTCATAACCCTTTTCTTCATACCCTTCACTTTATACCCCTCACTAAATGAATACTTATAAAAACCACTTCTTTAATCAATTAAGGTATCATACCGCTCACTTCAAACCCCTAATGTCATTCACTTCAGATCCCTTTCTTCATACCCTAACTTCATACCCCTAAATTTATACCCCTAACTTCATACCCCTAACTAATTAAATACTTACAAAAACTACTTTTTTAATCAATTAATGTCTCATACCCCTAAATTCATACCCCTAACTAATTGAATACTTACAAGAAACACTTCTTTAACTAAATCTTAAACCCTAAACCCTGAAGTTAGGGTTATGAGACATTAATTGATTAAAGAAGTAGCTTTTGTAAGTATTAAATTAGTTAAGGGTATTAAGTGAGGGGTATGAAGTTAGGGGTATGAGGTTAGGGGTATAAAATATTAATTGATTAAGCAATTGATTTTTGTAAGTATTCAATTAGTGAGGGGTATGAAGTGAAGGATATGAAATTAGGGGTATGAAGTTAGGGGTATGAATTTAGGGGTATGAAGAAAGAGGTACGAAGCTAGAGGTGTGAACTGAGGGGTATGAAGAAACATTTGTTTTTTTTTTTGAAAAAAAATATTGACTTTTTTGGATTTCTAAAGTTTTTTTAAAACAATTTGATTTTTTAATGTTTTTATATAGTTTTTTCTAAAGTTGAAAAATTAAAATTTTAATATTCCTAAGAAAAAAAGAAAAAATAAATTAAAGTTAAAATTAAAATTTTAAAGTTCCTATTTTTTTAAATTAAAGTTTACAATTAAAAAATTTAAAAAAAAAAAACCACTTTTTTAATCAATTAAGGTCTCATACCCCTAACTTCATACCCCTCACTTCATACCCCTAACTTCTATCCCTTTCTTCATACAATTTCTTCATACCCCTTTCTTCATACCCTTAATTTTAATCAATTAAGGTCTCATACCTCTAACTTCATACCCCTCACTTCACACCCCTTTCTTCATATCCCTCACTTTATACCCATTTCTTCATACCCCTAACTTCATACCCCTAACTTCAGACCCCTAACTTCATACCCCTAACTTCATACCCCTTTATTCATACCTCTCACTAAATACCCTTCACTTCATACCCCTAAGTAATTGAATACTTATAAAAACTACTTCTTTAATAAATTAATGTCTCATATCCCTTTCTTCATATCCCTCACTTTATATCCCTTTTTCATACCCCTCACTTTATATCCTTATCTTCATACCCCTCACTTCACAGCCCTTTCTTGATACCCCTAACTAATTGAATACTTACAAAAACCACTTATTTTATCAATTAACGTCTCATACCCCTCACTTCATACCCCTAACTTCATTCACTTCATACCCCTTTCTTCATACCCCTAACTTCATACCCCTCACTTCAGACCCCTTTCTTCATATCATTTCTTCATTACCCTAACTTCATACCCCTAAATTCATACCCATTTCTTAATACTTCCTAACTTCATACCCCTTTCTTCATACCCCTAACTTCATACCCCTTTATTCATAACCCTTTCTTCATACCCCTAAGTAATTGAATACTTAAAAAAACTATTTCTTTAGTCAATTAATGTCTCATATCCCTTTATTAATAACCCTCATTTCTCACCCCTAATTAATTGAATACCTATAAAAAGCACTTTTTTAATCATTTAATATCTCATATGCCCCACTTCATACCCCTAAATTCATCCAATTCATACCCCTTTCTTCATACCCCCTAAATTCATACCCCTAACTTCATACCCCTTTATGAAGGGAGGGAAATTAAGTGAGGGGTATGAAGAGAGGGGTATGAAGTTAAGGGTATGAATTTATAGATATGAATGGATATGAAGTTAGGGGTGTAGAGTGAGGCGTATGAAGAAACATTGATTTTTAAAAAAAATCAATGTTTCTTCATACCCCTCACTTCACACCCATAACTTCATACCCCTGTATTCATACCCCTAAATTCATAACCCCTAACTTCATACCCCCTTCTTCATACCCCTAACTTCATACCCTTCACTTCATACCCCTAAATTCATACCCCTCAATTCACATCCCTCACTTCATACCCCTCACTTCATACACCATTCTTCATACCACTCTCTTCATACCCCTAACTTTAATTAATTAAGGTCTCATACCACTTTCTTCATACCCCTCACTTCATACCCCTCATTTCACAGCCCTCACTTCATACCCCTTTCTTCATACCCCTAACTTCATACCCATTTCTTAATACTCCTTAACTTCATACCCCTTTTTTCATATCCCTAAATTCATACCCCTAACTTCATACCCTTTTTTTCATACCCCTTTCTTCATACCCCCTCACTAAACACCCCTCACTTCACACCCCTAAGTAATTGAATACTTACAAAAATTACTTCTTTAATCAATTAATATCTCATATGTAGTTATTCATACTACTCACTTCATACCTCTTTCTTCATACCCCTAACTAATTCAATATTTAAAAAAATCACTTCTTTAATAAATTAATGTCTCATACTCCTTAGTTCATACCCCTAACATCATTCACTTCATAACCCTTTCTTCATATCCCTAACTTCATACCCCTTTCTTCATACCCTTAAATTCACATCTAACTTCATACCCCTTTATTCATACCCCTTCCTTCGTACCCCTCACTAAATACCCTCACTTCATACCATTCAATAATTGAATACTTACAAAAACCATTTCTTTAATCAAATAATGTCTCATATCATTTTTTTCATACCCATCACTTCATACACCTTTCTTCATACCCCTAAATCTATACCCCTTTATTCATACCCTTTTATTCATACCCTTTTCTTCATACCCCTCACTAAATGCCCCTCAATTCATACCCCTAAGTAATTGAAAACTTACAAAACCACTTCAATTTTAAAGTTCCTAAGAAAAAAGAAACAAAACTCAAATTAAAATTTAAAATTTTAAAGTTCATAATTTTCTTTTTTTATTAAATTTTACAATTAAAAAAACACTTCTTTAATAAATTAAGGTCTCATACCTCTAACTTCATACCCCTAACTTTATACCCCTCAATTCATACTCCTTTCTTCATACCCCTAACTTTAATCAATTAATGTCTCATACCCATAACTTCATACCCCTCTCTTCATACACCTCACTTCATACCCCTTTCTTCATACCACTTTATTAATACTCCCTAAATTCATACCCATTTTTCATACCCCTAAATTCATATCCTTAACTTCATACCCCTCAATTCATACCCCTCATTTCATAACCCTCACTTCACATCCTAAACACTAAACCCTAAACCCTAAATCTTAAACCCTAAACTCTAAACCCTAAACTCTAAATCCTAAATCCTAAAACCCTAAACCATAAATGCTATAAAACCTAAATCCAAAACCCTAAATTCTAAGATCTTAATTGATTAAATTTAGGAGTATGAAGTTAGGGGTATGAGACATTAATTGAGGGGTATGAAGTAAGGGGTATGAATTTAGGGGTATCAAGAAATGAAGTATTAAAAAAGGCGTATGTAGAAAGGGTATGAGGTTATGGGTATGAAATTAGGGATATGAATAAAGTGGTATGAATAAAGGGATATGAAGTGAGGGGTATGAAGAAAAGGGTGTGAAGTGAGGGGTATGAAGTTAGGGATATAAGACCTTAATTGATTAAATTTGGGGGTATGAAGAGAGGGGTATAAATAAACAGGTATGAAGTGAGGAGTATGAATAAAGGGGTATGAATTGAGGGGTATGATGTTAGGGGTATGAAGTGAGGGTATTAAGTGAGAGGTATGAAAAAAAGGTATGAAGTAGGGGTATGAAGAAAGGGGTGTGAAGTGAGGGGTATGAAGAAACATTGATTTTTTTCTTGACAAAAAACATTGTTTTTTTTTTTTCAAATGTTTTTTAAAAAAATTTGATTTTCTAACGTTTTCATTTTTTTGTTTTTTTATAAGGTTACCAAATTAAAATTAAAATAAAAAATTTTAAAGTTCTATGAAAAAAATAATAATTAAAGTAAAAATTAAAATTTAAAGTCTCTATTTTTTTTTTAATTAAAGTTTACAATTAAAAAAAAAACAAAAACACTTCTTTAATCAATAATGTCTCATAAACATAAAATAATACCCCTCACTTCATACCCTTAACTTCATACCCATTTCTTCATACCCCTCACTTCATACCCCTTTCTTCTTACCCCTCACTTCATACCCCTAACTTTAATCAATTAAGATCTCATATACCTAACTTCATACCCATTACTTCACACCCCTTTCTTCATACCCCTCACTTCATACCCCTTTCTTCATACCCCTTTCTTAATACTCTCTAACTTCATACCCCTTTCTTCATACCTCTAAATTCATACCCCTAACTTCATACCCCTTTATTCATACCCCTTTTCTCATACCCCTTTCTTCATAGCCCTTTTTTTATACCCCTCACTAAATACCGCTCACTTCATACCCTTAAGCAATTGAATACTTACAAAAACCACTTATTTAATTAGTTAATGTCTCATATCCCTTTATTCATACCCCGTTCTTCATATCCCTAACTTCATACCCCTTTCTTCATACCCCATAACTTCATACCTCTAACTCATACCCCTTTCTTCATACCCCTAACTTCATACCCCTTTCTTCATTCCTATTTATTCATATCCCTAACTAAATAACCCTCACTTCATACCCCTTTCTTCATACCCATTTCTTCAAACCCCTTTATTCATAACCCTTTCTTCATACCACTCACTAAATACCCCTAACTTCATACCCCTAAGTAATTGAATACTTACAAAAACTACATATTTAATCAATTAATATCTCATATCCCTTTCTTAATACCCCTCACTTCATACCCCTTTCTTCACACCCTAACTAATTGAATACTTACAAAAACCTCTTCTTTAATAAATTAAAGTCTCATACCCCTCCCTTCATACTCCTAACTCCATTCACTTCATACCCCTTTCTTCATACCCCTAACTTCATACCTCTTTATTCATACCCCTTTATTCATAACCCTAACTTCATTCAATTCATACCCCTTTCTGAATAACCCTAACTTCATACCCCTCACTTCATACCCCTAAATTCATACCCCTAACTAATTAAATACTTACAAAAACCACTTATTTAATCAATTAATGTCTCATATCCCTAACTTCATACCCCTAACTAATTGAATACTTACAAAAACAACTTCTTTAACTAAACCCTAAACCACTTGAAGTTAGGGGTATGAGACACTAATTAATTAAAGAAGTGTTTTTTGTAAGTATTAAATTAGTTAGAGTTATGAAGTGAGGGGTATGAAGTTAGAAATATGAAAAAATAATTGATTAAAGAATTAGTTTTTGTAAGTATTAAATTAGTGAGGGGTATGAAGTGAGGGGTATGAAGTGAGGGGTATGAAGTTAGGGATATGAAGTTAGGGGTATGAAGTTAGGGTATGAAGTTAGGGGTGTGAAGTGAGGGGTATGAAGAAACATTGTTTTTTTTTTTGAAAAAATTGATTTTTTTATATTTTGTAATTTTTTTGAAAAAAATAAAATTTTCTAACATTTTGATTTTTTTTGTTTTTTTTCTAAGGTTAAAAAATTAAAATTTTAAAGTTCCTAAGAAAAAAAATTAAAGTTAAAATTAAAATTTTAAAGTTTCTATTTTTTTTAATTAAAGTTTACAATTAAAAAATTTAGATTTAAAAAGAAAAACCCCTAACTTCATATTCCCCACTTCATACCCCTCACTTCATACCCCTCAATTCATACCCCTAACTTCATAACCCTCACTTCACACCCTAAACCCTAAATCCTAAGCCCTACACCCTAAATCCCTAAAACCCTAAACCGTAAATCCTAAACCCTAAAACCTAAAACCTAAATCCTATAAACCCTAAAACCTAAACCCTAAAATCTAATACCTTAATTGATTAAAGTTAGGGATATGAAGTTAGGGGTATGAGACGTTAATTGATTAAAGAACTGGTTTTTGTAAGTATTCAATTAGTGAGGGGTATGAATTTAGGGGTATGAAGAAATGGGTATGAAGTTAAGGGTATGAAGTTAGGGGTATGAAGAAATGGGTATGAATTTAGAGGTGTGAAGTGAGGGGTATGAAGAAACATTATTTTTTTTTTGAAAAAAAACATTGATTTTTTTGGATTTTCTAAAGTTTTTGAAAAAAATTTGATTTTCTAACGTTTTGATTTTTTTTGGTTTTTTTTTTCTAAGGTTAAAAAATTAAAATTTTAAAGTTCCTAAGAAAAAAAAAAAAAAAATTAAAGTTCCTAATTTTTTTGAAATTAAAGTTTACAATTAAAAAAAAATTAAAATTAAATCAAAAACCACTTATTTGATCAATTAAGGTCTCATACCCCTAACTTCATACCCCTAACTTCATACCTCTCACTTCATACCCCTAACTTCATACCCCTTAATTCATACCCCTTTCTTCATACCCCTCAGTTCATACCCCTAAATTTAATCAATTAAGGTCTTATACCCCTAACTTCATACCCCTCACTTCACACCCATTTCTTCATACCCCTAACTTCATACCTCTTTCTTAATATCCCTAACATCATACCCCTTTATTCATACCTCGTAACTTCATACCTCTAACTCATACCCCTTTCTTCATACCTCCAAATTCATACCCTTAACTTCATACCACTTTATTCATACCCCTTTTTTCATACCTCATTTCTTCATACCCCTCACTAAATACCCCTTACTTCATACCCCTAAGTAATTGAATACTTACAAAAACTACTTCTTTAATCAATTAATACCTCATATCTCTTTCTTCTTATCCCTCACTTTTTACCCTTTCTTCATACCCCTCACTTGATACCCCTTTATTCATACCTCTAACTAATTGAATACTTACAAAAACCATTTATTTAATCAATTAAGGTATCATACCCCTCACTTTATACCCCTAACTTCATTCACTTCATACCCCCTAACTTCATACCCATTTCTTCATACCCCTAACTTCATACCCCTTTATTCATACCCCTTTCTTCATACCCCTAAGTATTTGAATACTTACAAAAACCACTTCTTCAATCAATTAATGTCTCATATCCCTTTCTTCATACCCCTCACTTTATACCCCTTTCTTCATACCCTTAACTAATTGAATACTTACAAAAACCTCTTCTTTAATAAATTAAAGTCTCATACCCCTCCCTTCATACTCCTAACTTCATTCACTTCATACCCCTTTATTCATACCCCTAACTTCATACCTCTTTATTCATACCCCTAACTTCATACCCTTAAGTAATTGAATACTTACAAAAACCACTTATTTAATCTACTAATGTCTCATATTCCTTTATTAATACCCCTTAATTCATACCCCTTTCTTCATATCCCTCACTTCATACCCATTTTTTTACATCCCTAACTAATTGAATACTTACAAAAACCACTTATTTAATAAATTAAAGTTCTCATACCCCTCACTTAATACCCATAAATTCATTCATTTCATACCCCTATCTTCATACCCCTATCTTCATACCCCTAACATCATACCCCTTACTTCATACCCCTCATATCATACCCCTAACTAATTAAAGACTTACAAAAAATACTTCTTTAATCAATTAATGTCTCATACCCCTAACTTCATTTTCTTAACTAATTGAATACTTATAAAAACCACTTCTTTAACTAAACCCTAAACCCTAAACCTTGAAGTTAGGGGTATGAGACACTAATTGATTAAAGAAGTGGTTTTTGTAAGTATTCAATTAGTTAGGGGTATGAAGTGAGAGGTATGAAGTTAGGGGTATGAGACATTAATTGATTAAAGAATTGGTTTTTGTAAGTATTCAATTAGTGAGGGGTATGAAGTGAGGGGTATGAAGTTAGGGGTATGAAGAAAGGGGTATGAATTTATGGGTGTGAAGTGAGGGATATGAATATATGGGTATGAAGTTAGGGGTGTGAAGTGAGGGGTATGAAGAAACATGGAATATTTTTCTAAAAAAAAAACATTGATTTTTTTTTTTTCTAATTTTTTTGAAAATTTTGATTTTCTAACGTTTTTTTCTCTAAGGTTAAAAAATTAAAATTTTAAAATTCCTAAGAAAAAATGAAAAAATAATTAAAATTGAAATTGATATTTTAAAATTTCTAAGAAAAAAAGAAAAAAATTAAAGTTCCTAATTTTTTTTTTTTAATTAAAGTTTACAATTAAAAAAATTAAAATTAAAAAAAAATAAAAAATTATTTAATAAATTAATGTTTCATACCCCTATCTTCATACCCCTCACTTCATACCCCTCACTTCATACCCCTCTCTTCATACCCTTAAATTTAATCAATTAAGGTCTCATACCCCTTCTAAGGTTAAAAAATTAAAATTAAAATTAAAATTTTTAAATTCCTAAGAAAAAAAATTAAATTTAAAACTAAAATTTTAAAGTTCCTAATTTTTTTTAATTAAAATTTACAATTAAAAAAAACAACTTCTTTAATCAATTAAGGTCTCATACCCCTAACTTCATACCCCTCAATTCATAGCCCTCTCTTCATACCCCTAACTTTAATCAATTAAGGTCTCATATCCCTACCTTCATACCCCTCACTTCACACCCTTATCTTCATACCCCTCACTTTATACCCTTATATTCATACCCCTAACTTCATACCCCTTTCTTCATATCCATTTCTTAATACTCCCTAACTTCATACCCCTAACTTCATATCCCTTTCTTCATACCCCTAAATTCATACCCCTAACTTCATACCCCTCAATTCATATCCCTTAATTCATACCCCTAACTTCATACCCCTCACTTCACACCCTAAACCCTAAAACCTAAACCCTAAAACCTAAAACCTAAAACCCCAAACCCTAAACTCTAAAACCTAAATCCTAAGACCTTAATTGATTAATGTTAGGAGTATGAGCCATTAAATGATTAAATAATTTGTTTTTGTAAGTATTCAATTAGTGAGGAGTATGAAGTTAGGGGTATGAAAAAAGGTTATGAATTTAGGGGTATGAAGTTAGGGGTGTGAAGTGAGGGGTATGAAGAAACAATGATATTTTTTTTGAAAAACATGATTTTTTTGGATTTTCTAAAGTTTTTGAAAAATTTTGATTTTCTAATATTTTGATTTTTTTTTCTAAGGTTAAATAATTAAAATTTTAAAGTTCCTATTTTTTTTTAAATTAAATTTTACAAATAAAAAAATTATAAAAAAAAAAATGTATTTAATAAATTAAGGTCTCATACCCCTAACCTCATACCCCTCACTTCACACCCCTAACTTCATACCCCTCAATTCATACCCCTTTCTTCATACTCCTCACTTCATACCCCTTTCTTCATACCCCTCTCTTCATACCCTTAAACTTAATCAATAAGGTCTCATACCCCTAACTTCATACCCCTCACTTAACACCCTTTTCATCATACCCCTCACTTCACACCCCTTTATTCATACCACTATCTTCATACCCCTTTCTTAATGCTCCCTAACTTCATACCCCTAACTTCATACATCTTTCTTAATACTTATTTATTCATACCCTTAACTTCATACCCATTAATTCATACCCCTCAATTCATACCCCTAACTTTATACCCCTCATATAACACCCTAAACACTAAACCCTAAACCCTAAACTGTAAATCTAAAACCCTAAATCCTAAACCATATAAAACCTAAACCCTATACCCTAAAACCTAAAACCTAAACCCTAAGAACTTATATGATTAAATTTAGGAGTATGAGACATTAATTGATTAAAGAATTGGTTTTTGGAAGTATTCAATTAGTGAGGGATATGAAGGGAGGGGTATAAAGTTAGGGGTACGAAGAAAGGGGTATGAAGTTAGTGGTATGAAGTTAGGGGTATGAAGAAAGGGATATGAAGTTAGGGGTGTCAAGTAAGGGGTATGAAGAAACATTGATTTTTTTTTGAAAAAAACTTTGATTTTTTTCGATTTTATAAAGTTTTTGAAAATTTTTGATTTTCTAAAGTTTTAATTTTTTTGTTTTTTTTCTAAGGTTAAAAATTAGAAGTAAAATCAAATTTTGTAAGTAAAATTTTAATTTTAAAGTTCCAATTTTTTTAATTAAAGTTTACAATTTAAAAAAAAATCTTTAATCAATTAAGGTCTCATACCCTTAACTAATTGAATACTTACAAAAACTATTTTTTTAAATAAATGTCTCATACCCCTCACTTCATACCTCTAACTTCATTCACTTCATACCCCTTTCTTCATATCCCTTAAATTCATATCCCTAACTTCATACCCTTTTTTTTGTACGCCTAAATTCATTCCTCTAAATTCATACCCCTTTCTTCATACCCCTAACCTCTTACCCCTTTCTTCATACCTCTTTCTTCATACCACTCACTAAATACCCCTTACTTCATACCCCCTAAGTAATTGAATACTTACAAAAGACACTTCTTTAATCAATTAATGTCTCATATATCTTTCTTCATATCCATCACTTCATACCCCTATCTTCATACCCCTCACTTCATACCCCTATATTCATACCCCTAACTTCATACCCCTTTATTCATACCCTTTTCTTCATACCCCTTTATTTATACCCCTCACTAAATACCCCTCAATTCATACCCCTAATTAATTGAAAAACTTACATAAACCACTTCTTTAATTTTAAAGTTCCTAAGAAAAAAAGAGAAAAAAAAAAGTTATAATTTAAATTTTTAAGGTTCCTAATTTTTTTCAATTAAAGTTTACAATTAAAAAAAACAATTATCTAATCAATTAAGGTCTCATACCCCTAAATTCATACCCTTCACTTCATACACATCACTTCATACCCCTATTTTCATACCCCTCACTTCATACCCCTCTCTTCATACCCCTAACTTTAATCAATTAATGTCGCATACCTTTCACTTCACACCCCTTTCTTCATACCCCTAACTTCATACGTATTTCTTCATACCCCTTTAATACTCCATAACTTCATACCCATTTCTTCATACCCTTAACTTCATGCCCCTCAATTCATACCTCTCAATTCATACCCTTAAATTTATACCCCTCACTTCACATCCTAAACCCTAAACCTTAAACCCTATAAACCCTAAACACTAAATCCTAAACCCTAAATCCCAAATCCTTAATTGATTATAGTTAGGGGTATGAATTTAGGGGAATGAGACATTAATTGATTAAAGAATTGGTTTTTGTAAGGATTCAATTAGTGAGGGGTATGAAGTTAGGGGCATGAATAAAAGGGTATGAAGTTAGGGGTATGAAGAAATGGGTATAAAGTTAGGGGTGTGAAGTGAGGGGTATGAAGAAACATTGATTTATTTTTCTTGAAAAAATATTGATTTTTTTTTTATTTTCTAAATTTTTTTATTTTATTTTTTTCTGAATGTTTTGATTTTTTTATTTTTTAAAGTTAATTAAAATTAAAATTTTAAAGTTCCATGAAAAAAATAAAAAAATTAAATTAAATTAAAATTAAAATTTTAAAGTTTCTATTTTTTTTTAAATTAAAGTTTACAATTAAAAAAATTAAAATTAAAAAAAACACTTCTTTAATCAATTAAGGTCTTATACCCCTAACTTCATACCTCTCACTTCATACCTCTAACTTCATACCCCTCACTTCACACCCTAAACACTAAACCCTAAACCTCAGGAATTACACTCTAAAACCCTACACCCTAAACTCTAAATCGTAAACTGTAAACTCTAAAACCTTAAAACCTAAACATAACCCTAAACCCTAAATCGTGAATCCTAAACTCTAAACCATAAATCGCAAACCCTAAACCCTAAATCCTAAACCCTAAACCCTATAAACCCTAAACCATAATCCCTAAATCGTAAACTCTAAGACCTTAATTGATTAAAGTTAGGGGTATGAAGTTAGGAGTATGAGATATTAATTGATTAAAGAATTTTTTTTTGTAAGTATTCAATTAGTGATGGGTATGAAGTGAGGGGTATGAAATGAGGGGTATGAAGTTAGGGGTATGAAGAAAGGGGTATGAATTTAGGGGTATGAAGTTAGGGGTATGAAGAAAAGGGTATGAAGTTAGGGGTGTGAAGTGAGGGGTATGAAGAAACATTGATTTTTATTTTTAAAAAAACATTGATTTTTTTTTCTAACGTTTTGATGTTTTTGTTTTTTTCTAAGGTTAAAAATTTTAAATTTTAAATTTTCTAAGAAAAAAAGGAAAAATAAATTAAAGTTAAAATTAAATTTTAAAGTTCTTAATTTTTTTAATTAAAGTTTATAATTTAAACAAATTAAAATAAAAAACCACTTCTTTAATCAATTAAGGTCTCACTTCTTACCCCTCACTTCATACCCCTTTCTTCATACCCCTTTCCTCATACCCCTAACTTCATACCCCTTTCTTCATACCCCTAACTTCATACCCCTTTCTTCATACCCTTTTTCTAATACTCCCTAACTTCATACCACTTTCTTCATACCCCTAACTTCATACCCCTTAACTCATACCCCTCAATTCATACCCCTAAATTCATACCCCCTCAATTCATACCCCTAACTTCATACCCCTCTCTTCACACCCTAAATCCTAAACTCTAAACCTTAAACCTTAAACCCTAAACCCTAAATCCTAATACCCTAAAACCCTAAACCCTAAACCCTTACGCCCTAAATGCTAAATCCTAAAACCTAAACCCTAAATAAATTAAAGTGTCATACCCCTAACTTCATACCATACAATTCATACCCCTTTATTCATTCACTTCATACCTCTCTCTTTATACCCTTAACTTTAATCAATAAGATCTCATACCCCTAACTTCATACCCCTTTCTTCATACCCCTTTCTTCATATCCCTAACTTCACACCCCTAACTTCAAACTCTTTCTTAATACTCCCTAACTTCATACCCCTTTCATCATACCCCTCACTTCATACCCCTTATTCATACCCCTTTCCTCATAACCCTAACTTCACACCCCTAACTTCAAACTCTTTCTTAATACTCCCTAACTTCATACCCCTTTCTTCATACCCCTAAATTTGCACCCCTTAATTCATACCCCTAAATTCACACCCCTCACTTAACACCCTAAACCCTAAATCCTAAACCCTAAACCCTAAAGTCCTAAACCCTAAATCCTAAGACCTTAATTGATTAAAGGTAGGGGTATGAGACATTAATTGATTAAAGAATTGGTTTTTGTAAGTATTCAATTAGTGAGGGATATGAACTAATGGATATGAACTTAAGGATAAGAAAGCGGTATGAATTTAGTGGTATGAAGTTAGGGGTATGAAGAAAGGGGTAAGAAGTTAGGGGTGTTAATTGAGGGGTATGAAGAAACATTAATTATTATTTTTTTTCTCAATTTTTTGAAAATTTTTGATTTTAGAACATTTTAATTTTTTCTAAGGTTAAAAAATTAGAAGTAAAATTAAAATTTTTAAGTTCCAATTTTTTTAATTAAAGTTTACAATTAAAAAATTAAAATTAAAAAAAAAAAAAACTTATTTAATCAATTAAGGTCTCATACCCCTTTCTTCATACCCCTCACTTCATACCCATTTTTTCATACCCCTAAGTTTAACTAATTAAGGTCTCATACCCCTAACTTCATACCCCTCACTTCACATCCCTTTATTCATACCCCTCATTTCATACCCTATTATGCATACCCCTAACTTAATACCCCTTTATTAATACTCCCTAACTTCATACCCCTAAATTATTACCCTAACTTCATACCCCTAACTTCATATCCCTTTTTCATATCCCTTTGTTCATACCCCTCACTTCATACCCATAAGTAATTGAATACTTACAAAAACCACTTCTTTAATCGATTAATGTCTCATATCTCTTTCTTCATACCCCTCATTTTATACCTCTTTCTTCATACATATAACTAATTGAATACCTACAAAAACCACTTCTTTAATCAATTAATGTCTCATACCCCTAACTTCATTCACTTCATACCCCTTTCTTCATACCCCATAACTTCATACCCCTAAATTCATACCCCTTTCTTCATACCCCTAAATTCATACCCCTTTATTCATACCTCTTTCTTCATACCCCTCACTAAATACCCCTCACTTCATACAATTAAGTAATTGAATACTTACAAAAACCACTTCTTTAATCAATTAATGTCTCATATCTCTTTCTTCATATATGTCACTCCATACCCCTCTCTTCATAACCTTTTCTTCATACCCCAAAATTCATACCCTTTTCTTCATACCCCTCACTAAATACCGCTCAATTTATAACCCTAAGTAATTGAAAACTTACATAAACCACTTCTTTAATTTTAAAGTTCCTAAGAAATAAAGAAAAAATAAATAAAGTTAAAATTAAAATTTTAAAGTTCCTTATTTTTTATTAAATTTTACAATTTAAAAAAATAAAAATAAAAATAAAACACTTCTTTAATTAATTGAGGTCTCATACCCCTAACTTCATACCCCTAACTCTTAAAACCTAAAACCTAAATATTAAACCCTAAACCTTAAACCCTAAACTCTAAACCCTAAACTCCAAACTCTAAACCCTAAAATAATAAAACCCTAGATGCTATAAACCATAAATCCAAAACCCTAAACCCTAAGACCTTAATTTATTAAAGTTAAGAGTATGAAGTTAGGGGTATGAGACATTAATTTAGGGGTATGAAGTGAGGGGTATGAATTTAGGGGTATGAAGAAAGGGGTATGAAGTTAGGGGTATGAAATTAGGGATATGAAGAAAGGGGTATGAAGTGAGGGGGTATGAAGAAAGGTGTGTGAAGTGAGGGGTATGAAGTTAGAGATATGAGACCTTAATTGATTAAAATTGTGGGTATGAAGAGAGAGGTGTAAAGAAACGGGTATGAAGTGACAGGTATGAAGAAAGGGGTATGAAATGAAGGGTATGATGTTAGGGGTATGAAGTGAGGGGTATGAAAAAACTGTATGAATTTAGGGGTATGAAGTTAGGGGTATGAATAAAGGTGTATGGATTTAGGGGTGTGAAGTGAGGGGTATGAAGAAACATTAATTTTTTCTTGGTAAAAAAACATTTTTTTTTTCTAACCCCTTAATTCATAACCCTTTCTTCATACCCCTAAGTAATTGAATACTTAAAAAAACTATTTCTTTAATCAATTAATGTCTCATATCCCTTTATTAATAACCCTCATTTCTCACCCCTAATTAATTGAATACCTATAAAAAGCACTTTTTTAATCATTTAACATCTCATATGCCTCACTTCATACCTCTAAATTCATCCAATTCATACCCCTTTCTTCATACCCCCTAAATTCATACCCCTAACATAATACCCCTTTTCTTCATACCCCTTTATGAAGTGAGGGAAATTAAGTGATGGGTATGAAGTTAAGGGTGTGAATTTATAGATATGAATGGATATGAAGTTAGGGGTGTAGAGTGAGGGGTATGAAGAAACATTGATTTAAAAAAAAATCAATGTTTCTTCATACCCCTCACTTCACACCCATAACTTCATACCCCTTTATTCATACCCCTAAATTCATACCCCTAACTTTATACCCCTATCTTCATACCCCTAACTTCATACCCATCACTTCATACCCCTCACTTCATACCCCTCAATTCATACCACTCACTTCATACCCCTCACTTCATACCCCCTTCTTCATACCACTCTCTTCATACCCCTAACTTTAATTAATTAAGGTCTCATACCGTTTTATTCATACCCCTCACTTCATACCCCTCATTTCACACCCCTCACTTCATACCCCTTTCTTCATAACCCTAACTTCATACCATTTCTTAATACTCCCTAACTTCATACCCCTAATTTCATACCCCTTTTTTCATATCCCTAAATTCATACCCCTAACTTCATACCCATTTTTTCATACCCCTTTCTTCATCCCCCTCACTAAACACCCCTCACTTCACACCCCTAAGTAATTGAATACTTACAAAAATTACTTCTTTAATCAATTAATATCTCATATGTAGTTATTCATACTGCTCACTTCATACCTCTTTCTTCATACCCCTAACTAATTGAATACTTAAAAAAATCACTTCTTTAATAAATTAATGTTTCATACTCCTTAGTTCATACCCCTAACATCATTCACTTCATACCCTTTTCTTCATATCCCTAACTTCATACCCCTTTCTTCATACCCTTAAATTCACATCTAACTTCATACCCCTTTATTCATACCCCTTCCTTCGTACCCCTCACTAAATACCCTCACTTCATACCATTCAATAATTGAATACTTACAAAAACCATTTCTTTAATCAAATAATGTCTCATATCATTTTTTTCATACCCATCACTTCATACACCTTTCTTCATACCCCTAAATTCATAACCCTAAATGTATACCCCTTTATTCATACCCTTTTATTCATACCCTTTTCTTCATACCCTTTTATTCATACCCCTCACTAAATGCCCCTCAATTCATACCTCTAAGTAATTGAAAACTTACAAAACCACTTCTTCAATTTTAAATTTCCTAAGAAAAAAGAAACAAAACTCAAGTTAAAATTAAAATTTTAAAGTTCCTAATTTTATTTTTTTGTTAAATTTTACAATTAAAAAAACACTTCTTTAATAAATTAAGGTCTCATACCTCTAACTTCATACCCTAACTTTATACCCCTCAATTAATATTCCTTTCTTCATACCCCTCACTTCATACCCCTAACTTTAATCAATTAATGTCTCATACCCCTAACTTCATACCCCTCTCTTCATACACCTCACTTCATACCCCCTTCTTCATACCCCTTTATTAATACTCCCTAACTTCATACCCATTTTTCATACCCCTAAATTCATACCCTTAACTTCATACCCCTCAATTCATACCCCTCATTTCATATCCCTCACTTCACATCCTAACCTAAACCCTAAACCCTAAATCTTAAACCCTAAACCCTAAACCCTAAACTCTAAATCCTAAATCCTAAAATACTAAAACCCTAAACCATAAATGCTATAAACCCTAAATCCAAAACCCTAAATGCTAAGACCTTAATTGATTAAATTTAAGAGTATGAAGTTAGGGGTATGAGACATTAATTGAGGGGTATGAAGTGAGGGGTATGAATTTAGGTGTATCAGGAAATGGAGTATTAAAAAAGGGGTATGTAGAAAGGGTATGAAGTTATGGGTATGAAATTAGGGATATGAAGAAAGGGGTATGAATAAAGGGATATGAAGTGAGGGGTAAGAAGAAAAGGGTGTGAAGTGAGGGGTATGAAGTTAGGGATATGAGACCTTAATTGATTAAATTTGAGGGTATGAAGAGAGGGGTATAAATAAATAGGTATGAAGTGAGGAGTATGAAGAAAGGGGTATGAATTGAATGGTATGATGTTAGGGGTATGAAGTGAGGGGTATTAAGTGAGAGGTATGAAAAAAAGGTATGAAGTAGGGGTATGAAGAAAGGGGTGTGAAGTGAGGGGTATGAAGAAACATTGATTTTTTTCTTGACAAAAAACATTATTATTTTTTCAAATGTTTTTAAAAAAAAATTGATTTTCTAACGTTTTCATTTTTTTGTTTTTTTATAAGGTTACCAAATTTAAATTAAAATAAAAAATTTTAAAGTTCTATGAAAAAATAATAATTAAAGTAAAAATTAAAATTTAAAGTCTCTATTTTTTTTTAATTAAAGTTTACAATTAAAATAAAAAACAAAAACACTTCTTTAATAAATAATGTCTCATACACCTAACATAATACCCCTCACTTCATACCCTTATCTTCATACCCCTATCTTCATACCCCTCACTTCATATCCCTAACTTTAATCAATTAAGATCTCATATACCTAACTTCATACCCATTACTTCACACCCCTTTCTTCATACCCCTCACTTCATACCCATTTCTTCATACCCCTTTCTTAATACTCTCTAACTTCATACGCCTTTCTTCATACCTCTAAATTCATACCCCTAACTTCATACCCCTTTATTCATACCCCTTTTCTCATACCCCTTTCTTCATAGCCCTTTATTTATACCCCTCACTAAATACCGCTCACTTCATACCCTTAAGCAATTGAATAATTACAAAAATCACTTATTTAATTAGTTAATGTCTCATATCCCTTTATTCATACCCCGTTCTTCATATCCCTAACTTCATACCCCGCAACTTCATACCTCTAACTCATACCCCTTTCTTCATACCCCTAACTTCATACCCCTTTCTTCATTCCTATTTATTCATATCCCTAACTAAATAACCCTCACTTCATACCCCTTTCTTTATACCCATTTCTTCAAACCCCTTTATTCATAACCCTTTCTTCATACCACTCACTAAATACCCCTAACTTCATACCCCTAAGTAATTGAATACTTACAAAAACTACATATTTAATCAATTAATGTCTCATATCCCTTTCTTAATACCCCTCACTTCATACCCCTTTCTTCACACCCTAACTAATTGAATACTTACAAAAACCTCTTCTTTAATAAATTAAAGTCTCATATCCCTCCCTTCATACTCCTAACTCCATTCACTTCATACCCCTTTCTTCATACCCCTAACTTCATACCTCTTTATTCATACCCCTTTATTCATACCGCTAACTTCATTCAATTCATACCCCTTTTTGAATAACCCTAACTTCATACCCCTCACTTCATACCCCTAAATTCATACCCCTAACTAATTAAATACTTACAAAAACCACTTATTTTATCAATTAATGTCTCATATCCCTAACTTCATAACCATAACTAATTGAATACTTACAAAAACAACTTCTTTAACTATACCCTAAACCCTAAACCCTGAAGTTAGGGGTATGAGACACTAATTAATTAAAAAAGTGTTTTTTGTAAGTATTAAATTAGTTAGCGTTATGAAGTGAGGAGTATGAAGTTAGAAATACGAAAAAATAATTGATTAAAGAATTAGTTTTTGTAATTATTAAATTAGTGAGAGGTATGAAGTGAGGGGTATGAAGTTAGGGATATGAAGTTAGGGGTATGAAGAAAGGGGTATGAAGTTAGGGGTGTGAAGTGAGGGGTATGAAGAAACATTGTTTTTTTTTTTTTTAAATTGATTTTTTTAGATTTTGTAATGTTTTTGGAAAAAATTAAATTTTCTAACATTTTGATTTTTTTTGTTTTTTTTCTAAGGTTAAAAAATTAAAATTTTAAAGTTCCTAAGAAAAAAAATTAAAGTTAAAATTAAAATTTTAAAGTTTCTATTTTTTTTAATTAAAGTTTACTATTAAAAAATTTATATTTAAAAAGAAAAACCCCTAACTTCATATTCCCCACTTCATACCCCTCACTTCATACCCCTCAATTCATACCCCTAACTTCATAACCCTCACTTCACACCCTAAACCCTAAATCCTAAACCCTACACCCTAAATCCCTAAAACCCTAAACCCTAAATCCTAAACCCTAAACCCTAAAACCTAAATCCTATAAACCCTAAACCCTAAAACCTAAGACCTTAATTGATTAAAGTTAGGGATATGAAGTTAGGGGTATGAGACATTAATTGATTAAAGAATTGGTTTTTGTAAGTATTCAATTAATGAGGGGTATGAAGAAATGGGTATGAAGTTAAGGGTATGACATTAGGGGTATGAAGAAATGGGTATGAATTTAGAGGTGTGAAGTGAGGGATATGAAGAAACATTATTTTTTTTTTTGAAAAAAAACATTGATTTTTTGGATTTTCTAATGTTTTTGAAAAAAAAATTGATTTTCTAACGTTTTGATTTTTTTTTGTTTTTTTTTCCAAGGTTAAAAAATTAAAATTTTAAAGTTCCTAAGAAAAAAAGAAAAAAAATTAAAGTTCCTAATTTTTTTGAAATTAAAGTTTACAATTAAAAAAAATTAAAATTAAATCAAAAAACACTTATTTGATCAATTAAGGTCTCATACCCCTATCTTCATAACCCTAACTTCATACCTCTCACTTCATACCTCTCACTTCATACCCCTTAATTCATACCCCTATCTTCATACCCCTCAGTTAATACCCCTAAATTTAATCAATTAAGGTCTTAAACCCCTAACTTCATACCCCTCACTTCACACTCATTTCTTCATACCCCTAACTTCATACCTCTTTCTTAATATTCCTAACATCATACCCCTTTATTCATACCTCGTAATTTCATACCTCTAACTCATACCCCTTTCTTCATACCTCCAAATTCATACCCTTAACTTCATACCACTTTATTCATACCCCTTTTTCATATTCATTTCTTCATACCCCTCACTAAATACCCCTTACTTCATACCCCTAAGTAATTGAATACTTACAAAAACTACTTCTTTAATCAATTAATACCTCATATATCTTTCTTCTTATCCCTCACTTTTTACCCTTTCTTCATACCCCTCACTTGATACCCCTTTATTCATACCTCTAACTAATTGAATACTTACAAAAACCACTTATTTAATCAATTAAGGTATCATACACCTCACTTTATACCCCTAACTTCATTCACTTCATTCACTTCATACCCCTAACTTCATACCCATTTCTTCATACCCCTAACTTCATACCCCTTTATTCATACCCCTTTCTTCATACCCCTAAGTATTTGAATACTTACAAAAACCACTTCTTCAATCAATTAATGTCTCATATCCCTTTCTTCATACCCCTCACTTTATACCACTTTCATCATACATTTAACTAATTGAATACTTACAAAAACCTCTCCTTTAATAAATTAAAGTCTCATACCCCTCCCTTCATACTCCTAAATTCATTCACTTCATACCCCTAACTTCATACCTCTTTATTCATACCCCTACCTTCATACCCTTAAGTAATTCAATACTTACAAAAACCACTTATTTAATCTACTAATGTCTCATATTCCTTTCTTAATACCCCTTACTTCATACCCCTTTCTTCATATCCCTCACTTCATACCCATTTTTTTACATCCCTAACTAATTGAATACTTACAAAAACCACTTATTTAATAAATTAAAGTTCTCATACCCCTCACTCAATACCCATAAATTCATTCATTTCATACCCCTATCTTCATACCCCTAACATCATACCCCTTACTTCATACCCCTCATATCATACCCCTAACTAATTAAAGACTTACAAAAAATACTTCTTTAATCAATTAATGTCTCATACCCCTAACTTCATTTTCTTAACTAATTGAATACTTATAAAAACCACTTCATTAACTAAACCCTAAATCGTAAACCTTGAAGTTAAGGGTATGAGACACTAATTGATTAAAGAAGTGGTTTTTGTAAGTATTCAATTAGTTAGGGGTATGAGGTGAGAGGTATGAAGTTAGGGGTATGAGACATTAATTGACTAAAGAAATTGTTTTTGTAAGTATTCAATTAGTGAGGGGTATGAAGCGAGGGGTATGAAGTTAGGGGTATGATGTTAGGGGTATGATGAAAGGGGTATGAATTTATGGGTGTGAAGTGAGGGATATGAATAAATAGGTATGAAGTTAGGGGTGTGAAGTGATGGGTATGAAGAAACATGGAATATTTTTCTAAAAAAAAAACATTGATTTTTTTTTCTAATTTTTTTGAAAATTTTGATTTTCTAACGTTTTTTTCTCTAAGGTTAAAAAATTAAAATTTTAAAATTCCTAAGAAAAAATGAAAAAATAATTAAAATTGAAATTGAAATTTTAAAGTTTCTAAGAAAAAAAGAAAAAAATTAAAGTTCCTAATTTTTTTTTTTTTTAATTAAAGTTTACAATTAAAAAATTTAAAATTAAAAAAAAAAAAAAAAAAAATTATTTAATAAATTAATGTTTCATACCCCTATCTTCATACCCCTCACTTCATGCCCCTCACTTCATACCCCTCTCTTCATACCCTTAAATTTAATCAATTAAGGTCTCATACCCCTTCTAAGGTTAAAAAATTAAAATTAAAATTAAAATTTTTAAATTTCTAAGAAAAAAAATTAAAGTTAAAACTAAAATTTTAAAGTTCCTAATTTTTGTTAATTAAAATTTACAATTAAAAAAAACAACTTCTTTAATCAATTAAGGTCTCATACCCCTAACTTCATAACCCTCAATTCATAGCCCTCTCTTCATACCCCTAACTTTAATCAATTAAGGTCTCATATCCCTACATTCATACCCCTCACTTCACACCTTTATCTTCATACCCCTCACTTTATACCCTCTTATTCATACCCCTAACTTCATACCCCTTTCTTCATATCCATTTCTTAATACTCCCTAACTTCATACCCCTAACTTCATATCCCTTTCTTCATACCCCTAAATTCATACCCCTAACTTCATACCCCTCAATTCATATCCCTTAATTCATACCCCTAACTTCATACCCCTCACTTCACACCCTAAACCCTAAAACCTAAAACCCTAAACCCTAAACCCTAAACTCTAAAATCTAAATCCTAAGACCTTAATTGATTAATGTTAGGGGTATGAGCCATTAAATGATTAAATAATTTGTTTTTGTAAGTATTCAATTAGTGAGGAGTATGAAGTTAGGGGTATGAAAAAAGGTTATGAATTTAGGGGTATGAAGTTAGGGGTGTGAAGTGAGGGGTATGAAGAAACAATCATATTTTTTTTGAAAAACATGATTTTTTTGGATTTTCTAAAGGTTTTGAAAATTTGATTTTCTAATATTTTGATTTTTTTTTCTAAGGTTAAATAATTAAAATTTTAAAGTTCCTATTTTTTTTTAAATTAAATTTTACAAATAAAAAAAATTATAAAAAAAAAAAATGTATTTAATAAATTAAGGTCTCATACCCCTAACTTCATACCCCTCACTTCATACCCCTAACTTCATACCCCTCAATTCATACCCCTTTCTTCATACTCCTCACTTCATACCCCTTTCTTCATACCCCTCTCTTCATACCCTTAAACTTAATCAATAAGGTCTCATACCCCTAACTTCATACCCCTCACTTAACACCCTTTTCATCATACCCCTCACTTCACACCCCTTTATTCATACCACTATCTTCATACCCCTTTCTTAATGCTCCCTAACTTCATACCCCTAACTTCATACATCTTTCTTAATACTTATTTATTCATACCCTTAACTTCATACCCATTAATTCATACCCCTCAATTCATACCCCTAACTTTATACCCCTCATATAACACCCTAAACACTAAACCCTAAACCCTAAACTGTAAATCTAAAACCCTAAATCCTAAACCATATAAAACCTAAACCCTATACCCTAAAACCTAAAACCTAAACCCTAAGAACTTATATGATTAAATTTAGGAGTATGAGACATTAATTGATTAAAGAATTGGTTTTTGGAAGTATTCAATTAGTGAGGGATATGAAGGGAGGGGTATAAAGTTAGGGGTACAAAGAAAGGGGTATGAAGTTAGTGGTATGAAGTTAGGAGTATGAAGAAAGGGATATGAAGTTAGGGGTGTGAAGTAAGGGGTATGAAGAAACATTGATTTTTTTTTGAAAAAAACTTTGATTTTTTTCGATTTTCTAAAGTTTTTGAAAATTTTTGATTTTCTAAAGTTTTAATTTTTTTGTTTTTTTTCTAAGGTTAAAAATTAGAAGTAAAATCAAATTTTGTAAGTAAAATTTTAATTTTAAAGTTCCAATTTTTTTAATTAAAGTTTACAATTTAAAAAAAAATCTTTAATCAATTAAGGTCTCATACCCTTAACTAATTGAATACTTACAAAAACTATTTTTTTAAATAAATGTCTCATACCCCTCACTTCATACCCCTAACTTCATTCACTTCATACCCCTTTCTTCATATCCCCTAAATTCATATCCCTAACTTCATACCCTTTTTTTTGTACGCCTAAATTCATTCCTCTAAATTCATTCCCCTTTCTTCATACCCCTAACCTCTTACCCCTTTCTTCATACCTCTTTCTTCATACCACTCACTAAATACCCCTTACTTCATACCCCCTAAGTAATTGAATACTTACAAAAGCCACTTCTTTAATCAATTAATGTATCATATATCTTTCTTCATATCCATCACTTCATACCCCTATCTTCATACCCCTCACTTCATACCCCTATATTCATACCCCTAACTTCATACCCCTTTATTCATACCCTTTTCTTCATACCCCTTTATTTATACCCCTCACTAAATACCCCTCAATTCATACCCCTAATTAATTGAAAAACTTACATAAACCACTTCTTTAATTTTAAAGTTCCTAAGAAAAAAAGAGAAAAAAAAAAGTTATAATTTAAATTTTTAAGGTTCCTAATTTTTTTCAATTAAAGTTTACAATTAAAAAAAACAATTATTTAATCAATTAAGGTCTCATACCCCTAAATATATACCCTTCACTTCATACCCATCAATTAATACCCCTTTTTTCATACCCCTCTCTTCATACCCCTAACCTTAATCAATTAATGTCGCATACCTTTCACTTCACACCCCTTTCTTCATACCCCTAACTTCATACGTATTTCTTCATACCCCTTTAATACTCCATAAATTCATACCCATTTCTTCATACCCTTAACTTCATGCCCCTCAATTCATACCTCTTAATTCATACCCTTAAATTTATACCCCTCACTTCACATCCTAAACCCTAAACCTTAAACCCTATAAACCCTAAACACTAAATCCTAAACCCTAAACCCCAAATCCTTAATTGATTATAGTTAGGGGTATGAAGTTAGGGGAATGACACATTAATTGATTAAAGATATGGTTTTTGTAAGTATTCAATTAGTGAGGGGTATGAAGTTAGGGGCATGAAGAAAAGGGTATGAAATTAGGGGTATGAAGAAAGGGGTATGAAGAAAGGGGTATAAAGTTAGGGGTGTGAAGTGAGGGGTATGAAGAAACATTGATTTATTTTTCTTGAAAAAATATTGATTTTTTTTTTATTTTCTAATTTTTTTTATTTTATTTTTTTCTGAATGTTTTGATTTTTTTATTTTTTAAAGTTAATTAAAATTAAAATTTTAAAGTTCCATGAAAAAAATAAAAAAATTAAATTAAATTAAAATTAAAATTTTAAAGTTTCTATTTTTTTTAAAATTAAAGTTTACAATTAATAAAAATTAAAATTAAAAAAAACACTTCTTTAATCAATTAAGGTCTTATACCCCTAACTTCATACCTATCACTTCATACCTCTAACTTCATACCCCTCACTTCACACCCTAAACACTAAACCCTAAACCTCAGGAATTACACTCTAAAACCCTACACCCTAAACTCTAAATCGTAAACTGTAAACTCTAAAACCTTAAAACCTAAACGTAACCCTAAACCGTAACTCGTGAATCCTAAACTCTAAACCATAAATCGCAAACCCTAAACCCTAAATCCTAAACCCTAAACCCTATAAACCCTAAACCATAATCCCTAAATCGTAAACTCTAAGACCTTAATTGATTAAAGTTAGGGGTATGAAGTTAGGAGTATGAGATATTAATTGATTAAAGAATTTTTTTTTGTAAGTATTCAATTAGTGATGGGTATGAAGTGAGGGGTATGAAATGAGGGGTATGAAGTTAGGGGTATGAAGAAAGGGGTATGAAGTTAAGTGTATGAAGTTAGGGGTATGAAGAAAAGGGTATGAAGTTAGGGGTGTGAAGTGAGGGGTATGAAGAAACATTGATTTTTATTTTTAAAAAAACATTGATTTTTTTTTCTAACGTTTTGATGTTTTTGTTTTTTTCTAAGGTTAAAAATTTTAAATTTTAAATTTTCTAAGAAAAAAAGGAAAAATAAATTAAAGTTAAAATTAAATTTTAAAGTTTTTAATTTTTTTAATTAAAGTTTATAATTTAAACAAATTAAAATAAAAAACCACTTCTTTAATCAATTAAGGTCTCACTTCTTACCCCTCACTTCATACCCCTTTCTTCATACCCCTTTCCTCATACCCCTAACTTCATACCCCTTTCTTCATACCCTTTTTCTAATACTCCCTAACTTCATACCCCTTTCTTCATACCCCTAACTTCATACCCCTTAACTCATACCCCTCAATTCATACCCCTAACTTCATACCCCCTAAATTCATACCCCTAACTTCATACCCCTCTCTTCACACCCTAAATCCTAAAATCTAAACCTTAAACCTTAAACCCTAAACCCTAAATCCTAATACCCTAAAACCCTAAACCCTAAACCCTTACGCCCTAAATTCTAAATCCTAAAACCTAAACCCTAAATAAATTAAAGTGTCATACCCCTAACTTCATACCATAGAATTCATACCCCTTTATTCATTCACTTCATACCTCTTTCTTCATACCTCTCTCTTTATACCCTTAACTTTAATCAATAAGGTCTCATACCCCTAACTTCATACCCCTTTCTTCATACCCCTTTCTTCATATCCCTAACTTCACACCCCTAACTTCAAACTCTTTCTTAATACTCCCTAACTTCATACCCCTTTCATCATACCCCTCACTTCAAACCCCTTCTTCATACCCCTTTCTTCATAACCCTAACTTCACACCCCTAACTTCAAACTCTTTCTTAATACTCCCTAACTTCATACCCCTTTCTTCATACCCCTAAATTTCCACCCCTTAATTCATACCCCTAAATTCACACCCCTCACTTAACACCCTAAACCCTAAATCCTAAACCCTAAACCCTAAAGTCCTAAACCCTAAATCCTAAGACCTTAATTGATTAAAGGTAGGGGTATGAGACATTAATTGATTAAAGAATTGGTTTTTGTAAGTATTCAATTAGTGAGGGATATGAACTAATGGATATGAACTTAAGGATAAGAAAGCGGTATGAATTTAGTGGTATGAAGTTAGGGGTATGAAGAAAGGGGTAAGAAGTTAGGGGTGTTAATTGAGGGGTATGAAGAAACATTAATTATTATTTTTTTGCTAAATTTTTTGAAAAATTTTGATTTTAGAACATTTTAATTTTTTCTAAGGTTAAAAAATTAGAAGTAAAATTAAAATTTTTAAGTTCCAATTTTTTTAATTAAAGTTTACAATTAAAAAATTAAAATTAAAAAAAAAAAAACTTATTTAATCAATTAAGGTCTCATACCCCTAAATTTATACCCCTCACTTCATACCCTTAACTCCATTTCCCTTTCTTCATACCCCTCACTTCATACCCATTTTTTCATACCCCTAAGTTTAATCAATTAAGATCTCATACCCCTAACTTCATACCCCTCACTTCACATCCCTTTATTCATACCCCTCACTTCATACCCTATTATGCATACCCCTAACTTAATACCCCTTTATTAATACTCCCTAACTTCATACCCCTAAATTATTACCCTAACTTCATACCCCTAACTTCATATCCCTTTTTCACATCCCTTTGTTCATACCCCTCACTAAATACCCCTCACTTCATACCCATAAGTAATTGAATACTTACAAAAACCACTTCTTTAATCGGTTAATGTCTCATATCTCTTTCTTCATACCCCTCACTTTATACCTCTTTCTTCATACATATAACTAATTGAATACCTACAAAAACCACTTCTTTAATCAATTAATGTCTCATACCCCTAACTTCATTCACTTCATACCCCTTTCTTCATACCCCCTAACTTCATACCCCTAAATTCATACCCCTTTCTTCATACCCCTAAATTCATACCCCTAACTTCATACCCCTTTATTCATACCTCTTTCTTCATACCCCTCACTAAATACCCCTCACTTGTTACAATTAAGTAATTGAATACTTACAAAAACCACTTCTTTAATCAATTAATGTCTCATATCTTTTTCTTCATAAATGTCACTCCATACCCCTCTCTTCATAACCTTTTCTTCATACCCCAAAATTCATACTCTTTTCTTCATACCCCTCACTAAATACCGCTCAATTTATAACCCTAAGTAATTGAAAACTTACATAAACCACTTCTTTAATTTTAAAGTTCCTAAGAAAAAAAGAAAAAATAAATAAAGTTAAAATTAAAATTTTAAAGTTCCTTATTTTTTATTAAATTTTACAAATTAAAAAAATAAAAAATAAAAAAAAACACTTCTTTAATGAATTGAGGTCTCATACCCCTAACTTCATACCCCTAACTCTTAAAACCTAAACCCTAAATATTAAACCCTAAACCTTAAACCCTAAACTCTAAACCCTAAACTCCAAACTCTAAACCCTAAAACCATAAAACCCTAGAAGCTATAAACCATAAATCCAAAACCCTAAACCCTAAGACCTTAATTGATTAAAGTTAAGAGTATGAAGTTAGGGGTATGAGACATTAATTTAGGGGTATGAAGTGAGGGTTATGAATTTAGGGGTATGAAGAAATGGAGTAGTAAAAAAGGGGTATGAAGAAAGGGGTATGAAGTTAGGGGTATGAAATTAGGGATATGAAGAAAGGGGTATGAAGTGAGGGATATGAAGAAATGTGTGTGAAGTGAGGGGTATGAAGTTAGAGATATGAGACCTTAATTGATTAAAATTGTGGGTATGAAGAGAGAGGTATAAAGAAACGGGTATGAAGTGACAGGTATGAAGAAAGGGGTATGAAATGAAGGGTATGATGTTAGGGGTATGAAGTGAGGGGTATGAAAAAACTGTATGAATTTAGTGGTATGAAGTTAGGGGTATGAATAAAGGTGTGTGGATTTAGGGGTGTGAAGTGAGGGGTATGAAGAAACATTAATTTTTTCTTGGTAAAAAAACATTTTTTTTTTCTAACCCCTTAATTCATAACCCTTTCTTCATACCCCTAAGTAATTGAATACTTAAAAAAACTATTTCTTTAATCAATTAATGTCTCATATCCCTTTATTAATAACCCTCATTTCTCACCCCTAATTAATTGAATACCTATAAAAAGCACTTTTTTAATCATTTAACATCTCATATGCCTCACTTCATACCTCTAAATTCATCCAATTCATACCCCTTTCTTCATACCCCCTAAATTCATACCCCTAACATAATACCCCTTTTCTTCATACCCCTTTAAGAAGTGAGGGAAATTAAGTGAGGGGTATGAAGTTAAGGGTGTGAATTTATAGATATGAATGGATATGAAGTTAGGGGTGTAGAGTGAGGGGTATGAAGAAACATTGATTTAAAAAAAATCAATGTTTCTTCATACCCCTCACTTCACACCCATAACTTCATACCCCAGTATTAATACCCCTAAATTCATAACCCCTAACTTTATACCCCTTTCTTCATACCCCTAACTTCATACCCTTCACTTCATACCCCTCAATTCATACCCCTCAATTCAAACCACTCACTTCATACCCCTCGCTTCATACCCCCTTCTTCATACCACTCTCTTCATACCCCTAACTTTAATTAATTAAGGTCTCATACCGCTTTATTCATACCCCCTCACTTCATACCCCTCATTTCACACCCCTCACTTCATACCCCTTTCTTCATAACCCTAACTTCATACCATTTCTTAATACTCCCTAACTTCATACCCCTAATTTCATACCCCTTTTTTCATATCCCTAAATTCATACCCCTAACTTCATACCCATTTTTTCATACCCCTTTCTTCATACCCCTCACTAAATACCCCTCACTTCACACCCCTAAGTAATTGAATACTTACAAAAATTACTTCTTTAATCAATTAATATCTCATATGTAGTTATTCATACTGCTCACTTCATACCTCTTTCTTCATACCCCTAACTAATTGAATACTTAAAAAAATCACTTCTTTAATAAATTAATGTTTCATACTCCTTAGTTCATACCCCTAACATCATTCACTTCATACCCTTTTCTTCATATCCCTAACTTCATACCCCTTTCTTCATACCCTTAAATTCACATCTAACTTCATACCCCTTTATTCATACCCCTTCCTTCGTACCCCTCACTAAATACCCTCACTTCATACCATTCAATAATTGAATACTTACAAAAACCATTTCTTTAATCAAATAATGTCTCATATCATTTTTTTCATACCCATCACTTCATACACCTTTCTTCATACCCCTAAATTCATAACCCTAAATGTATACCCCTTTATTCATACCCTTTTATTCATACCCTTTTCTTCATACCCTTTTCTTCATACCCCTCACTAAATGCCCCTCAATTCATACCTCTAAGTAATTGAAAACTTACAAAACCACTTCTTCAATTTTAAATTTCCTAAGAAAAAAGAAACAAAACTCAAGTTAAAATTAAAATTTTAAAGTTCCTAATTTTATTTTTTTGTTAAATTTTACAATTAAAAAAACACTTCTTTAATAAATTAAGGTCTCATACCTCTAACTTCATACCCATAACTTTATACCCCTCAATTAATATTCCTTTCTTCATACCACTAGCTTCATACCCCTAAATTTAATCAATTAATGTCTCATACCCCTAACTTCATACCCCTCTCTTCATACACCTCACTTCATACCCCCTTCTTCATACCCCTTTATTAATACTCCCAAACTTCATACCCATTTTTCATACCCCTAAATTCATACCCGTAACTTCATACCCCTCAATTCATACCCCTCATTTCATATCCCTCACTTCACATCCTAAACCCTAAACCCTAAACCCTAAACCCTAAATCTTAAACCCTAAAATCTAAACCCTAAACTCTAAATCCTAAATCCTAAAATCCTAAAACCCTAAACCATAAATGCTATAAACCCTAAATCCAAAACCCTAAATTCTAAGACCTTAATTGATTAAATTTAAGAGTATGAAGTTAGGGGTATGAGACATTAATTGAGGGGTATGAAGTGAGGGGTATGAATTTAGGGGTATCAGGAAATGGAGTATTAAAAAAGGGGTATGTAGAAAGGGTATGAAATTAGGGATATGAATAAAGGGGTATGAATAAAGGGATATGAAGTGAGGGGTAAGAAGAAAAGGGTGTGAAGTGAGGGGTATGAAGTTAGGGATATGAGACCTTAATTGATTAAATTTGAGGGTATGAAGAGAGGGGTATAAATAAATAGGTATGAAGTGAGGAGTATGAAGAAAGGGGTATGAATTGAATGGTATGATGTTAGGGGTATGAAGTGAGGGGTATTAAGTGAGAGGTATGAAAAAAAGGTATGAAGTAGGGGTATGAAGAAAGGGGTGTGAAGTGAGGGGTATGAAGAAACATTGATTTTTTTTCTTGACAAAAAACATTGTTTTTTTTTCAAATGTTTTTAAAAAAAAATTGATTTTCTAACATTTTCATTTTTTTGTTTTTTTATAAGGTTACCAAATTCAAATTAAAATAAAAAATTTTAAAGTTCTATGAAAAAATAATAATTAAAGTAAAAATTAAAATTTAAAGTCTCTATTTTTTTTTAATTAAAGTTTACAATTAAAAAAAAAAACAAAAACACTTCTTTAATAAATAATGTCTCATACACCTAACATAATACCCCTCACTTCATACCCCTATCTTCATACCCCTCACTTCATACCCCTAACTTTAATCAATTAAGATCTCATATACCTAACTTCATACCCATTACTTCACACCCCTTTCTTCATACCCCTCACTTCATACCCATTTCTTCATACCCCTTTCTTAATACTCTCTAACTTCATACCCCTTTCTTCATACCTCTAAATTCATACCCCTAACTTCATACCCCTTTATTCATACCCCTTTTCTAATACCCCTTTCTTCATAGCCCTTTCTTTATACCCCTCACTAAATACCGCTCACTTCATACCCTTAAGCAATTGAATACTTACAAAAACCACTTATTTAATTAGTTAATGTCTCATATCCCTTTATTCATACCCCGTTCTTCATATCCCTAACTTCATACCCCTTTCTTCATACCCCCTAACTTCACACCTCTAACTCATACCCCTTTCTTCATACCCCTAACTTCATACCCCTTTCTTCATTCCTATTTATTCATATCCCTAACTAAATAACCCTCACTTCATACCCCTTTCTTTATACCCATTTCTTCAAACCCCTTTATTCATAACCCTTTATTCATACCACTCACTAAATACCCCTATTCATAACCCTTTCTTCATACCACTCACTAAATACCCCTAACTTCATACCCCTAAGTAATTGAATACTTACAAAAACTACATATTTAATCAATTAATGTCTCATATCCCTTTCTTAATACCCCTCACTTCATACCCCTTTCTTCACACCCTAACTAATTGAATACTTACAAAAACCTCTTCTTTAATAAATTAAAGTCTCATACCCCTCCCTTCATACTCCTAACTCCATTCACTTCATACCCCTTTCTTCATACCCCTAACTTCATACCTCTTTATTCATACCCCTTTATTCATACCGCTAACTTCATTCAATTCATACCCCTTTTTGAATAACCCTAACTTCATACCCCTCACTTCATACCCCTAAATTCATACCCCTAACTAATTAAATACTTACAAAAACCACTTCTTTTATCAATTAATGTCTCATATCCCTAACTTCATAACCCTAACTAATTGAATACTTACAAAAACAACTTCTTTAACTAAACCCTAAACCCTGAAGTTAGGGGTATGAGACACTAATTAATTAAAAAAGTGTTTTTTGTAAGTATTAAATTAGTTAGAGTTATGAAGTGAGGAGTATGAAGTTAGAAATACGAAAAAATAATTGATTAAATAATTAGTTTTTGTAAGTATTAAATTAGTGAGGGGTATGAAGTGAGGGGTATGAAGTTAGGGATATGAAGTTAGGGGTATGAAGAAAGGGTATGAAGTTAGGGGTGTGAAGTGAGGGGTATGAAGAAACATTGTTTTTTTTTTTTTTAAATTGATTTTTTTAGATTTTGTAATGTTTTTGGAAAAAATTAAATTTTCTAACATTTTGATTTTTTTTGTTTTTTTTCTAAGGTTAAAAAATTAAAACTTTAAAGATCCTAAGAAAAAAAATTAAAGTTAAAATTAAAATCTTAAAGTTTCTATTTTTTTTAATTAAAGTTTACAATTAAAAAATTTAGATTTAAAAAGAAAAACCCCTAACTTCATATTCCCCACTTCATACCCCTCACTTCATACCCCTCAATTCATACCCCTAACTTCATAACCCTCACTTCACACCCTAAACCCTACACCGTAAATCCCTAAAACCCTAAACCGTAAATACTAAACCCTAAAACCTAAATCCTATAAACCCTAAATCCTAAAACCTAAGACCTTAATTGATTAAAGTTAGGGATATGAAGTTAGAGGTATGAGACGTTAATTGATTAAAGAACTGGGTTTTGTAAGTATTCAATTAATGAGGGGTATGAATTTAAGGGTATGCAGAAATGGGTATGAACTTAAGGGTATGACATTAGGGGTATGAATAAATGGGTATGAATTTAGAGGTGTGAAGTGAGGGATATGAAGAAACATTATTTTTTTTTTTGAAAAAAAACATTGATTTTTTGGATTTTCTAAAGTTTTTGAAAAAAAATTGATTTTCTAACGTTTTGATTTTTTTTTTTTTTTTTTTTCCAAGGTTAAAAAATTAAAATTTTAAAGTTCCTAAGAAAAAAAGAAAAAAAATTAAAGTTCCTAATTTTTTTGAAATTAAAGTTTACAATTAAAAAAATTTAAAATTAAATCAAAAACCACTTATTTGATCAATTAAGGTCTCATACCCCTAGCTTCATACACCTAACTTCATACCTCTCACTTCATACCCCTAACTTCATACCCCTTAATTCATACCCCTTTCTTCATACCCCTCACTTAATACCCCTAAATTTAATCAATTAAGGTCTTAAACCGCTAACTTCATACCCCTCACTTCACACTCATTTCTTCATACCCCTAACTACATACCTCTTTCTTAATATTCCTAACTTCATACCCCTTTATTCATACCTCGTAACTTCATACCTCTAACTCATACCCCTTTCTTCATACCTCCAAATTCATACCCTTAACTTCATACCACTTTATTCATACCCCTTTTTTGATACTCATTTTTTCATACCCCTCACTAACTACCCCTTACTTCATACCCCTAAGTAATTGAATACTTACAAAAACTACTTCTTTAATCAATTAATATTTCATATCTCTTTCTTCTTATCCCTCACTTTTTACCCTTTCTTCATACCCCTCACTTCATACCCCTTTATTCATACCTCTAACTAATTGAATACTTACAAAAACCACTTATTTAATCAATTAAGGTATCATACCCCTCACTTTATACCCCTAACTTCATTCACTTCATACCCCCTAACTTCATACCCATTTCTTCATACCCCTAACTTCATACCCCTTTATTCATACCCCTTTCTTCACACCCCTAAGTATTTTAATACTTATAAAAACCACTTCTTCAATCAATTAATGTCTCATATCCCTTTCTTCATACCCCTCACTTCATACCACTTTCATCATACATTTAACTAATTGAATACATACAAAAACCTCTCCTTTAATAAATTAAAGTCTCATACCCCTCCCTTCATACTCCTAACTTCATTCACTTCATACCCCTTTATTCATACCCCTAACTTCATACCTCTTTATTCATACCCCTAACTTCATACCCTTAAGTAATTGAATACTTACAAAAACCACTTATTTAATCTACTAATGTCTCATATTCCTTTTTTAATACCCCTTACTTCATACCCATTTCTTCATATCCCTCACTTCATACCCCTTTTTTTACATCCCTAACTAATTGAATACTTACAAAAATCACTTATTTAATAAATTAAAGTTCTCATACCCCTCACTTAATACCCATAAATTCATTCATTTCATAACCCTATATTCATACCCCTAACATCATACCCCTTACTTCATACCCCTCATATCATTCCCCTAACTAATTAAAGACTTACAAAAAATACTTCTTTAATCAATTAATGTCTCATACCCCTAACTTCATTTTCTTAACTAATTGAATACTTATAAAAACCACTTCATTAACTAAACCCTAAATCGTAAACCTTGAAGTTAAGGGTATGAGACACTAATTGATTAAAGAAGTGGTTTTTGTAAGTATTCAATTAGTTAGGTGTATGAAGTGAGGGGTATGAAGTTAGGGGTATGATACATTAATTGATTAAATAAATTGTTTTTGTAAGTATTCAATTAGTGAGGGGTATGAAGCGATGGGTATGAAGTTAGGGGTATGATGTTAGGGGTATGATGAAAGGGGTATGAATTTATGGGTGTGAAGTGAGGGATATGAAGAAATGGGTATGAAGTTAGGGGTGTGAAGTGAGGGGTATGAAGAAACATGGAATATTTTTCTAAAAAAAAAAACATTGATTTTTTTTTTCTAATTTTTTTGAAAATTTTGATTTTCTAACGTTTTTTTTCTCTAAGGTTAAAAAATTAAAATTTTAAAATTCCTAAGAAAAAATGAAAAAATAATTAAAATTGAAATTGAAATTTTAGAAGAAAAAAATTAAAGTTCCTAATTTTTTTTTTAAATTAAAGTTTACAATTAAAAAAAAAAAATTATTTAATAAATTAATGTTCCATACCCCTTTCTTCATACCCCTCACTTCATACCCCTCTCTTCATACCCTTAACTTAAATCAATTAAGGTCTCATACCCCTTCTAAGGTTAAAAATTTAAAATTAAAATTAAAATTTTTAAATTTCTAAGAAAAAAAATTAAATTTAAAATTAAAATTTTAAAGTTCCTAATTTTTTTTAATTAAAATTTACAATTAAAAAAAACAACTTCTTTAATCAATTAAGTTCTCATACCCCTAACTTCATAACCCTCAATTCATAGCCCTCTCTTCATACCCCTAACTTTAATCAATTAAGGTCTCATATCCCTACCTTCATACCCCTCACTTCACACCCTTATCTTCATACCCCTCACTTTATACCCTCTTATTCATACCCCTAACTTCATACCCCTTTCTTCATATTCATTTATTAATACTCCTTAACTTCATACCCCTAACTTCATATCCCTTTCTTCATACCCCTAAATTCATACCCCTAACTTCATACCCCTCAATTCATATCCCTTAATTCATACCCCTAACTTCATACCCCTCACTTCACACCCTAAACCCTAAAATCTAAAACCTAAACCCTAAAACCTAAAACCCTAAACCCTAAACTCTAAAACCTAAATCCTAAGACCTTAATTGATTAAAATTAGGGGTATGAGCCATTAAATGATTAAATAATTTGTTTTTGTAAGTATTCAATTAGTGAGGGGTATGAAGTTAGGGGTATGAAAAAATGTTATGAATTTAGGGGTATGGAGTTAGGGGTGTGAAGTGAGGGGTATGAAGAAACAATCATCTTTTTTTTGAAAAACATGATTTTTTTGGATTTTCTAAAGTTTTTGAAAAATTTTGATTTTCTAATATTTTGATTTTTTTTTCTAAGGTTAAAAAATTAAAATTTTAAAGTTCCTATTTTTTTTTTAAATTAAAGTTTACAATTAAAAAAATTATAAAAAAAATATGTATTTAATAAATTAAGGTCTCATACCCCTAACCTCATACCCCTCACTTCATACCCCTAACTTCATACCCCTCAATTCATACCCCTTTCTTCATACTCCTCACTTCATACCCCTTTATTCATACCCCTCTCTTCATACCCTTAAATTTAATCAATAAGGTCTCATACCCCTAACTTCATACCCCTCACTTAACACCCTTTTCATCATACCCCTCACTCCACACCCCTTTATTCATACCAATATCTTCATACCCCTTTGTTAATGCTCCCTAACTTCATACCCCTAACTTCATACACCTTTCTTAATACTTATTTATTCATACCCTTAACTTCATACCCATTAATTCATACCCCTCAATTCATACCCCTAACTTTATACCCCTCTCATAACACCCTAAACCCTAAACCCTAAAGTATAAATCTAAAACCCTAAACCCTAAACCCTAAACCATATAAAACCTAAACCCTATAACCTAAAACCTAAAACCTAAACCCTAAGAACTTATATGATTAAATTTAGGGGTATGAGACATTAATTGATTAAAGAATTGGTTTTTGTAAGTATTCAATTAGTGAGGGGTATGAAGTGAAGGGTATAAAGTTAGGGGTATGAAGAAAGGGGTATGAAGTTAGGGGTATGAAGAAAGGGATATGAAGTTAGGGGTGTGAAGTGAGGGGTATGAAGAAACATTGATTTTTTTTGAAAAAAACATTGATTTTTTTGGATTTTATAAAGTTTTTGAAAAAATTTGATTTTCTAAAGTTTTAATTTTTTTGTTTTTTTTCTAAGGTTAAAAAATTAGAAGTAAAATCAAAATTTTTAAGTAAAATTTTAATTTTAAAGTTCCAATTTTTTTAATTAAATTTTACAATTAAAAAAAAAAATCTTTAATCAATTAAGGTCTCATACCCTTAACTAATTGAATACTTACAAAAACTATTTTTTTAAATAAATGTCTCATACCCCTCACTTCATACCCCTAACCTCTTACCCCTAACCTCTTACCCCTTTCTTCATACCTCTTTCTTCATACCACTCACTAAATACCCCTTACTTCATACCCCTAAGTAATTGAATACTTACAAAAACCACTTCTTTAATCAATTAATGTTTCATATATCTTTCTTCATATCCATCACTTCATACCCCTTTCTTCATACCCCTCACTTCATACCCCTTTCTTCATACCCCTAAATTCATACCCCTAACTTCATACCCCTTTATTCATACCCTTTTCTTCATACCCCTTTATTTATACCCCTCACTAAATACCCCTCAATTCATACCCCTAATTAATTCAAAAACTTACATAAACCACTTCTTTAATTTTAAAGTTCCTAAGAAAAAAAGAGAAAAAAAAAATGTTAAAATTTAAATTTTTAAGGTTCCTAATTTTCTTCAATTAAAGTTTACAATTAAAAAAAACAATTCTTTAATCAATTAAGGTCTCATACCCCAAAATACATACCCTTCACTTCATACCCATCAATTAATACCCCTTTTTTCATACCCCTCTCTTCATACCCCTAACTTTAATCAATTAATGTCTCATACCCTTCACTTCACACCCCTTTCTTCATACCCCTAACTTCATACGTATTTCGTCATATCCCTTTAATACTCCATAACTTCATACCCATTTCTTCATACCCTTAACTTCATGCCCCTCAATTCATACCTCTCAATTCATACCCTTAAATTTATACCCCTCACTTCACACCCTAAACCCTAAACCCTAAACCCCAAATCCTTAATTGATTACAGTTAGAGGTATGAAGTTAGGGGAATGAGACGTTAATTGATTAAAGATCTGGTTTTTGTAAGTATTCAATTAGTGAGGGGTATGAAGTTAGGGGCATGAAGAAAATGGTATGAAATTAGGGGTATGAAGTTAGGGGTATGAAGAAAGGGTTATAAAGTTAGGGGTGTGAAGTGAGGGGTATGAAGAAACATTAATTTATTTTTCTTGAAAAAATATTGATTTTTTTTTTATTTTCTAATTTTTTTATTTTATTTTTTTCCTAATGTTTTGATTTTTTTGTTTTTTTAAAGTTAATTAAAATTAAAATTTTAAAGTTCCATGAAAAAAATAAAAAAATTAAATTAAATTAAAATTAAAATTTTAAAGTTTCTATTTTTTTAAAATTAAAGTTTACAATTAATAAAAATTAAAATTAAAAAAAACACTTCTTTAATCAATTAAGGTCTTATACCCCTAACTTCATACCCCTAACTTCATACCCCTTAATTCATACCCCTCACTTCATACCCCTTTCTTCATACCCCTCTCTTAATACCCCTAACTTTAATCAATTAAGGTCTCATACCCCTAACTTCATACCCCTCACTTCACACCCCTTTCTTCATACCCCTAACTTCATACCCCTTTATTCATACCCATTTCTTCATACCCCTCACTAAATATCCCTCACTTCATACCCCTAAGTAATTGAATACTTACAAAAACCACTTATTTAATTAATTATTGTCTCATATCCCTTTCTTCATACCTCTCAATAACCCTTTGTTAATACCCCTAACTAATTGAATACATATAAAAACCACATTTAATTAATTAATGTCTTATACCCCTCACTTCACACCCCTAAATTCATTCACTTCATACACCTTTTTTATACCCCCTAACTTCATACCCCTTTCTTCATACTCTTAAATTCATATCCCTAACTTCATACCCCTTTATTCATAACCCTTTCTTCATACCCCTCACTTCATACCCCTAAGTAATTGAATACTTACAAAAATCACTTCTTTAATCAATTAATATCTCATACTTCACAACCCTTTCTTCATACCTCTCACTTCATACCTCTAACTTCATACCCCTCACTTCACACCCTAAACACTAAACCCTAAATCTTAAACATTACACCCTAAAACCCTACACCCTAAACTCTAAATCATAAACTGTAAACTCTAAAACCTTAAAACCTAAACGTAACCCTAAACCCCAAATCGTGAATCCTAAACTCTAAACCATAAATCGCAAACCCTAAACCCTAAATCCTAAACCCTAAACCCTATAAACCCTAAACCCTAATCCCTAAATCGTAAACCCTAAGACCTTAATTGATTAAAATTAGGGGTATAAAGTTAGGGGTATGAGATATTAATTGATTAAAGAATTATTTTTTGTAAGTATTCAATTAGAGATGGGTATGAAGTGAGGGGTATGAAGAAAGGGGTATGAATTTAAGTGTATGAAGTTAGAGGTATGAAGAAAAGGGTATGAAGTTAGGGGTGTGAAGTGAGGGGTATGAAAAAACATTGATTTAAAAAAAAAAAAAAACATTGATTTTTTTTTCTAACGTTTTGATTTTTTTATTTTTTTCTAAGGTTAAAAATTTTAAATTTTAAATTTTCTAAGAAGAAAAGGAAAAATAAATTAAAGTTAAAATTAGACTATGAGTGATGGTTGAGAGGGGAGGGCTCTGGTCCCTCCCCTGCTCCCCCTCCCATGGCTCCTGGTTTCTGCCCAGTCTCTGGCTCAACCCAGGTCATCCCTCTCGGGGAGTGGTTGTTTGCAGATGATCTCCTGGGGGAGATCCTTCTCCACTATCTGCGCCCCTCCCGGTCGGCTAGGGTTTCCTTGGTTGTTTTTTCGGATTGGTGCTTCCCAGGGATCCCTGTTTGGTTGGGGATCCCTTCCCTTTTTCCCTCAGGCTTCCCCCTGGGGTTTTTTGTAGGTGATTCACGTGGATCTGGTCCCCTGCATTTCTCGGTGCGGTGGAGGTGACGGTTTAGGGTTTGGACAGCTTCCCCCTTTTTCTTGTGAATCCTCAACGGGCTCTGTGCTTGGACGGGATTCTTGGTCCCTGCTGCTAGGATCCTCTTCTATTTTCCCGGGGCGGGTTCCTTGTGGTGCAACTCTCTGGTCACTTCCTGATGGACTGGATCCTCTCTGTGCTGGCTGTCGGCTTCCTACAGGATGGCTCTCGTTGAACTGAATGTTTTCCCGGTGGGCGGGATGGTTTCTCCATAGGGCGGGATCCGCCAAATCCGTCAGTTTTCCCACGAGGCGGGATCCTTTCTTTTCTGCTGGTTTCTCGGATGGCGGGATTTCCCTGTTGCTTCCCGCTAGGCGGGACTGTTTGTGGTGGTTTTGACTGCTTCCCGCGAGGCAGGATTTTATTGTAACGGTTTTTCTTTGCTTCCTGCTGGGCGGGATCTTCTCGATGGTGGTTTTTGGCTACTCCCCACTGAGCGGGATCTCCAAAACTGCTTTTTTTCTTATTTGTTTGTTTCCCGCCGAGAGGGATTGTTTCATGCTTATTGTTATCAGTTGGCGAGATTTTTGTTTTGGTGTTCAGTTTCAAGGGATTGATGCCCTAGGCCCATTGCTTATGTAATCAGGTTTTGGGATCCTTGTTAAAACCCGCTATAAATACAAACACATAATTATCAAAAAATTAAAGTTAAAATTAAATTTTAAATTTCTTAATTTTTTAAATTAAATTTTACAATTTAAAATAAAAAACCACTTCTTTAATCAATTAAGGTCTCACTTCTTACCCCTCACTTCATACCCCTTTCTTCATACCCCTAACTTCATACCCCTTTCTTCATACCCCTAACTTCATACCCCTTTCTTCATACCCTTTTCTTAATACTCCCTAACTTCATACCCCTTTCTTCATACCCCTAACTTCATACCCCTTAACTCATACCCCTCAATTCATACCCCTAACTTCATACCCCCTCAATTCATACCCCCAACTTCATACCCCTCTCTTCACACCCTAAATCCTAAAGTTCTTAATTTTTTAATTAAAGTTTACAATTAAAAAAAAAAATTAAAAAAAAAAAAAACCACTTCTTTAATCAATTAAGGTCTCACTTCTTTCCCCTCACTTCATACCCCATTATTCATACCCCTTTCTTCATAACCCTAACTTCATACCCCTTTCCTAATACTCCCTAACTTCATACCCCTTTATTCATACCCATAACTTCATACCCCTCACTTCACACCCTAAACCCTAAACTCTAAACCTTAAACCTTAAACCCTAAACCCTAAATCCTAATACCCTAAAACCCTAAACCCTAAAACCTTAAGCCCTAAACGCTAAATCCTAAAACTTAAACCCTAAATCAATTAAGGTGTCATACCCCTAACTTCATACCATACAATTCATACCCCTTTATTCATTCACTTCATACCTCTGTCTTCATACCTCTCTCTTTATACCCTTGACTTTAATCAATAAGATCTCATACCCCTAACTTCATACCCCTTTCTTCATATCCCTAACTTCACACCCCTAACTTCAAACTCTTTCTTAATACTCCCTAACTTCATACCCCTTTCATCATACCCCTCACTTCATACCCCTTCTTCATACCCCTTTCTTCATAACCCTAACTTCACACCCCTAACTTCAAACTCTTTCTTAATACTCCCTAACTTCATACCCCTTTCTTCATACCCCTAATTTTGCACCCCTCAAATCATACCTCTAAATTCACACCCCTCACTTAACACCGTAAACCCTAAACCCTAAATTCTAAACCTTAAACCCTAAACCCTAAAGTCCTAAACCCTAAATCCTAAGACCTTAATTGATTAAAGGTAGGGGTATGAGACATTAATTGATTAAAGAATTGGTTTTTGTAAGTATTCAATTAGTGAGGGATATGAACTGATGGATATGAACTTAAGGATAAGAAAGGGGTATGAAGTTAGTGGTATGAAGTTAGGGGTATGAAGAAAGGGGTAAGAAGTTAGGGGTGTTAATTGAGGGGTATGAAGAAACATTAATTTTTTTTTTTCTAAATTTTTTGAAATTTTTTTATTTTAGAACATTTTAATTTTTTTCTAAGGTTAAAAAATTAGAAGTAAAATTAAAATTTTTAAGTTCCAATTTTTTTAATTAAAGTTTACAATTAAAAAATTAAAATTAAAAAAAAAAACTTATTTAATCAATAAAGGTCTCATACCCCTAAATTTATACCCCTCACTTCATACCCTTAACTCCATTTCCCTTTCTTCATACCCCTCACTTCATACCCATTTTTTCATACCCCTAAGTTTAATCAATTAAGGTCTCATACCCCTAACTTCATACCCCTCACTTCACACCCTTTTATTCATACCCCTCACTTCATACCCCTTTATGCATACCCCTAACTTAATACCCCTTTATTAATACTCCCTAACTTCATACCCCTAAATTTTTACCCTAACTTCATATCCCTTTTTCATACCCCTCACTAAATACCCCTCACTTCATACCTGTAAGTAATTGAATACTTACAAAAACCACTTCTTTAATCGATTAATGTCTCATATATCTTTCTTCATACCCCTCACTTTATACCTCTTTCTTCATACATATAACTAATTGAATACCTACAAAAACCACTTCTTTAATCAATTAATGTCTCATACCCCCAACTTCATTCACTTCATACCCCTTACTTCATACCCCCTAACTTCATACCCCTAACTTTGTACCCCTTTCTTCATACCCCTAAATTCATACCTCTAACTTCATACCCCTTTATTCATACCTCTTTCTTCATACCCCTCACTAAATACCCCTCACTTCATACCATTAAGTAATTGAATACTTACAAAAACCACTTCTTTAATCAATTAATGTCTCATATCTCTTTCTTCATATATGTCACTCCATACCCCTCACTTCATAACCTTTTCTTCATACCCCTTTATTCATACCCTTTTCTTCATATCCCTTTATTCATACCCCTCACTAAATACCGCTCAATTTATAACCCTAAGTAATTGAAAACTTACATAAACCACTTCTTTAATTTTAAAGTTCCTAAGAAAAAAAGAAAAAATAAATAAAGTTAAAATTAAAATTTTAAAGTTCCTTATTTTTTTATTAAATTTTACAATTAAAAAAAAATAAAAATTAAAAAAAACACTTCTTTAATGAATTGAGGTCTCATACCCCTAACTTCATACCCCTAACTCTTAAAACCTAAACCCTAAATCTTAAACCCTAAACCTTAAACCCTAAACTCTAAACCCTAAACTCCAAACTCTAAACCCTAAAACCATAAAACCCTAGATGCTATAAACCCTAAATCCAAAACTCTAAACCCTAAGACCTTAATTGATTAAAGTTAGGAGTATGAAGTTAGGGGTATGAGACATTAATTTAGGGGTATGAATTTAGGGGTATGAAGAAATGGAGTATTAAAAAAGGGGTATGAAGAAAGGGGTATGAAGTTAGGGGTATGAAATTAGGGATATGAAGAAAGGGGTATGAAGTGAGGGGTATGAAGAAAGGGGTGTGAAGTGAGGGGTATGAAGTTAGGGATATGAGACCTTAATTGATTAAAATTGTGGGTATGAAGAGAAAGGTATAAAGAAACGGGTATGAAGTGACAAGTATGAAGAAAGGGGTATGAAATGAAGGGTATGATGTTAGGGGTATGAAAAAAGGGTATGAATTTAGGGGTATGAAATTATGGGTATGAAGAAAGGTGTATGGATTTAGGGGTGTGAAGTGAGGGGTATGAAGAAACATTAATTTTTTCTTGGTAAAAAAACATTGTTTTTTTTTTTTTTCTAAAGTTTTTTTTTTTTAAATTGATTTTCTAATGTTTTGATTTTTTTGTTTTTTTATAAGGTTAAAAAATTAAAATTAAAATTTTAAAGTTGTATGAAAAAAAGAAAAAAATAAATAAAGTTAAAATTTAAAATTTTAAAGTCCCTATTTCTTTTTAATTAGAGTTTACAATTAAAAAATTAAAAAAAAAAAAAACTTCTTTAATCAATTAAGTTCTTATACCCATAACTAAATACCCCACTTCATACCCCTAACTTCATACCCTTCAATTGATATCCCTTTCTTCATACCCCTCACTTCATACCCCTCACTTCATACCCCTTTCTTCGTACCCCTCACTTCATACCCCTAAATTTAATCAATTAAGATCTCATATCCCTAACTTCATACCCATCACTTCACACCCCTCTATTCATACCCCTTTTCTCATACCCATTTCTTCATACCCCTTTATTAATACTCTATAAATTCATACCCCTAACTTCATACCCCTTTATCCATACCCCTTTTCTCATACCCCTTTCTTCATACCCCTTTCTTTATACCTCTCACTAAATACCCCTCACTTCATACCCCTAAGCAATTGAATACTTACAAAAACCACTTATTTAATCAATTAATGTCTTATATCCCTTTCTTCATACCCCTCACCTCATACCCATTTCTTTATATCTCTAACTTCATACCCCCTAACTTCATATCTCTAACTTATACCCCTTTCTTCATACTTATTTCATCATACCCCTAACTAAATGACCCTCACTTTGTACCCCTTTCTTCATACCCCTTTATTCATAGCCCTTTCTTCATAACACTCACTAAATACCCCTCAATTCATACCCCTAAGTAATTGAATACTTACAAAAACTACTTATTTAATAAATTAATGTCTCATATCCCTGTCTTAATATCCCTCACTTAATACCCCTTTCTTCACACCCTAAATAATTGAATACTTACAAAAACCACTTCTATAATCAATTAAGGTATTAGACCCCTCACTTCATACCCCTAACTTCATTCACTTCATACCCATTTCTTCATATCCCTAACTAATTAAATGCTTACAAAAACCACTTCTTTAATAAATTAATGTCTCATACCCCTAACTTCATAACCCTAACTAATTTAATACTTACAAAAAACACTTCTTTAACTAAATCCTAAACCCTGAAGTTAGGGGAATGAGACACTAATTGATTAAAACAATGTTTTTTGTAAGTATTAAATTAGTTAAGGGTATGAAGTGAGGGGTATGAATTTAGGGGTATGAAAATTTAATTGATTAAATAATTAGTTTTTGTAAGTATTCAATTAATGAGGGGTATGAAGTTAAGGGTATGAGACACTAATTGATTAAAAAAGTGTTTTTTGTAAGTATTAAATTAGTTAGGGGTATGAAGTTAGGGGTATGAGACATTAATTGATTAAAGAATTAGTTTTTGTAAGTATTCAATTAGTGAGGGGTATGAAGTGAGGGGTATGAAGTTAGGGGTATGAAGAAACATTGTCTTTTTTTTTTGAAAAAAAAAAATGATTTGTTTTTTATTTTGTAATGTTTTTGAAAAAAAATTAGATTTTCTAACATTTTGTTTTATTTTTTGTTTTTTTCTAAGGTTAAAAAATTAAAACTTTAAAGATTCTAAGAAAAAAATTAAAGTTAAAATTAAAATTTTAAAGTTTCTATTTTTTTTAATTAAAGTTTACAATTAAAAAAATTAAAATTAAAAAAAAAAACACTTCTTTAATCAATTAAGGTCTCATACCCCTAACTTCATACCCCTCACTTCATACCCCTAACTTCATAACCCTTATTTCACACCCTAAACCCTAAACCCCTAAAACCCTAAACCGTAAATCCTAAAACCTAAACCCTATAAAACCTAAACCTTAAAACCTAAAAGCTTAATTGATTAAAGTTAGGGATATGAAGTTATGGGTATGAGACATTAATTTATTAAAGAACAGGTTTTTGTGAGTATTCAATTAGTGAGGGGTATGAAGTGAGGGGTATGAATTGAGGTGTATGAAGAAATGGGTATGAAGTTAAGGGTATGAAGTTAGGGGTATGAAGTTAGGGGTATGAATTTAGAGGTGTGAAGTGAGGGGTATGAAGAAACATTGATTTTTTTTTTTTGAAAAAAAAACATTGATTTTTTTTATTTTCTAAAGTTTTTGAAAAAAATTAATTTTCTAATGTTTTGATTTTTTTGTTTTTTTTTTCTATGGTTAAAAAAATTAAAATTTTAAAGTTCTTAAGAAAAAAAAATTAAACTTAAAATTAAAATTTTAAAGTTCCTAATTTTTTTAAAAAAATAAAGTTTACAATTAAAAATAAATAAAATTAAAACAAAAACCGCTTCTTTAATCAATCAAGGTGTCATACCCCTAACTTCATACACCTAACTTCATACCTCTCACTTCATACCCCTTTCTTCATATCCCTAACTTCATACCCCTTTCCTCATATCCCTCAGTTCATACCCCTAACTTTAATCAATTAAAGTATTAAACCCCTAACTTCATACCTCTCACTTCACACCCATTTCTTCATACCCCTCACTTCATACCCCTTTCTTCATACCCCTAACTTCATACCCCTTTCTTAATACCTCTAACTCATACCCCTTCATTCATACCCCTAAATTCATACCCTTAACTTCATGCCACTTTATTCATATCCATTTCTTCATACCCCTCACTAAATACCCCTTAATTCATACCCCTAAGTAATTGAATACTTACAAAAACCACTTCTTTAATCAATTAACATCTCATATTCCTTTCTTCATATCTCTCACTTTATACCCTTTCTTCATACCCCTCACTTCATACCCCTTTCTTCATACCTCTAACTAATTGAATACTTAAAAAAACCACTTATTTAATCAATTAAGGTCTCATACCCCTCTTTTTATACCTTAAATTCATTCACTTCATACCCACTAACTTCATAACCCTTTCTTCATACCCCTTTATTCATACCCCTCACTAAATACCCCTCACTTCATACCCCTAAGTATTTGAATACTTACAAAAACCATTTCTTCAATCAATTAATATCTCATATCCCTTTCTTCATGCTCCTCACTTCATACCCATTTCTTTATACCCTTAACTAATTGAATACTTACAAAAACCTTTTCTTTAATCAATTAATGTATCATACCCCTCCCTTCATACTCCCAACTTCATTCACTTCATACCCCTTTCTTCATACCCCTAAATTTATACCTCTTTATTCATATCCCTTTATTCATAGCCCTTTCTTCATACCCCTCACTATATACCCCTCACTTTACACCCTTAAGTAATTAAATACTTACAAACCACTTATTTAATCAACTTATGTCTCATATTCCTTCTTAATACCCCTCACTTCATACCCCTTGCTTCATATCCCTCACTTCATACCCCTTTTTTCACATCCCTAACTAATTGAATACTTACAAAAACCACTTCTATAATAAATTAAAGTTCTCATACCCTCACTTCATACCCATAAATTCATTCATTTTATAACCCTCTCTTCATACCCCTTACTTAATACCCCTCACTTCATACCCCTCACTTCATACCCCTAACTTCAAACCCCTAACTAATTAAATACTTACAAAAATTCTTCTTTAATCAATTAATATCTCATACCCCTAACTTCTTTTCCTTAACTAATTGAATACTTATAAAAACCACTTCTTTAACTAAACCCTAAATCCTGAAGTTAAGAGCATGAGACACTAATTGATTAAAGAAGTGGTTTTTGTAAGTATTCAATTAGTTAGGGGTATGAGACATTAATTGATTAATTAAATTATTTTTGTAAGTATTCAATTCGTGAGGGGTATAAAGTGAGGGGTATGAAGTTATGGGTATGAATAAAGGGGTATGATGTTAGGGGTATGATGAAAGGGGTATGAAGTTAGGGGTGTGAAGTGAGGGATATGAAGAAAGTGGTATGAAGTTAGGGGTGTGAAATGAAGGGTATGAAGAAACATTGAATTTTTTTCTGAAAAAAAAAAAGATTGATTTTTTTTTTCTATTTTTTTAAACAAAATTTGATTTTCTAACGTTTTGATTTTTTTGTTTTTTTTTCTAATTAAAATTTTAAAGTTCCTAAGAAAAAATAATAATAATTAAAATTAAAATTGAAATTTTAAATTTCCTAAGAAAAAAAGAAAAAAAAAATTAAAGTTAAAATTAAAATTTTAAAGTTCCTATTTTTTTTAAATTAAAGTTTACAATTAAAAAAAAATTAAAATAAAAAATTATATATTTCTTTAATCAATTAATGTTTAATACCTCTAATTTCATACCCCTCACTTCATACCCCTTTCTTCATACCCCTCTCTTCATACCCTTAATTTTAATCAATTAAGGTCTCATACCCCTAAATTCACACCTCTCACTTCACACCACTTTCTTCATACCCCTCACTTCATACCCCTTTCTTCATACCCCTAACTTCATAACCCTAAATTCATACCCCTTTCTTCATACCCCCTAATTTCATACCCCTAACTTCATACCCCTAACTTCATACCTATTTATTCATACACCTTTCTTCATACCCCTTTCTTCATACCCCTCACTAAATACCCCACTTCATACCCCTAAGTAATTGAATACTTACAAAAACCACTTATTTAATCAATTAATATATCATATCCCTTTTTTCATACCGTCACTTCATAACCATTTCTTCATACCCCTCACTTCATACCCCTTTCTTCACACCCTAACTAATTGAATACTTATAAAAACCACTTATTTAATCAATTATGGTTTCATATCCCTCACTTCATACCTCTAACTTCATTCACTTCATACCCCTTTATTCATATCCATTTCTTCATACCCCTCATTAAATACCCTAACTTCATACTCCTACATAATTGAATACTTAAAAAACCACTTCTTTAATCAATTAATGTCTCATATCCATTTCTTCATAACCCCCACTTCATACCTCTTTCTTCATATCTCCCACTTCATAACCCTTTTTTCATACCCCTAACTTCATACCCCTTTTCTTCATATCCCTTTCTTCATATCCCTCACTAAATACCCCTCACTTCATACCCCTAAGTAATTGAATATATACAAAAACCACTTCTTTAATCAATTAATGTCTCGTATCCTTTTCTTTATACCCCTCACTTCATACCCCTTTCTTCATACCCATAACTAATATAACACATATAAAAACCACTTCTTTAATCAATTAAGGTCTCATACCCCTAACTTCATTCACTTCATACCTCTTTCTTCATACCCCTTAACTTAATACCCCTAAATTTATACACTTCATACCTCTTTCTTCATACCCCTTAACTTAATACCCCTAACTTCATAACCCTTTCTTCATACCCCTTTATTTATACCCCTCACTAAATACCCCTCACTTCATACCCCTAAGTAATTGAATACTTACAAAAACCACTTCTTTAATCAATTAATGTCTCATATCCCTTTCTTCATACCCCTCACTTTATACCCATTTCTTCATACCCCTTCCTTCATACCTCTAACTAATTTAATATTTATAAAAACCACTCCTTAATAAACTAATGTCTCATACCCCTCACTTCATACCCCTAAATTAATTCACTTGATACCCCTTTCTTCATACCCCTAACTTCATATCCCTTTATCCATACCCCTCACTAAATACCCCTCATTTCATACCCCTAAGTAATTGAATACTTACAAAAACCACTTCTTTAATTAATTAATTTCTCATATCCCTTTCTTCATACCCCTCACTTTATACCCCTTTATTCATACCCCTCACTTCATACCCCTTTATTCATACCTCTAACTAATTGAATACTTACAAAAAATACTTCTTTAATCAATTAAGGTCTCATACCCCTCACTTCATACCCCTAACTTCATTCACTTCATACCCATTTCTTCATACCCCTAACTTCATACCCCTTTCTTCATACCCCTAAATTATACCCCTAACTTCATACCTCTTTTTTCATACCCCTTTCTTCATACCCGTCACTTCATACCCCTTTCTTCATACCCCTAACTTCATACCCCTTACTTCATACCCCTTTCTTCATACCCCTAAATTTATACCCCTAATTTCATACCCCTTTATTCATACCCCTTTCTTCATACCCCTCACTAAATATCCCTCACTTCATACCCCTAAGTAATTGAATACTTACAAAAACAATTTCTTTAATCAAACAAATTTTCACATCCCTTTATTAATACACCTCACTTCATACAATTTCTTCATACCCCTCAATTCATACCGCTTTATTCACAACCCTGACTAATTGAATACTTACAAAATCCACTTATTTAATCAATTAAGTTCTCATACCCCTTACTTCATAACCCTAAATTTATTTACTTCTTATCCCTTTCTTGATACCCCTTACTTTATACCCCTCACTTCATACCCTTAACTTCATACCCCCAACTTCATACCCCTGACTAATTAAATACTTACAAAAACTACTTATTTAATAAATTAATGTCTCGTACCCCTTACTACATATCCCTAACTAATTGAATACTTAGAAAAACTACTTCTTTAACTAAACCCTAAACCTTAAACCCTGAAGTTAGGGGTATGAGACACTAATTGATTAAAGAATTGGTTTTTGTAAGTATTCAACCAATGAGGGGTATGAAATTAGGGGTAGGAAGAAAGGGGTATGAAGTTAGAGGTATGAATAAATTAGTATGAAGTTAGGGGTGTGAAGTGAGGGTTATGAAGAAACATTATTATTTTTTTGAAAAAAAACATTGATTTTTTTTATTTTCCAAAGTTTTTGATTTTTTTTTTAACGTTTTGATTTTTTTGTTTTTTTTCCAAGGTTAAAAAATTAAAATTTTATTTTTCCTAAGAAAAATGAAAAAGAAAATTTAAAGTTAGAATTAAAATTTTAAAGTTCCTCTTTTTTTTTAATTAAAGTTTACAATTAAAAAAAAATTAAAAGTAAAAACAAAACACTTCTTTAATCAATTAAGGTCTTATACCCTGAAATTCATGTCCATAACTTAATACCCCTCACTTAATACCCCTAAATTCATACCCCTCAATTCAAACCCTTCAATTCATACCCATAACTTCATACCCCTCACTTCACACCCTAAACTCTAAACCCTAAACCCTAAAACCCTAAACTCTAAATACTAAATGCTAAACCCTAAAACCCTAAACCTTAAATCCTAAACCCTAAACCCTAAAACCTAAATCCTAAACCCTAAACCCTATAAAACCTAAACCCTAAAACCTAAAACCTAAGACCTTAATTGATTAAAGTTATGTGTATGAAGTTAGGGGTATGAATTTTGGGGTATGAGATAGTAATTGATTAAATAATTGGTTTTTGTGAGTATTCAATTATTGAGGGCTATAAAGTTAGGGGTATGAAGTAAGGGTTATGAATAAAGGGGTATGAAGTTAGAGGTGTCAAGTGATGGGTATGAAGAAACATTGATATTTTTCGATTTTCTAAAGTTTTTGAAAAAATTTTGATTTTCTAACGTTTTGATATTTTTGTTTTCTTTTTCTAAGATTAAAAAATTTAATTTAAAATTAAAATTTTAAAGTTCCTAAGGAAAAAAAAGAAAAAAAATTAAAGTTAAAATTAATATTTTAAAGTTCCTATTTTTTTTTTCTAAATTAAAGTTTACAATTAAAAAAAAAAACACTTATTTAATAAATTAAGGTCTCATACCCCTAACTCCATTCCCCTCACTTCATACCCCTCACCTCATACCCCTAAATTTATACCCCTCACTTCATACCCCTCACTTCATACCCCTATCTTCATACCCCTCACTTCATACACCTTTCTTCATACCCCTCTCTTCATACCCCTAACTTTAATCAATTAAGGTCTCATACCCCTAACTTCATACCCATCACTTCACACCCCTTTCTTCATACCCCTCACTTCATACCCCTTTCTTCATACCCATTTCTTCATACCCCTAACTTCATACCCCTAAATTCATACCCCTTTCTTCATACCCCTTTATTAATACTTCCTAACTTCATACCCCTAAATTCATATCTCTCAATTTATACCACTAACTTCATACCCTCACTTCACACCCTAAAACCTAAACCCTTAACACTGAACCCTGAACCTTGAACCCTAAAACCCTAAATGCTAAATCGTAAACCTAAAACACTAAAACCCTAAAATCCTAAACCCTAAATCCTATAAACCCTAAACCCCAAACCCTAAGACCTTATTTGATTAAAGTGATGGGTATGCAGTTAGGCGTATGAGACATTAATTTATTAAAAATTTGTTTTTTGTAAGTATTCAATTTGTGAGGGGTATGAAGTTAGGGGTATGAAGTTAGGGGTGTGAAGTGAGGGGTATGAAGAAACATTGATTTTTTTGGATTTTCTAAAGTTTTTGATTTTTTTTTATTTTCTAACGTTTTGATTTTTTTGTTTTTTTCCTAAGGTTAAAAAATTAAAATTTTAAAGTTCCTAAGAAAAAAGAAAAAAAAATTAAAGTTAAATTAAAATTTTAAAGTACCTAATTTTTTTTTAATTAAAGTTTATAATTAATGTGAGGGGTATGAAGTGAGGGGTATGAAGAAAGGGATATGAGACATTAATTGATTAAATAAGTGTTTTTTGTAAGTATTCAATTACTTTGGGGTATGAAGTAAGGGGTATTTAGTGAGGTCTATGAAGTAAGGGGTATTTAGTGAGGGGTATGGAGAAATGGGTATGAATAAATGGATATGAATAAAGGGGTATGAAGTTAGGGATATGAAGAAAGGGCTATGATTTAGAGGTATGAAGTGAGGGGTATTAAGAAATGGCTGTGAAGTGAGGGGTATGAATTTAGGGGTATGAGACCTTAATTGATTAAAGTTAGGGGTATGAAGAAAAGGGTATGAAATGAGGGGTATGAAGTTAGGGGTATGAAACATTAATTTATTAAAGAAGTGGTTTTTATTTTTATTTTAATTTTTTAAATTGTAATCGATAATTTTACAAAAAATAGGAACTTTAAAATTTTAATTTTAACTTATTTTCTTTTAGGAACTTTAAAATTTTAATTTTTAACCTTATAAAGGGGTATGAATTTAGTATATTATTAATAAATGGGTATGAATAAATGTGTATGAAGTTAGGGGTATGAAGAAAGGGGTATGAAGTGAGAGGTATGAAGAAAGGGATGTGAAGTGAGGGGTATGAAGTTAGGGGTATGAGACCTTAATTGATTAAAGTTAGGGGTATGAAGAGAGGGGTATGAAGAAAGGGGTATGAAGTTAAATTTCCCTTTCTTAATACTCCCCTAACTTCATACCCCTTTCTTAATATTCCCCTAACTTCATACCCATTTCTAAGGTTAAAAATTAAAATTTTAAAGTTCCTAAAAAAAAGTTAAAATTAAAATTTTAAAGTTCCTAATTTTTTTAAAATTATAGATTACAATTAAAAAAATTAAAATTAAAATAAAAACCACTTCTTTAATAAATTAATATTTCATACCCCTTTCTTCATACACCTCATTTCATACCCCTTTCTTCATACACCTCAGTTCATACCCCTTTCTTCATACCCCTCTCTTCATACCCCTAACATTAATCAATTAAGGTCTCATACCCTAAATTAATACCCCTCACTTCACATCCATTTCTTCATACCCCTCACTTCATACCTCTTTCTTCATACCCCATAACTTCATACCTCTAAATCATACCCATTTCTTCATACCTCTAAATTCATACCCCTAATTTCATACCCATTTCTTCATACCCCTAAGTAATTGAATACTTATAAAAACCATTTTTTAAATAAATTAATGTCTCATATACCTTTCTTCATACCCTTCATTTCATACCCCTTTCTTCATACCCCTCACTTTATACCCCTTTCTTCATACCTCTAACTAATTGAATACTTACTGTAGACACCTAAATCATGTAAATCGAATAAGACTATCAGTGCATTGCATATGCCCTCTTATCGACAACATATGGACCTATTGGGCACCTCTCTATGCTAGAAAAAGACTTCCAAAAGCGTCCAAAACTCAATTTGGAGGGTTCCTAGCAGTCTGGGGCAGTTTTAGGGCTCCTACTGGTGGTCGTCCCACCCAAGGACGGTCATAGTTGGTGACCGTACCACCCATGGATGACCCCTAACTAGGACCTTGAAAAAGTCAAAGGACACACTAAATGGCAATCCAAGATTACCATTAGCGCATCCAATCACCCAAGATTGATTGGGGACCTACTGGTGGACACTGGGGCAGTTGATTGGGAGCACCCAAAGGGGTAACCTTCTCTCAATCACCCCATGACACGATTAGGACACATGGCATCACTTACTGTTGGGACTAAACAAAAGGCCTTAATTATTTACAAGTTATCTTACAATATATAAGCATCAAGCTTAGGAGGGAGATATGACAAGTGTCATAAGATCTACTCCAAGTGTCTTTTAGAAGACACCACTCCAACTCAAACTGAATATAGGGACAAGTGACAGAAGACAAATGTCAACCTATCAATTATAGCCATAGTGCACATTATAACAATAATAATATTCTAACATTCCCCCTTAATGTGCACTATCCTAATAAGTCAACATTAGATAACATTCCCCCTTAATGTTGACTTCTTGTACATAGATATAGCAAATTGCTAAACTAAGAAAACTTGTCTTTCCCAAGTGACTTGGTGAATATGTTTGCTACTTGATATTGATTTGGTACATACTTCATGTGTATAATATCTTCTTGGACCATTTCTCTAATGAAGTGATGATGGATCTCAATGTGCTTTGTTCTAGCATGGAAAACTAGATTCTTGGTCATTTTGATTGTACTTTGATTGTCACAATATATATATATATATATGTTGGACCATGTATGAATATCCCAATATCCTAAATTAATTGCCTCAACCATATTGCCTCCTTAGTTGCCTCAACTGCTGCTCTATATTTTGCTGAAGATAGTGAAATTGTGTGCTGCTTCTTTGTGCACCATGAAATAGAGCCTTGGCCTAATTGAAAGCAATAACCTGATGTAGATCTTCTGGTTTCAGGACAATTGGCCCAATCTGAATCTGTGTATCCAATCAAAGAAAATTTATCACTTGATTTATACATAAGGCCATGATGAGGTGTGGCATTTAGGAATCTCATAATCCTCTTAGCTGCTATCCAATGGCTCTTCTTAGGATCCTGCATGAATCTGGAAATAAGGCCAACCGAATAGCAAATATCTAGTCTAGTTGAAGTTAAGTAGATCAAACTTCCAACTAGTTGCTTGTAAAGTGTACCATCAACCCTTTCTTCTTCATCATTATTTAGCAATTTCAATCTAGTTTCCATGGGAGTTAGAGAGGGCTTACACTCCTCCATGCGAAACCTCTCCAAAATAGACTGAATGTACTTAGCCTATGAGATAAAAATATTGCCAGGTTGTTGCCATACCTCTATTCCTAAGCAATAGTGGAGAAGGCCTAAATCTGTCATCTCAAAGTTCTTGCATAAGTCCTCTTTGAGCAACCTTATGCTTCTATGTCATCACCTATAATGAGGAGATCATCCACATACAATGTAATCAAAATGATGTGGTTCCTCCAATGTTTCACATAGAGAGTAGATTTTGTTGTAGATCTAGTGAAACCAAGGTTGAGGAAATAGGAGTCAATCTTTGCATACCAAGCTCCGGGTGCTTTCTTCAACCCATATAGATCTTTCTTTAATCTGAGGAATTTTTTGTTTTGGCCTTCAACTATGTACCCTGGTGGTTGTTTCACATACACTTCCTCCTTCAAATGACCATTTAGAAATGCACTTTTGACATCCATTTGATATATTGGCCAATGTTTTTGAGCTGCCATAGCAATAACTGCCCTGATTGTAGTCATCTTAGCCACAGGAGCAAAGGTCTCCTCATAATCAATTCCCTCTTGTTGCTTATAGCCTTGAGCTACTAGACAAGCCTTGTAGCAATCTACTGAGCCATCTGCTTTATATTTTGCCTTGTATACCCATTTTGTGCCTATGGTATATTTTCCTTTGGGTAAATCAACTAACTCCCAAGTGTGATTCCTTTCAATGGAATCCAATTCCCGATCCATGGCATGAACCCATTTAGGATCACCAAGTGCTTCTTTGACATTAGAAGGTTCAGGTTGGCTAAGTACTTTGGCCATTAGGGCATAATTCACTTGGTGTCTTAGGGCTGAAGGCCTTTTTTTTTTAAATAAATGGGTAAAAATTTATTGATAAAAAGTCTGGATTACAAAGTACAGTTGAGCCCCCACCCAGGACTCAAATAAGCAACAAGACAGGCTAAATCACTAGACAAGGTCAACTCCCAAAGAAAACCAAAAAAACAAACCACATTAAGTCTGAACATCCTTATGGATCAAATCCCGTAGGTGTTGAGAATCCCTAGATGGGAGACTCTCCTAGTTATCAATACTCTGAGTATCCAATAGCTCAGAAGCCCTTTTGGCCAAGTAATTAGCAACCCCATTCCATTCCCTTGGAATGTGCACAAAGGATATAAATTCGAACTCTTCACTCATTCTGAGAATCTGAATGGTTACAGAGGCCAACTGCCAATTAACATCCTCCACTCTTTTGTTGTTTAAAAGATTAACCAAAATTTGAGAGTCAGACTCGCAAAGAATCCTATGCCAGCCAAGATAAAACCCCCTTTGCAAGGCCTCAAGTATTTCCAGAGCTTCCATAATATTGTTGGAGTGAACACCTTTATAAATGGAAAAGAAAAAACTGACCACGCCAGTGAGAATATCTCCCAACACCACCAATTCCAGCATGTCCAGGATTGCCCCTAGATGACCCATCAGTATTAATTTTTAAAACTCCTCTAGGGGGTAGTCTCCATCTACCCTCTCTCCTAACCTTCTTGCTAAGCTGAGGAATCCTACTAGGGCTAGAAGAATTCACACCAACCCCAAAAAAACCAAGGGCCTGTCATACCTTCTCCTCCCTAGAGTCCAAATGAGGGTCCACATCACATTTACTATGGATAGTTTCTTGAACCATACACAGGATCCTTTTCCAAATCTGTTGAATAGCCAAATGACTTCCCTCAAAAATGTGTTGGTTTTGTTCGAGCCAAATCTACCAGATGATACAAGAAGGGCCCAAATTCCAAGCCACTTGGAGGAAGGGGGTCATGGCTAGAGGTCTGCCCAGACTACTCCAAAACTCCACCAGGGAGAGCACATGAAAACAAATATGGTTCCAGGCACTCCACCAATAGTGCCAAATGTCTCTGGCAAGGGAGCATTGGAAAAATAAATGAGAAGAGTCATCCTCATTCTTACCACAAAGGACACATAAAGAGGGACCCTGAAATCCCCTCTTCCTCAAGTTATCCCAAGTGAGGCATTTATTATGAGCTACTAGCTAGAGAAAAAAGTTACATTTCGGCCAAGCAAATCTATTCCACACCTTTTTCCACCATGTGACAGGGAGACTCCCAAACTTTTGCTTATTAAGAACTTGATAACCATAGGCTACAAAGTAGGTTCCCTTGGGATTAGGGTTCCAAGCCAGAATGTCTTTATCCCTCAATGAATAACAGTACCTCCCTGCAAGAATAAGAGCAAGCACCTCTATCCTCGGCCAATCCCCCTTAGGGCCATTCCTACGGATCTTTCCATCTGTACATCTCCATATTTCCAAAATACTGGATTTTTTTAAAGTCCTCCACATGAGACCAGCCCGCTTCCAAGAAACAAATGCTTAGGGAATGTAACCTAGGATATTGAGTCAAGATAGGAGGGTGGCCATCCCAAGAATCCTCCCAAAAAAGAACATCTAATCCTCGATTGCAAATCCAGAACAAACCCTGCTTAATTAAATTAGCTCCTCTTTTCAGAGTGTCCTAGATAACAGAACCTTTCCCAAACAAACTGGCTCTAGGGATATCCGCCTCGGAAATACCTCCCAAGTATTTATAAGATAATATTTTAGCCCAAATCTAATCTTGAGAGGTACACCATCTCCAATAAAGTTTTGTAACCAAAGCTTGCCCAGAAAGAGTTGTCTGTCGCAACCCAAGGCCTCCCTCTTGAACTGGCCTACAAATGGAATCCCATCTAACCAAACTCCATTTAGATTGATCAAGTTTTCCAGACCACAAAAACTGTCTTGACAGATCATCCATGTCCTTGATGAAACGAGAAGGAATTGTTTGCACAAAACATCTGTAAATGGGTAAAGCTTGAAAAACAGATTTTAAAAGCAATACTCTACCTACAGAGGATAGCCATCTGATAGTCTAGTGATTTACCTTCCTTCTAAACTTATCAAGTATAGACTGCCAAAAAGATCTATGCAGAGGATGAGATGAAATCGGGATCCCAAGATAAATGAAGGGGGGAGTCCCGACCTAGAATCTTAGAATGCGAGCAATCCTGGCTTGAATAAGAGGGGGGTATTGAAGAAGAAAATAAAGGACTTGTCCTCATTAATCACCTATCCAGAAGCACCAAGATATATGTCAAGATACTGTCTAATGTTTCTAGCTTCCTTGATAGTGGCAACTCCCAACAAAGCAATATCATCAACAAATTGAAGGTGGGAAAGAGGTGGCAAACTGTTATCCCACTTCCACCCCTAAATGAGACCATGCCTGACCTGAGACTTGAGTAATCTGCCCAACCCTTCTGCCATAATGATAAACAAATAAGGAGATAGAGGATCTCCTTGCCTCAATCCCCTTGAGGCCTCAAACAGCTTCGTTGTCTCATTATTAACAAGATCAGAGAATGAGGAAGAAGAAATACAACTCATCACCCATCTAATCCATTCCTCCTCAAAGCCAAAAGCAGAAAGAACTTTTTGAAGAAAGGACCATCTAACTCTATCATAGGCTTTTGCCATGTGCAACTTAATGAACATAGTTTTCTCCTTAGAAGTTTCCATTGAGTGAATAGCTTCTGTAGCAATAACAACCCCATCCATGATTTGTCGACCAGCAACAAACCCACCTTGCTCCTCAGAGATAATTTTGCTCAACCATATCTTCAACCTCTCAGCAATAATTTTTGTGATGATCTTATATACAACATTACAGAGAGCAATAGGCCTAAACATATCCAGGGAATTCGCTCCCTCTTTCTTGGGAATAAGCACCACAAAGGTAGCATTTAGGGCCCTTAGCATCTGTTTGTTCTTTTGGGACTCACGGACCACTTCCAAAAGGTCAAATTTTATTAACTCCCAAAATTCTTGATAAAACTCAATCGAGAATCCATCCGAACCCGGGGATTTCCCCTTTTTCATCTTGAATACAACACTTTTCAGCTCCTCTAGGGAAATTGGATCCATCAAGTGCTCATTCATCTCTCTAGAAACAATCGAGGGAATACAGTTTAGAATAATTTTTTCTTCCTCATCATCTGAGAGGGCATCCTCCTTGAAGAGAGAGGAAAAATACCTCTTAGTCTCTTCTGAAATATCCCTGAAAGAAGAAAGCAGGTCACCCTGAGAATTAACAAGAGAGGTAATTAGGTTACCATTACGACAAGCCTTAACAGAGTTATAAAAGAAGGCTGTGTTTCTATCCCCTTCCTGAAGCCAATCTACTCAAGCTTTTTGTTTCCAAAAAATTTCTTCCCTCAGTTCCCATTCAGCAAGGTCTTTTACAGCCTCAGATTCCTCAACAAGAAGCTCCTCTGTGAGTCCCTAAACTCTAATCTTCCTTGAGGCTTCTTCCACCCTCCTAATAGCTTCCAGCTTAGCCAAGGAAAGGTTCACAAAATTTAGTCTATTCCATCTCTTCAATTTATGCTTAACAAATTGAAGCCGCTTCATAAAGGCGTACATAGCGGTGCCATGAGGAGGTTTGCCATTAGTCCACCAACCTCGCATGAAATCATGAAGCTTAGGATCTCGTAGCCACATAAGTTGAAACTTAAATGAGGAATTATTTTTTAGCCCTAACTCTAGAGCAGAGATTTTGATATGCCAATGATCAGATCCTCTACCCTCCAGAATTATAGAACTAGCGCTTCTATTATTGCCAATCCAAAAACTAGAGATCAAAAACCTATCCAGTCTCTCTGAAATGGAATATTCCCCACATATTCTATTATGCCAGGTAAATATCCCATTATCCGACTTGATTTCAACCAAGTTCAAGGCCTGGATATGAGCATTGAAGATAGAAGAAAAAGGCTCAAGACGATCAATCCCACCACGTTTTTCCTCCAGACAAGTGATAGAATTGAAGTCTCTAGCCAAAATCCATGGGTACAGGGCAGCTAGACTTCTCACAAAGCCAATGTGCTCCCATAAATTCAATTTACCATTGTAATCAATAGGATCATACATGTTTGTAAGTAGGATGGTCTCACCAGATTCATTATCATGCCCGATCATCGAAATAGACCACCTGCTGGAAATCCAGGTAAGAGGAGAAATATTAACTGGATCCCTTAAACAAGCAAGGCCACCAGCATATCCACATGCACCAATACACTGACATTGCCCCTTTCTCCACAACTTGGGAGCAATATTGAACAAATTATCAATAGCTAATTTAGTCTCCTGAGTAAAAAACACATCCGAAGAATGAACACGAATCAAATCATGAACAGCTTTTTGTTTGGGGATGTTGTTCAACCCCCTTACATTCCATGAAAGTATAATCATTTTTGGGGGTTATAAAAATGGGAGTCCAATGTTCTCACAAAACCTGACTCTACCAAATTCTCCCCCATTAACTTAATTCTATCCTGGTCTTTCTTTCGACCCACCTTCATATTCTTATCTGAAGCATTTTTTTTATTATTTTATGCTGCAATCCCAACACCGTAGGAGTTTTACAGTCCATGGATGACTGCATCAGTGCATGGGTAGGAGAGGGCATATCTAAATTTGTGCCATTTTCTAAGATAACTTCACTTCCAAGGCTAGGGCCAACCATATCACCTATACTCGAAACCAAAGCCCTCTATTCTTCATTTAAACCCCCTATATCTGGTTCCCTTGGTTCCACATCATGAAGAGACAACTGATTTGGTCTTGTTATATCTATAACAGGTAGCAATGTTTCAAGTATCTCCACGCACTGATCAAGATTCTCTAGAATTTCAAAACGATTGAGCTGAGCATCTAGCTAGTTATCCTTAATGTCTCTTTTTGCTTTTCTTCCTTTGTTTCGAGGTTTTACCGTAGCAAAGCCTTCCTTATCCTGATCCCCCTCCTTTATCGGGGATTTTCCTTTATCCATATTTTGTACAGCTCAAGAGGGCCCAGGATTTGAAGCCACAGGCAGGACAAACTTAGGGCATTTTCTTTGTAAGTGGCCATATTCATGGCAAATTCGGCAATGAAATGGAAGAGCTTCATAGTCAAGTTTTTGAACCCATTTGGTTGAACCGAACTGTATTTCAATAGAATCTGGAATAGGATTGTTTAAATCAATTTCAACACAGATACGGGCAACAGAGATTACCTTTTTATCCAGCGTCTTTCATGATGGCCCAACCAGCTTCCCAAGTAGAAGGGCAATCATATGCAAGATGTCATTTCTCCAAAATTCCAATAGGAGCCACGAAAGCCGAACCCACATCGAAACCCGTGATGGTCGCTCCTCTGATGGGTTGAAACCCACATGCTAGGGTTTAAGAAAGAGTCCCGCTTGGTTACAGAAATAGGGACCTCCTTCAAATGCTTTGTTACGATCTACAAGACAAGAAAAAACCACCATAAAATAGTTGTTTGCACTCAACATCACCTCCACATCACCTTCAGGGTTCCAAGTCTTCCTAACCCAAGCCTCCACAAAGGGAAGAGAAATTCGAATGCCCATAAATTTACCAATAAGTGCATGTTTGGTTAAATACTCCACATCTTCTACCATCGAGTCTGGTTGAACCACTAGAACCGGCCTGGCTTCACATCGTTCCAAACATCCATTGTTCTTTAACAAGCGATTCCTGGCATGAAATGGGAAATCCTGTTCCTTCCAATCATTTTTAAAAGAAATACCAGCCCTAGCATGCACGCTCTGTGACGGACCTGATGCCATCACTACATTCCTCCAGTTGTTCATACCTCCTCCAAAAATTGTTGCCATCTCCAGATTTGCTTAGAAGCTATTATTCCTTAAGCATGGTTTAATTAATTTAGATAATTAAGGTCAGGGCTGAAGGCCTTTTACCTATATAGGTGGGAAAACGATTTTGTGCTTCATCTATTGTGGCTTGAACCCACCTGGATAAAGGATTGGATGTTGTTACTTGATCATTAGGAGGAGGAGATAGAGGACATGGATTATTTGTAGGAAGTTCTTCTTGTGGATGAATTTCTTGATTTATGAGTGAAGGAGAAGAATGAGATGATATTGTGTGCATGAATGGAGCAACTATTTCATTAGTTATTTCTAAGGTGGGGGTTTTAAGAGGATTAGATGGTGAATACTCATGAAAGGTAACATCCCTAGATAAAATGATTTTCTTGGAAATAGGCTCATATAATTTATATGCATTGGCACTATCACTATAGCCAACAAAGATGCATTTTTTGCTCTTATCATCAAACTTATTCCTTTTCTTATGAGTAATATGAGCATAGGCATCACATCTAAATATTATCAAATGGCCCACATAGGGCGTTCTTCCACTCCATGCTTCTTCAGGTGTTCTTTCATGTAAGGCCTTTGTGTATGACCTATTAGTCAAGTATGTAGCAGTAAGAACAACTTCTCCCCAAAATAAGTTAGGTAATATAGCAGCATGTAACATTGATTTTGCCCTATTTGTGATTGTTTGATTCATCCTCTCAGCAACTCCATTTTGTTGCGAGGTATAAGGGGTTGTGAATTTCCTCCTTATCCCATGATACTTACAAAAATTAAAGAATTCATTGGAGACATATTCTCCACCATTATCTGATCTTAAGGTGGAGATTTGATAGCCACTTTCTCTTTCAACAAGTGTGATGAATTCTTTGAACTTATCAAGGGCTTGCCACTTATATTGAATTAGGTAGATCCATACCTTTCTGCTGTAATCATCAATGAAAGTGATGTAGTATTTTGCCCCAGTATAAGATTGAACAGACATTGGCCCACAAATGTCTGAATGAATCAATTGCAAAGGTCTATTAGCTCTCCATGCCTTTCCTATTTCAAATGGTTGCCTATGGTGTTTGACTATTACACATGTCTCATAATAACATTTTTACTCCTTAAGATGTGGGAGTCCTTTAACTAATCCTTTTGTAGACATCATTTGAAGATTATTAAAATTTAAATGTCCCAATATTTCATGCCACATGTACTCCAAAGAGAAAGTAGTTGTATGCAAAGATGTTTGTGTTACAGATTTTGTAAGGAGGTAGTAAACACCATCCTTTTTCACTCCCATGGCCTTGACATTGCCATTGGGTTCCTTAATGTAGCATTTTTATTTTTCAAAATAGACATTATAGTCCTTATCTGTAAGTTGTCCAATATAAATAAGACTCCTTTTTAGACCAGGGACATACAAAAAATCTGTTGTAGGAACATTATTACCATCATGCAAAGTAAGTGGTTCCTCCCCAAAACCTTCAATGGATAGAGAACTTTCATCAACAAAAGTAATGAATTGATTTGATGTGGGTTGAACCTTTGTCAACCAATCTTGCCTTCCTGTCATGTGCTTTGTTGCTCCAGAATCAATATACCAACATTCTTTATCTTCAACATTAACTTGGTTGGCTGCATACAATGTGTTCATATTATTATTTTATGGTTCTCCCTGTTCTCTTTGCCTTTGATAGCAATTAGCAATATTATGATTCCATTTTCCACAATATTCACACCCTTGTTGATTGTTGTTTTGACCCCCTTGAGGTCTTGTTTGCCATCTTTGCTACTGCTGGTACTGCTGCTGTTGTGGCTACTGCTGGTACTGTTGATGACATGATTGTTGATGGTACTATTAATTTGGCTACTGCTAGTACTGTGTGTATCTCTGGTGTTGTCTACCCCTTTGATTTTGATTATGTTGATTTTGACCCTTGTTTTGTTTAGGCTGTAAATTTGCCTTGGTGGCAAAAGCTGCTGATGTGGCTTCAATTTCTTCATCTTTGATTAGGGCTTGCTCATGCTTCTTAAGTAGGATCTCAATATCCTTAAGTGTTGAATTCATTGTTTTACCACTTAAGTCTAACATGGTAGCATAGGAGTGAAACTTTGAAGGAAGACCATGCAAAATTATTGGAATTAATTCATTATCATCTAGGGTTTTACCAGCAGCTAAGAAATCATTTTTAATTGACTTCACTTTCATAAGATAATCGGTAAGTGAGCCTTTCATACATAGATTGTGCAATTTTTGTTTGAGATACAAAACATTATCTTGACTTGGCCTATCAAACAATATATTGAGAGCATCCCATGCTTTTTTAGGTGTTCTTGCATCCCTTACAGTTTCTTTGCATTGAATTCCTGTAGCTAGCTTGATTAAACTTAAAGCTATGTTGGAATTCTTCTCAAATTGTGCTTTTTCTTTAGGGTCTGAAGGTGAAGTGAGGGCATATTCATTAGCCTGCCTATCTCTCACAAAGTCCCACATGTCATTCATCATCAATATTGAATCCATCTCATACTTCCAATTTGCAAAAGTTTGTGCTCCTTCAAGTTTCTTTGCAAGTCCACTTAATAGATTTGTAGTAGCCATGATTTAGACTTGTAAGTCCACTTATTTACAGAGAATGACTTTAGAATACAATTATCTGGCTAATAAATGTGAGGTAAAGCTACAGTTTGCATAAGCTATAAATTTACAACAATAAATCATGCGTGACTTCTTCTTCAGCGTCAGTAGATCAAAAATCTTCACATTGTCCACCACGTAGATCAGCATGCTCATTCCATCATTCTACAAAGCTTTCCCTGATTTTTCCATAGCCTAACTATTTTGGTTACAAGTTTTGAAAAATCATGATCCAAATAACAAATCTACTCACATTTTACAAATACAAGGTTTTGAAACTGTAGGACCATTTTACTGTTATGAATTACCAGTGTATTTGTATTTGTAAGTAAAATCAAACAACACGGCACATAAACCTCTGCCATATTTGGGCATGAGCGTGCTAAGCATACGTAAGACATAGAAATAAACAAAAATGGCCATTAATGAAATACCTACATTTCTGATCCGTAATACACGATATCGAATCCGGGTAAGTGAGATCAGAAGGCTAACAACATGTCGACAAACATGTACAGTGCAGGGAGCAATGGCACGTTGGGCCAAAGCGTACATTCGATGGATTATCTGACTATTCTGCTATGGAGTTTTTGGTCGAATGTTCGAGAGCCAGTGTCGCCTTCTCAATGAATAAGGTGATCTTCATGCCATCGTAGCAGTTACCCCTATTGTCTATATAATAGTAGTGTTTCGACACGTTCAACTCCATGAAATCCTTATCGCTGCTCCAGTTCCTGATAGGGTTGTCACTGGTATAGTTTTCATAGCCCGACTGGTTCACCTACAACACATTATGTTGGTCTTTTTGGTACCTAAACAAGACCCAGTCTCCAACGATGAAGGTATGGCTCTTAACCCAGTCGGTGTAGTTAATCTCGAAATTCCAACCACAAAACTTCCATGTCTTCAAAAAATTTTGTTCGTTGAGACTTACAGCAGCTTACAAAAAAAATAGAATGATGTCTAACAAATACCGTGACATTACAAAAAAAACTTCTCACGAGGAACAGGGGTGGGGAGATAAAAAATCAAAAACTAGAAAGGAGGAAGGGAGTTTCTGGTTTTTGATCCACTCAATGAGTGGAGAGCATACTCCTTGACTCCATACTAAAAAACCTCACAAATCCCACAGGTGGATCTCACTGCTCTGATACCAGATGTTGGGACTGAACAAAAGGCCTTAATTATTTACAAGTTATCTTACAATATATAAGCATCAAGCTTAGGAGGGAGATATGACAAGTGTCATAAGCTCCACTCCAAGTGTCTTTCAGAAGACACCACTCCAACTCAAACTGAAGACAGGGACAAGTGATAGAATACAAATGTCAACCTGTCAATTATAGGCATAGTGCACATTATAACAATAATAATATTCTAACACTTACCTCGCATGGCAAAGATGTAATTTTGCTCTAAGTGCCTTCTTGGGCTATAAAAGGATCTCCAAACTCCCAATTTAAGGTAGGAGAATTTGGAGATTAAAACCATGAAGTGCTTCCCAAATTGAAACCTAAAATTTGCAAACCAAAAACTACCTTGCATTTGGCCTTGAAACCCTCTTCATTTTGGAGGTGATTTCAGGGGCAAAAGGCTCAAACCTTCCAACATAAATTGGCCAAAATGAAGGAATATTTGGCCCCATATATCGACAACACCCTTACCAAGTTTTGTACCAATTCCCATAACCATAGGTGAAAAAACTAAGGTATTTTTATAACTGTCCCACCTAGGGACGGTCAGCAGTCTGTCCATGGCACACCTAGGGATGGTCAGCAGTCTGTCCATGGCACACCTAGGTATGACCACAAAATAGGTTGGAATTTTAGATAAATTCCTCCACAGACCCCTTAGGAATGGTTAGGAGGACCTCTGGTCCAAATTTGAAGCAATTTGGAGGAGTATTGATGCAGGATTTGGAGTATCCAATGTTGCAGGTTTAGTTGGCCCAACCCGGGATGGCCAGTAGTTATGCATAGTTTCACCTTAGATCTTGCTTCCAAACATATTTATTTACATTTATATTATAGTAAAATATGTTTATGCTTAATGTAGATTAGTTTTTATGTATGTATATCACCTATTATTGTCATAGAATATGCTCTTTTGTATGGTTTTTATGGGTTTCTTCTATAACATAGGTGCTATTAATCCCCTTTCAATCCCTTGTATTCAGGAAAAATAATTCTAGGTAGGAGGAGGAACTAAAGAGGCATAAGCTTATCAACCCAACAATAGCTCTCGACTGTGGGATGCGATATTTAAAACATACCATAGTTTACATCGCTTTAAGGCCCTTTTCAAGGGACTAGATCCCTTGAACATTGTAATGTTGGATGTATCAATTTGTAAAATACCTCAAGGGGATATTTGTAATCTCACATTTAAAGCTATGTATTGATTAAATAAGAAGGATAAATCCACCATTTGGTTACATATTTGCTTCACTTTACTAGATTACAAGTTTATGCTATATTTCCCTTTGAATGTCTTTTAAATGCTTTACATTGCAATTAAGTGTCCTTAATATGGTGTAGTAAATTTCACATATTCATTGGTGATCACAGTATCTAAGATTTTTAAGTCTCTCCCTTGGATGATGTTAATTTGGACCTCAAATTTTGGTTTTGCAGGTTGCAGGTAGTGATCGTTCTGAGCAAAAACGACCTCTTTGTTGCTCCATGGCACTGGGTGAGACAGCTAGCTGCATGGCACAAGGTGGGATGACCCTTAATATGTGACTGTCCCTACCTAGGATGGCCACAAAACCAGAGGGTTTTTGCAACAAATTTTAGGTTCATTTTTACACCCTTTTGCACTGTCAATTTGCAAATTTACTGTTTAAAATGATCAAATTTCATGTTTTCTTGCTTTTTGGATGCATAGAAAAGGTTAGACTATCTCTTCCTAAAATATTGCATTAATTAGTTAAGAAAAATAGAAGAAAAATACAATATACTTTCTGCTTTTTGTCTGGTTTGACTACTTTCCACTTGCCCAAAAAGGGTTAAGTTCATATAGGTGTTTGATTTCAATGCTTTCCTTTTATGCTACTGACAAGTCTGAAAGAAAAACATACCTTCATGCATTTAGTAAATAATAATTGAGTGCTCTTTTGTTTTCTTTCAAATATTTAAAAGGAAGACACACACCACGATCCACTTAAACATTGGTGAGTTGGACTTCATTCCCAACCACTGATAGAGTTCAATGACGGTGGGTTTCATCTCCATCCATTGACTCAAATCCTACGAATCTTGTTCTATTGGCCAATACCGACTCTAAGATATGTCCTAACCATGCAAAATAGCACGCATTCCTCTTCAAAGGGGTGTATTGTTGTGCATAGGGTGTTGGGTGAGGATCGGCAGGACCTATGCTCCTTGATCGGGTATGGATTTCATCTCCATACTTTGGTTGGTTCACGTGACCAGAATTTCAGTACCGGTTGTCGAGATGTGAGTATATAGTTGAAAACCACTTAAAATTTGAGAATATCATCCAACAAAATATCAAACACGTGAAAAATATTCTATTTACAAAGCAACACATTTTGAAACACATTAAATATCTTAGGAACTCACATTTAAATCTTTAAAAGAGATAATCATATATATTATTGTGTGTTTCTATTGATTTTGTATTTGAATATATAAAACTTCAAAAGAAATAATAATTTTGCCTACTTTAGGTATTTCTTTATTTTTTGGGTAGTCAACCCAAGATCCTCGATCTGGGGGTCAAAACCCTAATAATAATTATAAAAAAAATTGTGAGGGTTGCCTGTAGGGTTTTCCTATTCAATGCATCATGAAAACTATGCATATTCGAGCTCAATCACGAGCCTATTAAGTGGAAAACTATAGGAGAGGTTGTGATCATAATAGTTATAAGTATGAGGATCTCCCCCCACATAGGGAACAAGAATATATACCTAAGGTAGGGTTAAATGATCATCTTAAGCTTCCACCAAACCCTTCCCTAAGGTACCAAAACCTAGATGAGTATGATATTCGTCATAGTGGGCAAGTCAATTTTGCCCAACCATCCCCCACTTACAAAAGAAGACCTGAGGAAGATCCTAATTATCCTTGATCACATTATTCCATGCAACCACAAGGTACCTCTTCCAAGAGAACACCAATGGATTATTCATGTGATCAAGTGGACTCTTCGGTTAGCCAACACCGATTCCAAGCCCAAACTAGAGATAATCTGCCTACCAAGAGGTCTAGTAGGGAAGTCTACACTCCCTCTACATTACCTAAACCTCCCATACAACAAGTGGTAGCAAGTCATAAGAGGCCTATATGAATTTCACATACATCATCAACCAACATTACCATGGGAGAGTTAATACAAGTATTCCCAAAGTATCAAGAAATTTTCATGGAGGTTTTAAATTCTATTGAACTACAACTCATGATTCTAATGCTTTCACCAACTTTGTGGGATACATACAAATACAGAATGATCTTGTTATATCCTTTTGGAATCAGGATATCAAACCTAGGTCGACCAATTTACCAAAATTTCCTTTGCACATCATCACATGCATCAATAGGATCTCTTATAAGCGAGTGTTTGTTGATATAGGTTCCACAATAAACATCATTACCACAACCACACTAAAGCATCTCAAAATCCCATATTTGCACATTGCAAGATCCAATTTCACCTTGAAAGATTTTAATGATGCTTTATCCTCCACTGTGGGTACGATAATCCTACCTGTTCAACTTGGATAGAAAACTATGCCTACATTATTCTATATATTAGAAGGTGAAATAATATACAACATATTTTAGTACTACCTTGGATAAGAGACATGGAGTGAATCCCTTCTCTTGTACATCAATGCCTTAAATACATTCATGAAGGTCAGGTCCATGTGGTTGATACCGACCCAAATCCATTCAAGTATTACAATAAGGATTATCATCCAAAAGAGTCTACTCACCCATCCACACATTTGGATACTAAACTCAATGACCTTATCCAAATTCTAGATTCAACCTCACAGTTAGTTGTGAAGTTACCTTCACCACCATCGCCAGTACCATCGTCTATTTCTTCAAATGAGGGAGAGTCAAAAAAGCTACTCGTAAAAGCTCTCTTAGACATTTTTAACACATTAGAAGAAGACCTTCCTACTCCTACCAACAAGGAGGAACCAATGGTGGATATAGAATAATTAGATCATATCATACCATATTCATCCACCAAACTTGAGGACACAAGTCACTTGACCAATCCTAAACTTGATGAATGCATAGAACTCGATGTTAAATTCATGCATATCATTGAGTTGATCAAGGATCTAGGTTGTCCTCCTATTGAGTTGCCACTCATTGATAGCATCTCTAATGCACCCCCTGAGTATGGGGACCAAGTAGATCACATTGAACAAGTTGAAGAAGTAGCTATGATTGGTCCAAGTGCCAATGCATCTTCCCATGAGTTTGTGGGAATGATCAATGTGATGACAGAAAACCAAAGTCCTCTTAATTTATCTAGACCACTTGCGACTCCATCCAACTTTCCATCCATAACACAAGAGATATCATTGATGGATTTAGTCACACCTACTTCATATCATTCAACATCTCAACAAAATCAAGAATAGGTGTACCTACTACACCAAACTGGAGATAATTCAGTTGCAATAATTGAACACTATGAGGTGGAACAAGAGCATGAGTTAAATCAATAACAAGAGCATGTGGATATAATCACTACCCACACTCATCATGAAACATCTTCATTTAATCAGATGATTTTGGATAGGCTAGCCAATGTTGAGTTACAAGTGAGTCAACAACACAATGTCTCACAACAGATCTTGAATCGACTCACAAACATTGAGTTACAATTGAGTCATTCAAAATCTCAACCCCTTGATTGTCAGGATCAACCTCCTCCTATGCAATCCAATATTAAGTCTCAACAGAAGCAAGTACAATGACAACAACACCATCAACCTCGCATATATACACCATTGCTTGTCTCTTTGGTATTAATCTTTAATCGATTATGCAAGGCCAAGGCTATCACATTTCTAGATATCTACCCTTTTGATCCCAATAGGCACAAACCAATGTGGTATTAAGAGATTAAACACTATATACGATCATCAAGGTCAACCCTTAAATGCTCCAAAGATATCCATAAGCCCTTTGGTCATAACCAAATGTCCCTAGGTAGTCGTAGACACTTTATAAGTGTCGTTGCCCACCTAGGTCACCCAAAAATGCTCCTAGCGGTCTTTGACCATCTAGGTTACATATATAAAAATATCCTAGACTATATACAATCATCTAGGTCAACCGTAAATGCTACAAATGCATCCATAAACCATTTTCTCACAACCAAATGCCCCTCGGCAATTGTGGACACTTTTTAAGTGTCATTGCCCGCCTAGGTCACTCAAAATGTTCCTAGCGGTCTTTGACCATCTAGGTCATATAAAAAATCTCCTAGACTATCTACGATAATCTAGGTCAACCCTAAATTCTCCAAAGGTATCCATAATCCCTTTGGTTACAACCCCTTTGGTCACAACCAAATGCCCCTAGGCAGTCGTAGACACTTTCTAAGTGTCATTGCCTGCCTAGGTCACCTTCAAGGGTCCTAGTGGTCTTTGACCATCTAGGTCACCAAAAAATTTCCCTAGACTATCTACGATCATCTAGTTCAACCTTAAATGCTCCAAAGGCATCCATAAGGCCTTTGGTCACAACCAAATACCCCTAGGCTATCGTAGGCACTTTCTAAGTGTCGTCACCCACCTAGGTCACCCAAAACACTCCTAGTGGTCTTTGATCGTATAGGTCACATAAAAAAGCTCCTAGACTATCTATGATTGTCTAGGTCAACCCTAAAAGCTCCAAAGGCATATGTAAGCCCTTTGGTCACAATCAAATACCCCTAGGCAATCGTAGACACTTTCTAAGTGTCGTAGACCATCTAGGTCATCCTAAAATGCTCCTAGCGGTCAATCACCCTCTAGGTAAGATAAAAATACCCCTAGATAATCTACGATTGTATAGGTCAACCTTAAAAGATCCAAAGGCATCTATAAGCCCTTTTGTCCAATAAAAAACCCCTAGGCAATCATAGAAACTTTCTAAATGTTTTTGCCCACCTAGGTCAACTAAAAAGCTCCTAACGGTTTTTCACCTTCTAGGTCAAATAAAAAAGCCCCTAGACTATCTATGATCATCTAGGTCAACCTTAAATGCTCCAAAGGCATCCATAAGCCCTTTGGTCATAGTAAAATACACCTTTAATCAATTAATGTCTCATATCTCCTTCTTCATACCCCTCACTTCAAACCCCTTTCTTCATACCCCTAAATAATTGAATACTTACAAAAACCACTTCTTTAATCAATTAATATATCATACCCCTTACCTCATACCACTAACTTCATTCACTTCATATCCCTTTCTTCATACCCCTAAATTCATACCTTTTTCTTCATACTCATAAATTTATACCCCTAACTTCAAACACTTTTATTCATACCCTTTTCTTCATACCCCTCACTTCATAACCCTAAGTAATTGAATAATTTCAAAAACCACTTCTTTAATCATTTAATGTCTCATACTTCACAACTATTAATTCATACCCCTTACTTCATACACCTAACTTCATACCTCTTAATTCATACCCCTTACTTCATACACCTAAATTCATACCTCTTAATTCATACACCTCAATTCATACCCCTCACTTCACACCCTATATCCTGAATCCTAAACCCTAAATTCTAAACCCTAAACCCTAAATCCTAAAACCTAAATCCCTAAATCCTAAACCTAAATTCTAAACCCTAAACACTAAACCCTAAATCATAAACCCTAAAACCTAACCCTATAAACCCTAAACCCTAAACTCTAAAGCCTAAACCCTAAGACCTTAATTGGTTAAATTTAGGGGTATGAAGTTAGGGATATAAGACATTAATTGATTAAAGAACTAGTTTTTGTAAGTATTCAATTAGTGAATGGTATGAACTAATGGGTATGAAGTGAGGGTTATGAATAAAGGGGTTTGAAGTTATGGGAATTAAGTTAGGGGTATGAAGAAAGGGTATGAAGTGAGGGGCATGAAGAAACATTGATTTTTTTTAGATTTTCTAAATTTTTTGAAAAATTTTGATTTTCTAACGTTATCATTTTTTTGTTTTTTTCTAAGGTTTAAAAATTAAAATTTTAAATTTCCATGAAAAAAAAAGTTAAAATTAAAATTTTAAAGTTCCTATTTTTTTAAATTAAAGTTTACAAGTAAAAAATAATAATATTAAAAAAAATACTTCCTTAATCAATTAAGGTCTCATACCCCTAACTTCATACCCCTAACTTCATACCTCTCAATTCATACCCCTCACTTCATACCCCTCTCTTCATACCCCTAAATTTAATCAATTAAGGTCTCATACCCCTAACTTCATACCCTTCACTTCACACCCCTTTATTCATGCCCCTCACTTCATATCCCTTTCTTCATTCCCTTTTTTTCATACCCCTTTATTCATACCATTTTCTTAATACTCCCTAAACTCATACCCCTAACTTCATACCCCTAACTTCATACCCATCACTTCATACCCCTTTCTTCATACCCCTTTATTCATACCCCTAACTTTAATCAATTAATCATACCCCTAACTTCATACCCCTTATTTCACACCCCTCTTCATACCCCTCACTTCATACTCCTTTCTTCATACCCCTTTATTCATAGCCCTAGCTTCATACATATTTTTTCATACTTTTTTCTTAATATTGCTTAACTTCATACCCATAAATACATACCCCTAACTTTATACACCTAAATTCATACCACTTATTTCACACCCTAAACCCTAAATCCTCAACCCCAAACCCTAAACCCTAAACCCTAAAATCCTAAACCCTAAATACTAAACCCTAAACCCTAAATCCTAAAGGGGTATGAAGTTACCTTAAACCCTAAACCCTAAAGGGGTATGAAGTTAGGGGTATGAAGTTACCCTAAATCATAAACCCTAAAGGGGTATGAAGTTAGGGGTATGAAGTTACCCTAAACCCTAAATCTTAAACCCTAAAGGGGTATGAAGTTACCCTAAACCCTAAATCTTAAAAGGGTATGAAGTTACCCTAAACCCTAAATCCTCAACATTAAATGGGTTTGAAGTTAGGGACATTAAGCTACCATAAATTCTAAACCTTAAACTCTAAAGTGGTAAGAATTTAGGGGTATGAAGTTACCCTAAATCCTAAACACTAAAGTGAAATGAAGTCAGGGGTATAAAGTTACCCTAAAACCTAAACCCTAAACACTAAATGGGTATGAAATTAGGGTATGAAGTTACCCTAAAACCTAAACCGTAAAGGGACATAAATTTAGGGGTATGAAGTTACCCTAAACCCTAAACTCTAAAGGGGTATGAAGTTAGGGGTATGAAGTTACCATAAACCCTAAACCTTAAACCCTAAAGGGGTATGAAGTTAGGGGTATGAATTTAACCTAAACCCTAAACCCTAAACCCTAAATGGGTATGAAGTTACCCTAAACCCTAAACCCTAAATCTTAAACTTTAAACCCTAAACCCTAAACCCTAAAGGGGTATGAAGTTACCCTAAACTCTAAACCTTAAAGGGATATGAATTTAGAGGTATGAAGTTACCCTAAACCCTAAAGGGGTATGCAATTAGGGGTATGAAGTTACCCTAAATCCTAAACCCTAAATCCTAAACCCAAAAGGGGTATGAAGTTAAGGATATAAAGTTACCCTAAACTCTAAACCTTAAACCCTAAACCATAAACCCTAAATAGGTTTGAAGTTAAGGGTATGAAGTTACCTTAAACTCTAAACCCTAAAACTAAAAGGGGTATGAAGTTACCCTAAACCCTAAACCCTAAAGGATTATGAAGTTAGGGCTATGAAGTTACCCTAAATCCTTAACTCTAAACACTAAACCCTAAATTCTAACTCTAAATGGGTATGAGGTTAGAGGTTTGAAGTTACCCTAAACCCTAAAGAGATATGAAGTTAAGGGTATGAAGTTACCCTAAACCTTAAACCCTAAAGGGGTATGAAGTTAGGGGCATGAAGTTACCCTAAACTCTAAACCTAAAACCCTAAATCCTAAACCCTTAAGGGGTATGAAGTTAGGGGTATGAAGTTACCCTAAACCCTAAAGGGGTATGAACTTAGGGGTATGAAGTTACCCTAAACCCTAAAGGGGCATGAAGTTAGGGGTATGAAGTTACCCTAAACCCTAAACCCTAAATACTAAATGGGAATGAAGTTATATGCCTCACTTCATACCCCTAACTTTAATTAATTATATCCCTCACTTCATACCCCTAGCTTCACACCCTTTTATTTATACCCCTCAATTCATATCCCTTTCTTCATACCCTTAATTCTAATCAATTAAGGTCTAATACTCCTAACTTCATACCCCTCACTTCACACCCCTTTCTACATACCCCTCACTTCATACCCCTATCTTCATACCCTTATATTCATACCCCTAACTTCATACCCCTAACTTCATACCCCTTTCTTCATACCTCTTTCTTAATACTCCCTAACTTCATACCCCTAATTTCATACACATTTCTTCATACCCCTAACTTCATACCCCTTTATTTATATCCCTCACTAAATATCCATTACTAAATACCCCTCAGTAGTTGAATACTTACAAAAACAACTTCTTTAATCAATTAATGTCTCATACCCCTTTCTTTATACCCCTCACTTTATACCCCTTTCTTCATACCCCTAACTAATTGAATACTTACAAAAACCACTTTTTTAATCAATTAATGTCTCATACCCCTCACTTCATACCCCTAACTTCACTCACTTCATACCCATTTCTTCATACCCTCTAACTTCATACCCTTAACTTCATACCCCTTTCTTCATACCCCTAAGTTCATACCTCTAACTTCATACCCCTTTATTCATACCCCTTTCTTCATACCCATCATTAAATACCCCTCACTTCATACCATTAAGTAATTGAATACTTACAAAAACTACTTCTTTAATCAATTAAAATTTTGTATCTCTTTCTTCATACCCATCACTTCATACCCCTTTCTTCTTACCCCTCACTTCATACCTATTTCTTCATATATGTTTCTTCATACCCCTAACTTTATACTAGTTTATTCATACCTCTTTCTTCATATCACTCACTAAATACCCATTACTAAATACCCCTCAATTCATATCCCTAAGTAATAAAAAACTTACATAAAACACTTATTTAATGAATTAATGTCTCATATACCTTTCTTCATACCCCTCACTTCATACCCCTTTCTTCATACCCCTCACTTCATAACCCTTTATTCATACCCCTAACTAATTGAATACTTACAAAAAAGACTTCTTTAATCATTTAAGACCTCACACCCCTCACTTCATACCCTTTTCTTCATACCCCTCACTTCATACCCCTAAGTAATTGAATACTTACAAAAACCACTTCTTTAATCAATTAATGTCTCATATCCTTTTCTTCATACCCCTTACTTCATACCCCTTTCTTCATACCCCTAACTAATTGAATACTTATAAAAAGTACTTATTTAATCAATTATTGTCGCATACCCCTCACTTCACATCCCTAACTTCATTCACTTCATACCCCTCACTAAATACCCCTTACTTCATACCCCTAAGTAATTGAATACTTATAAAAACCACTTATTTAATCAATTAATGTCTCATCACCCTTTTCTTCATACCCCTCACTTCATACCCCACACTAATTGAATACTTATGAAAACTACTTCTTTAATCAATTAAGGTATCATACCCCTCACTTCATGCCCCTAACGTCATTCAATTCAGATCCCTTTCTTCATACCCCTAACTTCATACCCCTAAATTTATACCCCTAACTTCATACCCCTAACTAATTAAATACTTACAAAAAAAAAATTAATCAATTAATGTCTCATACCCATAAATTCATACCCCTAACTAATTGAATACTTACAAAAACCAATTATTTAACTAAAACCTAAACCCTAAACCCTAAAGTTAGGGTTATGAGACATTAATTTATTAAAGAAGTGGTTTTTGTAAGTATTTAATTAGTTAGGGTATGAAGTGAGGGTATGAAGTTAGGGGTATGAGATTAGGGGTATGAAATATTAATTGATTAAACAATTAGTTTTTGTAAGTATTCAACTAGAGAGGGGTATGAAGTGAGGGGTATGAAGTGAGGGATATGAAATTAGGGGTATGAATAAAGGGGTATGAATAAAGAGGTATGAAGTTAGGGGTGTGAACTGAGGGGTATGAAGAAACATTGATTTTTTTCTTTTGAAAAAAAACATTGACTTTTTTGGATTTTCTAAAGTTTTTTTAAAATAATTTGATTTTCTAAGGTTTTGACATTTTTTTTCTAAAGTTAAAAAATTAAAATTTTAAAGTTCCTAAGAAAAAAAACTAAAGTTAAAATTAAAATTTTAATTTCCTATTTTTTAAAATTAAAGTTTACAAGGGGTAAAAAATTTAAAATTAAATTTTCCTATTTCATACCCCTAACTTCATACCCCTCACTTCATACCCCTAACTTCATATCCCTAATTTTAATAAATTAAGGTCTCATACCTCTAACTTCATACCCCTCACTTCACACCCCTTTATTTATAACCCTCACAATATACCCCTTTCTTCATACCCCAACTTCATACCCCTAACATCATATCACTTTCTTCATACCCCCTAACTTCATACACCTTTCTTCAGACCCCTAACATCATATCGCTTTCTTCATACCCCCTAACTTCATACACCTTTATTCAGACCCCTAACTTCATACCCCTTTCTTCATACCTCTCACTAAATACCCTTTACTTCATACCCCTAAGTAATTGAATACTTACAAAAACTACTTATTTAATAAATTAATGTCTCATATCTCTTTCTTCATATCCCTCACTTTATATCCTTTTTCATACCCCTCACTTTATATCCCTTTCTTCATAACCCTCACTTCATACCCCTCACCTCATAGCCCCTTCTTAATACCTCTAAATAATTGAATACTTACAAAAACCACTTCTTTTATCAATTGAGGTCTCATACCCCTCACTTAATACCCTTAACTTCGTTCACTTCATACCCCTTTCTTCATACTCCTAACTTCATACCCCTCACTTCAAACCCCTTTCTTCATATTCTTTCTTCATCACCCTGACTTCATACCCCTTTCTTCATACCCCTTTCTTAATACTTCTTAACTTCATACCCCTTTCTTAATACTTCTTAACTTCATACCCCTTTCTTCATACCCCTAACTTCATACCCCTCACTTCATATCCCTAAGTAATTAAATACTTAAAAAAACTACTTATTTAATCAATTAATGTCTCATATCTCTTTATTCATACCCCTCACTTCATACCCCTAATTAATTGAATACTTACAAAAAGCACTTCTTTAATTAATTAATGTCTCATAAATCTCACTTCATACCCCTTTCTTCATACCCCCTAAATTCATACCCCTAACTTCATACCCCTTTCTTCATACCCTTTATGAAGTGAGGGAAATTAAGTGAGGGGTATGAAGAGAGGGGTATGAGGTTAAGGGTATAAATTTAGAGATATGAAGGGGTATGATGTTAGGGGTGTAAAGTGAGGGGTATAAAGAAACATTGATTTAAAAAAAAAAATCAATGTTTCTTCATACCCATCACTTCACACCCCTAACTTCATACCCCTTTCTTAATACCCCTAAATTCATACCCCTAACTTCATACCCCTTTCTTCATACCCCTAACTTCATACCCCTCAATTCATACCCCTAATTCATACCCCTCACTTCATACCCCTTTCTTCATACCCCTAAATTTAATTAATTAAGGTCTCATACCCCTCACTTCACACCCCTTTCTTCATACCCCTAACTTCATACCCCTTTCTTCATACCCCTAAATTCATACCCCTTTCTTAATACTCCATAACTTCATACCCCCAACTTCATACCCCTTTTTTCATACCCCTAAATTCATACCCATAACTTCATACCCTTTTTTTCATACCCCTTTCTTCATACCCCTCACTAAATACCCCTCACTTCACACCCCTAAGTAATTGAATGCTTACAAAAATCACTTCTTTAATCAATCAATGTCTCATATCCAGTTCTTCATACTGCTCACTTCATACCTCTTTCTTCATACCCCTAACTAATTGAATACTTAAAAAAACCACTTCTTTAATAAATTAATGTCTCATACTTTTTAGTTCATACCCCTAACATCATTCACTTCATACCCCTTTTTTCATACCCCATAACTTCATACCCTTAAATTCATACATCCAACTTCATACCCCTTCCTTCGTACCCCTCACTAAATACCCCTCACTTCATACCATTCAGTAATTGAATACTTACAAAAATCATTTCTTTAATCAAATAATGTCTCATATCCTTTTTTTCGTACCTGTCACTTCATACTCCTTTCTTCATACCCCTAAATTCATACCCCTTTATTCATACCCTTTTATTCATACCCCTTTCTTCATACCCCTCACTAAATGCCCCTCAATTCATACCCCTAAGTAATTGAAAACTTACAAAAATCACTTCTTCAATTTTAAAGTTCCTAAGAAACAAAAGAAACAAAATTCAAGTTAAAATTAAAATTTTAAAGCTCCTAATTTTATTTTTTTATTAAATTTTATAATTAAAAAAATGAAAAAAACACTTCTTTAATCAATTAAGGTACCATACCTCTAACTTCATACCCTCAATTCATACCCCTAACTTTATACCCCTTAATTCATACCCATTTCTTCATACCCTTAACTTTAATAAATTAATGTCTCATACCCCTAACTTCATACCCCTCTCTTCATACCCCTCACTTCATACCCCTTTCTTCATACCCCTTTCTTAATACTCCCTAACTTCATACCCCTAACTTCATAATCATTTTTCATAACCCTAAATTCATACCCCTAACTTCATAATCATTTTTCATAACCCTAAATTCATACCCCTCAATTCATACCCCTCATTTCATACCCCTCACTTCACACCCTAAACCCTAAACCCTAAATATTAAACCCTAAAATTTAAGCCCTAAACTCTAAACCTTAAATCTTAAAACCTTAAACCCTAAGACATTAACTGATTAAATTTAGGAGTATGAAGTTAGGGGTATGAGACATTAATTTAGGGGTATGAATTTAGGGGTATGAGGAAAGGGAGTATTAAAAAAGGGGTATGTAGAAAGGGGTATGAATTTATGGGTATGAAATTAGGGATATGAAGAAAGGAGTATGAAGAAAGGGGTATGAAGTGAGGGGTATGAAGAAAAGGGTGTGAAGTGAGGGGTATGAAGTTAGGGATATGAGACCTTAATTGATTAAATTTAGGGGTATGAAGAGAGGGGTATAAATAAACGAGTATGAAGTGAAGGGTATGAAGAAAGGGATATAAATTTAGGGGTATGATGTTAGGGGTATGAAGTGAGGGGTATGAAGTGAGAGGTATGAAAAAATGGGTATGAAGTTAGGGGTATGAAGTTAGGGGTGTGAAGTGAAGGGTATGAAGAAACATTGATTTTTTTCTTGATAAAAAACATTGTTTTTTTTTTCGATTTTCTAAAGTTTTTTTTTTTTAAATTGATTTTCTAATGTTTTGTTTTTTATAAGGTTAAAAATTAAAATTAAAATATTTTTTTTATTTCTATGAAAAATAAAAAAACCACTTATTTAATCAATTAAGGTCTCATAACCCTAACTTAATACCCCTCATTTCATAACCTAACTTCATACCATTTTCTTCATACCCCTCACTTCATACCCCTTCCTTCATACCCCTCACTTCATACCCCTAAATTTAATCAATTAAGATCTCAAATCTCTAACTTCATACCCATCATTTCACACCCCTTTCTTCATACCCCTCACTTCATACCCATTTCTTCATACCCCTTTCTTCATACCCCTTTATTAATACTCTCTAACTTCATACCCCTAACTTCATACCCATTTCTTCATACCTCTAAATTCATACCCCTAACTTCATACCCATTTTCTAATACCCCTTTATTCATACCCCTTTTTTTATACCTCTCACTAAATACCCCTCACTTCATACCCTTAAGCAATTGAATACTTACAAAAACCACTTATTTAATCAATTAATGTCTCATATCCCTTTCTCCATACCCCTCACTTCATACCCCTTTCTTTATATCCCTAACTTCATACCCCTTTATTCATACCCCCTAACTTCATACCTCTAACTCATACCCCTTTCTTCATACCCCTAAATTCATACCCCTAACTTCATACCCTTTTCTTTATACATATTTCTTGATATCCCTAACTAAATACCCCTCACTTCATACTCCTTTCTTCATACCACATTATTCATAGTCCTTTCTTCATACCACTCACTAAATACCCATCACTTCATACCCCTAAGTAATTGAATACTTAAAAAAACCACTTATTTAATAAATTAATGTATCATATCCTTTTCTTAATACCCCTCACTTTATACCCCTTTCTTCACACCCTAACTAATTGAATACTTACAAAAACCTCTTCTTTAATAAATTAAAGTGTCATATCCATCCCTTCATACTCCTAACTTCATTCACTTCATACCCCTAATTTCATTCACTTCATACCCCTTTCTTGATACCCCTAACTTCATACCCCTCACTTTATACCCCTAACTTCATACCCCTAACTAATTAAATACTTACAAAAAATACTTTTTTAATCAATTAATGTCTCATATCCCTAACTTCATAACTCTAACTAATTGAATATTTACAAAAACCACTTATTTAACTAAACCCTAAACCCTGAAGTTAGGGGTATGAAACACAAATTGATTAAAAAAATGTTTTTTATAAGTATTAAACTAGTTAGAGTTATGAAGTGAGGGCTATGAAGTTAGAAATATGAAAAATTAATTGTTTAAAGAATTAGTTTTTGTAAGTATTCAATTAGTGAGGGGTATGAAGTGAGAGGTATGAAGTTAGGGATATGAAGTTAGGGGTATGAAGAAAGGGGTATGAAGTTAGGGGTGTGAAGTGAGGGGTATGAAGAAACATTGTTTTTTTTTTTGAAAAAAAAAATGATTTTTTTTAGATTTTTTAATGTTTTTCAAAAAAAAATTAAATTTTCTAACATTTCGATATTTTTTGTTATTTTTTCTAAGGTTAAAAAAGTAAAACTTTAAAGATCCTAAGAAAAAAAATTAAAGTTAAAATTAAAATTTTAAAGTTTCTATTTTTTTAATTTAAGTTTACAATTAAAAAATTTAAAATTAAAAAAAAAAACACTTCTTTAATCAATTAAGGTCTCATACCCCTAACTTCATATCCCTCACTTCATACCCCTCAATTCATACCTCTAACTTCATAACCCTCACTTCACACCCTAAAACCCTAAATCGTAAATGCTAAACCCTAAACCCTATAACCTAAACCCTAAACCCTAAAACCTAATACCTTAATTGATTAAAGTTAGGGATATAAAGTTATGAGTATGAGACATTAATTTATTAAAGAACTAGTTTTTGTAAGTATTCAATTAGTGAGAGGTATGAATTTAGGGGTATGAAGAAATGGGTATGAAGTTAATGGTATGATGTTAGGAGTATGAAGAAAGGGGTATGAAATTAGAGGTGTCAAGTGAGGGGTATGAAGAAACATTTTTTTTTTTTTGAAAAAAAACATTGATTTTTTTTTATTTGCTAAAGTTTTTGAAAAAAAAATGATTTTCTAACGTTTTGATTTTTTTTGTTTTTTTTTCTAAGGTTAAAAAATTAAAATTTTAAATTTCCTAAGAAAAAGAGAAAAAAAAATTCTTAATTTTTTTTAAATTGAAGTTTACAATTAAAAAATAAAATTAAATTAAATCAAAAACCACTTATTTAATCAATTAAGGTCTCATACCCCTAACTTCATACACCTAACTTCATACCTCTTGCTTCATACCCCTTTCTTCATACCCCTAACCTCATACCCCTCACTTCATACCCCCTAACTTTATACCCCTCAATTCATACCCCTTTCTTCATACCCCTCACTTCATACCCCTTTCTTCATATCCCTCTCTTCATACCCTTAACTTTAATCAATTAAGTTCTCATACCCCTAACTTCATACCCCTTACTTAACACCCCTTTCTTCAAACCCCTCACTTCACACCCCTTTATTCATACCCCTAACATCATACCCCTTTATTCATACCCCTTTCTTAATGCTCCCTAATTTCATGCCCATAACTTCATACCCCTTTCTTCATACTTATTTATTCATACCCTTAACTTCATACCCCTTAATTCATACCCCTCAATTCATACCCCTAACTTTATACCCCTCACTTAACACCCTAAACACTAAACCCTAAACTCTAAACTGTAAACCTAAAACCCTAAAACCTAAACCATATAAAACCTAAACCCTATACCCTAAAACCTAAACCCTATACCCTAAAACCTAAACCCTAAACCCTAAGAACTTATATGATTAAATTTTGGGATATTATACATTAATTTATTAAAGAATTAGATTTTGTAAGTATTCAATTAGTGAGGGATATGAAGTGAGGGGTATGAAGTTAGGGGTACGAAGAAAGGGGTATAAATTTAGTGGTATGAAGTTAAGGGTATGAAGAAAGGGGTATGAAGTTAGGGGTGTCAAGTAAGGGGTATGAAAAAACATTGATTTTTTTTTGAAAAAAAACTTTGATTTTTTCTTATTTTGTAAAGTTTTTGAAAATTTTGATTTTCTAACGTTTTAATTTTTTTGTTTTTTTCCTAAGGTTAAAAAATTAGAAGTAAAATCAAAATTTTTAAGTTCCAATTTTTTAATTAAATTTTACAATTAAAAAAATACTTCTTTAATAAATTAAGGTCTCACACCCCTAACTAATTGAATACTTACAAAAACCACTTCTTTAATCAATTAATGTCTCATACCCCTCACTTCATACCCCTAACTTCATTCACTTCATACCCCTTTATTCATACGCCCTAAATTCATACTCCTAACTTCATACCCCTAAAATCATACCTCTAAATTCATACCCCTTTATTCATACCCCTCACCTCTTACCCCTTTCTTCATACCTCTTTCTTCATACCCCTCACTAAATACACCTCGCTTCATACCCCTAAGTAATTAAATACTTACAAAAGCCTCTTCTTTAATCAATTAATGTCTCATATATCTTTCTTCATATCCACCACTTCATACCCCTTTCTTCATACCCCTAAATTCATACCCCTAACTTCATACCCCTTTATTCATACCCTTTTCTTCATACCCCTTTATTTATACCCCTCACTAAATACCCCTCACAAAATACCCCTAATTAATTGAAAACTTACATAAACCACTTCTTTAATTTTAAATTTCCTAAGAAAAAAGAGAAAAAAAAGGTTAAAATTAAAATTTTAAGGTTCCTAATTATTTTCAATTAAAGTTTACAATTAAAAAAAAACAATTCTTTAATCAATTAAGGTCTCATATCCCTAACTACATACCCTTCAATTCATACCCCTCAATTCATACCCCTTTTTTTATACCCCTCACTTCATACCCCTCTCTTCATACCTCTATCTTCATACCCCTAACTTTAATCAATTAATGTCTCATACCCTTCACTTCACACCGCTTTCTTCATACACCTTTCTTCATACCCCTAACTTCATATGTATTTCTTCATACCCCTTTAATACTCCATAACTTCATACCCCTAACTTCAAGCCTCTCAATTCATACCCCTAACTTTATACCTCTCACTTCACACCCTAAACCCTAAACCCTAAACCCTATAAACCCTAAACCCTTAATCCTAAACCCTAAACTATTAATTGATTAAAGTTAGGGGTATGAAGTTAGGGGAATGAGACATTAATTGATTAAATAACTGGTTTTTGTAAGTATTCAATTAGTGAGGGGTATGAAGTTAAGGGTATGAATAAAAGTTTATGAAATTAGGGGTATGAAGTTAGGGATATGAAGAAAGGGGTATAAAGTTAGGGGTGTGAAGTGAGTGGTATGAAGAAACATTGATTTTTTTTCTTGAAAAAACTTTAATTTTTTATTTTATTTTCTAATGTTTTGATTTTTTTGTTTGTTCTAAATTTAAAAAATTAAAATTAAAATTTTAAAGTTCCATGAAAAAAAATTAAAATAAATAAAATTAAAATTTTAAAGTTTCTATTTTTTTAAATTAAAGTTTACAATTAAATACAAATTAAAAAAAAAACACTTCTTTAGACCCTACACCCTAAACTCTAAATCGTAAACCCTAAAACCTAAACCTAAATCCTAAACCCTAAACCATGAATCCTAAACTCTAAATCGTAAATCGTAAACCCTAAACCTTAAACCCTAAATCCTAAACCCTATAAACCCTAAACCCTAATCCTTAAACCCTAAATCCTAAGACCTTAATTGATTAAAGTTAGGGGTATGAATTTAGGGGTATGAGATATTAATTGATTAAATAATTGTTTTTTTTAAGTATTCAATTAGTGAGGGGTAAAAATAAAGGGGTATGAAGTTAAGGGTATGAAGTTAGGGGTATGAATAAAAGGGTATGAAGTGAGGGGTATGAAGAAACATTGATTTTTTTCTAACATTTTGATTATTTTTTTTTTCTAAGGTTAAAAATTAAAATTTTAAAGTTTTTAAGAAAAAAACAAAAAAAAAATTAAAGTTAAAATTAATTTTTTTTTTTTTTGTTTTTTTTTTTAACATGTTGGAATCAATAGCCACCATGAATCCGGGTAGGTTGTCCAACTTTTATGGCCGTCATATTATTATGTGATGTCCATCCTGGAAGACGCCACACATATCTTCGCGCAGCCCGCACCTATAACCGTCATGCCACAATCATTTTAAACCTTTTACGCCGCTGAAAGCACAAATAAAGGGACAAGTGTTCATTCCGGCGAGGCCTGAGATTTGAACCTTGGACCTCCTCCCCCTTATGGGGTTTGGATGAACCAATTGGTCTATACCTTGAACCTATTAAAATTACAATTTTAAAGTTCTTAATTTTTTAATTAAAGTTTACAATTAAAAAAAAAAAACCACTTATTTAATCAATTAAGGTCTCACTTCTTTCCCTTCATTTCATACCCCTTTATTCATACCCCTTTCTTTATAACCCTAACTTCATACCCTTTTCCTAATACTCCCTAACTTCATACCCCTTTATTCATACCCATAACTTCATACCCCTTAACTCATACCCCTCAATTCATACCCCTAACTTCATACCCCTCACTTCACACCCTAAACCCTAAACTCTAAACCCTAAACCTTAAACCCTAAACCCTAAATATTAATACCCTAAAACCCTAAACCCTAAACCCTTAAGCCCTAAATGCTAAATCCTAAAACCTAAACCCTAAGACCTTAATTGATTAAAATTAGGGGTATAAGACATTAATAGATTAAAGAATTGTTTTTTGTAAGTATTCAATTAGTGAGAGGTATGAAGTGAGGGGTATGAATTTAAGGGTATGAAGTTAGGGGTATGAAGAAAGGGGTATGAAATTAGGGGTGTGAAGTGAGGGGTATGAAGAAACATCGGTTTTTTTTTTTTTTTCTAAAGTTTAAGAAAAATAGTTGATTTTCGAACATTTTGATTTGTTTGTTTTTTATCCAAGGTTAAAAAATTCAAATTAAAATGTTAAAGTTCCTAATTTTTTTAATTAAATTTTACAATTAAAAAAATTAAAATTAAAAAATATATATATTTCTTTAATCAATTAAGTTGTCATACCCTTAACTTCGTACCCCTAACTTCATACCATTCAATTCATACCCATTTCTTCATTCACTTCAGACCCCTTTCTTCATACCCCTCTCTTTATACCCTTAACTTTAATCAATAAGGTCTCATACCCCTAACTTTATACCCCTTTCATCATACCCCTCACTTCATACCCCTTTCATCATACCCCTCACTTCATACCCCTTTCTTCATACCCTTTTCTTCATATCCCTAACTTCATACCCCTTTCTTAATACTCCCTAACTTCATACCTCTTTCTTCATACCTCTAACTTCGTACCCCTTAATTCATACCCCTAACTTCACACCTCTCACTTAACACTGTAAACTGTAAACTCTAAACCTTAAATCCTAAACCCTAAACCCTAAATCCATAAACCCTAAATCCTATAAAACCTAAAACCTAAATCCTAAATCCTAAGACCTTAATTTATTAAAGGTAGGGGTATGAGACATTAATTGATTAAAGAATTGGTTTTTGTAAGAATTCAATTACTGAGGGATATGAACTAAGGGGTATGAACTTAAGGGTATGAATAAAGGGTATGAAGAAAGGGGTATGAAGTTAGGGTGTGAAGTGAGGGGTATGAAGAAACATTGATTGTTTTTATTTTTTCTAAATTTTTTGAAAATTTTGATTTTAGAACGTTTTAATTTTTTTCTAAGGTTAAAAAATTAAAAGTAAAATTAAAATTTTTAAGTTCCAATTTATTTTAATTAAATTTTAAAATTAAAAATTAAAATTAAAAAAAAATACTTCTTTAATAAATTAAGGTCTCATACCCCTAACTTTATACCCCTCACTTCATACCCCTAACTTCATACCCCTTTCTTCATACCCTTCACTTCATACCCTTTTTTTCATACCCCTCTCTTCATACCCCTAACTTTGATCAATTAAGGTCTCATACCCCTAACTTCATACCACTCACTTCACATCCCTTTCTTCATACCTGTCACTTGATACCCCTTTATTCATACCCCTAAATTCATACCCTTTTCTTAATACTCACTAACTTCATACCCCTAAATTATTACCCCTAACTTCATATCCCTTTGTTCATACCCCTCACTAAATAACCCTCACTTCATACCCGTAAGTAATTGAATACTTACAAAAACCATTTCTTTAATCAATTAATGTCTCATATCCCTTTCTTCATACCCTTCACTTCATACCCCTTTCTTCATACATCTAACTAATTGAATACTTACAAAAACCACTTCTTTAATCAATTAATGTCTCATACCCCTAACTTCATTCATCATACCCCTTTCTTCATACCCCCTAGATTCATACCCCTAACTTTGTACCCCTTTCTTCATACCCCTAAATTCATACCTCTAAGTTCATACCCCATTATTCATACCTCTTTCTCCATACCCCTCACTAAATACCTCTCACTTGATACAATTAAGTAATTGAATACTTACAAAAACCACTTATTTAATCAATTAATGTCTCATATCTCTTTCTTCATATACGTCACTCCATAACCCTCACTTCATACCCCTTTCTTCATACCCCAAAATTCATACCCCTTTATTCATAACCTTTTCTTCATACCCCTCACTAAATACCACTCAATTCATAACCCTAAGTAATTGAAAACTTACATAAACCACTTATTTAATTTTAAAGTTCCAAATAAAAAAAGAAAAAAACTTAAAGTTAAAATTAAAATTTTAAGGTCCAAGGTGTAGACCAATTGGTTCATCCAAACCCCATAAGGGGGGCAGAGGTACAAGGTTCAAATCTTGGGCCTCGTCGGACTGAACGCTTGTCCCTTTCCTGGTGCTTTTAGCGGTGTAAAAGGTTTAAAATGATTGTGGCATGGTGGTTATAGGGGCGGATTGCATGAATATTTGTGTGGCGACTTCTGGGGCAGACAACACAGAATACTGTGTCGACCATAAAAGCTAGACAGCTTGCCCGGATTCGTGGCAGCTATCGATTCCAACATGTAAATTCAAAAAATAAATTATATTAAATTAAAATTTTAAAGCTCCTAATTTGTTTTATTAAATTTTACAATTAAAAAAATAAAAATTAAAAAAATCCATCTTTAATTAATTGAGGTCTCATACCCCTAAATTCATACCTCTAACTCTTAAACCCTAAATATTAAACCCTAAACCTTAAACTCTAAAACCTAAACTCCAAACCCTAAAAACATAAATGTTATAAACCCTAAATCAAAAACCCTAAACCCTAAGACCTTAATTGATTAAATTTAGGACTATGAAGTTAGGGGTATGAGACATTAATTGATGGGTATGAAGTGAGGGGTATGAATTTAAGGGTATGAAGAAATGGAGTATTAAAAAGGGGTATGAAGTTACGGGTATTAAATTAGGGATATGAAGAAAGGGGTATGAAGTGAGGGGTGTGAAGAAAGGGGTGTGAAGTGAGGGGTATGAAGTTAGGGATATGAGACCTTAATTGATTAAAGTTGTGGGTATGAAGAAAGGGTTATAAAGAAATGGGTATGAAGTGACAAGTATGAAGAAAGTGGTATGAAATGAAGGGTATGATGTTAGGGGTATGAAGTGAGGGGTATGAAAAAAGGATATGAATTTAGGGGTATGAAGTTAGGGGTATGAAGAAAGGGGTATGGAGTTAGGGATGTGAAGTGATGGATATGAAGAAACATTGATTTTTTTCTTGGTAAAAAACATTGTTTTTTTTTATTTTCTAAAGTTTTTTTTTTAAATTGATTTTCTAACGTTTTGATTTTTTTTTTATAAGGTTAAAAAATTAAAATAAAAATTTTAAATTTCTATGAAAAAAAGGAAAAAAAAAGTTAAAATTTAAAATTTTAAAGTCCCTATTTATTTTTAATTAAAGTTTACAATTAAAAAATAAATAAAAATAAAAAACAAAAAAACTTCTTTAATAAATTAAGGTCTCATACCCCTAACTAAATACCCCTCACTTCATACCCCTAACTTCATACCCTTCAATTCATACCCCTTTCTTCATACCCCTCACTTCATACCCCTTTCTTTATACCCCTAAATTTAATCAATTAAGATCTCATACCCCTAACTTCATACCCATCACTTCACACCCCTTTATTCATACCCCTTTTCTCATACCCCTTTCTTCATACCCATTTCTTAATACTCTCTAAATTCATACCCCTAACTTCATACCCCTTTCTTCATACCCCTAACTTCATACCCCTTTTTTAATACCCCTTTTATCATACCCCTTTCTTCATACCCCTTTTTTAATACCACTTTTACCATACCCCTTTCTTCATACCCCTTTCTTTATACCCCTCACTTCATACCCCTTTCTTTATACCCCTCACTAAAGACCCCTTTCTTCATATCTCTAACTTCATACTCCTTTCTTCATACCCCCTAACTTCATACCTCTAACTCATACCCCTTTCTTCATACCCATTTTTTCTTACCCCTAACTTCATACCCCTTTATTCATACCTATTTCTTCATACCCCTAACTAAATGCCCCTCACTTCATACCCCTTTCTTCATACCCCTTTTTTCATAGCCCTTTCTTCATACCACTCACTAAATACCCCTCACTTCATACCCCTAAGTAATTTAATACTTATAAAAACCACTTATTTAATCAATTAATGTCTCATATCCCTTTCTTCATACCCTTCACTTCATACCCCTTTCTTCACACCCTAAATAATTGAATACTTACAAAAACTACTTCTTTAATCAATTAAGGTATTAGACCCCTCACTTCATACCCCTAACTTCATTCACTTCATACCCCTTTCTTTATACCCTTAACTTCATACCCCTAACAAATTAAATACTTACAAAAACTACTTCTTTAATCAATTAATGTCTCATACCCCTAACTTCATAACCCTAACTAATTGAATACTTACAAAAACCACTTCTTTAACTAAACCCTAAACCCCGAAGTTAGGGGTATGAGACATTAATTGATTAAAAAAGTATTTTTTGTAAGTATTAAATTAGTTGGGGGTACGAAGTTAGGGGTATGAGACATTAATTGATTAAATAATTAGTTTTTTTAAGTATTCAATTAGTGAGGGGTATGAAGTGAGGCTAATGAAGTTAGGGGTATGAGACACTAATTGATTAAAAAAGTGTTTTTTATAAGTATTAAATTATTTAGGGGTATGAAAAATTAATTGATTAAAGAATTAGTTTTTGTAAGTATTCAATTAGTGAGGGGTATGAAGTGAGGGGTATGAAGTTAGGGGTGTGAAGTGAGGGTTATGAAGAAACATTTTTTTTTTTTTTTTTTTTAAATTGTTTTTTTTTTTTTTTAATGTTTTTGAAAAAAAATTAAATTTTCTAACATTTTGTTTTTATTTTCTAAGGTTAAAAAATTAAAACTTTAAATATCCTAAGAAAAAAAATAAAAAAAATTAAAGTTAAAATTAAAATTTTAAAGTTTCTATTTTTTTAATTAAAGTTTACAATTAAAAAAATTAGAATTAAAAAGAAAAACACTTATTTAATCAATTAAGGTCTCATACTCACAACTTCATATCCCTCACTTCATACCCCTCACTTCATACCCCTAACTTCATAACCATCACTTCACACCCTAAACCCTAAAACCTAAACCCTAAACCCCTAAAACCCTAAACCATAAATCCTAAACCCTAAACCCTAAACCTTAAAACCTAAACCCTATAAAAACTAAACCCTAAAACCTAAGAGCTTAATTGATTAAAGTTAGGGATATGAAGTTAAGGGTATGAGACATTAATTAATTAAAGAACTAGTTTTTGTAAGTATTCAATTAGTGAGGGGTATGAAGTGAGGGGTATGAATTGAGGGGTATGAAGAAAGGGGTATGAAGTTAAGGGTATGAATTTAGGGGTATGAAGAAAGGGGTATGAAGTTAGGGGTGTGAAGTGAGGGGTACGAAGAAACATTGATTTTTTTTTTTTTTAAATTGATTTTTTTGGATTTTCTAAAGTTTTTGAAAAAAAATTGATTTTCTAATGTTTTAAATTTTTTATTTTTTTTCTAAGGTTAAAAAATTAAAATTTTAAATTTCTTAAGAAAAAAAATTTAAAGTTCCTAATTTATTTAAAAAATTAAAGTTTACAATTAAAAAAAAAATTAAAATTAAAATAAAAACCACTTCTTTAATCAATTAAGGTTTCATACCCCTAACTTCATACACCTAACTTCATACCTCTCACTTCATACCCCTCAATTCATATCCCTTTCTTCATACCCCTAACTTCGTACCCCTTTTATCATACCCCTCACTTCATATCCCTAACTTTAATCAATTAAGGTCTTAAACCCCTAACTTCATACCCCTCACTTCACACCCATTTCTTCATACCCCTCACTTCATACCCCTTTCTTCATATCCCTAACTTCATACCCCTTTATTCATACCTCTAACTCATACTCCTTTATTCATACCCCTAAATTCATACCCTTAACTTCATACCACTTTATTTATACCCCTTTCTTCATACCCATTTATTCATACCCCTCACTAAATACCCCTTACTTCATAACCCTAAGTAATTGAATACTTACAAAAACCACTTCTTTAATCAATTAATATATCATATCCCTTTCTTCATATCCCTCACTTTATACCCTTTCTTCATACCCCTCATTTGATACCCCTTTCTTCATACCTCTAACTAATTGAATACTTACAAAAACAACTTCTTTAACTAAACCCTAAACCCTGAAGTTAAGGGTATGAGACACTAATTGATTAAAGAAGTGGTGTATTCAATTAGTTATGGGTATGAAGTTAGGTGTATGAGACATTAATTGACTAATTAAATTGTTTTTGTAAGTATTCAATTAGTGAGGGGTATGAAGTGAGGGATATGAAGTTAGGGGTATGAAGAAATGGGTATGAATTTAGGGGTATGAAGTGAGGGATATGAAGAAAGGGGTATGAATTTAGGGGTGTGAAGTGAGGGGTATGAAGAAACATTGATTTTTTTCTGAAAAAAAAAAAAAAAACATTGATTTTTTTTATTTTCTATTTTTTTAAACAAAATTGATTTTCTAACGTTTTGATTTTTTTGTTTTTTTCTAAGGTTAAAGAATTAAAATTTTAAATTTCCTAACAAAAAAATAATAATAATTAAAATTAAAATTGAAAATTTAAAGTTCCTAATAAAAAATAAAAGTTAAAATTAAAATTTTAAAGTTCCTATTTTTTTTTAAATTAAAGTTTACACTTAAAAAAATTAAAATTAAAATATATATATATTTATTTAATCAATTAATGTTTCATACCCCTAATTTCATACCCCTCACTTCATACCCCTTTCTTCATACCCCTAACTTCATACCCCTTTATTCATACCCCTCTCTTCATACCCTTAACTTTAATCAATTAAGGTCTCATACCCCTAAATTCATACCCCTCACTCCACACTACTTTCTTCATACCCCTCACTTCATGCCCCTTTATTTATACCTCTAACTTCATACCCATTTCTTCATACTCCCTAATTTCATACCCCTAACTTCATACCCCTTTCTTCATACCCCTTTCTTCATACCCCTTTATTCATACCCCTTTCTTCATACCCCTCACTAAATACCCCTCACTTCATACCCCTAAGTAATTGAATACTTACAAAAAATACTTCTTTAATCAATTAATATCTCATATCCCTTTTTTCATACCGTCACTTCATACCCCTTTCTCACACCCCTAACTAATTGAATACTTATAAAAACCACTTATTTAATCAATTAAGCTTTCATATCCCTCACTTCATACCTCTAACTTCATTCACTTCATACCCCTTTATTCATACCCACTTCTTCATACCCCTCACTAAATACCCTCACTTCATATTCCTAAGTAATTGAATACTTACAAAAACCACTTTTTTAATAAATTAATGTCTCATAACCCTTTCTTCATACCCCCCACTTCATACCCCTTTCTTCATATCCCCCATTTCATACCCTTTTTTCATACCCCTAACTTCATACCCCTTTATTCATACCCTTTTATTCATATCTATTTCTTCATACCCCTCACTAAATACCCCTCACTTCATACCCCTAAGTAATTGAATACATACAAAAACCACTTCTTTAATCAATTAATGTCTCATATCCTTTTCTTTATACCCCTCACTTCATACCCATTTCTTCATACCCCTAACTTCATACCCATAACTAATTGAATACTTACAAAAACCACTTCTTTAATCAATTAAGGTCTCATACCCCTAACTTCATTCCCTTCATACCTCTTTCTTCATACCCCTTAACTCCATACCCCTAACTTCATAACCCTTTCTTCATATCCCTAATTTTGTACCCCTTTATTTATACCCCTCACTAAATACCCATCACTTCATACCCCTAAGTAATTGAATACTTACAAAAATCACTTATTTAATCAATTAATGTCTCATATCCCTTTCTTCATACCCATCACTTTATACCCCTTTCTTCATACCCCTCACTTCATACCCCTTTCTTCATACCTCTAACTAATTTAATACTTATAAAAAATACTTCTTAATAAACTAAGGACTCATACCCCTCACTTCATACCCCTAACTTCATTCACTTCATACCCCTTTCTTCATACCCCTAACTTCATATCCCTTTCTTCATACCCCTCACTAAATACCCCTCACTTCATACCCCTAAGTAATTGAATACTTACAAAAACCACTTCTTTAATTAATTAATGTCTCATATTTTTTTCTTCATACCCCTCACATTATACCCCTTTCTTCATACCCCTTTATTCATACCTCTAACTAATTGAATACTTACAAAAATACTTCTTTATTCAATTAAGGCCTCATAACCCTGACTGCATACCCCTAACTTCATTCACTTCATAACCCTTTCTTCATACCCCTAACTTCATACCCCTTACTTCATACCCCTTTCTTCATACCCCTAAATTTATACCCCTAACTTCATACCCCTTTATTCATACCCCTTTCTTCATACCCTTTTCTTCATACCCCTAACTTCATACCCCTAAATTTATACCCCTAACTTCATACCCCTTTATTCATACCCTTTTCTTCATACCCTTCACTAAATACCCCTCACTTCATACCCCTAAGTAATTGAATACTTACAAAAACCATTTCTTTAATCAATCAATGTTTCATATCCCTTTATTAATACCCCTCACTTCATACCCTTTCTTCATACCCCTTAATTCATACCGCTTTCTTCACACCCATAACTAATTGAATACTTATAAAAACCACTTATTTAATCAATTAAGTTCTACCCCTCACTTCATAACCCTAACTTCAATTACTTCTTACCCCTTTCGTCATACCCCTTACTTCATACCCCTCACTTCATACCCTTAACTTCATGCCCCTAACTTCATACCCCTAACTAGTTAAATACTTACAAAAACCACTTCTTTAATCAATTAATGTCTCATACCCCTAACTAATTTAATACTTACAAAAACCACTTCTTTAACTAAATCCTAAACCTTAAACCCTGAAGTTAGGGGTATGAGACACTAATTGATTAAAGAATTAGTTTTTGTAAGTATTCAACTAGTGAGGGGTTTTAAGTGAGGGGTAGGAAGAAATGGGTATGAAGTTGGAGGTGTGAATAAATTGGTATGAAGTTAGGGGTGTGAAGTGAGGGTTATGAAGAAACATTGTTTTTTTTTTTTTTAAACATTGATTTTTTTTTATTTTCTAAATTTTTTGAATTTTCAATGTTTTGATTTTTTTTTGTTTTTTTCTATGGTTAAAAATTATTTATAGTTCCTAAGAAAAAAAAGAAAAGAAAAATTAAAGTTAAAATTAAAATTTTAAAGTTCTTATTTTTTTTAATTAAAGTTTACAATTTAAAAAAAAAACACTTCTTTAATCAATTAAGGTCTTATACCCCCAAATTCATGCCCATCATTTAATACCCCTTAATTCATACCCCTTAATTCAAACCCTTCAATTCATACCCCTCTTCACACCCTAAACCCTAAACCCTAAAACCATCAACCCTAAATCCTAAACGCTAAACCCTAAACCCTAAATCTTAAACCCTAAACTCTATAAACCCTAAACCCTAAGACCTTAGTTGATTAAAGTTGTGTATGAAGTTAGGGGTATGAATTTAGGGGTATGATCTAGTAATTGATTAAAGAATTGGTTTTTGTAAGTATTCAATTAGTGAGGGCTATAAAGTGAGCGTTATGAAGAAGGGGGTATGAAGTTAGAGGTGTCAAGTGAGGGGTATAAAGAAACATTGATATTTTTTTATTTTCTAATGTTTTTGAAAAAAAATTGATTTTCTAACGTTTTGATTTTTTTTTTTCTAAGGTTAAAAAATTTAAATTAAAATTAAAATTTTAAAGTTCCTAAGAAAAAAAGAAAAAAAATTAAAGTTAAAATTAAAATTTTAAAGTTCCTATTTTTTTTCTAAATTAAAGTTTACAATTAAAAAAAAAACACTTCTTTAATCAATTAAGGTCTCATACCCCTAAATTCATACCCCTCACTTCATACCCCTCACTTCATACCCCTAAATTCATACCTCTCACTTCATACCCCTTAATTCATACCCCTTTATTCATACCCCTCAATTCATACACCTTTCTTCATAACCCTCTCTTCATACCACTAACTTTAATCAATTAAGGTCTCATACCCCTAACTTCATACCCATCACTTCACACCCTTTTCTTCATACCCCTCACTTCATACCCCTTTCTTCATACCCATTTCTTCATACCCATAACTTCATACCCCTAACTTCATACCCCTTTCTTCATACCCCTTTCTTAATACTCTCTAACTTCATACCCCTTTCTTCATACCCCTAAATTCATATCCCTCAATTTATACCACTAACTTCATACCCTCACTTCACACCCTAAAACCTAAACCCTAAACCCTAAACCCTAAAATCCTAATCCCTAAACCATAAACCTAAAATACTAAAACCCTAAATCCTAAACCCTAAAATCTATAAACCCTAAGACCTTATTTGATTAAAGTAAGGGGTATGAAGTTAGGGGTATGAGACATTAATTTATTAAAAAAAAAAAATTTGTAAGTATTCAATTTATGAGGGGTATTAAGTTAGGGGTATGAAGTTAGGGGTATGAAGTGAGGAGTATGAAGAAACATTGATTTTTTTTAACAAAAACATTGTTTTTTTTTTTAATTTCTAAAGTTTTTGAATTTTTTTTTTTTTCTAACTTTGTGATTTTTTTTTTTGTAAGGTTAAAAAATTAAAATTTTAAAGTTCCTAAGAAAAAAAAAATTAAAGTTAAATTAAAATTTTAAAGTTCCTCATTTTTTTTTTAATTAAAGTTTATAATTAAGGTGAGGGGTATGAAGAAAGGGATATGAGACATTAATTGATTAAAGAAGTGGTTTTTGTAAGTATTCAGTTACTTAGGGGTATGAAGTAAGGGGTATTTAGTGAGGGGTATGAAGTAAGGGGTATTTAGTGGGGGGTATGAAGTAAGGGGTATTTAGTGAGGGGTATGAAGAAATGGGTATGAATAAAGGGACATGAATAAATGGGTATGAAGTTAGGGATATGAATTTAGGAGTATGAAGAAAGGGCTATGAGTTAGAGGTATGAAGTTACAGGGTATGAAGAAAGGGGTATGAAGTGAGGGATATGAAGAAATGGGTGTGAAGTGAGGGGTATGAATTTAGGGGTATGAGACCTTAATTGATTAAATTTAGGGGTATGAAGAAAGGGGTACAAAATGAGGGGTATGAAGAAAGGGGTATGAAATGAGGGGTATGAAGTTAGGGGTAATAAACCTTAATTGGTTTAAGAAGTGGTATTTATTTTAATTTTAATTTTTTTAAACTGTAAACTTTAATTTAAAAAAATTTAGGAACTTTAAAATTTTAATTTTAACTTAATTTTTTTTTTAGGAACTTTAAAATTTTAATTTTTAACCTTAGAAATGGGTATGAAGTTAGGGGAATATTAAGAAAGGGGTATGAATTTAGTGGTATGAAGAAAGGGGTATGAAGTGAGGGGTATGAAGAAAGGGATGTGAAGTGAGGGGTATGAAGTTAGGGGTATGAGACCTTAATTGATTAAAGTTAGGGGTATGAAGAGAGGGGTATGAATTTAAATTCCCCATTCTTAATACTTCCCTAACTTCATACCCCTTTCTAAGGTTAAAAATTAAAATTTTAAAGTTCCTAAAAGAAAAAAAGTTAAAATTAAAATTTTAAAGTTCCTAATTTTTTAAAAATTATAGATTACAATTAAAAAAATTAAAATAAAAATAAAAACCACTTCTTTAATAAATTAATGTTTCATACCCCTTTCTTCATACACCTCAATTCATACCCCTTTCTTCATACCCCTCTATTCATACCCCTAACTTTAATCAATTAAGGTCTCACACCCTAAATTAATACCCCTCACTTCACATCCATTTCTTCATACCCCTCACTTCATACCTCTTTCTTCATACCCTTAACTTCATACCCCTTTATTCATACCCCATAACTTCATATCTTTAACTCATATCCCTAACTTCATACCCATTTCTTCATACCCCTCACTAAATACCCATTACTTCATACCCCTAAGTAATTAAATACTTATAAAAACCACTTATTTAATAAATTAATGTCTCATATCCCTTTCTTCATACCCTTCATTTTATACCCCTTTCTCCATGCCCCTCACTTTATACCCATTCCTTCATACCTCTCACTAATTGAATACTTACTGTAGACACCTAAATTGTGTAAATCGGATATGGCCCTATTGGGAACCCCTATAGGCTAGCAAAATGCTTCCAAAAGCCTCCAAAACTCAGTTTGGAGGGTTCCTAGCAATTTGGAGTAGTTTTAAGGCTCCTACTGGTGGTCGTCCCACCCAGTAACGGTCACAGTTGGTGATCATCCCACTGAGGGATGAACCCTAACTGGACCCTTGAAAAAGTCAAAGTACATGCTAAATGGCAATCCAAGATTGCCATTAGCATGTCCAATCACCCCAGCTTGATTGGGGACTTACTGATGGACATTGGGGTAGTTTATTAGGAGCACCCAAAGGGGTAACCTTCTCCCAATCACCCCATGATGCGATTAGGACACATGGCATCACTTGCCTCACATGGCAAAGATGCCATTTTTCCCTAAGTGCCCTCTTGGGCTATAAAAGGAGCTCCAAAATCCCAATTTTAGGGAGGAGAATTTGGATATTAAAGCCACGAAGTGCTACCCAAATTGAAACCCAAACTTTGCAAACCAAAACCTACCTTGCATTTGGCCTTAAAACCGTCTTTACTTCGAAAGCAATTTTAGGGTAAAAAGGATCAAACTGTCCAACATAAATAGGCCAAATTGAAAGAATATTTGGGCCCATATTTTGACAACACCCTTACCAAGTTTTGGACCAATGCCCACAGCCATATGTGATAAAACTAAGGTAGTTTTGTAACTATCCCACCTGGGGACGATCAATAGTATGTCCATGGCACACCCAAGGATGACCACAAAATAGTTTGGAATTTTAGATAAATTCCTCCATAGACCCCTTAGTAATGGTTAGAAGGACCTCTGGTCCAAATTTGAAGTAATTTGGAGGAGTATTGATGCAGGATCTGGAGTTCCCAATGTTGCAAGTTTAGTTGGCTCACCCCGGGAAAACCAATAGTTATGCATAGTTTCACCTTAGATCTTACTTCCAAACATCTTTATTTGCATTTATATTATAGTAACATATGTTTATGCTTAATGTAGATTAGTTTTTATGTATGTAGATCACCTATTATTGTCATAGAATATGCTCTCCTTTATGGTTTTTATGGGTTTCTTCTATAACACAGGTGCTACTAATCCCCTTTCAATCCCTTGTCTTCAGGAATAGGAATGCTATGCAGGAGGAGGAGCTAAAGAGGCATAATCTTGTCAACCCAAAAATAGCTCTCGAGTGTGGGATGCGATATTTAAAACATACCATAGTTTACATCACTTTAAGGCCCTTTTCAAGGGACTAGATCCCTTGAACATTGTAATGTTGGATGTATCAATTTGTAAAAGTCCTCAAGCGGATATTTGTAGTCTCACATTTAAAGTTATGTATTGATTAAACAAGAAGGATAAATCCACCATTTGGTTACATATTTTCTTCACTTTACTAGATTACAAGTTTATGCTATATTTCCCTTTGAATGCCTTTTAAATGCTTTACATTGCAATTAAGTGCCCTAAATACGGTGTATTAAATTTCACATATTTAGTGGAGATCACGGTATCTGATATTTTTAAGTCCTCCCCTTGGATGATGTTAATTTGGACCTCAAATTTTGGTTTAGCAGGTTGCAGGTAGTGATCGTTCTAAGCAAAAATGGCCTCTTTGCCGCTCCGTGGCATTGGGTGAGATGGCCAACTGCATGGCACTGGGTGGGATGACCCCTAATATGTGACTTTCCCTACCTAATATGGCCACAAAACCAGAGGGTTTCTTAAAAAAAATTCAGAAATAGCAAGTTTTAGGTTCATTTTTACACCCTTCTGCACTATCAATTTGTAAATTTACTGTTTAAAATTATCAAATTTCATGTTTTCTTACTTTCTGGATGCATAGAAAATGTTAGATTATCTCTTCCTGAAATCTTGCATTAATTAGTTAAACAAAAATACAGTAGAATTTCTGCTTTTTGTCTGGTTTGACTACTTGCCACTTCCCCAAAAGGGTTAAGTTTATATAGGTGTTTGATTTCAGTGCTTTCCTTTTATGCTACTAACAAGTCTAAAAGAAAAATGCACCTTCATGCATTTAGTAAATAATCATTGAGTGCTATTTTGTTTTCTTTCAAATATTTAAAAGGAACACACACACCATGATCCACTTAAATATTGGTGAGTTGGACTTCATTCCCAACCACTGATAGAGTTCAATGATGGTGGGTTTCATCTCCATCCATTGACTCAAATCCTACGAACCTTTTTCTATTGGCCAATACCGACTCTAAGATCTATCCTAACGGTGCAAAATAGCACGCATTCCTCTTTAGAGGGGTGTATCACTGTGCACAGGGTGCTAGGTGAGGATCAACAGGACCTATGCTCCCTGATCGGGTATGGATTTCATCTCCATACTTTGGTTGGTTCACGTGACTAGAATTTCACTACCAATTGTTGAGTTGTGAGTATATAGGTGAAAACCACTTAAAATTTGAGAATATCATCCAACGAAATATCAAACACATGAAAAATATTCTCTTTACAAAGCAACACATTTTGAAACACATCAAATAGCTTAGGAACTCACATTTAAATATTTAAAAGAGATAATCATATATATTATTGTGTGTTTCTATTGATTGTGTATTTGAATATATAAAACTTAAAAATAAATAATAATGTTGCCTACTTTAGGTATTTCTTTATTTTTTGTGTTAGGACTTATTTTGAAATGAACACAATAAGATGATTATTACAAATGAAACACGGTTACAATATATAGGCATAAGCCTATATTCAACACATGACACTTGTCAAGAGAAATGACAAGTGTCAAGGTGAAGGCATAGTGCACTTTAACTCTAACATTCCCCCTTAAAGTGCACTATCCTAACTAAAGAAGAAACAAAACAAGTCAACATTAGGTAACATTCCCCCTTAATGTTGACTTCTCTAAAACTACCTATCATCCTCTCTTATTGTTGATTTGGTCTAGGCTCGTGCTCCTTGCACTTGGCTCTCCAACTGTGAATAATGCTAGATTCACTGTGTATACATCCCGGTCTGTTGCCTCAGGGTCAGCCACTTCCACGGGTCTGTTGCCATTGGGTCAGTCGTCTAAGTGCCTCAGGGTCATCATGGGTGCCTCAGGGTCAGCCACTTCTGGGTCTATTGCCTCTATAGGTCATCCTCAGAGGATGTTGCCTCTTGTAGGTCACTGACTAGATTCACCATAAATATCAAATCCTTCCTTATGGTGAACTCAATCTAGAAGGTGTCGGTCTCTGTCGAAAATGCACCTAATACAAAGGAAAAATGAGCCATATAAGAGTGTCGATCTCTACCGAAAATGCACTCAATACAATAAAATGAGCCATAGATCAAAATAGGAGAGAAGAAGAAAAGAAGAGAATCTTCTGAAGTGTCTTCGTCTATAGTCTTCAGAAGTAGATCCGAAAAAAACCTCGGATATATTCTAGGGTGACTTTGTCTATAGTCCCTAGTATAAGTGTCCTTATGGTGACCATGCCATCCCATCGAAATGCATGGGTAACTAGCCACTGCATTTGCCAAGTGTATAGAAAAGATCACTAGTTACAAGGATCACATATGAAAGTACCTTGGGAGTGTCGGGTACAATCGAAAGTGCACTCCAAGGTAGAAAAAAATTTGAGGCTAAAAGACTAAATTGAAATAGCCTCAAAATTACAATATGACACCACCATTGTGTCCGTCACGAAAAAACGTTTCCAACGACTATAAATACCCCTATACTTGTGTCTGAATGGGGCCTTCAACTTGCTAAAAAAACAATAGCATGCCTCTCTAGGCAACAAAATAAACAACATCGCTCAATGGCGGCATCGCTTTCAAGTGGAAAAAAAAAAATTCATCAATTTCCCTCATAGGGGAATTACAGGGATCATGTAGTCCTTTCACTTCCACTTCCTATGTGGAAAAATATTAAAAACAAATACAATGAGGCCATGTTGTCGGCCACTCTTTACAATCATTCCCCAGCCTCACGTGACAAGTTCCCTTACAATAGGTTTACAAAAGTATCTTCTTCATTTTTTTTAAAAAGTATCCTTTTAATAAAATGTGGACCCCATGTAGAAATAATAAAATGCCCAATAAACTTGAAATCCCTATTTACTGTCCACATGCATATGGATTAGAAAACAGAATAATGTGACTTGGTTTCTAATGCTATGAGCATTAAATCTTGGGATTCCACCCCTATGAAAAATGTTAGTCCACTGCCATCGAGCTGAATGCCAATGTCACCACGTGGTGCCACGATCCATGAATCCCACAAAAAAATATTTTTTAACCTCTTGATTTGCTTTCCATAATGAGAGACACTCGACTTCCTTGAACTGGAACTAAAAACTACGGTGACCACAATGGACGTAAAGAGTGTGCGTCTTGTTCCTCATCTTCCTGAAACTACCTATTTCCTTCCCCATAGTTGTTGCTGCTGCAACACCTCGTGATCACCTCTGCAATGCCACGTCTCCCTCTACCAGTGTCACCGCTCCCACGAGTGACAGTACAGGGAGCCTGCACCAGGGAAGTACGTGACTGTTGTAGTTAATAGGAAATTTATGCCCCTTTGGATGTTCCAGATATCTACACACAATGATCAGCCAAAAAATGTTGACATCGATCTTCCTTCCAACATGCCCTGTGGCGTTCAAAACGTGCTATGCAAAGCCAAAGAATTTTGGCATCCTTCGCCCTTGATTCCTCGATGGCCACCACTGCCAAAGTAGAACCAGAGCTACCATCCTGATTACAGGGATGGGGTGATTTTACATTGTTGAGTCAATAAGAGGATCACCATGGAAATAGTCATCCTTGCATCTAGGGAAAGATGCTATAAGTCAAGCAGCAGCCCCCAAATTATAGCCCCGATCAGGTCGAAAATCCTGGCAGATTCATCAACACTCCCCTTTGGAAGTAACTCTTTTATCTTGTCCTTGGTTTCCTCTGCTACGCATGTGTTCACATTTGTTCTAACTTCATTTGCCTTATTCACAAAGTCCATGGAGTGAGCTTCAGTGTCGTATTGCTTCTTCACGATATCTTTGAAAGTGGGCTTCAAGCCAGTGTTGGCCCCTTTGCACCAGCCGCAGCCAAACTCAACGTCACCGACATACTTAATGGAGAAAAAATGGCATTTTTGTCTGCACTTCCTGCCAGAACCTCCTTTGAAAACCCCAACGAGAATTTTTTTTGACTATGTATTGAAGTATGGAGATCTGTTTCCCCTCAGATCAAAGTGTGCAGAGTATAATAATCCCAGATGATATGTCCTTGAATTTAATCCACCCACAAGTTGTATCGCAAATCCGCTTAGCCAAAAATGGGAAAAGTAATAATTCAAGTGAGGGAGAAGGGGAGGCGGACAAGGTTTCAGGAGATGCAAGAATGACAAAAAGTGATGACAAGAATCATGCCCTGTCACCTGGTGCCCAAAAAAACAAACATCATTGCATCACTACAATTTTGGACTGTTAAATCTATCAGCCTTGGCCAAATCATCGAAAGAAAAAGAAAATAGGCAAATTTCTCTCCTCTACTTTTTGGCTATGCTCACGAAGAATGGCAGCCATAATTTTTTCAATGTCTGGTTTTTGATCCATCCAGCAAAGGATGGAGAGCATACTCCCTCAATATCCAAAAAATGGGAAGAAAAAAAAAATTGAGGGGGAGGGAGGATTTCCATGAGGGAAATCCCCCCTCAAGAGTTTCACAGGCAGGAGAGGGAACCTGCTCTGATACCAAATGTTAGGACTTATTTTGAAATGAACATAATAAGATGATTATTACAAATGAAACACAGTTACAATATATAGGCATAAGCCTATATTCAACACATGACACTTGTCAAGAGAAACTGACAAGTGTCAAGGTGAAGGCATAGTGCACTTTAACTCTAATATTTTGGGTATTCAATCCAAGATCCTCGATCTGGAGGTCAAAACCCTAATAAAAAAATAAAATTAGTGAGGGTTTCCTGTAGGGTTTGCCTATTCAATGCATCATGACAACTATGTCATGAGCCTATGAAGTGGAAAACTATAGGAGAGGTCATGAGCATCATAGTTATAAGTATGAGGATCTCCCCCCACATAGAGAACAAGACTATATACCTAATGTAGGGTTAAATGATCATCTTAAGCTTCCACCAAACCCTTCCCTAGGGTACCAAAACCTAGATGAGTATGATATTCATCATAGTGGGAAAGTCAATTTTGCCCAACCATCCCCCACTTACAAAAGAAGACCTGAGGAAGATCCTAATTATCCTTGATCACATTATTCCATGCAACCACAAGGTACCTCTTCCAAGAGAACACCAATGGGTTATTCATGTGATCAAGTGGACTCTTCGGTTATCCAACACCGAGTCCAAGCCAAAACTAGATATAATTTGCCTACCAAGAGGCCTAGTAAGTAAGTCTACACTCCCTCTACATTACCTAAACCTCCCATAAAACAAGTGGTAGCAAGTCAGAAGAGGCCTATGCGAAGTTCGCATACATCATCAACCAACATGACCATGGGAGAGTTAATATAAGGATTCCCAAAGTATAAAGAAACTTTAAAGGAGGTTTTAAATTCTATCAAAATACAACTTCATGATTCTAATTCTTTCACCAACTTTGTGGGATACATACAAATGCACAACGATCCTATTATATCCTTTTGAAATTGGGATATCAAACCTAGGTTGGCAAATTTACTAGACTCTCATTTGCACATCATCGCATGCATCAATAGGATATCCTTTAAGCGAGTGTTGGTTGATACAGGTTCCATAATAAATATCATTACCACAACCATACTAAAGCATCTCAAAATCCCATCTTTGCACATTGCAAGATCCAATTTCACCTTGAAATCATTTAATGATGCTTTATCCTCCACTGTGGGCACGATAATCCTACCTGTTCAAGTTGGATAGAAGACTATGCCTACATTATTATATATCTTGGAAGGTGAAAGAATATACAACATATTTTTAGGAGTACCTTTGATAAGAGACATGGAGTGCATCCCTTATCTTGTACATCAATGCCTTAAATGCATTCATGAAGGTCAGGTCCATGTGGTTGATGCCAACCCAGACCCATTCAAGTACTACAATAAGGATGATCATCCAAAAGAGTCTACTCACCCATCCACACATTTGGATACTAAACTCAATTACCTTATCAAAATTTTGGATTCAACCCCAAGATTAGTTGTGAAGTTAACTTCACCACCGTCACCAGTACCATCGTCTATTTCTTCAAATGAGGGAGAGTCAAAAAAGCTAACCGTAAAAGCTCTCTTAGATATTTTTGACACATTAGAAGAAGACCTTCCTACTCCTACCAACAAGGAGGAACCAATGGTGGATACAGAATAATTAGATCATATCATACCATATTCATCCACCAAACTTGAGGACACAAGTCACTTGACCAATCCTAAACTTGATGAATGCATAGAACTCGATGTTAAATTCATGCATATCATTGAGTTGATGAAGGATCTAGGTTGTCCTCCTATTGATTTTCCACTCATTGATAGCATCTCTGATGCACCCCTTGAGTATGGGTGCCAAGTGATCATATTGAACAAGTTGAAGAAGTAGCTATGACTAGTCCAAGTGCCAATGCATCTTCCCATGAGTTTGTGGGAATGATAAATGTGATGACAGAAAACCAAAGTTATCTTAATTCATCTCAACCACTTGCGATTCCATCCAACATTCCATCCATAACACAAGAGATATCATTGATGGATTCAGGCACACCTACTCCATATCATTCAACATCTCAACAAAATCAAGAACAGGTGTACCTACTACACCAAACTGGAGATAATTCAGTTGCAATAATTGAACACTATGAGGTGGAACAAGAGCATAAGTTACAAGAGCATGTGGATAGAATCACTACCCACACTCATCATGAAACATATTTATTTACTTATATGATTTTGGATAGGCTAGCCAATGTTGAGTTACAAGTGACTCAACAACACAATGACTCACAACAGATCTTGAATCGACTCACAAACATTGAGTTACAGTTGACTCATTCAAAATCTCAACCACTTGATTGTCAGGACCAACCTCCTCCTATGTAATCCAATATTAAGTCTCAACAGAAGCAAGTACAATGATAACAACACCATCAGCATCGTATATATACACCATTGCCTATCTCTTTGGTATCAATATTTAATCAATTATGCAAGGCCAAGGCTATCATATTGCCAGATATCTACCCTTTGGATCCTAATAGGCACAAACCAATGTGGTATCAAGAGATTCAACACTATCCTCATCATAAAGTGAATGGTCATAACATTAAGTCGTGTATCACCTTCAATAATAAGGTATAAGATATGCTTGACAAGAATGATCTTCAAATCAACAATCAACAAATTAACATAGTTCAAAATATGTTGCCTACAGATAGGATTCAAGAAGAGCAATCTAAATAGGTGACTAATACACACACAACCCCATCACCTCATAAAATGTGGTGACTGTTTTCACCTCATCTAACGCCTCAACATCATACTTGGACTCCACTAGCTGAGTCCATGTCAACCATATTTCATAACTTGCAAGAAGCAAAGGCAATCATCTTGCCATATATACCCCTAATAAATCCAAATAGGTCTAGATCTAGATGATACAGGAAGGATCATTCTTACCTCTATCATCGAATAAGAGGGTATGACATTAGTAATTGTCATAATTTTAGACATGTGGTCCAAGATCTTATTTATAGGGAAGTTGTATCCACAAGCGGGCCACTCATGCTACCCCATCAAGATAGTGGTATTACCCCTAATCCCTTTCCACAATAGGGGGAGTCGATATCTATCACTCCTCCTAGAAAATATAATAATAATGCATCATACATAGTACATACTGGGGGTATCCAAGGTGTCACACCTTCCCCACTATCTACATCACAAAAAAAAAAGCAAATTGAGGATCCTAAAGGTATTGCACCTTCCTCGCTTCCTTTGATCGCCATAAATGCTAGGGGTACACAAGGTATTGCACCTTCCTCCTAGAAGCATAAAGTAATCAAAGTTACAAAAATATCCAAAGGCATCTATAAGCCCTTTGGTCATAATCAAATGCCCTTAGACAGTCGTAGACACTTTCTAAGTGTTGTTTCCCGCCTGGGTCACCCAAAAATGCTCCTAGCGATATTTGACCTTCTAGGTCAAATAAAAAATCCCCTAGACTATCTATGATCATCTAGGTCAACCTTAAATGCTCTAAAGGAATTCGTAAGCCCTTTGGTCACAACCAAATACCCCTAGGTAGTCGTAGACACTTTCTAAGTGTCGTTGTCCACCAAGGTCACCCAAAAATGCTCCTAACGATCTTTGACCATCTACATCACATAAATAAAAAGCCCCTAGACTATCTACGATCATATAGGTCAATCTTAAATTCTACAAAGGCATCCATAAGCCCTTTTGTCACAACCAAATACCCCTAGGTAGTCGTAGACACTTTCTAAGTGTCGTTGCCCACCTAGGTCACCCAAAATGTTCCTAGCAGTATTCGACTGTCTAGGTGACATAAAAAAGCTCCTAGACTATCTATGATCATCTAGGTCAACCCTAAAAGCTCCAAAGGCATCTATAAGCCCTTTGGTCATAATCAAATGCCCCTAGGTAGTCGTAGACACTTTCTAAGTGTCGTTGATCATCTAGGTCACCCTAAAATGCTCCTATCAATATTTGATCGTCTATGTCACATAAAAAATCTCCTAGACTATATACATTCATCTAGGTCAACCACAAATGCTCCAAAGGTATCCATAAGACCTTTGGTCACAACTAAATACCCCTAGGTAGTCATAGACACTTTCTAAGTGTCATTGCCCGCCTAGGTCACCCAAAATGCTCCTAGCGATCTTTGACTGTCTAGGTTATATAAAAAATATCCTAAACTATCTATGATCATCTAGGTCAACCTTAAATGCTCCAGAGACATCCATAAGCCCTTTGGTCACAACCAAATACCCCTAGGTAGTTGTAGACACTTTATAAGTGTCATTGCCCACTTAGGTCACCCAAAAATGCTCCTAACGGTCTTTGACCATCTAGGTCACATAAATAAAAATCCCCTAGACTATCTACAATCATCTAGGTCAACCTTAAATGCTACAAATGCATCCATAAGCCCTTTGGTCATAATTAAATACACCTAGGCAGTTGTAGACACTTTCTAATTGTCGTTGCCCACCTAGGTCACTCAAAATGCTCCTAGCGGTCTTTGACCATCTAGGTCACATAAAAAAGCTCCTAGACTATCTACGATCATCTAGGTCAACCCTAAATTCTCCAAAGGCATCGATAAACCCTTTTGTCACAACCAAATACCCTAGGCAATCGTAGACACTTTCTAAGTGTCGTTGCTCACCTAGGTCACCTTAAAGGCTCCTAGTGGTCTTTGACCGTCTAGGTCATAGAAAAAATCCCCTACACTATCTATGATCATCTACGTCAACCTTAAATGCTCCAAAGGCATCCATAAATCCTTTGGTCATAACCAAATACCCCTAGGCAGTCATAGATACTTTCTAAGTGTCGTCGCCTACCTAGGTCACCCAAAACACTCCTAGCGGTCTTTGATTGTATAGGTCACATAAAAAAGCTCCTAGACTATCTACAATAATCTAGGTCAACCCTAAAAGCTCCAAAGGCATCTATAAGCCCTTTGGTCACAATCAAATACCCCTAGGCAATCGTAGACACTTTTTAAGTGTTGCTGACCATCTAGGTCACCCTAAAATGCTCCTCGCAATCAGTGATCGTCTAGGTCAAATAAAAATATCCCTAGACAATCTACAATCATCTAGGTCAACCTTAAAAGCTCTAAAGGCATCTATAAATCCTTTGGTCACAATAAAATACCCCTAGGCAGTCATAGAAACTTTCTAAGTGTCGTTGCTCGCCTAGGTCACCCAAAAAGCTCCTAGTAGTTTTTGATCGTCTAGGTCAAATGAAAAATCTCCTAGACTATCTACAATCATCTAGGTTAACCTTAAATGCTCCAAAGGCATCCATAATCTCTTTGGTCACAATAAAAATACCCAAGGCAACCGTAGACACTTTCTAAGTGTCATTGCCCGCCTAGGTCACCCAAAATGCTCCTAGCGGTCTTTGACCATCTAGGTCACATAAAAAAAACCCCTAGACTATATACGATCATCTAGGTCAACCTTAAAAGCTCCAAATGCATCTATAAGCCCTTTGGTCACCTTAAAATACTCCTATATGGTCCATGCTCGTCTAGGTCAACCCAAAACATCCCTATGCAGTCTATGCATGTATAGGTCAAAATAAAATGTTCCTAAGCAGTCTATGATTGTCTAGGTAATCCAAAAATGCTCGAAAGACGTTTATAAGCCCTTTGATCATCCAAAATCCCAAAAGGCATTCATTAAGCCCATTGGTGAATCCATATACATATATAAAAAATTTCAAAAACATCATAAAAATTAATAAAATACAAAAAAATTACTTCATTGCATTTCATAAATTGCATTGCATTTCTCATCACTTGAATTATAACATTATGCATATTAGGTATACTCATAATTGTATTATGCATCATTCCAAATTGATCATATATGTCTAGCACCAGGTCTATACATTAGGCATTTGGTCAAAATACATTGTTATCATATGTCAGTTATACCACCTGTTTACATCCCATACACCCTTTAAATTTACATTCCATATTATATGTCTATTTTTTGGTCACTTAGCCATTGTTAGAAAAACATAATTAAAGTTTTCGGTCACTCATCCATATCTAGTTATCATCTCAAATTTGTAGAAAGCTATCATGATCTTTAGAAGGTAGAATCCCGCTAAGATAATGTTTGGTATACATCAAAATCCCAACATAATTTTCACATTAATAAATCTAATTCTAGCACAAGGAAAGATGAAAAGTGGTTTAGGTTTCTTTAAGTGAAAATTTTATCCTACTCATCCCCCTGTGTGAATGGTTTAAAGATGCTACGAATAGACAAAAGGACAAGTTCCTCCTTACCCAAAAATTCCTTGCCCTACACTGGGGCAAGTATCCCAAATATAAAAATCAATAGTGATTATCATACTTCAAAGTACTCCAACAAGAAATAAGTGATTATTATCACTTCAAAATATGCAAAAGAAATAATGATTATTATCACTAGGAAAAGCACAAAGAAATAGTGGTTCTCACCACTACAAAAATCCCTTGCTCACCAAATCAAAATCAGAAACTCCCTTGAGAAAGTCAAAGATAAAATAAAATAAGGGAGTATTGAACTTGAATCCCTAAAATTCTTAGTAGTAGAGAACCATAAGGTGATCCTCATTACAAGTTTGATGGATAGCCTACTTGTCAATGGTGATAGCCTCCCGCATGATGATATGTTTGTCACTTAAGCAACTTGCTTAGGTATAGATCAATGTTTGAATGTGGATGAGCTAGCTTATTGTAACCTATATTACCTAGTAGTTTAATCCAACTAAGTACAAAACTTAGGATAATGAGACTCGCAGAATGATCTCTAGTATTGATGGGCTGAGTGAATCCCATTTGCACTAGAGTAATCTTATGTGTTATCATGGTAATGAACTCACGTGCACACACAAGGATATTGATTATCTTGGTTATCTTAGTAGGTGCATACTTTGTCAAAAGATCTTGTATAGTTATTATATGACTTTTGATTAGGTAACTAGAGTGTTTGAGTCTCTTCAAAACCACTAAATAATATCATATCATATTACATTATCCATTTTATTTTACATCATGTTGCCACATGTTTGTCATAATTCTAAAGTCCATTAAATAAAGTGTTATAATAACATGAAAATAATAAAGATACATTTTATATAGTCTATGGTGCTAGCATATAATGCATCAAATAGTCATTGCAAATCCATCATACAAAATTAAATCCAATCAATCATTACATCCATTCATATACATTTTTCCTTATATCCTTTTTTTTATTAAGTGATGTTCATGAAGTGGGATAGATACCGGATAAATATTAGCAATAATATTTAGATTACCACTGACTATTTTATGCATATATTTTAATCTACAAAAGCATATAGAAAAAACATACACATATACATATCATCAACTCAATTCATATGATCAATACATGCATCCATGTTAGACATCCATCATAGCATCATAAAATATAAGCATTGCATACATTTCATAAAGCAATAAGGAAACACATGATGATAATATAAATTCATATATGTATGAGACCAAAAGATACATCATAATCCAAAAACTGCCTATGGACTACAATCAAGTGGGTCCTTAGACCTCACACTCCAAAAATTAAAATTCAAAAACAACATCAAAAATATCAAAAAATGGGTCAAAAACCCACCAAAAACAAGGCAAAATGGTCAATAAAATAGGAGGGGTCAAGACTGAACCCATAGTATTTTTGGATGCATGAAAATACTCTATTTTACTCCCCAAGAAGGCCTCCATGGCTGGACCACTCCAAGGGAATGAGATATTTGGCCTTTAGACTCCAAAACTATTCATCAAAACAGTCAAAAATCACCTCCAAACATGTATTTAGTACCATGGGCAAAATAGAGAGTTACCCCAGTTAAGTCATGTGTCAAGCAACTCATTGCTTTAAAATTTGTCATACCCTCATCGACTTGTCACTTGAGGGGGTAGTCATAATGATAAAGTTATAAATCGAATCAACATTTAAACACTCAAAAGTGTAAATTCCATGCATTCAAAAGAATCTTGGCTAAAGATAAAAGTTTCAAGCCCATGTTGGGGCAAATAATTAGCATAAGAAGAAATTAGTGAGACATTAATTGATTAAATAACTGGTTTTTGTAAGTATTCAATTAGTGAGGGGTATGAAGTTAGGGGTATGAATAAAAGGGTATGAAATTAGGGGTATGAAGTTAGGGATATGAAGAAAGGCGTATAAAGTTAGGGGTGTGAAGTCAGTGGTATGAAGAAACATTGATTTTTTTTCTTGAAAAAACTTTGATTTTTTTCGATTTTTTAAAGTTTTTGATTTTTTATTTTATTTTCTAATGTTTTGTTTTTTTTGTTTGTTCTAAATTTAAAAAATTAAAATTAAAATTTTAAAGTTCCATGAAAAAAAATAAAATTAATAAAATTAAAATAAAATTAAAATTTTAAAGTTTCTATTTTTTTAAATTAAAGTTTACAATTAAATACAAATTTAAAAAAAAACACTTCTTTAAACCCTACACCCTAAAACCCTACACCCTAAACTCTAAATCGTAAACCCTAAAACCTAAACCTAAATCCTAAACCCTAAACCGTGAATCCTAAACTCTAAACCGTAAACCTTAAACCCTAAATCCTAAACCCTATAAACCCTAAACCCTAATCCTTAAACCCTAAATCCTGAGACCTTAATTGATTAAAGTTAGGGGTATGAGATATTAATTGATTAAAGAATTGTTTTTTTTAAGTATTCAATTAGTGAGGGGTAAAAATAAAGGTGTATGAAGTTAAGGGTATGAAGTTAGGGGTATGAATAAAAGGGTATGAAGTGAGGGGTATGAAGAAACATTGATTTTTTTCTAACATTTTGATTATTTTATTTTTTTCTAAGGTTAAAAATTAAAATTTTAAAGTTTCTAAGAATAAAACAAAAAAAAAAAATTAAAGTTAAAATTAATTTTTTTTTTTTTGTTTTTTTTTTTAACATGGTGGAATCAGTAGCCACCTTGAATCCGGGTAGGTTGTCCAAATTTTATGGCCATCATAGTATTTTGTGATGTCCACCCCGAAAGATGCCACACAGATCTTTGCGCAACCCGCACCTATAACTGTCATGCCACAATCATTTTAAACCTTTTACACTGCTGAAAGCACCAGGAAAGGGACAAGCGTTCAGTCTGGCGAGGCCCGAGATTTGAACCTTGGACCTCCTCCCCCATTATGGGGTTTGGATGAACCAATTGGTCTACACCTCGGACTGTTAAAATTACAATTTTAAAGTTTTTAATTTTTAATTAAAGTTTACGATAAAAAAAAAAAATTAAAAAAAAAAAAAACCACTTCTTTAATCAATTAAGGTCTCACTTCTTTCCCCTCACTTCATACCCCATTATTCATACCCCTTTCTTCATAACCCTAACTTCATACCCCTTTCCTAATACTCCCTAACTTCATACCCCTTTATTCATACCCATAACTTCATACCCTTAACTCATACCCCTCAATTCATACCCCTCAATTCATACCCCTAAATTCATACCCCTCACTTCACACCCTAAACCCTAAACTCTAAACCCTAAACCTTAAACCCTAAACCCTAAATATTAATAACCTAAAACCCTAAACCCTAAACCATTATGCCCTAAACGCTAAATCCTAAAACCTAAACCCTAAGACCTTAATTGATTAAAATTAGGGGTATGAGACATTAATTGATTAAAGAATTGGTTTTTGTAAGTATTCAATTAGTGAGAGGTATGAAGTGAGGGGTATGAATTTAGGGGTATGAAGTTAGGGGTATGAAGAAAGGGGTATGAAATTAGGGGTGTGAAGTGAGGGGTATGAAGAAACATTGATTTTTTTCGATTTTCTAAAGTTTGAGAAAAATAGTTGATTTTCGAACATTTTGATTTGTTTGTTTTTTATCTAAGGTTAAAAAATTAAAATTAAAATTTTAAAGTTCCTAATTTTTTTAATTAAATTTTACAATTAAAAAAATTAAAATTAAAAAATATATATATTTCTTTAATCAATAAAGGTGTCATACCCTTAACTTCATACCCCTAACTTCATACCATTCAATTCATACCCATTTCTTCATACCCCTCTTCATTCACTTCAGACCCCTTTCTTCATACCCCTATCTTTATACCCTTAACTTTAATCAATAAGGTCTCATACCCCTTACTTCATACCCCTTTCATCATACCCCTCACTTCATACCCCTTTCATCATACCCCTCACTTCATACCCTTTCTTCATACCCTTTTCTTCATATCCCTAAATTCATACCCCTTTCTTAATACTCCCTAACTTCATACCTCTTTCTTCATACCTCTAACTTCGTACCCCTTAATTCATACCCCTAACTTCACATGTCTCACTTAACACCGTAAACCATAAACCCTAAACCTTAAATCCTAAACCCTAAACCCTAAAGCCATAAACCCTAAATCCTATAAAACCTAAAACCTAAATCCTAAATCCTAAATCCTAAGACCTTAATTGATTAAAGGTAGGGGTATGAGACATTAATTGATTAAAGAATTGGTTTTTGTAAGAATTCAATTACTGAGGGATATGAACTAAGGGGTATGAAATTAAGGGTATGAATAAAGTGTATGAAGTTAGGGGTATGAATAAAGGGGTATGAAGTTTGGGGTGTGAAGTGAGGGGTATGAAGAAACATTGATTGTTTTTATTTTTTCTAATTTTTTTGAAAATTTTGATTTTAGAACGTTTTAATTTTTTTCTAAGGTTAAAAAATTAAAAGTAAAATTAAAATTTTTAAGTTCCAATTTATTTTAATTAAATTTTAAAATTAAAAATTAAAATTAAAAAAAATACTTATTTAATAAATTAAGGTCTCATACCCCTAACTTTATACCCCTCACTTCATACCCCTAACTTCATACCCCTTTCTTCATACCCTTCACTTCATACCCTTTTTTTCATACCCCTCTCTTCATACCCCTAACTTTAATCAATTAAGGTCTCATACCCCTAACTTCATACCCCTCACTTCACATCCCTTTATTCATACCCCTCACTTCATACCCATTTATTCATACCCCTAAATTCATACCCCTTTCTTAATACTCCCTAACTTCATACCCCTAAATTCATACCCCTAACTTCATATCCCTTTGTTCATACCCCTCACTAAATAACCCTCACTTCATACCCATAAGTAATTGAATACTTACAAAAACCACTTCTTTAATCAATTAATGTCTCATATCCCTTTCTTCATACCCTTCACTTCATACCCCTTTCTTCATACCCCTAACTAATTGAATACTTACAAAAACCACTTCTTTAATCAATTAATGTCTCATACCCCTAACTTCATTCACTTCATACCCCTTTCTTCATACCCCCTAGATTCATACCCCTAGCTTCGTACCCCTTTTTTCATACCCCTAAATTCATACCTCTAACTTCATACCCCTTTATTCATACCTCTTTCTTCATACCCCTCACTAAATACCTATCACTTCATACCATTAAGTAATTGAATACTTACAAAAACCACTTATTTAATCAATTAATGTCTCATATCTCTTTCTTCATATATGTCACTCCATAACCCTCACTTCATACCCCTTTCTTCATACCCCAAAATTCATACCCCTTTATTCATAAACTTTTCTTCATATCCCTTTCTTCATACCCCTCACTAAATACCACTCAATTCATAACCCTAAGTAATTGAAAACTTACATAAACCACTTATTTAATTTTAAAGTTCCTAAGAAAAAAAAAAAAAACTTAAAGTTAAAATTAAAATTTTAAGGTCCGAGGTGTAGACCAATTGGTTCATCCAAACCCCATAAGGGAGGTGGAGGTCCAAGGTTCAAATCTCGGGCCTCGTCGGACTGAATGCTTGTCTGTTTCTTGGTGCTTTCAGCGACGTAAAAGGTTTAAAATGATTGTGGCATGGTGGTTATAGGGGCGGACTACACGAATATCTGTGTGGCGGCTTCAGGGCGAACAATGCAGAATACTATGGTGGCCATAAAAGCTGGATAGCCTGCCCGGATTCGTGGCGGCTATCGATTCCACCATGTAAATTCAAAAAAAAAATTAAATTAAATTAAAATTTTAAAGCTCCTTATTTGTTTTATTAAATTTTACAATTAAAAAAATGCTTCTTTAATTAATTGAGGTCTCATACCCATAAATTCATACCTCTAACTCTTAAACCCTAAACCCTAAATAATAAACCCTAAACCTTAAAATCTAAACCCTAAACTACAAACCTTAAAACCCTAAAAACCTAAATGCTATAAACCCTAAATCCAAAACCCTAAACCCTAAGACCTTAATTGATTAAATTTAGGACTATGAAGTTAGGGGTGTGAGACATTAATTGATGGGTATGAATTTAGGGGTATGAAGAAATGGAGTGTTAAAAAGGGGTATGAAGTTACGGGTATTAAATTAGGGATATGAAGAAAGGGGTATGAAGTGAGGGGTGTGAATAAATGGGTGTGAAGTGAGGGGTATGAAGTTAGGGATATGAGACCTTAATTGATTAAAGTTATGGGTATGAAGAGAGGGTTATAAAGAAATGGGTATGAAGTGACAAGTATGAAGAAAGGGGTATGAAATGAAGGGTATGATGTTAGGGGTATGAAGTGAGGGGTATGAAAAAAGGGTATGAATTTAGGGGTATGAAGTTAGGGGTATGAAGAAAGGGGTATGGAGTTAGGGATGTGAAGTGATGGATATGAAGAAAGATTGATTTTTTTCTTGGTAAAAAACATTGTTTTTTTTTATTTTCTAAAGTTTTTATTTTTTTTAATTGATTTTCTAACGTTTTGATTTTTTTTTTATAAGGTTAAAAAATTAAAATAAAAATTTTAAATTTCTATGAAAAAAAGAAAAAAAAAGTTAAAATTTTAAATTTTAAAGTCCCTATTTCTTTTTAATTAAAGTTTACAATTAAAAAATAAATAAAAATAAAAAACAAAAAAACTTCTTTAATCAATTAAGGTCTCATACCCCTAACTAAATACCCCTCACTTCATACCCCTAACTTCATACCCTTCACTTCATACCCCTTTCTTCATACCCCTATCTTTATACCCCTCACTTCATACCCCTATATTCATAATCAATTAAGATCTCATATCCCTAACTTCATACCCATCACTTCACACCCCTTTATTCATACCCCTTTTCTCATATCCCTTTCTTCATACCCATTTCTTAATACTCTCTAAATTCATACCCCTAACTTCATACCCCTTTCTTCATACCCCTAACTTCATACCCCTTTATTAATACCCCTTTTATCATACCCCTTTCTTCATACCCCTTTCTTTATACCCCTCACTAAATACCCCTCACTTTATACCCCTTTCTTTATACCCCTCACTAAAGACCCCTTTCTTCATATCTCTAACTTCATACTTCTTTCTTCATGCCCCGTAACTTCATACCTCTAACTCATACCCCTTTCTTCATACCCCTTTTTTCTTACCCCTAACTTCATACCCCTTTATTCATACCTATTTCTTCATACCCCTAACTAAATGCCCCTCACTTCATACCCCTTTCTTCATACCCCTTTTTTCATAGCCCTTTCTTCATACCACTCACTAAATACCCCTCACTTCATACCCCTAAGTAATTTAATACTTACAAAAACCACTTATTTAATCAATTAATGTCTCATATCCCTTTCTTAATACCCTTCACTTCATACCCCTTTCTTCACACCCTAAATAATTGAATACTTACAAAAACTACTTCTTTAATCAATTAAGGTATTAGACCCCTCACTTCATACCCCTAACTTCATTCACTTCATACCCCTTTCTTGATACCCTTAACTTCATACCCCTAACAAATTAAATACTTACAAAAACTACTTCTTTAATCAATTAATGTCTCATACCCCTAACTTCATAACCCTAACTAATTGAATACTTACAAAAACCACTTCTTTAACTAAACCCTAAACCCCTGAAGTTAGGGGTATGAGACACTAATTGATTAAAAAAGTATTTTTTTTAAGTATTAAATTAGTTGGGGGTATGAAGTTAGGGGTATGAAAAATTAATTGATTAAATAATTAGTTTTTTTAAGTATTCAATTAGTGAGGGGTATGAAGTGAGGCTAATGAAGTTAGGGGTATGAGACACTAATTGATTAAAAAAGTGTTTTTTGTAAGTATTAAATTATTTAGGGGTATGAAAAATTAATTTATTAAAGAATTAGTTTTTGTAAGTATTCAATTAGTGAGGGGTATGAAGTGAGGGGTATGAAGTTAGGGGTGTGAAGTGAGGGGTATGAAGAAACATTATTTTATTTTTTTGAAAAAAATTGTTTTTTTTTTTTTTTTAATGTTTTTGAAAAAAAATTAGATTTTCTAACATTTTGTTTTTATTTTCTAAGGTTAAAAAATTAAAACTTTAAATATCCTAAGAAAAAAATAAAAAAAATAAAAGTTAAAATTAAAATTTTAAAGTTTCTATTTTTTTAATTAAAGTTTACAATTAAAAAAATCAGAATTAAAAAGAAAAACACTTATTTAATCAATTAAGGTCTCATACCCTCAACTTCACATCCCTCACTTCATACCCCTCACTTCATACCCCTAACTTCATAACCCTCACTTCACACCCTAAACCCTAAATCCTAAACCCTAAACCCCTAAAACCCTAAACCATAAATCCTAAACCCTAAACCCTAAACCTTAAAACCTAAACCCTATAAAAACTAAACCCTAAAACCTAAGAGCTTAATTGATTAAAGTTAGGGATATGAAGTTAAGGGTATGAGACATTAATTAATTAAAGAACTAGTTTTTGTAAGTATTCAATTAGTGAGGGGTATGAAGTGAGGGGTATGAAGTGAGGGGTATGAATTGAGGGGTATGAAGAAAGGGGTATGAAGTTAAGGGTATGAATTTAGGGGTATGAAGAAAGGGGTATGAAGTTAGGGGTGTGAAGTGAGGGGTACGAAGAAACATTGATTTTTTTTTTTTTTTAAACATTGATTTTTTTGGATTTTCTAAAGTTTTTGAAAAAAAATTGATTTTCTAACGTTTTGATTTTTTTATTTTTTTTTCTAAGGTTAAAAAATTAAAATTTTAAAGTTCTTAAGAAAAAAAATTTAAAGTTCCTAATTTTTTTAAAAAATTAAAGTTTACAATTAAAAAAAACTAAAATTAAAACAAAAACCACTTCTTTAATCAATTAAGGTCTCATACCCCTAACTTCATACACCTAACTTCATACCTCTCACTTCATACCCCTCAATTCATATCCCTTTCTTCATACCCCTAACTTCGTACCCCTTTTATCATACCCCTCACTTCATATCCCTAACTTTAATCAATTAAGGTCTCATACCCCTAACTTCATACCCCTCACTTCACACCCATTTCTTCATACCCCTCACTTCATACCCATTTCTTCATATCCCTAACTTCATACCCCTTTATTCATACCTCTAACTCATACTCCTTTATTCATACCCCTAAATTCATACCCTTAACTTCATACCACTTTATTCATACCCCTTTCTTCATACCCATTTCTTCATACCCCTCACTATATACCCCTTACTTCATACCCCTAAGTAATTGAATACTTACAAAAACCACTTCTTTAATCAATTAATATATCATATCCCTTTCTTCATATCCCTCACTTTATACCCTTTCTTCATACCCCTCACTTCATACCCCTTTCTTCATACCTCCAACTAATTGAATACTTACAAAAACCACTTCTTTAACTAAACCCTAAACCCTGAAGTTAAGGGTATGAGACACTAATTGATTAAATAAGTGGTTTTTGTAAGTATTCAATTAGTTATGGGTATGAAGTTAGGGGTATGAGACATTAATTGACTAATTAAATTGTTTTTGTAAGTATTCAATTAGTGAGGGGTATGAAGTTAGGGGTATGATGAAATGGGTATGAATTTAGGGGTGTGAAGTGAGGGATATGAAGATAGGGGTATGAAGTTAGGGGTGTGAAGTGAGGGGTATGAAGAAACATTGAATTTTTTTTGGAAAAAAAAAAAAAAAAACATTGATTTTTTTTTTTATTTTCTATTTTTTTTAAGCAAAATTGATTTTCTAACGTTTTGATTTTTTTGTTTTTTTCTAAGGTTAAAAAATTAAAATTTTAAATTTCCTAACAAAAAAATAATAATAATAATTAAAATTAAAATTAAAATTTTAAAGTTCCTAATAAAAAATAAAAGTTAAAATTAAAATTTTAAAGTTCCTAATTTTTTAAATTAAAGTTTACACTTCAAAAAATTAAAATTAAAAAATATATATATTTCTTTAATCAATTAATGTTTCATACCCCTAATTTCATACCCCTCACTTCATACCCCTTTCTTCATACCCCTAAATTCATACCCCTTTATTCATACCCCTCTCTTCATACCCTTAACTTTAATCAATTAAGGTCTCATACCCCTCACTCCACACTACTTTCTTCATACCCCTCACTTCATGCCCCTTTATTTATACCTCTAACTTCATAACCCTAACTTCATACCCCTTTCTTCATACTCCCTAATTTCACACCCCTAACTTCATACCCATTTTTTCATACCCCTTTCTTCATACACCTTTATTCATACCCATTTCTTCATACCCCTCATTAAATACCCCTCACTTCATACCCCTAAGTAATTGAATACTTACAAAAAATACTTCTTTAATCAATTAATATCTCATATCCCTTTTTTCATACCGTCACTTCATACCCCTTTCTCACACCCCTAACTAATTGAATACTTATAAAAACCACTTATTTAATCAATTAAGCTTTCATATCCCTCACTTCATATTCCTAAGTAATTGAATACTTAAAAAAACCACTTCTTTAATAAATTAATGTCTCATAACCCTTTCTTCATACCCCCCACTTCATACCCCTTTCTTCATATCCCCCATTTCATACCCTTTATTCATACCCCTAACTTCATACCCCTTTATTCATACCATTTTATTCATATCTATTTCTTCATACCCCTCACTAAATACCCCTCACTTCATACCCCTAAGTAATTGAATACATATAAAAACCACTTCTTTAATCAATTAATGTCTCATATCATTTTCTTTATACCCCTCACTTCATACCCATTTCTTCATACCCCTAACTTCATACCCATAACTAATATAATACTTACAAAAACCACTTCTTTAATCAATTAAGGTCTCATACCCCTAACTTCATTCCCTTCATACCTCTTTCTTCATACCCCTTAACTCCATACCCCTAACTTCATAACCCTTTCTTCATATCCCTAAATTCATACCCCTTTATTTATACCCCTCACTAAATACCCATCACTTCATACCCCTAAGTAATTGAATACTTACAAAAATCACTTCTTTAATAAATTAATGTCTCATATCCCTTTCTTCATACCCATCACTTTATACACCTTTCTTCATACCCTTGACTTTATACCCCTTCCTTCATACCTCTAACTAATTTAATACTTATAAAAAATACTTCTTAATAAACTAAGGACTCATACCCCTCACTTCATACCCCTAACTTCTTTCACTTGATACCCCTTTCTTCATACCCCTAACTTCATATCCCTTTCTTCATACCCCTCACTAAATACCCCTCACTTCATACCCCTAAGTAATTGAATACTTACAAAAACCACTTCTTTAATTAATTAATGTCTCATATTTTTTTCTTCATACCCCTCACATTATACCCCTTTATTCATACCTCTAACTAATTGAATACTTACAAAAATACTTCTTTATTCAATTAAGGCCTCATAACCCTCACTTCATACCCCTAACTTCATTCACTTCATAACCCTTTCTTCATACCCCTAACTTCATACCCCTTACTTCATACCCCTTTCTTCATACCCCTAAATTTATACCCCTAACTTCATACCCCTTTATTCATACCCCTTTCTTCATACCCCTCACTTCATACCATTTTCTTCATACCCCTTACTTCATACCCCTTTATTCATACCCCTTTCTTCATACCCCTCACTTCATACCCTTTTCTTCATACCCCTTACTTCATACCCCTTACTTCATACCCCTAACTTCATACCCCTTTCTTCATACCCCTAAATTTATACCCCTAACTTCATACCCCTTTCTTCATACCCCTCACTAAATACCCCTCACTTCATATCCCTAAGTAATTGAATACTTACAAAAACCATTTCTTTAATCAATTAATTTTTCATATCCCTTTATTAATACCCCTCACTTCATACCCTTTCTTCATACCCCTCAATTCATACCGCTTTCTTCACACCCATAACTAATTTAATACTTACAAAAACCACTTATTTAATCAATTAAGTTCTACCCCTCACTTCATAACCCTAACTTCAATCACTTCTTACCCCTTTCTTCATACCCCTTACTTCATACCCCTCACTTCATACCCTTAACTTCATACCCCTAACTTCATACCCCTAACTAATTAAATACTTACAAAAACCACTTCTTTAATCAATTAATGTCTCATACCCCTAACTTCATATCCCTAACTAATTGAATACTTACAAAAACCACTTCTTTAACTAAATCCTAAACCTTAAACCCTGAAGTTAGGGGTATGAGACATTAATTGATTAAAGAATTAGTTTTTGTAAGTATTCAACTAGTGAGGGGTTTTAAATGATGGGTAGGAAGAAAGGGGTATGAAGTTAGAGGTGTGAATAAATTGGTATGAAGTTAGAGGTGTGAAGTGAGGGTTATGAAGAAACATTGTTTTTTTTTTTTTTAAACATTGATTTTTTTTTATTTTCTAAATTTTTTGAATTTTTTTTTCATTTTTAACGTTTTGATTTTTTTTTGTTTTATTATATGGTTAAAAATTATTTATAGTTCCTAAGAAAAAAATAAAAGAAAAATTAAAGTTAAAATTAAAATATTAAAGTTCTTATTTTTTTTAATTACAACTAAAAAAAAAAAAAAAAACACTTCTTTAATCAATTAAGGTCTTATACCCCTAAATTCATGCCCATAACTTAATACCCATCACTTAATACCCCTTAATTCATACCCCTCAATTCAAACCCTTCAATTCATACCCCTCTTCACACCCTAAACCCTAAACCCTAAAACCCTCAACCCTAAATCCTAAACGCTAAACCCTAAAACCCTAAACCCTAAATCCTAAACCCTAAACCCTAAGACCTTAGTTGATTAAAGTTATGTGTATGAAGTTAGGGGTATGAATTTAGGGGTATGATCTAGTAATTGATTAAAGAATTGGTTTTTATAAGTATTCAATTAGTGAGGGCTATAAAGTGAGCGTTATGAAGAATGGGGTATGAAGTTAGAGGTGTCAACTGAGGGGTATAAAGAAACATTGATATTTTTCGATTTTCTAATGTTTTTGAAAAAAAATTGATTTTCTAACGTTTTGATTTTTTTTTTCTAAGGTAAAAAAAATAAAATTAAAATTAAAATTTTAAAGTTCCTAAGAAAAAAAGAAAAAAAATTAAAGTTAAAATTAAAATTTTAAAGTTCCTATTTTTTTAATTAAAGTTTACAATTAAAAAAAAACACTTCTTTAATCAATTAAGGTCTCATACCCCTAAATTCATACCCCTCACTTCATACCCCTCACTTCATACCCCTAACTTCAAACCCCTCACTTCATACCCCTTTATTCATACCCCTCAATTCATACACCTTTCTTCATAACCCTCTCTTCATACCACTAACTTTAATCAATTAATGTCTCATACCCCTAACTTCATACCCATCACTTCACACCCTTTTCTTCATACCCCTCACTTCATACCCCTTTCTTCAAACCCATTTCTTCATACCCATAGCTTCATACACCTAACTTCATACCCCTTTCTTGATACCCCTTTCTTAATACTCTCTAACTTCATACCCCTTTCTTCATACCCCTAAATTCATATCCCTAAATTTATACCACTAACTTCATACCCTCACTTCACACCTTAAAACCTAAACCCTAAACCTTGAACCCTGAACCCTGAACCCTAAACCCTGAACCCTAAAATCCTAAACCCTAAACCATAAACCTAAAATACTAAAACCCTAAAACCCTAAAATCCTAAACCCTAAACCCTAAGACCTTATTTGATTAAAGTAAGGGGTATGAAGTTAGGGGTATGAGACATTAATTTATTAAAAATTTGTTTTTTGTAAGTATTCAATTTATGAGGGGTATTAAGTTAGGGGTATGAATAAATGGGTATGAAGTTAGGGGTATGAAGTGAGGAGTATGAAGAAACATTGATTTTTTTTAACAAAAACATTGTTTTTTTAGAATTTCTAAAGTTTTTGAATTTTTTTTTTTTTTTCTAACTTTGTGATTTTTTTTCTTCTAAGGTTAAAAAATTAAAATTTTAAAGTTCCTAAGAAAAAAAGAAAAAAAAAAAAGTTAAATTAAAATTTTAAAGTTCCTCATTTTTTTTTTTAATGAAAGTTTATAATTAAGGTGAGGGGTATGAAGTGATGGGTATGAAGAAAGGGATATGAGACATTAATTGATTAAAGAAGTGGTTTTTGTAAGTATTCAATTACTTAGGGGTATGAAGTAAGGGGTATTTAGTGAGGGGTATGAAGTAAGGGGTATTTAGTGAGGGGTATGAAGAAATGGGTATGAATAAAGGGACATGAATAAAGGGGTATGAAGTTAGGGATATGAATTTAGGAGTATGAAGAAAGGGCTATGAGTTAGAGGTATGAAGTTACGAGGTATGAAGAAAGGGGTATGAAGTGAGGGATATGAAGAAATGGGTGTGAAGTGAGGGGTATGAATTTAGGGGTATGAGAACTTAATTGATTAAAGTTAGGGGTATGAAGAAAGGGGTACAAAATGAGGGGTATGAAGAAAGGGGTATCAAATGAGGGCTATGTAGTTAGGGGTAATAAACCTTAATTGATTTAAGAAGTGGTATTTATTTTAATTTTAATTTTTTTTAATCGTAAACTTTAATTTAAAAAAAATTAGGAACTTTAAAATTTTAATTTTAACTTAATTTTTTTTTTAGGAACTTTAAAATTTTAATTTTTAACCTTAGAAATGGGTATGAAGTTAGGGGAGTATTAAGAAAGGGGTATGAAGTTAGTGGTATGAAGAAAGGGGTATGAAGTGAGGGGTATGAAGAAAGGGATGTGAAGTGAGGGGTATGAAGTTAGGGGTATGAGACCTTAATTGATTAAAGTTAGGGGTATGAAGAGATGGGTATGAATTTAAATTCCCCATTCTTAATACTTCCCTAACTTCATACCCCTTTCTAAGGTTAAAAATTAAAATTTTAAAGTTCCTAAAAGAAAAAAAGTTAAAATTAAAATTTTAAAGTTCCTAATTTTTTTAAAATTATAGATTACAATTAAAAAAAAAAAATAAAAATAAAAACCACTTCTTTAATAAATTAATGTTTCATACCCCTTTCTTCATACACCTCAGTTCATACCCCTTTTTTCATACCCCTCTATTCATACCCCTAACTTTAATCAATTAAGGTCTCATACCCTAAATTAATACCCCTCACTTCACATCCATTTCTTCATACCCCTCACTTCATACCTCTTTTTTCATACCCTTAACTTCATACCCCTTTATTCATACCGCATAACTTCATATCTTTAACTCATATCCCTAACTTCATACCCCTAACTTCATACCCATTTCTTCATACCCCTCACTAAATACCCATTACTTCATACCCCTAAGTAATTAAATACTTATAAAAACCACTTATTTAATAAATTAATGTCTCATATCCCTTTCTTCATACCCTTCATTTTATACCCCTTTCTCCATGCCCCTCACTTTATACCCCTTTCTTCATACCTCTCACTAATTGAATACTTACTGTAGACACCTAAATCATGTAAATTGGATATGGCCCTATTGGGAACCCCTATAGGCTAGCAAAAGGCTTCCAAAAGCCTCCAAAACTCAGTTTGGAGGGTTCCTAGCAATTTGGAGAAGTTTTAGGGCTCCTACTGGTGGTCATCCTACCCAGTAACGGTCACAGTTGGTGATCGTCCCATCGAGGGATGAACCCTAACTGGACCCTTGAAAAAGTCAAAGGACACGCTAAATGGCAATCCAAAATTGCCATTAGCGTGTCCAATCACCCGAGCTTGATTGGGGATCTACTGATGGATAGTGGGGTAGTTTATTAGGAGCACCCAAAGGGGTAACCTTCTCTCAATCACCCCATGACGCGATTAGGACACATGGCGTCACTTGTCTCGCATGGCAAAGATGTCGTTTTTCCCTAAGTGCCCTCTTGGGCTATAAAAGGAGATCCAAACTCCCAATTTTAGGGAAGATAATTTGGAGATTAAAGCCATGAAGTGCTACCCAAATTGAAACCCAAACTTTGCAAACCAAAACCTACCTTGCATTTGGCCTTAAAACCCTCTTTACTTTGAAGGCGATTTTAGGGGAAAAAGGATCAAACCGTCCAACATAAATAGGCCAAATTGAAGGAATATTTGGGCCCATATTTTGACAACACCCTTACCAAGTTTTGGACCAATGCCCACAGCCATATGTGATAAAACTAAGGTAGTTTTGTAACTATCCCACCTGGGGACGATCAACAGTATGTCCATAGCACACCTAGGGATGACCACAAAATAGGTTGGAATTTTAGATAAATTCCTCCATAGACCCCTTAGTAATGGTTAGAAGGACCTTTGGTCCAAATTTGAAGTAATTTGGAGGAGTATTGATGCAGGATCTGGAGTCCCCAATGTTGCAGGTTTAGTTGGCTCACCCCGGGATGACCATCATTTATGCATAGTTTCACCTTAGATATTGCTTCCAAACATATTTATTTACATTTATATTATAGTAACATATGTTTATGCTTAATGTAGATTAGTTTTTATGTATGTAGATCACCTATTATTGTCATAGAATATGCTCTTCTGTATGGTTTTTATGGGTTTCTTCTATAACACAAGGTGCTAGTAATCCCCTTTCAATCCCTTGTCTTCAGGAATAGGAATGCTATGCAGGAGGAGGAGCTAAAGAGGCATAAGCTTGTCAACCCAAAAATAGCTCTCGAGTGTGGGATGCGATATTTAAAACATACCATAGTTTACATCACTTTAAGGCCCTTTTCAAGGGACTAGATACCTTGAACATTGTAATGATTGGATGTATCAATTTGTAAAAGTCCTCAAGGTGATATTTGTAGTCTCACATTTAAAGCTATGTATTTATTAAACAAGAAGGATAAATCCACCATTTGGTTACATATTTGCTTCACTTTACTAGATTACAAGTTTATGCTATATTTCCCTTTGAATGCCTTTTAAATGCTTTACATTGCAATTAAGTGCCCTTAAGGCGGTGTAGTAAATTTCACATCTTTAGTGGCGATCACGGTATCTGATATTTTTAAGTCCTCCCCTTGGATGATGTTAATTTGCACCTCAAATTTTGGTTTAGCAGGTTGCAGGTAGTGATCGTTCTAAGCAAAAACGGCCTCTTTGTCACTCCGTGGCACTGGGTGAGACGGCAAACTGCATGGCACTGGGTGTGATGACCCCTAATATGTGATTGTCCCTACCTAGGATGGCCACAAAACCAGAGGGTTTCTTAAAAAAAATTCAGAAATAGCAAGTTTTAGGTTCATTTTTACACCCTTCTGCACTGTCAATTTGTAAATTTACTGTTTAAAATGATCAAATTTCATGTTTTCTTGCTTTCTAGATGCATAGAAAATGTTAGACTATCTCTTCCCAAAATATTGCATTAATTAGTTAAGAAAAATAGAAGAAAAATATAGTAGAATTTTTGCTTTTTGTCTGGTTTGACTACTTGCCACTTGCCCAAAAGGGTTAAGTTCATATAGGTGTTTGATTTCAGTGCTTTCCTTTTATGCTACTGACAAGTCTAAAAGAAAAATGCACCTTCATGCATTTAGTAAATAATCATTGAGTGCTCTTTTGTTTTCTTTCAAATATTTAAAAGGAACACACACACACCATGATCCACTTAAATATTGGTGAGTTGGACTTCATTCCCAACCACTGATAGAGTTCAATGATGGTGATTTTTATCTCCATCCATTGACTCAAATCCTACGAACATTTTTCTATTGGCCAATACCGACTCTAATATCTATCCTAACGGTGCAAAATAGCACGCATTCCTCTTTAGAGGGGTGTATCACTGTGCACAGGGTGTTGGGTGAGGATCGACATGACCTATGCTCCCTAATCAGGTATGGATTTCATCTCCATACTTTGATTGGTTCACGTGACTAGAATTTCACTACCGATTGTTGATCTATGAGTATATAGGTGAAAACCACTTAAAATTTGAGAATATCATCCAACGAAATATCAAACACATGAAAAATATTCTCTTTACAAAGCAACACATTTTGAAACACATCAAATAGCTTAGGAACTCACATTTAAATATTTAAAAGAGATAATCATATATATTATTGTGTGTTTCTATTGATTGTGTATTTGAATATATAAAACTTAAAAATAAATAATAATGTTGCCTACTTTAGGTATTTCTTTATTGTTTGTGTTAGGACTTATTTTGAAATGAACACAATAAGATGATTATTACAAATGAAACACGGTTACAATATATAGGCATAATCCTATATTCAACACATGACACTTGTCAAGAGAAACTGACAAGTGTCAAGGTGAAGGCATAGTGCACTTTAACTCTAACATTCCCCCTTAAAGTGCACTATCCTAACTAAAGAAAAAACAAAACAAGTCAACATTAGGTAACATTCCCCCTTAATGTTGACTTCTCTAAAAATACCTATCATCCTCTCTTATTGTTGATTTGGTCTAGGCTCGTGCTCTTTGCACTTGGCTCTCCAACTGTGAATAATGCTAGATTCACTGTGTATACATCCCGGTCTGTTGCCTCAGGGTCAGCCACTTCCACAGGTCTGTTGCCACTGGGTTAGCCGTCTAAGTGCCTCGGGGTCATCATGGGTGCCTCAGGGTCAGCCACTTATGGGTCTGTTGCCTCTGCAGGTCATCCTCAGAGGATGTTGCCTCTCATAGGTCACTGACTAGATTCACCATAAATATCAAATCCTTCCTTATGGTGAACTCAATCTAGAAGGTGTCGATATCTGCTGAAAATGCACCTAATACAAAGGAAAAATGAGCCATATAAGAGTGTCGGTCTCTGTCGAAAATGCACTCAATACAATAAAATGAGCCATAGATCAAAATAGGAGGAGAGAAGAAGAAAAGAAGAGAATCTTCTGAAGTGTCTTCGTCTGTAGTCTTCAAAAGTAGATCAAAAAAAAAACCTCGAATAGAGTCTAGGGTGTCTTTTTCTATAGTCCCTAGTATAAGTGTCCTTATGGTGACCATGTCATCCCACCAAAATGCATGGGTAACTAGCCACTGCATTCGCCAAGTGTATAGAAAAGATCACTAGTTACAAGGATCACATATGAAAGTACCTTGGGAGTGTCGGGTACAACCGAAAGTGCACTCCAAGGTAGAAAATTTTTGAGGCTAAAATACTGAATTGAAATAGCCTCAAAATTATAATATGACACCACCATTGTGTTCATCATGGAAAAACGTTTCCAACAACTATAAATAACCCTATACTTGTGTCTGAATGGGGCCTTCAACTTGCTAAAAAAACAATAGCATGCCTCTCTAGGCAGCAAAATAAACAACATCGCTCAATGGCGGCATCGCTCTCAGGTGGAAAAAAAAAATTCATCAATTTCCCTCATAGGGGAATTACAGGGATCATGTAGTCCTTTCACTTCCACTTCCTATGTGAAAAAATATTAAAAACAAATACAATGAGGCCATGCTGTCGGTCACTCTTTACAATCATTCCCCAGCCTCACGTGACAAGTTCCCTTACAATAGGTTTACAAAAGTATCTTCTTCATTTTGTTAAAAAAGTATCCTTTTAATAAAATGTGGACCCCATGTAGAAATAATAAAATGCCCAATAAACTTGAAATCCCTATTTACTTTTCCACATGCATGTGGATTAGAAAACAAAATAATGTGACTTGGTTTCTAATGCTATGAGCATTAAATCTTGGGATTCCACCCCTATGAAAATTGTTAGTCCATTGCCATCGAGCTGAACGCCAATGTCACCACGTGGTGCCACGATCCATGAATCCCACAAAAAAATATTTTTTAACCTCTGTAACGCCACGTCTCCCTCTGCCAGCATCACCGCTCCCACGAGTGACAGTACAGGGAGCCTATGCCAGGGAATTACGCGACTGTTGTAGTTAATAGGAAATTTACACTCCTCTGGATGTTCCAGATATCTGCACACAATGATTAGCCAAACAATGCTGACATCGAGCTTCCTTCCAGCATGCCCCGTGGCATTCAAAACGTGCTATGTAAAGCCAGAGAATTCTGGCATCCTTCACCCTCGATTCCCTGATGGCCACCACTGCCAAAGCAGAACCAAAGCTATCGTCCTGATTACGAGAATGGGGGGATTTTACATTGTTGAGTCAAGAAGAGGATCGCCATGCAAATAGTCATCCTTGTGTCTAGGGAAATATGCTGGAAGTCAAGCAACAACCCCCAAATTATAGCCTCGATCAGGCCGAAAAGCCTGGCAGATTCATCAACACTCCCCTCTGGAAGCAACTCTTTTATCTTGTCCTTGGTTTCCTCTGCTACCCATGTATTCACCTCTGTTCTAACTTCATTTGCCTTATTCACAAATTCCATGGAGTGAGCTTCAGTGTCGTATTGCTTCTTCACGATATCTTTGAAAGTGGGCTTCAAGCCAGTGTTGGCCCCTTTCCACCAGCCGCAGCAAAACTCAATGCCACCGACATACTTAACAGAGAAAAAATGGTATTTTTGTCTGCACTTCCTGCCAAAACCTCCTTTGAAAACCCCAACGAGAATTCTGTTTGACTATGTATTGTAGCCTGGAGATCCATTTCCCCTCAGATCAAAGTGTGCAGAGTATAATAATCCCAGATGATATGTCCTTGAATTTAATCCACCCACAAGTTGTATCGCAAATCTGCTTAGCAAAAAATGGAAAAAATAATAATTCAGGTGAGGGAGAAGGGGAGGCGAACAAGGTTTCAAGAGATGCAAGAATGACAGAAAGTGATGGCAAGAATCATGCCCTGTCACCCAGTGCCCAAACAAACAAACAGTGTTGCATCACTGCAATTTTGGACTGTTAAATCTCTTAGCCTTGGCCAAATCATCGAAAGAAAAAGAAAATAGGCAAACTTCTCTCCTCTCCTTTCTAGCTATGCTCATAAAGAATGGCAGCCATAATTTTTTCAATGTCTAGTTTCTGATCCATCCAGCAAAGGATGGAGAGCATACTCCCTCAATATCCAAAAAAATGGGAAGAAAAAAAAATTTAGGGGGAGGGAGGATTTCCATGAGGGAAATCCCCCCTCAAGGGTTTCACAGGTAGGAGAGGGAACCTGCTCTGATACCAAATGTTATGAATTATTTTGAAATGAACACAATAATATGATTATTACAAATGAAACACGGTTACAATATATAGGCATAAGCCTATATTCAACACATGACACTTGTCAAGAGAAACTGACAAGTGTCAAGGTGAAGGCATAGTGCACTTTAACTCTAACAGTTTGGGTAGTCAATCCAAGATCCTCGATCTGGGGGTCAAAACCCTAATAAAAAAATAAAAAAATAAAATTAGTGAGGGTTTCCTGTAGGGTTTCCTATTCAATGCATCATGACAACTATGCATAGTCGAGCTCAATCATGAGCCTATGAAGTAGAAAACTATAGGAGAGGTCATGAGCATCATAGTTATAAGTATGAGGATCTCCCCCCACATAGATAACAAGACTATATACCTAAGGTAGGGTTAAATGATCATCTTAAGCTTCCACCAAACCCTTCCCTAGGGTACCAAAACCTAGATGAGTATGATATTCATCATAGTGGGCAAGCCAATTTTGCCCAACCATCCCCCACATACAAAATAAGACCTAAGGAAGATCCTAATTATCCTCGATCACATTATTCCATGCAACCACAAGGTACCTTTTCCAAGAGAACACCAATGGATTATTCATGTGATCAAGTGGACTCTTCAGTTATCCAACACCGAGTCCAAGCCAAAACTAGATATAATTTGCCTACCAAGAGGCCTAGTAAGTAAGTCTACACTCCCTCTACATTACCTAAACCTCCCATACAACAAGTGGTAGCAAGTCAGAAGAGGCCTATGCGAAGTTCGCATACGTCATCAACCAACATGACCATGGGAGAGTTAATATAAGGATTCCCAAAGTATCAAGAAACTTTAATGGAGGTTTTAAATTCTATCGAAATGCAACTTCATGATTCTAATTCTTTCACCAACTTTATGGGATACATACAAATGCACAACGATCCTGTTATATCCTTTTGAAATCGGGATATAAAACCTAGGTTGGCCAATTTACTAGACTCTCATTTGCACATCATCGCATGCATCAATAGGATATCCTTTAAGCGAGTGTTGGTTGATACAGGTTCCATAATAAACATCATTACCACAACCGTACTAAAGCATCTCAAAATCCCATCTTTGCACATTGCAAGATCCAATTTCACCTTGAAATCATTTAATGATGCTTTATCCTCCACTGTGGGCACGATAATCATACCTATTCAAGTTGGACAGAATACTATGCCTACATTATTATATATCTTGGAAGGTGAAAGAATATACAACATATTTTTAGGAGTACCTTTGATAAGATACATGGAGTGCATCGCTTATCTTGTACATCAATGCCTTAAATGCATTCATGAAGGTCAGGTCCATGTGGTTGATGCCAACCCAGACCCCTTCAAGTACTACAATAAGGATGATCATCCAAAAGAGTCTACTCACCCATCCACACATTTGGATACTAAACTCAATTACCTTATCAAAATTTTGGATTCAACCCCACGGTTAGTTGTGAAGTTACCTTCACCACCATCACCAGTACCATCCTCTATTTCTTCAAATGAGGGAGAGTCAAAAAGGCTAACCGTAAAAGCTCTCTTAGATATTTTTGACACATTAGAAGAAGACCTTCCTACTCCTACCAACAAGGAGGAACCAATGGTGGATATAGAATAATTAGATCATATCATACCATATTCATCCACCAAACTTGAGGACACAAGTCACTTGACCAATCCTGAACTTGATGAATGCATAGAACTCGATGTTAAATTCATGCATATCATTGAGTTGATGAAGGATCTAGGTTGTCCTCCTATTGATTTTCCACTCATTGATAGCATCTCTGATGCACCCCTTGAGTATGGGTGCCAAGTAGATCATATTGAACAAGTTGAAGAAGTAGCTATGACTGGTCCAAGTGCCAATGCATCTTCCAATGAGTTTGTGGGAATGATAAATGTGATGACAGAAAACCAAAGTTATCTTAATTCATCTTGACCACTTGCGACTCTATCCAACATTCCATCCATAACACAAGAGATATCATTGATGGATTCAGGCACACCTACTCCATATCATTCAACATCTCAACAAAATAAAAAATAGGTGTACCTAATACACCAAACTGGAGATAATTCAGTTGCAATAATTGAACACTATGAGGTGGAACAAGAGCATAAGTTACAAGAGCATGTGGATATAATCACTACCCACACTCATCATGAAACATATTTATTTACTTATATGATTTTGGATAGGCTAGCCAATGTTGAGTTACAAGTGAGTCAACAACACAATGACTCACAACAGATCTTGAATCGACTCACAAACATTGAGTTACAGTTGACTCATTCAAAATCTCAATCGCTTGATTGTCAGGACCAACCTCCTCCTGTGCAATCCAATATTAAGTCTCAACAGAAGCAAGTACAATGATAACAACACCATCAGCATCACATATATACACCATTGCCTATCTCTTTGGTATCAATATTTAATCGATTATGCGAGGCCAAGGCTATCATATTGCTAGATATCTTCCCTTTGGATCCTAATAGGCACAAACCAATGTGGTATCAAGATATTCAACACTATCCTCATCATAAAGTGAATGGTCATAACATTAAGTCGTGTATCACCTTCAATAATAAGGTATAAGATATGCTTGACAAGAATGATCTTCAAATCAACAATCAACAAATTAACATAGTTCAAAATATGTTGCCTACAGATAGGATTCAAGAAGAGCAATCTAAATAGGTGACTAATACACATACAACCCCATCACCTCATAAAATGTGGTGACCGTGTTCACCTCATCTAAAGCCTCAACATCATACTTGGACTCCACTAGCTGAGTCCATGTCAACCATATTTCATAACTTGCAAGAAGCAAAGGTAATCATCTTGCCATATATACCCCTAATAAATCCAAATAGGTCTAGATCTAGATGATACAGGGAGGATCATTCTTACCTCTATCATCGAATAAGAGGGTATGACATTAGTATTGGTCATAATTTTAGACATGTGGTCCAAGATCTTATTTATAGTGAAGTTGTATCCACAAGCGGGTCACTCATGTTACCCCATCAAGATAGTGGTATTACCCCTAATCCCTTGCCACAATAGGGGGAGTCGATCTCTATCACTCCTCCTAGCCAAGCCAATAATAATGCATCAAACATAGTACATACTGGGGGTATCCAAGGTGTCACACCTTCCCCACTATCTACATCACAAAAAATGAAGCAAATTGAGGATCCTAAAGGTATTGCACCTTCCTCGCTTCCTTTGATCACCATAAATGCTGGGGGTACACAAGGTATTGCACCTTCCTCCTAGAAGCATAAAGTAATCAAAGTTACAAAAATATCCAAAGGCATCTATAAGCCCTTTGGTCACAATCAAATGCCCTTAGACAGTCGTAGACACTTTCTAAGTGTTGTTTCCCGCCTAGGTCACCCAAAAATGCTCCTAGCGATCTTTGACCATCTAGGTCAAATAAAAAATCCCCTAGACTATCTACGATCATCTAGGTCAACCTTAAATGCTCTAAAGGAATTCGTAAGCCCTTTTGTCACAACCAAATACCCCTAGGTAGTCGTAGACACTTTCTAAGTGTCGTTGTCCACCAAGGTCACCAAAAATGCTCCTAATGGTCTTTGACCATCTACATCACATAAATAAAAAGCCCCTAGACTATCTACGATCATATAGGTCAATCTTAAATGCTCCAAAGGCATCCATAAGCCCTTTTGTCACAACCAAATAACCCTAGGCAGTCGTATACACTTTCTAAGTGTCATTGCCTGCCTAGGTCACCCAAAATGTTCCTAGCAGTATTTGACCGTCTAGGTGATATAAAAAAGCTCCTATACTATCTACGATCATCTAGGTCAACCCTAAAAGCTCCAAAGGCATCTATAAGCCCTTTGGTCATAATCAAATGCCCCTAGGTAGTCGTAGACACTTTCTAAGTGTCGTTGATCGTCTAGGTCACCCTAAAATGCTCCTATCAATCTTTGACCATCTATGTCACATAAAAAATCTCCTAGACTATATACATTCATCTAGGTCAACCACAAATGCTCCAAAGGTATCCATAAGACCTTTGGTCACAACTAAATACCCCTAGGTAGTCGTAGACACTTTCTAAGTGTCATTGCCCGCCTAGGTCACCCAAAATGCTCCTAGCGATCTTTGACTGTCTAGGTCACATAAAAAATATCTTAAACTATCTATGATCATCTAGGTCAACCTTAAAGTCTCCAGAGACATCCATAAGCCCTTTGGTCACAACCAAATACCCCTAGGCAGTTGTAGACACTTTATAAGTGTCATTGCCTGCCTAGGTCACCCAAAAATGCTCCTAACGGTCTTTGACCATCTAGGTCACATAAATAAAAATCCCCTAAACTATCTACAATCATCTAGGTCAACCTTAAATGCTACAAATGCATCCATAAGCCCTTTGGTCACAATTAAATACCCCTAGGCAGTCGTAGACACTTTCTAATTATCATTGCCCGCCTAGGTCACTCAAAATGCTCCTAGCGGTCTTTGACCATCTAGGTCACATAAAAAAGCTCCTAGACTATCTACAATCATCTAGGTCAACCCTAAATTCTCCAAAGGCATCGATAAACCCTTTGGTCACAACCAAATACCCTAGGCAGTCGTAGACACTTTCTAAGTGTCGTTGCTCGCCTAGGTCACCTTAAAGGCTCCTAGCTGTCTTTGATCGTCTAGGTCATGGAAAAAATCCCCTACACTATCTATGATCATCTACGTCAACCTTAAATTCTCCAAAGGCATCCATAAATCCTTTGGTCATAACCAAATACCCCTAGGCAGTCGTAGACACTTTCTAAGTGTCGTCGCCTACCTAGGTCACCCAAAACACTCCTAGCAGTCTTTGATCATATAGGTCACATAAAAAATCTCCTAGACTATCTACAATCATCTAGGTCAACCCTAAAAGCTCTAAAGGCATCTATAAGCCCTTTGGTCACAATAAAATACCCCTAGGCAGTCGTAGACACTTTCTAAGTGTCGTTGACCATCTAGGTCACCCTAAAATGCTCCTAGTAGTCAATGATCGTCTAGGTCAAATAAAAATATCCCTAGACAATCTACGATCATCTAGGTCAACCTTAAAAGCTCTAAAGGCATCTATAAATCCTTTGGTCACAATAAAATACCCCTAGGCAGTCATATAAACTTTCTAAGTGTCGTTGCTTGCCTAGGTCACCCAAAAAGCTCCTAGTAGTTTTTGACTGTCTAGGTCAAATGAAAAAGCCCCTAGACTATCTACAATCATCTAGGTTAACCTTAAATGCTCCAAATGCATCCATAATCTCTTTGGTCACAATAAAAATACCCAAGGCAACTGTAGACACTTTCTAAGTGTCATTGCCCGCCTAGGTCACCCAAAATGCTCCTAGCGGTCTTTAACCGTCTAGGTCACATAAGAAAAGCCCCTAGACTATATACGATCATCTAGGTCAACCTTAAAAGCTCCAAATGCATCTATAAGCCCTTTGGTCACCTTAAAATACTCCTATATGGTCCATGCTCGTCTAGGTCAACCCAAAACATCCCTATGCAGTCTATGCATGTATAGGTCAAAATAAAATGTTCCTAAGCAGTCTACGATTGTCTAGGTAATCCCAAAATGCTCGAAATACGTTTATAAGCCCTTTGATCATCCAAAATCCCAAAAGGCATTCATTAAGCCCATTGGTGAATCCATATACATATATAAAAAATTTCAAAATCATCATAAAAATCAATAAAATACAAAAAAATTACTTCATTGCACTTCATAAATTGCATTGCATTTCTCATCACTTGAATTATAACATTATGCATATTAGGTATACTCATAATTGTATTATGCATCATTCCAAATTGATCATATATGTCTAGCACCAGGTCTATACATTAGGCATCTGGTCAAAATACATTGTTATCATATGTCAGTTATACCACCTGTTTACATCCCATACACCCTTTAAATTTATATTCCATATTATATGTCTATTTTTCGGTCACTTAGCCATTGTTAGAAAAACATAATTAAAGTTTTCGGTCACTCATCCATATCTAGTTATCATCTCAAATTTGTAGAAAGCTATCATGATCTTTAGAAGGTAGAATCCTGCTAAGATAATGTTTGGTATACATCAAAATCCCAACATAATTTTCACATTAATAAATCTAATTCTAGCACAAGGAAAGATGAAAAGTGGTTTAGGTTTCTTTAAGTGAAAAGTTTATCCTACTCATCCCCCTGTGTGAATGGTTCAAAGATGCTACGAATAGACAAAAGGACAAGTTCCTCCTTACCCAAAAATTCCTTGCCCTACACTGGGGCAAGTATCCCAAAGATAAAAATCAATAGTGATTATCATACCTTCAAAGTACTCCAACAAGAAATAAGTGATTATTATCACTTCAAAATATGCAAAAGAAATAATGATTATTATCACTAGGAAAAGCACAAAGAAATAGTGGTTCTCACCACTACAAAAATCCCTTGCTCACCAAATCAAAATGAGAAACTCCCTTGAGAAATTCAAAGATAAAATAAAATAAGGGAGTATTGAACTTGAATCCCTAAAATTCTTAGTAGTAGAGAACCATAAGGTGATCCTCATTACAAGTTTGATGGATAGCCTACTTGTCAATGGTGGTAGCCTCCCGCATGACGATATCTTTGTCACTTAAGCAACTTGCTTAGGTATAGATCAATGTTTGAATGTGGATGAGCTAGCTTATTGTAACCTATATTACCTAGTAGTGTTGGAAATTTTGGGTTTGAGATCCTAGCTTCTTGTCTATGAGTTGTCATTGATGTCAAAAGGAAATGACATTAATGTTAAGAGGATGTGTTGGCTTCAAAGGTGGAAGATTCCAAGAGAATCTTTTTAAGAGAATCTGAAGAGATTCCATTGGCAATGGTTTTTATTAAAACCAATGGAGGTTCTCTTTATTATTTATTTAATTATTATTTAAAACACTTCAAGGTTTTAATTAATTAATTATTTAATTAATTAAGGGAGAAATTATTTTTAATTTATTAAAAATACTTTAAGGGTTTTTAAACCCTTTAGAAAGCAAATTTCGATTAAATTCTAAATTACTTTTCTTTGCAGCCGACGTGTTCTAAAGTCCACGTATGGACTATAAATATGAGAAGGTTCCTAAGGTTAAACCCTCTTGGAAAATCGAAGGCAATTAATTGGTTTGGCTGCGATCGAATGTTCTGTTTATGCTGCGAAAGAGGAGAGCTCGTGGTTTGAAAAGCTTTCGGAAAGCTTGACCGTTTATGTGGAAGGAAGTCTGTCTTGGACTTCGTAAGCCCCTTGTGGGCTAGTGGCAGCGAAGGCTGCATTTGGGCCTTGCGTAGGCGGAGGTCTACATTTCGATCCCCACGGAGGGAGCTGTGCATGGATTAGTCACGTTTTTATTAAAACGTGTTTTGTGCCACGAATTTTGGATTCTTCAAGGGCAGCCATTATAAGGTGTGATTATTTTCTTGATATGATTTTTGGCATTGTTTAGCATTGTTTAAAAAACATAGGAGAAATAAGGGGATATTTCTTTGGTTGTATTTTTGAGATTAGTCTTTTGCTATGCTAAATTTTAAAATGGAGATATAAGGTGTAAGTTTTGGTTGTTGTGTTTTTGGCTTCTTTGGTGGTTGTTTTTAAAGAAGAGAAGCTAAAAGGTGTATTAAGGAAAGTTTTTATATATGCTCATTTATCTTGGTTCTAACCCTAACTTGGTTGGAAGTTTGAGGGTTGTGTGTGGTGACAACTTTAAGGATCAATTTTCTTCTACTCCAAAAAGGTATGGGCACATTTTCCTTATGAGTATGATTGGTGTATGTTTTCTGAAATAAGGTTGGAGTGAAAAGGTTTTCAACTAGGTTTCCTTTGGTTGGGTGTAAATCCTATTTTCTGGTTTTTTGAAGACTTCTTATGCATTGTTATCCTTGATGACAGTTTTGGTGAATGCATAATTATGATTTGAGGTAGTGGAAGCATTGTGCACTAGGGTTTATGTTTGTGAGTCTTGCTACTTGCATTGAGTTGGTGGAACCCTTGGTTGTCTATTTTGAGTTTGATGGTTGAGGTGCTTCCATAGAGGTTGTTTGATCAAGTTATTGCTTTACTTGATTCATGATATTGGGCTTACTCCATTGGGTTGATTTGAGCAAGTTATTCTTTACATTTGGTGATATTGTGTTGGTGGCTGTTTTGTTCAAATATCTTTGGAGGGAAAAGTATTTCTACTTGTTTCCTTTTCTTGTGATGATTGGTTGAATGCTTCAAGGTTGATGTTGAGTTGAGTGGTGTTGGTTTACTAAACCTTGTTTGATGAGCATTGTTGTTGAAACCCTAATTGATGATGAAAAGAACATGAGTATCATTGTTATGTGATTCTTTGCATAGTTGGAAATTTTTGGGGTTTCATGTTCTTGAAAAAAAACATTCTATCCTATCCATTTCAGATATTGAGTTGAGTTTTCAGATTTGAGATTGAGATTGAGCTGAGTTGATTTGAGTTGAGTTTTCAGATTTGAGATTGAGATTGAGCTGAGTTGATTTGAGTTGAGTTTTGAGATTGGGATTTGAGTATAGAACATATTGAGTCTCTAACAATTCTCTTTATGCTTCTATGAGTTTGACAAATCACATTGGGTCTCTAACAATTCACTTTGTGATTTCCTACTAAGAAAGTTTTTCTTCGTGAGCTTGCTGAGTTTTTGGACAGGTTCCAGTGGGGACTTGTGAGTAGTTTTTGGACAGGTTCCAGTGGGAACTTGTGAGCAGTTTTGGACAGGTTTTGGTGGGGACTTGTGAGCAGTTTTTGGACAGGTTCTGGGGGGGACTTATGAGAAAATTTGGATAGGTCCTAGCAGAGGACTTGTGAGCTGAGTTTGATAGTTCTATCAAAGAACTTGAGGATAGAGGTGCATTGGTTCTATGAGAAGAACCTGAGGACAGATTTGGCAAGTCTTTGAGAAGGCTTGTATGCAGAGGATTGATTTGTTCAAGAGTTGGACATATCTGACAGATAGAGGAAGACTTGTACTAGACCGACTGACTATGTTTGGTATAGGTTGCTGAGTTGTTGTGGATGTGATCATAGAAGGCAGAGGTCTCTTAGGCTAAGCATTGATGACAGGAGGTCTTCGATGGAAAGGAGTTCCACGTGCTGGCAAGAGGTAGAGGCAGTTGATCTTCTAAGGGATCATTTCTAGAGCAGAGGGGAAGGTATCTCCTTTGAGCAGAGACTCATAAATTTTGATTGGGGGAAGGTATCTCCTTTGGGCCGAGGCTCATAAACATTGTAATTGGGAAGGATTCCCAAAGAACTTTGAGATAACTTTTAGAGAAAAATTTTGTGGACGTAGCCTGACCATTCTGGGTGAACCACGTTAAAATTGGTGTCACTTTGTGGATGATATTGTGCATTGCTTTGATATTGCTTTGGTAATATTGCTTTACTATTTTGAAGTATAAAGGAAAAAGTAAAAATAGGTCTTATACTATTCACCCCCCCCTCTCAGTATAATCTTGTGTTCTTCAAGTAGTTTAATCCAACTAAGTACAAAACTTAGGATAATGAGACTCGCAAAATGATCTCTAGTATTGATGGGCTGAGTGAATCCCATTTGCACTAGAGTAATCTTATGTGTTATCATGGTAATGAACTCACGTGCACACACAAGGATATTGATTATCTTGGTTATCTTAGTAGGTGCATACTTTGTCAAAAGATCTTGTATAGTTATTATATGACTTTTGATTAGGTAACTAGAGTGTTTGAGTCTCTTCAAAACCACTAAATAATATCATATCATATTACATTATCCATTTTATTTTACATCATGTTGCCACATGTTTGTCGTAATTCTAAAGTCCATTAAATAAAGTGTTATAATAGCATGAAAATAATAAAGATACATTTTATACAGTCTATGGTGCTAGCATATAATGCATCAAATAGTCATTGCAAATCCATCATATAAAATTAAATCCAATCAATCATTACATCCATTCATATACATTTTTCCTTGTCTTTTTTTTATTAAGTAATATTCATGAAGTGGGATAGATACCGGATAAATATTAGCAATAATATGTAGATTACCACTGACTATTTTATACATATATTTTAATCTACAAAAGCATATAGAAAAAACATACACATATACATATCATCAACTCAATTCATATGATCAATACATGCATCCATGTTAGACATCCATCATAGCATCATAAAATATAAGCATTGCATACATTTCATAAAGCAATAAGGAAACACATGATGATAATAGAAATTCATATATGTATGAGACCAAAAGATACATCATAATCCAAAAACCTCCTATGGACTACAATCAAGTGGGTCCTTAGACCTCACACTCCAAAAATTAAAATTCAAAAACAACATCAAAAATATCAAAAAATGGGTCAAAAACCCACCAAAAACAAGGCAAAATGGTCAATAAAATAGGAGGGGTCAAGACTGAACCCATAGTATTTTTGGATGCATCAAAATACTCTATTTTACTCCCCAAGAATGCCTCCATGGCTGGACCACTCCAATGGAATGATATATTTGGCCTTTAGACTCCAAAACTATTCATCAAAACAGTCGAAAATCACCTCCAAACATGTATTTAGTACCATGGGCAAAATAGAGAGTTACCCCAGTTAAGTCATGTGTCAAGCAACTCATTGATTTAAAATTTTTCATACCCTCATCGACTCGTCGCTTGAGGGGGTAGTCATAATGATAAAGTTATAAATCGAATCAACATTTAAACACTCAGAAGTGTAAATTCCATGCATTCAAAAGAATCTTGGCTAAAGATAAAATTTTCAAGCCCATGTTGGGGCAAATAATTAGCATAATAAGTAAATTAAATAGGCTTGACCTCCTTGAAACCTTGGAAATTGACCCATGTGAATATTTACAAAGATACAAGGCACCAAGACCTAGTATGCCCTAAGCCCCATAAGTTGTTACTACAACACGATTGAAAGGTATACCCAAAATTGATCCTTCGACTATGTTAATATAAAGGATTCCAAGAATGTATGATTTTAAACAATGGAGACATCCAAATTTGATTAGGTTAATGAACAACCTTGATCATTCGACGATTTAGTGATCTATTTTTTCTCAATGCTTTGTTTCACATCACACATCCAAAAAATGGGGTATCTGTAGACACCTAAATTGCATAAATCGGATAAGACTATTTGTGCATTGCATATACCCTCTTATAGATATATGGCCCTATTAAGCACCCCTCTAGGCTAGCAAAAGGCTTCCAAAAGCCTCCAAAACTTAGTTTGGAGGGTTCCTAGCAGTTTGGGATAGTTTTGGAGCTCCTACTGGTGGTCGTCCCACCCAGGGACGACCATCAACAACCGTCCATGGGTGGGACAGCCCCTAACTGGACCCTTGAAAAATTCAAAGGATGCACTAAATAGTAATCCAAGACTATCATTAGTGCATCCAGTCACCCCATATTTATTGGGGACCTGCTGATGGATAGTGGGGCAGTTGATTGGGAGCACCCAAAGTGGTAACCTTCTCCCAATCACCCCATGATGCGATTAGAACACGTGGCATTACTTGCATCACATGGCAAAGATGTCATTTTCCCCTAAGTGCCCTCTTGGGATATAAAAGGAGCTCCAAAATCCCAATTTTAGGGAGGAGAATTTGGAGATTAAAGCCATGAAGTGCTGCCCAAATTGAAACCCAAAATTTGCAAACCAAAACCTACCTTGCATTTGGCCTTGAAACCCTCTTCACTTCGAAGGCAATTTAAGGGGGCAAAGGGCTCGAACCGTCCAACATAAATCGACCAAATTGAAGGAATATTTGGCCCCATCTATCGACAACACCCTTATCAAGTTTTTGACCAATTCCCACAGCCATAGGTGATAAAACTAAGATAGTTTTGTAATCGTCCCACCTGGGGACGGTCAGTAGTCTCTCCATGGCACACCTAGGGATGACCACAAAATAGGTTGTAATTTTAGATAAATTCCTCCATAGTCCCCTTAGGAATGGTTAGAAGGACCTCTGGTCCAAATTTGAAGCAATTTGGAGGAGTATTGATGTAGGATCTGGAGTCTCCAATGTTGCAGGTTTAGTTGGCTCACCCCAAAACGGCCAGCAGTTATGCATAGTTTCACCTTAGATATTGCTTCCAAACATATTTATTTGCATTTATATTATAGTAACATATGTTTATGCTTAATAGAGATTAGTTTTATTCATGTAGATCACCTATTATTGTCATATAATATGCTCTTATGTATGGTTTTTATGGGTTTCTTCTATAATACAGGTGCTACTAATCCCCTTTCAATCCCTTATATTTAGGAACAAGAATGCTACGTAAGATAAGGAGCTAAAGATTCATAAGCTTGTCAGCCCAACAATATCTCTCGAGTGTGGGATGCGAGATTTACAACATACCATAGTTTACATCGCTTTAAGGCCCTTTTCAAGGGACTAGATCCCTTGAACATTGTAATGTTGGATGTATCAATTTGTAAAAGCCCTCAAGGGGATATTTGTAATCTAAAATTTAAATCTATGTATTTATTAAATAAGAAGGATAAATCCACCGTTTGGTTACATATTTGCTTCACTTTACTAGACTACAATTTTATGCTATATTTCTCTTTGAATGCCTTTTAAATGCTTTACATTACAATTAAGTGCCCTTGAAGCGGTGTAGTAAATTTCACATCTTCATACCCTTTTCATCATACCCCTTTATTCATACCCCTAACTTCATATCCCTCACTTCATACCCCCCACTAATTAAAAACTTACAAAAACTACTTCTTTAATCAATTAAGATCTCATACCCCTAACTTCATACCCTTCACTTCATACCCCTCACTTCATACCCTTAAATAATTGAATACTTACAAAAACCACTTCTTTAATCAATTAAGGTCTCATACCCCTTACTTCATGCCCCTATTTTCATACCCTTAACTAATTGAATACTTAAAAAGGGGTATGAAGTTAGGGGTATAAAGAAAGGGGTATGAAGTGAATGAAGTTAGGGGTATGAATTTAGGGGTATGAGACCTTAATTGATTAAAAAAGTGATTTTCATAAGTATTTAATTACTTAAGGGTATAAAGTGAGGGGTATGAAGTTATGGGTATGAGACCTTAATTTATTAAAGAAGTAGTTTTTATATATGTATTCAATTAGTTAGGGGTATGAAGTTAGGGGTATGAAGAAAGTATGAAATGAGGGGAATGAAGTGAGGGGTATGAAGTTAGGGGTATGAAGAAATGGGTATGAGATCTTAATTGATTAAAAAAGTGGTTTTTGTAAGTATTCAATTAGTGAGGGGTATGAAGTTAGGGGTATGAAGATAGGGATATGAATATAGGGGTATGAAGTGAGGGGTATGAAGAAAGAGGTATGAAGTGAAGGGAATGAAGAAAGAAGGTATGAAGTGAGGGGTATGAAGAAAGGAGTATGAGACCTTAATTGATTAAAAAAGTTTTAAGTATTCAATTAGTTAGGGGTATGACATGAGGGCTATGAAGAAATAGGTATGAAGTTAGGGGTATGAAGTGAGGGGTATGAAGTTAGGGGTATGAAGAAATGGGTATTAAGTTAGGGGTATGAAGTTAGGGGTATGAGACCTTAATTGATTAAAAAAATGGTTTTTTGAAGTATTCAATTAGTGAGGGGTATGCAACCTTAATCGATTAAAGAAGTGGTTTTTGTAAGTATTTAATTTTTTAAGGGTATAAAGTTAGGGGTATGAAGTGAGGGGTATGAGACCTTAATTGGTTAAAGGAGTGGATTTTGTAAGTATTCAATTAGTTAAAGGTATTAAGTGAGTGGTATGAAGTTAGGGGTATTAGATCTTAATTGATTAAAGAAGTGGTTTTTGTAAGTATTTAATTAGAGAGGGGTATGAAGTAAGCAATATGAAGTGAGGGGTATAAAGTTAGGGATAAGAAGTTAGAGGTATGAAGTTAGGGCTATGAAGAAAGGGTATGAAGTGATGGGTATGAGACCTTAATTTATTAAAGACGTGGTTTTTGTAAGTATTCAATTAGTGAGGGGCATGAGACATTAATTGATAAAAAAAAAATGATTTTTGTAAGTATTCAATTTGTGAGAGGTATGAAGTGAGAGGTATGAGACCTTAATTTATTAAAGAAATATTTTTTTAAGTATTCAATTAGTTAGGGGTATGATGTTATGGGTATGAAGTTAGGGATATGAGACCTTAATTGATTAAAAAAGTGGTTTTTGTAAGTATTTAATTACTTAGGGGTAGGAAGTGATGGGCATGAGACCTTAAATGATTAAAAAAGTTGTTTTTATATATGTATTCAATTAGTTACGGGTATGAAGTGAGGGGTATGAGACATTAATTTATTAAATAAGTGGGGTATGAGACCTTAATTGATTAAAAAAGTGGTTTTTGTAAGTATTCAACTAGTTAGGGGTATGAAGAAAGGGATATGAAGTTAGGGGTATGAATTGAGGGGTACGAAGAAAGGGGTATGAAGTTAGGGGTATGAGACATTAATTGATTAAATAAAGTGGTTTTTTTAAGTATTCAATTAGTGACGGGTATGAATTGAGGGGTATGAATTTAGGCATATGAGACATTAATTGAATAAATAAGTGGTTTTTGTAAGTATTTAATTAGTGAGGGGTATGAAATGAATGGTATGAGAAATTAATTAATTAAAGAAAGTGATTTTAGTAAGTATTTAATTAGTGAGGGGTATGAAGTTAGGTGTATAAAGTGAGGGTTATGAAGTTAGGGCTATTTAGTTAGGGGTATGAGACCTTAATTGATTAAAAAAGTGGTTTTTGTAAGTATTCAATTAGTTAGGGGTATGAGACCTTAATTGGTTAAAGAAATGGTTTTTGTAAGTATTCAATTAGTTAAGGGTATGAAGTTAGGGGTATGAGATCTTAATTGATTAAATAAGTGGTTTTTTTAAGTATTCAATTACTTAAGGGTATGAAGTTAGGGGTATGAATTTAGGGGTATGAGATCTTAATTTATTAAAAAAATGGTTTTTGTAAGTATTTAATTAGTGAGGGGTATGAAGTGAGGGTATGAAGTAAAGGGTATGAAGTGAGGGGTATGAAGTTAGGGGTATGAATAAAGGGGTATGAAGTGAGGGGTATGAGACCTTAATTGATTAAAGAAGTGGTTTTTGTAAGTATTCAATTAGTTAAGGGTATGAAGTTAGGGGTATGAGACATTAATTGATTAAAAAAATGCTTTTTGTAAGTATTTAATTACTTTTGGGTATTAAGTGAGGGGTATGAAGTGATGGGTATGATACTTTAATTGATTAAAGAAGTGATTTTTATATATGTATTCAATTAGTGAGGGGTATGAAGTTAGGGGTATGAAGAAATGGGTATGAAGCGAGGGGTATGAAGTTAAGGGTATGAAGAAAGTGAGACCTTAATTGATTAAAAATTTGGTTTTTGTAAGTATTCAATTAGTGATGGGTATGAAGAAAGAGGTATGAAGTTAGGGGTATGAAGTGAGGGGTATGAAGATAGGGGTATGAAATGAGGGGTATGAAGAAAGGAGTATGAGACCTTAATTGATTAAAAAAAATCATTTTTGTAAGTATTAAATCAGTTAGGGATATGATGTGAGGGGTATGAAGTGAGGGGTATGAAGAAAGGGTTATGAAGTGAGGGGTATGAAGTTAGAGGTATGAAGAAATAAGTATTAAGTTAGGGGTATGAGACCTTAATTAATTAAAAAAGTGGTTTTTTTAAGTATTCAATTAGTGAGGGGTATGAGAACTTAATTTATTAAAGAAGTGGTTTTTGTAAGTATTCAATTAGTTAAGGTTATAAAGTTAAGGGTATGAAGTGAGGGGTATGAGACCTTAATTGATTAAAAAAGTAAATTTTGTAAGTATTCAATTAGTTAAGGGTATGAAGTGAGGGGTATGAAGGGGTATGAGATATTAATTGATTAAATAAGTGGTTTTTGTAATTATTTTATTAGTTAGGGGTATGAAGTAAGCAGTATGGAGTGAGGGGTATGAAGTTAGGGGTATGAAGTGAGGGGTATGAGACCTTAATTGATTAAATAAGTGGTTTTTGTAAGTATTCAATTAGTGAGGGGTATGAGACATTAATTGATTAAAAAAAGTGATTTTTGTAAGTATTCATTTAGTGAGGGGTATGAAGAAAGGGGTATGAAGTGAGGAGTATGAGACCTTAATTGATTAAATAAGTGTTTTTTGTAAGTATTCAATTAGTTAGGGGTATGGAGTTAGGGGTATGAAGAAAGGGGTATGAAGTTAGGTGTATGAGACCTTAATTGATTAAAAAAGTGGTTTTTGTAAGTCTTTAATTACTTAGGGCTATGAAGTGAGGGGTATGAAGTGATGGATGTGAGACCTTAATTGATTAAAAAAGTGGTTTTTATATATGTATTCAATTAGTGATGGGTATGAAGTGAGGGGTATGAGATATTAATTGATTAAAGAATTGGGGTATGAAGTTAGGGGAATGAGACCTTAATTCATTAAAGAAGTGGTTTTTGTAAGTATTTAATTGATTAAGTGTATGAAGTGACGGGTATGAAGTGAGGGCTATAAAGCTAGGGGTATGAAAAAAGGGGTATGAAGTTAGGGGTATGAGACATTAATTAATAAAAAAAAATGGTTTTTTGTAAGTATTGAATTAGTTATGGTTATGAAGAAAGGAGTATGAAGTTAGAGATATGATACCTTAATTGATTAAAAAACTAGTTTTTGTAAGTATTTAATTACTTAAGGGTATGAAGTGAGGGGTATGAGACCTTAATTTATTAAAGAAGTGGTTTTTATATATGTATTTAATTAGTTATGGGCATGAAACATTAATTTATTAAATAAGTGGGGTATGAAGTTAGGGGTATGAGACCTTAATTCATTAAATAAGTAGTTTTTGTAAGTATTTAATTGATTAAGGGTATGAAGTGAGGGGTATGAAGTGAGGGGTATGAATTTAGGGGTATGAAGTGAGGGGTATGAGACCTTAATTGACTAAAGAAGTGGTTTTTGTAAGTATTCAATTATGTAAGGGTACGAAGTGATGGGTATGAATTTAGGGATATGAGATCTTAATTGATTAAATCATTGGTTTTTGTAAGTATTTAATTAGTGAGGGGTATGAAGTAAAGGGTATGAAGTTACGGGTATGAGGAAAGGGGTATGAAGTTAGAGGTATGAAGAAAGGAGTATGAAGTGATGGGTATGAGACCTTAATTGATTAAAGAAGTGTTTTTGTAAGTATTCAATTAGTGAGGGGTATGAAGTTAGGGGTATGAGAAATTAATTGATTAAAAAAGTGGTTTTTGTAAGTATTCAATTAGTGAGGGGTATGAAGTGAGGGGTATGAGACCTTAATTGATTAAATAAGTGTTTTTTATAAGTATTCAATTAGTTAAGGGGTATGAAGTTAGGGGTATGAGACCTTAATTGATTAAAAATGTAGTTTTTATAAGTATTTAATTACTTATGGGTATGAAGTGAGGGGTATGAGACCTTAATTGATTAAAGAAGTGGTTTTTATATATGTATTCAATTAATGAGGGGTATGAAGTGAGGTGTATAAGACATTAATTGATTAAATAAGTGGGGTATGAATTTAGGGGTATGAAACCTTAATTCATTAAAAAAGTGGTTTTTGTAAGTATTTAATTGATTAGGGGTATGAAGTGAGGGGTATGAATTTAGGGATATTAAGTGAGGGGTATGAAGTTAGGGGTATGAGACATTAATTAATTAAAGAAAGTGGTTTTTGTAAGTATTCAAGGTATGAAGTGAGTGGTATGAAGAAAGAGGTATGAAGTTAGGGGTATGAGACATTAATTGATTAAAAAAGTGGTTTTTGTAAGTATTTAATTAGTGAGGGGTATGAGACATTAATTGATTGAAAAATGTGATTTTTGTAATAATTCAATTAGTGAGGAGTATGAAGAAAGGGGTATGAAGTGAGGGGTATGAAGAAAGGGGTATGAAGTGAGGGGTATGAAGTTAGAGGTATGAAGTGAGGGGTATGAATTTAGGGGTATGAATAAAGGGGTATGAAGTTAGGGGTATGAAGAAAGGGGTATTAAGTTAGGGGTATGAATAAAGGGGTATGAAGTGAGGGGTATTAATAAAGGGTTATGAATAAAGGGGTATGATGTGAGGGGTATAATCAAAGAGAGGTTTTATAGGGTTCTAGGCTGAGGGCTCTGGCGATTTGGCGGGAAAATTTCTGTGACGGCGTCTGGTGTTGCTCGAGGGATTCTGGCCCGAAGATCTTGTCTGGGGCTTTGGGGGGTTGATTTTGAATTCATCTGAAGGTTCATTCGTGGTCCCGGGAGGGCCCGATGGGGTCTCCCTCCGTTTCTCCTGCTGGGAGAAAGACTTCATATGCTGAGAAGTTGAAAGATAACCCCTCGCCTTCCACTGATGGAGCTCAGCGGAATGCTTTTCAAACGATACTCAAGAATGTTGGCAATGGCCCAAATGCTCACCGCGTTAATGGATGCCTCCCGCAATCCACTTCCAGGCCTAAGATTGTTATAGAACCAATGCTGGTCGAAGATACAATCGTCTACCGAGCTAATCACGACTTGATCTGCAAATTCATGGGCATCCGGCCCACACTGAATTTTCTGCATACCTGGGTTCGCCATAACTGGGAGCCACACGGTGAGTACTCTTTATGGCCTATAAGCAATGGGTATTTCATCATTAGTTTCTCTTCTTTAGCAGTTAGAAACAGAGCATTTGAATCGAGAAAAGAGAAACCACGGACCAAACAGGGTTATTTGTCCAACCCTCGGAGAGTGGGTTTCGACTCCCCGCATCGAACCCACGGCCGTCCCGGTCTGGATTCGGCTGTACGCTCTCCCGATGGAGTTTTGGGGTGAGCAGGTGTTGGAACTAATAGGTAATTCCCTAGGCAGATTTTTGGGAGTCTCCAAAGATACCATAGAGGGAAATACTGTTGTCTTTGCTAGAATATGTGTAGAGATGGACATTAGTCGACCTCTACCACCGAGGCGGAACTTGAGCTAGCAGGAGTACCCCGGATCCAAGCAGCCTAGACTATGAGGCCCTACCTTTCAGGTGCCGAGTATGCCATAAGCATGGACATTTGGCAAGGTTCTGCCCAAACATATTGAGCACAAAAACGGAGGCTCCGAGCGGAATGTCAAACCGCCCTAGAGAGGGTAAGTCCAGTCTGGTCAATGAACCTTCTAGCAATTCTCCAGGTCCTGATGCTCAGCAGGATGGCTTTGAACAGGTGAAACGAAAGAGAAACAAAAAGAAAAATGGCAAGGAGCAGGTGCAGCTCAAGCCAAACAATCGGTATGAAATTTTTAAGTCATTAGTGGATCAGGAGGACCAATCTATGGAGGGAGTGGATGGGAATGGTGTGAATGACAACACTCCACCTCTTGTTTCTCCTTCCTTCACTCCTGTAGTAGAACAGGTGACTGTGCCAGCTGAGAATCTGCAGTCAGAGAATCCAGGGGCATTGGTTATACACTCCCCAGCACAGCCGGCTATCAAAGATGTCACCATGGGAAATGCAGATAAAAATAGAGAAAGGCCTGCTTTAGGGATTACCCAGGTGGAGAAGAGATCTAGAAACAATAACTCTCAAGGAGCGGGAAGAAAATCCAATAAGGAACTACTAACAGCGCAAGGAGATAAGCTAATCAATGGAGGATTGGTGAGGACCATTGATTCTTACCGCTCTCAAGGTTTTCAATGATTATTCAATCTTAGAACGTTAGGGGTTTAAACAAGAGAACCCATCAATCTGCTGTTCAAAGACTCTTAGAAAACCGTAAAACAGACTTTTTGCTTCTTCAGGAGACCAAAATGTCTTTAGATATTATGAGTAAAACCGCTACTAAAATCTGGCAGGGAGCTGGGCATATGGATGTGGCTGCCCAAGGAGCTTCAGGTGGAATTGTTACCCTTTGGAACCCTCTGGTCCGGACTGCTTTAGAACATGTAGCTTGCAGGGGTGTTCTTACTTCTCTCTTCGTAAATAACTTCAATTCTGAGCGGGTCCTAATCACCAACTTTTATGGGGCCCAAGACCTAGATGGCCAGAGGCTCCAATGGGAAGTTGTTCACAACATGAGGGCATACAGGGAGTGTTATGACTGGATTATTGCAGGGGATTTTAATGCAAAATTATCTGTTCGTGACCAGGAAGGTGGCACCCCTGTTTTGGATCCAGGGGACCGGCTTCTGATTGCCCAAGTTCAGGCCTTTCATTTAGTGGACGTTCAAGGCCCCGGTGTTTTTTTCACTTGGACAAACAAGAGAAAGGAGCCACATAGCAGGAAGGTCAAGTTAGATCGCTTTTTGGTCTCGGAGGAGGCTTTTGTTAAATGGACTTTTAAGTTCCAGATTTTGGAGGGCCCTATTTCGGATCATTTTCCCATTTTGCTAGAGGGAGGGACTTCGAGAGGGCAGCACCATAGGCCTTTTAAATTTGAGAATTTTTGGTTACAAAAGGAGGACCTTCGACAGAAAATTACTCAATGGTGGACAGAAGGCCGTCCACCTTTTGGGACAAGCAATGTTCAAATTTCATAAACAGCTTCAATTTGTCAAAATTCAATTGAAACAAAGGAGGAAAGAAAACAAGTCGGATTTCCGGGCCCCAAAGGGCCCCCTTGGTGGCTAGATGGGAGGAGGTTCGGAAACTTTTTAGGGAAGGATCAATTACTCGAGCAACTCAAATTTGAAGATGATGAACTGCGTAAAGCGGTTGAGGACATTGACAACCAAGAGGAGATATACCGGAAACAAGAGGGCTAGGAATACTTGGTTATTAGAGGGGGACAGAAATACCAAATTTTTTCATCGGTCGACCTTGTGCTAGGAGACAGATGAACAATATGGAAGTTCTTAAAGATGAACATGGAAATGTCTTCGATACTCTTCCCGGCATGCATTCCCATGCTATCGATTACTTTTCTAAACTTTTTAAGGAAAGTATGCAAGCAAGATGTTGAGGCTCGTAACGAAGTTCTTAATGTTATTCCTTCTATTATCTCTCGAAGAAGACAATCGGGCCCCGCTTAGACCCATTGAAAGGGATGAACCGAGAAATGTGGTCTTTGGTATGAGTACTGGAAAATCTCCCGGTCCGTATGGCTTTCCTATTGAATTTTTTAGGCTTTCTCGGGACACCTTGGGGGAGGATGTTTTGGTCAGTATCGAGGAATCCGGATCCAATCGAAGAATGCTCAGTGCGATCAATCACACCTTCATAGCTTTAATTCCAAAAGGGGAAGCAGGGACTCATATCTCTGATTTCAGGCCTATTGCTTTATGCAATGTGATTTACAAAATCATCACTAAGATAATGGCTGAGAGGCTTAAACCCCTTCTTCACAACATCATTTCTCCTGAACAAGGGGGCTTTGTTGAGGGAAGACAAATCTTGGATGGGGTGGTTTTGGCCCAGGAGGCCATCCATTCAATGCAAACTTCGGGCAACAAAGGAATGTTCATTAAACTGGATATGTCCAAGGCTTATGACCGGGTGGAGTGGTGCTTCTTGTCAAAAATGATGGCTGCCTTTGGCTTTTCTCAGAATGGATTGATTGGGTTATGAGTTGTGTTTCTTCTCCCTCTTTTTCTCGTTCTCATCAAGGGCCTTCCCTCGCATCCTTTCGGTGCCACTCGTGGTCTCCGCCAGGGAGACCCTTGTTCTCCCTATCTCTTCCTTCTCTTGGTTGAAGGTTTGGGCAGATCAGTTTCGAGGAGAAGGCAACAAGGTCCCGCTATCTGGTATCAAGGTTGGGGAGGAAACTCTGACTCACTTGCAATTTGTGGACGATACTGGCCTGGTTGGTGCGGCCACTCTTCGGGAAGCTAGAGGAATCAGAGATACCTTGAATTTCTACCTAAGGGCTTCAAATCAGGTTCTAAATGACAGGAAGTCCAAAGTGGTCTTTTTCAATCTTGACCAACGGCTACAGGAGCGTGTTATTGAGATCCTGGGCTTCACAAGGACTTCTCTTCCAATTGTTTACCTGGGCGTTCCCCTTCATTTCAAAAAGTTAAAAATTGACATCTGGAAGAATCACTAGGGTGCATCAAAGACATAATGAATCATTGGGCCCATAAATGGCTAAGCTACGGGGTAGATTAACCTTCCCGAAGTCGGCTATACAGTGCTTTGCCGATCTATAAATTCTCAATACCGGCTGCCCCTCATACCATCCGGAAAGAGCTGGACAAAATGGCTAGAAGATTTTTATGGGAAGGCGCAAAAGGGAAGAAAAGATGGGCTTTGGTTGGGTGGGACAAAGTTACCCAGCCTAAGGACAAAGGAGGGCTGGGCTTGAGAAGTTCTAAGCTTAATAACAGAGCATTGGCTGGAAAACTGTATTGGAGGTGGATTTCTCAGCCAACCTCCCTCTTCAGCAGAATTCTTTCCAGTAAATATTTGGGGCATGTTCATCCCAATGAGGTGGGTCGCTTTCCCTTGGAAGGTACTGGATCCTTAGTGTGGCAGACTCTCAAGCTTGGGTCCCAGATTATCAAAGATCAATTATTCTGGAAAGTGGGGAGAGGAGACAAGGCTCGTTTCTGGACTGACTCTTGGGACCAACATCCGCCCATTATTGTCATGTTCCCTGAGCTACAACCAATCATGACCGCCTTAGAAGCCCAGGGCTGGATCCATATTGATAATTATCTACTTACCAGTCAATTGGGGGGGGTATAAATTTAAAAAGTTTAAGCGGTGGGAGGAGTGGCCAATCATCGTCTCTCCGGAGTTGGCGCCCATCCCGCAAAAAAAATCTTGTCGTAAAGGTTCCTCACGGGGAGGGATGAGGAAGATGAATTAGCCTCGGGGCTATGGAAGCCTTGGGGTCTACTCGGCTAAGGCCGGATATGAAGAGATCCTCCCCGAGCCTCCCCCACACTCTTTTTCGGTTCAAGCATTGGAGAAGGATTTGGCATTCAAAGGGTTGGCCGAAAGTGAATTTCTTTGCTTGGCAACTTATGCATAATGGTCTTCTCACCTTTGACAATCTCAGACGTAGGGGTTTCAATGGCCCCTCTCAATGTGCTTTATGCCTCCAACATGAGGAAACTGCAGATCATTTGTTTTTTGAGTGCCCTTTTACTCATCAGATTTGGGAACGCTGGTTCTCTCAATTTAAACTCCAGGCTAATGGTGTTTTCAATCGTACCAATATTTGGGAAAAATGGAAAAGGGGCAGGTTCAATTCCATAGCTCTCCAAACTGGCTGGCAGTTAGGCTTTCTCTTCATTTGGTGGCAAGTTTGGTTGGAGAGAAACGCCCGGATCTTTAGAAACACTTTCTCCTCGATTGACGGCGTTTGGCAGGTCATCTGGAGCAAAGTCACAGAAACTGTTGCTATTTATGTTGATGAAGAGAATCAGGCTGCTCTTGGGCATCTTGAAGAGGGGGTTGAGGGACTTGAGAGGCAAGGCAGAGCATGCTGGAAACCTCCCCCCGTTGGCTGGATCAAGATCAATACTGATGGGGCTGCAAAAGGCAACCCGGGCAGCGCAAGAATTGGTGTTGTATGTCGGGATCACTCGAGTGCGGTTCTTTACTGGGAATTGCAGGGATTGGGCAGAGCCACGAACAATGAAGCCGAAGCCTTTGCCATTAAGTCAGCGTCTATCTGGGTTGTTAAGCAGGGTTACCGGAGGATAATTCTTGAATCAGATTCTCAAGTCCTGATCGGCGCTCTGGATTGCTTGCAGAATTTCTCATTAAAAGCCTGGAGACTACGGATTTTGATATCCCAAATCAAGGAGTTATGGAGGGAGTTAGATGATGTTATCCCTGTGTATGTGAGTAGAAATTTGAACACGGTAGCTGACTTCCTTGCGAAGATGGGTGCTGAGAAAGAGGTAGGTGTTCAGCTGCATAGTGATATGCCTATGATAGATGAAGAGATTCGGAGTGGTCTGGAACGATCCCTGCATCCATGAGCTCAAAAATGGCTAAGGTTAGTTTTTGTCGCGATATCGCGACATATTGCGCCGTCGCGACCTTGTTTGGAAAGCTGTCGCGCTTTCGCGACATGTTGCTCGTCGCGACCTTTCCTCGGACAACTGTAGCGATTTCGCTACCCTTTTTGTTGCCGCGGCCTTGGGAGGAAAATTGTAGCGATTTCGCGACTTGTTGCGTCGTCGCGGTCTTTGATGAGAAGGTGTCGCGATTTCGTGACCTTTTTTGTTGGTTCTGCTGTTGGAGGAAAAGCGTCGCGATATCGCGACGCTTTGAGAAAAATTGCGTGAAGGGGAAAAACCGTCGCGATATCGCGACATTTTTTGTGAAAAGCTACTCAAAGGAAAATTTGTCGCGATTTCGTGCCTTTTTTGAGGAAAGGACGCAAAGGGGCAAACCTGTAGCGATTTCGCGAAAATTCTGGAGAACAAGCTTCATGAAGGATAAACGTCGTGATTTCGCGACTAGTTTGAGAAAAGGGCACCATGGGGAGAACATGTCGCGATTTCGCGACCTTTTTTGTCGGTTCCGCTGTTGGAGGAAAGTTGTCGCGATTTCGCGACGCTTTGAGCAAAATTGCGTTAAGTGGAAAAACCGTCGCGATATCGCGACATTTTTTGTGAAAAGCTTCTCAAAGGATAATCTGTCGCGATTTCGCGACATTTTTAAGGAAAGGAAGCAAAGGGGCAAACTTGTAGCGATTTCGCGACAGTTCTGGAGAACAAACTGCATGAAGGATAAACGTCGCGATTTCGCGACTAGTTTAAGAAAAGGGCACCATGGGGGAGAACATGTCGCGATTTCGCGACACTTTTGCGGAAGGGGCGCCCATTGGAATTCTTGTCGCGATTTCGCTACACTTCCGGCCAACTGGGGCTTTAAGGAAAAGCCGTCGCGATATCGCGACACTTTCTCAAAGTTGTTGTTTAAAGGAGAACTCGTCGCGATTTCGCGACAATTTTGGGGAGCAGGTGCCTTCTGGCTTTCTCGTCGCGATTTCGCGACGTTTTTGGCGTTTGGGTGCTTTGGTGCTGTGCTGTCGCGATTTCGCGACATTTTTTGAGTGGTGTGGCCTCGGCGCTGTTTTGTCGCGATGTCGCGACATGTCGCGATTTCGCGACCGGTTGTCGTGGCGCGGCGGTTGTTAGGTTTGGTGTCGCGATTTCGCGACTTGTCGCGTTTTCGCGACTTGTCGCGTTTTCGCGCCCTTTGTTCTTCTGGTCTCTTTGCTCTTGGTTGGGATGCCCTTTCTCCCTCTTGTAACTGTAATTTGTTTTAATGCAAGCTTTTTTCAATTTTTTCAAAAAAAAAATAATCAAAGAGAGGTTCATTAAGGAGTGAAATATCAGGTAAAGGTACCATCTACAACTCGAGGGAGTATCTCCCAAAGTAAAAACCTTGTGAAGATAGGTGATAACCAAAAAGATGATGTCAAGCCAAAGAGAAGAGGCCCCAAAATCTGCCAGAATAATAGAATGATGGACTGTGACCTTGCAACGAAAGAATCTTCGAAGAAAAATTGTTTGTACTTATATGTAAAAGTTGTCTTGACCAATGCATCAAATATCTTCATCTTTACAATAATATCTTGGAAATGTGCTCTAAAGTAATTCCTCTCAAGCAAAGACAAATGTGTACTTCTCTCAATTCAATAGTCTAAAGTTGCCTTCGATCTTACAAGTGGTTATTAGCCAAGGGCAGATGCTTATTAAGCACCAAAAATAGGATCTTGTAAAATAAAATGAGAGAAATTTATTTTATTTTATTCTATTTTGATACCCTAAATGGTTCACTATGTGGTTATACTATAATAGCCAAGTTGTTGTACTATCACTATGTGGTGATAAGATAATACAATTGGGACCTATATCAATCCCATATAAAAATAAAAAAAAAATAATTAATGTCATAATATAATAAAATGATAATATTAAACACTAAAATTTATCATTGTAAATAATTAAATAATAATATAAAAAAATAAATAAAAATAAAAAAATCTTCCTAGGGTACTCCTCACAATGAATTTTAGGGTATATGTTGGCCCAAGTGCTTCCTCTAGTTTAACAATCAAGACTTACACCTGATCCTACAAGAAGTTATTAGCCTAATGCAAGCGCTTATTAAGCATCGAAAATAATCCTAAAAAACAAAAAATAAGATTTTTTTTTAATAAGGTTAAAAACTTTTAACTAAAATATATATTATAATTATTATAGCTATAAAAATAAAAATTTATTTATATATAGGATTGAAAAGACCCCATCCATGTTATATCATGATTTAATTTGTTAATAGAAGAGAAAGGAATGAAAGCAGCGTGATGGAAAATAGTAGACATACCATGATGTTAGGAAGAGCAGGTGGGATTCTTGTTCGAAGAAGCCTGAGGATGTATTCAATGATAGTCTCGAGCGAGGCCTTGTCTTTACATTCTGCACTAGGTTTGACCATGCTTGGTTTAAGCAGAATTCCTTCGAACATCACATTGTTTTCCACCAAGCAGAAGAACACCCTCAGACCAACCATGCCCTATACCCCTACTTTTACCACTCCTCTGCAATCGATCAACAATTTCATCAATCTACCCAATATCATGTAATATTTCAGAACATCTAATTTCTCTACGTTAAGACTCTTGAGGATGTCCATCACCACTCGTTTGACAAGCTTGCCTTCATACCTGAACATAGTTTGGAAGCATTATTGATTACGAATTTCAATCTATGACCTATATTTTAAATCCGCAGTAGCCAAATTTATTTATTTATTTTTATTTTTATATTTAAGAAAGAGGTGAGAGGATAAAATACATTATGTTCGACATATGTTGCCTAAATAAATTACTTGTAGTCACACACATGCAATTGTAAGGAAATAAAACTAGATACTTGTAAGTTCAAACTATATCATCTCTTATTATCAAACTCATAAATACTACTTAATTGATTCTGTTAACCAACTTTGTTGCCTCAAAAGGTTTGGTTGCAATTCTTACTTCAACACCTCCAAAATATAACTAGGACACAAGAAACAGGACACAAACTGAAACAAAAGAAAAAACATTAACTGCATAAGGTGTGTAACTTACGGCTCAACAAATTCGAAATATTGAAGGCAGAAAGGGTAATAGAGAAACCTCTGAACCGTAGACATTATTAAATGTGCCTACCACATAACCAATCCACAATGAAATTTCTTTCGGTTTTACCCTGCATCAAGATGAATGAACTGGTTTTCCATCTAGGCTGAATATACATACCATGTGCATGATTATTATTCTTTAAGTTACAAGTCAAAGACTCACTACAAGTCAAAGACTCGCGTGGCCGCACAATTATACTAAAATATAATCCGCTTATATGCTGAGTAAAACATATGTACGTATAATAACAACACAACGTCCCAGTGTCTTCAATCTTGTCACTTTTTCACGTTCAAAAGTGAAAATAAATCCCTTATAAATGTGGTAAATAATCTCATAAATTTAAATTAAGCATGTACTAACATTTTTATTTTTTTGTTGGAGGGCACAGTGCAATGATTCTGGTTTTGGTTCTTTTTCCAAAGGTTCAAGATTCAAACTGTGGTATGGATGAGTGTGTGAGGGGGTGGATGTGTGGTAGTTGTGTGTTTATTTCCCTATTGATAAGCATAACTCTCAGCTTTACGAGGAGTCATGGTTGGGAGGAGACTGCTCAACCCCATGCCTTGGTTGTAGAAGTTTCTCACACTAACCTTGTTTTTTGCTTTTCTAACTTATCATAATACACAGTATGGTGGACCAATTCAAACTAGAACTTTAGTTTGTCTCACCAACTTTATTTTGTTTATATAAATTTCAAGTGGTGGTTCAATAAGAACAACTCAATGACTAATCCTTGACTTTGTCTAATTCAACCTGGTAAGGTTTATAGTGGTAGCATCTAATAATATTAGGATAAATCAAACAAGCTAAAATTTATAATGACAACATTCAATAACATAAGAAAAAAATCATCAAAGTAGTTGCTTAAAAATAATACACTTGAATTTTATAATGAATATTTTGATTTTTACCATGATTTTTTCTACTTTACCTTTACTATATTTTTAAAGTTATTTCCTCTTGTATAAATTATTATTTTTTTAATATAAACTTCTATCATTTCCTTATTTTCATTGTTTGTTTGCCGTGTTTTATAATTTATTTTTTAGTCGTATACTATTTGATAATCATATCTATTTTAATAATGCTTGCCTATCTTACCATTTCTAGTTTGGCCAACTTGCAAATTCTAATATCCATACATTTTGAACTCTACGTTGCAAGATGAAGACCTTTTCAATTTTCTTATGTCCTAGTCAACTCACATGTTAAATCGGCTCAAATTAGAATTAGAGTTGTACAATCACTCATGGACCCTAAAATTAAAGAGATGAGATCATTCGTTTTTGCTGAGTATATATAAGATATTTATATTCTACACTCTCATCCATCTCCTATTGGGAAGGGTTTTACTTTTCAGTAGAGTAATTGTTTCAGACTCTCACCCATCTACTCGAAAGGGTTTTACTTTTCAGACGAGTAACAAGAGAAGAAATACAGACAGTTCAAAAATCCCAGGCTAACGTTTCTATAATTTTAGATCTAGATCGTGTGGACCCAACCCATCATTATAATACCTAATTACCCAACTAGATATTCAAACATCACAGATTTCTTCAATTTATACACTTATCATTTATACACTATTCATTTGTAGGTGACACATTTTTCTTGAGATTTGAGGTTGTTTATGAATGGGACAAATATTGCGAGGTTGTTTATGTCTAGGCTTTATTAAATATTATTCTCTTGTTTATTATCTTGTTTGTGTAGTTTGTGTGTTTGTGAATAATCCCACATTAACTGTGTTGTGGGATTTGAGTGGTTTATACACCCCAACACTTGCCATACTCTTTGCCTGAGGGCAGGCTTAAAGGTGTTACTTTCTCCGGTTGTGGAGCATCCAATGACATATTCCTGATTGGATGTTTTCCTATACCTATCTATCTAGGCTTTATTAAATATTAAATATTGAATACACTTTAAACGAAGAAACACTATTCAAGACAAATATTGTGAATGGGACCAATGAACGGCTTTATTAAATAGGCGATGAACATGAATTTGTCCTTTTCTAAAAATGCGAAAAGTTACAATGACCATCAATTTGCATTTATTCGTTGTGTCCGTAAGTGCATTTTTGTCCTTTTCTAAAAATGCGAAAAGTTACAATGACCATCAATTTGCATTTATTCGTTGTGTCCGTAAGTGCATTTTTGTATTACGAGGGCCAAGGGCCAGGTTTGATTGCTTCGGCATCAAAGAAATTACATCATGCCATAACTTTATATAGAGGAAGAGGGGTCCATCATAGGGAATAGGGAATGATATTTATTAGGTCTGAAATTCGAGAGAAAAAATTTAATATTTAAAAATTGAATAGTTATTGAAGTTGTTAATAGATATTATTTAATTTATTTTGTTTGATTAAGGTCTTATTAAAATTGTTCATATGTTTAGTATATTATTAGATTTAGTATTTAAATTATTGACAAAAGTAAAATAATTGTTGAAAAATATAAGGAATTATAAGTAAAAAGTACAACAAAGATAAAATGGAAGCTTTAATAGATCCTAACATCAATATTAACCTATAGTAAAATATAAAGTGCAAGCAGAATCATCCATCATCACCAACTATCTTAAAAGAACTAACCTAAGATCTAATGATAATCTTAGGAGAATGGCCCACACTAAGAATATTCTTGAAGCATGATCATCCACCATCACCCACTATCTTAAAAGAACTAACATAGAATCTAATGATAATCTTAGGAGAATGGCCCACACTAAGAATATTTTTAACATTATAAAATATAAAAAAATATGAAAATTAATATGCTTTATCAAATTGTAAAATTTTTATGAATAATTTAAATATTGATTTGAAAAGGTCAACAATGCCCAAATCTATCACGTGAAGATTAACGAGTTGTATATTCAAGCAACTAATCTAAGTCTTAAATGTCCTTAAACTATTGACGAATATTCCTGACATTATAAAATATAAAGAATAGCAACAGTAGCTACAGTAACAATTTTATTGTTTGGATTGACATAAATACACAACTTTTTAGTATGGTACTTATTTGATATTTTTTTACCCATTTAACTTTGACAATGCTAGAATCATTATGTTCTTATGAAATGTGAGCTAGCTTGTAAATAAAGGGGATGAAATATGTTTTTGTTTACACAAGTTAGTATTTAAAATCTGAGCTTTCTTGTAAATAGAGGGGGTTAAATATAGTTTCAGTCTAGAACACATCTCTCTTCACTCAAAAAGAAGGAATTCAGGAATGTGGCAGGTGGGACAAGCTTTGAGCCTCTTTTCCGTGTACAATCCTTCTATTTGTGTGATAACAAAGAACATCCCCACAAAAAAGAAATATCCCCTCTATTTTAAAAGGGTAAACTTTTTAAGGGAGGAATATGTGTTTCTCTTAAGAGCGCTAACCTTTGAGATAGGTTATTTCATCTATGCACTCTTAGAACTAAAGGGGAAGGTTCAACGGTATCTTCCCCACCTTGGCCCCTTTAAAATTAAGAGGGAGGAGATTTGTTTTTGTTTATAAAAGTTATAGTTGGTTAAATATGGTTTTGTCTTTGAAAGTTTAACCATGAAATTAATAAAAAATAGTATATGATGTCAATTGAGTGTGGTTCATACATCATTTGCATTATGGATGATGTGACCTAGGTTCACCTGGTGTGGCCCCCCCCCCCCGTCTTTCCGCGGCTTCCTCCCCCCCCCCCCCCCCCCCCCTTTTAAAATTTTTTCCCCCGGGGGGGGGGCCCGCGGGGGGCCGGGGGGGGGGGCGCGGGGGGCGCACGGGGAGGAGAGAGGAGGCCGGAAAAAAAAAGGGCGGGGGGGGGGGCGGGGGGGAGTTGGGGGGGGGGGGGGTTTTTTTGAAAAGGGGGGGGGGGGGGGGGGGGGGGGGGCCCCCTCCCCTAATGGGGGCGCACCTCTCCTCTTGGGGGTTGGGGGGGGGGGGGGGGGGGCGGGGGGGCGGGGGGGGGGGGGCGGCCCGGCCCCCCCCCCCCCCCCCCCCCCCCCCCCCCCCCCGCGGCCGCCCCCCCCCCCGCCCCCGCGGGGGGGGGGGGGGGGGGGGGGGGGGGGGGGGGGGGGGGGGGGGGGGGGGGCCGGGGGGGGTCCCTACCTTTTCGCTGCCCTCCCCCCCCCCCGGCTTCGTCTTTTTTTTTTTTTTTTATAGGGGGGGGTTTTGGGGAGGGGGGGGGGGGGGGGGGGGGGGGGGGGGGGGGGGGGGTGCGGGGTGGGGGGGGGGGGGGGGGGGGGGGGGGGGGGGGGGGGGGGGGGGGGGGGGGGGGGGGGGGGGGGGGGGGGGGGGGGGGGGGGGGGGGGGGGGGGGGGGGGGTCTCGGTCTCCGTCTCCCTCCCCCCCCGTCCCCCCCCCCCGCCCCCCCCCCCCGGCCCCTCGCCTCCTCCCCCCCCCCCGCCCGTCCGGCCCGGGGCGGGCCGCCCCCGGGGGGGGGGGCGGCGCGCGCCCCCCGGGCCCCGGCTCCCCCCCTCCCCGCCCCCTCCCGCCCCCCCCCCTCCCCTCCCTCCTCTCCCCTCCCCCCCCCCCCCTCCCCCCCCCCCCCCGGGGCGCTCTCGGGGGGGCCCGCCGGCCCTCTTCCCGGGGGCGGCCTGGGGGGTCCCCCCGGCGGGCGCCCCGGGCCCGGGGGGCCCCGGCCCCCCCCCGGCCCCCCGCGGGGCCCCCCGGGGGCGGCCCGGGCGGCCCCCCGCGCGCCCGGGGGCCGGGGCCGCGCCGCGGGGGCCCGCCGGCGGGGGCGGGGGGGGGGGGCGGGGGGGGGGGGGGGGGGGCGGGGGGGGGGGGCGGGGGGGGGGGGGGGGGGGGGGGGGGGGGGGGGGGGGGGGGGGGGGGGGGGGGGGGGGTGGGGGGGGCCGGGCCCTTTCAATCCTCACGGTGGATGTATATAAGAAGTATTTATTCAAAATAAGTAGTATATGACATTTTTTTATCCCATTTACCTTTGAATTTGTTGGAGTTATTATATTCTTATAAAATGTAAGCTTGTTAGAATTATTATGTTCTTATGAAATGTAAGTTTTCTTGTAAATAATGGGGGATGAAGTATGCTTATGTTTATAAAAGTCAATATTTGAAATCTGAGCTTGCTTGTAATTAGCAGGGTTTGAAATGTGGTTGGATTATATAATTTATGGTCTTTGAAAGCTTACCATTGAAATTGAATCTAAAATAGTATATAACACTAACATTTATTACATGATGCTTAAGCGCATCTTCTTTGGTCACATAGTCTTTCTAATTGCCCAAAGACGGATGAATTGGAGAATGAGAATTAGTGATTGACAATTGGTTCTTATAAAAATAAATTTTAGATTTTGAGGTTATTTGCATTTTAGTGCATCCTAGGTCATCACTCATCCTACCATTTGTCATGATGCCAAGTATGGATGAATTGAGAGTGACCATTAGTGTTTAGTAATTAATTATACGATAAATACTTTTTATGAATCATTCTCTATCATCCATATTATGGGTTATGAGTAATGCTAGGATGGAAGGTGGGAGAATGCAAATTTTTTATTTATATATGATTGTGGTAAATTATAGAATATTAAAGCTAGTTTTGAAAGCTAATAAGTAAGATCTAGCATTTGATATACCATATCACATTTGATATACCATGTTAATTGGTCAAATGCATTCCACTTGTGGATGTTTTATCAATGTGTGGACCTACATCCTCACATTGTAAGAAGTGATTCATTTCAAGTAATGTAGTTATTATTCTTTGGTTATAATCAAGTGTTATCATTTTTATGAATGCATCTTTCATTTTGCTTAACTTTTAATGTTGGATTTATTAGTTCTCATTTTAGCTGGGAGTTGTCCAGAAATAAGGAAACACATCAATGAGAACAAGCGTATCACTTTAACCTATACATATAATAATAAAAAGCAACCAAATAATATTATTCATTTTATTTTTTCAACTTGCTACTTTTGACTATTTTAGTAATTACTATTTAGAATATACTCATTGAAACTGTCATTAAACATGGATTTTGCAGTTTTTAACCATGTAGCTTATGGATTCTATTTCGTTATGAATTCTATTTCGTGGAACTTATGTCATGGTACTTGAGTTATTTTATTTGTTGAATAAATCCTAGAATTTAGAGTATTTATTTATTGAAGTTTGATGGTTTTCAAATTTTAAAAGTGCACCTCTATGGATCTTCCTAATTAGATGATAGTTAATAATGATGTTTGTTTTAGGTTTGACATTTTTGTGCAAGAATTTGAGTGTCAAAAAGTCTCTTTGGAAAGTGGCATCTTCTTAATATTTGGTTATAGATCCCTAAAAATAGGTAAAGACTTATTAGATGATAACGCTAATGCTATTAATATTTTTTTGTATTTTTTATAGGTACAAATTTGTCATAAGGATGACATAAAGCTAGTTTTCTTATTTAGATTTTATCTATTTTAAATTATGAATAGGATTTGGTACTTAAATTTGATACATTTTCATAGGATATCATTTATAAGTTTTTTTAAAAAGTATGCACTTTGACATATGCAATTTTTTCTTTTTAGATTTGAATAGGTTAAGTTGCATTAAAAGTTTGGCTTAGGGATGCTTATGTAAGGTAAATAATTTTTCTTAGTACCCCAATAATGGGACTAACTTTTATCATCTTCATATGGTCAAAAGTGATAGCCATCCAATTAGCTCTACCTTTTGACATAGAGGTATATATTGTGTATCTCTTTTTCATAAGACAAAAAATATATTGAATCATCAAAATTCCTACTAAATAACTATGCTTTTCAATGCAATAATTATAATTGATAAATTATACAAAAATATTTTTTATAATTCATAAATTGTTAGGAATACATGGTAAGTTGGAATGTGCACCCTTAATTATTCATTTTACTTATCTTAACTACATACAATTATAAAATTCTACTGAAGAATATCACTCATTTTGATATATTGAACTTGCTACTTTTGATTTCCTAGTACTTATTTGTGAATTCAATTAATAAAAATTATGATTAGAAGTGCTTAAATTACTATTTACAATGTATCATTAATACGGATATTAAACATGGGTTTTACAATTTCTGAAAATCCATTATTCATGATCAAATTCATATTTAATCCATGTAGCTCATATCTTTTGCTTCATGGTACTTGATTTATTTTATTTGTTGAAAAAATCTAAGAGTTTAAAACATTTAAGTATTAAAGTTCTACGGTTTTCAAAAGTTCGGAGTACACCTCTATGACTTCCTAACTAGTTGGTAGTTATTAATGATGTTTACTTTGGATTTGATATTTATGTGTAAAAATTTGAGTGCCAAAAAGTCTTTTTCGAATTTGATATCTTCTTAATACTAGGCTATATCATCGTAAAAATTGGCATGGACACACTAGATGATAATGCTAATGTTATCCATGTATTTTATTTTACAGGTATAAATGTATCATAATGATGACATGAAGCTTGTTTTCATATTTAGTGAAGACAAAAATTTATCATTTTAAATAATAAATAGGATTGGATACTTAAATATGACCTATTTTCATAGGATACATTGTATAAGCTTCTTAAAGAAGTATATACTTTTAGATATGTAATTTTTATTTAATTTGACTAAGTTGAGTTGTATTGAAATTTCAGCTTAGCATTATGCTTATATAATGAAAATGATTTTTTGAGTACCTCAATCATGGGATTAGATTTTATCAAATCTAAATGATCAAAAGTGAGTCACCTAGTGAGCTCTACTTCTTGAAATAGAGGTATATATCTTGTATCTCTTTTTCATGAACACAAAAAATGATATTCAAACAAAAGTTCTACTAAATAACTATGTTTTTCAATGCAGGAAATGTTATTGATAGATTTTAAAAAATACTTTTTATAGTGCTAAATCTAGAGGAATACAGGGTAACTTGGAATGTGCACCCTAAATCTTCAAGATTTGCATCATAAAAATCTTAAAAGATAAATAACATGATATTAATTTTTGAAAAATATAAATATATTTGAGATATTAACATTCATATCTAAAAAATATAATATTTTGTATCTAGAAATATACCAAAAAGATTACCAAAAATCTACCTATTCCACTTCTTAAGTTGATATTTCACATACTAGAGCCTCTTAACAAAGGAGAACATAGTAGTTCCATGAGCAGGCCTACCATTTAACCACCATACTTTCATTAAATCATGCATAGAAGGCTCCCAAATCCACATTAACTAGAATTTAAAGCAGAGTTTCCTATAAACTCCCTGGTGAATGGCGTTTAGCTTTATAGGCCAATGATTAGAACCTCTCCAATCCAAAAATTTTGAGTTGATTTTTCAATTATTATTGATCGAGTAAGAAGAAACTAGAAAACGATACAATCTCTTAGAAATAGCCTTAGTCCCACATCTCATGTTACTCCAAGTAAACATACCATTACCAAATTTAATATCCACAAGATTTAAGAAAAGGATATTATCATTAAGGGCCAAAGATGCCTGTCCAAGAGAACCCACACCACCTCTTTTTCTCCTCCAAACTAGTGATAGCATTAAATTATCCAGCAACAATCCAAGGATGGTGAGAAGCCATTAACTGCACCTCTCGAATATGATTCCAAAGATAAATTTTTCTAGCAAGATCAGAGGGAGCATAAATATTAGTTAATAAGACCACTTCACCATATTCCTTACAAGAAGCAACCATAGAAAGAGAAAATTTTTCAGCAACCCACCATATAGGAGAGAGCTTCTAAGGATTTCAAAAGCTAACAATACCACCAACATTGCCCTGGGCACCAATACATTGACATTACCCACGAGCCCACAATTTGAAAGCAATACTAAACAAACAATCAACTGATAATTTTGACTCATGCAAAAAAACAATATCAGGCTTATGCAACTTAATCAACTCATGAAAATATTTTTGTCGACGGGTGATATTCAATCCCCTCACATTCCAAGATAAAACAATCATTTATGAGGAATGGAAAAGTGAGAGTCAAGGGGCCTAACCAACCCTGACTCAACCAAGGACTCCCCCTCAAGTTTTATTTTCTCCACATATTTCTTCCTACCCACCTTAGAAGACTTTTCAGGTACCATTTTTTTAAATTCTTTTGATGCAATCCCAGCATAGAGCTCACCTTAGAATATTTTCCATGATTGAAACCCACCAAATCAGCTAGCAGCGGATCATCTGCATCCACACCATCCTCTTGAATGACCATATTTTCCTTAAAAGGAATAGAAATCTGGTTCCCCTTAATAGTTTGTGTCATACAATTTCCTAAAATTAGAACAATCACATTACCCAAAGACTTATCAGTGTCCATATGAGCAACAGATAAATTTATTTGTAAATTAACCCCATTAGGCTGGTCCAAGTCATCCAAAGCATCAAATCTATTATGTAATCCATCCAATGACCTCTCATTAAAGGATCTCTTTAAACCCTTGCCTTTAACAGGAATGAAACCCTCATTATCAGTCCCACTATCCTGCATTAGATCTTTCCCCTCAAAAAACCCATTAACCTACTTAGGAGCTTTTCCTTTATCTATCCCACTATCCTACTTAGGAGGATGAGGCTTAGATGACAAATTCCCAAGTAATTTTAGGCATTTTCTCTAAAGGTGTCCATATGCACGACACCAGGGACATCAAAATGGAAGAGTTTCATAGTCCAACTATTAAATCCAAGAAGAAGATCCAACACAAATTTCCATAGAATCTGGTAGAGGTTTATTTTAATTTGTCTCAACACAAACACGGGCACAAGAAACTACCTTTTTATCTATCGTTTTTTGAGAAGGACCCACCAGCTTCCCAAACAATAGTGCAATCTTGTGAAGAATATCGGTCCACCAGAACTCTAGAGGTAACCAAGGGAGTCGAACCCAAATTAGCACCTATGACAAAATTTCCTGTACAGGGTTAAAACCCCCATGTCAGGGCTTAATGAACAAGCCAACCTGGTTATAAAAATAAGGCCCTCCTTCAAAAAAATTATGTCTATCCTCCATGCAAGAGAAACCAACCATAAAAAAATTATTTGCCCCCATCATGATCTCCATATCTCCAATCGGGTTCCATACTTTTCGAGCCCAAGATTCCAACGAAATGAGAAGGACCCAAATTTCTAAAAATTTGCAAATTAGGGCATGATTAGCTAGGTATTCAACATCCTCTACAATTGAATCTGGTTGAATCACCCTGACATGCCTATCTAGAGTTCTTTCAAGACAACCATTCACTTTTGTAGCTCTAAAAACCCCAATCGAAACAGCTCCAACTGAGCTTGATGATTTTTCTCCAAATGCATGCCCTGAATAAGATGGGTCGGAACCCATGAGGGCCTCTTGGAAGGACAATATTTGCTTATCATTCAAATCCCTTGCTATTTGATCTGCTATCAGTCATTCCACTGTTGTTTTTCTCTCCTCCGCCAAACAAATTGAAAAAACAAACAAAGATAAAGGTTTATCTCATGGAAATATATATTATTATTTTATTAGAATTCATTTAAGCTTTTATAGGCTGACCATATTTTTTGGTCTAAATAATTTGGTAGAGTGTGAATCTTAGGATTTTAGTCTAGTTAAGTTATAGTTTAGTCATAACATTATTATTTGTAAGTAGAACAAAAAAAACACTAACAAAGCTTCTTCATATTTTATTTTATTTTTTATTTTTTGGAAATGCAATTCATTCATGCTTTAATGAGGAATTTAAAGATAAAGATAATTTTAAAGATCTAACAATTAGATATAAGATAAAATAACCAAAAAAAAAAAAAAACAAAAAAAATAACAAAAAAATAAACAAAGATAAAAATATATCTCATAGAAATGTATTTTAATATTTTTATTAGAATTCATTTAAGCTTTAATAGGTTGACCATACCTTTTACCATGTAGTTTAGGTCTAAATAATTTGGTAGAGTGTGAATCTTAGAAATTTATAACAAAACAAAAAAAATACTAACAAAGCTTTTTTTTTTTTGGAAATGTAATTCATTCATGCTTTAATGGGTGGAGGAATTTAAAGATAAAAATAATTTTAAAGATCTAACAATTAGAGATAAGCTTTTGTTTTTGGAAATGAAATTCATTCATGCTTTAATGGGTGAAGGAATTTAAAGATAAATATAATTTTAAAGATCTAAAAATTAGATATAAGATTAAATAATGAAAAATAAATAAAGATAAACGTTTATCTCATGGAAATATATTTTATTATTTTATTAGAATTTGTTTAAGCTTTAATAGGTTGACCATATCTTTTACCATGTCGTTTAGGTCTAAATAATTAGGAATTTATTTTGGTTAAGTTATACTTAAATCATAACATTATTATTTGTAAGTAGAACAAAAAAAAAAACATGAACAAAGATTTTTTTAGATGCAATTCATTCATTGCTTTAATGGGTGGAAGATTTATCTACATAGTTTTGTATGAAGCTCAAGCACCCAAGTAGAGAAAGGACTATAGACATTTAGTCTATTAAGGTTGTAACATTGATATTTATAAGTTGAGGATTAAAATGATGTTTAGTCTATTAAGGTTTTAATATTGATATTTATAAGTTGAGGATTAAAATGTGATTTACAAGATAAGGATGGGCAAAACAAGAAAAATGCATCCTCTATGAAAATATAATTTCTTGTATTACTAGAATTGATTCATGCTTTAATAATTAGGATTGTTTTGCTCATTAGTTTAGTTTCATATGAAGCACACACTCAAAATAAAAATTATAGATATTTTATTTATTTAGATTGTAACATTATTTATCTTTAATCTGTTTAGCTTCATATCAAGTACAAAATTAAAATGATAATTATAGATATTTAGTCTAGGATTATAGATATTTAGTCTATTAAGGTTGTAAAATTAATATTTATAAGTTAAGGATTATAATGATTAAGGCTATTTTGTTCATTTGTTTAATTTTATATGAAGCACACGCTTAAAAGAAAAATTTAGATAATTAGTTTATTTAGATTGTAACATTGTTTATCTTTTATCTGTGTAGCTTCTTATAAAACACACACTTAAATATTTAATTTGTGGATTATAGATATTTAGTCTATTAAGGTTGTAACATTGATATTTATAAGTTGGGGATTAAAATGTGATTTATAAGATAAAGATGGACAAAATAAGAAAAATGTGTCATGGAAATGCAATTCATTGTATTATATTATTAAAATTTATTTATGATTGAATGATTAGGGCTATTTCTTTTATATTTAGCTTTATGTGAAACTAGATATTTAATTTATTTAGATTGTAACATTGTTATAGTAAAAACTACGGATATATAGATTATTAAGATTGTAACATTGTTATCTTTCATTTATTTAGCCTCATATGAATCTAAGAATTACAAATATTTAGTATTGTAGCATTTTTATTTAATTATAAGTTGGATATTATATGTGATTTTAAAGATAAATCATAATAATATTTTAATATTTAAGGATCTTGTAAGTTTTTTAATATTTAAGGTTCTTGTAAGTTTGGGTGTTGGAGAATGAGTTACACTAAGTATAGAACATTATGAACTAGTGTGAGAGAAATAAAATGAAACTTGATGTTGTGGATCTTATACTGTTATGTAAGATGCCAATATTAGCTATAGGAGGATATTTTTTTGTTCTATTTGTTGTTGATTTCCTAGGTTCTTAGGGATGGGTGTTATGCTTTTATAGGTTCTTTAGGGATGCGGGATTTGATTTGATAGGGGATGTTGTAATTTTTTTATGGCTTTACAATTTATGAGTTTAATATGTTTTTGGGGTTTGAAATTTGCTATAATTAATCGGTTATTTATTTATTTTTATTTTTTTTCAATATTAGATATTTTTTAATGATAAGCATAATATCTTTTTGTTCAATTGATATTTACTTCTAAAAAAATAAGGGTTGGATGAATTTGTAGTTGCTTTCAATTTGCTATTACTAAGAGGATTATGTCTTTGTCAATGATTTCTTTAGGTTTACCTATGCTACTATATTGTCTAAATGATATCTATTTTCAAAAAAATATTGTATAGCTAAATCATACATATTTTTGGCCAACCTTTGAAATTTTTAATGATAAGCATATTATCATTTTGTTTAATGATAAGCATGTTATCAATTTGTTTAATGATAAGCATGTTATAGAATATATTTATTTGATATTTATTTTTAAGAAAATATATGGGTTAGATGAATAGAAAATATATTGATAAAATGAATTTGTGGTTGCTTTCAATTTGCTATTACTAAGAGGTTATGTTTTTATCAATGATTAATTTCTTTAGATTTACATGTGCCCCACATACCCACTACTTTATGTGAATGGTATCTATTTTCAAGAGAGGCCGAAATGACTAACAATTACCATGTGAGCACCCAGAAGGTGGACATTTAAAAGCTACCTTCAATGAAGGACTCTTGGTTTAAAGCAAATGTTCACCTAGATAAATTCTTAGTTAACATACTAGGAGACAGGTGTTGATAGTTGGAATTGGAGAAAAGGCTCAAAGAACTAGAGACAATGGTCAAAGAGGAGCAAAATATACAAAGAGCTCTGTAGATTGATAATGAGAAATGGATTAGGAAGTTCATGAAGCTTGCAAATATCAAAAAGCAAGCTCAAGAAACTCAAGAGCTAAATAAAACATTGGTTGAGTAATTTCAAGACTTGCAATAATAGTTGCAAGCAGAGAAAAAGAGCCAAAGCTTCAAGCTTCTCTAAGGAGACTCTTAACCAGCTAACAAAAGATAAATGTGAGAAAAAGAGAGCCAAAGCTTCTAGCTTCTCTAAGGAGACTTTTAAGCAGCTAAGAAAAGATAAATGTGAGAAAAAGAGAGCCAAAGCTCCTAGCTTGTCTAAGAAGACTTTTAAGCAGCTAAGAAAAGATAAATTTTAAAGAAGATAAAGAGAGAGTCAAATATTATAGCTTTTCTAAGGATACTCTTACTCCAAGTTATGGCTATAACCAACTCCTCTATGTAACAAAAAAAAATTGTAAAGAAAAATGACATTCTTTTATGGTCTGATTGTTCTTAATAGATAATTAAAATATTATTTTTGTATTTTATAATATTTTTGAAAATATATTTTAAAAAATAATAAAAAATCGAAGTTTTCTATAATAAAGTAATTGGGTCTCATCTATTCACTGATTCTATTTTAAAAATTGCAATGTGTATGGGCTAACTCATTTACTTACGATGATTTTTATGTCTCTCATGCATTAAATGAATTAGTTATTTGTTACGAAAGTAAGAAATAAAAATTACTTTAATTTTTTAAAGATATATTTAGTTTATAAAGCATTATTACTAAAAAATGTTTATAAAAAATTATTTAGTTTTTAAATCTATTTTTCTTAAAGAATAAAGATTAATATATATATATATATATATATATATATATATTATATATATATATATATATATATATTTGTGGAAAACATCCTAGAAGGGATGCCACTTTCGGGTAAGACCCAAGGAGGTAGGGGTATCCATTCCGCCAAAATCGCCCAGGACTCGAACCTGGCCTACCACCTTTGACATACTCAAGGAGCAAACAAACACACAAAAACATTTTAAAAAAATAAATAAATAAATAACAATAAAAATAATAAAATAAAATAAAAAACATGCTCCTTGAGTGTGTCAAAAAGAAAAGCACAACCAAAACACACACACAATAAGATAAAAAAACCACAACACGAACCACATAGAAAAAACACAAGAACAACATAACAAAACACAAACATGACAAAAACAATAGAACACTACAAAGACAACAAAAAAAAACATGAAAAATAAACACAACCAAAACCTAAAAAAAATATAAAATAAAAATAAAAAACAACCAACAACAGACAATAAACAAAAACAAAAAACATAGAAAACACTCACACATAAAAACATGAATTAACACAAACAAACAAAAACACAAGAACAATAACAAAAAACATAAAAAAAAAACACAAAACAACAAAAACACAAGAACAACAAAAAACAACACAAAGAACACAAAAACAAAACAAAACAAAAAACACACACACCTTAAAAAACTAAACAAAAAAAAAAAAGAAAAAAATTGAACATAACAATGACCTTTCTAGACCAGAAGACTTTTAAGGCAAGAATCAACAGAGGAAACAAAAGAAAGAATAGTTTGAGCTAGGGAACTAAAATACCCTGATCGAACCAAAGAGAAGCAAAAATAAAGCAAGAAGAAACTAGGTACCTTCGAACTGGAGCCATCCAAAGAAATGATAGAAAGAAGAGCTTCCCTTATTTGTGAAGCCCACCATCTAGGAGGGTGGCCATAACAAGTAAGATCACCTTTGTCCAAAGCCCAATTAGCTAAAGCATCAACACTCTTGTTTTGATCTCTGACCACATGATTGTAATCAACTTTCAAAAATCCCATCCGGATTAATTGAATCTTCTCAATAATTCTTTTTATTCTCCAATCAACCTTATGATTCTTAGGAGTCTTCAAAATATTAATCATGAGTTGAGAGTCAGACTCAACTAACACCTTTTCCCATCCAACCTTAGTAGCCTCTTGAAGGCCTCTGAGGATACCATACCCCTCAACAAGGTTATTGGAAAGAATACCCAAATTCTCAGCAAAAGTAAAAACCAGGGAGCCATCTGAAAGTCTACCAATTCCTCCCACACTAGCTTTTCCAGGGTTCCCTCTAGAGGCTCCATCAGTATTGACTTTTCCAAAATCCTTAGGAGGAGGTTGCCAATTTCTTGTCCTATCCATCTTACAAATACTCACATTCCCTTTAAGTTGGTTGCCCTTAGAATATTTAATCTTCAATATTTGCATCACTTGATCCCATCTTTGGTGGGAGTTTTGGGGGTGATTAAGGAGTTGATGGACTGATTCAACTAAGTTGGCTATGGTCTTTTGCCAAATATAGTGAATATCCTTCCTATCTTGATTAAAAATTTAGTTGTTCCTTTCATTCCAGATATTCCAAAGAAGAATGGTAGAACCCATCCAAACTAACTGCCTAATAAAATGATCAACACCCTCTTGTTTAGGCCAATCCCTCCAAAGCTGTTCAAAAGTAAAAAAATTGGACCACTGTAAGCCAAGTAAAGTGGCCATTCTCCTCCATAGCTCAGAGGCTAAAGTACACTCAATAAAAATATGGCTGAGAGTTTCTACATTCTCTCCACACATTTCACATCTAAAAGGGCCATGAAAACCATGCTTCATAAGTTGCTCACCAGTAAGCACCCTACGATGCAATAAAAGCCAAGTAAAGAACCTCACCTTAGGCCAGAGCTTTTGAGCCCACAACTGAGAAAATATGTCAGAATATTGGTTGGGATTATTATGGCATAAGGTCAAATAACCTTGAGCAACTGAATACTCACCCTTAGTAGTGTTGTTCCATCCAAAACAATATTTTTCATGGGACCAAGAGAGAGATCTCATATGAAGGATGCCTTGGATATCTTGTCTTTACCTTTCTGGGATTTGAATAGGCCAGTCCTCAATAGGGATCCAATATCTACCAACCTTTGAATTACCAGTATGGTACCGATAGTAATTAGCCACCTTTATCCAGTTAGCTCGGTGAAGCTCCTCCATCCAAGGCCTCCAATCGAGAAACTGAGTTATCAAAGGCTTGTGACCATCCCAAGAATCTATCCAAAAATTTTCTTGTTGACCATTATGAATGATCCAAAAAAATTTTTCTTTATCAAATCCTCACCAGTCTTAAGAACTGCTAAAATGGGAGAACCTTTGGTAGGAAGTTGATAGCGAACAAGGTCTTCAAGACTTTTGTTCTCAGCATATTTAGCACGGATATTATTGGCCCAAAGAGCATTGGGGTTATGCAACATCCTCCAATATAATTTAGCAGCTAAAGCTTTGTTGTTATTAATAGAAGACTAGAATCCTAACCCCCCTTCATTCTTAGGAAGACATAAAGTGTCCCATTTCACCAAGGCCCATTTTCTTTTCTCCTTAGTACCACTCCAAAGGAATCGATGACTGATTTGATCCAGTTCTCGAAGAACAACCTTTGGGATATTCAACATGGAAGATACATAAATAGGAATAGCTTGAAGGACTGATTTTACCAAGGTGATTCTACCCCTAGAAGAAAGCCACCTGTTGGTCCACTTTCCAATTTTCTTCTTGACTTTGTCCAACAACCAATTCCAATATTTATTTTTCTGCCTTTGAATATTGATGGGAATACCTAAATAAGTGATCGGAAGGGAGGTCTTCTTATATCTTAATTTATCCAAGACCATGGATTCCTTTCTACGCGAAGCAGTGAAAGAAAATAACTTTAGATTTGTCTTCATTGATCAACTGCCCAGTAGCCTTAGAAAAATAGCTAATGATTTGCTTAATATTAGAAGCTTCCTTAATTGTAGCTTTACCTAAAAGAGTAGAGTCATCCACAAATTGAAGATGAGAGATAGGTCTAGCTCCATGAGCAATGGTAACTCCCTCAAGGGTTTTGTTTTCCCTCTTTTTGGTTATAGTCCTACCCAAGCATTCAACAAGAATGATGAATAAATAAGGGGATAGCGGGTCACCTTGCCTAATACCTCTGGAAGCTGGGAATGACTGAGAAGGCCTGCCATTGATAAGAACTAAGTAGGAAACTAGAAGAGATACATCCCATAATCCAATCCATCCAATCCTTAGAGAAACCAAATTGCCTCAAAACTTTGATAAGGAAGTGCCAATCCACTCTGTCATAAGCTAATTGGGATAAGTCTAACCGAATGAACATGGAAGGAGATTTTTGCATATCCATGGAATGGATGGCTTCCTGAGCAAGAACTATCTCATCTACTATTTGACGCCCTTCCACATAACCCCCTTGCTCAGGGGAAATAATCTTATGCAAAAGAGGCTTCAACCTTTCTGCCATGATCTTAGTAATGATTTTGAGAAGAACATTACATAAAGCAATAGGTCTAAAAGCTGAGATATGATCAACCTCTTGAGCTTTTGGAACAAGAGTAATATAAGTTTTATTGATAACCTTCAAAAATTTCTTTGGCTTTCCTGGCTTCTTCCACCACCTCTAATAAATCAACATGAAGGATATCCCAGAACTCTTGGTAGAACTCAATGGGAAAACCATCAGGACCTAGGGTTTTTCCTTTTTGCATTTTAAAAACTACCTGTTGAAGCTCATTGATAGTAACAGGAGCAGTCAAAATAGAGTTCTCCTCAGAAGTGATAAGAGAAGGGATTGCTTGAAGAACATTTTGTTGAGAAGTTGAGTCAAGAGGAGTAGCAACAAAAATATTGGAAAAGTAATCGACAACAATAGAGTTCATGCCATCCCAAGTATAGACAACATCTCCAGAATCTGATTTTAGGGAAGAAATAAAGTTGTGAGATCTTCGAGCTAGAAGAGATTTGTGGAAGAAATTTGTGTTTCGATCTCCTTCTTTGAGCCATTGAATTCTAGATTTTTGCTTCCATAAGAGTTCTTCTCTTTTTTCCCATTCCTCTAACCGAGTTGTGAGTTTAATTTCATCTGCACTTCTATTCTTTGTGAGGCCATCTAAACGGATTTTCTTATTCAAATTTTCAAGTTGAGCAATAACTTCATGTTTTTTTTATGAACATCCCCAAACTCCTTCCAGTTCCAAGTCTTGATTTTGGATTTAATGTATTGCAATATTTTGGCAAAACAGAACATCTTAGTCCCATGCCTAGGCTTACCTTCCTTCCACCATTGTTGCACATGAGGTCTAAAGGAACTGTCTCTTGAGCCACATTAATTGAAAATGAAAAGGAGAGAAACTCACATTGGTTTTCCACATTTCCACCATGACTCGCCAGTGATCCGAACCAGCATTGTTAAGAGTCTTCACTTTAGGAATGTGACCATGGATTAAGAAATTTTTAGAGAGCAAAAACCTATCCAATCTCTCCATTATACAAGCTAAGCCTTGCCTTCTGTTAGACCAAGTCATAAGGCCATTATCTGGTTGGATGTCCACAAGATGGAGGTTTGCAATATATTCGCTCATGAGGTCAGTGCTTTTGTCCAAATTTCTATTTCCCCCATTTTCTCATCCAGAGAGAGGATGGTATTGAAATCTCCTCCGATCAAGATCCAAGCTTCAAGAAAATGAGAGATAATATGAGTTATATCCTTCCACTATCTTCTTTTTTCCTCCAAAGCAGTCGAAGCATAAATAATAATGCAGAGCATAATTTGGTTGGAATGTCTACTTTGAATAGCTATAGCCAACAGACCCCAACTGCCAACCATATGGTGAATAACTACCTCTTTTGGGTCCCAAAGACAAGCAATGCCACCAGAAGTCCCTTGGGAACCGAGGGAAACCACTTTTCTAGCTGGCCAAATTTTACTTGGCAATTGAGTCCATATCCTCCATTGACATCTTCATTTCTTGAAGGAAAACAAGATGTGGATGATTTATCTGAATCATTCTTCTAATTTCATTTTGTTTTGAAAGACTCCCTTTGAGTCCTCTAATATTCCAAGTGATGATCTTCATTAATACCAGGGCTAAAAAAGTTGGGAAGGGCATTAATCTTACCTTCCTCTACAAGCTTTTCACCTTCTTTTACCATATGATATTGATTGGTCTTGCGACCTACCTTTTTATTAGAATCCATATTTAGCTTTTTTTCCATGTTTCTTGACTTACTCCAATTGAATCTGAGATGGCTTCTAACCTTGAAGAATGCTCGTACACAGCCAAAATTTTACTAGAGGGTTCAACAGAGTCTATATTGGGACCTGTATTATTTGAAGTTTTGACATTTAAAAGATTGTTTTTCTTGTGTAAATTTTCTCCCTTTTTTCTGTTGAAAACCTTTGATTTGTTGGTTTGTCTCTGAGTTCTTCCCTTCATATTTAAATTGTGTTTCTAAGATTTTTATTTCCATTATTTCCTCTTCCTCACTTGGGACATCATTTGTGGAAAGGATTTCAAACATATTAGCAGATGACTTTGATTGATCCTTCATAACTGGTTTTTTCTTAGTGTTCTTCTTCTTAGGCATTTGGAAACCTGTTGAGTTTATATCTTCTTTCTTTTGATCAAGAATTTTATTTGGGCAAGCACTAGCCAAATGACCATATTCATGGCAAATTCTACAATGAAAAGGAATGTTCTCATAGTCCACTACTTGCTCCCAAGTGTCTTCCCCAAATTGTAATGTGATATTTTTAGGTAGGGGTTTGTCAAAATCCATTAAAACACAAATTCGAGCATAAATAATATGTTCAAAATTTTGAGTACAATCAACAATCATCATAAAAGTTCCTAAAGAGTTTCCAATTGAAGAAAAAATAGTAGGATTCCAAAATTCAATAGGGAGGCCAAAGAGTCTAACCCACACGGGAGCTATAGAAGGCATCTCTTCTTCGACTTTAAATTTAGTATGCCAAGGCTTCATGAAAAGCCCTACCCTTCCAAAAAACCAAGGACCCCCTTGAAAAGTTTTCTCTCTATCTTCATTATTAGCAAATAAAACAAGAAAATAACCATTTGGATAAATAGAGATTTGTAACTCACCTTTAGTTTTCCAGATTTTTGTAGCCCAGACTTTGAAAGCAGATAGGCTCGGATGAAAACCCATGAACCGACAAATTAGTCCTCTTTTTTCCAAATCTTCAATGCTAGTCTGAATGTTACCCATATCAAGCTTAACAATAGGAGTTCCATCAACTGCTTTAAGACATCCTGACTCTATTTTCCTAGGATCAATCTTAGGCATTCTTAGAGGTTTATGGGAAGCCCTAAGATTAATATTAGCATTGGGTTGAGGTTGTCCACCACGGAGGGCATCCCTAAAATTCATTTTTGGGGCTGAGTCTTCGAAATTCTTACCCTTGACAAGGGTTTTCACAATAGAATTATTTTGTGGGTGCACCTTAGCACCAGATTCACTTGAGATCTGAGCCATTTTTTGATCAACTACTTGAAACTTGTTTCGTGATCTCTTTAATCCTTGCCCTAGACATCGTGGAAAGGTATGGTTTTCACTTTTCTTTTGTGCAACAAATTGGAAGTCATTGTCACTCAAGTTCACAACATGATCTATTGAAAGATAGATTTCTAACCCATATTGGATCCCCTACAACATATCCTACTAAAATATTGAGCATAAACCACAAAAATATTGGTCGCTAGGGCCCTAAGGCCCTAAAAACCAACCTCTGGAGCTGCTTGCACTCAACCCAGATGAAACCCTCGCACAACCGCTTGCCAAAAATCTCGTTCACACATAGGGATGCGCTAGGATCTGTGTTGCTCCAAATGATCTAAAAATTGGTGGAGATATTCTAGGGGTTTTCAGGCATCTACCCTCAAAATTTTAGCTCAATCCGAGTCCGGATGAGTGAGATATGGCCAAAACAAGTTTGATAGTTTGGGCAGTCCTACGAAAAACGTCCCTCCTCAATCAACTCTCTGCTTCTAATTTTTCCTTCCTTCAGATTAGAAGTATTTTCAAGATTAAAATATTTCAATAATTTTATTTAAATTGTATTATTTTTAAAAATAGCAAGATATATAGTTACTTAGAAGAAAATCACTTTAATGTTTTTTAATTTTAGTTTTTTAAATTGAAAAATTATAAGCTTTGATTAAAATACCAATATAATTAATTAAATAGATAATATGGTTTGTCAATGCTTATCATAATTCTAATTCCTAATGCATACATGTACACCTAAGCACAAATATACAAAAATAAAATGATTTAATTTTACCTCTGTGGAATTTATAACAAATCAAAAAGCATGTTTGCACTAGTATCACAAAACTCTATTAAGTACATCCTCCTTCTACAAAGAAGAAAACAGATGAAACAACCTCCCAGAGGCAACCCAAGAGACAATATCCTCATAACCATCTCCGAGCAGGACCAAAAATAGAAATTGTTTCCTGCATAGGGGAAACTCCTAAAATTAAAACAATTTTCTACAAAGAAGAAACTACGAAGTTTAAAATCAGTTTCCACGCAAGGGAAACCACTAATCTTGGAACCATTTCCCATGTAGGGAAAATCACTAAATTTAAAATTATTTCTTGTGCAAGGGAAACCATCAAAATTGGAACTATTTTCCACGTAGGGGAAACCACTGGAATTGGACCAATTTCCACGCAAGGGAAACCTCTAAATTTGGAATAGTTTCTCACATAGGGAAAACTACTGGATTTTAAAATGTTCCCATGCAAGGGAAACCTTTGAATTTGGAATTGTTTCTCGTGGAGGAAAAACTAAAGAAAATGGAATTATTTCTCGTGGAGGAAAAACTAAAGAAAATGGAATTGTTTCCTGCATAGGGGAAACCACTAAAACTCTTCCCATGTAGGGGAAACCCCCCAATAAAAAAAAATCCCCCCAACAAAAAAAAAAAAAAAAAAAAGAACCCCCCCCCACAAAAAAAAACACAAAAAAACACAACAAAAAAAAAAAATATCCCCCAAAAAAAAAAAAAAAAAAAAAAAAAAAAAAAAAAAAAAAAAAAACCTAAAACCACCCACAACCCAAAAAAAAAAAAAAAAAAAAAAAAAAAAAAAAACAAACTACAACAACAAAAAAAAAAAACAAACCACCCCCCAAAAAACAAAAAAACCAAAAAAAAAAAAAAAAAAAAAAAAAAAAAAGAGACAAGCTTGATTGAATCAAAGATTACAAAGTAGAGCCATCACCCACAAAGGACAAGAAAGCATGAGGTCCCCAACCAAGAACAAAAAGAGCTTTGTGACTAAGAGCAGTAAATAAACCTCCAAGAACAAACAAACAAAGCATTTTCTAGGAATCAAAGCCAGGAAACTATCAACGAGGCCTTGCTTTTGTAGATGTTGTAACATCACAATATCCCTATCTAAGACTAAAATAACCACATAAAATATGGCCACACATGCCACCAACGTAAAGACACAAAAAACCCCAAGGCCTCACTACTTGGCTAGGAAGAAAGGTAGAAAAAACCCATATTTGCAATAATCAAGAAAACATAAGACCTCTCCCCAAAATACCAAATAAATATGTAGAGAAAAAGGATTCTTCGAAACTACTCCTCCGTGCCAGACAAAATGAAGCCAACCCACCACCAAGGAGATATTGAAGATCTGGAACATCCACTACCCAATCATCAAGCACTAAACCAAGGACAAAATCCCTGAGAAGTTAGGACATCTTCAAAATACACAGGAAAGAATAGAGATGAGCCTAAAGAGAAAATAAAGGCCAAGGAATGAAATCCTAGACCAGGAGAGCCAAAATTTGCAAGAGATGTGTCGATTAATATTTTATCTATAGTTATTAGCTACCTCTTCCCAAGAATCAATATTATAAGATTTTAGAATTCATAATATTGGATTCTAAATTGGTTGGAATTTCAAGAAAATGTTCTTATCTTGAATTTTTTGTAATAGACATAACATTTAGTAAATTCAATAACGGTATAAACATCCTTCGTTTAAGATTTCATGTCATAATGCACAAAGAAATTTGTTGATTAATCAAATATCTAGTATCTTTATTATATTTTGTTAAAGACTACAAGCTTAATCCACTCCATATTGATATTTACGATGTTAAGAAATAAAAAATGCTAGCATGTGATCTTATAGGATTTACAAAATGTATCGTGATTCATTCAGAGTATAAATTAACCCTACTCATAAACCATTGTATAATCACAAGTATTATTCTTTTTATCCTTATTGAAATATTTATATTTTATCCACCACCTCCTATCACATGCCTTATTGTGTCTAATTATCTATTTTTAGTTTACTTGCATCTTTTAATTTTTTTTATATGGCATGTTCTTATGTTATTTTTTTGGAAAAAGAATTTGAAAAATGATAATAAAACAATATTATTGAAAAGTTTAGATGAGACTCCTTCCAGCCTTAGCAAGAAAGAGCACTCGTTTCCTCCTTTTAAATTTCCAATAAACTTCCATAACTCTAAAACCCAAAATCTTAAGAACTAACCACTTTTGATTACAACACTAAAACAAGATCTACATGGGAGCCAAATCTTCTAAATTGTAAGTCAACAATGGTTGTCTAAATTAGTCATATAGTGGATTTTCTCACCAAACTACCTAATCCTCTCATCCTCAATAGCCATCCCACTATGCCATCGAACCCCTATGTTCTTCTTAATGCCCATCTTAACCAAACATTTTACCAATTTATTTGAGTTATACCCACATAAATCAGAATCACATCATCCAATTCCCTCCATAAATCCTTAATTTGAGTCATAATAATCCTCAACCTTCATGTCTTCAAAGTAAAGTTCCTCATGTAAACCACTCCAATTATAGTTTTATCCAAATTATCTTTTATAGCTCCATTAATATTAATTTTAATCTAACCTTTCGAGGGTGTTTTCCAACTACCACTATCTTGTCCCTCGTCCACTTTGGCTCCATTATCCATCATCCCTATATCAGTCAAATTTTCCTCTTTAGCATACACCACCATAGTTTCCATGACTTTGCTCCAAATGACCTACCAAATGCCTTCCAAATATGAAAAGGTTTATCTAAAAAATTTACCATTTCTCTCCAACCATACTTTCCACCAAATAAAGTTTAAAACAAGACCTCCACTCTATATGAAGAGCTTTAGATATAAATCTGCCCCTCTTCCATCATTAGGCACTACTAACATTAATGTGCAAAAGAAGTTCATGAAATTGTGGTACAAGAGAAAGAAGTTAACTTTGTAGGATATTTAATAGCTTAAGGAATAGGATCCATGGAGAATCTAAAATATTTATATTGGGAAACAAATTGAAGCACCAATATTAAAACCTATAATAGAGTCTAATGAGGAGGCACCCTAAGAAATCTATTTTGTACAATAACCCTCAAAAAATTTGTAACAAGTCTTTAAATTGATGTTAACATTATATTATATAGAGCTCAAAAACTATGCAATTTAAAAAAAATACTTTAAACGCTTTTATATGTAAAAGTTACGGTCTCCAAATATTTGGTATATTAGCAATCCAATTAAAAAAAATCAAATATCAAATCTTAGAAAATATTAATTGAATAAAAATTTATCACTTGAACCACTAAATTGGATGTTGTGCGTTCAACTAGCTAGTCAAAATTTAACAAGTTTATTAATGTAACTTGATGAACTACTCATTTGAGTTAATATATATAATAGTTTAATTTTAATGAGTCATAGTTATCGAGGATTGAACCTCATATCTTATGTGTACAAGAGAAAGCTTTGGTATATTAGAAATCAAATAAAAAAATTAAATGTCAAATCTTAAAAAATATTCATTGAATAAAAAATTACTTGTGCCACTAGATTAGATGTTGTGCATTCAACTAGCAAGTCAAAGTTTGACAAGTTGATTAATATGAGTGGATGGACTACTCATTTGAGTTCATATATAAGTATAATTTTTAATGGGTCTGAGTTGTCAGGGCTTGAAACTCAAATCTTATGTGTGCAAAAGAAGGGATGAACTAATCACGCTATGTGCACTCCTCAGACAACAAATTAAATAAAGTTGAGGTATGTGCAATGAATGGATTTACCTTAGAGAAACTCAAAAACATCACCATCGAGTTTGAATTTGGTACCTACCTTTAATAAGATAATAATTACAACCACTATGTCATGCATGACTAATGTGATGAAGAAGGATGTCCTTTTGTGGTTTATATCAAGAAATATTACAAAAAAATAAAAATGAAGAAGCATAAAAAATAGCACACCTTGAACGTTTGTATTGAAATGCAGTTAAATATTTAAGCAAGCATTCAAAGGGAAAAGGTGTGCAAAATATGTAATTATCTAATCTATTGAAAAAGATGGATTATTTGAGGTAAAAAATGGGGGGTTATCCTTGTATTTTATTAATCCATAAAATCCAACAATATTACAATACATCCCCTTGAGGGCTTCATATTTTGATACATCTCAATTTACAATTTACAAAGGGATCAAATCCCTCCATGGGCTTGATGGCGTGTTTCAATGTTCTTCTCGCAACCCACAATTGAGAGCTAATCTTGGGCTTCTCGTAATATACCTCTTAGCTCCTCCCTCATGCCTAGAATACCTGCACCTACACACAAGAGATTGAAACGAGTTAATAGCATATGCGTTTTGTGTTGAAAACCTTGAAAAGAATGCAATAATAACTATAAAACTAATTGTAACAAATCAAAACAACTCCAAATGACTTGAAAATTTAGTATGATGTTATTAATATGATTTTGGGAATATCTGAGCATAAATTAAAAGGAAATTTAGAGTAGAACCTAGGACTAAATTGAATGCAAGGCTAATATAATGATTTAGAATTGATATATGGTGGAATTGCATCAAAATTTTTAACTATTTGGTGACCATCCCTAGCAGGTACAACTAAGACTATTATCCATCCTCGGGTGGGACGGTTACAAAACTGGGTGGTTTTTACCACCAATTTCAAGGGGATCTGGTTTAGAACCCTCCTAAATGTTGTGTCAAAAAATGTGGTCAAATTACTCTCCAATTTTATAGGTTTTGGAATGGATTAAGCGTATTTTGTGATGCCCCTAAAAGCACCTTCGAATGAAGAGGGTTTCAAGGAAAATACTAGGGCAAGGGTGATGGCAAATGTGAGGATAAATGTGAGCAGCACTTCGTGGTCTATGCTTCAACTTATCTCCTTTTAAAATTGGGTGAGAACACCTCAATTTATAGCCCAAATAGGGCACATGAGGCAAAGGGGCAAGTTTTGGCATGCAAGGCATGTGCCACCACTTGTCGATTCCCTTGCCATGCATAGGGTGGAAGAGGTTGCCCATTTGGGGCCTCCAATTTGTAGGCTCTGATGTCTATGATAGCCTCCAAATAAATTTTGGATGATTGGGTGGGGAAATGGTAGGAATTTATTGCCATTTATCCCACCCTTTGAATTTTTAAGGGTCTGGTTCGTGATCATTCCACCCAGGGATGGTTGTGGGTGATCATCCCTGGGTGGGACGGTCATTTTTTGTGATCATCCTTGGGTGGGACGACCATGGAAACATGGCCCAAAACTTCCCAAAACTGGTGGAAACCTTCCAAAAAGTGTTTGGGAGTCCTATGTAACCCTAAAGGGGTTGCCCAATGGGGCCATATGATGTCGATAAGAGTGGTGCATTAGCAGTCTTATCCGATTTACATGATTTTAGTGTCTAGAGATGCCCCTTTTTGAGATGCGTTGTGTGCAATAGAGCAGTGAGCAAAAATATATGACTAAATCATTAAATGATTGAGGTTATTCATTAACCTAACCAAATTTAGATGCCTCCATTGTGGAAAGAGCATACATTCTTAGAATCCTTGCTTTTGACATAGTCGAAGGATTGATTTTGGGTATACCTTTCAACCATGTTGTAATGACAGTTGTAGGGGCTCAGGGTATACTCGGTCTTGGTGCCTTGTTTCCTTGTAAGCCTTTACATGGGTCAATTTATAAGGATTAAAGGAGGTCAAACCCTTTTTTTGTTGCATATGCTGATTGTTTTCCCCAGCATGGGCTTGAAATTTTATCTTTGGCAATGATTCTTTTGAATGTATAAAAATTGCACTTTTGAGTGTTTAAGTGTTGATTTGATTTATGAAATCATTGTTATGAATACCCCATCAAGTGATGAGTCTATGAGGGCATGACCAATGATAAAGCAATGAGTCACTTGACACATATGAATAAATTGGGATAACCATCAGTTTTTCCCATTGTAAGATATACCTGTTTTGCTAGGATTTTGATCGTTTTGATGATGATTCATGGAAGCAAAAGACTAAAATAATTCATTCCTATGGAGTGGTCCAGACATAATGGCCTTCTTGGGGAGTGAAATAAATACCTTTTAAAGCATCCATAAATACTTTTGATTCAATCTTGATCCCTTATGAATTTTAACCATTTTTTACTTGTTTTTGGTGGGTTTTTGGCCCTATTTTTGATCATTTTTAGTTGTTTTTGTGAGATTTTTTGGTGGCCATCCCTAGGTGGGATGACTACACATTTAATGGCCATCCTAGGTTGGGATATTTGGTCAATTAGGCGATCATCCCACCCAGGAGCAACCATGCTCTTTTTGTTGCTATATAAGCCCAAAATGGGGCAAATGAGCTCATTTTTGCATGTTTTTCTTAGGAATTTGAGAGGTGAGAGGTAGGAGGGTGATTTTTTGATGTAATGAACTAAAAAAATATCTAACCATCACCATGAGCCAACCACAATACTTGACAAGCGGTGGAATTGATGGGAGACGGGTACGAGCCACATTTTCTCCTCTTTATTTTAAGTGAAATTGTAATTTCTTTTGCTAATTTCATAACACACACTAAATTATGGTTAAGGAACCCTAATAATAGTGTAATATAGGAATACCAACTTTTATTTATAGTTTAGATGCTTTAATTTTGCATTTTATGCTATTTTTTTTTGCTTTTTTAAGGTGTTTTTAGGGATTTTAGGGGTCAAATTGACCAAAATTTCACCATTTTTGGGGACTGTCCCTTGGAGGGATGGTCACTGGTGGCCATCCATGGGTGGGATGGTTACAAAATTGAGGGCCAATCCTGGGTGGGATGGCCAAAATCTAGGGCAAAAAGGGTCCCTTTTTGGTCATTTTTTGATATTTTTGGACTCTTTTAATGCATTTTTAGTGCATTTTTGACAAGTTGCTTCACTCTATCAGGTGGTGAAGAGTCGGTATAGAGTTTTGAATCTCTTTCAGGTTTCTAGAGACCTTTTTATTGAGGAGTATTGGTAATGGCTTGATGCCATTGGCCTTAAGCATGTGACGTGGTTGGAGCCCGTGGTGGGCGATCACACTTATTTGATTGCCTTGATAGACCTATGGGATCCTCGCACCAACACCTTCCACCTAGATATAGGGGAGATGAAGGTGACCTTAGAGGATGTCTATCAGATATTATGCATTTTGATAGAGGGGTGCCCTATTGTATCTACTCATAGAGATCGACGAGATGCAGTGCTGCAGAGATACTTTAGGGGACATTGGGAGGAGGTAGTGAGTGACCTACTTAGTGGAGGGATATTAGTAGAGTCATGGTTTGTAGTTGATGTACTTGGTATTAGATATTCCTTATTGATGACTTTGATCTCCAACATGTTGCTTCTAGACTCATTAGGAGCCAGGTTCCCCTAGAACCTTATAGAGTTGGTTTTCACACTTGTGGAGTGCACTGAGGAGGAGCCTATAGTGATGGCTTGGGGTCCTACATTATTAGCATAGTTATATGATGAGTTATATGAGATCCACTCCCATGGGTAGAAGGGATTGGGTTATAATTTTCTACTACAAGTTTGGGGATGGTAGCATATTGCAGTGGATCGACCATAAGGACTACCTTGGACTACCTGAGCATAACTTGCTGATAGGGATATAGGCTATGGGATACTATGGTAGAGGGTACAAGAGATAGGCTAGATTCATCACTTTGCAGGAAATTTTGAGCACTATGTAGATTCCTTTGCATGACTCAAGGTAGAGGAGATTACCTGGAGATCTTATAGAGATTGTCTAATATGGGCTGATGTTGAGACACAATTACATCAGGTGAGGTGAGCTAGATGGCTAGTTAGGTGACATGGGACAGAGCGAGAGTACTTCCATTATGCTCAAGTCCTACAATAGTTTAAGCTATGCCAAGGGTTTCCTAGTGAGTCAATGATCTACCATCATCAATGGGATGAGAGGACTCTCAACTGGCCTATAGTGGAGGCATTAGCAGAGGAGTTAGATCATATAGTAGAGGTATTTGAGGTAGATGACATCAATATGATAGAGGAGTATGAATCTTGGTGGATTACATGGTAGTGGTGAGGAGAGGGGCCACTAGGAGGGGATGTAGCTATGATGGTAGAGGAGGCACCCAGGGATACTCCAGAGGAGGAGGGTCAGGATGAGTCTCTATATGATGAGGAGGCAAACATAGGTGAGTGATATGTGTATCACCATATAGTGAATGAGTGGATAGATCTCATTGATGTAAAAGATCCACATGATGACCTTAGTGAGGGATATTTTGAGGATCAAGGGATGTAGGCACAGTTGGTAGCATGAGATCCTATGATTATTGAGTTGTGGGGTGATCTCATTAGAGTTCTATGAGAGTATACATAGGAGAGAATCTCCTATAGGTCATAGTGTAGAGTGCACAGGCTGATATGGAGAGGTAGATAATGTTGATAGCTACCCTTTAGGCATAGGTTGGAGCATAGAGCCCTAGCCATGAGGGGTCCAGCAGTGGTGAGATAGCTAGGTTATGAGAGGAGATGGTACAACTTTATTCCTTAGTGGTGACCTACCAGACTCATTATCGATAGGAGTAGACTTATACTGATGAGTTGGAGGATGAGATAGTGTACCTTAAGGGGTGCATACTAGACCATCCATATACTAGTGGATCACACTAGAGTTGAAGGAGTGGTACAGGATAGTAATCTACATAGATGGGGCCTCCTAGATCTATACAGAGGTTGAACAGGCTAGGAGGTAGCAGATCTAGGATTTTATAGTGGACTCCTACTAAAGGTAAGGGAGAGAGTCATGGTACCGGTCTTCCATGACCATGGTTTTGAGACTCTGATGGCTCTTTTTGGATTTTTGGATTTTTGGAGTGTGAGGTCTGAGGACCCACTTTATTGTAGCCTACGAGCAGCTTATGGACTATGATGTAGCCTTTGATTTCATACATATGTATATATATGAGTTTTTGTTATCATCATGTATTCTTGTACTACTTTATGAGATGTATGCAATGCTTATATGTGTTTTATGATGCTTTGATGGATGCCTATCATGTATGCATGTATTTTTTATATGATGTGATTTGATGATATGTATTTATTTATAAATGCACAATGAAATGGATGATTTATTTAATTTATATGATGTATTATGATTACTAGTTGACACATTATATGCTAGCACCATGGATTGTACAAAATTTATCTCATCATTTTCATGTTATTATGACACTATGTAATGGCATATGTAAATGTAACTTGACAAACATGTGACAACATGATGTGAAATGGAATGAATAGTGTAATATTATATGATATGTTTGGGATTTTTAGGAGACTCAAACACTCTAGTTACCTAATCAAAAGTTGTATAATAACTATGCAAGACTTTTTAACAAAGTATAAATCTGCTAAGATAACCAAGATATTCAATATCCCTATGTGTGCATGTGAGTTCATTACTATGATAATGCATAAAGATACCCCAGTGCCAAACATGATTGATTCAGCCCATCTGTACTGAAGATCACCCTATGAGTATCATTATCCTGAGTTTTGTACTTAGTTGGATTAGACCACTAGGCAGTATAGGCTACCAAAATCTAGCTCATCCTAATGCAAACATTGGTCTGTACAAAAGCAAGTTGCTTATGTGATAGACATATCATCATGCGTAAGGATACCGCCATTGCCAAGTGGGCTTGATGCCACCCAACCTGTAATGAGGATCACCTTATGGTTCTCTAATGCTGAGAATTTTAGGGATTCAAGTTCAATACTCCCTTATTTTCTTTTAATTTTGAATTTTCCAAGGGATTTGCTCCTTTTTTTTGGTGAGCAATGGATTTTGATAGTGGTGAGAACCACTATTTATTTTACTTTTTGCTAATGGTGAAAACCACTATTTCTTTTTGCATATTGTGAAGTGGTAATAACCACTGTTTATTTTTCTCTTAGGATACTTACCCCAGTTTTGGTGTGAAGCAAGGGATTTTGATTTTTAGGTAAGGAGGAACTTGTCCTTTTGTTAATTCTCAACATCTTTGAACCATTCGCATAGGGGGATGAGCAAGGTAAAATTTTCTCTTAAGGTAACCTAGACCACTTTGTAGTTTCATCTTTCCTTGTGCTAAACTTGGATTTATTAATGTGAAACTATGTTGGGATTTTGATGTATACAAGGTATAATCTAAGTAGGATTCTACCTTCTAAAAATCATGATAGCTTTCTACAAAATTTGAAAAGAAAACTAGATATGACTGAGTGATCGAAAACCCTAACGACGCCTTATGAACAATGGCTAAGTGAAGGGAAACAGACATACAATATGGAGTGTAAATGTAAATGGTAAATGTAATGTAAACAGGTGGTAAAACTGACCTTTGACAACCTTGAATTTGATAGATGCCTAGTGTACATACTTGGTGCTAGACATGTATGATCAACTTCTAACAATGCACAATGCAATGATGAGTATACCTAATGCACATGATGTTAAATGCAAATGATGTAAAATGTAATGCAATGCATTATTTTTGTGTTTTTGATGATTTTAATGATGTTTTTGAAATTTTGATATATATAAATATGTAGTTTGACCAATGGGCTTAGTGGATGCCATTGGAAATTTTAGGTGACCAAAGGGTTTATAGATACCTTTGGGGATTTTGGGTGACCTAGATAATCGTAGACCACCTAGGAGATTTTTAGAGTGACCTAGATGGTCATAGACCACCTAGGGGTGTTTGAATGACCTAGATGGTTGTAGACCACCTAGGGTATTTTAGAACCAAGTAGACCACCTTAGATTTGAGTGACCTAAATGATCATAGACCACCTAGGGGTATTTTAGATGACCTAGATGATTATAGACTACCTAGGGGTATTTTAGGGTGACCTAGATGGTCGTAGACTACCTAGGGATATTTTAGAGTGATCTAGATGGTCATAGACCACTTAGAGTCCTTTTGAGAGTGACCTAGATGATCATAGACCACCTATAGGTATTTTGGAGTGACCTATATGGTCATAGACCGCTTAGGGGTGTTTTGGAGTGACCTAGATGGTCATAGACCACCTAGGGGTATTTATGGTGCTCTAAGCATGGAAAGGTCATAGATGACTGATATTCATGGGTTCAGGCTCTTCACTTCCTTCGATGGATGCTAAGAGATAAGTTCTAGGTCCAATATGACTTGTAATGATGAATGGACCTAACCAATTTGCCATAAATTTATCCTATAGATGGGGTGGCAAATTTGAATTTTGTTGGTTCTCTTTTAGAACTAAATCACCAACCTGAAAGTCTCTAGGGTGGAATTTCATGTTGTAAGCTCTCTTAAGGCACTCTTGATAAACACGTAGATGCTCAAGAGCATTGACGCATCATTCATCAAGCAACGTTAATTGATATAAATGAGCTTACCTCATGGTATCATCATCGATGAATTCTTGCATGGAGATACACAATGACGAGATTTCTAACTCTAAAGGCATGATAGCCTCAACACCATACACTAGTGAAAATGGAGTTGCCCTAGTGGGTGTTCGAATGCTAGTGCGATAGGCCCAAAGGGCAAGAGGTAATTGATTATGCCAATATTTATGATTTTCCTTAATGGTTTTCTTCAAGATTGCAACTACTATCTTATTTGATGCCTCTACTTGCCCATTAGCTTGTGGATAATAGGGCATGGAAAAGTTGTGCTTTATGTTATACTTTGTTGTTAATGCACGCACATCCTTATTTTTGAAGGATGTCCCATTATCTAAAATTATCTTGGATGGAATACCAAAATGACATATGATGTTATGCAACATGAACTCCACGATGCGAGGTCCAGTCATAGTGGTAAGGGGAATTGCTTCCACCCATTTTGTGAAGTACTCAGTAGTCATTATGATAAATGTGTGATGGCCTGAGGAGGTAGGTGAGATTTTCCCAATTAAATCAAACCCCCATTGTGCAAATGGCCAAACCGATTGAATCGGTTGTAAGGCCTGTGAAGGTACGTGTGTCAAATTTGCATGATGTTGACACTTTACACACTTCTTTACATAAGCGCAACAATATTGCTCTAAATTTGGCCAATAATAGCCCATGCAAAGAATGCGCTTTGCGATGGCCATGCCACTAAAGTGGCCACCACATGTACCATCGTGTGCTTGGGCAATGGCCCAAGATGACTCTTGTGAGTCTAAGCAATGAAGGAGGATACCCTCATAGCTTCGATGATACATTATATCTCCTAGTAAGACATACTTTTCTACATTTTTCTTAAATTCTCGTTTTGCGGCATGCGACAATCTAGGAGGAATATTTCCCAGTTTTAAATAATCTTTTATTTGTATGGCCCAATATTGTTTTGAAGAAGCCTCAATTGTATGAATTACGCAATCCTTTTGACATTCCTCTCTTGCAAATGCTGATTGAGAGTGAACTTGGAGATATAGCATTGTGCTAGTATCAAAAGAATTTTGAGGGAACAAAGTCCCCCAATTGGCATTATTCAAATAATTGTGAATGTGAGAGAACCATTCATGTGAAGGTTCAATCTGAATCATGTGGACTTCTGGCATGGAGTTAAGCTCATCACGCTTAGTCGTAGATTGTGCTAGCATTTTTACTTGAATAGTCATGATATCATCTGAAGGGTTTTGCGGGATTAAAGACCCTAAGGAGGCCATTGTATCTGTAAAATGATTAGATGAACGAGGGAGTGCCTCAATATCATACCATTCAAACTTTACCAGAATTTTGTCCACTAGGGCTTTATAGGCTTGCAAGACTAGGCACCTACACTAGAATATCCCTTTGACCTGATTAACTATGAGCAAGGAATCACCAAAAATGTTTAGCTTTGTTATTTTCATGGTGATTGTCATTTGAAGGCCTATGATTAGGGCTTCATACTCGACATTGTTATTAGTGCATAGGAAATTGAGTTTAAATGAAAAGGGTATTGGAGCCCCTTATGGTGTGAAAAATATGATTCTTATGCCACCCCCTTGCTCGCACTTAGAACCATAAAAAAATAGAGTTATGTCAGCTTGTGACTCAGGCTCTTCAGAATCAGGTGATTCTGAGACATGAAAAACTCCATCATCGGGAAGCTCTATAGTGAGAGGTTGGTCATCTTGGAGAGGAGCCTCTACTAGTTGATCGGCTATGACCTATCCTTTGATTGATTTCTATCCAATGAACTCTAGGTCAAATTCTATCAACAACATAATCCATTTCGCCATGTGACTATTGTGATATGTTTGACTCATCATGTATCACAATGGATTTTCCTTAGATACTACATACGTGGTATGGTTGAGCATGTAATGGTGTAGCTTTTTAGTGGTGAAGACCACTGCTAAGCATAACTTCTCAATGTATGCATACTTTATTTCATAGCTGACCAGGGTGTGGCTAATATAATATGTAGCCTGTTCTTTATGAAATTCATTCTTTTGGGCCAACATGGTGCCCAATGCCAACTCAGTAGCTGAGATGTAAAGATAGAATGACACTCCTGGTCATGGAGGAGCCAATAATAGTGGTGAAGCTAGGTATTTTTTGATCTCATCAAAGGCATCTTGACATTCTTCATCCCAATGAAATGAGACCCCCTTGTGTAGCAACTTGTTCATGGGTCGACACTTATCCGATAATTGTGCTATGAAGCACTTTATGGATGTGACCTTTCCTTGCAAGCTACGTAGCTACTTAATAGTTATGGGGGGAGGCATTTATAGGATTACCTTGACCTTATTTGGGTCTACTTCTATGCCTCACTTAGAGACTATGAATCCCAAGAGTTTACCAGATGTGACATCGAATACACACTTCTTGGGATTTAGCCTAACATTATGCTCAATGAGGTGATCTAAAACCTTGTGCAATACATCAACATGCTCATGGCGCAATAGAGATTTTGCCAATAAGTCATCTATATAATCTTCCAAAATTTTATGCATGTAATCATGGAAGATATACATCATAGCTCATTGGTAGGTGGTGCCAGTGTTCTTAAGGCCAAAAGGCATGACCTTGTAACAGAATGTCCTCCAAGGTATTGTGAACACCATTTTTAGATGGTCTTCTAGATTAATACAAATTTGATTGTATCTAGAGAAACCATCCATAAGGGATAACATTTCATGTCCTACTATGGCATCTACCAATGCATCAATGTTTGGTAAGGGAAACTCATCCTTAGGACTCGCTTTGTTGAGATCTCTAAAATCAGTGCAAATGTGAATCCTCCCATTGGATTTCTTGATAGGTACCATGTTTGAAACCCATGGTGGATAATCTACTGAGATGATAAAGTCAGCATCCAACAATTTTTGCAATTCATAATTTACCATTAAGGTAATTGTTGGATGCATCTTACGCAACTTTTGCTTAACTGGTTTGACATTTGGGTCCAGTGTAAGATTATGCATGACTAGATTAGGATCCAGCTCTGGCATATCTTTATAAGACCAAGCAAAATCTTTTATCCTTTCTTTTAAGACTTTTGTGAAATCATCTTGTTCAGTAGGGGATAGACCTTCCCCTAGCTTGATGTTATGGGGATTATCAAGATTTGTACCGATATCCCTATCAATTGTTGGCTCAATTGACATATGGGACCCCTCTTCCAACTGATGTGGAGTAGGGATCAAGTGAATGTCATCAATTGGGTTTGCTTCATCCATAGGAAATTCATGCTCAACCTCAGCTTGAAAAATATTTTGAGTAGTTCTTGGAGAAAAATGAAATGGTTGTAACATTTCCTCACAAGACCAATACTCTGATGGCGATGGGGGAGAATCTCCTTGACCAAAGTCAATTACCTCAAGGTCGAGGTGCAATGGCTTTGATGGGTTATTCAGATATCTCAATGGAGTAGTTAAATCTATGGAAATCATGTTGATGGATACATGATCTCCCTTCCATGGGTGAGTGGATCTAGAGATCTGATGTAGTCTCTTAACTCGTAGGGGTGGTTTTGGTGGAAATGGAATGAATGACGATGGTCGATGAGGAAGGTGGTGATCTTGCTCTTCAAGTGGTAAAATCTATCGCCAGATAGGGTGTTGTATGGGGAACATGCGAAGATAAAATTCCTCTTCATCATCCAAAGGGACAACTCACTCATGTTCCTCATCTAATCTTGGATAATTTATGGGTGCTATACCATAATCTTCCTCATCATCAATCATCCATTCATGAGGAGGACCTTGATCCTCTTCCTCACTATTAGATTGAAAGGTATGTGAGCTCTCTCCCACTTCATGAGGTTGAGAGACATCACTAGATAACCCTTGATCTACCATATTTATGGGAAAATAATCTCCCAATGAATGGATATGATTTGGATTGGCATAGGGATCATGCACAAGCTCATCCCTAAAATTTAGACCTAGGCATTCTAGGCTATCTGTGAGAACATCCAATGGTACTGGCTTATTGTGTCCCAACCCAGATTTATCATAAGGTAGTTGATATTGGGGCTGACATGGAACATGAGTACCTTGCTCATATAAACCTAAACCAAAGCCATGCCAATTATAGTGATGTAGATATCACAAGGTATAGTCAGGATTTGACATATAGTTTATGTCCTCAAAAAAAGGTTCATCATCTTCTTCTTGTTGAGGACTGGACAACATTCCATAATCTATACCCCCATATATAAAATTTGTTTGATAGGGTGGTATACCAAGAGGTACGATACTACCTATGGGAAGATGAGGTCATCCCATATCTTGCATCGTCTCTATAGATGGAACCATTGTGATATTTCTCACTAGATATTCTCCTATCCCTGTACTAGACATATGTACTATGACCTAGGATGGTGAAGGTGGAGGGGATGGAAGTGAGGCTTGAGGTGACTCAATGTGAACCTCTTGAGATGATTCCTCATCTACTAAACAAGGAATCTCTTTCATGGATATGGTGGAAATGATAGGAGGGATCTCATCAATTGGCCTCTTCGACATGTTCCTCTATGGAGGATATGATGATGTCGAAGGCATCTCTGAAGTTGCCAATGATGAGGATGGCATGGATGAAGATGGTGATGGTGTAATGGAAGGTAATGGAGAAGGGGGTAGACCCTAAATAGGTGCATTCAGTCAGAAGTCTACATGAGTCAATGGTAATGTTGACTCTAGCATTTGTTGCACCATATTGCAGTACTTAAAGGGCTCTAGATATATAGAGACTACGTGCACCTACCCTTCATAAGTGTATTTGAGACATTGATGTGCAATGGATGGGACACACTTCATGTCCTGGATCCAAGGTCTACCTAGAAATATGTTATAGGCCATCGCACCCTCCAACACATGACACAATGTCGATATAGTTTTGCATCCCACCTGGATGGGTAGGACTACAATATTGACTATGGAGCATATCGTATCATTGAATTCTCAAAGGGTGTAAGTGGATGCAACAACATGAGATGTTGGTAGTCCTAGGTGTTTTAAAGCACTAGTTATTATGATATTACTAGATGAACTAATTTCTATGAGCACTCTCTTGTATGGTATCTCATTTACACATGCAATGATGTGCAAAGGAGGATCCACCACATCACTTGCTATGGTCTTGAGCTCATGCTCATGGAATGTTATTACTGGTTCCTTACACTATTGCACATGCCCCACAAAATCAATGATGGAGTTAGACTCCTGGGGTTGCAACTCTATTGACTTTAGAATATCCATTAAAGCTTCCCTATGAGGAGGGGATTGTTGAATTAGCTCATAGATAGATAATCTAGCTGATGTTGTCCTCAAGCTCTATGCAAGCTTGCTCTTTATTGTTATTGTTGGCCTAGGTGGAAGGCCTTGTACTATAGGTGGTGGAGGCTACGATATCAATGGAACATCACTTGAAGTTGTAGGTGGTGCAACTTGACTTGGATATCATCTATTCCTAGTCATAATACTCACCATCCCGATGTACCCTTGCAAAGGGGGCATTGTATTAACCTCATTCATTGGTTTAGTAGGTGCTGCCTATACCTCATGAGTTGGTAATGGGTCCTTGAAGATATCCATCTGTTGATTTTTAGGGGAAAGAGGATTATCCACTTGAAGCTCATGCCTCTCAATCATATCTTGTACTAGGTGTTTAAAACCATAGCACGTAGGTAAATCATGGCCACTTTGCCAATGATATTTACAATATTGATCCTCTCGACATCCCATAGGCTTTGGTTTACCTATATTCGAATCGATGGGCTTGATTTCTAGAAGATTAATCATTTTTGCAACCCATAAATGATCAAATAGGGAGTCCATGGACTCAATGAAGGGAGTAAACTATCGCTTAGAGTGATGTGATTGATTCTATCCCTGATTCACTTGAGTATTACTATTATAGCTCATAGGAGGAGGTTGGGCCTGATAGTTTACCTTTTGAGGAGGCATCATTTGTGTAGGCCGAGGGACATTTATGGCCACTTGATTGACCGCTATCAGCTTTGATGGTGCTAAAATGCTCTTAGGATTCTTTGTCCACTCCTTTTTATGAGGTTTAGCTATTTCTCCCTCTTGGATTTTAATTTCCTCTATGGTTCTAGCCTATGCTAGAGCATCTTCCAAGGTGGGATATTGTTGAAGTTGCAATAATAAAGAGATGGGTTTCAAGAAACTCTTTGAAAACATCCGAGTTAACTCGGACAGTGGCAATAGATAAGGTAGCTTAGCCAAGAGCATTCACCACCTATTTACATATTCAGTGATCGACTCATCATCGTATTGCTTTAACCTCGTAAGGTCAGTTAATGTCACATTTATTTTGGTGTTAAAGGCAAAATATTCCAAGAATACATCTGCAAATTGTTCAAAAGTGTAGATGCTATGTCTTGGAAGTTGGTTGAACCACTCAATGGTAGGGCCAGAGAGGGTACTTAGAAAATTTCTCAGGAGTAATGTATCATTCTCCTGTATGCTAAAGCACTAATTTAAGAATCTAGTAACGTGCTCTTGCACATCTTCTTCCCCCTTGAATCTATCCAATTTTGGCATTTTGAAATGCTCAGGGTATGGCAAGGAAGGAATGGATGGGTGCAATAGTTGATCCTGCAATTGATGCAAGGTAGGTTTTTGAAGCCCAGTCCCCACTATCTTACTCTCTATTTGTTCCATACATTCAAGCAATGCTTGATACACATCAGAGGATTTGATTTCCTCTTCTTTGTTTTGAACCCTTAGAGGTGGATGAGGAATGTTAAGTAGATATTGATATGGTTGATTATCATCACCCATCCCTCCAAAAGGTGCTTCTAAATAATCCTCATTGTGTTCCAAATCATCATAGGCCCCATAAGGTGTTTTTGGGAGAGGCCTACAAGGAGGAACGAAAGCCTCTTGAAGGTGATCTATATTTGGCCTATTATGTACATTCTGTTCAGGCCTAGGAGGTCTAGGAGGCAACATTTGATTAGGTCTAGGAGACCTATCTTGTTGGAAATTAGGTTGCCTCTGGTGAGTCTCCTGTCTATGCATACTTGGAGTAGGAACCCCATTACACAAAGTTTCTTGAATATATTTTTCAAGTATTTCTCTCTCTAACTATTATCACTGCTCTAAGAGATCTAGGCATTGTTTATCAGACCTAAGTTGATTAAACTTGGCTTGGAGATCAACATACCTCTTTACTAACTGATTGATCTAATCAATTGTATTAGGTCTAGATGCCCTAGCACTGTTACCCTGATACCTACCTTGTTCAGGAGGGTTCGTGAGATCTACTACGAGGTTCCCTTAATTGAGAGAAGCTATGTTTACCTGAGGTTCCCTCCTAAATAGGTGTTCTTGGTACTCTACAGGTGTAGAGGCACATCATGCTTGCATTGAATAATGTGACCAAGAAGAATCATGATCATCATCAGGTCTTCCCTCATAAATGAGGAAAGGTAGGGTAGAGTTATCCTACCCACTACGATGAGTATCATACTTATCCTAATGTTGGTGCCTTGGGGAAGGGTGGTTTGAAAGCATGAGATGATCATTCAACCCTACCCTAGGTGTGCACTCTTGATCCTACACATGAGTGTGCAGGATAGATCGAGCAAGCATGCGAATGTATGGTATTTCTCTATTGGGAGGTACCTCATTACACGATTGCTCTTCTAGAAAGAAGGCATTAGAAGTATCTATGTTAGGGAAATAATTTCCCAAATTGGGACTATTGCCTATGGGGGTACCCCGTGTAGGAGTCCCTTGTAGGCTAGGTCCCCTTTCTGCCCTTCTAGGGCTAGGGAGAGTAGGTGGTCACCAAGGAGGTATGACCATGTCCTTGGGATCAAAGCAAAGATGCTCTATGTCCTCTTCCCTACTCCCTGTAACGTCCACCCTTAAATGGGCTTGGCTATGGGTATATACCATAGCTATGTACTCTAAACCACTATATGATTATCTCCTTTACAATTTTTATGAATTTTAAATACACAATCAATAGAAACACACAAGAAAACAAATGATTATCTTGTTTTAAAAGTTATGTGTTCCTAAACTGTTTGTTATGTTTCAGATGTGTTGCTTTTATAAAGAAAAATTTTCACGTGTTTTGATTTTTCATTGATGTAATACTCAATAGTTTAAGTGGTTTTCACCTGTACACTCACAACTCGACAACCGATAATGAAATTTTGGTCACGTTATCCAACCAAAGTATGGAGATGAAATCCATACCCGATCAGGGAGCATAGGTCCTACCAGTCCTCACCTAGTTCACCATGGTCAGTGATATACCTCCTCGAAGGGAGATACATGCTCTATTTCACAAGCTATGATGGTTCTTGGAGCTGGTTTTGGCCAATAACAAGGTACATGGGATTTGAGCCAATGGATGGAGATGAAACCCATCATCGTTGAACTCTATCAGTGGTTGGGAATGACTTCCAACTCACTAACATTTAAAAGAACATGGTGTGTGTGGTTCCTTTTAAAATGATTGAAAGAAAACAATAAATCATTCAATGATGATTCACTAAATGCATGAAATTATGTTTTACTTTTAGAATCATAAGCATATATAAAAGGAAGCTACAAAATTGGTAAACTATATGAAAACTTAACCTTTAGGTAAGTTATACGCAAGAAAACCAGACAAATGCATTTAGAAGGTTGTTCTTTTTCCTATTTTTCTTTGATTTTGTTAATACAAAATTTAGAAAGATGAAATCTAACCTTCACATGCACAAAAAAGACAAGAAAAACTGAAATTGAAGCTTTTTGAAACAACCTAGATGCAAATTGAAGGTTTGGAAAATTACCTTTTCTGTTCTGAAACTTGTTGTTTCTAGAAATTTTTATAGAAACCCCTTGGTTTTGTGGCCATCCCTGGGTGGGATGGCTGCAAATTTTGGGGCCATCCCTAGGTGGAACATTTATAGTGGCCATCCCTGGCAGTTCCAACCAAGGATTTAGGGGTCTTTTCTGCTCAAAACGGCCAGAACCTACAACCTGCAAAACACAAAAGGGAGGTCAAAAATGAAAAATTCAAATGGGACAAGGGAAAAAGGGTCCCATCATGATCACCACTGAAGAAGCATAAAAAATGGCATGCCTTTAATGTTTGTATTGAAATGTAGTTATAGATATAAGCAAGCATTCAAAGGGAAAAGGTGCAAAAGATGTAAACTATGTAATCTATTGCAAAAGATGAATTATTTGAGGTAAAAAGGGGGGTTTCTCCTTGTATTTATAAATCCATCAATCAATAAGGTTACAATACATCCCCTTTGAGGGCTTCATATTTTGATACATTTCAAATTACAAAATTACAAAGGGATCAAATCCCTCCATGAGCTTGATGGCGTGTTTCAATGTTCTTCTCGCAACCCACAATTGAGAGCTAATATTGGGATTCTCTTAATCTACCTCTTAGATCCTCCCTCATGCCTATAATACCTACACCTACACACAAGATATTGAAAATTGTTAATAGCATATGTGTTTTGTATTGAAAACCTTGAAAAGAATGCAATAATGAATATAAAACTAATTTGCGACAAATAAAAACAACTCCAAATGACTTGAAAATTTAGTATGATGTTATTAATATTATTTTGGGAATATATGAGCATAAATTGAAAGGAAATTTAGGGTAGAACCTATGACCATTTATGGCAGGAACAACTAGGACTGCAATCACAAAAACCTAAATTGACCCATCAAAACTACTCAAAACTTAACCAAAATTGAATGCAAGGCTATTATAATTATTTAGAAATGATCTATGGTGGAATTGCATAAAAAATTTTAACTATTTTATGACCATCCCTAGTAGGTGCAACTAGGACTGTTATCCATCCCCGAGTGGGACGATTACAAAATTGGGTGGTTTTTACCACCAATTTCAAGGGGACTTGGTTTAGAAACCTCTTAAATGTCTTGTCAAAGATTGTGGTCAAATTAATCTCCAATTTGATAGGTTTTGGAATTGATTAAGCATATTTTTTGATGCCCCTAAAAGCGCCTTCGAATGAAGAGGATTTCAAGGAAAATACTAGGGCAAGGGTGATGGCAAATGTGAGGATAAATGTGAGCAACACTTCATGAGCAATGCTTCAAATTATCTCCTTTGAAATTGGGTGAGCACACCTCAATTTATAGCCCAAATAGGGCACAGGAGGCAAAGGGGTAAGTTTTGGCATGCAAGGCAAGTGTTGCCACTTTTCGATTCCCTTGCCATGCACTAGGTGGAAGAGGTTGCCCATTTGGGGCCTCCAATTTGTAGGTTCTGATGTCTATGATAGCCTCCAAATAAATTTTGGATGATTGGATAGGAAAAATGGTAGGAATTGATTACCATTTCTCCCACCCTTTGAATTTTGAAGGGTCTGGTTCATGATCGTTCCACCTAGGGATGACTTTAGGTGACCATCCCTGGGTGGGATGATCATGAATTATGACCATCCCTGGGTGGGATGACCATGGGTACATGGCCCAAAACTTCCCAAAACTAGTGGAAACCTTCCCAAAAGTGTTTGGGAGCCCTACATAACCCTAGAGGGTTTCCCAATGGGGCCATATGATGTCGATAAGAGTGGAACATTAGCAATCTTATCTGATTTACATGATTTTAGTGTCTACATCCCAAACAAAGAGATTGGGAAAAGAGCCACTAAGATTGACATTGCCAATGGGTCCCAAGTGATCCTGAAGCTAGAAGCTAACAATGAGCAGGTGATTTTTTCAAAGAATTCTCAAAGCACCAAATCCCAACCTCTAATTCATGCAGGTGGGGGGAATAAAAATAACTCCAAGAATCAAAAATAAAATTTTTATATTGGAATGGGAGAGGTCTCAATGGCCCTTCCAAGCAAATACTTTTAGCCTCAATGAGAAAGGATTTAGCTCCTCATATTTTACTTTTGCAGAAAATAAAATTGGATGAAGATAATTTATTTAAAATCAAGAATGCATTATGGAAGAAGGCAAATTTTGTTGTGATTCATGCATAAGGGTCTTCACTAGATTTCTTTTGTAGGTGCTTGCTAGAGTGCAAAGAATCCTTTTCCCCATGGCATGGGCAATAAATTTTCAAACTAATTTTTTGAATTTTCTTGGAGTAGGAGTTTGTTTCTTAGAGTGAGCAAGAAACTTCCAATCTAAATATTTTCTTAATTTTCTTAGAGTGAGAGTGTGTTTTTCGACTTGGACAGGAAACTCTTCTTAGTATCTTTATAAATTTAATTTGAAGTTGGACTTGGTGATTTGAGTGGATCCCACGTTTCTCCTTGGGATCGTGGTTTCTGACTCGGGCTAGAAACTTTTATATTTTATAATATTTTTTATTCTAATCTGAAGCAAGTCAAACGATTGGGTGGATTTCTGAGTTCTCAAGATTCATGTTCTGTTGTTGACTTTGATTGGTGAAGATTATTTAGGATCCTTGAGATCCGATTCTTCATATATTTCTTGAATTTGGCTAATGGACTCTATTTGTTTAATCTCGATTCCTTTTATTATTTTCCTTACGCTCATCTTCTCAAGGCTTTTGTTGTAAAAACGTTTAGGAACCCTCAAAACCGTGCTTTGCATTGTAAAAAGGTTCGAGAATGGTTTGAAAATCCCTTCTTCCATCTAATAAAAAAACATATATCAAATAAGATGATTTTACAATAATAATAAGATAAATATATTTACAATTAATTTACAAGAAATTATTTAAATATCAACACAAAACATTATGTCAAACTAGGATACATATTGTACACTAACCTTTCAATTTGCCTCACAAATATATTTACAATTAATTTAAAAGTAATTATATAAATATCAACACAAAACATTCTATCAAACTATGATACATACTGTGCACTAACCTTTCAATTTGTCCATCCACACCCTGATGCCTTGGTCGCTTGAAACAAATTATTTTCTCCGCAACTTTATAATTATATACTAGTTCATCTCAATTCAAATAAAAAAAAAAATTAGTCTAAAATTTTAAAGATTAAATAATTTTAAAAAATAAAGTAAAAACCACAACAAACATATAGTCTTTTGGCATGTAATAGTTGGAATCCTAGCTTGTGAATATTCAAGAATCATCTCCATGGGCATAGTAAATTTGTGAAGAAATTCCTTGCATGGATAAACTCATCCCAATAAAAATACATAACACAATTTAGAGTACACATATGAATATCACAAAACTTTAAAAATAATTTATAAAACTTTAGGCTAAGACAAAAAGGAGGTAGGGGTTGAGTGGTACAATGGTATGACTATTGAGAACGAGAGGATTAAGGAGGTTAGTAAGCAAATCTATCATTTGGTTAATTTAAACATCTATTGCAAATATATTATAAACGTGGCTCTAATTCAGATTTCCTTTTAATATTATAGCTAGGATCTTAGGTTTTAAAGTCATAAATATTTATAAAAAAGTAAAAAAAAAAGAACGAATGAATACTTTTATTGATTAAGGTTGAATTTTTGTTATCCAACTTACAAAATAATCTTATTTTAATATATATTTTTAATTTCTTTTTAAAAGAAACATATAGAAAAACAAAATATTAGAATTGCAAAAATGCAAAGCACTTTCACACAGAAAAAACAAATGAAAAGGAGCTCGCTTCACCATGGCTCCTCTCAATTTGTGAATGACATCTCTTTCTTGTATAAGAACTTTTTTATAAAGATTTTCCAAACACATATTTGACTTCAATAAACATCGTATCGATTTTTTCTAATGGTCGTGGGAAATTTTGATTTCCATAAAGACCCTCACTTGCTTTTTACAAGGGGAAAACTATTGGAAATTTGACTTCCACCGCTATTCTTATCCCCTTGTAAAAGGTTGTGGCCCTAAAGTTTTAGGGATTAAAATATATTTTTAAAAATAAATTATTTTCATACAAAACAGATCTAATTCTCCCATATTAAAAAGCATTCATAGTGAAGATACTTTATGATGAAATGTAAATTTTTAAATTATAATCTTAATAAAATATTAAAATAAAAAAGTTCAAAAAAACCTAATTACAATCTAATTAATAATATATTGAAATAGTTATACTAAAAATAAAAATATTGAAAATTATCATTAATTATAAATAAATATATTGTAATACTCATTATCAGCATCACTTAATTATATGAATAAGTTCAACACCAAGTGTATTGTTATTTAAATTTTAAATTTAAAACTTTTAAGTATTATTACGACTCACCCACTTCCACCGCGCATGGTCTCCGAGGCATCCTTTCGTACAGGAGATGGTTGAGTAATAATTAATGTCAGAGAATGTGGGAGCTACGTGGCAGACAGTTAAAGTTGGCGGGTACGTATTTCGATCCAGCGGATCTTTTGCATTGAAGGGAAAGAGGCATTACTTCCATCATAGGAATTTGGTTCCACAGCGAGAGAGATGATGGACACTTCCATTACTTACGTCTAAAAGCAAAGCAGTTTTTCCAATATGCAGGTAATGTAGGAGTTTAATTCTGGCCGCATTGAGGTGAAAGCAATTAGTTTAAGATATAGGATGTAGAATAAGACTGACCACAGTAGAAAAATTTATACGTTTGATTTTATAACCGTTCTAAAAAAAAGCAGAGCAAAGATTTTATAACCGTTCTTAAAAAACAAAGAATTATCCTCAAGAACAATAGAGAAGATTCCATAGTCGTTAGAAATGTGGAAAAAAGGATTTTATAGCCGTTTTTAAAAGCAAACGAAAACCTATAAATAGCATGTAAAGGAGAAAAGATTATTGAAGCGCCCATTGGGGATTTGATTTTTTCTTGTTTTCTTTTGTTAAGGGAGCATTCTTTTTCTAATGGTTTTTTTTACAGTATGAACTTTTGTTGTTTGGTTAGGGTTTACTGTTTTTTTACATGCATTAATATTAGGTATTCAAATGATTGTTTGAATTTTTTTTTATTCTGAAGTTTTTTTTTTTAAATTCAAAATCAGATTTCTGTTTTAGCTTTAAGGTATTCAGACTTCTGTTTTGGGTTCAAGGTAGCAGCAAATCTCTGGCCATTGGAGATTTGATTTGTTTTTTTGTTCTTTGTTAAAGGAGCATTCTTCAGTGCATTGTTGATTTTTTCATTTTCTAATGGTTTTTTTTAGAGTATGAACCTTTGTTGTTTGGTTAGGGTTTGCTGTTTTTCTACGTATTGAAATGACTGCTTGAACTTGTTTTTATTTTGGAGTTTTCTTTAAAAATTCAAAATCAGACTTCTGTTTTGGCTTCATGGTAGCAAATCTAATTTAGACTTCTGTTTTGGGTTTAAGGTAGCAAATCTCTGGCCATTGGGGATTTGATTTATTTTTTGTTTTCTTTTGTTAAGGGAGCATTCTTTCAGAGTATTGTTGATTTTTTCATTTTCTTAATGGTTATTTTTACCGTATTTGTTTGGTTAGGGTTTGTTGTTTTTTTTGCATGCATTATAATATTAAGTATTCAAATGATTGCTTGAATTTTTTTTATTCTAAAGTTTCTTAAAAAATTCAAAATCAGACTTCTGTTTTGGCTTGAAGGTAGCAAATCTAATTTAGACTTTAGACTTTTGTTTTTGGGTTTAAGGTAGCAAATCTTGTTGTTCAATTTATGATTTAAATATATTTAAAAAACGCTAATTATCATAACATTTGGGAATTCTTCTGTTTGCAGGAAGGGTAAAGTTTTCATCACTAGCGCCTCAATCATATGGACTGTTTGTTACTTAAATTGTTTTGGGATGTTAGGTAATTTAACTTAGTGCACTAGGAAGTGTTACTTAAATTATTCTGGGATGGTATTTTTTTTAAACTTAGTCTATTTGGAAGTGTTATACATCAGCATTAAGAATATTTTGAATGGGATGTTAGGTAATTTAACTTAGTCCATTGGGAAGTGTTATACATCAGCATCAAGAATATTTTCAATGAGAAAGGCATATTATATATATATATATATATATATATATATATATATATATATTTTTTATGTTTTTAGTATATGTAAGAATTAATATCATATATTTTTATGTTTTGTGTTGTAAAAATTAATATCAAATTTTGTATGTTTCATTGGTATGTTACATCTTAATATATCTCATTTAAACTTTAAAACTGTTAAACTTACAATTTAGATGTGTGTAGTGATAACCAAATTATTATATTATATATATTTATATGAAGAACAAGAATTAATATCATATATTTTTATGTTTTGTGTTGTAAGAATTAATATCAAATTTTTTATGTTTCATTGGTATGTTACATCTTAATATATCTCATTTAAACTGTAAAACTGTTAAACTTACAATTTAGATGTGTGTAGTGATAACCAAATTATTATATCATATATATTTATATGAAGAACAAATAATTGCAATGATATTAAGGATAAATCCTTAAATATTAATAGGAAGAATAAAGAATTGCAATGTTGTAGAGCACCTTATGTGTCCATAAGTGAACTCAGATTATTTATATGTTTTACTATAAATACCTTACTAGTTTTAAAGATAAAAGATTAAACAACTTATATCTATATTGTAGAATGTTATAGCAGAGCAGGCCTTATCTGTTCATTGTGAGTTATCCTTTTTACTATTTCAATATGCTTGTATAATTCTTTAAGATATAGTCATCTTATATTAGGTAAAGTGTAATAATTTAACACAGTGGTGATGGAAGAAGTGACAAAAGCAGATTTGTTATTTGTAGGTTTTAATAGGGATATCATAGTTTTAGGGATTGAAAATTATTATAATATTTTTAGATTTGAAATTCTATTAAATAATTTTAAAATTCTTAGAGTTTCTTAAAATTTAAAATTTAGATAATTATGTGCATAAAGAGATAAAAATATATGGTGCTTATGGTGTTTCTGGGAGGTTGGGTAATTTAACTCAATGCATAGGAAAGTGTATTTTTAACATTGACTGAGAATCCTTTCAACTAAAGAATCCTTTATCAACTAGAAAGGCATGTTGTCATTTTTGGTTATATTTTTAATCATTTTATGCTTTGTGGTGAAAGGACTATATCATATTTTAATATTTTATTTATGTTTCCTTTGGACAGACAGTGCATCTCATTTAAACTTTGAGACCCTTGAACTTGTAATTTGGATGTGTCAAGCATATGTTAAGAGTAAAATTTTACATATCATAAATTCTTAGATTAGATTGTTACATTCTTGAACTTGATTCTTTTATGTATGTTTTATTTGAAAAGGGCAACAAATGTATAAAATATATATCTTAGTATAAATAAGAAACAAAGGATAACCTTTGTTATTAAAATTTAACTAAATATATGTTGTTTTAGTTTGCAGTTGATAATGTTCATATTTTTGAATATTATTTAAAAAGTTTAAGCAAAATAAATACTAAAAAAATGTATGTTATTGGAATTAAATTATTGTTATCTGATAATATTCATTGCTACTTGATACAATGATTAATATAAATTCTTTTAACTATAGAGATGATGTATATCATTAATGTATTATCTTAAATGCATATTCTATTCTATTTGACAAGAGCAGCACATGTTAGAAGAATTATTTGCAACATAAAAGGTGCATATTATTGTTGTTTCTTTTAGGTCCATTTGATTTCATACTCAAGTTCAACTGACCTTTAGTGTCAAGTTTTTATTTTTCTTATGTTTTTTATTTGTTTTTTTCATTTGCAAATTTCTTCTTATTTATTTTTGTTAAGTGAACTTTTCTCATTTTTAATTTTAAGTTTTATTTTTGTATGTGTTATTCTAAGGAGATAATATTTTTGAATTTATTTTCTTATTTTTAAATATTTATTAATTTATTTATAAAGTGAAACTTTTAGGTTTTCCTAATCATATATTATTTTTTTTCTCTTCAAGGAATACGAAACTTGTTTCATACATAAAATTTAAAAAGCCGCTTAAGATATTTAACCATTCATTTGTAAGAGACTTTTATGTTGAATGATGAAAATTATTAATTAATTAATCATAAAAATATTAATTGAAATTCCATTTATCACAAAAACCTTTGAGTGTACGTTGTAGTTCATAGAATGTTTGTTAAATTAATGCTTTTGCAGAAAATTTACTAATTTACTGTAATCAATGTTTGGGTTCTCTTAATTTATTGGTTATAGTGGTTTTTTTCTAGCTTTGTTTACTTCATTGTGGGCTAATTCTAAATTTATCTTATTGTCTTGTAAATTTTTTTTTTTTTTTTTTAAATTAAACACTACTTTTTAAGTTTATCGGACATTCATTCGCTCCTTTACTGTTTTTTTGTACATACGTGGTTAATTATGTGATGGATTAAAATATACCCATGTAGTAAGTTACTTTTATTGGAAACAACAATTATATTTAATAAAAAATAAGATAAGTTACAATAAAAGGGAGATGTCTCCTCTTGGAGTAGAAGTTATTTTAAATCTACTTATGTGGTTAATTATGTGATGGATTACAATTTAGGTTACAATAAAAAGGGAGATGTCTCCTCTTGGAATAGAAGTTATTTTAAATCTACATATTCAAAATTTTATTTTGGCCGAAGATTTGTGGTGTTGAGACTAGAGTTTTATAAGATATATAACAATTATTCTATTTTATGTCATTACTTATACAATGTTTTAAGTAATGACAAAATTGGAAGATTTATCCATTATATGTATTTTGTTGGACTATTTTATCTCATTGATATTTATGGTGAAGATCAATCTTTTGTTAAGACACAATAAATTAATTTAAAAGCTTTCAATTAGGGCAAACCTTGATGGGAGGTGTCTTGTAAATTGTTTGTAAATATGTATTATAAAGATTTAGAATGTAGACTACATCCTTATTTTTTTTTCTTAATTGAAAATTGTTTGTAAATATGTATTATAAAGATTTAGAATGTAGGCTACATCCTTATTTTTTTTTCTTAAAATTTCAATTAAGTTTTTTAAAATTTTAAATTTGTTTATAACTAATTTAACCATGATTTTATGATTTTTTATTAGGTTTCATTAGACCACCCATTAGTAGGGTCTTTCCTTATATATTCGTAGGAATTTACATTCTAAAACTACGATACATTCAATTGAGTGTCCTTATATAATAAGTTAGCTAAGATGCATTATTTCCATATATATGCATTCCAAGATTGGTCTTAATAAGAATTGCTTGCTCATTGGTAGAGGCTAGAATTTATGGATCAATTGTTAGAGCTTCTTAAAATTTAATATTTAACTGAGAGGCTTGAAATAGAATATAGATTTTAATATAAATAAATAAAAATTTATTATTTTAAAAAGAGGCTAGGTTGTTTATTTATTCTGTTATTAGTGTATAAATTTATCTTATTATATCTCATTTTATTTTTGAATAAGAATCCATTCAATTGGAGAGATCTTGATATATTGAATGTTTTATGTGGTTTATATTGTACTTATTAGGAATTATGCCATCTTTTTGTTTAATCTTTGCAAGATATATACATGTTGATTTTAATTTGAATGTGAGTGAAGTATGTATATAATCTTGTACGATTAATTAATATTTTACTTGTCATAATTTTTATTTTAAAATTTTATAATTTATAGAAGTTCTATTTTGACTAGAATAATAAATGTATAAGACATTTTGAGTGTGAAAAGAAATAAAAAATGAATGCAATAAATACTTTGAAAATGCATGTTACTATTGTATCATAATCAATTCATGTTTAAATGGAGAGGATTATCCTATTTAGGTCCGCTTGAGTATGCATCATTGATTTTCTCAATTGATGTATTGGTGTGTAATGCTTATCTTGATCACTAGATTTGGGTATCTAAAATTCAATTGTAATTGCTATTTTTTCTTTAAGTTTGTTTATTCACTAGGTATTCCTTTTTTTCTTTGTGTTTGAGGGGTGATTGTTTGGAAATTGCTTCACGAGTCAATTTATTTAATGGTAGTGTCCTATATTCCTCAAAGTAACCCAATATCAATAAATATTCAATAATATACTAAAAGGTCAGCTTCTTAGTATACTACATAAATAATTTTATGACATAAAAATTCCATTACAAGTCTCGTATGTTGGATATAAGTTATTGAGAATAATGGTATAATACATAGTTATCATACACTGTAGATAGTATGATGGCATTAATATTAGAATTGATGTTTTTTAATCTTTTCATAATTTAATATTTACAATCTTACTTCTCTATACACTAACTCGTGCTACTAATTTACCACATATATAAAATTCGTTTGATAGGGTGGTATGCCAAGAGGCACGATGCTACCTATGGGAAGATGAGATCTCCCCATATCTTTCATTGTCTCTATAGATAGAATCGTTGTAACATTTCTCACTAGATATTCTCCTATCCCTGTATTAGACATTTGTACTACGACCTAGGATGGTGAAGGTCGAGGGGACAAAAGTGAAGCTTGAGGTGACTCAATGTAAACCTCTTGATATGGTTCCTCATCTACTAAAAAAAGAATCTTTTCCATGGATATGGTGGAAACGATAGGATGGACCTCCTTGATTGGCCTGTTCGACATGGATATACTAAAAGGTCAGCTTCATAGTATACTACATAAATAATTTTATGACATAAAAATTCCATTACAAGTCTCGTATGTTGGATATAAGTTATTGAGAATAATGGTATAATACATAGTTATCATACACTGTAGATAGTATGATGGCATTAATATTAGAATTGATGTCTTTTAACCTTTTCATAATTTAATATTTACAATCTTACTTCTCTATGCATTAATTTGTGCTACTAATTGGTCTTCATCAGGTTTGATAAGTTGTTGTAATCCAACGACTCTCAATGATCAACTCTGCTATTTATACAGTGTTGATCCTTGGAATGAATCAATCAGTTCCACTTTTCTCTTCATCTTTTGTGTAATGCTTTGCATATCTATTATTGTGAAATTCTAACATGGTATCAGAGTAGGATAGATTTTGCTAGCATTCTCTCTTGAAGGTTCTAGGACCTGGTTCATTTGATTTGAATTTTATTTTGACTAATTTGCTTCGTTTTATGCAATAATCAACTTTATCCATATTTTTTCAGCAAAATATTCATTGTTTATTATATAAGAATTGATTTTTTAGATATTGTTTCATGCTGAGATAATTTTTTTTACAAAAATTCTCTAATCCCTCGGTTTTGATTCAATACCTCTTATTTATTTCGTAGCCCATTTATTTTATAGCTATGTCTTTTTTTTATAAAAAATGGGAAAATTCGTAGCCCATAATTTTTTTTGGTGCTACATCCTTGTTTAGAGGCCCCAAATCGTCTTGGTGTTGCCTCAAAGACGTGACTCCTTATATTTTGAATATTTAAATCTTTTTGAATCCTTTTTGCTTTAAATAAATATTCATGATTTAATACAACTTTTAGTGTGGTTCTTCGATTCGTTGGGCTTGGCACGCCACCCGAAACGTGGCCCTTGCTGGCTTCCGACGAATCCTACCAACTAGGTGTATCTTGAATGACACTCATTGTCTGTTGCTCCTTATATACTACACGCCTAGTGGAAATATCATACACTCTCTGTTGTTGCTTTCATCTCTGGTTCAAGCTTTCTGATTCGTCTTAGATTTATAACACTTTTTCTTAGACTTCTTTTGCAAGGGAGGTCATAGATATTTTTCTAAGTCTTAGTTTGCAGGAGATATTAATTTTGTGTAGCTTCCGAGACATTAGCACCCACCATCTGCTAGAAGAACATTTTTTTTTCCTAGTGATACGTCCTCTGAGCCACTTTCGAGCTCTCCATACCTTATCCAAGGACACGTTTCAACATAGGTGGTTCCTGGTTCCTCGATATTCGTTTTTAGATATTTGAGGAGTAAAACGTTTTCTGCACTCTCTGATCACACTTTCGAGCTCTCCTCTAGACAGGTAACAAAGGTAAATATTTTTTTATTTTATAACATTTATTATTTCTGGGTCCTTTTATTTCTTCGCAGGTGCATTCCTTAAAGTCCTTGAAGGCCTCAATATTTATTTGGTGATGGTTTGGATTCTCGACATCCTCAAAATCGAGTCCTCAAGGTTATCAGCATCGCACTACAGGAAAAGGACACCTTTTACTTCATCTCTATCACCGTCTGATCACAGTGTCTCCTTTAAATTAAACGCAATGTCTTCTCTGGTTCTCTCGTATCACCTGTGTTCTCTCAGGGGCCGTAAGCATTGTTAATATTATTTCATTTTCCTCCTTTATAAGGTTCTTAAACTTCATTTTCGAAGTTTTAATTTGACCCAAATTTTAAAAATCCTTTTAATTGTCTCAAAAAGGATCTTTTGAAAAAGAGTCATATTGTAAATCTCTTAACAATTTTTTTTTTTTTTGGGGGGGGGGGGGTTTGTGTGCAAATTTTGCACTTTTGCATCTCTAGAGGGCGGTTTTCAAATTCACTTAAAAGCATTTTAGCCTTCTCTTAGGTAATCTTTCTCTAAATAATTAAATATGTTTGTTAGTTAAAGATATAAAATTTTAATTCAGCATAATTATAAACTTCAAAAGTTCTTATTCTAAATCTTCTTCAATAATATAGTTCAAATTCTATCTTGATATGAGTGATTTCTCTAAATAATTAAATTTGTTTGTAAGTCAAAGAAAACTTTTAATTGATATAAAATTATAATTAAAACTATAATCTTCTTCAATTAAATAGTTATAAATTTTATCCTCTTCTTTTTATGTTCTAATTATTTAAAGAGCACCTTTTAAATAAAATATTATCTTCTACATTAAATGTTTTTAAATATTCAAAGTTAAAATTATAGTTAGTGTTCTAAAATATATCCTTTCTTCTAATTAGTTTCTTTTTTGAACTCTTAAATCAACACCTCTTATATATGTGTTAAAATTAAAATTCAATATCCTTTATTTCTTAAAATATTTTACCTATGTTCCATGTATCAAAACCAATAAGAACTTATAGTTTCCCTCACATAAGGGCAGGTTTTTAGAGGCAATTGGTAGAAAGGCCAGGCATATATTTTTTCATTAATCCAATTTATTTGGCATTTTATCTCACTTATAGTCTCCCTCTCGTAAGGCCAAGTTTTGAGAAGGCCAAGTTAAAATTGGGTTCGATTAACTCCACATCAAGCCAATACCCTTGACAAATTCTTCACGATACTTAGAGTTTCCCTCATATAAGGGCGGGTATTGTGACAAACTAAAAAGATTTGGCATTTCCAAAGAAAACAATATTAATAACCTCATTATACTTATAGTTTCCCTCTTGTTAGAGCGAGTATATCGAGTTTAAAGATATTGAACAACTTCATATTTCTTCCTTAAATCAATTACATTAGTCTTAAATTGAGTTCTAAGGGGGGATATTTTTGGGTATAACTTCAATTCTTCTTTTGTGTTAAAATGATGAATTCAATTGAACCTCTCACCCCTCACAACTTTCACACTTGGAAACCTAAAATTTTAAATCTTATCTCTCAAAAAGGTCTTACTTATCTACTAGAAGAAAAGCAACCAAAATTTGAGAAAGAATATGAAATTTTTGTTCATAAAGGAAAAATGCATAATGTTCATGCAAGTTTATGGTTTCACATTACAGATTGCAAAACTCCTCATGAAAGTTGGGAGAATCTAAATACCTTGTTTGGGAAACTAGATCAGATGAGATCAATGCAACTAGGAGCTAAACTAACATCTTTGTCTCCTGAAGATTTTAGTAGTATTGTTGACTTCCTCACCAAGTTCAAAGAAGTCCTCACCCAATACAAAGGTAGTGGGAAGACTAAGACTGAAGAAGAATACATTTATCTAATCCTTTCTAAGCTAAATGGTGTTTTTCAATTTTTTTCTACCACCTTTATATCTACCAAAGATGCTCTTGGTGCAACCTTTAAAATGCCTTCCTTAGAAAAATTTTATGATAGATTAACTAGGGAAAAAACCAAACTTGTTAGATATGAAATCTCTTCTTCTTCCTCTTCTTCAAAAGCCTTAGTAGCCTCCACCTCTTCTAAATAAAAATTCAAAAAGAAGGAAAAGACTCCCATAACTTGTACTCACTGTAAAAAGAATGGTCACTCTGCTAACAAATGCTAGAAAATATTACAACAACTAGAGGCAGTTATGAAGGATCAAAAGATAGAAAATAAAAAACAAATAGGAAAAGCCCTTAATGTTCAAGGAAAAACCTCTAATTCTTCCTCTAATTTTTGGGTCCTAGATTCTAGAGCTACTCATCACATGACTGCTTCAGATTAGTCTTTCTCTTTTATCTCCTCTAGATCTACTTGTAGTATAGAAGTAGTTGAATCTTTCTTCATACTCGTAAAAGGAAAATGGGATATAACCATTGATGGTGGCTCCATAAATAATGTTCTCTATGTTCCAGACATTACCACCAATCTCCTATTCGTCTATCAGATTTGTACTTCTAGAAATGGAAAAACTGTTCTCTTCTCCCCAATAGGATTTGAGATAAGAGATGCTCAAAATTCCCATTCTCTTATAGCCAAAGGAAATATTGATCATAACTCTCATCTATTTCACTTCAAAGGCTTCCAAAATCCAGAAGGAGCCTCATATTTTGTGGCCCATGGAGATGTTGAAAGTCAAATTTGGCATGAAAGGTCTGGTCATCTTAGTTACAACTACCTAAAGGATTTGAGAACCCATGATATGGTAACAGGTTTACCCCAAGTCTCTTCTAGTAATGGATTTTCTCCTAGATGTGCTCTTGGAAAGCAACATCAAGATCCTTTCCACCCAAGTAGTTCTCCAAAAACCTCATCCCCTCTAGATTTAATCCATAGTGACTTAATGACATTTTCTGAACCATATTTCAAAGGAGCAAAGTATGCTCTAACCTTTATCGATGATTTTTATAGAAGGTCCTGGGTCTACTTTCTGAAAAATAAAGGTGATGTTTTATCCCACTTTAAAGTTTTTAAAGCCTTAGTTGAAAATTAGACATCTTGCAAAATCAAAAAGATTTGCATTGATAATGGGGGGGGAATACTGCAGTAATGACTTTTCCATATTTATTTCAAGTCATGGTATCATTCATAAACATTCTGTCTTTCATAATCCTCATCAAAATTGCATTGCAGAAAGGAAAAATTGAATCCTAAAAGAGATGGCAAATTGTATGCTCCATTCAAGATATCTTCCAAAAAAAAATTGGGTAGAAGCTATAAACTATGCAAATTATATTCAAAATCGCACTCCTCATAAAGTTATTGACCATTTAACTCCTGAAGAAGCATGGTCTGGCTCAAAACCAGATGTTTCCTACTTAAAGATATTTGGGTGTACTGCTTGGGCTCACATCCCAAAGAAGAAAAGGAAGGCTCTTGATAAGAAAAGCAAAAAGCTCATCTTTATTGGTTATTGTGAAGAATTGAAAGCATACAAGCTTCTTGATACCTCAACTCATGAGGTTTTATTTCATAGGAATATCTAATTTGATGAAACATTCCCTCAAAAACATCCTCAAAAGCCCTCTTCCTCCATTGAGCCTTCTCCTATAGTAGAACCTCAATATTATGAAGATCCAACTCTTGAAGTTAACTTGGTCATTGATAATCAAGATGAAGAACCTGTAACTCCATCTCAATGTCTTTCAACTCCTTCATATCCTTCCTCTATGCCAAAATGGGCCCACACCATTGTTAAAGAAGCTAGTCCTTACATCCAAAATCTTCCTTCAACTAGATCATCCAACCCCATAGGCACTGGTATTGTATGTTAGTCTATTTCCTCTGAGCCTCAATCCTTCAAAGAAGCCTCAGGTATTAAGGAATGGGATGATTCCATGGAAAACAAATTTTCTTCCTTGATCAAAAACAAGACTTGGAATTTAGTTCCCTTACGTAAAGGAAGGAAATTAGTTCGTTGTAAATGGATCTTCAAAACCAAATATGGGCCTAATGGATAAATAGAAAAACACAAGGCTCGTCTTGTAGTGAAAGGTTTTTTTCAAATTGAAGGTATTGATTATGCAGAAACCTTTGCTCTAGTTTCAAATTGAAGGTATTGATTATGCAGAAACCTTTGCTCTAGTTGCTAAAATGGATTATGTTAGATGGGTTCTTGCTCTGGCTAATTTTCATAAATGGCCAGTCTATCAAATGGATGTAAAAAGTGATTTCTTACATGGAGATTTAAAGGAAGAGATATTCATGGAACAACCTGCTGGTTTCACTCAAGACTCCTCTCTTGTTTGTAGGCTTAAAAAGTCTCTCTATGACCTCAAACAAGCCCCTATATCTTGGTATGAAAATATGGACTCCTTCCTTCTTTCAGTAGGTTTTTCTCATTGTGAGTCTGATAACATAGTTTACATTTGGAGAAATAAAGGTAAAATCACCATTCTTATCCTATATGTCGATGACCTTCTTCTCGTTGGTAGTAACTTGACCCACATTCAGACTACAAAAGACTCCCTCTTTGAAAAATTTGAAATGGTTGATCTAGGTAAAGCTCATTACTTCCTTGGGATCCAAATAAGTCATGCAAATGAAGATATTTCTTTGTGCCAACAAAAGTACACTCTAGATCTTCTACAAAGATTCAAAATGATAGATTGCAAATCCTCTCCTACCCCCTTTCAATTTGGTATTAATCTTAGTGCTTCCTGCTCATCCCCTCTTTGTGATGCCACTCTATACCGTCAGCTTGTAGGAAGTTTGCTACACCTTAATCATACTTGCCTAGACATCTCATATGTTGTTGGCCTCATATCCAGATTATCTCATCAGCCTCACTTTAGTCATTGGCAAGCAGCAAAAAGAATCCTCCATTACTTGCAGGGCACTACTCACTTTGGGATCTTCTACAAGGGAAAATCCATGGATATAATTGGCTACATAGATTTAGATTGGACAAGTTTAGTAGAATATAGATGTTCCACCTTAGGCTATGTCTTTTGCCTTGGTTCCTCACCAATAGCCTGGTTATGCAAGAAATAACAAGCAGTAGCCCTATCTTCTACAGAGGCAGAATACAGGGCAACAATTTTGGCTAGTCAAGAAGCTCTTTGGCTTCATCAAATTTTGAGAGAATTTGGTTTCACCCATGCACTTACTATAACTCTTTGGTGTGACAATCAGAGCACAATTCATATTACACGTAATCCAGTTGAACATTAGCGAACCGAGCATATTGAGATACACATGCACTTCATAAGGCAACATATTCAGAGCGGGGACATACACTTAGAATATATTCCAACTGAGGCACAAATTGCAGATATCTTCACCAAGTCATTTCCTTCTCCACGTTACCTTCAGTTGCGAGAAAAGCTTGGAGTTGTACAACTGCATTGATTGGAATTATGACGACAATATTCTTCTAATGGTTGGTTTTTCCCACATGGGTTTTTTCACCAACTATTTATTGTATATGAGTACCTAATCAGGCCTAGTTTTTGGGCCTCATCTTTGTTTCTTGTATAAAGAGGACAATATTCACCATACGAAGACAAGCCTCACATTGTTGGTTTTTTCCCACAGGGGTTTTTTCACCAACAATATTATGTAAATGAGTACCTAATCAAGTCAAGTTGCCAAGACTCATCTTTCTTTCTTGTTAAAGAGGACAATCTTCACCATATGAAGACATGCCTTTGTTCTTCTCATAATTGGTTTTTCCCACAGGGGTTTTTGTTGGGACTGAAACTTATGGGATTATATTATTGATACAAATGAGTTACATATATAGGCAGAAGGCCTATATGATAAACTAACAAGTGTCAATATAAACTGACAAATGTCAAAACAGAGGCATAGTGCACTTTAATTCTAATATTCCCCCTTAAAGTGCACTATCCTAACTAAAGAAGAAACAAAACAAGTCAACATTAGGTAACATTCCCCCTTAATGTTGACTTCTTTAAAACAACCTATCATCCTCTCTTATTGCTGATTTGGTCTAGGCTCGTGCTCTTTGCGCTTGGCTCTCCAACTATGAATAATGCTAGATTCACTATGTATACATCTCGGTCTGTTGCCTCAGGGTCAGCCACTTCCACGGGTCTGTTGCCACTGGGTCAGTCGTCTAAGTGCCTTAGGGTCATCATGGGTGCTTCAGGGTCAGCCACTTCTGGGTCTGTTGCCTCTGCAGGTCATCCTTAGAGGATGTTGCCTCTCGTAGGTCACTAACTAGATTCACCACGAATATCAAATCCCTTTTCATGGTGAACTCAATCTAGAAGGTGTCGGTCTCAGCCAAAAATGCACCTGAATACAAATGAAAAAACGAGCCATATAAGAGTGTCGGTCTCTGCCAAAAATGCACTCTATACAATAAAAGAAGCCATAGATGCCAAATATGGAGGAGAAGTAGGAATAGAAGAGAATCTTCTGAAGTGTCTTCGTCTGTAGTCTTCAGAAGTAGATCCGAAAAAAACCTCGGATAGAATCTAGGGTGTCTATGTTTGTAGTCCCTAGAATAAGTGTCCTTATGGTGACCATGTCATCCCACCGAAATGCATGGGTAACCAGCCACTGCATTCGCCAAGTGTATAGAAAATATCACTAGGTACAAGGATCACATATAAAATTACCTTGGGAGTGTCGGGTACAACCGACAGTGCACTCCAAGGTAGAAAAACTTTGAGGCTAAAAAACTCATGACACCACCATTGTGTCCATCGTGGAAAAATGTTTCCAACGACTATAAATACCCCTATAGGCGTATACAAATTGATGCTTCAACAAATCAAACACAATGACCCTCAAAAAATATGTGCAGCTCCGGGACATTCCCAAGTAGTCACCCATCCGAGTGCTACTCTAGTACTCAATGCTTAAGATGGGAGTTTTAAAGAGTTTTCTTGCAAGAGAGAGAACCTCCAAATTTCCTTTTTGGAGACTCGTGCACAAAGGTCACACTTCAGCATAGAGCATTTATTCAGCTTGCTATTACATCATATGAGAGCATTGAAAAAAAAAATTAAAATAAAAGAAGCATTAAAAGGCTCTTATGCCATCAAGTGACCTCCAAAGAACAAATCACAAATCACTGCAAGATTCTACAACACGTGGTGCTCACACTCCTCATCCCTACGTTGACTGCGAGTTGTTGGAAATTACGATATTGCACTAGAACGGAGGGAAAGGCACCATCGCTGAAAAACAAATTCTTCTCTGACTGTAAAATTGCCACGTTCATTAAAGGTCGCACCCACGTCATTGAAACCGACATCCACTCTAACAAACGTGTCGCTCTCTGCTCTTTGTGAGGCTCAACCATAAGCTATCAATGTAGGGCCCATCCTTGTCTCGTGGAGCTTGCAAACAATGGTTGCACAATTCCATCACCAAAAATGAAATCGCTCTCATGCTGTTTGAAAAATACTGCACTAGCCAGGATGCCAATCACCATTATTAGTCGGATCTGGCTAATTTAAAAATTTATAATTCACTGAAATATCGGATCTACTATTGCAGTGGTGTGAATATTGCAGTGAATGTGGGCAACTGACCACCACGTAGCAGAAATGACACTCCACTTTTCGGTCAAATTTTGTTCACGTCCACCATTCCGGATTGCTTGTAGGACCGCCTTCAATTTTTATAGGAAGCGTGGTGGCGGGCGACCGTCCTGATACCGTTAATTTCGGTCCTCGATGTTGCAAGCAGACAATTAAAAATAAGAAACCATGTAAAATCCGACATCTATCACGGGACGAGCAAAAAATAAGCAAATCACGGAATTTTTGTCTGATTCGATGTCGTGTAGTCCCTCCAATCCACCTTCAATGCCGAAGAAAATATTAACAGCCCATTAACAGGTTCTGGATGTCGATTCAGGCGATGCAGTAACTATTCTCCTCTTGTAGCTGCTACTAAGTCACGCAGACTCAATTTTTTTTCAGAAAACATAAATGCATCAGCTCCTATGCTTCACCCTTTACTCTGTTAAAAAAAAAATTGCATGCATGGCTGGATCCATGAAAAAAATGAAAGGGAAACCATGACTCGGGAAAAACCGGAGCAACAGTAGCTTAACAGGTTCTGGATGCCGATTCAGGCATGCTGGCGTATCTGATTTCCTCTACATTCGTGAATAGAACAATGCAATACACTATGTACATGGAGGGATTCCTTCATGGAAAAAATAGATCCACCACGAATGTATTTTAAATCAAACATTCGAGTAGGTCGTATAGCACCAACAAGAGCATGTAAGGTCCAGCTGTCAGCTGAATGCAATCAAGTAATGATGCAACTTCACCTCCATTTATAAAATTCGCCAAAAAACTTGGTGTGAGGCCATAACTGATCAGGTGTTTTGAATACAGTTCCCCATCGCGATCACTATCACTAAACTTAGCAGAGACTAAATTTCTCCATGGTCTTCTTCCACGATCGTCTTCAAAGATTCACGGGGTATCCAGCACCAAAAACACCACCACAATGATCTCTCCTCTACAGCATCTGCCATTGACATCCATCTAAAACTTCTATGAGAGGGCTAAAAAATGATAACCTATGCCTTCATCTTGAAATAGTTTCCTCGGTGATGGCATCACATTTTTGTATGGGTGCAGATCTGGATGCACATATGGAAGCCATGTTCTGTGTATTTGTCTCAAACAACTCCAGCAGATCTGTCACTTCATCTAACAAAATGTGTTGAGCCTTTTGCATCTAACAATATCCAACGCTGCAGTATTTCTTTCAATGCCTCATCACACGACCAATCAGCACTGTGATAATAACATCTTTGCTTCACTTTGCTCCTTGCGCTACAGGCACATGAGCACCGTCTCCTACCAAACTTTAGTCCACCATAACCTGTAAACATAACAACAAAACCAAATACGGGGTTTCCCGTTTTTTATTTCTCTCACGAGAAATTACTTCTTCGGATGGAAAAATAACACTAACTCAAGAATAGGCAGCCATTAATTTTTCAAAAGTCTGGTTTCTGATTCATCCATCAAAGGATGAAGAGCATACTTCCTATTTTGAAAAAAAAAATGGGGGAAAAACAATGAGGGGGAGGGAGGATTTCCATGAGGGAAATCCCCCCTCAAGGGTTTCACAGGCAGGAGAGGGAACCTGCTCTGATACCAAATGTTGGGACTGAAACTTATGGGATTATATTATTGATACAAATGAGTTACATATATAGGCAGAAGGCCTATATGATAAACTGACAAGTGTCAATATAAACTGACAAGTGTCAAAATAGAGGCATAATGCACTTTAATTCTAACAGTTTTTACCAACTATCTATTATATTAGGAGAAGAATCTTCGTCATACGAAGACAAGCCTCACATTGTTGATTTTTCTCCATAAGGTTTTTTTCACCAACAATATTATGTAAATGAGTACCTAATCAGGCCAAGTTGTCGGGACTCATATTTCTTTCTTGTTAAAGAGGACAATCTTCACCATACAAAGACATGCCTCTCTTCTTCTCATAGTTGGTTTTTTTCCATAGGGATTTTTTACCAACTATCTATTGTATTAGGAGGACAATATTCACCATACGAAGACAAGCCTCTAACTTCCTTTTGATTGATGGTTTTTTCCCATTGGGTTTTACCATCTCTTCAAAAGAAATCATTATACATGAGCACCTCATCAGGCCTTGTTGCCAGGACTCGTTTGTATAATTCACCCCTAGTATCACTTAATGGGGGTGTTAGAATAAGAGAATATTCTCTTAAGTTTTATTTGGATAGACACTTGAGTTTCCACTCCTCCATGTGTCAGGAGAACTCTTAGTGGTGTCTTCATCAGGTCTGATGAGTTGTTGTAATCCAACGACTCTCAATGATCAACTTTGTTTCTTAAACAGAGTTGATCCTTGGAATAAATCAATTAGTTCCACTCTTCTTTTCATCTTTTATGTAATGCTTTGCATATATATTATTGTGAAATTCTAACATTATCTAAATTATGATTATTAATGTTAATTAGATCAGATATTTAACCCTCAAGTTCATTGTTAGGTAGATTATTTAATATGAGATACCTTAATTCACCAATGATAAGAAGCCAACAAGAAGAAGATAATGATCCAAAAGGATGAATTGAAAAAAATGTAAGCAAAAATTTAGGATTATTGATCTTGATCACCTAATAGTAGGTGAAGAGCTCAAGGTTAGTTGAAATATGATAAATCTTACCTCTTTATTCATATTTGAGGCACTAATGAAGAGTTGAAGGGATGACCTACATCTCATAGATGCATGATCCCCCAAAATATTATAGGTTATATCATATGGCATGACATAAAAGAGAGTGTTGAGAGTGTAGCGTTTAACTATGAGTGAAAAGACTATAGTTCTACTAGTGTCATGTTCTCCATTATCGAAAGCTCTAATGATAAGATCAGATTTCTCCAAATCTTGTTTGATTATTCTAAAGTAATTGATGAATATTAGGCTATAAATATTGAGACCATAATCATTATCAACTTGGATTCTTTTGATAAATTTGTTATTGATATGGGCTATGATGTGTAATGGGATATCTTTGACTATAGAGGATTGAGTGATATCATTCTCATGGAATGATATAATTGCATGGTTAACCCCAATGGATCTTGTCATTCAGGTCAAAATATTGAGGAATAATTTATTCACTCAAAAGTTTAAGTAAGATATCTTTGTGGTCCTAAGAAGTCTTGAGAAGTTTGAGAAAAGAGAATTAGGTGAGGGTGCTTTCAATATGGTGAAGCAAATAACTTCTCCCTTTGGGGGGAGAAGTTATTTTTGCATAAAGGACCAAAGGAGATCTGGAAGGTTTATTAGATAACATATTTTTGTGTTGTTTTTTGGTTAAAACACAAATGTGAGAGATATAATTAAAATAATGAATCGTTCTAACTATCCCTTGATTTAGAGATAGGATATTCCTATAGTGAACATTATTTACTATATTTTAATTTTGATTATGATTGGGTAATGAATGTTGAAAAATTTCAAGATCTTGATTAGAAGAAGATTGAGAATTAGAGCTATAAATAATAACTTAACCATTATTAATTAGGTCTTGGATCACATTCCTAAGTCTAATACATCTATCAATTGCATGGTCATTGATACAGTGGAAGACACATTTCTCATTAGATAAAACCAAGGATCCTTTTCCCTTTTAGGTTCAAGAGACTTAAAATATGTAAGCTTTACAGTTTTGGCTTCAAGAGTTGATCTAAAATGGATGGAGAAGGTTCCTCCAATCAAGAGTACTTCTTCTTGGGCTTTTATTATTGTAGTTTTCCTAATACAAATTTCTAAAGGTTTGCTATAGCACTAACGTTGTTATCCTAACATGAGTCTATGACTCCATTGTGCAAAATATGTTTGTTCTTTTACTACCCCTTTGAAATAGAAGAAGATTTATTGTCCTTCTTATGGGATTTGGTTTTCAATTTCCTTCTTTTGAGAAGGGTAGTTTCTACTCTCTTGGCCTTGTCAATCATGTATTTGAAAAAAGTTACATTATGTGTATCTAAGTAGAAGGCTAATCGATCATTAAGGTTACCTATAAAAATGTCTAAAAGTTATCTAGGTGGAGGGACATAGTGGAGCCTCCCACTAGGGATTTTCATCTTGCTAAGAAGTTGGTAAAATCTTGTCTTTAGATTACTTAAGTTGGTATAGATCACTAACATTGATCTTTTATCAATGTAGATAGAAAATTTCTTGATGAAAATTTCAACAAGGTCTTTAAAGCTTTTTAAGGAATGCCTTGGTATTTGGTAATGTTATTCCAAGGCATGGAAACTAAGGCTCTTAGGGAAGATCTTAAGTAGCAATTTTTCATCATAAGAAATATCAATATAAGTGGTTCTAAACAACCTAATTAATTTTATGGGACCTTCCTTCCCTTTGTATATTTAAAACAAAGTTTTTAATGTTAGGAATGGAGCCTAATTATGAGGAGGCTAAACAGAGAGTTTTTGGATTTACTGCAGGACGAGAAGGGAAAGTTTCCAGATTTACAGTCTTTTAGTCTACTAGAGAAAGTTTTCGAATTTACAACAAGACAGCCAGGGAAAGTTTTTTTGTTTTTATCCCAAAATTAGATGCTGGGAACTCAGTGTTAATCTTGGAATGTATTAAGAAAAGTAGTTTGTTTTTCTGTTTTTTTCTTATATATAGTTGTGAGGAAAAACAGAGAATACTATGACAATGAGAAAATTATTGTGTTGATTCCTTGTAAATATAGAGAGAAAATTACAACAGATGTTTGTTGTAGGTTGTAACCCTCTATTGCTTGGATTGAGAAAGAAAAGACTAAAAATTCTCGGTGGATGTAACCCACATTAGGTGAACCACGTTAAAATCGTTGTCTCTTCTACTGTGTGTTTGTCTTATTTTGTTAATTATGCTATTAAAGTTTGAAACACTATAATTGCTTTTCTATATTTTATATAGTGATTTACTCTAACAAGTGGTATCAGAGTGGTTGTTTTGTTGGGTGCACTTGATAGAAGGAGAATTTCTGGATCAAGTGGGAGCAATGGCAGAAGAAGGGAGGTTTAGAGTTCAAAAATTCAATGGCCGAAACTTTCAATTTTGGAAGATGCAGATGGAGGATTACTTGTACCAGAAGGATCTTTACTTACCTCTTGAGGGGGAAACAGAGAGACCTTCATCTGTCTGATGAGGAGTGGAGTCTCCTTGATAGAAAGGCATTGGGGACTGTGAGGTTGTGTTTGGGAGCCACCGTAGCCTTCAACATCTCTGATGAAAAGACTACCAAGGGAGTCATGGATAAGTTGGCCAAGATGTATGAGAAACCATCAACATCAAATAAGGTATTCTTAATGAAAAGGTTATTTAACATGAAAATGAGTGAAGGAGGATCTCGTGCATGATCATTTAAATGAATTTAATACTCGTCACTAATCAATTGCATTCAGTAGGATTGGATTTTGATGATGAGATTAGGGCCTTACTAATCTTATGCTCCCTTCCAGAAAGTTGGAACAATTTGGTAATGGCGGTAAGTAACTCTGCTTCGAGTTCAAATAAATTAGAATTTGATGATGTGGTTGGTGTGATACTCAGTGAGGGCATGAGAAGAAAAAACACAGGAGAATCATCTAGCACCGCCTTAACTGTTGAGAATAGAGGAAGAGGAAGAGAAAGAGGTAAGAGTTCACATCGTGGCAAATCCAAAGGCAAATCCAAATCATGTGGAAAAGGAAAGCTACAGTGTTGGCACTGTGGCAAAAAGGGTCATCTCAAGAAGGACCGTTGACAAAGAAAGGGTGATGGAAATGAAGGTAATGATAATAATGGTAACACTTTAGAAGCAAATATTACTGGACAAATTCTACAAGATGCTTTAATCTTATCTCTTGATAGAAATAGTGATTATTGGGTAATTGATAGTGGTGTTTCATTCCATGCTACCTCACATAAGGAATACTTCATAGATTATGTTTCTGGAGATTATGGACGAGTTCTGTTGGGAAATGACCAACCATGTAAAATCGTGGGTATTGGAAAGATTTTGATTAAATCCCCAAATGGATGTCAATGGGCTCTTAAAGAGGTGAGACACATACCAGATTTAAAGAGCAATCTTATATCGACAAGTAAGCTTGATGGTGAAGGATACACGGTTGCATTCGAAGAAAATGATTGGAAAGTTACTAAAGGTTTATTGATAGTAGCTAGAGGTAAATTGGTGGGTACTCTTTATTTACTTACTGATTTTTCTCACTGCTCCATGAATTTAGTTTCTACGGGTGAGAGTGCATCTTTGTGGCACCAAAGACTTGGCCATATGAGTGGAAAAGGTATGGAAATTTTACATTCAAGAAAGTTATTGCCTAAGTTAAAAGAAATTGATTTGGAATTTTGTGAGGATTGTGTTTATGGTAAAGCAAAGAGAGTTAGATTTCTCAAGGATGGAAAGGAAAGGAAGAAAGAGAAATTGGAGCTTGTGCACTCGAGATGTTTGGGGCCCGACTCAGGTAACTTCTCTTGGAGGTTCCTCTTACTATGTACTTTTTATTGATGATGCAACAAAGAAAACATGGATATATTGCATTAAGAATAAAAGTGATATTTTTAATAACTTCAAGAATTGGAAAGCATTAGTTGAAAATGAAACTGGAAAAAGGTTAAAGTGTCTAAAGTCGGATAATGGTGGAGAATATTGCAGTAGAGAATTTGATGTGTTTTGTTCTAAAAATGGAATTAGAAGAATCAAGGTAGTTCCAAGAACACCTCAAGAAAATGGGGTTTCTGAAAGAATGAATATAACCATCATGGAGCGTGCTAGGAGCATGAGAATACATGCGAGGCTTACCATTATTTTTATGGGCTCATGTCGTTGATACTTGCAAGTATATCCGATTAATAGAGGACCGTCTAGTGCCTTGGATGGAGGAATTCCGGAAGAGCTTTGGACAGGTAAACCAGTAAATTATTCTTTCCTTAAGGTATTTGGATGTGAGGCTTTTATGCATATAGACAAAGAGAACAGAAATAAGTTAGATGCTAAGGCCCAAAAGTGCTATTTTATTGATTACAATATTGATGGCTTGGGTTACAGATTATGGGATTGTGATAACCGAAAAGTCATTAGAAGTAGGGATGTCATATTTAATGAAAAAAACTTATATAAAGATCGGTTGCAGGGAAAAGAAACAGAAAGAGAAAATTGCTGAATACATAGACCTTGATGGACACATAGAAAAGGTAACTCCAAAAGTGGTAGAAGATCAAAATGTACAGCAGCAACAAGCACCTAAATCTCCAGAAAGTGCTATTAGACGATCTACCAGGATAAGTAAAATTCCTCAACGTTTCTCTGATTATGTTTTATATACTGATGCTGGTGAGCCAGAATGTTTTCAGGAAGCATTACGGATGGATACCGGGAATAAGTGAGAGCTTACAATGAATGAAGAAATGGACTCTTTATTCCACAACCAAACTTGGGATTTGGTTGAGCTACCCAAAGGTAAAAGAGCTTTGACCAATAAATGGGTGTACAGGATTAAAGAGGAGAATGAAGGGCATAAGAGATACAAAGCAAGACTAGTGGTCAAGGGATTCACTCAGAAAAAAGGTATTGATTTTGATGAGATTTTTTCTCCAATTGTAAAAATGACCTCTATTAGAGCTATTTTGAGTCTTATAGCTATAGAAAATTTGTATTTGGAGCAATTGGATGTGAAGACAACATTTCTTCATGGTGATTTGGAGGAGGAAATTTATATGCACCAACTAGAAGGCTTTCAGGTGAAAGGTAAAGAGGATTGGGTATGTAAACTGAAAAAGAGCTTGTATGGGTTAAAACAAGCTCCTAGACAGTGGTATTTAAAATTTGATAAGTTCATGGCTAATCAAAGGTTTGAAAGATGTCAAAGTGATCATTGTGTATATTTTAAGCAAACTGTAAATGGTAACTATGTTATTTTGCTATTGTATGTGGATGACATGTTAGTTACAGGTACAAATATGCAAGATATAAACATGCTCAAGAAGAAGTTGGCTAAATTCTTTGCCATGAAGGATTTGGGAGAAGCCAAACAAATCCTTGGTATGAGGATAACAAGAGACAAGGAGAGTCACACTCTAAAATTATCACAAGCAAAATACATTGAAAAAGTGCTTAAGATATTCAACATGAACAATGCAAAGTCTGTTGCTACTCCATTGGCAAAGCATTTCAAACTCACCAAAGATTTGTGTCCCAAAACACAAAAGGAACAAGAGCATATGGCTAAGGTTCCCTATGCATTAGCGGTTGGAAGCTTGATGTATGCAATGGTTTGTACAAGACCAGACATTGCCCATGCAAGTGGGAGTAGTGAGTAGATTTATGAGTAATCCGGGAAAAGGACATTGGCAAGCGGTAAAATGGATACTCAGGTATTTGAGAGGAACTTCAAATTATTCTTTGAATTTTGGAGGCTCTAATATATGCTTGAAAGGTTTTGTAGATTCTGATATGGCGGGTGATCTTGATGGTGGAAGGAGCACTACGGCTACATATTTACTATAGGAGGAGGAGCAGTTAGTTGGATTTCTAAACTCCAACACGTAGTTGCCCTTTCAACCACTGAAGTTGAATATGTTGCTGCTACAGAAGCAAGCAAAGAGATGGTTTGGTTGCAAAGACTAATGGAAGAACTGTGGAAGAAGCAAGAGGATAATAGGTTGTGGAGTGATAGCCAGAGTGCTATACACCTTGCGAAGAATTCGACATTCCATTCAAAAACTAAACACATCAAACTCGGATATCATTTCATTAGATCAGTAGTGGAAGATGGATCTTTGATATTAGGGAAAGTTCACACATCACAAAATCCTGCTGACATGCTTACAAAAGTGGTGTCAAGAGAAAAGTTGAGTTTTTGCTCAACTTTAGTTGGCCTTAAAGAATAAGAGGCCATGATAAGAATTTTTTAGTCCTTGGTTACAGTATGGTGCAATGGAATTAGTCTCTAAGTGGGAGATTGTTAGGAATGGAGCCTAATTATGAGGAGGCTAAACAAAGAAAGTTTCTGGATTTACTACAGGACGGGCGAGGGAAAGTTTCCGGATTTACAGTCTTTTAGTCTACCAGAGAAAGTTTTCTGATTTACAATAGGACAGCCAGGGAAAGTTTTTTTGTTTTTATCCCAAAATTAGATGTTGGGAACTCAGTGTTAATCTTGGAATGTATTAAGAAAAACAGTTTGTTTTTCTATTTTTTTCTTATATATAGTTGTGAGGAAAAACAAAGAATACTATGACAATGAGAAAATTACTATGTTGATTCCTTGTAAATATAGAGAGGAAATTACAGCAGATGTTTGTTGTAGGTTGTAACCCTCTATTGCTTGGATTGAGAAAGAAATGACTGAAAATTCTTGGTGGATGTAACCCACATTGGATGAACCACGTTAAAATCGTTGTCTCTTTTACTATGTGTTTGTCTTATTTTGTCAATTCTGCTGTTAAAGTTTGAAACACTATAATTGCGTTTCTATATTTTATATAGTGATTTACTCTAACATTTAAAGCTTTTTAAGGAATGCCTTGGTATTTGTTAATGCTATTGAGGCATGGGAACTAAGGCTCTTACAAAAGATCTTAAGTAACAATTTTTCATCATAAGAATAATCAATATAGATGGTTCTAAACAACCTAATTAATTTTATGGGACCTTCCTTCCCTTTGTATATTTAAAACAAAGTTTTAGGAGTAAAACAACAACTAGCTATAAAAAAATCTGGCCGTGTTGGATATCGAAAAAAACATTCAATAACATTGTTTTACTTGCGAGCCAAGAAACATACGGTTTGTATTTGGCCGTGTTGGATTTGGAAAAAAACAATTAATAACATTGTTTTACTTGCGAGCCAAGAAACATAAACATACGGTGCGTACTTATAAAATCTGACGTTGACGTCGACGTATCATGATGTTATGTTAGTACATAAATTAATGAAAAGCGGTGCGGACTTGAAATTCGCTAATATTTATATTTGGCCTTGTTTTACTTGCGAGCCAAGACACATAAACATACGGCGGCTTTATAAAGTAGAAAGGAATGTGAAGAAGCAGCCCAGTTGGAGGAATGGCCCAGTTTGAAGATGGAGATGACCAAAATTTGGGTGATCCTGTCCGCTTGTGAGAGTAGTTTCCAGATTTTGTTTTACGGCGGATAAAACTGCCCAGGTGAAAGAAAATCCGAACAGATTTTGGCATCTTCGTCGAGCACCTTCAGCAGACATTGCTACGGGAGGGAGTTCGCATTGCCCAGCCTGGCCGCATTTGCTCTGGTTTGAAATGCTTTTAATATATTTGTGTGTTTTTTCCTTTCATGGGCTTTATTTTTCTTTGTATGATGGATGTGCAGTCTGGAGGTCCGCTTATTCATATATGTTTCTATTTTTGGGCTTTATTTTTCTTTGTATGATGGATGTGCAGTCTGGAGGTCCGCTTATTCCTATATTGACTGGGGTGTGTGCGAGCAATATCAGAGCCGAACCACTCATATATGTTTCTATTTTTGGACTGCAACAAAAGTTTAAGATTCATTCACCATCGGCTAGGTATGACCGGATCTGGGATTTTGTTTTTTAGGGTCTTCCAAAACAAAACCCATATGAATGTTACACGGAAACATCACTTTTGGATTTGTATTAACATAGGCCACTTTAACCTTAGGCAAAGCTTTCTAGTGACTGGCAAAGAAAACGTTTAAGGTCAAATGAATTTAGGTGAGGCCTTGTGCAATACTGAAAGTCAAATTTTAGGTCTTATAATTTTTTTTTTCGTCTGTTATAGGTTTTCCTTTTTACCATTGCATTTTTTTTTGGGTCTGTTATAGGTTTTCTGTTGGCTATTATGCTTGCTGTTCTCACCTTCAAACTTTAAATGTAGTCTGAAGAGGTTTCGTTTTCATTAAACTTACAGATTTTAACTTCTTTTTTTGGGGTTTTTCCCTCTTCCATTTTATTCTTTATGGTTTTGAGAAAATTTAATTTACAAGATTTTTTTAAAATGGTTTGATGTTAAAGTTTGTTTTATGTTTAAATAGATGTAATATTTAAGGATGAGTCCAGTGAAGCTTTTTATAATTTTTTTCTTATATTTAAGGATAATTATTTAAAATGTATGTATTTTTATTTTCTTGATATAAGACTATAAATATACTTATTTATGTAGCCTATATATAGGGGTTATCACGTTAGATAGGTAGATAGATAATTTATACAAAGTTGCCTAGTGACGTGTTTATAGCTTATATATTTCTTTGTCTGTCCCTTTATTTATATATATATATATATTTTTAAATTAAAATTAAGAAAAATACTTTGGCTTTCTAACAGATTTATTTTGATGCTTTTGTTGTTATCTTTCTTGTGGTCTAATTCTTAGATGGAATTTCATTTCATTTAAATACCTTAAACAATGTATTTCAATTTAAAAAAAAATCCATCTAGTTATAATTGCCTTCAATTTTTTATATATTGTTTTTTTCAAAACTCGATTTAGTTATATTGATATACTATTTAATTTTAACTCACTGTAAATATAATTGCCATTGATTTTTTCTAAATTACTGCAATTATGAAATTATTATTTTTAAATTCAATCTAGTCATTGGAGAGATACCTTTATCTTAGAGAAAATATACTATTTAATTTTAGACAAAATATAATTGCCACTAATTTTTTATATTGATTTTTTAAAGTCCATCTAGTTATATTGATATATTATTTAATTTTTAACTCACTGTAAATATAATTGCCACTGTTTTTTTCTAACTCACTGCAATTATGAAATTATTATTTTTAAAGTCAATCTAGTCAATGGAAAGATACCTTTATCTTAGAGAAAATATACTATTTAATTTTAGCCAAAATATAATTGCCACTGATTTTTTATATTGATTTTTTGAGAAAATATACTATTTAATTTTAGCCAAAATATAATTGCCACTGATTTTTTATGTTGATTTTTTAAAGTGGATCTAGTTATATTGATATATTATTTAATTTTAACTCACTGTAAATATAATTGCCACTGATTTTTTCTAACTCACTGTAAATATAATTGCCACTGATTTTTTCTAACTCAATGTAAATATAATTGCCACTGATTTTTTCTAACTTAACTAATTTTTTTCATCTTATGCAGATATATGTAGTTGAGAATCTCATAGATTTGTTGATATTTAAACATGCTTATTGATATTCATTAATTATTATTTTTAAAGTTAATCTAGATATTCATTAATTATTATTTTTAAAGTTAATCTAGATATTCATTAATTATTATTTTTAAAGTCAATCTAGTCATTGGAGAGGTACCTTTATCTTAGATAAAATATAACTATCAATGGCTAAGAATTGGATGTTTATTTTTCATTGCTTGTATAATAATTTTTATCAATGGCTAAGAATTGGATATGTATTTTTCATTATTAGTTTTATATGCTTGTATAATAATTTTCATTATTATGATTTTTTATAAAATGTTTTTTTTGGTCTCTTGAATGTCTATCAATCACTAAAACTCAAACACTAATTAAAACTTAAACTCCCCACTCTCCTATTACCACTCTCTCAAACTCTCATTCTAACTCAAACTCCTAACTCTCTAATTTTTATTCTTTAATTAAATTGTATTTTCCAACTCTCTAATTTTTATTCTTGAATTAAAGTGTATTTCCCATGGCTAGTTATATTTTCTTATCTCTCGAGAGATAACTTGGTGAGGAGATGATAGACTTTAACTAGTTGATATTTAACAAACATCTTTGTAATAGTTCAAATAGACCAATAATTATTATATTCATAAGTGTATGCTGTCTACATTGAGTTATCTTTTGTCTTAGTTACCAAGTGGCATATAAAAATTAGATATACATTGTCTATTTGTTACTTTTATATCTTTATATAGCAATTTTCATCTTTTTAATATTTTATTAAAAAAAATTAAGGCTCTTAAATTTTCAATGCTAACTCTAACTCTCACTCTAATTCTTGAATTGAACTTGGACTCTTACTCTAAGTTATTTATTCCTATCCCTTGAGAGATAATTTGGTGAGGAGTTGATAGACTTTAACTAGTTGATATTTAATAAACATCTTTGTCATCGTTCAAATAGACCAATAATTATTATATTGATATTATATTGATAAGTGTATGTTGTTTTTGGAGATCTACCTTGAGTTATCCTTTGTCTTAGTTACCAATGGCATATAGTTATTAGATATGCATTCTCTATTTGTTACTTTTACATTTTTATATAGCAATTTTTATCAGGCTCTTAAATATTCAACTCTAACTCTTACTCTCTCACTCTAATTCTTGAATTGAACTTGGACTCACTCAGACTTTCAATTATATACTTTCTTGCAACTTGAGACTAAATAATTTTAGATGGTAACTCTAATCTCAAAGTCTAGGTCTAACTCTAACACTAACTGAATCTCTAACTAAAACTCAAACACTAATTGAAACTAAGACTCAAAGTTACACTCTTGTTGTCAAACTTTGATTAAGACTTTGGTAGAAGTATATATCAAATTCTCATCTTTATAAATTTTAATAAAACAATTTTCATGGCCGTTAAATATGTAACATTATCTCAAACTCTCATTCTAATCCAAACTCCTAATTCTTGTTCTAACTCTCATCTAAAAATCTTAAATATGCATTCTTAGTTTGTTATCTATTGTAATTTTTATAATTATTATTTTTTATAAAAAAAATTCAAGACTGTTTGAAATACTAACTCCAATCCAAACTCTCACTCTAACTCTAAATTCAACTTTAACTAAAACTAACTCTTTCCGAAATTAATTTTTAGTTAAAGTGTATATTTTCATGGTTTAATCATTTTATAATTACTTCTTATGTGCTGGGAGAGATTATACATTTTTGAGGGGCTCATGGAGTATATCTTGTTGATGATTCAATATATCTTATGTTTCTCAAATAGATTGCAAGTAAATACTAAAAAAATACATATATTTTCAAGTGCATGTATATAGATTGCAAGTAAATACTAAAAAAATATATATTTTCAAGTGCATGTATATAGATTGCAGGTAAATACTCAAGTGCATGTATTCTATGGAGAGATACATTAAGTTATCCTTTATCTCAAGTGCATGTATTTTATGGAGAGATACTTTAAGTTATCCTAATAGAAATATAGTTAGTTTGTATTAAGAATTTTATATATTTATTAAAAGAATCATTAAGTTATCCTTTATCTCAAGTGCATGTATTTTATGGAGAGATACTTTAAGTTATCCTTTATCTTATAGAACCTTATAGAACATATAGTTAGTTGTGTCATGTAAGAATTTTATATGCATTCTCCAATAACAATTTTCATCTTTGTGATTTTTATAAAATGATTTTCAATGATCTTGAATATGTAAAGAACTAACTCAAACTGAAACTCTCACTTTCATGCTAACTCTAACTCTAACTCTTGACTTGAAATTGGACTCACTTTAAGGTTTTAATCAATGTTTTTTTTTTCCATGGCTAATCATTTTGATACTTTCTTCTAAGTAGACATAACTTTAATATCAAAGTGTTCATGATTTTTCTAAAATGTTTTCAAAGATTTTGAATATGCAACTTTAAATCAAATTCTCCCTCTCATTCTAACTCAAGCTACTAACTCACTCAAACTCTCTATTGAATATGCAACTTTAAATCAAATTCTCACTCTCATTCTAACTCATCACTCTTATTCTAACTCAAGCTCCTCACTCGAACTCTCTAATTTTTATATTTAAAGTTAATTTTTTATGGCTAGTCATTTTTTATTATAACTTGAGAGACAACTTGGTGAGGAGTTGATAGACTTTGCCTAGTTGATATTTAAACATGTTTGTTATCTTTCAAATAGATTTGTTGTAACTTTCAGTAATTATTATATTCTATTTGTATGTAATATTTGGAGATATCATTTGTCTTAGTTACCAATGGCATAGAGAAGTTAGATATACATTTCCATTTGATATTTTTATATACTTATATGGCAATTTTTATCCTTTTAATTTTTTATTAAACATATTGAAGGCTCTTGAATATGCAATGATAACTCTAACTCTAACTCTTGCTTTGAACTTGCACTCTCACACTAACTTTTAATTAAGTTTTTTTTTTTTTTTTACATGGCTAATCATTTTGATACTTTCTTATAATTTGATATTAAATAATTCTAGTTGTAACTCTAGATCTATCTCTCACACTAACCCTCACTCAAAGTCTAACTAAAATACTAATTGAAACTCAAACTCCCACTCTCATTACCACGCTCTCAAACTCTCATTCTAACACAAACTCTTTACTCTAATTTTTATTTTTAAATTAGAGTTTATTTTGCATGGCTAGTCATTTTTCTTATCCCTTGAGAGATAATTTGGTGAGGAGTTGATAGACTTTGACTAGTTGATATTTAAACACTCTCAAACTCTCATTCTAAATCAAACTTCTAACTCTAATTTTTATTTTTAAATTAAAGTTTATTTCGCATGGCTAGTAATTTTTCTTACCCCTTGAGATATAATTTGGTGAGGAGTTGATAGACTTTGACTAGTTGATGTTTAAACATGTTTGTTATCTTTCAAATAGATTTCTTGTAAGGAGTTCATAGACTTTGACTAGTTGATATTTAAACATGTTTGTTATCTTTCAAATAGCTTTCTTATAAGCATTCACTAATTTTTATACTTTTATATGCATGTAATATTTGGAGATCTAGCTTGATACTTTTCCTTAGTTACCAATGGCATATAAAAGTTACATATGCATTTCCATTTGTTATTTTTATATATGTATATAAAAAATTTCATCCTTTTAATTTTGTATTAAACATAAACATTTTTTAAGGCTCTTGAATAGGCAATGCTAAATCAAACTCTAACTTTTGCCTTGAACTTCTCTCAAACTAACTTTTAATCAAGGTTTCTTTTTCCATGGCTAATCATTTTGATATTTTCTTATAACTTGATATTAAATAAATAATTCTAGTTGTAACTCTAATCTAAAAACTCTAGATCTATCTCTAACACTAACCCTAACTCAAAGGCTAACTAAAACTCAAAACATTAATTACTACTGTCATTACTCCTACTCTCATAAACTCTCATTCTAACTCAAACTGCTAACTCTCTAATTATATTTTTAAATTAAAGTGTATTTCCCATGGCTAGTCATTTTTTTATCCCTTGAGAGATAACTTGGTGAGGAGTTGATGTACTTTAACTAGTTGATATTTAAACATGTTTGTTATTGTTCAAATAGATCAATAATATTTTTAAGTGTATGTTGTCTTTGGAGATCTACCTTGAGTTATCATTTGTCTTAGTTACCAATGGCATATAAAAATTAGATATACATTCTCTATTTGGTACTTTTATATATTTATATAGCAATTTTCATCTTTTTAATATTTTATTAAAAAATTAAGGCTAACTCTAAGTCTCACTCTAATTATTGAATTGAACTTGGACTCTCACTCAAACTTTTTATTCAAGGTTTCTTTTCCATGGCTAATCAATTCTATACTTTATTGCAACTTGAGACTAAATAACTCTAGATGTAACTCTACTCTCAAAGTCTAGGTCTAACTCTAACACTAACTAAAATTTAAACACTAATTGAAATTTGGACTCAAAGTCCCACTCTTGTTGTCACTCTAAACTTTGACTAAGACACTCTTGGATATAAATTCTTCATAGTTTATTTGGTAGAAGTATATATCAAATTCTCATCTTTATAAATTTTAATAAAATAATTTTCAAGGTTGTTGAATATGTAACTTTATCTCAAACTCTCATTCTAATCCAAAGTTCTTATTCTTGTTCTAACTTTAACCTAACATATTATTCTTAGTTTGTTATCTATAGATTTATATTCTAATTTTTATAATTATTATTTTTAATAAAATATTTTTGAAGGCTCTTGAATATGCAACTCTAAAACTAACTCCAACCCAAACTCTCTCTAATTTCAACTTTAACGAAAACTATTTCTCTAATTAATTTTTAATTAAAGTCTATTTTTTTATGGTTTAATAATTTTTAAATTACTTCTTATAAGTTGACAAATATGATACATTTTTGAGGGGCTCATGGAGTATGTCTTGTTGATGTTTGGATATATCTCATATTTTTGAAATAGATTGTATGAATACTTTAAGTTATCCTTTATCTTATAGAACATATAGTTAGCCATGGCATGTAAGTATTTTATATGTATTCTCCAATAATGATGTTTATCTTTGTGATTTTTGTAAAATGATTTTCAATGATCTTGAATCTGTAAAGCACTAATTCAAACTAAAACTCTCACTTTCATTCTAACACTAACTCGTTATTATTATTATTATTATTATTTAAATTGAAGTTTATTTTCCATATCTAATCATTTTATTCTAATACTAACTCTTTATTTATTTATTTTTTTATGTTGAAGTTTATTTAACACATCTAATTATTTTATTTTTACAGATAAATTGGTGAGGAGTTGATACTTGGAGATATTTAAACATGTTTGATAAACTTTGACCAAACATATTTGATAATAGATATTTCTAAGTCTAAACATATTTGTTATTTTTCAATTATATATTTCTAGGTGGAAGTTGCCTTGAATATGTTTGTTATTTTACATGGGTAATCATTTTATTCTTTCTTCTAAATTGAGAAATATATACATTGAAGAGTTTTATCATAGACTTTGATAAAAACATTTTTGTTAATTTTAATATAAATTTCTAGGTGCATATTGTCTTGAATGTGTAAGTCTAGTCCTATCTCTAACCCAAACTCTCACTCTCATTCTAACCCACTCTTCTAAATTGAGAAACATATACATTGAAGAGTTTTATCATAGACATTGATTAAACAAGTTTGGTAATTTTAATAGAAATTTTGCATAGTTGCATAGTATATTGAATGTGTAAGTCTAGTCTTATCTCTAACCCAAACTCTCACTCTCATAACACTAATTAAAAGTTACACTAATTGAAACTTGGACTCAAAGTCCCACTCTTGTTGTCACTCTAAACTTTTGACTAAGACACTCTTGGATATTAATTCTTCATAGTTTATTTGGTAGAAGTATATATCAAATTCTCATCATTATAAATTTTAATAAAATAATTTTCAAGGCATTTGAATATGCAACTTTATCTCAAACTCTCATTCTAATTGAAACTTCTTTCTAATTCCTAACTTTAACGTAAAATCTTATTCTTAGTTTGTTATCTATAGATTTATATTGTAATTTTCATAATTTTTATTTTTAATAAAATATTTTTAAAGGCTCTTGAATATGCAACTCTAATACTAACTCCAACACAAACTCTCACTCTAATTTCAACTTTAACTAAAACTATTTCTCTAATTAATTTTTAGTTAAAGTCTATTTTTTTATGGTTTAATAATTTTATAATTACTTCTTATAAGTTGATGAAGATTATACATTTTTGAGGGGCTCATGGAGTATGTCTTGTTGATGTTTCGATATATCTCATATTTTTGAAATAGATTATTTAGATAAAAAAATACATATATTTCATGTATGAATACTTTAAGTTATCCTTTATATTATAGAACATATAGTTAGCCATGGCATGTAAGAATTTTATATGCATTCTTCAATCACAATGTTTATCTTTGTGATTTTTGTAAAATGATTTTCAATGATCTTGAATATGTAAAGCACTAACTCAAACTGAAACTCTCACTTTCATTCTAACACTAACTCATTTTTTTTAAGTTGATACTTGGAGATATTTCCAAGTCTAAACATATTTGTTATTTTTTAAATAGATATTTCTAGACGAGTTGATACGTGGAGATATTTCTAAGTCTAAACATATTTGTTATCTTTTAAATAGATATTTCTAGGTGAAAGGGGCCTTGAATATGTTTGTTATTTTACATGGCTAATCATTTTATTCTTTCTTCTAAATTGAGAAATATATACATTGAAGAGTTTTATCATAGACTTTGATAAAAGATGTTTGTTAACTTTAATAGAAATTTCTAGGTTCATATTGTCTTGAATGTGCAAGTCTAGTCCTATCTCTAACCCAAACTCTCACTCTCGTTCTAACCCAATTTTCTAAATTGAGAAACATATAAATTGAAGAGTTTTATCATAGACTTTGATAGAACATGTTTGTTAATTTTAATAGTAATTTCTAGGTTCATACTGTGTTGAATGTGTATGTGTTGAATGTGTAAGTCTAGTCTTATCTCTAACCCAAACTCTTACTCTTGTTCTAACCCAAACTCTAGCTTCAACTTAAACTAATTATATCTCATAATTCAATGTAAATGCTCAATAATTCTTATATTTTCAAGTGCATATGGTATTTGGATAGGTACTTTAAGTTATCCTTTATCTTATAGAACATATATAGATAGATAGATACATAGATAGAAGCTTCATAGCCTCCAAAGAAAGATAACAAGCTCAAATTTAAATTTCAATATTCATATTTTAGTTAAAGAAAACAAAACCAAAGTTCCAAAAGTTGAATACCAATAAAGCTATAGTCTACTATCTTCCTCTTAAGACCTACTTTAGTTAAAGATGTCCATTTATCAATTTTGTATAACAACAAAATAAGACACCAAACTTTAGCTTCAACTTTAGTTAATTCCTCTCGTTCTAACCCAAACTCTAGCTTCAACTTAAACTAATTCTATCTCATAATTCAATGTAAATGCTCAATCACTCATATATTTTCAAGTGCAAATGGTCTTTGGATTGGTACTTTAAGTTATCCTTTATATTATAAATCATATATATATATATATATATATATATATATATATATATATATATATATATATAGATAGAAGCTTCATATCCTCCAAAGAAAGATAGCAAGCTCAAATTTAAATTACAATATTCATATTTTAGTTAAAGAAAACAAAACCAAAGTCCCAAAAGTTGAATACCAATAAAGCTATAGTCTACTATCTTCCTCTTAAGACCTACTTTAGTTAAAGATGTCCATTTATCAATTTTGAATACCAACAATATAAGACACCTTGATATATATTTTCTATCTTTGTGACTTTTAAGGCACTTGAATATGTCACTTTATATATTTCCTATTTTTTTAATGATTTAATCATTTTATAATTACTTTTTATAAGTTGAGAAAGATTTTACAATTTTTAGGGGCTCATGGAGTATATCTTGAGAAAGATTAATTACTTATAAGTTGATAGGTACTTTAAGTTATCCTTTATCTTATAGAACATATATAGATAGATAAATAGATACATAGATAGAATCTTCATAGCATAAATGAAATAGACCTAAACTAACAAAAAGAAGAAAACAAAAATAAAAAGATCAAACATAAAGCTTATCTAACCTAGACGATTTAACAAAGTGATTTTGTGACCTGTGAGTGGATTCATGACCTGTTTGCATCCCAACGGTTTGCAAGAAAATTCACTAGATTGAGCATAAATTTGTGAGAGACCTACTTAATATTTGGGGATCTACTTAAGCCACTATAGGTTTGATCTTGATGGCGTAGCGGTTTAGATCCCCTTGGTCTCTTTAACCAACCATGCATAAAATGTAATATGATCTATATGTGATATGTAAGTAAAGTTATAGATATGAAAGTAACAGTTTACCCCTAAATCTATGTCCATGCGAATTTGTGACCTATGTGTGAATGGGTTTTGTAGACACCAAAACAGCACCAATCCGATTATGTGACAACAAACGCATCGATCGCATTGACACACACAGCCCCTAGGGCAGCCCCCAGAGGTTAAACAGTGGTCCTAACCACTCCCAAAAGTAGTTTGGAAGGTCAAAGGTCAATTTGGCACCTTTTTGGCACTTTTCTCCCTACTCATCCCACCCTGGGATGATTACAAACTGGTATTCATCCCACCCAGGGACGATTAGCAGCATTCGCCCCAGGGTGGGGCGAATAGAAGGTTTGATTGGCAAAAAGTCAAACCTCGATAGGTCCGCTAGTTAACTGTAGCTTCAGGCCATGCAATTGCGAGGAATGACTTCAAATCAAGGAGAGAGACTTCAGTCATGCATGTCTTTGATTTTGGAGGCCTCATGCAAGGAGACTCTAAATCAGGGAATAATATTTTCTCTCAAAATAGGACAAGCAACTCAAGTGGCGCCCTCGCATGCGCATTCAAAGAGAGAGACCCTAGGTCTATAAATTGGTGAGTCTTCTCACCCAAAAAAGAGAACAGAGAAGGAGCATTTTGAGCAACGAAGTGCTGCCATTTTACATCCACACACACACCTTTTGATTTGTGCCTTTCACATCCTTGATCTCTTTTGGAAGGGAGGTCATAGGGTGGTTATTGGAAGCGCAAATCCGGAGCCCAAACCCGAACATTTGGCCACAATATCCCACCAAATTTTCTGACAACACCCCATAAGAGGTTTTGGACCCATCCCAAGTGGATTGGTGCCGAAACAGAGTCCCAAACGGTGGGCGTCCTGCCCTCGGGCGCCCCCCAAACTGTCGTAGTCCTAATCGCCCCACCCTGGAGCGATTAGAAATCTGTGGTAGATTTCCTTTCTATTATTTTTGCATCTGATTCTATACTTCTTAGATAGGTTTTCATTTAAATTTCACATCGTTTTGAGCATTTTTGATCATGTTTTTATCATTTCCCGCCTTTACTAACATGCAGGTAGCATCATCAAATTCCCGGTGATAGAGGCCAAATTGGGAAAATATGACCTTCTGGGTCTTCCCAAAATACCCCCAATTAGCTAACCCCAACTTTGTAGGTGATTTGGAGCTTCCCGGATGTGACATTTGGGACTGTGCTTTTTGACACTTTGTTGCAGGTCTATTCGTCCCGCCCTGGAGCGAATACGAATCTGTGGTGAATTTTCTGATTGTTCCATTTGTAGTGTCTTCCTTGTGATTTTTTTATGCCCTTATCAAGTTTTTAGTTCATTTGGATCTATTTCAGTTATCGTTTTATTTATATTTTGCATGTGCTAGTTGAAGGCGTGGGGATTGCATGTTTTATTTTATCTACAGGTGCTACTGACTATTTTATGTTTCCTTGAACGTAGGATCTGGACATTAGAGGAGTAGAAAGGAGTCAAGACTCATCAATGCAAGTGGCGGTGATGTTTGGTCCACCCATTTTACATGTGGGCACGCGGAAGAAGGAATAGCATCCATGGGTGTGACAAGAACACATTTAACGCTCCTAGCCCCTAAAAAGGGAGGAGGCGAATTGTAACCAAGTTCTGAAGCATATTAATAAAAAGGGCTGTCTTCCATATTGGCTTTTTATTTGGTTTCGATTCGTTTATGCCTCTTTCCTTTCATGCACTTTCAATTCATAGGATTTAGCGTTATCTTTTGTTTCATTTGCATCGCATCTTGGCTTTTCCTTTTTGTTTTCGTATCCTCGTGCTTTCAGTGGCGATCATGGTGGGACCTCTGTCCCTTGATTTTAAGATTAACTTTTTGATCAAAAGTTGCTTGTTTTTGCTTGCAGGTACCAAGTTTTCAAACGTTGGACTGTTGTTCGTTCCAGTCTGTGATGAGTACAGAGCTGGAATTCGTCTTACCCAGGGACGAATGGGCATTCGCCCCACCCTGTGATGAATACAGTTCTGTTATTCATTTCACCCAGGGACGAATAGCTCTCTGTGCAATTTTAGAGCAAAAATTTAGAGACATCCGATTTGGGCAGAGAAGAGGTAGGGGTCCTAAACACCTTCTGTCATTTTTTGCTTTCTATTTTCTGTTTTCTGGTTATTTGCTTGCATAGGAGAGTTTGAATGCTTGTTTTCTTCATTTATGCAAATTAAAAAGAACCCCACACACCACGTGGTAATTTAAACAACAAGGAGTTGGTCGTAAAACCCCAACCCTTGAGCAAGACCAACGGTGGATTTCATCACCACCTTGGCTTGAGATATTGCATACATAACCCCGATCGTGACTGTTGCTAGACGTAAATCCTGATGAAAGCTGACCAAGTGTAGCTGGGGTGATTCCCAGTGCATGAGGATAAGTCTTCTATGGTAGGTGTCATAAACAGAGTGATTCCCCTTCCGTACCGCCTATGTTCCATGTACCATCTGCTCTCACGTACCAATAGTTTCCCTCACGTAAGGGCGGGTATATAGAGAGGTTGGTATATCGGCCTGGCAATGGTATATCGAAGGGGCGACCATTTTTGGGAGTCATAAGAGCCATCATATTGCATTTAAACGTTCTTTACAAAAGCTTTCAAAACAAAAATCAAAACACACTAAACCAGATTTAGGGCACACTTTTAATCTTTAAACGAGATAATCATTGCTTTGATTGTGTGTTTCCCTTCTGTTTAGTGTAGCATAAGAAATCATAAAAAGAGATAAAAATCTACGCATCTTTAGGAAAGCATCACCATGGTGTACACCCGTAGCCGAGCCCAATCACGGGCAGGAGCTGCAGAGAGTGCACAAAGGGGGACAAGTCACCTCCGATATAGTCCTGAGGACTTGGTCATCCCGCCTTGGTGGCCTGACACACAAGATAGTCCACATCATGCCATTACAGAATAGGACTATAGAGGCACCTCTTTGAGGGGCACCCCCACTCAGCATAGATCCTTTCAAGAGGAGGACCTACACGTGGCACTCAACATAGACAGGAGGCCTCCCTTAGATGCTCGTTATGAGTGGCCTAGTGATGAAGCGCTAGAGCAACATAGGGTCCATAAGGAGGGGCCACATGATTTCGTCATCCCTCCTTTACCCCTTATTACTATTAGAAACACTAGACAAAATCCAGAGCACAAGGCTCTCCAGATAGGGCAAGCCAATTCTGCCCGCCCCTTTCACACATACGAAAGGGAGTACGAGGAAGACCACTACATTCCTCAAGAGCAATACATAGCATGGGAGCAATGCACCTCCGCACCTGCTATGTATCAGGATCACCCAATGAGGCCAGAGCCTCGGGTGAATGTCGCTAACCTCGATAGAGGAAAGCAACCCATAGGGATCTCGGATCACCATGACCGAGATAGACATGTAGGAGAGGCATCTAGGCTTCCTAAACACAAGACGATGGAACAAATTGACTTGGCATTTTCCAAACATGCCGCCCGCCAAGCGCAAATCATGTAGCTCAAGCAAGATCAACAATAGTTAGAGCATCTGTACCACCTTAGCAAAGAGTGCATTCAACGTCAGACAACCGAATTGCTTCATAACACTGTGCCTGAGAAGGTCCCAACCCCTCGCACGCATAAAGTAGAAGTGTATGAGAGGCACAACCCCTTGGTGCGAGACAGGTCCCCATGACCTTACCAAGCATTACCTCCAAGACCTCCTAGACCTGAGCGGGAGGCCACTCCCAGAAACAATGATGGGCACCCTCCGCGGGCACCCACCCATGTTTATAGGTCTCACCTAGGCACTCCTCAAGAAGCCTATGAGGAGTATGAGCAAGAAGAAGAGTGGGCTGAAATGCCCTACCAAGGCAGGGGGGATGCTGTCCGGCCACCCCTCCATAGGCCTCAAGTTCCCCGCAACCCACAGTGGGAGCAAACCAAGGAGGAAGAGATCAAATCCTCTGATGCATATAAAGCGCTGCTAGAGTGCTTAGAGTCTATGGAGACCAAGACTTCTGGGCCCCAAAAGCCCACTTTATGCCAACTCCGTAGTCACCCTGTGCATCCGTCAGTGCTGGCACCCCCATACCCTGAACACTTTAAACTACCCTAGTTGGCACTCTTTAGAGGGGAGGAGGATGCCCAAGAGCACGTGACTAGATTCCTGAGCCAATGCTTTGGCATTCAGGACAATGATGCTTTGTTGCTAAGAACATTTATAACCACATTCGTAGGCCCTGCCTTGGATTGGTTCACTCAGTTGCCAAAACATAGCATCAGTAACTTGGATCAGCTAGTGGACGCGTTCCTCGAACGCTTCACCTTCAACACCAAGAAAAAGGTGTCACTAAGCGACCTAGCTAGCCTCAAGCAATATGAGGAAGAAACCATGGTGGCATATGGGAACCGATGGAGGACGTTGCTTTCAAAGCTGCCCTACCTCCCTCCCATGTCCGACCTCGACCCAAATGTTCTCAAAGAGCTGTTTGAGATCGATCTCCATGCTATTGCAGCTGCAACAATATGCCACTTTAGAGGAAGCTCTGGTGCAAGCCAGAATCATTGAGGAGATCAAGATACAGGATGGCGAGATTGCCAAGCCAAAGAAGAAAGAATGGTCTAAGAACACCAAAATAGGGACCACGCAACAGAAACCCGCTGCGGTCAATCAGGTTGCTATAAACATCCCTAAGCCTGCACAAGCAACACAGCCCCAAAAGGCTAACTATCAGGCGGTGCCTCTTAACAATTATGACAGAGAAAATCAGAGGCAAGAACAAAATCAGCAGCGTCGCCCTAGGCGACAGTTCACACCTTACACAGAGTCCAGGGACTCCCTGTTTGACCGCTTGTCAGTGGCAAACTTGATCAACCTACCCGAGATTCAAACCATAGACCCCAATGCGCCAAAGCCTAAGGGGTATAGGGAGGACTTGTACTGTAGGTTCCACAGATGGAAGGGACATGACCTTAATGCATGTTGGAAGTTTAAAGGCTTGGTGCAAGACCTAATCGACAACAAGACGTTGGCGGTGGACAACCCCGTAGCGCCAAACAACCAACAGATGGGAGTCTTCAGAGACCCCCTACCTGCCCATGATGCGCAGGCAAAACCCCTTCAAGTCAATGAGGTGACACAGAATTGCCCCATGCAGGGGTATGTAGGGATGATAAGCATAGTGACTAGGAACAAGAGGTACCCAGGAGCTGCCCCCGTGGCGGCCACAAGAGAGGTTCCATCGACGTCACAACCTCAACAGCCACCCTACGCAACCTCCCCCGCCTAGACCAGTGGCCATGATTCAGACTAGACTTACCCAAAGTCTAAGGACCACGTCGGCTAGGCTCTCCATATACGAGCTCATTCAACAATCAGCGCCCCATCGGGAGGCTCTAATGGAGATATTAAAAGCCATCGAGCTGCAGCCCCATGAAGCAAATTCTTTCAACAACTTTGTGGGACATGTAAAACAATGTACAGAACCAGTCATCACCTTTAGAGAAGATGAATTGAAATCAGTGATTGGTGATGTGGTGGATCCACCCCTACACGTCATTGCGTGGGTCAACGGGATTCCGTATAAGAGGGTGTTGGTGGACACTGGCTCATCCAGTAATATCATTACAACAACAGCATTGAAACATCTGAAGTTGTTGGCATCTCACATCATGGCCTCCACCTATACTCTTCGAGCATTCAATGATGCGATATGCTCGATGGTTGGCACAATTGTCCTACCCATCCAAGTGGGACAAAAGACTATTCATACATTGTGCCACATCTTGGAAGGTGAGATGGCCTATAATATCTTGTTGGGGCGGCCTTGGATTAGGGACATGAAGTGTGTCCCTTCAATAGCTCATCAGTGCCTAAAGTATACATTTGAAGGACAGGTGCATGTAGTCCCGATAGACTTAGAGCCCTTCAAGTACTGCAATACGGTGCAATTCATGCCGCAATCGACCCTTCCATCAACGCATTTGGATTTTTAGTTGAATCCATCTAACCAGGGTCCGATTCCGCAGGCATCCCCATTGACAAGTCCATCAAATCCCCAGCCGGGTCCATCTTCCTCATCTCGGTCCTTCACCAACGATGCCACCTACGATGGCCACACCGAAGGACAAGGGAAAGAAACCCCTAGAAGAGGAACCACCCCTAGTCTCAACCATCTCTACCGAAGAGATGCCTAGCCGAATGGAAGTCGAGATGCCTAGTTCACCCTACATGGAGTGGACTCAGGAAGAACTCCCATTCGCTCCCCCTCAACCACCAACGATCACCGTTGAGATGGCCAACACGGGCCCAGGGGAGTATATAGTGTGAAACATTGTAGCAACACCCGCACTTGAGTCCATGCAAGACATGGGGAGACCTCGCCTCCCCATCGGCACTGTGGTTCCTCTAGGCTACCCACCCAATCAGACAAACTTTGTTTATGGGGGCCTGGATAATGGCATTGAACCTTACATGCAAGAAGACGAAGATGAAGAGCCCTTTGCTGAGGACGTCAACTATTTGTCCAACCCAGACTTCGCATTGAGATATCTTGGCCAATGCAATTGGCATGGATATGGGTTGGGCAGGTATGAGCAAGGAGTGCATGTTCTTTGCCAACCAAGATATCAAATGTCGTATGACAAGTCAGGAGTAGGGTTCAACCACCCCTTGCCCCTGGACATCTTGGTAGAGAACATGCAAGGCCTAGGGATAGGCAACAAGGATGGGTTGGCATTAGATCCATATGCCAATCCTAACACAACATATACATTGGGGGATTATCACCCATTGCTAACAACCAACCTTGTTGACCTTAACAACCCTTTCCCTTCGATCAAAAAGGGAGAAAGTTCGAGGACTCACCTACAAGAGGGATATAGACAAGACCAAGAAGGGTCTTCAGAAGATGAGTCAGAGTACGAGGTAGCACCTTGGGATCCTTTCGAATCTGATAGCAATCATTCACAAGTGACCCCCATAGATGATTATCAGGAGAGCTTCCTAACAATGTTCCCTTTGAATGCTCCAATTGAGCATATGCCACCTCAAGAGAATCAGGCCCCCCACAAAGAGCGGAACAACCTCGATGGGACCACATTAATTTGCTCGAGAAAGATGAGCCTCATATGTCGCAAATAGCTATCGGAGCCAACGAAGGCCTTTGGATCTCCGATAGTGATTATGAAGATGAAACTGAGATGGCCTATCTCAATCATATGCGACAACAACAATATCCCTTGGACATAGATGACATGTTTGAACAATTACACATAGGGCCAAGGCATAGGTGGCACCTCAACCAGGCATAGTTGTACCAATTACTGCACCCGCCACTCTAGGTATACAGAGAACATCTTCCGCCTAGAGACCCTATAGAGCCATCAGTGCCTAGGGCAGACCCTGTCCTCTTATCCGCACATAGGGCCGATCCATTTGTGCCAGTACCCACAGAGCCAGATCCGGAGCACAAAGATCATCTAGGATGTCCGAGTAACCACACCCATGGTAATGGAGACCAAAATCATTTCATCAACATGATCTCCATTGATTTAACCACCCCCATCCATAATCCAACCAACCCAACATGGTCATTGCATCTAGACCTAGATGCTATAGACAAGGATCACACTGACACACCGCCATCCCCATCGTAGTACTTCACCAAGTGGGTGGATGTTCCATTCCAACCCCAATATTTTACAAACACATGTCTATTCCAATCCAAGATCACTCAAATGGGACGTCATTCAAGATATAAAACCTTTACAAACCAAAAGCTCCAAGGATTCCACAATTCAACACCCAAATCCCACAAATAAAAACCAAAAAAAACCAAAAGCTCCAAGGATTCCCACAATCGCTTGGTCAACCCCAAAATGCCCCAAAGGTGTCCATAAACCCTTTGGTCAACCCAAAAGCTCCAAGGATTCCCACAATCGCTTGGTCAACCCAAAATGCCCCAAAGGTGTCCATAAACCCTTTGGTCAAACCAAAAGCTCCAAGGATTCCCACAATCGCTTGGTCAACCCCAAAAATGCCCCAAAGGTATCCATAAACCCTTTGGTCAAACCAAAAGCTCCAAGGGTTACCATAACCGCTTGGTCAAAATAAATATTCAAAAACAAACAAAAACAATAAAATCATCAAAAATAACAAAAAAAATTGCATCTCAATTCCATGCATACTCATAAAAATCAAAATACAAAAATATAAGTTGCATTAGGCATCGCATCCATACATTGCATATTTGTTGGTCATACATGTCCCAAACACCATAGACTGTAATTGCTCGGCAATTCCTTCATTTTCCACATTCCATCCATTTTATAAATACATACATCCAGAATAACACCATCCCCATTTTTAGCATAGTCAGTTGTCTCCTAATGTATGTAGGGTTTTCGTCATTCAGCTGTCTTTAAATTTCTAGCCAAAAACTGTACAAAGTTAAACGGATTTTACAAGGGAAAGTTTTACTTGGATCACGCCTCGTTATGTAACATCCCTACACAAGTTAAAACACATAAAATAATTCCCAAGTTGTGTGAATGCAAGAGAAACCTACAAAGCAGTCTAGGATACCATAGGTGAAAGATTAGCCTGTTCATCCCCCTGTGCGAATGGTTCAAGAGTGCTGAGAATTGACAAAAGGACAAGCTCTTCCCCATCAATTCCCCCTAATAAATAGTGGTTTTCACCACTAGCAAAAATCCCAATCACCGTTGGTCCCCAAAGTTGTAAGGATTCATACTACACGTCCCTTAACAAGGATGGGTAGTCATCCCCAAGGCCTAAAAGGATCAATGCCATTCAAAAGCAAAATCCCCACAAGCCATCATCATGAACATCTCCAATCACCTTTGGTCTCCAAATTCGTAAGGATTCGTACTACACACCCCTGACAAGGATGGGTAGTCATCCCCAAGGCCTAAAAGATCAATGCCCTTACTTCATAATATCCCTAATCCCCTTTGGTTCCCAAAGTCGTAAGGATTCGTACTACACGTCCCTTGACAAGGATGGGTAGTCATCCCCAAGGCCAAAAGGATCAATGTCATTCATAAGCCAAAAACCTACAAGCTCAACCTTACGAAGCTCAAAATGCAAAATCAAATAACAGTGGTTATCACCACTATTCAAAATCCTTGCTCAAAAAGAAAAACAAAAAAGAGAAAAATAAATAGTGATTTTCATCACTATGTATACGAGCAAGTATCCTAACACGTTGAGCAAATAAAAGACTCCTGAGCTTGAATCCCTGGAATTCTCAACATTCGAAAAACCATCTAGGTGATCCTCATTACGGGTTTGGTGGACAACCTACCTGGCAATGGCGGTATCCTAAACGCATGACGATATGTCTATCACATTAGCTTTGCATGTGAGCAGACCAATGTTTGCATGTGGATGAGCTAGCTTATGGTACCTTAGATTGTCCCGTGGATTAATCTTACTAAATACAACAACGGAGTTAGTGGAGCTAATTAGGTGATCCTCAGTACAGGTTTGGTTGACAACCTATCTAGCACTGGCGGTATCCTGACAAATACCACATAAACGAACTCAATTGCACACACAGGGATGTGAAATAACTTGGTCAAACTCAAGTCTGATTTATACCTTGTTCAAAAGTCTTGCGAGATAAATGTACAGTTTTGGCTAGTTAGTTAAAATATCTGAATCTCAGAAAAGCTTAACTACATTTTAAAACAACTAGTACATTTCATTACGTACATCACCATCAGATAATATGAAAAATACAAAAACAAAGTTCTCACATGCAAAGTCATTCCACAAAGCCATCCCATAAGTACACAACCAGTAAATCTTGTACAGTCTATGGTGCCATCGACAAGTTATCAACAACTCATTTCATTCATTCCATATGCATACATCATATAATTAGACACATCGCATTCATAATACCACATGCATACATCATCATAAATAACTGTGCATAAACATAAAAACAAACCATGACAAGTGTATAAACACAAAGAAAGTCATCTGTATATATATCATCAAAAATGCCCGTAGGCTACAATGAACCGGTCCTTCTGACCTCGCAAAGCAAAAGCTCAAAAACCCCCAAGCCTAGGGCGTCGGCCACCATGATCACGCAGGATCGGTGCGACGGGAACTACCCCCATGGTGTGGGTCCTATGGGACCCCTCAGGGTGCTCATCGCTAGCCCCTGCATCACGCCCACTAGCGCCCCCTCATCCAGTCGCCTATGATGAGAGGATGCTGACTGCTCTGTATCGCTCCCTCTCTGCGATGCGAAGACCCACCTCCACTAGTAGGGATCCGCTCCCCGAGGCGGATAATCTCTACCTCTAGCTCCAACCGATGCCGACACCACTCCATCTCCCACCGATGACACATAGCTACATCTTGCCAATGCCTCTCCCTCTCCCCCTACGTCCAAGAGATCCCTCTCCCATGCAACATCGGTATCCCCATCCCATCGATGGTACATAGAAAATGCGTTCTCCCGCTCAGCCAGCTAAGTTCGTAAGAGATCCCTCTCCTGCAAAGCATCCCCGAGCTCCTCATCTTGCCTCCAGAGCAGCCCCTCCAATCATGCATTCTCAGCATGCAACCTTGCCTCCATGTCCTCCAAACTCCTGAGGCATTGACATCTCTGGAACAGCCTGCTCTGGCTCCCACTACTCCGGGACGTCCTGCATCTCCGGCTGATCCGAACCCCAAAATCCCCCCACATCATCCACCTCCACCATGTCCGCATCCTCCAGGAACCCCCAACCCTCTCCTGGTGCCTCTGCACCCTCCTCGGCTGCTGCTACCGCCTCTGCACCCCCTAGAGGCCCCTCGCCTCGCCATCACCGCAAAGTCCACCACTGGTCATACTCAGCAGTAACCCCGATGTCATCCACGTTCGGGGCATCAATCACTGTATCTGAATCCTCACCCAATGGCGCAATGACTGGCCAAACTAGAGTCCTCTCGTCCCCTCGACGTCGATAGATCAAGGGCTCACCAAGAAACCCCTGGTGCACCCCAAACTATCATGTCACCCGACCATACGGGAAGAACTCCTGCTCAGTCCCATGATGCCCAATCAGCCATCGCCCCCTACGTACCCTCGGAGCCACTCTCCAGCCTCAGGCCAGGCTGGACAGTCCCGGTAGGGGCGCCAAAACACCTCCCCTAGAGTAAGCCGAGCGAAGGCATCGACATAGTGCCCTACGACACCTGCCCACCGTCGACTCTACCCCTGCTCCTCAGACCGCCGCCATAATGCCCCGTATCCGATCTCTCGGTCTACCATCTTCGCCCGAGTCATCCATGGCAACCCCACCGGCCTCTCCACCGCTATGTGCTGCCAAGCCCAACACTGCAACAAGTAGCTACATCCAATCCCCTTTCGCCTCGAAGTGGACCTCGTACAACTCATCATAGAGCTATGCCAATAGAGTCTATCCCCATCTCATGATCATAGGTGCCTCCGTCGGACACTCCACCAACCTAAACACCACCTCCAGCAGGTTCCACGGGAACCTCATACCCGAAGAGTCGGGTAGCAGCATGTTGGAAATGAGGCCCATCAGTACTGCGTGCCTCACTCCCAACACACCCATCTCTAGCCACCATCGAACCAAAATGCCGCCAATCTGGCAGTCGCCCTCTGCCCTCTCCACTGGGCTGTCCACACCCAACTCCTCCCCATGCCCGAAGCAGCATGTCAGCACACTGTCCGTTGATCACGCGATGTCGTCCTGATCGGTAGTCCGTCTATCAAAATCCATAGAATCCGATAGACATCCTCCAAGGTCACTATCATCTCCCCTATTGGGAGATGGAAGGTATTGGTCCAAGGTTCCCACAAGTTGATAAGGGCCGTCAGATAGGCCCGATCCCCGACCACAGGCTCTAGTCGAGTCACCTGCTTGAGCCCAAGGGCATCAAGCCACTCCCAGTCAGCCAAAGTCAGCGCCTCCCGTGCTTCAGAGAAAATCGTAGGCACACGGTACCGACTCTTCACAACCTGCAAAAGAAAACAAAACAAAAACATTAAAACCATGAAAAACTGTACAACAATAACAAGAATATACAACAATGCATAAAACAATGTACAACTAAAAAAGACAAATAACAAGCGACAAAATTCACAAAAATTCAAAAATAAATAGTTTGTCACCTAGAGTTTTTAACTCTACACTGATAAATTAAAAAACAAAAAATTCAAAAATTTGTCATCCTAGGGTTTTTAACTCTAATGGTCAACTGATAAATTAAAAACAAAAAAATTCAAAACAATTTGTCAGTCCTAGGGTTTTTAACTCTACAACTGATAAATTAAAACACACAAAAATTCAAAAATAATTTTTCAGTCCTAGGGTTTTTAACTCTAAACTGATAAATTAAAAACAAACAAAAAAATTCAAAAACAAATTTTCAGTCCTAGGGTTTTTAACTCTAATAACTGATAAATTAAAAACAAACAAAAAAATTAAAAAACAATTTTTAGTCCTAGGGTTTTTAACTCTAAGTCAACTGATAAATTAAAAACACAAACAAAAACAACAAAAATAACTAGGGTCGAGTTACGTTTTTTAAGCTCAGTTTTACCCTACGTTTCTAACCTAAGTTTTGATCTTTGTTAAACTAGGGTTAAGCGAAGTTTTTTAGCTAAGTTTTAAACTAACTTTTGATCTTTGTTTAACTAGGGTTAACCTAAGTTTTAAGCTAAGTTTTAATTTTTGTTAGACTAGGGTTTCTTTTAGTTTACAACAAATGCAAAAACATGGTTTCCACTAGGGTTTCAACCTAAGTTTTAATGAAGCCATACAAAAAAAAACAACAATTTTTAGGGTTTCATTTTTAATTTGAAAAACAAAATACAAAAAAAAAACAACTAAATTACGGTTTTAAAATTGTAACAAACAAACAATAAAGAGGAAGAACACTCACTGGTCTCGCTTCGGCTCCACCGCTTGATGATCCGGTCCATGAACTCATGGTGGCGAGAAAAATTTGACAGCGCTTCGCTTCGTAGAATTGACCTCCTCCTCCTCAGAGCTCCAAATCGCCAGGAAAAACAAATGCAAATGAGCCCAAAACCTAGTTTTGGCCCTTAAATAGGCTTTTTGAGCCTGTAATCGTTCCTCCCTAGGATGAGCGCTCTAGTTAGCGCTCATCCCACCCTAGGAAGATTACTAAACTAGTATTCGTCCCACCCAGGGACGATTACAGAGCAAAAATTTCAAAAACATCAAAAACTGCACCAAAATGCACCAAAAACAAGCAATAAAATTGTCCAATAAGAGTGCTTTTGCACTTGACATTCTGGGCATGCAAAATAGACGTTGGAGTCACAAATCCTCACTATCCTACTCCCTAAGAAGGCTACCATAGCCGGACCGCTCCACGGGAGGACGGATTTTCGAGAATTTCATCCCCAAACGGCGTCACCAAAATGGGTCAAAACCCAACCAAAAATAGCAATAACATTGCCGAACGAAGGCGCCTTTGCGCCTGACATTCTTGGCATCCAAAATAGATGTTGGGGTCACAAATTGTCACTATCCTACTCCCTAAGAAGGCTACCATAGCCGGACCGCTCCACGGGAGGACGAATTTTTGACAATTTCAGCTCCAAAATGCGTCACAAAAAGGGTTGAAACCCACCAAAAATAGGTCAGAATGTTGGAAAACTGCTTAAGCATTCAACGGTAAACAACTGAAGGCACCCTTACATAAGTCATCTTGGGTCAAGCGACTCATCGCTTTTCTCATGTTGGTCATTCCCTCATCGATTCGTCGCTTGAGGGGGTAGTCACACTTAGTCACCAATCAACAAAAACACACCCAATCAAGGAAATGGCACGCATTCAAAAGATCATTGACAAAGACAATCACGCTCCTGCTTGGGGCAGCAAACAAGCAATAATCACAAGCTGATCAAACACTTGGCATTCATGAATCATGAACTCAAGGTTCCCACAGACAAAAGGTTGCGCCCTTTGCCTATTCATGATTGAACAATGTCCAAGATCAAGTAACACCTCACCAAAAAAGGTTAACACTTGAATTAAGCTCCTTAGCTCGTCAGAAGCAAGGATTCAAGAATGCGTGCCCTTTCCATACTTGGGGCATCAAGAGTTGGTTAGGTTACTGAGAAACCCTAATCATTAGTGCTTTGGTTATCTATTTTTGCTCAGCGCTGCGCCTTGCACAACGCTTCCCAAAAAGGGGCATCTGTAGACACCAAAACAACACCAATCCGATTATGTGACGACAAGCACTGATCGCATTGACACACATAGCCCCTAGGGCAGCCCCCAGAGGTTAAACAGTGGTCCTAACCACTCCCAAAAGTAGTTTGGAAGGTCAAAGGTCAATTTGGCACCTTTTTGGCACTTTGCTCCCTACTCGTCCCACCCCGGGACGATTACAAACTGGTATTCGTCCCACCCAGGGACGATTATCAGCATTCGCCCCAGGGTGGGGCGAATAGAAGGTTTGATTGGCAAAAAGTCAAACCTCGACAGGTCCGCTAGTTAACTGCAGCTTCAGGCCATGCAATTGCGAGGAACGACTTCAAATCAAGGAGAGAGACTTCAGTCATGCATGTCTTTGATTTTGGAGGCCTCATGCAAGGAGACTCTAAATCAGGGAATAATATTTTCTCTCAAAATAGGACATGCAACTCAAGTGGCGCCCTCGCATGCGCATTCAAAGAGAGAGACCCTAGGTCTATAAATTGGTGAGTCTTCTCACCCAAAAAAAGAACAGAGAAGGAGCATTTTGAGCAATGAAGTGCTGCCATTTTACATCCACACACACACCTTTTGATTTGTGCCTTTCACATCCTTGATCTCTCTTTTGGAGGGAGGTTATTGGGTGATTATTGGAAGCACAAATCCGGAGCCCAAACCCGAACATTTGGCCACAATATCCCACCAAATTTTTCGACAACACCCCATAAGAGGTTTTGGACCCATCCCAAGTGGATTGGTGCCAAAACAGAGTCCCAAACGGCGGGCGTCCTGCCCTCGGGCGCCCCCCAAACTGTCGTAGTCCTAATCGCCCCACCCCGGAGTGATTAGAAATCTATGGTAGATTTCCTTTCTATTATTTTTGCATCTGATTCTATACTGCTTAGATAGGTTGTCATTTAAATTTCACATCGTTTTGAGCATTTTTGATCATGTTTTTATCATTTCCCGCCTTTACTAACATGCAGGTAGCATCATCAAATTCCCGGTGATAGAGGCCAAATTGGGAAAATCTGACCTTCTGGGTCTTCCCAAAATACCCCCAATTAGCTAACCCCAACTTTGCAGGTGATTTGGAGCTTCCCGGATGTGACATTTGGGACTATGCTTTTTGACACTTTGTTGTAGGTCTATTCGTCCCGCCCCGGAGCGAATACGAATATGTGGTGAATTTTTTGACTGTTCCATTTGCAGTGTCTTCCTTGTGATGTTTTTATGCCCCTATCAAGTTTTCAGTTCATTTGGATCTATTTCAGTTATCGTTTTATTTATATTTTGCATGTGCTAATTGAAGGCGTGGGGATTGCATGTTTTATTTTATCTACAGGTGCTACTGACTATTTTCTATTTCCTTGAACGTAGGATCTAGACATTAGAGGAGCAAAAAGGAGTCAAGACTCATCAACGCAAGCGGCGATGACGTTTGGTCCGCCCATTTTACATGTGGGCACGCGGAAGAAGGAATAGCATCCATGGGTGTGACAAGAACACATTTAACGCTCCTAGCCCCTAAAAAGGGAGGAGGCGAATTGTAACCGAGTTCTGAAACATATTAATAAAAAGGGCTGTCTTCCATATTGGCTTTTTATTTGGTTTCGATTCGTTTATGCCTCTTTCCTTTCATGCACTTTCAATTCATAGGATTTAGCGTTATCTTTTGTTTCATTTGCATCGCATCTTGGCTTTTCCTTTTTGTTTTCGTATCCTCGTGCTTTCAGGTTTGTGGATGAAGTTGCGACTAGATTGTGAATTCATTAAATATGGTGAAGATATAATATGCACAATAGAAAATGCACTGAAGTTTTAAGATAAACAGAATGCAAATTGCTCATAGTAGGAATTTGAAAATTTTGATCATCTAATGTTGTAATGGTGATAGTAGCACGATAGATTTTGCCTATAGAAAATTATGTTCCAACAGTAGTCTCCAGGCAACAAAGAAACTTGTTCCTACAACACAAATGCTAAATTTCCACCTCTCTCAATCAGAATACAATTATTCTCAATTTTTGCCCAATATTTTTCTCAGTTCACCATTAGTCTCATTTTGGGAGGTAAGTTATTATTTTTAAGAATTCAATCAACACATAATAAGTTAAGGTTTACGATATTTGGGATGTTGGATCTAATCAATTCGAGAAAATTGGGAAAATTCCCAATTCAAGTGAATTCGTGGCCTAAGCACAGAGGTCACAAATTCATCGAAGTTGGGTTGTTAGGTCAATTTGGGATCGAATCAAAACAGGTACCTGGAGGGTAGGTCGGTTTTCAGATTTCTCAAATTTGTAGCCTAAAATTTCGAATCGAGAAATCAGGAAAACATGCAAAACAAGTTGGTACGTGCGAGGAAGGTGGGG